>CM060903.1:1430120609-1432620609 GCA_030737815.1 Allium fistulosum
TAATCCTACTCTTGGTCTTCCAAGTACAGTCTCTCTCATTGTCACTCCACTTGACTTTAACTAATCTAACTGTCTTGTTTCTTAGCTTCTTCTCATCTCTCGTGACTATACGAACTAGCTTTCTAACTATAGTCAAGTTCGGCTCTACTACTAAGTCCTCTAACATAGTCGGTGCTATAGTAGTCTCCGGATATCTAACACACTTCCTCAGCTGAGAAATATGTTAAACATCGTGGACTCTTAACAAACTGTTCAGTAATTCTACTCTATACACAAGTTTCTCGATCCTTTCTATAATACGAAATGATCCTACAAGTCTCGGTGCTAACTTCCTTGATTTCCTGTATCGAATTACACCTTTCATCCGTGATACCTTAATAAAAATATAATCTCCTACTAAGAACTCTAAGTCTTTCTATCTTTTATCCACATAACTCTTCTACCTAGATTGAGCCTCCTTCATCCTAGCTTGAATCAACTCAATCTTCTTTGAGTTCCTCTAACTTAATCCGGACCAAGAACCAACCTATCCCCGGTCTCTAACCAACAAACTCGAGATTTGCATGGCCTTCCATACAAAGCTTCCAACGGTGCCATTCCTATACTAGCCTGATAACTATTGTTATACGAAAACTCGACTAAATGTAGATGGCTTTCCCATGATCCTTCAAAATCTAACACACATGCTCTCAACAAATCTTCCAAGACTTTGTTAACTCTTTCCGTTTACCCATTAGTCTGTGGATGGTAAGCAATACTCATCTTGAGCTTGGTTCCTAAAATTTCCTGTAGACTCTTCAAGAACTCACTAGTGAACAAGAAATCTTTATCACTTACTATGCTACTAGGAATTTCATGTAGTCTAACCACATTCTTCATAAATAATTTAGCCAAAACAGGTGTCGTCCTAGTTGATTAACTGGAATGAAATGAGCACTCTTGGTTAACCTGTTCACTATGACCCATATACCTTCATTTCATCTATTAGATCTTGGCAAGCCATCTATAAAATCCATAGAAATAGAATCCCACTTCCATACCGGATATCTAATGGCTGAAGCAACCACTTGGCTTCTGATGTTCGGCTTTTACTAGTTGGCAGTTCAGACACTGCTTCACCCATAAGCCTACATCCCTCTTCATACCTTCCCAGAAGAAACTCATCTTCATGTCCTTATACATTTTAGTTCCTCCCGGATGAATGGTGAACTTCGAACGATGGCGTTCCTCCAAAATCTCTTTCCTTATGTCTCCTACATTCGAAACACACAACCTTCCTTTCTTTCTCAACCACTCATTCTGGTCAAGACTAAAATCCTTCAAGTCATTGCTCTCTGTTCCATCTCTTAACTTCCTGATCCGTTCAACTAATACTGGATCCTCCTCCTATTTAGAAGCGATCTTTTTGATCATCATCAGTCAAACTTCTGAGCAAGACAACATAGCAGTTTCTCCACTAGACTTAGCTTTAGATCTCCACTACACTCTACAGGTTGTCATGGCTTCCAAATATTTCCACTCGGTTATCATCACTAACACTGCATTTTGATGTCTTTTGCTAAGTATATCTACAACTTATTACCTTTTCCTGGTGTGTACTCATTCCCAAAATCATAAGCAACAATAAGTTCCAACCATCTTTGCTGCCTCATGTTCAGCTCCTTCTGAGAGAACAAATACTTAAACGACTTATGATCCATATATTGCTCAAACCTCTCTCCCAAAAGGTAATGTCTCCACACCTTCAATGCAAAAATCACTGCTTCTAATTTCAAATCATGAGTCAAGTACCAAACCTCATGCGGTCTAAGCTATCGAGAAGCATAGGCAATCACTTTACCTCTTTGCATTAACATAGCTCCTAACCCAGTTCCACAAGCATCTGTATATACGAAAAATCCTAATTCCCTTCTGGAACAACCAGCATAGGTGCATTTATCAATAAGTGTTTCAACTTATGGAATGCCTCCTCAGACTTATCGGTCCAAAAAAACTTCACACTTTTTCGCGTTAGCAAGGTCAGCAGTGCTGCTATCCACGAAAATCCTTAATGAATCTTCGGTAATATCCATCTAATCCAAGAAAACTCTTTATTTCAGTCACTTTCTCGGGTCACTTCTAATTATTCATTGCCTCGATCTTAATCGGATCTACAGACAACCCTTTCTCTGAGACTACATGACCAATAAATCTCACTTTGTAACAACCAGTATATTTGAACCATTTAAATTGACAATAATCCACACATGTCAACTTAAATAATACAAAACACGAATCATTATGGGATTATGAATACATATATGTAAATGAGAATCAATACAACATCACAGACACAGAATAGTCATAGAATAATGTAACGGAAAAGTACATCATCATAATGATAAAGATAAATGCTAAGTCTTCAGCATCTTCAACCAACCTTGATCAGCAACTAGATAGCTTCAGACTGACCCGAGCATATACAAAAGAAACACTCGAGTCAGGACTCAAAATCTTATACAGGATAATCAGAAGTAAATAATAAAGTTTATAACTCAAAGATGAATGTGTTACACATCTTCAAGGATCCGATAAACTATCTATATATACAATAGAATACGCTAAATAGATAAGGTCTAATCAGTAAAGTATGATATCAAAATAGCGTTAAGTCATGGCCCATTCCACCCTTAACACATTTTTATTCCCAAGAGCATATACAAGACCGTAGTTTCCCCAAAACCGGAAGTCACCAGAGGGCAATCCATATACTAAGGTACAAAACAAAACGTAGTGGTCGCGAATAGGATAATCAGTATGACAAGGTACATGAGGCGATACCAACTAGGATACTAGTAGTTGCGTGATCCGGACTGATGTTGAGCATAGCAGCTACTATCTCAACACCGCGAAACAACACTCCCAAATCAAGGGGTGCACTCAAATTGAATCACAAAAGTAATAGATAAGGTATCGAAGAAGTGTGTCCGCTAGAGGTAGCGAACCTCAATGGCCCGACGCGGCTCCTGTTTTAGTCATGTCAGGGGTCATCCAAAATCGTTCTCTTTCTTCAGTCAACGCGTTCTCCAAAATCATCCACTTCGTTCTGGATCAACACTCCGCATATATTAGTTATTAAAGTGGTTTTCGGTATCGACAGAGAGTATGTCCATATCCGATCCCGGTCTCTTTAATAACTACGCTTTAATTACCGGATGGTCATTTAATATTAAAGTTTAAAACAAATCAAAGTCCAAAAGTCAAGTTGCAAGTTTTGACTTTCAAAATTTGATATTTCACAATTTAATTTATTTCGAACACTTAAAATCATATTTCCAAATGGAGTTTTAGTTCAAGTCCTTGAGTTAACAATACTTAAGTATTCAATTACAATTTAATTCCTATTCCCATTCATCGTTACATTAAATTTAATCAAAACTTTGATTTAATCAATTTCAACAGCTAAATCAACTCCTTAAATTTAGTTGGTTTTACATTCCTTTAGGTCACTTTGTTACTTAATCTCAAATTAAATTTATAACAAATTCCAACTTAATTAAATTTATCCAAATTAGGTTTAATTTCGAATCTAATAAATTCAATTTATTAGATTCTAAAACTTACTTATTCGAATCTTATTTCAATTAAATGTGTCCATCCATTTATCTAATTAAATAGATTTATTAATCCGTTTTAAAATTTCCATTAAGTTATTGCAATTAAGTCCACTTATTAATTCATTACAATTAAATCCCTTAATTTATTACAATTAAGTCCATTAATTATTGCAATTAATCCTATGAATCTAATCCATTGATTTATTTCAACTAAATCCATTTATTCATTACACTTAAATTCATTCGTTTATTTCAATTAAATCCATTGATTTATTACAATTAAATCTATTCATTTACTATAATTAAATCCGTTCATTTATTACAAATAAATCTATTGTTTTATTATAATTAAATTCATAAATTACAATTAAGTCCATTCATTTATTACACTTAATCCTATTAATTTAATTCCATTAGATCCATAAATTTCGTTACTTACTTTCCAACAAATTTTTAAGTTCATTTCTTAATTTCAAATGAATTTCAATTTCAAAATGATTTTGTTGACCAATCGGGTTTCTTATCTTTAATTATCTATCTTAGGCCAAAGTTGTTCCATTTGGGTATTTATCATTTCAACCCAATATAAATAAATACATAAAACAAAGCATAACAAAGGGAACTTGCAGTGTGATAGCTGGGATGGTGTCAAAGTAAATAAACAAGCAATAACAACCATACATAACAATTTAACCGTTTATTTAAATAATCCCGAAATAATCGTATTTAATTTACATTTGTTATTTATGTAAATTAAATAAAATTATTCCTAGAATCCACACTATCATTTCATGCGGATTAAAGATCATTACATAATAGGTTTTCACTTGGCGTTTATTATCAAATTATTACAGCAATCATACATTCAATGGTTCAAAGTATAACTGATCCTATTTCTACGTGTCGTTTTATTTAACATTTAAAGGGACAAGTTCACATATATATCTATTTTGAATTTTTTTTTGACTATCCTATATCAATTCAAATTTCATATTAATTATCACTTATATTAACAACCAAACATCGCACAACAAATTTAATGTCATAATTATTTCACATCTAACTTCAAATCACAATTTAACATCGATTATTTTAACATTCAAATTAATACCAATAACATATATCACTTGATTATCATAGCATAATAGATTTGAGTCGTGAATGAAAATATTCACCTTGCGTGGTTAGAGAAGATGACGGCGAAGCACGAAAATGAACGGACTAGAATAGACGACACAAGCACGGATACGAACTATAAATCAAACAAAAGGTTATTCAACAATAGCTTAATACGATGTGTATATATTGATTTGTAAATATATATAAACCATACCAACGACTAGATGCAAATAAGGTGGATGGAAGACTAGATCGCTGAATTAGCCTCAACTGGAACTGCGCGGACAAAGCATAAATGGATCCATAAGTTACAAATTATAACTGATATAAAATTTTATCAAAAGAAGAACAAAATAAAATAAAATAAAAGAATGGCAGCGGACGTGGAAGCGGGCTAAGCGGGTTCGACGCGGCGAGTCGGTTGGTCGGGGTAAGGCGGGCTGAGGCGGGCGCGGTCAGGGTTCGGGTCGGGCTGGGTCAGGGTTCGGGTCGGCTGGGCTGGGTTCGGGTCGGGCTGGGCTGCATGGGGCGGTGGGTCAGAGGTGGGGTAGGGTGGCGTGACGAAGGCAGGCGGGCGAAGGGGACGGGGCAGCAGGTGGCTCGGCTGGGCGTGGGGACTGGGCAGGCGTGGAGGTCTGGGCAGGCGCGGGGGCTGCTGGGGCGGGCGAAGGATTGCAGGCGGAGGGTTGGGCTGGTGGAGGGGAGTGGGACGGGCGGAGGGCAGGGGAGTTGGGCAAGCAGGCGGAGGGCAGGGAAGTTGGGCAAGCAGGCGGAGGCCGGTGGTTGGGGCGGGCGAAGGCGAAGGGGACTGCAGGGCGGGCTGGTGGCTGGCAGAAGGGAGTTGGTCTGGGCGGCAGGGCAGTGGGGCAGAGGGGACGGGGCGAGGCTGGGGTGTAGGCGGTGGTTGGGGCAGCAGGCGTGGAGGCGGATGGGGAGGCAGTGGGTGATGGGAGGCTGGGGTTCTCTTTTTTCTCAACAGTAAAAATAAAATAAAGAAGAGGAGGAAGGAGATGTGAACGAACCGGAAAGGTGAAAATGCCAACAATGAATAGTGGGATGGAAGTTTATTATATCAACTAGTACAGAAATTGAAAGGCCTCCAATTTATTTGTCTTGGTAACCGAAAGGCTGTTGGGTTTCTGGGCAGCTGAATAGTCAAGGACCCTTAGACTTCTGAACTGAGTAGGTAATTTGGTACAAGTCTGTGCTGCGTAACGGACCAGTTTGCATTTCGTTAAACAATTATAATTCGCAGCGCCGAACTCCGATTGACACAAACAAATATACCATTTTGATCAGCGCGACGAGGCGAACGCAATGGTATAAAGATATCAGTGGTACGATTAAATTATAAAATTCGAAATTTTTCCATTGTGAAAAATGCAGCAAAATCACCGAAGAATAAGATCGACGGAGCTGAAGATGTCCGAAATTTGAAAAACGAAAAATGATGTCTTGATCAGAAGATGGTTTAGAATTTTTCTATGTAAAAATATTTCGGTTCAGAAGATAAAAAATTTCGCGTTTAAAATGAACTGATGTGAAATAAACGCGAACGAAATTTACTGCGGTATTTTCCGACGAAACTTTTCCCATATCTATAACCATCTAGGCTCAATTTATAAACAAAATTTGGACGCTAATTGAAATCGTAAGAAAGTTCCATCATTTTATGTTAAAATAGTGGATTCAAAAATTTAAAATTGGGTCGGAATTTCAGGGTCGTTACACACTTCCTTCTTCCAGAAATGATACCTTGAAAACTTCGCCTTCAATTGATGCTGCCTCAATGTCTTAAGCACAACTCTAAGATGAACTTCATGCTCCCTTTTATCCTTAGAGTATATCAAAACATCATCTATAAATACCATCATGAACCTATCCAAGTGCTCTTAGAAAAGTTGGTTCATCAAATCCACAAAGAATGCTGGCGCATTAGTTAATCCGAACGGCATCACTAATCATTCATATGATCCATATCTAGTTCTGAATGCCATCAAAATAATACTATCCTCTGCTACCCTAAGCTGATGGAAACCTGTTATTAAATCCAACTAAGAAAATACTTTGGCTCCACTCAACTGATCCAACAAATCGTCAATTCTAGGCAACATATATCGATTCTTTATCTTCTTCTCATTCAACTTAAGATAATCGATACATAACCTCAATGATCCATCCAGCCTCTTAGCAAACACTGCGGCTGCTCCCCAAGGCGAACTACTTGGCCTAATAAAACTCTTGCCTTCCAAATCCACCAACTGCACCTTCAGCTCCCTCATTTCGGTAGGTGTCATCTGCTTGGCGGTCTACTCGCCGGTTTTGCTCTTGGTGCTAAATCTATCTCAAACTCAATGGCTCGTTTTGGTGGTAGTCCTACTACAGATTCAAAAACGTCCATCAATTCTCTAACCACAAAAACGCGATTCAACTCGTCTTCTACCTCCACAAAACCCAATATAGCGTTCAACTCATAGTTATGGTTTTCTACGATATATACAATCCAATCACTAAAGTCAGGGTGTCTAAGTGATATTTTCCTATCATGGAAAAATATCCTAGCATCATACTTGCTTAGCCAATCCATACCCAAAATAACTTTGAACCCTACGAAATCAAACACATGCAAACTGCAAACAAAGGTATGAAGTAACAAATCAAACTCTAGGTGGTCACACTTCATCCCAAGTGTCGCATACCCTCCTATTAGATTTGCAACCCTTGAGGAAGTAACTAAATATGAGGGTTCTAGGTTAAGCTTATCTACCAAACAACGAGATATAAAAGAATGTGATGCACCGGTATCAAACAGAACGCTAACTGACATACCATGAATCAGAAGCGTACCTCCCAGCATAACTTTTCCTTTTTCCTGTGCTATTGGCCTCGAGGTAGCAGGCTCTAATGCAAACACCTTTCTTTTCCCATCCTTAGTTGGCTCTTTACACTGGTTCTTGTAATGTCCAATTTGATCGCAGTTGAAACACCTCACCTACTTCTTCTCCGTAGCTGTCTTTCCTTTGCCCGTCCGGCACTCGTGGGTATAATGTTTGTAACACCCCAGATTTTTGGTAACATTATTTAGAATATTTAATTAGTTAAATTAAATATAATAATGTGTTGATTAGGGAATTGGGATTTGATTTTAATTAAGGTGTAGTTGTGCCATTTAACGATAAATTAAAATAAGAGTTAAATTGAAATAGAGGAGGGGTAGAATAGGAAAGAGTCATTCCTATATCTTCCAAACCTTTGCCTTGTATAATTTAAACGTTCATTTCATTTAAAAAATTTGAAAACTTAAGGCCGACCACCATTAATAAGGAAAAGGGGAAAAGAAAGAAGATGAGCTAGGAAGAACCTTAAGCAAATCAAATCTATTCATATCTCAATCTCTTTAATCACAAAGGCTAAGGTGAATAATGTTTACATCTCATTTTTATTGTGTTTTTAGTTTTAAGATAAATTCCGAATATTTTGTAATGATTTGCCATGGTTTTTGAATGATGGAATGAATTTATATACTTGTTGATGAATTATTGTTTTTCATAATGAATTTATAATATGTTTTAAGATGAAAACCATAATGACTGACATCCAAATGCCTTACAAACTTTTATGAAGATCGTATATAATATTTTGGAGATGGATTTCAATTTTCAGTTTTTTCTGAATTATCGTGGAATTAATATGAATTTTCTAGCAAAGAAAATGGTATTTTGGGTTATAAATTATTTATGGTTAAATAATATATGGTTCGGGTCTAAAATTTTTATATGTTAGAAAACGTATTAAAAGAGATTTTCTGAAAATTTTCCAGATTTTTCCTAAGAGTTTTGAAAAGTATATAAAATTATTTAAGGTATGAGACTTAAATGTTTTATATATTTTAAAATGGAGAAGAGGCTTTTGTAAATAATTTGAATTTGTTAATTCTGGAAAATGGCAGCACTTTTGAAGAAGTTTTATGATAACCAATCAGATTTAGACAAACAAGGAAGGTTAGTACAAAAGGACTAGTTTAAAAGTACAAATAAATAGGTTTTTCACTGTTTCGCCTCTTTCGAAGGGATGGTTTCGACACCATCACTTCATTACATAGGAAATGGTTTAGACACGGAAGCTTTCAACTTAAGAGTATCTTAGACCATTTTTCTATGTTTGAAGTAAAACCCAAAATGGTTTCGAAAGAGATAGTTTTAAATGGTTTCGAAGCAGATGTTTTCGAATTTAATGGGTTTCTGATCCTTTTGCTCTACTTTAAGGCAGAATCCAAATGGTTTCGACCAAGATGTTTTCAAAGGGTATCGAAATAGTTAACTTTGAATGGTTTCGAAAGGTTTCCACATGTTTTAAATTGAACCTAAAGTGCTTTCGAAGAGGTTGAGTTTTGAAGCTTTCGAAAGGTTTTAGTGAATGGTTTCGAAAGGGGTGGTTCCCCAGGGTTTCAACAGAGTTGAAAAGGAAGGTTTTTCCTATGTTTTGGAAAGGCAAAGTTTAAAAGGTTTTAATAGAGGATGTCTGCTATTTTTAAGCTTTAAAAAGAAAGACTTTTATTGGTTTTGAAACAGTTACTTTCAATTGTTTCGAAGGGGTTACCTTCAAGGGTTTCGAAAGGGTTGTTTAAAGGTTTTAAACAAAGGTTTCGAATGTATTGAATAGGCAATATAGCCTAAGTGTTTTAAGTTAAAAATTTTTTTAACTTATTTTGGAAGGATAGTTAATCCTCATTAAAATTCATCAGCATTATTTTGAGTAAAGTATATATATCATAGAAAAATGGCTTAGAATAAAGCTAAAGATATATTTTCCTTGTATATATATGATTTGAAGGACTAAATCATTTTGAAAATGTTTTCAAGGAAAATTTAAAGGGTAGTTAACCCTAAGAAAGGGATTCGGATAGTAGTCCATTTTGATTCGGACAACTAGTCTGTTTACAGGTAGTCAGCCTAGTTGTATGGATAGATAGTCCATTTGTAGCATAACGGACCTTACTATTGTTTTCTGGACAGTTAGTCCTTTTATTAGCAAAACAAACATTGCTATTTTGTTCTGGGCAGATAGTTCACATATTACATGTTTTACGGATAGATAGTCCATTTATTAGCATAACGGATATTGCTATTTTGATATAATTAGTTTGATTAACCAGTTTGGTTGCAGGAAAGGAATTGCAAAATATATATGTTTTGAAAAGGATATTAGTGAGGGAAACCCATTCCGCTAAGCGATGTGGTCTCACTTAATATTAGTAAACTGAGATGTAATAGAATTATTCACACCAGGCTTTATATCTGACTCGTAGTTTTTGTTTCCCCTTAAACTCTCAAGTGTTCAAAATTGATTTGAGTAGGCTGAGGGTTAAGGTTTTCAGGTTTTGATATTTTGGCTAATAAAGCTTCCGAAGATGAGCAGGTCGTTGACGTATAGCTAATTAGGAATACATAATATTCTGTTCATTTTTTTCGCTGTGTATATTAAATCAGATATGACTATACTTCTCTGATCAAACAAGGGGAATCGTCATGTGTCGCTTTGGGCATAGTTTTATACTGATTATAATTGATCTTTACTTGGGAAACAGACATGGGATTATGTAATTTAAATATGAATTTGTTTGAAATGTAATCAATACAATATTATTTTTTGAAATCTGTGATTTTGTTCATATTCAAGTGCTTCTGATATTATGAATACAATTAGTATTGCCGTATTTTGTCACTAGAAGTTAATACTATAGATGACTGCAATATCTGTAGCGCTTAGCTTTTGGTCTCCAGATATGGGATGTTATAACTTGGTATCAAAGCATTGGTTTATGAAAAGCTTTGGCTAAAAATGCTTTTTAAAACATAATCCTAAAGAAGTAGAGTAAGGTTTGGGTATGGGATAACGCTATAATAACGTACTTGTATTTGATATATATTTAAGTATATGCTTTATCTCTAGTCTCATATCTTTGTTAGGTTATTTTTTGTACCTCATGAGATTTGAATATAAATATCGAAAGAAGAAGAGGAAGAGTTAACCCAGGAGGGGAAGGCATCGATAGGAATGCCAGGCCTAATGTGAGAAGAGGTCAAGGTCAGGCACAAGCAGAGAATGTGGGTGCTGGAGCCCCGCAATTTGGAATGGAAGTTATGTATCAGTTCTTTGTGAATATGGTGTAGGTAGGAGTTGCTGCTGGAGTTGGGGGAGGAGGAGTTCTGGGAGCTCCAGTTGTCAATGATTATGCTAAGTTGAGGGGGACTACAGTAAGCTTGGATGGAAGTCGTTTGTTGGAATGGAGGATGCCATTGAGGTAGAGAATTGGTTGTTGCTCTAAGAAAGGTTTTTGTAGATTTGGGGCTCAATGATGAGCAAAAGAGGATGTTGGCATCTAGAAAGCTTCAGGGAGCTGCTTTTTTCTAGTGGAATAGTGTAACTGTGGCAGTGGATGAGGAGGCTATGACCTGGGAAGATTTCAAAGGAAGGTTCTAGGAGAGGTTCAAGTCTGCTATGGCGCAGTCGGGTCTGATCGGAAATTTTGCTGAATTAGAGCAGGCAGAGATGTCTGTTTTGGAGTATGCTAGGAGGTTCGAGGAGTTGGCCAGATATGGGTATGCTCCAGTGGATACAGTCATGAAGAGGAACGAGAAGTTTATCAGGGGGTTGAAGCCTGAGTTAGCTAGGACTACATTACCTCATATTAGAGATCCTTCTGATTTTGTAGTGGAGATGGCATTAAGGCATGAGGAGTTGCTTGATTCTCTAGAAAAGAGTAAGGCTAAAGAAGTCCTGGTTGGGCAGGGTTAGAAGAGGAAGTTCTTTCTGAAGAAAAGTGCTCAGAAGGGTGGAGCAGCTAAGAAAGGGAAGTCTGAGATTGTCTGTTTCAAGTGCAAAAAGAAGGGGTACTTTGCTAATGAGTGTCGTGCTAGGAAGGCAAAGGAAGTGGCTGGAAGGAAGAATGTCAGGTGCTACAATTATGACCAGATAGGCCACTATAAGAGCAAGTGCAAGGAGCCTGCTAAGAATGGAAAGGGCAAAGTGTATGCATTGGAGCCAGCTACTTCAATGCCAACAGCTCAAGAGAAGGGAATGACAGTTTTGGGAGGTACACTTCAGATTCATGATATGTCTGTTAGCGTTCTATTTGATACTGGTGCATTGCATTCTTTTACATCTAAATGTTTGATAGATAAGCTTAACCTAGAACCCACATATTTAGTTACTTCCTTACGGGTTGCGAATCCAATAGGAGGGTATGCAACTCTAGAGTTGAGGTATGACTAGTTAAAGTTTGACTTGTTAGGTCATTTTTTTTTGCAGTTTGCATGTCTTTGATTTTGTGGGGTTCGGAATCATTTTTGGAATGGATTGGTTAAGTGAGTACAATGCTAGGATATTTTGCCAGGATAGGAAAATATCACTTAGACACCCAAATTGTAGCAACATGATTGTTCATACCGTAGAAAGTACTTGCGGTGAGATGTATGCCTTGTTGGGTGCTATGGAATTAGAAGGTTATTTGGGTTGAGTTTTCATGGTTAGAGAATTCGTAGATGTGTTTGAGCCTGTAGTTGGATTGCCACTGAAATAAGCCATTGAGTTTTAGATAGATTTGGTTCCGGGAGCAGAACCAGTGAGTAGACCGCCGAGCAGGATGACCCCTTCAGAGATGAGGGAGTTGAAGGTGTATTTGGTAGATTTAAAAGGCAAGAGTCTTATCAAACCGAGTAGTTCGCCTTAGGGAGCAGCTGTAGTATTTTCTAAGAAGCTGGATGGATCATTGAGGCTTTGTATCAACTATCGTAAGTTGAATGAGAGGACGATAAAGAATCGATATCCATTGCCCAGGATTACCGATTTGTTCGAACAGTTGTGTGGAGCCAAGTATTTTCGCAGTTATATTTAGCAACAAGTTTCCATCAGCTCAGAGTAGTAGAGGATAGTATACCTTTGGCGGTGTTTAGGACCAGGTATGGGTCGTACGAATGGTTAGTCATGCCATTCGGACTGACTGATGCGCCAGCTTTCTTTGTGGATTTGATGAACCGGGGTTTCGAAGAGCACTTGGATAGGTTTGTATTGGTTTTCATAGATGATATCTTGATATACTCTAAGGATGAAAGAGAGCATGAAGTTCATTTTAAAGTGGTGCTGGAGACGGTGAGGCAGCATCAGCTGAAATCGAAAAGTGTCACTTCTGGAAGAAAGAAGTGAAGTTTCTTGGTCATGTAGTCTCAAAGAAAGGGTTGTTAGTAGATCCGACTAAGATTGAGTTTGTAAATAGTTGGAAGAGACCCGAGATAGTAACCGAGATAAAGAGTTTTCTTGGGTTGGCTAGTTATTATCGGAGGTTCATTAAGGATTTTTCGTGGATAGCGGCACCGATGACCATGCTAACAAGAAAGTATGTGATGTTTGTGTGGACCGATAAATGTGAGGAAGCATTTCAAGGTTTGAAACACTTATTGACCCATGCACTTGTGTTGGTTGTTCCAGAGGGGAATCAGGATTTAGTGGTTTATACCGATGCGTGTGGAACAGGACTAGAAGCTGTACTGATGTGGAGAGGTAAAGTGATTGCCTACGCTTCTAGGCAGCTCAGACCGCATGAGGTCAAGTATCCGACGCATGATTTAGAATTGGCTGAAGTGATTTTTGCTTTGAAGGTGTGGAGACATTACCTTTTGGGAGAAAGGTTTGAGTTATATACCGATCATAAGTCATTGAAATATTTGTTCCCTCAGAAGGAGTTGAACTTGAGACAGTAGAGGTGGTTAGAGTTTACCGCTGCTTATGATTTTAGGATTGAGTACACACTGGGGAAAGGCAACAAGGTTACAGATGCACTTAGGTGGAAATATTAGAATGCAGTTTTAGCGATGATTGCTGAGTGGAAGGATTTGGAAGCATTAACAGATTGCAGAGTGCAACGGAGATCCGAGGCTAGGTCTAGTGGAGATACAGTTGTGTTATCTTGTTTGGAAGTTCAACCAGATCGAAAAGATTGCTTCTAAATAGATGGAGGATCTGGTGTTAGTCGAATAGATCAGGAAGCTAAGAGAAGGAACTAAGAGCGATGACTTGAAAGATTTAAGTCTTGACCAGAATCGGTCGTTGAAAAAGAAAGGAAGATTATGAGTTCCGAGTGTAGAAAACATAAGGAAAGAAGTCTTGGGGGAACGCCATCGTTCAAAGTTCACCATTCATCCAGGAGGTACTAAGATGTATCAGGATATGAAGAGGAGTTTCTTCTGGGACGGTATAAAGTGGGATATTGGTTTGTGTGTAAAGCAGTGCTTGAATTGCCAGCAAGCAAAGGCCGAACACCAGAAGCCAAGTGCGTCGCTTCAGCCGTTGGATAATCTAGTATGGAAGTGGGATTCTATATCCATTGATTTTATTTATGGATTGCCAAGCTCGAGCAAGGGAAATGATAGTATATGGGTCATAGTGTATAGATTGACCAAGAGTGCCCATTTCATTCCAGTTAGGTCAACCATAACGGCACCTGTTTTAGCAAGGTTGTTTATGAGAAATGTGGTTAGACTGCATGGAATTCCTAGTAGTATTGTAAGTGATAGAGATCCCTTATTCACTAGCGAGTTCTGGAAGAGTTTACAGGAAGTTTTGGGAACCAAGCTCAAGATGAGTACCGCTTACCATCCATGTAACATCCTCTTACTTGGAGGCCTAAAACTAACGGCTATAGATGCTGCAGTCATCCATAGTTATTAATTCTCGGTGACCAAATACAACGGTGCTAGATATATTGATACACATCATAGAGTTATTGGTAAAATTTTAACAATCTAAAACATATTTCCACATTCAAATCAAAACATATGATGTTCATTACATAATCCTAAAATGTTAATCACGTTCATAAAAATATAATTATTACATATACGCCAAGAGCAACATATGAAGATGCCTCCTTAGTTGATCAGAATATATAGTAAGGCTAATAAATCTGCCTTTAAAAACAAATACATAGCGGAAAAGATAACACTAATTAACTATCTGCCTCCTGCATGCCTTCGAAAGCTTTATTTGTCAAAGAAGAGAACCTGAGAACCTTAAACCTCAAACTACTTAAAATCAATTGAGTACCCGAGAGTTTAAGGGGAAAACAGATCGAGTCGGACATAAGCCTGGTATGAATAATAATCGAACATCTCAATCCTTTTAGACATCTAGCGAGACCACGGCACTTAGCGGAATGGGTTTTCCCCTCTCTAGTATCCTAAAGCCTTTATAATACCATATTTCGTGTTCATGCATCCTCAATGGTTAAAACATACATTTCAAACTAATCATGACGATATGCATACTTGAAACAACTAGGATTTCCCATCCCACACTATTTAGTTTAACCATCTAAGTTTCAACTGAATATTCATATTATATTTTCAAGGACTACCCATCCCATTTTAGACTTTATTTGCATCAAATAGGGACTATCCATCCCACATTCATTTTACTTAAACTGATGTGGACTATCCATTTAACATTCCATAGTTTTCCTAGGACAACTATAAACCTTGCTTTAATCTTATGGAGACTATCCGTCCCCGACATGAAGTTGACTATCCATCAAACATCCCATAGTTTTCCTAGGATAACTATGAACCCTTCTTTAATCGCATGGAGACTATCCATCCCCGACATGATGTTGACTATCCATCAAATATCCCATAGTTTTCCTAGGATGACTATAAACCCATCAATTTGCCATTTTACTCATGTTACACACATGATTCTAATTATCTCATGCTATCCACATGATTAACCTATTTCCATTAGTATCCTTAATTTAGGTTAAATTCATTTATAATTCGCATTAGTATCCCCTAATGGTTGTGTCAAAACATTCATTAAATCCACCCCCTATATCCCCTAGTTAAAAAGCTTTTATTATATAAGGTTACCACCCTACATATCCAAAATCAAGTGTCATATAAACATACCCTTTCGAAAGTATCCCCTTCGAAAGTATAAAGCTTGTTTAAAAGAAAACAATTTTACAACCCCTTCGAAAGTATCTCCTTCGAAAGCATTGCTTCTTTCGACCCCCTCGAAAGCTTTGCTTTCAACCCCCTCGAAAGCATAAAACACATATTTTAAAACAACAGGCTCCAGCCTTTATAATACTTTAAAACACCTCTTTCTAAATTAATAAAGGTCACCCTTCGAAACTATTGAAAATCTATCCTTTCGAAAGCTTTGGGTTTATACTTAAAACATTAATTTGGATCAAAGTGAAAATAGGTGAAAGTATCTCTTTCGAAACCACTCTTTATTTTATAAAATATTAGGGAAGTTTGATGGTGTCGAAGCCACCCTTTCGAAAGCAATGAAATATCTGGGAAAACAATAGAAGGTTGGTTTCGAAACCCCTTTCGAAAGCATTGCCTTCGACCCCTTCGAAAGCTTTGGGAAGTGGCTTGTATTTATAAAAACAGTTGTACCTTTCGAAGGAAGGACACAAATTCTCAGAAGGGTTTCGACCTGGTCGGCAGCTACCCCTGTCGAAAGCTTTAAATAAAAACTAAGTAACTCTTTTGGAAGCTACTTCTTTAAAACATAAGCGATAGCTCTCTATTGAAAGCTACTTTGAAATATCCTTTCGAAAAAAATAGCTTTTGACTTTGTCAAAAGCCCCTTTATAAACTATCCTTTTGAAACCTTAGCTTTCTACTTTGTCGAAAGCTCCTTTATAAACTACCGTTTTGAAACCATAGCTTTCAACCGTGTCGAAATCTCCTTTATAAACCACCTTTTTGAAACCATATCTTTCGACTGTGTCGAAAGCATAGCTGTCGACTGTGTCAAAAGCATAGTTGTCATCTGTGTCGAAAGTTCTTTAAAAACTATCCTTTCAGAATCATAGCTTTTGACTTTGTCGAAAGCTCTTTTGAAAACATGCAAGTGATTTTCTTTTTAAACCAAAACAAATTAAGGAACCAACTCCTTCGAAAGCAACCCTTCGACAACCTATCTTCCGCCTTTGTCCAATTCACTACGTACCAAAAGAATGATACCATGTGCATTGGTTTCGACCTTGTTGGTTTCAATGAAGTCGAAAGGTCTTGGTCGGAAGGTCATAGTCGAAAGATCCTTCCAAAGAAGGCGGAACCCTTTTTTTCCGAACAAAGTTGTTTTTACCAAATTAAGTAAACTTTTTGTAACAAACTTGCCTACTTGTCAACATTTGATTTGCTTTCACAAATTTTTAAATAATTTAGATAATATTTGCTGCATTTTCTCAGATTTAAAATCATGATAATTTTTAACAAACAAGCCCTTCCTATTATCAAAACAATTAAATCATTTAGGTCCTACTTTCGAAATAATTTAATTTTCATACTAAATCGCTAAGTTAGAATCCCTAAAAATTCCAGAAATTCACTTTAATCATGTTATCTAACATGTTAAAATCCCAGGCCCAAATTCTTAATGTATTATCCAAAATAAATTTATAAACCCAAATAACAATATTTTCCTTTGTATAACTGATTCTCCATGGCTTGAAAAATTAGGAAAATTGAGACCCAACTCCAGAATCTTGTTTTCCATAACATAGAATTTTCCCATGGCATTTAAAATCATTTAATCCCGGTTTTACCCTAAAACTGTATATATCTCCTTTAAACAACCTTGTTTGAACCTTATAAATCATAATTCAAGCATATCATCATTCAATATATCATAAAAATAGATTTACTCTTAAATCCAAACCCATATGATTATAAAGCCAAAATAGAGATGTAGAAATTATTATTCACCTTAGATTGGATAAGGAAAATGAAGTTTTATTGAGATTGATTTCTTCTAGCTTGATCCTAAGCTTTACTTTGATTTTTCTCTTCTCTTCTTCCCAATGGCCGGCATTGCTTTCTTCCTATGGTTGTAAATTTTGTTTGAGATAAAATGAACGTGTATTACTAAGGAGAATAGTATATGTGCGGGAAATATAGGTGGCTATTTACCATAATGCCCTTATGTTCAATTACTTAACCATTTATAAGTTCATTTGTTTAAATAAGCACGGCCACTTAATTTATTAATCAACCTTAATCTCCTTATCTACATTATTTTATTTAATTTATTTAATTAAATCTCCTAAATAATGGTATTAAAATCAGTGGTGTTACAGGCTCCTTTCCTTAAAGAATTTCATCCTCGAAGTTCGGTAAGGACTAACTAGCAAATGCAGCAATCATCCATAACATCTCCTAATAATCATACTAGCCTACCCAACTAGCAAACAATCTATATAGATCTAATATAGACATACCGTCATAGCAGATCGGGATATGCCTCTCGAATCATGTCTTCCGTCTCCCAAATACAGTCTTTCTCGTTGTCGCTCCACTGAACTTTCACCAACTTGACTGTCTTGGTCCTCAATCTCATCTCATCTCTCACCACAACTCGAACTGGTTGTCTAACAAAAGTCGAATCAGGCTTTACTACCAAATCCTCCAATTATGTCTAAGGAATGGTAGCCTCTGGATCATGCATGAACTTGTGAAGATGAGACACATGGAATACATTATGGACACCTGCCAGACTGCTTGGCAACTCTACTTTGTACGCGAGCTTTCCAATCCTTTCTACAATCTGGAATGGTCCAACATATCTCGGGGCCAACTTTCCTGACTTTCCAAGTCATGCCACACCCTTCATCAGTGATACTTTAATGAAAACCCTATCTTCCACTGAGAAATCTAGGTCTTTAAGCCTCTTATCTACATAACTCTTCTACTTGGATTGAGGTTCCTTCATCCGTCCTCGTATTAACTCAATCTTTTCCAATGCCTCACTGACCAAATCTGGACTTAAGGCTAATTTGTCTCTAGCCTCCAACCAACATACTCGCGATTTGCATGGTCTTTCATACAAAGCCTCAAAAGGCGCCATTCCTATACTACTCTGATAACTATTATTATAGGAAAACTCAATCAGATGCAAGTGATCTTCCCAAGATCCACCAAAGTCCAATACACAAGCTCTCAATAAATCCTCGAGTACTTTGTTGACTCTCTCTATCTGCCCATCTGTCTATGGGTGATATATTGTACTCATCTTGAGCTTGGTACCTAATACCCCTTGTAGACTCCTCCAAAATTTGCTAGTAAATAATGCATCTCTCTCGCTGACTATGCTACTAGGAATCCCATGAAGTCTAACTACGTTCTTCAAGAACAACTTAGCTAAAACAGGTGTCGTCCTGGTTTACTTTACCGGAATGAAATGGGCACTCTTGGTCAGCCTATCTACAATAACCCATATGCTTTCATTTCCTCTACTTGACCTTGGCAACCCGTCTATAAAATCCATCGATATCGAATCACATTTTCAAACTTGGAAGCCCAAAACTTACGGCTATGGATGCTGAAGTCATCCATAGTTATTAATTCTTAGCGACCAAATATGGCGGTGCTTGATACATTGATACACTGATCAAAGAATTATGGTAAAATTTTAACAATTTAAAACATATTTCCACATTCAAATCAAAACATATGATGTTCATTACATCATCCAAAAACGTTATCCACGTCTAGCAAAATATAATTATTACACATACGTTAAGAGCGACATATAAAAATGCCCCCTTGGTTGATTATAATATATAGTTAGGCTAATAAATCTGCCTTTACAAACAAATACACAGCGGAAAAGATAATACTAATTAACTATCTGCCTCCTGCATGCCTTCGGAAGCTTTATTCGTCAAAGAAGAGAACCCGAGAACCTTAAACCTCAAACTACTCAAAATCAATTGAGTACATGAGAGTTTATGGGGAAAACAAAAACTTCGAGTCAGACATACGCCTGGTATGAATAATAATAAAACATCTCAATCCTTTTAGATATTTAGTGAGACCATGCCACTTAGCGGAACAGGTTATCCCCTCATTAGTATCCTAAAACTTTTATAAAACCATATTCCATGCTCCTGCATCCTCAATGGTTAAAACATACATTTCAAACTAATCATGATGATATGCATACTTGAAATAACTAGGATTTCCCATCCCACACTAGTTAGTTTAACCATCTAGATTTCAACTGACTATTCGTCTTATATTTTCAAGGAATACCCATCCCACTTTAGACTTTATTTGCATCAAAGAGGGACTATCCATCCTACGTTCATTTTACTTAAACTGATACTCAATCCCATAGTTTTCCTAGGATAACTATGAACCTTGCATTAGTCCTATGGAGACTATCCATCCCCGACATGATGTTGACTATCCATCAAACATCTCATAGTTTTCCTAGGATAACTATGAACCCTTCTTTACTCACATGGAGACTATCCATCCCCGACGTGATGTTGACTATCCATCAAACATCTCATAGTTTTCCTAGGATGACTATGAACCTATCAATTTTCCATTTTACTCATGTTACCCATATGATTCTAATTATCTCATGCTATCCACATGATTAACCTATTTCCATTAGTATCCCTAATTTAGGTTATATTCATTTATAATTCGCATTGGTATCCCCCAATGGTTGTGTCAAAACATTCATTAAACCCACCTCGGTATCCCCAAGGTTAAACAACATTTATTATATAAGGTTACCCACCCTACATATCCAAAATCAAATGTCATATAAACATACCCTTTCAAAATTATCCCCTTCGAAGAAATAAAGCTTGGTTAAAAGAAAATAATTTTACAACCCCTTTGAAAGTATCCCCTTCAAAAGCATTGCTTTCAACCTCTTCGAAAGCTTTTGCTTTATAACCCCTCGAAAGCTTTTGCTTTCGACCCCCTCGAAAGCATGAAACACATATTTTAAAACAACAAGCTCCTGCCTTTATAGTACTTTAAAACACCTCTTTTGAAAGCAATAAAGGTTACCCTTCGAAACCATTGAAAATCCATCCATTCGAAAACTTTGGGTTTATACTTAAAACATTAATTTGGATCAAAGTGAAAATAGGTGAAAGCATCTCTCTCGAAACCACTCTTTATTTTATAAAATATTAGGGAAGTTTGATGGTGTCGAAACCATCCTTTTGAAAGCATTGAAATATCTAGGAAAACAGTTGAAAGTTTGCTTCGAAACCCCTTTCGAAACCATTGCCTTCGACCCCTTCGAAAGCTTTAGGAAGTGGCTTGTATTTATAAAAATATTTGTACCTTTCGACAACATCGATGCCTTCGATGCCATCAGAAGGTCACAAATTCTTAGAAGGGTTTCGACCTTGTCGGCAACTATCCCCTTCGAAAGCTTTAAAAAAAACTAAATAACTCCTTCAGAAGCTACTTCTTTAAAACAAAAGCGGCAGATCTCTTTCGAAAGCCTCTTTGAAATACCCTTTTGAAAACATAGCTTTCGACTTTGTCGAAAGCCCCTTTATAAACAATCCTTTCAAAACCTTAGCTTTCGACTGTGTCAAAAGCTCCTTTATAAACTGTCTTTTTGAAACTATAGCTTTCGACTGTGTCAAAAGCTCCTTATAAACCACATTTTTGAAACCATAGCTTTCGACTGTGTCGAAAGCATAGCTATCGACTGTGTCGAAAGCTCTTTAAAAACTATTCTTTCAGAATCATAGCTTTCGACTTTGTCGAAAGCATAGCTTTCGCTTTGTCGGAAGCATAGCTTTCGATTGTGTTAAAAGAACTTTTGAAAACATGCAAGTGATTTTCTTTTCAAACCAAAACAAACTAAGGAACCAACTCCTTCGAAAGCAACCCTTTGACAACCTACCTTCCGCCTTTGTCCAATTCACTACATACCACAAGAATGATATCATGTGCACTGGTTTCGACCTTGTTGGTTTCAATGAAGTCGAAAGGTCTTGGTCGGAAGGACTTAGTCGAAAGGTCCTTCCAAAGAAGGCGGAACTCCTTTTTTCTGAACAAAGCTGTTTTCACCAAATTAAGTAAAACTTTTTGTAACAAACTTGCCTACTTGTAAACATTTGATTGGCTTTCACAAACTTTTAAATAATTTAGATAATATTTGTCGCATTTTCTCAGATCTAAAATCAAGATAATTTTTAACAAACAAGCCCTTCCTATTATCAAAACAATTAAATTATTTAGGTCCTCCTTTCGAAATAAATTAATTTCCATACTAATCACTTAGTAAAAATCCCCATAAATTTCAGAAATTCACTTTAATCATGTTATCTAACGTACTGAAATTCCAGACCCAAATTCTTAATATATTATCGAAAATAAATTTATAAACCCAAATAACCATATTTTCCTTTAAAAATTCATAACTAATTCTCCACGGCTTGGAAAATTATGAAAATTGAGACCCAACTCCAAAATCATGTTTTCCATAACATAGAATTTTCCAATGGCATTTAGAAATCATTTAGTCCCATTTTTACCCTAAAACCTTATATATCTCCTTTAAACAACCTTGTTTAAACCATATAAATCATAGGTCAAGCATATCATCATTCAATATATCATAAAAACAGATTTATTCTTAAATCCGAACCCATATGATTATAAAACCAAAATAGAGATGTAGAAATTATTATTCACCTTAGATTGGATAAGGAAATTGAAGTTTGATTTAGATTGATTTCTTTTAGCATGATCCTAAGCTTTACTTTGATTTTTCTCTTCTCTTCTTCCTAATGGTCGGCCTTTCTTTCTTCTTACGGTTGTAAATTTTGTTTGAGATAAAATGAACACGTATGACTAAGGAGAATAGTATAAGGGTGGGACATATGGGCAGCTATTTACCTTAATGCCCTTATGTTCAATCACTTAACCATTTATAAGTTCATTTGTTCAAATAAGCACGACCACTTAATTTATTAATCAACCTCAATCTTCTTATCTACATTATTCTATTTAATTTATTTAATTAAATTTCCTGAATAATGTTATTAAAATAAGTGGTGTTACAATCCATAGACAGATGGGAAAATGGAGAGAGTTAACAAAATCTTGGAGGATTTGTTAAGAGCTTGTGTTCTAGATTTCGGGGGACCATGGAAAGACCATCTGCATTTAGTCGAGTTTTCGTATAACAACAGTTATCGGACTAGTATTGGGATGGCACCGTTTGAAACTTTGTATGGAAGGCCATGCAAATCTCTCATATGTTGGCTAGAGACCGAGGATAGGCTGGTTTTTGGTCCAGATTTAGTCAGGGAAGTTGCAAAAAATATTGAGGTCATTCAGGCTAGAATGAAGGAGGCTCAATCTAGGCAGAAATGTTATGTAGATAATAGATGGAAAGATCTAGAGTTCTCAGTTGGGGACCAAGTTTTCGTCAAAGTGACACTGATGAGGGGTGTGATTGGGTTTGGAAAATCGGGGAAGTTGGCACTGAGGTTCGTTGGACCTTTTTTTATTGTTGAGAGGATCGGGAAACTCACATATAGACTTGAGTTACCAAGCAGTTTGGCGGGAGTCCATGATGTTTTCCATGTTTCTCATCTCAGAAAGTGTCTTAGAGACCCGGAGACTACTATTGCACCGACTATGCTAGATGACTTAGTAGTAGAACTGGATTTGGCTATAGTGAGGAAGCCAGTTCGCATTGTTGCGAGAGATGAGAAAAGGCTTAGAACCAAGACGGTCAGGTTAGTTAAAGTCCAATGGAGCGACGATGACAGAGACTATACTTGGAAGATTGAGAGCAGGATTAGAGATACTTATCCTAACTTGTTCGATGGTATGTTTTACCTCATTATTTGATTTATTGTGTACCTTATCGTAATTTCGAGGACGAAATTCTTTAAGAAGGGGAGTCTGTAACACCCCAGATTTTGGGTAACATTATTTAAATAAAATAATGTATTGATTAGGGGATTGAGATTTGATTTTAATTAAGGTGCAGCCATGCCATTTAACAATAAATTAAAATAAGAATTAAATTGTAATAGAGGAGGGGTAGAATAGGAAAGAGCCATTCCTATATCTTCCAAACCTTAGCCATGTATAATTTCAATGTTCAATTCATTTAAAAATTTTGAAAACTCAAGGCCGACCACCATTAATAAGGAAAAGGGGAAAAAGAAAGAAGATAAGCTAGGAAGAAGCTTAAGCAAATCAAATCTATTCATATCTCAATCTCTTTAATCACAAAGGCTAAGGTGAATAATGTTTACATCTCATTTTTTATTGTGTTTTCAGTTTTAAGATAAATTCCGAATATTTTGTAATGATTTGCCATGGTTTTTGAATGATGGAATGAATTTATATACTTGTTAATGAATTATTGTTTTTCATAATGAATTTATAATATGTTTTAAGATGAAAACCATAATGACCGACATCCAAATGCCTTACGAACTTTTATGAAGATCGTATATAATATTTTGGAGATGGGTTTCAATTTTTAGATTTTTCTGAATTATCGTGGAATTAATATGAATTTTCTAGTAAAGAAAATGGTATTTTGGGTTATAAATTATTTATGGTTAAATAATATATGGTTCGGGTCTGAAATTTTTATATGTTAGAAAACATATTAAAAGAGATTTTTTGAAAATTTTCCAGATTTTTCCTAAGAGTTTTGATAAGTATATAAAATTATTTAAGGTATGAGACTTAAATGTTTTATATATTTTAAGTATATAAATTTCAAAAATCATTTTAGTTTAAAGTTTTTCATAAACCTATGCTCTAATACCAAGTTATAACATCCCCTATCTGGAGGCTCGAAACTAAGTGTTACAGATGTTGCAGTCATCCATAGTATTAACTTCCGGTGACCAAATATGGCAATGCTAATGGTATCCATAATATTAGAAGCATTTGAATATGAAATAAAATCATCACAGATTAAAAAAAAATTCTTATTACATTTCAAAACAACATTTCATATCCAAATTACATAATCCCAAACGTTTCCCAGGTTCGGGTCAAATATAATTGTTACATAGATACGCCAAGAGCGACATATGAAGATGCCCCCTTGGATGGCCAGAGTAGTAAATAGTCATAACAGACTTAATACAACACAGCGGAAATAAAACATAACAACTCCTAAATATAGCTAACATCTGCCTCCTGCTACTCTTTAGAAGCTTTATTCATCCACCTACTAAAACCTCAACCCTCAGCCTACTCAAATCAATTTTGAGCACCCAAGAGTTTATAAGGAAAAACATAAACTTCGAGCCAGACATAAAGCCTGATGTGAATAATACTATAATCTTGGTTATTTGATATTAAGTGAGACCACGCCGCTTAGCGGAACAGGTTTCCCCTCACTAATATCCTTATAAAACATATCTTTTGCAAATCTTAATCCTGCAACCAAAACCAGTTAAAACTATAATATCAATATTAAGAAAGCATATAAATCATGTAAAAAATGGACTATCTATCCTCTGACATCACTCAATATTTGATATTAAGTGAGACCACGCCGCATAGCGGAACCGGTTTTCTCCTCACTAGTATCCTAAAACCTTTATAAAATCATATACCGTGCTCCTGCATCCATAATGGTTAAAAACATAGTATTTCAAAATGTTATGATGATATGCAAACAAGCAAATCAAATCTGGATTACCCATCCCCATTCATTTTGACTATCTATCTTAATTATAGTTTCTAGGATTACTATTAACCTATTAGTTTTCATGGGCTAACTAATAATCGATTAAATGTTTATGGACTATCTGAATCGATTACATAGTTTTCATGGGATCACTAAGAACCTATTGGTAACTCCAATATCTTTCTGTTTATCCTAGTTTTTATGGGCTGACTAGGAACATATCAACTATCTGTCAAAGTCATAATCCGGGTATAGTTTTCATGGGCTAACTATAAACTTATTGGCCCCGGACAGTATCAATCATAGTTTTCATGGGCTTACTGTGAACCTATCTATCTGACATCTTACTTTACACATAGTTTTCATGGGCTTACTATAAACCTGTTTATCTGACATCTTCTCTTAACATAGTTTTCATGGGCTTGCTATGAACCTATTGGCCCCTGCCAATATCTTTCCTTTATATTTTAGCATCCTATGCTCTGGTCTTCCTGACCTCCTGGATGCAAATCTACTCATTCAGGAGTTTAATCAATTCATATTCACTGCTGGGTTAACCTAGCTGGTTCTTCTACCCTTTATCCCCAAAAATGCAGTTATGGGTCCTTTATACAGTGAATATATTCATACTTAAAGAAGCAACATAACAATTAATAATAACACTCCTATGGGTTTAAGGTCCTTGAAATACATTTCATATAAAACATAGTTATCTCCTTTACGTTATATTTTATCAAGGCAACACTTCTTCAAAATTACATATTTAAAGTCATTACTAAACTCCTTTATTTATGCCATGGATTTTCCTTCAAAAATTTGAGTTTAGGTTTTAAAACCTTTCGATACCTTCGAAACCTAGCTTTCGGCTTCATAGGATAACCTCCTTCGAAAGCTCTTAAAAATATTAGGCTCCTGCCTTATAATAGTTTAAATTCTACTTTTCGAAACCTTTAAAATATATTAAAGTATTAGCATTTAACTTTAGAAGCTTAGCTTCGAAACCAGTTGAAAGTACCCCTTTCAAAATTATAAAAATTGGTTAAAAGAAAACAAATTTACAATCCCTTCGAAGGCAAAGAAAACCAAGCAAACATATTTGAAAGCAAAGAAATCAACTCCTTCAGATATATAAAACTTTGTTTTATCTATAACTTTTTATAGGTGTAGTGCTAAGGTCTCTAACCTATTTCATTGTGTTCAAATAATGGTTTTCCTTTCCGTAGAGTGGTCATAATAGAAAAACGGGCTTATGGTTAGAGAGTTATGCCTATTTGAAGTTTGCATACAAAGCTGAAGAAAACTACTACAAAAGGACTTCTACAACGTTTACAGTTGCTGTCGAAAGGTAGCTTTCGACTAAGTCAAAAGGTTTCTTAGTCGAAAGGTATCTAAGTCGAAAGGTTCAGCAAAAATGCTGCAGAAAGATCCAGAAGTGTCATAGAAGGTTCTAAGTCGAAAGGTTACGTAGTCAAAAGGTTACTAAGTCGAAAGGTTAAGTGCTGCAGAAGGTTCTAAGTCGAAAGGTTACCTAGTCGGAAGGTTACTAAGTCGAAAGGTTCATCATAAATGCTGCAGAAAGATCCAGAAGTACTGCAAAAGGTTCTAAGTCGAAAGGTTACTTAGTCGGAAAGTTACTAAGTCCAAAGGTTCAATGACAAAGTCGTAAATAACTTGAAAACTGTTATTTTGCCAATTAAAGTATATTTCTTTCACCAACTCCTATTTTTTGTCAAATTCCTATTGGTTAATGACATACTTTAACAATTTCTTTGCAGAAAATCTGCTATAGATCAGATTTATTATTTTAGAAATTATTTTCAAAATAATTAATTATATTAATATTTTAATATAATTATTAAGCCTTTTTGGCTTAGAAAATTCATAATAAATCGAAATTACTTGGAAAAAATCTCAAAAATTCACCAAAAATATAAAATAAGATTTTATTCATCATATAAAAATTTCGTGGTAGAATTCATTATTTATTATTTTTAATAATTAAAACCTGAAATAAATGCTTTTTTCATCTTAGGAAATTCATAAAATATTCCTATTAACTTCGAAAATTATGAAATTAAAAACCCATCTCCATAATTACGTTTTACACAACATATCCAAAAATCAAGCTATTTGGAGGTCGTTTACAAAGATTTTTTTACTTTAAAACCCATCATTTTAATTCTATAAAAATTCCAATAAATCACTATAAATCATTATTCTACTCAAAAAATGATTATTAGATCCAAACATGATCAACATAGCAAAATGCATTTGGTTACTATCCATAACCGAACCAAAATAAGGAAAAATGAGATGATTTACACTATTATTCACCTTGATTAAGTTGTTGGAGTTTGAGATTTGCCTTAGCTTTAATCTTATAGCTTTCTCCCTTGGATCTTCCAAGTTTGATGATATCCTTAGTGTTCTAATGGCTGGCTATATCTTCTCTTTTATGTGTATTTTGATTTATGAAATTGTAGGTGAGAATAATGGAGGGTTTAAGGTTACATGGGTGTGCCTATTCCCATATTGCCCTCCTCTTATTTTCCTAACTTATAAATTATAAACCATACTTATACATTCATTAGTTTAGCCGTGGCCAAGTTAATTGAAAATTAAATCTGAACTCTTTAATCAACCACATTATTCTATTTAATTTATCTAATTAAATGTCCTGAATAATGTTAAATAAAAATTAGGGGTGTTACACTATCCACTATAAATCCTTGATAAATCTCTAGTAATGGCCACCTAATCTAAGAAAACTTCTTGTCTCGATCATCATCTCGAGTATTTTCCAAATATTAATTACTTCAATCTTAGCTGGATCGACTGACAACCCTTTCTCTGAAATTACATGACCAAGAAACTTAATTTCTTTCTTCCAGAAAAGACACTTCGAAAAATTCTATAACATCCCCTATTCTAAGGCCCGATGCTAACCGCTACAGATGCACCAGTCATCTATAGTATTATTTTACGGTGATAAAATATGGTAATGTTAATGGTATCCATAATATCATAAGTACATGAATATGAAATAAAATCAACAAAGATTTCAAAATAGCTTTTCTAATTACATTTCAAATCAATATTTCATATTCAATTACATAATCCCGAAACGATTCCTAGGTTTAGATAAATATAATTATTACAAAGTATGCCAAGAGTGACATATGAAGATGCCCTCTTGGATGATCAGAGTACTAAATAGACAGATCGGTCAATAAATACATCTCAGCGGAACAATAATGGATAAACTCCTAAATAGCTAATCCTTGTCTCCTGCACGTCTTCGGAAGCTTTATTCGTCACCTACTAAAACCTAAAATACCTTAAATCTTAATCTACTCAAATTAAATTCTTAGCACCTGAGAGTTTAAGGGGAAAACATAAATTTCGAGTCAGACATAAAGCCTGGTGTGAATAATTCTATTACATCTCGATTTACTGATGTTAAGTAAGACCACGCCGCTTAGCGGAACGAGTTTCCCCTCGGTAATATCCTTTTAAAAGCATATCTTTTGAAAATCAAAATCATGCAATCAAACTGATTATAACAACAATAGCAATAACATATAAGCATATAAATCAGGTAATCGATGGACTATCTGTCTGAACGTTATAGTTTTATCTGGTTGACTACTAACCACTGGCTGACTCGGGCCTACCAGACATAATAAATATTCTAACTTCTATTAGACACAATACTAGACGATCTATCCTTAACTTACTTCTCCTGGGGTCAACTGATCCTAGTGGTATTGCAGGCTCACCAATAACCTATCTCTACTCTGTGTATTCCTTTCTTTGTGTAACATCATTTTAGTCTTACCTATGACAAAGCCCTATAAACTAAAATTTTGGACTTAGATTAGCTAGATGCTACTAGATAAAGTATAAGGCGCAACCCCACACTAGTCTCATTTGTTCTTCTAAAATCTGAGTCATTCTTTTAGCAAATTCTGGGCTGAACACCCTATTAAATATTATTTCCTTGAAAATAGTCTTTACAGATAATTTACCCTTGAAATCATATCTTTTTAAAACAAGGAAATCATTCTCTTCGCTTTACTCAAAATATTCATGCCATGAGATATGCTTTACCAATATAACGTTGATGAAAATCTAAATCATTAGGGTTATCTATCCCTTTGAAACAAGTTAAATACTTTAACCTTGAAAACATTAGGTTAAAAGGCCAAAACCTTCCTTTCGTATGCGTTGGAAATAGACCTTTCGAAATGATTACTTAAAATCTTAGACATCCTCTTTCAAAACACTTAAAAACATATCTTTCTAAAGCATTGGGTTCAAGTGAAAAGTTATGGAAGCATGGCTTCGAAACTATTAAGTTCTTTCGAAACCATAGTTTGAAAACAAATCAAACTACAAAGTATAAAAGGGGACACATTCGAAAGCTATCCTTTCGAAAGACCTAGGGTGACGGCAACATGCTTCCTTATGTATACTTATGTCTTAAGCAAATCGGTCTTAACCATGTCGGAAGGTAGAGGTGCAAAACCTTCCCTTTCGCATGTATGGGATAAAAGGAAAGCGACTCAATGGTTATGGAGGGGTATTGGTTCGAAACCTGCCTCCCATACTCATTGATGTAAGGGTTATAAAAGCAGCCTCTAACTAAGGTAAAAGTATTGGTGCGACAGCTAAGGTATCGAAGGGGTTCAAAGCTGCAAACCATTCGAATCACTCTTTTAAACAAAGGCAGGTCTATAAGTTCAAAAGCTTTGAAAGACAACTTCACCCCTTTCGAATGCATGCCTTCGACACTATCCTACCTTCCGCTTATCTCCAACACACTACATACTAATAAATTTATACCATGTATACTCGTTTTGAATGGGAATGGAAGTGGAGTTGTGCAGATGTATGATGTTGGAAGCTAGCAAAGGTGGTGGTAAAGATGTAATTTTAATAAAAACTGCATTCTAACCATTTAAAGAAATTTCTTTTTATCTACCGCTAATATTTGTCGAAGCCTTATTGGTTTAGAAAACTTTATCAAATCCCTTTCCAGAATTTGCTACCGAAATCAACTTTGGATTATTGGAAACAATTTAACACTTAAGGCCTTCTCCTTAATAAAACCTTTAAAACATTTAAGCCCTCTAATTTAAATAATTTATTAACCATAGTAAAACACTTAGGAAAAATCCCCAAAAATCATAATAATTCACATTAAATATGATTTCTAACATATATATAAATTTCAAATCCGAAAACATTATTTAATTGCCTTAAATAATTTAAACCCAAAATTAACTATTTTCTTTAATAGAAAATTGATAATAAATCCATAATTACTTAGAAAATTATGAAACTTGAAACCTACTTCTAAAATAATATTTTTGACTATACATCCAAAAACGCAACTTATTTGGATATCATATAATAGGTTTTCTAATCTAAACATATCATAAATTCTTATTAAATATCTATAAATCATCAACTTAAAGCATATAATCATTTAATCACTATAACATGGCATATAACTTGCAAATAAATGGATTTATCCTTTAAAACCGAAATCATTATCAAAACATGAGATGATAGTTATTATCCACCTTGATTTGATTAAGTGTGTTGTGATTTGGATTAATATTGATTTTTCTAAGCTCTTCATCTTGAATCTCCTAGCTTTAATCTTGATTTCCTTTCTCTTTAATGCCCGGCCGAACTCCTTAGGTTTTAGTTTAGTTTGTAGATGCAAATGAATGAATAAGTGGGGAATGAGAGGGTTTTAGGGTATAAAATAAGCCTCTTCCTATTTTGCCCTTCTAATTTTCCTCCTCCTTATCTTAAGTTTTAATTACTTAAGCTAGTTCATTCATAAGGCGCAGCTCAAGTTTAATTATCAAATCTCAACCTCTTAACCTTCTACATTATTTAATCTAATTTATCTAATTAAATGTCTAAATAATGTTAACTAAAATTAGGGTCATTACAGACTCCCCACTTTAAAGAATTTCGTCCTCGAAATTACAATAAGGTACAACTATTAAACAATCCTAAAGGTAAAACATACCACTAAACAAATCATGATATGTGTCCCTAATCCTGCTCTCGGTTTCCCAAGTACAGTCTCTCTTGTCATCACTCCATTGGACTTTGACTAATTTGACTGTCTTTTTTCTTAGTCTCTTCTCATCTCTTGCAACTATACAAATTGGTTTTCTAACTATAGTAATATCAGGTTCCACTACTAGATCTTCTAACGTAGTCGATGTAATAGTAGTAGTTGATCTCGAGTACACTTCCGTAGATGAGAAATATAGAAAACATTGTGGACTCCTGCCAAACTATTTGGTAACTCTACCTATACGCGTGTTTCCTGATCCTTTCTATAATACGAAATGGTCCAACGAACCTTGGTGCCAACTTCAATGACTTTCCAAATCTGATCACACCTTTCATCAGTGAAACTTTTATGAAAACATGATCTCCAACTAAAAACTCTAAGTCTTTCCATCTCTTTCTACATAACTCTTCTGCCTCGACTAAGCCTCCTTCATTCTAACCTGAGTTAACTCAATCTTTTCTGTAGTTTCTTTAACCAAATCCGGACTAAGAAATAATCTATCCCCGGTCTCTAACCAGCAAAGGGGAGATTTGCATGGCCTTCCACACGAAGTTTCAAATGGTTCCATCCCTATACTAGTCCGATAACTATTGTTATAGGAAACTCGACTAAGCATAGATGGTCTTCCCATGATCCTCTGAAATCTAGCACACAAGCTCTTAACAAATCCTCTAAGACTTTGTTAACTCTCTCCGTTTTCCCATCTGTCTGCGGATGATAAGCGGTACTCATATTAAGCTTGATACCTAAAATATACTATAGACTCTTCCAGAACTCACTAGTGAATAAGGAATATCTATCACTTACTACTAATAGGAATCTCATGCAGTCTAACTATATTCCTCATGAATAACTTAGCTAAATCTGGTGCTGTCCTGGTCGACTTAATGGGTATAAAGTGTGCACTCTTAGTCAATCTTTCAACTACAACCCAAATACTCACATTTCCTCTATTCGACCTTGGCAATTCGTCTATGAAATCCGGAGATAGAATCCCATTCCGACATCCAAAAGCTGAAGTAATCCATACAGATTCTGATGCTCAGCCTTTACCTATTGACAGTTCAAACATTGCTTCACCCATAGGCCTAGAAGAAACTCCTTTTCATAACCTAGTACGTCTTAGTTCCTCCCGAATGAATAGTGAACTTCAAAAAATGGCATTCTCTAAGAACTTCCTTCCTAATGTTTCCCACACTTAGAACACGTAGTCATCCTTTCTTCCTCAACCACATTTTCTGGTCAAGACTAAAATCTTTCAAGTCATAGCTCTCTATTCCATTCCTTAATCTTTCGATCCGCTCGGCTAATAATGGATCTTCTCCTTGTTTAGAAGCAATCCTTTCGATTATCATCGGTCGAACTTCTAAATATGATAACACGATGGTTTCTCGACTAGAACTAGTCTCTGATCTCCATTGTACTCCGCATGTAGTCAATGCTTCTAAACTCAGCTATCATTGTTAATAATGCATTCTGATGTTTTATGCTAAGTGGATCTGTAACCTTATTTCCTTTCCCGGTGTGTACTCAATACCAAAGTTGTATACAGCTATGAACTCTAACCATCTCTGTTGTCTCATATTCAACTCCTTCTAGAAGAAAAATATCTTAGTGACTTATGATCCATAAACAGCTCGATTCTTTCTCCTAAAAGGTAATATCTCCACACCTTCAATGCAAAAAATACTGTAGATAATTTCAAATCATGAGCTGGATATCTAAGTTCATGCGGTTTGAGCTATCGAGAAACATAAGCAATCACTTTACCCCTCTGCATTAGCATAGCTCCTAATTGTGTTCCACATGCAATCCTGTATACCACTAATCCTGATTCCCCTTTGGAACAACTAACACATGTGCATTAGTCAATAAATGGTTCAGTTTTTGGAATGCCTCCTCACACTTATCAGTCCAAACAAACTTCAGATCATTTCGAGTTAGCTTAGTCATCGGTGCTACTATCCATGAGAAATCCTTAATGAATCTCCAGTTGTAGTAAGTTAATCCAAAAAAACTCTTTATCTCGGTAACTGTCTCGGGTCTCTTCCAATTATTCACTGTCTCGATCTAAGCTGGTTATACTGACAACCCTTTCTCTAAGACTATATGCCAAGAAACTTCACTTCCTTCTTCCAAAAATGACACTGCGAAAACTCTGCCTTCAATTGATGTTGCCTTAAAGTCTCAAGCACTATCTTAAGGTGAATTTCATGATCTCTTTCATCCTTGGAATATGTCAATATGTTGTTTATGAATACTAATACAAATCTGTCTAGATGCTCTCGGAAGATTCTAGTCATTAAGTCCACAAAGAATGCTAGGGCATTGGTTAGTCCGAACGACATCGCTAACCATTTGTATGATCCATACCTTGTCCTAAACGCCGTCAAAGGAATAGTACCATATGCTACTCTAAGTTGCTGGAACCCTGCAGCCAAATCCAATTGAGAGAATAATTTGGCTCCATTCGATTGATCGAACAAATCATCAATCCTAGGTAACGATTGGTTTTTTATCGTCTTCTCATTCAACTTACGATAACCGATACACAACCTTAACAATCTGTCCAACTTCCTTACAAACACTACGGTTGCTCCCTATGGCAAACTGCTTGGTTTGATAAAGTTCTTGCCTTCTAAATCCACCAACTGCACCTTTAGCTCCTTCATCTCGGTAGTTTTCATTGTACTTGATGATCTACTCACAGGATCGGCTCCTAGTACTAAATCTATCCGAAACTTGATGGCTCATTTCAGCGGTAGTCCTATCAAGAGATTAAAGACATCTGCGAATTCTCTAACAACAAAAACTAAATTCAACTCATCTTCTTTGTGCATAATGCCCAACTGAGCCCAAGACTCTAAATTAGGGTTTTCCATAATGTATATTGTTGACGCAAAAAATAGACCAACACCCTGGTTTGAGTTTGAAAGCACCAGCCATGTTTTGACAGAGAAATATCACAGATAACATATATAGAAAAAGAATAGTGAAAGAAAGAAGATAGAGAATTTTTATAGTGGTTCAGCTGTTAATGAAGCCTATGTCCACTTTATAGTTTTATTAAGACTGATTACTGTTACAAGAGATGTTTGATTACAAGGCTTTGATTATCTCTAGCTAGATTGAATCCTTAGAGTTGGAATCCACTAGAGAATTATAGTGAATTCCTTTGGAGATTGTTATGAGGGAGGTAGAGAGTGAAGAATAATTCCAGTAGAGCTTCAGCCACCAGTCCGGAGAAGATCCTTCTTATGTTGCAGGTTGGATGGTATTTATATGGAGCGGAGACCTTCTGGGCCAGGATATGTCTTCACCAGCTCGCATGTGAGTAGTAGACGACCTAGGGAGAGTTTGGCTCGAAAAATGAGGCAAATCCATGGGTCGCTGGCGACCCATAGACTTGGCTCATTTTGCGAGCCAAAGGTCTTGGCCTTCTTTCGTAGTATTCTTTGGCTGTCTTGTTTGAAGGCTGGAGGAGAAGCATAGGTCACTGATGGTCTAACCACTTAGGATTTTTCTAGAGTATAGAATTGGGGATGTTTCCATATCCTTTTATCATAGTTGTTATGTTTCAATGGCAATTCACTAGCTGTTTACGTTCAGCCACTAATTGGACTAAAATAATGCTGATCTCTCGGCTTCGTTGATCCCATTCGTTGCCTCAGCCATATAGCTTGGACCTTGTCGACCCCATATCTTAGCTTTTCTGGTTAAGTCCTAAACCATTCTGTCTACACAAGGTTGTTCTGTTTTCTATTGGCTTCTGCTGGGTTAAAAACCCAGATAACATTTGCCCCTAGAGTACGTCATCGTTGTAAACAAAGCATGCTATATAAGTTATTGCTTTCAATATCCATTTGTTGGTTTTCGAGTGATTACATTAGAGCTCTATGAATACGTTAGCCCAACGTTGTTGGTCGTCTTTCTTTAGTTCTGACTGCTACTACTTGTCACAATATATCACATTTCTGCTTGTACCTTCCGGCATGCCTTGGAATGTTGAATATGCGTAAGTAATCGAGTTCGATAAGAATAGGTGAAGTTTTCTTTTCCTCTCCCCTTTCTTTTCTTTCTTTCTTATTCATTTTTTTATTATTGAGTCGCTAGCGATCCATGTGGGGATGGGTCGCTAGCGACCTAACTGCAAAGAGAAATTAGTATTGTCATATAAGTTAGGTCAAGTCGCTCGAGACCCATGATGGGTCGGGTCACTTGCTACCTGATGACTTAGCAAAAACTCTTTCACTTGCTTGCCTATTTATACACGAACCGACCCAAATGTCTTCATTCGAACCAAGTTATCATTGCCCTTCATGCGATCAATCCTCCATGTGTTTCAGCTCCAAGCAATTCAGCAATCTTCTTCCACGTTGATCCATCAATCCTTGGGAATACCTCCCATCGTGATTTCCAATCGTGACTCCTTCCATCGCGATTCCAGTTCGTGATTCCTGAACCCTAGCTTGAATTTCTAGCTTGTTACCCTCTTGAGTCGCCACCGATTTTCTAGCTCACCACTGATCCATTCAAAGCACATTGAATTCGATTCTTGATTCTTCTGTTGCCTTAGAAGTTAGTTTGAGGTGGGTTTGCTTAGTTGATTTGCTAATTACTGCGTTCGTGTAATAACTTGATGACTAGTGTCCATTTGCAATGTTTATTACGAGAAGTTCGAGTTGATTACGGTTTAATGGTGGAAGATAGTAAATCGAGTCTCGAGTTGTTTCCCGGAATTATATTTGGGCTTCGACCCAGTGGTTGACACGTTTTGCTATCTTCGTCCATTAGACTAGAATTGACTTGTGTCCAGTTCCGCAGCCGTTACTATACGTCACATCACCAGTCGATCACGTTGAGGTTACCATGAAAATTTGGCTTTGACTATTCAGCCATCTGTTGAATTTTCAGTGTGAATCGTCGATGGCCACTTCAAGATGTTGTTTTCAGTTAACTGACTTATAGTAGTCGTTTTAACTTCGATCTGAATTTCAATTCTTGGTATTGACTATGTAATCTATGCTCCATAGTTTTCACAAAGGTTTAGGTCGATAAGTTGGTGCATGATGTAGATTTGGATTTATCCTATATAGTTTTAATTCGACCTACGGTGAAGCTATGTTTTTTTCTCGAACGATTGTACGCAATTCTGGAGCAAAGTCTTGCTCTTGGTCTTTAAAATTTTCTTTTCGAGAATTTGGTTAAGTTCCCATCGATGATTTTGAATTCCAATGCAACGATTTAATCTAAAATCGAATATAGTGGATGATTCAATCTTATCACTCTTCCTATTTCTGTATTTCAGTGATCCTGAAAAGAAAAACTTCCTACGTCGCTTCGAACAGTGGCTCCGTTATCGATTGTTGATCGACAATGGGTAAGTGTGGAAGAGATAATTTCAAAAGACGATATGGATTGTTTTTCAAATATATGCAAACTATCTACACTAGATTGTTTGTTTGCAGTAATCAGGATATTGGACTCTTCTTATGTAGATAACACACTGCATCTGCCTCGGTCAACGCTCATGACCCGATTGGTCAACATTTGTCGACTTCCCTTGGATTTCGAGTGTTGGTTATACGAGGATTTATTTAAAGTAAAACATACCTGATAGGGTTGAATGCCATGTTTGAAAATGACTTTTCGGTCATCCAATCTTTAGTCTGGCGGAGGTACTCCCACTCCTCCAGAAATTGGGTCCTTCGCAACTTAGGCTTCGCTTATTATCCCTATCATATTGGGATGATTGATTACAGTTAAATTACAAGGCACAGTTGCTCTTGTAGAGTTGTTGTTGGAGTTCGATCAAGCTCAGTTTCAGCATTTGGAAACTAGCGCGTGAGTTGTTCGAGTGCGATTGTCCTTCCTTTGCATTTTTCGAAACTTAACGCACACCAGCCTCTATCTCTGGGGACTATTGGCTTAATTGCTCGATTCCTAGCACTGCTTTTTCTCGCTGTTGCACTCCTTGTGCTCATGTGCAGCATACTCGTTTACTGTAATTCTATTCATGTAAGTAATATTTCTATGGTCAATTCAGCATATTCTATTTCATAGCTTTGTTCATGAAGTAGTTTAGTCTAGCTAATTCTTACTTAGCTCAATTAATTTCGTTTCAACAAAGTGTTGGTGTAAATGCCTTAGTCTATAGGGCCGATTGCTTTAACTACCGAACCAACATGCTTTGGGTGACTAGCTCTCCTAAGCAATAAGTTCGATTGCCCCAGTTTGATTGACACGATAGATCCTATCTTTGAAAATTAGGGACTTTGTTGCTTGATCCCAAGATCTGACTTTTGTAATGATGTCGGTATGTATTAGAAAGATGCATTTCTGGCATCTTTTGCTAAAGTAAATTCTTCCGAGTCCGACATTGAGATCCTAGTCATGTGTTGGTTTCTATCTTCGGAAACTCATACACGGGTGACTCAACTCTGTGGTTTTTTCCTTGATGTTGTGAATCTTTAGATATCATGAGATGCTAGAAGGTAGGGCTGAAGATTCAATTGAACTCTTGCTTCTGTTTCTGAAAGCCGATGTATCTATGGTTTCATTTTAGGCTTTCTTCCTAGCATCACCAAACTTTGGGTAATAGCATATTCCTGCAAGTTGGAACCAACTGATCTAGTTAGACCATAAATAGGTCATCGATCCTTCTCATCATCGCCAAACTATGAGCGACGGTTGATTTCTTAACGTTAGATCCTTTATTTCCTTTGTTAGCATTTTTGTTGCTAGAATGCTCTATTTTTTGATACAGAACCGTTATCTAACCAACCTCGTGGTTATTCGTGTTTGGACTTTTGAACTATTTCTTTTGATCAAGTATTTGTGCTTTTATCCCCTCTTGAGGGACTAGCTATTTCGAATGCCTGTATTTGGGCGATTGTGAGAGATGGAAATCTACGGGGCGAATTGCTCAATTGCCCCCAGTCTGGCTCTCAATCCCATTCTGGAATTGAGGAAGTTCAGGGATTTTATTTTCGACTTTCCATAATTGCTCCCGCTTGTTCTTTGCTAGGCATGCTGTTTTTGGTTGTCGGTGTTGTCATGGAAGTTTTGTTCATATGTCAACTCCTATCTTTGAGAATTGATAACTTAGCTGCTTGGTTCCAAGTAACATTTCCTCGAGGCTGGCTATCTTTTGGCTATGTCTAAATTCTTTCTAAGTTGAATTTAGGAAATTCACTTGTGCACTAGCTTTCATTCCTAGAAATTGGTACATGGGCAATTCAATCCTGGGATTTCCTTTTGCCGTGGCTTTATTTTGTGTAGTGGCTAATTCGTGTGATGAAAGGTCAAACCATCTGGCCGACCTATGAAAGGATATATCTTCTGGTCATTGCCTATCATTGGGCAATAGTAGTTTTCTGAAGAGAAGGTAAAAGTTCAGTTGAGGACCAATTTATATCTACGGAAGCTACTACGTTAATGGTTCACTACGATGAGTGTTTCTTATCAGCCTCATAGCTTAAAGTTTTCCTGGCATTGCTGGGGCAAAACCGGTACTTAGTGAGTAGAATGTTTCACGGAGTTGCCAGGGCAACACCGATACTTATGAAATAGAAATTTTTCTAGCATTGCCGGGGCAACACTAGTACTTAGGAAATAGAAAATTTTCCCGGCGTTTCCAGGCAACACCATTACTTAAAAGAGAAAAAAAGATCTTGGCATTGGCGAGGCAACACCGACACTCTGATTTTCCCTACCGATTCGGCGGTGCTCTTAATCCAGCTGGGTACTAGTTTCGGCCTTCGAAAACTAGCACTTCGATGGTTGGGTTGTTGAAGTATTTTCTTAGTGCTACCTATCTTCAGGCAGTATTAAAGTCATGTTGGTGATGGTTGAATCATTCGTCCGATCCTGTAAAGTTGAGTAGATTCCTTTTAACCCAATGTGGCTATTTTCTCAACATTGCTTAAATATGAGAGATGCCATGTTTTGGAATGGTGAGAGTCCGAAGCATTTCCACTGCCAGCTCTGTTTATAACCATCAAGTTTACCGTTGGAGATGCAAGGTTGTTGCTTAACTAATTCTATAGCCATTCTTCTTCCCACTGGTTTTTGTTATGATCTAACGACTATTAGCAGAATCCTTCATTTCTAGGTCTCAAACTCCAGGTTCTTATAGAAAAGTTGAAATTGTAGAGCAAGTCATCACATTGCCCTCGGTAAGACCACGTTCATTTCTATACTGATCATGGGCTAGTAGAGTTCGATAGTGTTTGTCTTGCGTCCCTAACACCTAACCTTGCTTGTTTCAAGCCTTATGCATTATGCTGGACTAATAGCATTATTGTGGATATCAACTTATTAGTTGGTTCCAATCTTCGGGAATCAGTGGTTTAGTTGCTCGATTTTGAGCGTTCTCTCCTTGCCATTGTCTATCTTCGGATAACAGCTGTTTTTGCAAGTTAGGGTTTGAGACCTTATTCAAGAACCTACCTCTATCTTTTGAAGCCTCTGGGTCGATGACTTGATTCTGGAAACGTCTTCCATCATTATCTATCTCCGGTCGTCGGTAAGTTCCTCCTTTTATCTCTATTTCCAAGCGATGGTGAACTTTAAGGAGTTCGATTTTCTTGTTGATATGACGGTCTAGAGTTCTTAATGTTGCTAAAGAAATATCGATGTCTAGCAGGTTGGAGCAGTTTCTTTTTTAACTACATTCGTCCGACCTACTATACTGCTTAGTTTTATTGCGATTGTTAAAATTCTCTATTTGGCATAACAGAACCTTAGAGTGATTTTTGGACCCAACCAAGTGTTAGTGTGTTATGTGTCGCCGGTCCACAGGGCTGATTACTCTGAACACTTGATGTGAGACTTGATGTTTTGGGCGGCTCTCTAGATGCCCCCAGTCATAGGTACGTCGCAGCTCCTATCTCTTAGAACTCGGGACTTAGGTGCCTTGAATTTTGATATTTAGTACATTAACTTTTTCTTTGCCGACTTCATGGTTCGTGAGCTTTGCGGCACTATCGTAGAAATGTTGGTTCTTTCGGGCAGTGGGACTCGATCCCTATTTAATCCTGCAGTAGATAAGTTTCCTGGTGTTGTTGGCACAACACTAGTACTTAGAAAATTTTAACAGTTTGTTGACGATGCCAGAGCAACATCAAGCAGTGTTTCCGTGGCTTATGAAAATGCATAGTATACGAAGTGCATCGCTTTTAAGAGTGCGTGGCTCGTGGGATCGATACAAGCCGTCGATCTAGAACGATTTGGAACATCTTTACATTGCCATTGAGGAGTTTGTTGATATTACCAGCAGCGACACCTTTCCCAAAACGAGGCAGAAACTGCAAACAAAGAGTGGAAAGGGGAGCGGTGGAAGGAAGCACTGATGAGCTTGTGTGGAGAATGATCTAATTTTGATTCTTTTTGAGTCATTTTACTCAAGTCCAGAGTCTGCACTTAGTGTTTTTGTCATGGAGTCTGTATTTTCCTTTTGCTGGCCATGGTTGTGTGGGTACGGCCCCCACATTTTGATCTTATGTACAGAAAATTACAAGTAATACATTGATATTTTGACTGTACTTTTGTCTATCTGTTCATATATGTTCTGTGTACTTGTGCTTGTTTCATATCATACTTTTCTAGTTCTATGATCATAGTCTGAGGCCTTTCATTCGAAGCGACAGAACTTAGAAATTATTAGCACTTTGGAAGTTAATAGAACTTTGGAACCTAAAAGAACTTAGAGACTTTTTTTAGAAATTCATAAAACTCCTAAAAACTATAAAACTTTGAAATTTTTGTTTAGAATTTTAAAACGGATATAGACTTTTTGTTTGGAAGTTCATAAAACTTTGAGATAGAACTTGTGAGCTTATTGTTGTTTGGAGTGATAGAACCTGTGAACCTATTGTGTTTGCGTTTTTCTATCTCAGTACAGGTGTATGCCCCCTAGTTCATAGGGTTGTTCACTTCAAACAATTTTCAAGTATCCGGTAACTTAGGGTTTAGATAATCTTTATTGAAAATCTGGCTAAGTCGTGACTTGATTTTCCTTTCTTTGGAAGTTTTACGACCTTAGCATGTAGTCTTAGTTTGGATAAGGGTAAGTATGCAATCTATGCATGGGTATGTATTGTCAATCATTGAGTGCCTTCCTTCTAGCACGAACTATTCCTGGCTATATGCGTGGTGTTTCTCACGCTCCCCGGTGTTTCCCATCTTCGGGTCATGTGAGGGGCTATTATTTTGGGATTTAGCACACCGCTTGTGTAGTACGCGACATTTGGTGCTCCTTGATGTCGCCCATCTATGAGTGATGTAAGGAGAGTAAGTTTGGATACTTTTTAGCATGGCCTATCTCCAGGCAAAGCAAGAGGTTTATTTTGAACTTCCTCAGCGTTGCCTATCTCCGAGTAATGCGAGGAGTTGGTTTTCGATGCTTCTCGGCGTCGCCTATCTCCAAGCAGTGCAAGGAGTTTAAATTTAGGTGTGCGGCTTACGAGATGCGTGGCTTTCGATGCTCCTCGACGTCACCTATCTTCGAGAAATGCGAGGAGTTTCAGTTTGAATGCGCAGCTTACGAGATGTGCTGCTTTGGATGTTCCTCAACGTCGCCTATTTTCAGGCAACGCGAGGACTTTCAGTTTGAATGGCGGCTTACGAGATGCGCACAGTGGTTTGGGCCCTCCTGGTGCTGGAGGAGTGATACCAGTTCATAGAGGGTAAGGATCAAGTTTTCCCATCAACCCGGCGGTTTGACTTCGTTGGAACGTGATTTCTTCGGTTCTAAGAGATAATTAGGTTTTAGATCGAGTAGTCGTGGGTAGGACAATTCTCCCGTATTTCAAGAAGATGTGCTCGGCCAAACAAATAAGATTCCCATCGTAGAGAGATCTACAGCCGACCGCATAGAGATGGTTATGAAGAAAGAGCTTATGGAAGTTCGGGGCAAGACTATCAGTTTTTGGTCCAAACTGCCTTTAGGGAATTGGTATTTAACTGGCATACAGTCTAAGAAGAAAATGAATTGGTCACCAAGAGCGATAAAATGGTAGTTGGAAAGAAGTGGGCAAGTACTATGCTAGTTTTCGTTTGTTGTATTGGCTAGGTCATTAAGTCCACGGTTGTCAGAATGCCAGAATTTTTGATCGGGTATAACAAAACTATGGTATGATTAGTCTTGGCCTTTCTTATGGCTATTCAAGTGATTGCGGTGCCCCCCATGCCACAGGGCTGTTGGCACGCTTAAACTGTATCCATAGTCTCTCCACAACTCATTTGGTTTCCCCAGTCCAGTGGGAGCAGTTTTTCCAAGTTCTAAGTCTTGGCTTGATTCGAGTCAGCCTCTAGTTAACCACAAGATCGGTTCAGTTTTAGATTAGTTCCTTTGAGTGATTTTGAAGCCCTAGGGTTCAGCACTATTTGTTTCATCGGTTGTTTAATTATGTAGAGTGACTGATATGATCGCCGATTTGTGGCCCTGGAGCATGGCTCTGTTGACTCCAGCGGGCTTTGGATCAAATGACTATTGATCTACCAATACACCTTTATGGATATCAGTCGTACATGAATTTCGTTGATCTACCAGTTTACCTTCATGATGTTTTAGTTTTTGAAAGATCTTCATGTTCGCGAAGGGTTTTTTGGATCAAATGACCGCTGATCTACCGGTTTACCTTCACGACGCTTTAGTTCATGAAAGACCTTTATGTTCGTGAAGGGTTTTTTTGGATCAGATGACTACTGATCACCGGTTTACCTTCACGAAGTTTTAGTTCGTGAAAGACCTTTATGTTCGCGAAGGGTTTTTTGGATCAGATGACTGCTGATCTACCGGTTTACCTTCATGATGCTTTAGTTCGTGAAAGACCTTCACGTTCACGAAGGGTTTTTTGGATCAAATGACCGTTGATCTACCGGTTTAACTTCACGAAGCTTTAGTTCGTGAAAGACCTTCACCTTCGCGAAGGGTTTTTTGGATCATATGACCGCTGATCTACCGGTTACCTTCACGAAGCTTTAGTTCGTGAAAGACCTTCACGTTCGCAAAGGGTTTTTTTTGCATTAGATGACCGTAGATCTACTGGTTTACCTTCACAACGCTTTAATTTATGAAAGGCCTTCACGTTCGCGAAGGGTTTTTTGGATCAGATAACCGCCGATCTACCGGTTTACCTTCATAAAGCTTTAGTTTTTGAAAGACCTTCACGTTCGTGAAGGGTTTTTTTAATTAGATGACCACTGATCTACCGGTTTACCTTCACGACACTTTAGTTCATGAAAGACCTTCACGTTCACGAAGGGTTTTTTGGATCAGATGACTGATGATCTACCGGTTTACCCTCACGAAGCTTTAGTTCGTGAAAGACCTTCACGTTCGCGAAGGGTTTTTTGGATCAGATGACCGCCGATCTACCGGTTTACCTTCATGACACTTTAGTTCATGAAAGACCTTCACGTTCGCGTAGGGTTTTTTAGATTAGATGACTGTTGATCTACTGGTTAACTTCACGAAGCTTTAGTTTGTGAATGACCTTCACATTCGCAAAGGGTTTTTTGGATCAGATGACTGGCTACCAGACGACCTTGGAATGATAATTTATCAATTCTGGGAGGTGTTTTGGATCATGATTCTGACAACCCGGCGGTCTTAAAGCAATGATTCATCGACTTCAAGAGGAATTTTTCGGATTCAGCTCAAGAGAACACAGTTTTATCGGTGCCTGTAAGCTAAGGTGTTAGATCTGTTTGTTCGACGATCCTTTGGATAAGACTTCTCGACGCCACCAGCAGCGCCGGTTATCATAGAGGGGATTGACATAACTCGTCGAGGGCATAAAAGCATTTCTTTCGCTATGCTATCTGCAATGACACTGGTGTCTCTGTACGACTAATTTGGAAAAGGAGAGTGGACAATGATGGATGAGAAGGCATCGCTTTAGGTTGCTGTCCCATTTCTTAGTTGCGAGCTAGCTAGATTGTTATTTGATAATCATCCTTTTGTTTGATTTGGTCAGTTAGTTTGGAACGCTTTTCTACTATGTCTTAGTAGCCTTGCTTGGGAAGAAGGTCCCTGAGATCATGTAGCTCCTTCATCGTTTGTTACCTTCTTTGGCACACTGCCGGGTTTGCCTTCTTCTAATTACACTACTTCTAGTCTTTAGAACCAGTTTGCCTTCCCATATAATTCTTCCAGGGTAGCAGGTTATTTCATCCTTTAATGATTCCTGAGGGCCTTGTAGCAGATTGCATCCGTCGCCCTCGCTTCGTCCATATGCTGGTCATACCTGTAAAGAAGCAATTTCGAATCAGTTGTACAGTTGTATAAAAGGAATAATTGGCATGATAAACTTTTTTGGATATTCAGCATGTTGAATGGCTTCAGTGAATGGTTCTGATTTGGTAAGATGCTCTAATCATTGTCATCGGTCCGTTTTCAAGTTACGCTGTTTATCATGCTTGAGAATGATTCATGCATGATTGTTTATGCTTGAATGATTGGAAATGCCGATTGAATGACAAATCATTTATGATTGGATGATGGATCGGTGACCATCCCAAAAAATTTCAAACTAGGTGAGATCGGCCTGGAGTGACAAAGAATGCCCCATAAAGTTGCATTCCAAATTTCAAGGTATTCGAAGTTCGCACATTCGAGTTATGGGCAAAAGAAGATGGATCGGCATTGACGGATTTGTGGTATTTTTCTTAGAGTCAGCACATGATTCTCTTGGAGTCGTCGAATTTGAAACGCTGGGTTGGTGACAAACATTGCTTGGAGCCATTTGCATGTTTGCTTGGAGAAAACCTTGGTTTTACCCGGATCTTATTTTGCGCCAGAATTTCCTAGGTTTGCTTCGAGTCAAATGGATGATTACTCGAGTTCGACTTCGAGTCAAATCTGAAGTCAGTTTTTCAATGACCATTTTGAACATTTTTTTATGGTTTTCGACGACGACCATTCATGATTCGATGATGGTAAGTCCATAATGGGACTGGAGACTGGTCGGTTGGGAGTTGTCACAATATACCATGAGAGCTTGGCCTTGTAATCGATCCGGGTTTATGTCATATCTTCTTGGTTCTTCTGCCTTTGAAAGTACCATTTGAGTAGTAGTTCCTTGTCCTTTGCTTTGCACCGTGCTATGGCATGGGTTCTAGAGCTTCTTCTAGCCTTTTGCATGTCTGCACTATTATCCAAATTGTCTTCCTCAAATTGTTTGTCATCTTCAGAGCCAGAGAGAGCCATCCTTATATCCTTCCATGGGGTTTTCACCCCTTAAGTTCGATTTTGTAGCTGGTGCTTTTGCAATAGGTGGAGTGTTAACGTTTTCTTCCATCATCATTCTTGGAGCTCCGCCCATTGCTTCCTTTCTGTTATATCCCCTTCGAATGACCCAGACGGCGGTCTGATTTCAGTACTTTTCCTTCTGGAGTTTATGGCGGTCTGGTGAAAAGGTATGGATCGCTAGCGACCCACAGTGCATGGATCGCTAGCGACCCATGTGCTTGAGTGATTTCTGAGCTTTTCCTTTAGGATCGCGTCTACGATCTCATGCTGATGTTTTCCATTACCTTAGCATGTGTTTTCTTGCCTTTTCTCCGATCCTTCTTGGTCGGTTCTTCTATTCTCAACGACAAACCTTCTAAGCAGAGATTGAGGATCTAACTTCTGAACCTATCTGATCCAAAGTAGATAGCTAGATCTAAGCCTGAGTTGGGCTGTCAATGAAAGCACCAAAATGTTGATCCAGAAAATGGACCAACACCCTGGTTTGAGTTTGAAAGCACCAGCCCTGTTCTGACAGAGAAATATCACAGATAAGATATATACAAAAAGAACAGTAGAAGAAAGAAGACAAAGAATTTTTATAGTGATTCGGCTGTTAATGAAGCCTACGTCCACTTTATAGTTTTATTATGACTTATTGCTGTTACAAGAGATGTTTGATTACAAGGCTTTGATTATCTTTAGCTAGATTGAATCTCCAGAGTTGGAATCCACTGGAGAATCACAGTGAATTCCTTTGGAGATTGTTGTGAGGGAGGTAGAAAGTGAAGAATAATTCCAACAGAGCTTTAGCCATCAGTCCGAAGAAAATCCTTCTTATGTTGCAGGTTGGATGGTATTTATATGGAGCGGAGACCTTCTGGGCCAAGCCATGTCTTCATAAGCTCGTAGGTGAGTAGTAGACAACCTAGGGAGAGTTGGGCTCACAAAACGAGGCAAAGCCATGGGTCGCTGGCAACCCATGGCCTATGAGTCGCTAGCGACCCATAGACTTGGCTCGTTTTGCAAGCCAAGGTCTTGGCCTCCTTTCGTAGTATTCTTTGGCTGTCTTGTTTAAAGGCTGGAGGAGAAGCATGGGTCACTGATGGTCCAATCACTTGGGATTTTTCTGGAGTTTGGAATTGGGGATGTTTCCATAGCCTTTTATCATAGTTGTTATGTTTCGATGGCAATTCACTAGCTATTTACGTTCAGCCATTGATTGGACTAAAAGAATGCTGATCTCCCGACTTCGTTGATCCCAGTCATTGTCTCAGCCATATAGCTTGGACCTTGTCGACCCTTTATCTTAGCTTTTTTGGTTAAGTCCTAAATCATCCTATCTATACAAGGTTGTTCGGTTTTCTATTGGCTTCTGCTGGGTTAAAAACCCGGATAACATATATAATATGATCACTACAACTAGCGAGTGTAAGTGATATCTTCCTATCATGGTAAAATATCCTAGCATCGTACTTACTTAACCAATCCATACCGAAAATAATTCCAAAACCTACAAAATCAAACACATGCAAACTGCAACCAAATGTATGACCTAACAATTCAAGCTCCAAGTGGTCACATCTCATCCCAAGAGTCGCATACCCTCCTATCAGATTTGCAACCCTTAAGGATGTAACGAGGTATGAGGGTTCTAGGTTAAGCTTATACCAAACAATGAGATATAAAAGAATGCGATGCACTAGTATCAAATATAACTCTAACCGACATACCATGAATCAAAAGCGTACCTCCCAACACAGCCTTTCCTTTCTCCTCTGTTGTTGGTCTTGAGGTAGCTGGTTCCAATGCATACACTTTGCCCTTTCCGTCCTTGGCTGGTTCCTTTCACTGGTACTTATAATGTCCAATCTGATCACAACTGAAGCATTTTATATTCTTCTTCCTGATCACTTTCTTTCCACCTCCTGAGCGACATTCATTAGCGAAATGCTCTTTCTTATCACACTTGTAGCAGATAACTTCCGTCTTTTCTTTCTTGGTAGCTCCACTCTTCTGAGCTCCCTTCTTGCGGAAAAACTCTCTCTTCTGGTTCTGCCCACCTTGAGTTTCCACTTCTTTGTTACCATTAAAGAAAGCAAGCATCTCCTCATTGCTCAAATCCATCTCAACGACAACATTGCACGGATTCTTAATATGTGTTAAAGTTGCCTTAACAAGCTCGGGTATCAATCCGCGAATGAACTTCTCATTCCTTTGGATAACTGTATCAACCAAAACATATCCATATCTCGACAATTCCTCAAATCTGGTAGCATACTTAAGCACTGTCATGTTTCCTTACACCAACTCAGCAAACTTCCTGAGCAGAATTGATTTGGCAATCTTCGACATGAACCTTTCCTCAAACCTCCTTCTGAATTCCGCCCAATTCATGGTCTCTTCAGCTACTCCCACAGTAACACTGTTCCAATAGTACAATGCTACTCCTTGCAACTGTATGGATGTTAATCTCTTTTTCTTCTCATCATTAAGTCTTGAATTAGCAAAAATCCTTTTGCAATGAAGCAGCCAATTTTCCACTTCAATTGCATCCTTAGTCCCGATAAACGGCTTCCCTCCAAGCTTAGCATAGTCTCTGCTCAATACTGCATAGTTATTGATCACCAGAGCTTCCTGATTTCCTTCTTCAACATTTCCTCCAATAATCCACAGCAGCTCTAGCTTACATCATGTTTATGAAGAACTGATACATATCTTCCATATCAACTTGAGGTGCTTCAGCACCCATATTTGCAGCATGTACCCGACCTCGATTCCTTTGAGTATACGGTTTGGCATTTCCATTAGTTATGGTGCTTCCTCCACCAAGATTAAATTTTCCATTCCTAGCATCCATATCTTACTTCCTTTAAATCTACATTCGAACCTTTGTAAGATACGGAAGAATAGCCTAAGGAAAATGGGAAAATGGAGATAAAGCATATACTTATATATGACAAATATAAATACGTTACTATAGTGTTAACCCACCCCAATCTTTTCTCATTTCCTTAGGATTATGTTTTTTCAAAATTATTTTAGGTTTAAAATTTCTTTTAAGCATTCATAAACCTATGCTCCGATACCAAGTTGTAACATCCCCTATTTTGAGGCCCAAAGCTAACCGCTACAGATGCTGCAGTCATCTATAGTACTAACTTTCGGTGAAAAAATATGGCAATACTAATGGTATCCATAATATCATAAGCACATGTATATGAAATAAAATCAACACAGATTTCAAAACAACTTTTCTGATTACATTTCAAATCAATATTTCCTATTCAGTTACATAAGCCCAAAACGATTCCTAGGTTTAGATAAATATAATTATTACAAAATATGCCAAGAGCAATATATGAAGATGCCCACTTGGATGATCAGAGCAGTAAATAGACCGATCATTCAATAAATACATCATAGTGGAAAAATAATGGATATACTCCAAAATAGCTAATCCTTTCCTCATGTACATCTTTGGAAGCTTTATTCGTCACCTATTAAAACCTAAAATACCTTAAATTTCAATATACTCAAATTAAATTTTGAGTACCCGAGAGTTTAAGGGAAAACATATATTTTGGGTCAGAAATAAAGCCTAGTGTGAATAATTCTACTACATCTCGGTTTACTGATATTAAGTAAGACCAACCGCTTAGCGGAACGAGTTTCCCCTCTATGATATCCCTTTAAAAGCATATCTTTTGCAAATCAAACTGATTATAACAATAATAGTAATAACATATATGGATATAAATCAGGTAATCGATGGAATATCTTTCCGAACATTATAGCTTTATCTGGCTGACCATTAACCACTAGCTGACTCGGGCCTACCAGACATAATAAATATTCTAACTTCTGTTAGACACAATACTAGACGTTATATCCTTAATTTACTTCTCCTATGGTCAACTGATCCTAATAGTTTTACGAGCTCACCAATAACCTATCTTTACTCTATGCATTCCTTTCTGTGTGTAACATCATTTTAGTCTTACCTATGACAAAGCCCTATACACTGGAATTTTGGACTTATATTAGCTAGGGGCTACTAGCTAAAGTATAGGGTGCGACCCCATATGTGATTATTAGTTTCTTAATAAAGATAATCTTCAAAGTGGATGTAGGCATATAATGCCGAACCACTATAAATCTCTGTATTCTTGATTATTGTGCTTCATTTACAGTTAGTTTATTCTATTCCTTAGTTTCAATTTTACTTTCTTCATTTACTTTTCTACATAAATCTACTCTTAGGTGTTTGTGACCAATTTGGTTGCAAACATTTTGGTGCTTTCACTGAGAACCCTAATTCTCAGCCTATAAGGATCCCCTTTGTTGCTATTGGATTGGATAAATCCCTAAAGGAGATCGGCTGTTATCTTCATAAAGTTTCTTATACTACTTAGATTTGATGAAATCTAAATAAAGAGATTGATGATGGTGAGACATACCGGATCTACTACTAAGAATGTGGATGGAAATGAGGCTGTTGGCATTCAATAGGGAGACCCAAGCAATCAACCAGCATTTGTGAATGTTGATTCGATTGAAATTTAGAATTCTACCAATTTTATTACCAGAGCTTAATTTCATAATTTAATGAGAGAGCTGATGGAGAGCTGTCCACAGCTAAATCAGCAGATTCAGACCAACATCGACTTGATGAAACAAATCAATCAACAACAGCGGGCAAAGCTAGGAGGGATCTCACTCCTTACTCGACGTTGGAAAGCTCTATTTCATCGGACAGATACCATAGACATATGCATCGCAAAACTGATGGGTACTATGTAGAAACTTTAGGGCATCAATAGGTAGACCATCGTAGTTTGCTAGGAATGATCAGTGCCGGTCCCTCTGCTAGAGAAGGAAATTTACTTGTGCTAACTGGGATTCAAACTGAAGCTACTACGGTTAATTTGGATAATGGAGTTTGAATGAATGCCGATCAAGTTCTTCCTTAGGATGATGGTGAAATCAATGTACAAGATGTACATCATGAAGATGGTGGACCAAGAAGGCATGAAATGGCCCGCAGACATCGACTGGACCATACACGTGAGGTGGAGTATGACCACCGCTTGGCGCCACCTATCCAAACGCTAGACTTAGGGCAATGTTCAAACGGTTGGTACGAGAGAACCAAGGCTTGACTAACGATGACTGGGCTATCTCGAGAAGCCATACCCTTTTCACGAATAATGTTCTGTACGTAGAATACCCGAGGAGATTCAACATGCCATCAATGCCTGCTTAAGAGGGAAAAACCGACCCTAGGCAGTATATTATGAGGTACGAATGGCTGATGAATTCTGCACGAGCCAATGATGCGACAAAGTGCAGATGCTTTCCTATAACCCTTTCTAGAATAGCGATAATGTGGTTCATGAGACCACCCTCACGATCAATTTCTAGATTCGATGATTTGGCAACCAAGTTTATGGAGCAATTCTGAATGCATGGACTCATCCCAAAGACGTGATGTCCCTTTCCAGTGTGATCCTGGCTCCTGAGGAGTCATTGAAAGATTATTTAGAGAAATTTCTTATAGCTATCACAGAGGTCAGTAATCCGAATGATCACACGATACTCATGGCCGTGACAAGAGGGATTGATCCGGAGTTTGAGTTTGGCGACTGGCTGACTGGTAAACCGCCTGCCACGTTGGAGCACTTTTATTCAAAGGCAGCTTAGTTTCTAAGAAACGAGGAAGCCAGGTCCTCCAGAAAAATAATGTCGCGGGACGGAGCAGAGAAGCAGTACAGAGTAACATTGCAAAAAAACAGTCTAATGACAGTTCTCAAAAAGTCCAAGTATTCATAATAAGCCAAATAAACAAAAGAGAGGCAGAGATAGGAATCAAGAGCGAAAAAGGGATTCTATAAGGTTGAAGCCTAGGTTTCAAATGTATGATAATTACACGTCGTTGAATACGTCCCTAGAAAATATCAATCTGTCTACTTACAATACCATGCAGTACAGGAAGCCACCTCCAAAAGAGTCGATAGAGAGACAGAAGCAGACTGGGAAATATTGTCAGTTTCACGAGTGTTATGGGCACAATAAAAATGAATGCAGCCATCTCTAGGATGTTATAGAAAAATTGATTCATGAAAAGAAGTTACAGCAGTTTGTGAAAGCCAAGCAGGTTGGTGGCACGGGAACTTCTGACCCCAATCGAGGGCAAGCTCCACATAGGGCTAAGGAGCCTCTACGGATCGGGGTAAGACTAGTGATAAATAGGATAGTCAGAGGACCGCACCCGAGGGATAGGAGTTGGCAAGAAATGGAGTGCTATGCTAGCACGATTAGGCATGTATATTTTGAATGCTGTTCAAATTGGAAGATGGGACTCCGGAGCAACGTACAATGGCAGATGATATCGTGTTTAGAAATTGGGATGCAGACAAAGTAGAGGCTCCAACAATCGACACGATAGTCCTTCCAGCTATGATTGGTCCTGCATAGGTGAGAAGAATTTTGATCGATTGTGGAAGTTCGATGAATATAATTTCAAAAAGGCATATGATCAGATGAGAATGGAAGCCAAAGATTTAAAACTGTCTAAAGCTCGTATACATGATTTGAATAGTGTTGCAACCGAAGCTGTTGGTTGTGTGGAATTATCTGTTGAATTGGGAGGGGGTGAACGAAGGAGAGTGTGAATCTTGTCGTTTATTGTTTTGGATGTTGACTCTCCGTACAATGTTTTTCTGGGCAGACCGACCCTGGTTGAATTTCTGGGAGCTCTTGCCTTATAGTGTTTGACTTTGAAATTTTCGACAGACAATAATATAGGAGTTGTTCATGGCGATCAGGCGATTGGATGTGCCTGTTATGATGCCGAGTTGAGGGAAGCTCAGCGCAAAGAGAAGGGTAAGGGTGTGGACAAAGCCGACCGCATCCAAGGTGTCGACGATTGACAATTGGTGCTTAAGCCTTGGCTCAGGCACCATAGTCGGTCCTATAGAGATATAGATCCGAGGGATGATGAAGAGGATTTCAAAAGGGCCAAGGCTGCATCGGCTGAGCCGACGATTGATATTACAGTCAGCTATGACGACCCATCGTGAGTCCTAAAGATTGTGTCACAGCTCAGCTCCTTGATGATGAACAAACTTGCTGGTTTTCTCCGAGCAAATCTAGATGTATTCGCTTGGACTCACTCTGATATGTGTGGAATCTTGCCTGCCATTACGAGCCATGCATTGAATACTGACCAAAAGTTTGTTCCGGTGAAGCAAAAAAGATGCGGCATGGATCCGGAGAGATCTGTCGCTCTCAAAGAGGAGTTGGATAAACTAAAAGTCAATGGGTTTATCCACAACGCCCTCTACCCTTAATGGGTATCAAAAACTGCTTGTGAAGAAGGTGAACATGAAATGGAGAATGTGCATTGGTTATTCAGATTTGAACAAGGCGTGTCCAAAAGACAGTTTTCCCCTTCGGAGGATTGACCAGCTGGTAGATTCAACCATAGGACACGAATTGCTATCTTTCATGGATGCTTACTCGAGATATAACCAAATCACAAAGCATATCCTCGATCAGGAGCATGTCAATTTCATTACCGATGTTGGATTGTACTGTTACGTGTAATGCCGTTTAGACTGAAGAATGCCGGAGCAACCTACCAGTGCTTAGTTAATAAGATGTTTAAAGACCAGATTGGAAAAAAGAATGGAAGTGTATGTGGATGATATGCTCATGAAATCATGATGATCAAGCGACCACATTAGAGACTTGGCGAAAATGTTTGACATCCTCCGACATTATAAGATAAAGATTAATCCTTTGAATTGTTCTTATCGTGTCGCATCAGGAAAATTCTTGGGCTTTACTGTTAATACATGTGGAATGGAAGCTAATCCCGAGAATATTCAGGCTATCCATGATATCCAAGCACCGAGAACCATTAAACAAGTGTAGAGCCTGAATGGGAAGGTTGCTGCCTTAAGTCGATTTATCTCTAGAGCGATTGATAAGTGAATTCCTTTCTTCGATTTGATTAGGAAAGGAAAAAGAAACTTTGATTGGACGCAGGGTTGTAAAGACGCATTTCAAGCTTTGGTGAATCATTTGGAGAGACCTCCTATCTTGTCAAAGTTGGTGGATCATGAGGAGTTGTACATTTATTTAGCAGTATCGGAACACACTATAAGTGTCGCTTTAATTCATATGGAGAATCGGATCAAAAAGCCAGTGTATTATGTCAGTAAAGGATTAATAGGAGTAGAAAGGAACTATCTGAAAATAGAGAAACTGTCATACTGCTTATTAATTGCATCACGTAAGCTTCATCCATACTTCCAGGCATATCCGATCAATGTTTACACCAACCAGCTGTTACGACAAATCCTACAGCGACTTGAGACTTCTGGGAGGTTACTCAAGTGGAATATTGAGCTCAGCCAATTCGATATTACTTATCTCCCTCAAAGGGCTATCCAAGGTCAGGCATTGGCACTTTATAGTAGAGTTTACTATGCAAGATGATCTTCCAGAAGGTAGTAAGATCCCTGCTGTACGACAGAAATCGTATACTGATGGAGCATCTAATGATCATTGTCTTGATGCTGGGATTGTGCTTGTAACCCCTGAAACCCGTTCAATTTGTTATGCTTTGAAGCTCAATTTCCCAATAACAAACAGCGAAGCTGAGCATGATGCTTTGATTGTTGGACTTAAACTCGCTAGAGAACTTGGAGTTAAATCTCTTAAAATCTTTTGCAGTTCGTAGTTGTTGGTGTATCAAGTTAGGGGAGACTATCAGGCCAAGGACAATGGATTGCCCCATACCTTACTCGAGCTCAGGAGTTGTTGATAGAATTTGAATACTATGACATTTCACATATTCCATGCGTTCAAAACAGAGAGGCTGATTCATTAGCAAAGTTTGATAGTACCGGTGATGCACAACATATGGGCTTGGTTCCGGTCGAAGTATTAAATACCCCAAGTATAAATATGATAGAAATAGATCAAATACTGGAAGCGGAATCTGAAAGGGAATCATGGATGACTCTAATCAAAGACTATTTACTGCATAGAGCCTTACCCGACAAAAGAAATGAAAAGCGACAAGTCCTTCGCAAAGCTTCATGGTATATTATGCAAGGAATTATATACAGGAAAGGTTTCTTAGTCCCTCTACTCCGGTGTATCACTCGTGATAAAGCATGTTATAAAAGAAGTTCATGAAAGAGAATGCGGTGATCACACTGTGGAAAACTCTGGCAAAGAAAATACTCTGTTATGGGTATTACTGGCCAACCGTGAATCGAGACACCGCTGATTATGTTAGACAATATGATAAATGCTAGATGTATGCAAAAGTCCAAAGAGCTCCGCCAATAGAAATCACACAAATGGTCAGTCCATGGTCGTTCGCTATGTGGCATATAGACATTATCGGTTCTAAACCGATCTCTAAAGGTGGTGCGAAGTACGCTATCGTTGCAGTTGATTATTTCACCAAATAAGCTGAAGTTGAACCTTTAGCCACAATCACAACCAAGAAAGTATCAACTTTATTATCTGAAACATCATATGCCACTTCGATCTCCCATGAACTATTGTGATATATAATGGGACTCAATTCGACATTGTTGAATTCAAAGACTTTTTTCCAAGATATCGTATTCAAAAGAGATTTGCAGTGGTCACTCACTCTCAGGCAAATGGACCGGTTGGAGTTGTAAATAAAATCATAAAGTCTGAAGAAGCATTTGGAGAATGCTAGAGGCAAGTGGGTGGATGAACTTCCTATAGCATTATGGGCTTACAGAACCACCCACAAGTCCACGACTGGCTGTACTCCATTTGCCCTTGCTTACGGTTTCGAAGCCGTTATTCCTGTTGAACTCAAAGTACCTTCTCATCAAATGACTTACAATGATCCTAAAATGAATAAAGATCTCCTCTTGGAATCTCTTGACTTTATAGAGGAGAAGCGGGAAGAAACCGATTTGTGGGCAGCTGCACATCGACATCAAGTTGCCTGGTCTTACAACACTAAAGTTCGACCTAGAACCTTTGAAATTGGTGAGCTTGTCCTGAAACAAGTTTTTCCTACCCATCGTACATGAATCCAATCTGGGAAGGATCATATGTCATTGAATAGAGGCTTGGAGAAGGAACTTCAAGCTAGCGACTGTCGGTGGCATTACACTTCCAAGGGCATGGAATAGCGAACATCTTCGATGCTATTTCCTTGATTTATTTCCTTTACATTTTAGTAGAATTTGCTTTAGCATTTGATTTCTTGAATGTAAAATAAGGAAATTTATGTTATTCCTTTCCATCAAATGAATAAAGTTTTAGGTTTCCTTTATATTTATGTTTGCTATTGCATTGTATGCTAATTAACTGATTGAAGTTGATATGTATAAACAAGCTCCTAGAGTTTGAAATTAATCGATCATGCTAACTCCCAATGAGATTAAACAAGATGAGCTCAATCTACTTGTTCATTTAACAAATCTGGTTCATAATCCAAAAGACGAGATACTATGGAACTGAAATAAAATCAGGGCGACCGTGATACGACCAGTCACTCACTGAACCAAACCCCAGACCCTGGGGGCAAATCAATCAACCGAGGGGAGTGTGATCTGACTACTCTCTAAAATAACTCTAAGTCCCTGGAGTGTGGACTGGAGTATAAACATAAATAGGGTGTGAACCGACCACCAGCCAAACAACTCTAAGTCCCCGGAGTGTGGATTGGAGTATAAACATAAATTGGGTGTGAACCGACAATCCGCCAAACAAGTCTGAGTCCCTGGAGTGCGGATTAGAGTATAACATAAATCGGGTATGAACCAAGCACCCGCAAAATAACTCAAAGTCCCCAGAGTACGGACAAGAGTATAAACATAGATTGGATGCGATCCTACCACCCATTAACTAAATCATATCCCCGGAGTGTGGATATGAACATGAATGAATAGTTGAGTGGAGTTCGACCATTCATTATTCCACAAACTCCGGCCCAAAACCGAAGGGAGGAGTATGAAATCGCTAAGAATGGAGATCGCTCGTCCTACATCAGACCTCGCTAAACTAAAACTAGGGGCAGAAGTATACTACTTAAAAACTGCTGAAATTTAATGGCATAACACTAAGGCTCGAGCCTAGTGTTTGATACGACTCGAGGCCACAACCTCAGGGTGGCCATGGGATGGATGAATTAAATCGACATTCGATATAACGAGCAATGAATCAAAAGTGCATAAAATGAAAATGTGATAGCTCGAACATTTAAACAAGTAAATACGAGAATCATACACAAGAATAAAAGAGTTCTTATTTACACTAAACTGGTTGTACATCATACAATTATGTCCATCATGAAAGATAAAAGTGGAGGGCCACACCTAAACAAATACAACCAATGAAAAGGAAAAGCTATCATCTAAGCTATTTACATGTCATTTCAATCCATAGATTACTTCTTAGATTTTCTATCTTTCATTTACTTCTTTGGAGTGGCTCCTTCCGAACTACCCCTCGACCCTCTCTTCGACCCTTTACCGCCTCGGCTTTTCTTCGATGAAGTATCCTCGGTTGTGTGAATCGAGACAGTATCATCTTTGGAAGCAGGAGGGATGGAGGTGCTCTCAGCACAAGAAGCAAGCAGAATGTCATCTCGCGGAATCATCCCGCCAGGAGGGATTATCTAGAGCGAGACAGGAATCGGTTCATTTGAGACCGAATCAACTAGCTCACCCTTTATCTCATTTTTTAATAGTTCTTCTCCCTCAACCCGCTCTTTCATACTAAGCTCGCCGGCGGGGTTGGAGGAACCGTGATCACAATATCCTCATCAAAAGGAATTTAATGGTGTGGGTCGCTTCCCTCCTTGAATAATGCCTCCATGAATTGATTGTCAATAACAAAAGCATCTTTTTGAGCGCTTTGAGTGGCGGCCGAAGTTGTAAATTTAACGAATTCTGTCGCTATTATCCCACTTTTTGGTCAAAGCCAGGATATCAACAAATTGGATAAAAAGGATGGATATCAGGATAGGAGATCGATTGGAAACAAGGCTATGATCGATACCGTCAAAGTTGGACCAAGCACCAATCAAGGTGGGATCGATCAGGAATGATAAACAAGGCTCGGTGAGGCTACACTTTGAATTTTAGGTCAATCGGAGTTTAAGTGCTCGAGTTATGGATGGATCAATATTTATGAAAAACTAGCTCGTATCGATACTCTCGTATCGATCACTATAGATAAGGATTTGGATTAACACATGCGCTTTACATTTGATTTGGATCAATCGATATAGGTATCGATACATCTCGTATCGATACAATACGCATCTTTCAGGCAGCTCCAGGAAGGATATAGGTTGATGGATGTGGATTGTTATTTTCGTATCAATACATGCGTATTGAACGGATGGATACGGCAAAGCATGTTGAAGACCCTATACGGATTTGACTACCAATCGAGGAAAATGGTTTCGATCGATATACTTCTTATCGATCAAAGCGGGGATTGATACGAGGAATAATGCAACCAATGGATACAGAGGCAACTACACTTGGAAGTATTTCGTATCGATCAATATGAAGGAACCGGTCAAAGAATGGATGTAACAACCCGGGATTTCGTATTGATTTGGAATCGTCTTTAAACGATTAAAGTGCTGGCTGATTGCTATGGGAAGTTTTAGTCGGGATGAAATTCTTTAGAAATTCGTTAAAGAATTATATGGGCTTCATTATCAAATTTTGATCTTGTTCCTTGTTTTGTTTGGGCCGTGTTAATTAAAAGCAACAAAGGGTATAACCAATTCCCCTTTTGATTTGCCTCGTTCGTTTTTAAACCTGTTTCCCCCTTTCGTTTTGATTGAGTAACCCTAGAGAAAACATACGAAAAGAATGGAGGCTCTCGTTTCTCGCTCGCTCCTTTCCCCCCATTCATTTTCGAAAACCCTTACCTAAAAATCAAAACAAACGAAATAAACAGTGGCAGTTTTGTTCCTCTTGGCGAATGTAGAGCTCCGAGAATTTGAAGTCGTGGCCACGGTTACTTGATCGGAAGCATGGTCGATCGATGTTTTCTTTCTTCGTGCTTGCTCGCTCGCCGATGCTAAGGTGAGCTATGCTCATATCTAATTCCTACTCTAGTGAAATTAGGGTTTTAAACTCTTTGTTTTTTTGTTCGTCCGAGAGTGTTTGAATTTGTCAAGTTGTTATTCTCGGCCCCTTGATTAATACTAAGATTGGGGATTTGTTGACTTGCTCAATTTCGTAGATTTTGGTCACAGTTTTGATTTTTGACTTGTTGATTTCCCTGGCTACCTCGGAGTTGATTTGAAATGGTTAATTTGAATTCGTTGAACTTTGTTCGACTGTGGTATTGAACTTGCACTTAAACTTGTAATTTATAGATATATGTATATATATATATACACAAACATTCATATATGTATATATATATACAGTGTTTGAGTGCATTTTCGATCACCCTGCTTTGATTTGATAATGTCTTTTGACACTTTAACAGTGGCTTCGGCTCTTCATTCTGTTCGAACATGTGTTGATTAACTTCGGCAGGGCCTTGAGTTTTAAATATTGACTTTATTTTGTGAATTTGTGTTGCCTTTGAATGGTTGTTTCTATTCATCTCTGCCTTGGTCATTACAGCATTATTTTCTGGTGACATTTGTCTTGACTTGTTTGACAATGTTGTTTTTTTTTGATACTTTACCATTACCTTCTATGTTGGCACAGACACTTGTTATTTTAGTGGTTGACCTCGGTCATTTGCTTTGATATGGAACTGTTATTACATTTGATTCGGCTTCGATCATTTTGACTTTTGTTATCACTGGCTTCGACTCGAATTCATATGCCTTGTTCATAAGTGCACTTACTTGCTTATGTTTGATGTGGTGATTTGGATACTTCTAACTTGAAACTTGATTAACTTGTATGCTTGCTTGATTTCCTTGTTGTTCTCTATAGCATATACAGGTTTACTTTATCTTTTGTTGCGCACTGGCTTTGAGCCTGTTGTGCAGTTCATATTAGCACTGTTTCATTTGATGGCTTTATCTTTGAGCCTGGGCATTGTGAGCTAGTTCATTTTTATGGTTATCACATATATGCCTGTCCATGGTTGTATTTACTTTTTGTTGGTCTGCAACTCTAATCAAGTTGGCATCGGTTATGGGTTTGATCTATTTGCATTGTCCCGTTTCACAGTTGCATACATGTTTGCATGTCTACATGTTGTAGTCACTTTGGTCCAGTCTCATGTTGTCTTCAAGTTTGAATCGCTTTGAGTTCAGTAGCTTGCATACTTCATGTGGAAGCTGTTTGTTTTGCTGCCTGGTCTGTTGGCATTGCTCAATGGCCCAGATTTGAGTCCCTTATATCAGTCCATTGCCGTGTGTATTCGTATTTAGCTGTCTGCACTTTGATTTGCATTACCTAACTTCGACACCACCTGCATGTAAATGCATCGAAGTCTGGGTAGATATACCAACCACTGTATGCATTGTTTAGTTTTATATTCCTGCACGTCAAGTTTATACAGGTGGGAGTGAACATTCATGCTATCCAAACCTGTAGTATGCATTGCCATTGTGAATAATGAAGTTTGTTTATTCAAGTCATACATGTGTTCATGTATTGCTTGCTGCCTGTTTCACATGCATAACTTGTTATATCTTTGTTTATGTCTCTCCTTTGGGTGGGGATTCATTTGCATTGCTGAGCAATCTTGTGTGTTTGGTGTACATATGAAATTGATTTATATGTATACCAAACATTGCTTCTCAGTGATATTTACTTGCCTTCATATGCTTAAATGATTTAGTTGTTGCTGTGTTGCCTTATTTGGGTACACATATTCGTTATCTGGATGGCATCCCTTTGGTGTAGTTCATGTTGCCATCTCAGTTTGCTTTCACCACTTTGTACCGTGGTTTCTCTGACCAATCTGGGTTGGATATGTTGATTTTCGACTTATTAATTGCTGTTACAATTTGGAGTTGTGGCGACTCTATATTCTGTTGTGGCGAGGCAGTGCACGCGTGCGTGTACTGCAGCCACACAGAATTGACAGATTTTATTGTTTAACACTGTTTAGTGTTATATCTGCTGTTATCCGATCCTCTTATCGAGAGTCGGCTGTACGAGATTCCTGTGACCGTCGTCTATATTGTTATTTGATTATTATTGCTTCTGTGCATTAATAACTGAGTTTGAATTAGACTGACCCGTGTATTATTTTCTTTTGAATTTAATACTCGGGTCAGACCCGAGTTATTTCAGGTTGTAGATTTTCTTCTTAGAGTTGCTGTTCAGGATATGAAGACTTTTCACATCTTTTGAAGTTGTCAGTGTCATTTTGTAGTAGTCGTGTCATTGTATAGAACGATATGTATTCATGTATATTAGTCGATAATGTACTTGTATATATAACTTCTAGAGTCGACAGTTGTAGTTGTATCATATGTATCGTGTCAACTATATTGTAACTGACATCGGTTATATATATATGAGATTTTTGTTAATCTGTGTTCCGCATTTATATTATCTGTGTTATTGTTATATCTAATGTCCTAAACTATTATGAACTATCGTAGTTTGTTTTATACTGATAATTGGATATGTTGATGGGAGTAAATAAATAATAGATGAAAAATAAAAAGTATATACCACTCCTATCGAGATAACCAATATTAGTGTAAGGCCAATTACGGATGGTCGCTCCTATCCAGCCTTATTCTTCGTAATAATAGACAGTATTTCTTTTAATATTCTTTGTTATTATGAGTATAGAGGTGGGGCGTCACAGTTGGTATCAGAGCTTGGGGTTTGTGGACATAATATAAAACATAACTTGGATGGAACATATGTTACAATTATTAGTCGACGTTTTATCTGTGATTTGAGTCAAAACTAAAGTTTTGAAATTTTGATGAAATTTTTATGTATCGTTATTTAAAAATAAAAGTGGAATTGTGTTTTGTTGTTTGGATGAAATTGTGTTCTGATGATTTGATTGATTTGTGTTCTATTTATCAGAGTGCGCAGCGGAAACAGTGAAACTGTCTTCGCTGAATACAACTGATAATCTTTTTGATTTAAGAATCAAAATACGAAATTGATATGAATTCCAATTGTTGTTTACATAGCTGTAATTATTTGTTTCTTTGAGAATTTCGAATCCAAATTGAGGATTCGAAGAAATTGCAGATATGTGAATTTTGTTGAAATTTCCGCTGGCTTTCTTTTGTACTAATCATCTATTGATTAGATTTTGCTGTTTTGAATTGTCTTCATTGAAGATACTTTCGAATGATTTCTTTGTTCATTCTGTAGCACGTGCAAAAATTTGAATTGCGCGTTACTGCATTTATTTTTTTACGTTGAACCGATGCTTGGTTATGAAACGTATTTTGTTGCCGTTATTTTTATAACGGGATTTTTACACCAATGCTATATTTTAAAGCACGGTGTTTTGTGGCATTTTTGATGAATGAAAATTCACTGATATTACATTTTGATGTAAATTATTTTGATGAGATTTTGACGTTAAAAAAAAAATAAATTCTGCTGCTTTGGCTTCAGTAACCGTCAAGTTTAAAAGTGGATTTTCTAGCGGTTATTCCGCAATGCTGTTTTGTGACCGTTTTTACGGTATTTTGAGAAGTACAATTTCCTTATCGAAAATGTTACTGATTTGCTGCTTTAATCACATGATTGGAAAATCGTTTTAAAATGAAAAGTGTTTTATAAATTTTTAACAGTTTGCGTTTTCAAAAGAATGAGAAAGCGACTTAAACGATTCAGCAAAATCGAGGATTATGACCCCTTTCTTTTACTGTTTCGGTTAACTCCGGACTTGTCCAGTTGAGAATGTGAATTGTTATTTTTACAAAATAAATAAAATTGTTTTCAGAAATTTTAACAGTTTGCGCTTTCAAAAGAATGAGGAAGCGATTTAAACGTTTCAGCAAAATCGAGGACTATGACCCCTTTCTTTTACTGATTCGCTTAATTCCGGACTTGTCCGTTTGAGAATGTGAAATGTATTTTTACAAAATACACAATTTTGCACTTTCAAGGAAACGATGAAGAGAATCAAACGATTTAGTAAAACACGTGGTATGGGACATGTGCGTTTGCTATTTCGGTTAATTCCGGACTCGTTAATTGAAATATTTGATGATTTTGTGTGCTTTCGAGCCACTATGAGGACCTTCGGGTCATTTGTTGGACCTTCGGGTCATTTGTTGGGCTTTCGGGCCACTCTGCGGACCTTCGGGTCATTTGTTGGGCTTTCGGGCCACTCTGCGGACCTTCGGGTCAAATACCAGTACTAGACCTTCGGGTCACTCTGCGGACCTCCGGGTCAATCTGATGGGCGCCAAAATTATGTTGAGTACTTGGTAGGCTTCGGCCACTCTGAGATGCACGTGCGGCGAATTAAAAACTCGCCATCTGATGGGATCGATCCAAGCTTTTATGTTGATTTTCTAGTCTTCTTAATTGATTTCTAGATATTTGTTGCTTCCAATTATCTGCAGGTAATTGGATATTTGTTGATATGAGTTCTGATTATCGTTTTTGATAATCAGATATTTGTTGTTTCTAATTATCGCTTGTGATAATTGGATATTTGTTGATATGAGTTCTGATTATCGTTTTTGATAATCAGATATTTGTTGTTTCTAATTATCGCTTGTGATAATTAGATATTTGTTGATATGAGTTTTGATTATCGTTTTGATAATCGAATATTTGTTGATTTGAGAAATTTGATTATCGTTTTTGATAATCGAATATTTGTTGATTTGAAATTTGATTATCGTTTTTGATAATCGAATATTTGTTGATTTGAAATTTGATTATCGTTTTGATAATCGAATATTTGTTGATTTGAGAAATTTGATTATCGTTTTTGATAATCGAATATTTGTTGATTTGAAATTTGATTATCGTTTTGATAATCGAATATTTGTTGATTTGAGAAATTTGATTATCGTTTTTGATAATCGAATATTTGTTGATTTGAAATTTGATTATCGTTTTGATAATCGAATATTTGTTGATTTGAGAAATTTGATTATCGTTTTTGATAATCGAATATTTGTTGATTTGAAATTTGATTATCGTTTTGATAATCGAATATTTGTTGATTTGAGAAATTTGATTATCGTTTTTGATAATCGAATATTTGTTGATTTGAAATTTGATTATCGTTTTGATAATCGAATATTTGTTGATTTGAGAAATTTGATTATCGTTTTTGATAATCGAATATTTGTTGATTTGAAATTTGATTATCGTTTTGATAATCGAATATTTGTTGATTTGAGAAATTTGATTATCGTTTTTGATAATCGAATATTTGTTGATTTGAAATTTGATTATCGTTTTGATAATCGAATATTTGTTGATTTGAGAAATTTGATTATCGTTTTTGATAATCGAATATTTGTTGATTTGAAATTTGATTATCGTTTTGATAATCGAATATTTGTTGATTTGAGAAATTTGATTATCGTTTTTGATAATCGAATATTTGTTGATTTGAAATTTGATCACCGTTTGTGATAATTAGATATTGCTGTTTTATGATTTTCTGTATCCTAATTATCTGATTGAAAATTGAATATGGCTGATGATTGCATTTATTCAGTTTTGCTGCTTTCTGACTATCTATTGATAGTTAAATTTTGTTGAAAATTTGCGAATCTCTTTTATTGGAATTTAAAGATTTCTTTGGTATTTGTGTTCTCGATTCTGATTTTTCTAGCATAACTAGTTTATGGTAGAAAAAATAATTGTTATGGACAACTTTAATTATAAAAATTGCGGGGACGCAATTTTTATAAGGAGGGGAGTCTGTAACAACCCGGGATTTCGTATTGATTTGGAATCGTCTTTAAACGATTAAAGTGCTGGCTGATTGCTATGGGAAGTTTTAGTCGGGATGAAATTCTTTAGAAATTCGTTAAAGAATTATATGGGCTTCATTATCAAATTTTGATCTTGTTCCTTGTTTTGTTTGGGCCGTGTTAATTAAAAGCAACAAAGGGTATAACCAATTCCCCTTTTGATTTGCCTCGTTCGTTTTTAAACCTGTTTCCCCCTTTCGTTTTGATTAAGTAACCCTAGAGAAAACATACGAAAAGAATTGAGGCTCTCGTTTCTCGCTCGCTCCTTTCCCCCCATTCATTTTCGAAAACCCTTACCTAAAAATCAAAACAAACGAAATAAACAGTGGCAGTTTTGTTCCTCTTGGCGAATGTAGAGCTCCGAGAATTTGAAGTCGTGGCCACGGTTACTTGATCGGAAGCATGGTCGATCGATGTTTTCTTTCTTCGTGCTTGCTCGCTCGCCGATGCTAAGGTGAGCTATGCTCATATCTAATTCCTACTCTAGTGAAATTAGGGTTTTAAACTCTTTGTTTTTTTGTTCGTCCGAGAGTGTTTGAATTTGTCAAGTTGTTATTCTCGGCCCCTTGATTAATACTAAGATTGGGGATTTGTTGACTTGCTCAATTTCGTAGATTTTTGGTCACAGTTTCGATTTTTGACTTGTTGATTTCCCTGGCTACCTCGGAGTTGATTTGAAATGGTTAATTTGAATTCGTTGAACTTTGTTCGACTGTGGTATTGAACTTGCACTTAAACTTGTAATTTATAGATATATGTATATATATATACACAAACATTCATATATGTATATATATATACAGTGTTTGAGTGCATTTTCGATCACCCTGCTTTGATTTGATAATGTCTTTTGACACTTTAACAGTGGCTTTGGCTCTTCATTCTGTTCGAACATGTGTTGATTAACTTCGGCAGGGCCTTGAGTTTTAAATATTGACTTTATTTTGTGAATTTGTGTTGCCTTTGAATGGTTGTTTCTATTCATCTCTGCCTTGGTCATTACGGCATTATTTTCTGGTGACATTTGTCTTGACTTGTTTGACAATGTTGTTTTTTTTTGATACTTTACCATTACCTTCTATGTTGGCACAGACACTTGTTATTTTAGTGGTTGACCTCGGTCATTTGCTTTGATATGGAACTGTTATTACATTTGATTCGGCTTCGATCATTTTGACTTTTGTTATCACTGGCTTCGACTCGAATTCATATGCCTTGTTCATAAGTGCACTTACTTGCTTATGTTTGATGTGGTGATTTGGATACTTCTAACTTGAAACTTGATTAACTTGTATGCTTGCTTGATTTCCTTGTTGTTCTCTGTAGCATATACAGGTTTACTTTATCTTTTGTTGCGCACTGGCTTTGAGCCTGTTGTGCAGTTCATATTAGCACTGTTTCATTTGATGGCTTTATCTTTGAGCCTGGGCATTGTGAGCTAGTTCATTTTTATGGTTATCACATATATGCCTGTCCATGGTTGTATTTACTTTTTGTTGGTCTGCAACTCTAATCAAGTTGGCATCGGTTATGGGTTTGATCTATTTGCATTGTCCCGTTTCACAGTTGCATACATGTTTGCATGTCTACATGTTGTAGTCACTTTGGTCCAATCTCATGTTGTCTTCAAGTTTGAATCGCTTGGAGTTCAGTAGCTTGCATACTTCATGTGGAAGCTGTTTGTTTTGCTGCCTGGTCTGTTGGCATTGCTCAATGGCCCAGATTTGAGTCCCTTATATCAGTCCATTGCCGTGTGTATTCGTATTTAGCTGTCTGCACTTTGATTTGCATTACCTAACTTCGACACCACCTGCATGTAAATGCATCGAAGTCTGGGTAGATATACCAACCACTGTATGCATTGTTTAGTTTTATATTCCTGCACGTCAAGTTTATACAGGTGGGAGTGAACATTCATGCTATCCAAACCTGTAGTATGCATTGCCATTGTGAATAATGAAGTTTGTTTATTCAAGTCATACATGTGTTCATGTATTGCTTGCTGCATGTTTCACATGCATAACTTGTTATATCTTTGTTTATGTCTCTCCTTTGGGTGGGGATTCATTTGCATTGCTGAGCAATCTTGTGTGTTTGGTGTACATATGAAATTGATTTATATGAATACCAAACATTGCTTCTCAGTGATATTTACTTGCCTTCATATGCTTAAATGATTTAGTTGTTGCTGTGTTGCCTTATTTGGGTACACATATTCGTTATCTGGATGGCATCCCTTTGGTGTAGTTCATGTTGCCATCTCAGTTTGCTTTCACCACTTTGTACCGTGGTTTCTCTGACCAATCTGGGTTGGATATGTTGATTTTCGACTTATTAATTGCTGTTACAATTTGGAGTTGTGGCGACTCTATATTCTGTTGTGGCGAGGCAGTGCACGCGTGCGTGTACTGCAGCCACACAGAATTGACAGATTTTATTGTTTAACACTATTTAGTGTTATATCTGCTGTTATCCGATCCTCTTATCGAGAGTCGGCTGTACGAGATTCCTGTGACCGTCGTCTATATTGTTATTTGATTATTATTGCTTCTGTGCATTAATAACTGAGTTTGAATTAGACTGACCCGTGTATTATTTTCTTTTGAATTTAATACTCGGGTCAGACCCGAGTTATTTCAGGTTGTAGATTTTCTTCTTAGAGTTGCTGTTCAGGATATGAAGACTTTTCACATCTTTTGAAGTTGTCAGTGTCATTTTGTAGTAGTCGTGTCATTGTATAGAACGATATGTATTCATGTATATTAGTCGATAATGTACTTGTATATATAACTTCTAGAGTCGACAGTTGTAGTTGTATCATATGTATCGTGTCAACTATATTGTAACTGACATCGGTTATATATATATGAGATTTTTGTTAATCTGTGTTCCGCATTTATATTATCTGTGTTATTGTTATATCTAATGTCCTAAACTATTATGAACTATCGTAGTTTGTTTTATATTGATAATTGGATATGTCGATGGGAGTAAATAAATAATAGATGAAAAATAAAAAGTATATACCACTCCTATCGAGATAACCAATATTAGTGTAAGGCCAATTACGGATGGTCGCTCCTATCCAGCCTTATTCTTCGTAATAATAGACAGTATTTCTTTTAATATTCTTTGTTATTATGAGTATAGAGGTGGGGCGTCACAATGGAGCGCATCGCATGGATCGCAGTGCAAGACTCGGATGGTTGGTAATCTGATGGATACGAAATCATCAGCCTACACTTGCAAACTCGAACTTGGATCGATCATATCTCACAATCTACATGTTGAAACTTCATGAAATTTGAAGAGCAAGGACTCTACACTATCATCTTTCACCATGATCGATCGCAGCTCAATTGGAATAGTTTATGATCGATATGAACTCACTATGAATCGATCAAGGATCGATCTCAAATGACTCCAGATCTATCACATAGGCCCATCTGGACTTGAGAAGGAGTACTCCAAGACTCAAGTCAGATATTTCCAGCTCCACACCTATAAATAACACCTCCATTGCAACTAAAAAGGGGGTCTTTCTCTCGGCACCCTTTTATCTTCTTCTCTTTTGGCTAGACTCTGCCATTTTTGGCTATTGATATTCAAAGGATTGTAACTGTAATAACAATATAAGGGAAATAAAAGGATCAAATCAAAGTGGACATAGGCCGGAGATAGTCGAACCACTATAATTCTCTTGTGTTCTTTACTTGCTTTCATTTTTCATTTACTATATCTTCATTTTCACTCTCTACATTATCTTGATGTGTGATCTCTGACTGGATATTGAGGATTTGTGTGTAAACACTGGTGCTTTCACTACTTTTGGGGTTTGTGACAATTTTTGGTGCGAACATTTTGGTGCTTTCATTGAGAACTCTAGCACCCGCTACTTTGGAAAAGGATTGGATCTGAAGTTATGGTTAGGTAACCGGTCTAGGACTTAGGCCATAGCATCGCTTAATGTTCGGGGATACTGAACCAGAGTGTAGGCAGTGATGCCGCTTCACCGGAGAGCGACAGGATCGGCTCGCTTGACGCTATTTCCCCTTCACCGAAGAGTGATAAGATGGGATCCAGCAAGAGCCCGGAGAGGCTATGATTAGCCTAGGAGGACCATGACAATGCTATATGCCCCCACTGGGGCCTGAGTGCAAGGGATAGGTTGCTTCGCCGGAGCGTGAAAGGGTCTGCCTATTCAATCGTTAAGTTTGGATCAAGCTTAACAAAGGTCCTGAGAGGCCATCAATGGTCCGGAGATACCACTAGACTCGGTTACTGGCTTCTAAGATGTGAAATGGATATTGATTTAGCTTTGAATGGTTAAAGATTGGACATGGACCCGGAGCGGTCCTGGATTCGGTTAAGGACCCGGAGCGGTCCCGGATTTGGATATTGACCCGAAGAGGTCACGAATTTGGTTATTGGTTACTGGATATGGATGGATTAGAACTCAGTTGTTGGGTTCGGATGGAATTGCTTGGTAATGGCTTGGATTATGGATTGGATGATATGGCTATCGGTGGAGTATGGATTTTGGATATCAAATTTAAAGATATTCAAAACACGCCATCCTATCATAAGGCATATTTTAAGGGGAAAATGTTATCCTATTTTTTGGTCAAAGCCAGGATATTAGGATTGGAGATTGATTGGAAACAAGGCTATGATCGATACCGTCAAAGTTGGACCAAGCTCCAATCTAGGTGGAATTGATCGGGAATGATGAACAAGGCTCGGTGGGGCTATACTTTGAATTTTAGGTCAATCGGGGTTCATATGCTTGAGTTATAGATGGATCAATATTCATGAAAAACTGGCTTGTATCGATACTCTCGTATTGATAACTATGGATACGGATTTGGATTAACACATGCGCTTTACATTTGATTTGGATCGATCGATATTCATATCGATACATCTTGTATCGATACAATTCGTATCAATCAGGCAGCTCCAAGAAGGATATAGGTTGAGAGATGTGGATTGTTGTTTTCATATCGATACATGCGTATCGATCGGATGGATACGGCAAAGCATGTTGAAGGCGCAATACGGATTTGACTATGACTCGAGGAAAATGGTTTCGATCGATATACTTCATATCAATCAAAGCTGGGATCAATACGAGGAATAAAGTAATCGATGGATACGGAGGCAATTGCACTTGAAAGTATTTCGTATCGATCATTCGTATCGATCAATACGAAGGAACCGGTGAAAGAATGGAGCGCATCGCATGGGTCACAACGCAATACTCGGATGGATGGTAGTCTGATGGATACGAACTGATGGATACAAACCTATGGATACGAAATCATCAGCCTACACTTGCAAACTCGAACTTGGATCGATCATATCTCATAATCTACACGTTGGAACTTCATGAAATTTGAAAAGCAAGGACTTTGCACTATCAACTTTCATCATAATTGATCGCAGCTCAATTGGAACAGTTTATGATCGATACGAACTCACTATGGATCAATCAGGATCAATCCGAAATGACTCCAAATCGATCTTGTAGGCGCATCTAGACTTGAGCAGGAGTACTCCGAGATTCAAGTCAGATATTTCCAGCTCCACACCTATAAATAGCACCTCCATTGCAACTTAAAGGGGGTCTTTCTCTCGGATCCTCTTTATCTTCTTCTCTTTTGGCTAGACTCTGCCATTTTTGGCTATTGATATTCAAAGGATTGTAACTGTAATCACATTATAAAGAAAACAAAAGGATCAATTCAAAGTGGACGTAAGCCGGAGATAGTCGAACCACTATAATTCTCTTGTGTTGTTTACTTGCTTTCATTTACTATTTCTTCATTTTCACTCCCTACATTATCTGGATCTATGATCTGTGATTGGATATTGAAGATTTGTGTGTAAACACTAGTGCTTTTTCACTACTTTTGGGGTTTGTGAACATTTTTGGCGCAAACAGTCACGGTCATTTGCGACTTCAACTAAGGCTCGTGTGAAGGGAGAAGAGAAATGCCTGACATATTCAAAGCTGAGAAAAAATTGGTGAAAAGATTAGAAATATCAACTGATAACACCCCAAAACTTTGTGAAAGATGGGAAAAGTTGATGGAATACCTTCCTCGTTATGACTTCCAGGTTGAGTCGAAGCTTCCTCAAAATTGTGCTCGGGAATTGGAGAGAATTATGGCTTGTTTGGGTCATACCCGGGAATGGTCGATGAGCTTACTGTGGAGCTAGAGATGACATGGGATGCTGGGCTCAATTCAGTTGTAATATCGGGTTGCACCGACCCGAATCCCTCACCCACTTCATGTGAAAAAGCAACAACAGACTCTTTTTGGAGTGAGAGCTTAATATCGTGCAATGTTTTGGGTTTGTTGCCCAATAGAACTTCATTTATAAGTTTAGATAGATCAATATCCTCCGAGTAAGAAGATTTTTCTCTTCCGCAAGGGGAAATTATCAAGCACAACAGAACCTATAGGGATAGTCTTCACCGAGCCAAGTCAAATTCGTATGCTTAAGAACATTAGCGTTGTAAAGAACGAGAAGCGGGTAAAGCCTATTCATTATCTCTTCCTTGAATTTGTCCTTGGTAGCTTCTATTTCACGTTGAATGAGTGCATTGACATTTTTGGCCCTTTCAATAGTCGCATCTCTCTTAAGTATGACGTTTACCAGCTCATCGCAAGCATCCTGAGCAATCTTCTTAGCATCATCTTTTTCTTTGTTTGCATACTCAAGCTTAGCCTTGAGGTCAGCTATTTCCTAGAAGGCTGTAGATTTATTATTCCGAGCCGTATCCTGCTCAAGCGCCATCTCTTGATTCTGATGATGCAATACTTGGATCATATCGAGATGGTTGGATTTCATCTCTTCCATGGATTTCCCAACAACGTTAGCTTTTCCTCTGGCTTTTGCTAAGGATGTTCTAGAAGCTTCTAGCTCATTTGTCAAAGTGTCAATGATTCTTTTATCCTGATCTTCTTGGCATTTAGCTTTTCAATCTCCACCGCACGCTCAAAGAAAACGTTCGACATTTTTTCTACTGCCTTCACTCATTCACGTATCCTACATGTGGATATCAGTGACATAGTCAATGGTCATATTCGGAAGATGGCCTGGAACCCTTTTTAAGTTGGGAGGAAAATAGAACCCTTCAAAGCATAAAATTCGAATATTCTTCACGAAACTAGGCCATGCGAGTGGTTGGATTGATCGTAGAGTCTCCAGTAGTAGCTTCGACTTTGGAGCTTTCTTTATCAGTCTTATGGGCAGCAGTATGTTCACCATGGCGGCAAGGATTACTCAGCCATTGAAAATGAGATGGAACCAAAGGCTGTGGAGGCACTGGAATGGTAAAAGGGCCGTGAGAGGGATCGATAGACAAGGCCCTACGATCAGCTGGTTTTTCGGGACCCTTTGAAGGAGGAGATCTCGATCTATGTTTTTCCTTAGGGTGGCTTATCCTTATCATCTTTATCTTGATGACCCCGTTCACGGTTGGGGCAATCGCTGGAAACGTAGTAATCTCGACTACCGCGGTAAGAGCCAGAGCGCTAACCCGATGACTGGTGATGTATATCTCAAAAAGAATCAAACATGTTCCTCTTCCTCACCATCATTTCTACAAAGAAACATAGAAGTCGGTTAACTCTAAGCATTAAAGAGCACAAGTCAAGTACAATGCAGTGTTGAAGGGTGCAAGTGTCCTAGTGTAACCCCCCAACAGACCAGGTGCAGAAGCTTTGCTCGTTGGTGTAACTTTCCCCCTAGAAGTAGGAATATCAGCATTGATTCTAGTAGGAGATTGATTCTAGTAGGAGATTTCGACCCTTCGATGCTTACATCGATGAAGTGGAAGGCATCGAGATCAGGTGGAAGTGGTAGACCAGACAAAGAGTCAAGTGGTAAACTTAAACGCTCCAATAGTTAGGAGGAAGATTAATCTTAAATAACTTTAGGAGCCATCGACGACTTAGATTGGTCAGAGAGATGACTTCTTGAAAGTTTATGTACGAACATTTTCTTCTTTCTCCAATTAGCAACCAAGGGTTGTGAGGCCTGCGAGGATTTGGTTTTAACCCCAAGACCGGATTTGTCGCCATCATGACCAAGCACATCACCACTATGTCCTTCGGCATTAGTATCAGCAAATTCTTAGGCACTCGTTACTGGGGGCACCACATGATCAGCTCAATTATCCCTTTGACCAATTGCAGCCTATGGTCTTATCCTTTTCATTTGAGCAATTTTGGTTAGCCCCTTGTTGAGCCCCTCCTCTATCAAACAAAAAGTGACGAGATGTTCATCCTTAAGCAAATATTCGATATTCCTGTCCTTGGGCGGAGCATTCTTTAGAATTGAGACCGCCTCTTCATATATGTCGCCACTAGGCTGGGTAATGACACATGTAAAGGAGTAACATAGTCAGGTTGGCAACCATGATATCATTTTTTTGTGCTATCATGAAAATGGTGGGTAACACTTACATTTTTCTAACCATTGTCGAGCAAAACCGGGCGGGCAGCGAACAAAAAACCATTAACTTTTAAAGGCACTTAGATTGTTCCACGCACCAGTCAAAATCTAGGACCTCTTTGCCAATTCAAGAAATGTAAACGAGAGACTACCTATCTGCCATTTGAAAGTAAAAATAAATCAAATTCCTCGATAGTGGGAGGATGGTGCAGGAACTCCATAAATACCATACAAGTACAATTAAGGAGAGCATAGCCATTTGGGTGGATTTGTGCTAGAGCTATCCTTAAATAATTTATAATCTCCCAAATGTATGAGTTGAAAGGCGGGACGCATCTCGCCTAGCACATAAACTTGTTGCATACTGTATACCCTTCAAGGGGTCTGTAAGCCCTATCATCTTGCAATGGAACCAACACATCGTCGAAAGGAATTCCATGCCTTACGCAAATTATTTGGAGTGCATCTTCCTTAATTTTTGAAGCTATTGAATCAGAAGGATTCTCTAGAATGATTCCAACTTCTAGAGTGTTAGGAGCAGGATCGATAATCTCTGGTGGAAAGAGGGAGACAACATCAGAGAGATCAAATTGAGGGTTCAGACTTTCTGGTTGTTCCGAATGATGACTGGATGATGGGCTATCAGACTCAGTTGCCGAACTTGTTCTACGTTAGAATTATTCCTTTGGGAAGATGATCCAGCCGGCATAGCCGCAAGATGCCTAGAAAGTCTGGATCCTATTGCTATTGAACTTGGTAAAAATTATGATTAGATAAAGTAAGCTGTGCCCCCATTGCATAGTGAGTGCTAGTGTGGTGCGATAAAGAAAAAGGTATTAGTCATCATTTTTCTTTTCATGAACACCATAACAAAATGGTGTGTTGAACGAAGAATCGTACGTTATAAGAATGTGCATGAACATTGCTAAGTAGTAGCAACATACCAAAGAATTTTTGGGCCAAAGCCATTGCTAATGCTTGCTACGTACTTAATCATGTATCTTTAAGATCGTTGACTAAAAATAACTCTTACGAAATGTTTTATGGAAAGAAACCGAAAGCCTCATATTTATGATTTTTTGGTTCAAAATGTTTTATATTAAATACTAAAGATCAATTAGGCAAATTTGATCCAAAAGCCGATGAAGAATTTTTTATTGGTTGTTCAGAGTGAAGCAAAGCCTATAGAATTTTTAATAAATGAGCTAATACAATTGAAGAAAGCTTACAGATTTCTTTTGATGAAGACTTCCAACATAAAAGTAAAAATGAAGATGAAGAAAATTTTGAAATAAACCAAATTAGTGTTCCATAAAATAATACCAAAAATGGAAATGAGATTGGAAATATAAATAATGATAATAATAATAATGTCTTAAACTCCCCTCTAGAATTTTAGAAGACCATCCTATAGATAATAAAATCAAAAATGTAAACACTAGAGTCACAACTAGAATTCGGTTAAATCAAATGGGTCATGTAGCTTTTATCTTGAATATCAAACCTAAAAATTATAAAGAAGCTGCTAAAGATGATTTTTCGGATATTAGCTATACAAGAATAACTTACACTACACCAAATAGCCCATTTTGTAACACTTTTGCGCTTCAAATTTGTAACGGTAATAACCGTTAGAAATTTCTAACGGATATTTCCGTTACAAACGTTTATCACGGATATTACCGTTAGTAAATCTTGCAATTTTGTAAATTGTTAAAAGTAATTGGGACAGTATCGTAACTTTATCCCCTATTATTACTCATTTATTCTTCACGGATAAAAATCGTTTCAATTTATTTCCTCCTTTCATTCTAGGGTTCGGCCGATCGATTTATTCTTCCACCGCCTTCTACCACGACCTCCATTGTTCTACACAGCCTCCAACGTTTATTTTGCAGCAATTTAATGAAGTAAAAAGAAGAGTCGGACTTGTGTTCGCAGCTGCATTCGAGGCTCCTCCTATTATTGATTCCAACTATAGATTCGAGTGAGAAAAATTCAGGTATTATCCCTCTGCTCAATTTCTCATAACATTCTTTCAAATTTCCTGTTCAAACCTACACATTAGCTAGAATTTGAAATCTTTTTGAACTTGAATTTAATTTGGATTTTGGATCTTAATTTTTTGAGAAAGAGTATACTATTTCTGTACTCTAAGTATCACCGATTAGTGATTTAATGTTAGTGATATAAGTAGCCATTATTTGATTAAATGTTCATTATTATTGCTTTGATTTCACTTATTTTCATGTTGAGGCTGGTTTCAGCAGAGACTAGTTTGAGGAGATTACAGAGATGGAGTTGAGGTAGATGATTGCTATTGGTTGGCAAGCGAAAGTGGTGGAGGAATCATGTAAGTTAAAGCTGCGGTTGGGGTTTTTGGTGGTGCTCGAATGGTTTTGGGGTTTTAGGTGGTGCTTGAATGTGTCATTTTACCAATTGCAAGAGAGCAACATCACGCAACAAAAATAATCCTAACTGCCAAGCACATGACTGCTCTTTATTCAAATCGTTTGATGCAGCCGGCGGCGACAGCTACTCCTCCGGACATCACGCCTACACGCTAGTCTACTCCAGTTCTAGCTCATGCTTCCACTCTTGTGCAATTTTTTGCTGCTTTGAATTATTATCTGATACCTGAAACAAATAAAAGCTAAAAAGGTAATTTTTATTTATGATTTTATTAGATTGATGATACTGATAAGTTATATACAATATGAATCTATCTTTATTGATAAATTGAGAAATATGGAACATTGATAATTTTGGTGTAGTGAAGTTGGAAAGAGATAAGAAGACTTTAGAGTTTTGATTGCTATCAAATACACTGAAAGAAGCGAAAAGGCTAGATTCTTTTTCTTTCTCTTTTGAAATTTTTAGAAATACATTGATATATTCATAGCTTTATTTCAAGTAAAATGTACATGTGAATTTCAGCCAAGCATTATTAGTTCTAGTCATGAGGTATACTGATGAAGCCTGAAGGTATGCTGATTTCAAGTGGATGAACTTGTAATAAGGGAGATCATTAACCGTAGTTCAAGGAATCAAAATATTATCCAAATTAAAGAGGTATTTTTAAAGTCTTCCTTTACTTTTTATGTACTGTCTTTCCAAATTAATTGATATTGCATGCCATGCCATAGTGCAATTGATATTTTCTTCCTCTAACCCATCGTTTTATACGAATCAATTCATGTACTCAGTAAATTTGTGTGCATTTTAACAGATTTTACTTACTCTAATTCATCTTACTATAGTAATTGAATTTGCTTCTAGTAGTGAACTCTTTGGAAAAAAATTGTACGGCTGGCCGATTCAATGAAGATGAGGTATTTATGATTCATTGCAAGATAATAATTCACGTGCTGATTTTACGTATCTCGTCTCCTGCTTTTATCGATGAACTAGTTATTGTGGATGATCAACAGTCCAGGTACTTCTTTTTGCAACTGATATCAGGAGTTATTCATTGTCATTCGATTGTAGGTCATACACATTTTTCCGTTTTTTTTGTAAATTTACTTCTAGCATGTGTAATTTTTTACGCAACGACTACGTCCCATTATATGCACTTCATTAGTAGTAATTCAAGTATTTCATATACAAGAACAAAATTTCCAATTGAATTAGACATAGTATGTAAAACTATAAATTGTGAAACAAAATTTATAGTGATATAAACTATATACAAGAACAAAATTCATGATGAAGTAAGCATGAGAAGAAATTAAAATGACCTTAAGCTATTTGTATAAACTAGTATTTATTGTATTTAATAGTATTATATCCTTCAACGGTTAAATGTAAGATCTTTGAACCTAAACTATATATATATATTAGTAAAATGAACTATTAGATAACTGATCAAAAACCATACATCTATATATCCAAAATGATTGCAAAAAACAGTATAATACCCATGTACAGTGTTATGTTATGCGTATTTCCTTATGACTATTCAGGTAGGTAGTATTTTAGCTCATGCAATCTATATATTTTTGTTGAAAAAGAGAAAACTAATCTGAAATAAGCTTTATATAGATGATAACAATGATGGCGAAGAACGAGGATGAAATTTCATATTGTTTCAATGTTTCAAAGCGGTTTTGAAACAACCTATGCTTATTTTGTTTGTTCAATCCTCCGTATCAATCGATTTCAACTTGTAAGTACAATTCGTAGTAACAGGAATTCATCGTCAAATCGATGGTTAAACTATTGAAATTGAGCTGGAGTGAAATCAAATCTAATTCATGAAGTAAAACAATAAAACTGAGAATTTATGAAATGGGAAGAAAATAGTTAAGAATATTTCCCAACAAAAATATTATTTTACTTGACCAAGATATACTGATTTTCATTAATACAGTTATTAGGAGAGCCAGGGACAGGTGGGTCCTCTACTCCATCAATGGTTGGATCTGTAAAGCAATGGCAAAAAAATGATCCAAAGTAATCTCAAGAAATAATGAGAAGATTGGCGGAAGCTAATTTTAAGCTTGAAAAAGAATTCGAAAGGTTAAGCAACTTGGCCGAGGACAGCTGGAGATGTATAAACTATAAACAGGTTATAAACAAATGCAGCGGTTATGTACATGACAAGGTAATAATGTTTTCTTTTTAGAGCCTTTTTCATTATTTTCTAAATGACCGAGGTTTCACATTCTTTTGGGTAATTAGTACCAGGAAAATGTTGATTGAATTAATTTGTATGTTTGAGTGATATCACAAAATTTCAAGCCAATTATAGTAGTTGTGAATAAAGATATTCATATCCCATTTGTCTGTGTACCAACTGATATTGCAAATAACAAATTCACTCTTGTAAATTTTATTTTTTATTCCAAGAAATAAATATAATCTCTCTTTGAGCATGATAATATATTTTCTTTCCATGTTAATTTGGATCTTCCTTTTTCAGCATGATAATCCAATATACTTGTATCCAAAACTAATAATTTGATACATTGATATATTTGTAGTGGATGGAACATGTTGGTGATCAGTACCAGGAAGCAGTAGTAAAATCATTGCTAGGAGCGAGAGATGTTATTCTTGAAATCGGATATCATCTGCAACAGATGGGAGATGCTGCAGGCATACCGGTAATTGACTAATTATGGCACTGTCCATTCGTCTTCTTTGTTATACTGAGCTCATTTTCATTCGAACATTTTAGATAGAACCGAAATCACAAACTCAGCTTCTAGATGCTACAATGAATATGAAAGGAGTTGTACTAGCTAGTGTGCCTGGAGCAGGCGGTTTTGATGCAGTTTTTGCAATAATTCTTGAAGGGGCCAATGATGATGTCAGCACAATGTGGAGCTCTAAAAATGTATTTCCTTTGCTCGTTAAAGAAGATCCTCATGGCGTAGCTTTAGAAAGCAGTGATCCTAGAGCTGATGGAATCACATCTAGAGTTTCTGCAGTTAAAATAAATTGAAGACATGTTCCAGATGATTTAGTTGAAGCATTGTTATATTGTTACATGAAGATGTTCTTAATAAAACTGCAGCAGCTTTTGTATTTTGATTACAAAACGCGCTGGTTTTGTTCGTTTTTTCGGGATTACATCTGTATTTTATAGAAGAACTACAGGAGAACAAAATATGCAGTCATTATGCATATCAGAGGCACAATATGACAGACCCAGCAATGTGATATATTTCTAAGGTATGTCTTTGTGTTCTTGTACGTACTTGAAGTGAACAATCACCTTGAAGTAATGTTAGAACTTGTAATATTTTGATTTCATACTCTTTAGTTATGTATGATGAACTTGTGAAATTTTGAATCTTCCTTTAATTTGTTAAATATTTGTGCAATTTAAGTTGTATGTTTGGATGCGTAATTGCTTATTGTTATCGAAATTCTGTAATTTTTGATATGTATGTACCTATTGTATTATAATAGACAATTCTGTAGTGTAAATGCTGGCAAAAATGCAGCTCTACATGGTTTGGTAGCTGTAACGAACATATTCGTTACTAAAGACGAAATTTATAACGAGCATAGTCGTTACTATTGCTGAAATTTGTAACGAACAAGTCCGTTATAAACCGATGCAACTAGTAACAAACTATTTCGTTACAAAAATTTAGATTTCTAACGACAAAGTCCGTTGGTAAGTGATATATGTAATAACGGGTAGATGCCGTTATAAATATTTGTAACGACATTCCTCACGCCTGTACCGCTCACGACTATATCTGTTATAAATTTCATTTGTAACGACTATATTCGTTACAAATACACCTTTTTGGTGTTGTGTTAACCAATTTAAACGAAATGATATTGAGGAACTTGTACCAAGACCGAATGATCAATCCGTTATTGGAACAAAATGGGTATTAAAAAATAAAGCTGATGAAAGTAGTAATATAATTTATAATAAAGCAAGATTAGTTGCTCAGGGGTACATCAAGAAGAAGGAATTGACTTCAAAGAAAAATTTGCTCCTATAGCTCGATTAGAATCAATATGCATTTTACTTACAGTTGCTTGTCATTATAACTTCAAATTATATCAAATGGACGTTAAAAGTGCTTTTTTCAATGGTTTATTAAAGAAAATGTTTATGTTGAACAATCACCTCTATTTGTTCATGAAAAATATCCAAACCATGTTTTCAAACTTAAAAAGGAACTTTATGGTCTAAAACAAGCACCCTGTGCTTGGTTAAACTCAAAATCCATTTATTAAATTTTGGTTTTCAAATTGGTAAAATTTACACTATGTTATTTATTAAAAAAGAGAATGATGATATTTTAAATTTTCAAATTTATGTTGATGCTTTAATATTTTGTTCTATATTTTATTAAAATATGTGTAATGATTTCGCTGGTATTTGAAAAACTAATTTAAAATGTCACATATTGGAGAATTAAATTTCTTTTTAGGCCTACAAATTAAAAAAATTAGAAAATGGAATCTTTTATCTATCAAGAAAAATAACATCGAGAGTTGTTAAAATGTTTTGGAATGGATAGTACTTCAAGCAAGCCAACTCCAATAAGTACGAGTTTAATTTAAAAAATGATGAAAATGGTAAGGACTTTGACCAAAAACTACATAGAAGTATGATATGTTCCTTGTAATACCTTACTGCTAGTAGACCTGATATAATAATAAGTGTTTACTTTTGTGCTCGATTTTAAGCATAACCCAAGGAATCACATCATCGAGCTTTCAAACGAATTTTGAGATACATAACCAACACTGAAGATTATAGGCTCTTTTATCCAAAAGGCAGGTCTTTTGAATTAGTTTCATATAGTGATGCAGATTTTGGAGGCTACAAGATGGATCGAAATAGTATTGGTGGTACTTGTCACTTTATCGGTTAACCCTTGGTTTCGTGGTTTAGTAAGAAACAAAATTGTGTTTCCTTATCGACTTGTGAGGCTGAGTATATAAATGTTGCCTTGGCTTGTGCTCAAGTTATATATATGCCACAAACACTTCGTGATTTTGGGAAAAATATTAAGAAATCTCTTATATATAGTGATAATACAAGTGTAACTAATCTCTCGAAAAATCCTATAAATCATTCTAGAACAAAACATATTGATATACGTCATTATTTTCTACGAGATAACATAGAAAAAGAAGTTATTTCCCTTAAATTTGTCAATACAGTAAACCAAATAGCCAATATTTTTACTAAACCTCTGTGTGAATCAACTTTTTTGAAATTATGTAAGGAACTGGGCATTTGCTTCTTAAATGAACTAATTGGATAAATCTTTACGCATGTGACTTTTATTTTTTTTCAAAATACCAAAGAATATTTCATGATTACAAAATGGGGTTTCTCTCTGGTAAAATTCATCCTCATCTAAAAATTGTAACCTATTTTAGTTAGTCAAAATTAATCAACAAATTTCTATCAATTATATTATCTAGCTATCTTTAGTAAATTCTTCTTATATAAACAATCTCATTCAAAATGAATCACATCAGTCACTTCCTTCAGAAAATCATATATTAAAACATTTTGACTTTGGAAGACAACTCCTCCTCATATATTAAAATCGTCTCTTCACCTTCAGAAAAAATTAGCTTGTCCTCTAAAGAAAAGAAAGTCAAACAATCGATAAATTTCGAAGGCCACACTACTACCGCTCAAGATGATCATATCGATAGTATAGCTCATTATCAAGGAGAAACCATGAGATTGCAAAAAGAACTATACTAGGAATAGCGACGACAAGGCGAGCGTATGAATTTTATAGGACTTTAATGGGTTTTTGCAAGAAATCACAAACTAAAACTGCATTCGTCTAAAAGGAAGCTCATCGAAAGAACCATTAACTCCTATCAAAATTTATGAGCCTAAGCAAGATAAATTTTGGGAAAAAGGACCGTCAAAATAAGAAACCGAGCCTTTGGAAATTAAATAATAATATATTCGTGTTTGTTATATTGTTCGTACATATAATTGTGTGTATTGTTTATTTATAACTTAGATGTCTGAATGTTTATAGATAGACATCCATTTAACTAATACTTTTTATTTTTGAAACTACTATAATTTCAGATGTCTATCTGTGATATTCAAACGTCTGAATATATTGAATTTTACACTAAACAAGCTATATTTTAAATTATCACACTTCCAAATGTCTGACCTCGATATCCAATGTCTGAGCATGTTGATCTTTAAACTTCACACTCTCTGGTTAAAAATGTCACCAATTCAGATGTCTAACTCCCAAAATCAAGACGTTTGAAAATGCCTATTTTTACACTACATAGGCTCTGGTCTATTTTTTGACAAAATTAGATGTCTGAATATCAAACATCTAAGCAGCTGCCTTTTTGTGTTTTAAAACATCCCTTCAGTAATCTACACTCATTTCTCACTGTTCAAAACGTTCAAAAACCCTCAAGCATCAAACCCTTAGTTTCCCAAATCCACAAATGACCCTAAAATTGTTACCTAAAAGATCAAGAAAAGGCCAATCCTCATCCTCTACACTGATTTCTCAAGCAACTAATGAAAACAATAGAGTTTGGCTAAGAGAAAGTATAATTGCTGAACAACGATTTGAAGATTTGAAAAAAGAAGAGAATTCATGAAGGACCATTGTATTGCTTAAGGAATTTTGATGAGTATTGCCTTAAGGAACTAACGGACGAAACCCAACTCACCACATTGATTGAATATGATGTCAATAAGGTAATTATTGATCCTTTAGCTATCTATCTTTTCTATGCGAGTTTGGGTGGCAATGTATGGAAACCCCATGATGGTAAAGGTTGGTTATAGACTAGCGTTTATAGAAAAGTTATTAAAATTAATGTGAACCATATTGCAATTGCTCTTGGTTGTGGGCAAGAAGGAATTGAAAGAAGGAATTTATTTGAAAGAATTGGCTGATTATCGACACAAACCAAGAAATGTTATAACCTATGAAATTTGGGAAGACTCAATGTCGGAATGAAAGACTAGCTTTTTGTTGATCAATACCATAGTTCCTCGACTAGGGAGTCGTAAACAAATCTATGAAAATGATCATAAGGTGCTCTATGCTATATCTGGTCGAATAAAAGTTTTATGGGCTAAGTTTATACATGATGAGATTAAGAATTTCTGGCTTTGAAGATAACCAACTATCTTGTATGCACCATACATTATGAGACTTCTTTCCTTCTTCAAGGTCAACATCATTCCATCAAAATTTCAACCACTACATGTTTAGTGGAAGATGGTTCTTTAGTCTATTGCATTTACATGCTTCTTTGCCTCGTCATGGGAGCTTTGACGAATGAATGGTGAACCAAATTCAATGCAGGCAAAGCTCTTCTCAACTCCCAGTTCAAGCTCCACCTCCTCCACAAGCTTCATTTCCTACTCATACTATGGAACAAGACTCTGGCTACCACTCCGAAATCGATCTCTATGATGCTTAACTTCATCCAAATACAAATGAGTCTTTGATAGATTTGACTCTCCAAAATCATAGAGTTATCATTAATAATCAAAAGATTTTGGAAAAGAAAGTTAAAGGCCATGCGAGATCATTTTCAACTAGGATGGGGAAAATGGAACGTTCTTTGGAGAATATACTGTCATCACTTTCTACGATAATGAGAAAGGATAGAGGTCGATCAGGTTCAACTTCTACATCCTCTCCTTCTTATAGTCCACCTCATTCTCATGTTCGTGGCTCACCTTCTCAAGCATCCAAGTATAGTGTTGAATCTTCTCACCATGACAGAGGTAAGACTATGGTACAATAACACAATGAGGAGGAAGAAGAATCCATGTCATGGCCCGATATTACCTATGAAAGAATCATAATTTGTCCAGTTTGAAGGTCAATCTATAGTGGAAGGTGTGGAGGAAGAAACTGCTGAGCATCAATGGCTTGGAGAATGGAAGTATGGTCCTTTGGCTTATTATGATTATTATTAGAATTATAGGGGCTTATCCTATAATGATTTTTGAGTAAGTTTATTCTACTTTTTGTAATGTTTATGGTCAAAAAATTATGAGTTTGTGTTATGTTGTAATATTAGTATGTTTAGTTTATATGAACTATTGTTGTTAATTCATTTGTTTGTTGAAATGACATTATATTGTGAATGGTTGGTGCTTTTTTTATTGGCATTCAGCATCATTACTCATTTTATTTTTTACAATGACAAAAGGGGAGAAATATATGCATATTGATAGGGGAGATATCATATTTAGGGGGAGCTTTTTCATTATAATTTCTCTTAACATATTTGAATAAGATTGTATAGTTGTCATCATCAAAAGGAGGAGAATGTTAGAACCTCTCTTATTGGATTTTAATGACAACAACTATACAATCATATCATAGAGTCTCTCAAATAATATACGGTTATATGATGATCAAGAGTCAAGCACAATATGCATCAAAGAACCGATAAAGCTGAATCGAAGCATCAACAAAGAGCATCACATGAAGTCAATACATTATAAGGGTCATATATTTGTGTTAATACCTTAGATAACTCTGTACAATCTCCCTTGAGTTATATGAGCTAAAACTCTTTACATCTAAATAGTTTTCATTCACTTTTAAATCAACTTTAAAAGTTTCAGCTACTCAGACATTTGGGAGCAATATTAAGACCTATGAGGTCATGCATTTTCGAATAAAATATTCTCTGGTTTGATATCATCAAAAGTCAAACTTTGGGTCTGAAGTCGGACATCTGAAAACATAGCCTTTTGAACTAAATATTTTCTGGATTATATCCTTCAACAATCAGACGCTTGAAACCATAAACCAGATATTTGAAAATTTTACATTTTCAAACTATTTATTCTCTGTTATAGAAACATTGAAAACTAAACGTCTGACAAAATATTTCAAACATCTAAATCTTCTTAACAACTATAATTTAAAAAGACATGTCTCTTCTTCTTCATCAAATGCAACTCTTTTTTAGTGGCTTTTTTTGAACAATTACAACTCTTGAAGGAGACCTTTAACAACTATAAATATATAGTAATTCCTAGAGTTCAATTTAATTAATTCTTGCTTTCAACTCTCTTATCTCTTGAACTCTACACTCTCTATTACTTTCACAATCTCATATTTTCTTTCAATATCACCATCATCTATTATATAGTATTTGGTGATTTACTTCCTTAAAGCTCATGTGCTCACACTTGTTCAACTCAAGAGGAGATTATATGAAGTCTTATACTACAAGTCAAAATTCGTGTTGGTCAAACACAAGATTGTCAGAGTAAGCAAACTATCGTATTGCCTATTCCTCCGAGCTAAGTGATGGTATTTTGGTTAGTGGAAATTCCGAAGGGGAGCTTCGGGACTGGATGTAGGACGGGAGATCCGAACTAGCATCAAAACTCTGGTGTGATTGCTTCTTACTTTACTTTACTATTTACTTTGTTATACAGCTTGATATCGCATATGCACATATATACACCAATTAGCCATATTATCTCAAATCCTTATGCACTTTTTGTAGACATTATATTCCATGGTTACATTGGGATATCCTATAAACTTATACTAAATTGATCTTACCTCAAGCTTATTGGGGCCAACATTCTTAGCATAGGCAGGATAACCCCATGCCTTTAAACACTTGAGGTAGGGTTTCTTCCACACCACATCTCATATGGCATCTTCGACACAGACTTAGATGGCATCAAATTCAACATATGCACTAAGGATTCTCATGCACATCCCCAATAGGAAAAAGTTAATTCAGTCCCATTCATCATAGACCAAACCATATCTAATAAAGTTTGATTCCTTCTCTTTGAAACACCATTGTGCTATGGAGTATAAAGTGGAGTTACCTAAGAGATAATCCAATTATCTTTTAGGTACTGTTGGGTTTCATATCCAAAATATTCACCTCCTTGACGGTTCAAAGTATTTTATTCTTATGTTTAGTCTGATTTTCTTCATCATTTTTATACTCTATGAATGTCTCATAGACATCAAATTTATTCTTTATAAGAAACGCATATCCAATTCTAGAGAAATCATTGGTAAATGCTACAAATATGAGGAACTATCGTTTGAGACTATAGGCATTAGGCCACATACATCAGTACATACGAAGCCCAAGTGTTCATTAACTCTTTTATTGCTCCCATTAAAGGGTTATTTTTCCCTTGAGACATAAACTACATATGTCTAATGCTTCATAATCGAATGATGTGAGAAAACCTTTTGTTTTTATTTATGCAATCTTTTGTCACTAATGTGACCTAGCCTATAGTGCCACAAATAACTATTTTTAATATTAACATAAAAAGAATTATTAATGACAATTATATGTCTAAAATTTAGTCCATAAATGCTATTATCCAAAACATCATTACAAATCCTATTTCCATCAAATATAATGTTCATAACATCATTATTACAATGAAAGCAATATTCGATCTTAGCTAATCTAGATACAAAATTTATTTTGCAAATAAGTTTTGTACATAATACCAATTATTCAAAATACTAATATATCCACTAGGCAAACATAAATGAAAATCTCCAACTACAATTGCATGAACTATAGATCCATCAGCAACTTGAAAGTTCATTTTTCCTTTTTTAACTACTGCCTACTCCTAAGTCCCTATAACGAATTACATATACAAGTTACAGATCAAGTATCTAAAAGCCAAGAATTTTTATTGATTGCAAAATAATTTTGAATCATGAACATACCTTTGGAAGTTGAGGAATCTCCTCTTTCAATAACTTTAGAGATTCTGGGCAGTTCCTTTTTTAGTGCCCTTTTTTATGACAATGGTGACACTCACCCTTTTCATTGGAGGCAACACCTTTACCTTTCTTACCACCATGCTTTTTTCTTCTTCAAACCTTTCGAAGATGATGCTTTCACTTTCACAAGGAACATCGTACCTTGATCCATAAAAGAGCCTTCAGCTGACCTCTACATATTGAGGATCTCAACAAGGCTCTCTTTCATCTGGTTCATATTAAAATTCAATATGAATGGTTTAAACTATAGATTTAGTGAGCCTATAATTAAGCCTGCTTGCGGTTCTTCTTCAATTCTAGCACCAAGCTTAGGAAGTCTATCAGTATAGTCATTCATCATTATAACAAAGTCATGTACATTACTGCCCTTACTCATCTACATGTTGAATAATTTGTTGTTTATCCCGCACCTTACGGAATGAGAAAGCTCCTTAGACAATGATTTGAAGCAATCGAAGATTTTATGAATAGACATGTTCTTGTGCTGTCTTTGCAATGATTTATCTAAATTTGACAACACAAAGGCATGGTTCATGTCATAATCAACTATGCATGTGTTATAAATTTTAACTGTTCTAGGATATGCACCTTCAACGTGTTTGGTTCTTACAGATTCGGTTGCGACAGACCATAATAATTCATAAGTTAGTTCTATTTTAACCGCTTTTAGTCAATCGATGTAATTTGATCCAGTGATTGTGTCATTTTTAGGAAAACTTATTAGGTTGGTCACTTTTTGCAAATTTATTTTCAAATAGATTGGTATAATTTTATATAACACTTGTTCTTACAATATTATAGTGGTTAAATGTTGTCATTTCATTTTTCTAAAAATGCTCCTACTAGAGTTTTATATTTCTCCAAACCATAAGAGAAATATAGAAACCTTTCTATTTCTCCAGTAAGTGTTAGGACTCTCTTGCCAGGGATTCCAACTTGAGTTTGCTCAACAAATCAAAAGAGATTTGTCGCTTTTACCCATTATTCCTTGATGGCCTAAGTATAGATGCTTACAGCTTGAGTTTGCTCAACAAATGTTAGAATTTATCTTACCCGATTAGAAATATAATGAATAGTACTATACATAATAGCTATGGCTTGTGTTTGCACAACAACATGTGCATATGCAAGTAATCTTTCTAATATAAATAATAGAGGGCAAATTTATTAAAAACTCATAATCTTTAACATTTAGGATGGTACTTAAGGAATAATGTATTTCCTATGAGTTACCTTCATGATACAAGTGTTTGACATATTTTAATGTATTTATTTCAAAAATCTATTTTGGGTTTATTTCAATTCCACTCGTATTTTATTTTTATACATATATTTATATAAGTTTATATAACGTTTATATAACACATATATGTATATTATTAATTAAAACAATTTTAAATTATTTTAATTCTTGATTTAATTAAATAATATCAGTAAATTTTATTTAAAATTTCAAAATTTTAATTTTAGTTCCCTTAAACAATTTAAGAAAATATTTAACTATAAAATTTACAGTTGTATATATTAATATATATTAATTAATTAACTATTAATTTATTATTTACTTAATTAAAGATTTTAATTAAATAATTAATAAATTTCAAAACTCGTTTGATTTAGTTTCTCAAAACAATTTTGAGGAAACTTAAAAATATTATTTTATAACAAATATAAAATCCTTTATATTTTAAACTTAATTTCTAAATTCAAAATATGTTAATAATTATTCAAATATGCTTATTTGAATTGGCCCAAGGCCTAAAATAATTCCAGGCCTTACAGTTAGGCCAGCTTTGAAAACTTCCACTATCATGGCCAGGCCAGGAGCACAGAAGGTGAGGGTACTTATTGCTCCAACCCTAAGCCTTAGAAACTCTTTATTCTAGACACCTGTTAGATAATAAAGTCCCGTAATTGGTCTATGCCGACAAATATAGTTACATAAACCTATTGGGTTTTGATACCATTGTTGGATTTGGCTTATTTGGCAGTAGATAAAATAAGGTAAATTTCAAAAATAAATTCCCTAAGTAGGTCTTAAAGGACATGTATAAATAACTAGTTAGCATTTAAATACAGTTTACATTTAAAGTAATTTTTTTATTTTAAAATGTTTATATTTCATGTTTGGGTATATATTACAAATCTTTTATCGGGTGTAGCGGGGTAGCTGGTAGTGTGGGATGTTTTTTCATTTGTTTCTTTTAGGTTTGACTGGCTTCTTTCGGGCAGTAGAGTTTTTATTTTTTCTTTTTCTTGTGTTCTTTCATGGTTAGTTTCTGTTGTCTGTGATTTGGGAGGCATATTCTTTCGTATGCCTAGCCTTCTTTTGTAAGCCCGCGGAGAAAGGCATTTTTTCTCCTTTTTTGGTATATATTTATTTTCGTCAAATATATATATATATATATATATATATATATATATATATATTACAAATCTTTATATATAATGTGACTGTATAAAATAATAGCTATAAAATATATACACATATATAACAGATCATACTTTTTTGCACTGGATTATAGTAGTCATACCCCTTTTACAAATTATTACTTGTGTGAGGATAAAAGACCTTAACAACTTTAAAAATTATACATATTATACTTATATATATGTATATGTGTGTTGATGTATATATATACATACACACACACATACGCATATATACATATATATTGAAATCGTTCTTCATAAAAGACGTCGGAGAATCAGTAGATGATCTGCCTCCTTAAAAATACCTCACTGGAGTAATAAGGAAAAAAGGCGTGACGCCCTGTAATATATGTCCAAATACATGTCTATGTGTCTTCTATACATAATTATAAGACACTATAAAAACACATAAATTCAGCAGCTTGGTATCTTTCACCACAATCCGGCTCATTAACCTTCCCTTAAACCTTAGCCATAATCAACTAATTCAATACCCCATCCATCGCATATAATCTCATTTCTTCTTGTCCTCTTCATCCTCACCGTTGAATTCTTCATAAGCAACCTCACTTCCGACTGGATGATTTTAGATCGTTGAATCTTCGCCATCTTCCTTCCATTGAATATCCATGCATTTCTTTCCTATTGGAGGTGGTGCATCACAGTGACAAAACCTGCAGCAGCTATTTGCGTAACTTGATCATTCATGGTAAAGTATGTCCTCAATTCTTCCAATTATCCGTCTATCAACGGTAAACTAGTATGATTTAAGTTTGGTTTAAGTCGAAGAAATTTCTATATATAAGCATTGTAGGAGCACTTAATGGATAGGAGCACTTAAAGGATAGATGTTCCCCGTCTTCATATCTAAATTCACATAATACATAAGTGTTCGAACTCTGTAATCTCGATATCTACAATTTATCCATAGTGTTAATGCCATTTCTTACAATTTTATAAAGACATTTTTCTGCTATTAATAGAGTTCCAAAATATTTTATACTATGAAACTTCCTCTGAATGTTGTTTATCCACATTTCATGTATTACTGGAAACATACTGTTGTGTACTTTGCGAGCTCCAGTAGTCTGAGGTTGCTTTTACATCCACTTTTACTTGTTCTATTTCGTCTCTTATCTCTCTCGTTATTGGTGGCAAATTTCGATCAATATTATAACTATGAAGTATGGATCACTATACAGTTTATAATACCAGCTATATGTAGTCTATCTCATCCCAATATATCAACCATTATTTTCCCATTAAGTCATGGTCAAACCGCAGTGGAGTATCTTCTCCATTTGTAATAACTCTACTAATTACCTGTATCGCCATATCTCTATGTTTGATTATAAATTTCATTGTACCGGACATGTTGTTATCTGAAGGCGTTGTCCAAAACTGTTTATTTACACAATATTTGTTCCATATCCATTTAGTCCACGTAGTGCCTTTAGTAAGTAGTTGCCATAAAAGTTTTAATGCGCAAGTATTCCTCCTCCTTGTTTTGGTTGACACAATTTACTTTAAGAAATTTTGTGTTTTTTCCACCCCATAGGAAGTCTGCATACATCTTATCAATTTTCTTCATTGTGGCTACAGGTAACTGGTGTATTAATAACTAATACATAACCATTGGAGTGATAGCAATAGTTATTAGTTTATTTTTTCTTGCTAAAGATATAAGTTTACAGTCCCATTTATCTACTCTACTCATTATTTTCTGGAATAAGCCTATGCAACAATAATAGTGAAGGTAATTAGTTGACATTTGCACACCCAAGTACTTGTTGGTAATCTTCATTCCTGTATATGCAGTATTCAATATTTCATCTTTATTCTCTACACTATTGCTGAAGTATATAGTAGATTTCATTGTATGATCTGCAATCATGTACCATTATGTAGTTTAGTCAAAATAGTTTTAAAATTTTCTACACTCCTCAAATCTGCACCAGTAAACAAAATTAAATTATCAGCATATAATAAATGTGATATTACTGGCTACATCTTTGATATTAGTGTTATCTCACCCTTTCTAACTGCTCTCTTTAGTATTAAAGATAAATATTCCTAAGCCACACAAAGTATGTATGGTCAAAGGGGATCACCTTGTCCCATCACCTATTTGAATGATTATATCCCTTAGGTTGGTCATTAAGTAACAGCGAATTAGGTAGGTGTAGAGATACACTCCTATATTAGACAAATAAGATGACTGGGAATCCCATTTTCATGAGAATATACAAAATGAGTTCTTTGTTTATTTTATCATATGCCTTTTGTAAATCTATTTTGATGCAAAATTTATTTAGCACATTTTTGTTGAAGTTTCTAATCAATTCATGGGATAATATAATATTCTCAATAATAGATCTGGTGAGAATAAAAGATGGCAGAGCCCGTGATATTATATATTTTAGAAACCATTTAGATATCACTTTGTATAACACATTGCAACAAGCTATAGGGCTATATTCAATGATAGAAGTAGGTGTTAACCGGGTTTTTAATCCAGCAGAACTCATAAGGAGTTAGAACATTCAAGCTAAGCCAGAATGACTCGGAACTTGACTGGAAGACCCAGAAGCACGTGACAAACGAACCAAGGAAGTTTGACCCAAAAAAGCAAACATTTTGGATCAGCACCGATCCGATCCAACTGGATCGGTACCGATCCAGATGTTTGGTCCCAGACTCCTCCAAACCACTTGCATTTTGTTTAAATGCCTCGACTAAATCCATTTACCAAGTTCCATAACAATCCAAGCATTGAGAATCGAGAAGTAAGCACTTATCGGACTCAAACTCGTTAGCGAATCATCATCAAAACAAGTCAATAAGTCATGAAATTACAAGGGAAGCCTCACTAACGGATAAGGAAGCTTGTGGGATGGAAGTTGCATAAAAGTTGCATAACTATTTGGACCGGTACCGATCCGATCCATTGAATTGGTATCGGCCCAAACAGTTAGCTCAGTTTACTCCCAAAATTTATGTGCCGCCTTCTATTGACGATTAAAAGCCTCTGGTGATGTGGTTTCAATCCTAGTGCTATCTAAGCCCTATAAATATCATCCTACCTTCAATAGAAAAAGGGCTGGCTATTCTGGTCACTAGTGAAACTCTGCTATGAAGATTCTTCAACCTTCTTCCTCACAACGGCTGCCATGGGACAATTGAGATCCGTCCTATTGTCCCCTTCAATGGCATTTTGATTTCCTTGAATTCAAACATACAAACTATAACCAACTTGTACCTGCGATCAATAGTCAATACATCAATAAAATCCATAAAGTGGATGTAAGCTTCTTTAACAGCCGAACCACTATAAAAATCTCTTGTTCATTTACTTTTTCTTCGATTTTCTATTTCTCTTTATATATTATTTTCCTTAATAAATAGGGATGGTACTTTCACACTCAATCCAGAGTGTTGATCCATTTCTTGGGTTAACATTTTGGTGCTTTCATTGAGAGCCCAAATTAAGCTTAGATCTAGCTATCTACTTTGGATCAGATAGGTTTAGAAGTTAGATTCTTAATCTCTGTTCAAAAGATTTGCTCTAAGAACCAATGGCTCCAGGAAGAAAGAGAACTGCTTTTGGAAGATCCATATGGGTGGTGATTGTTGGAGAAGAGATGAATCATCAGCAAATCAAACTCAATGGGGCCAACATAGGAGATCATGTGTCAGGATCCTCTAATCAACATGAAGTTGTTACTAGAGATGAATTGAATAAGATAGTCGACGAGATTAATCAGAAGATGGAAAGCAGTCAGAGAGCTCTTATGGACAAACTTAATGCCCTATTAACCTTACAATCACATCGTGCTCCAAGAACCATGGCAGAACCAGCAGCTGTCGTAGAACAAGAGAATTCCTTCGTCTCGCGCTTAAATAGGAGAAACAGAAAACAACAGGAGAAAGGTGTGATAGGTGGAACCGTAGGAATTCATTTGGAAGGAAATGCAAGTACTCCACTAACTGCAAGGAAACCAGTTACAAACTTAAATCTAGAGGCAAAAACCCCACGGGAAGATATAGCGATGGATCTCTCCGACTTGGGGGATGGTGAGCAATTCGACAATGACAAGTTGGGAGGAAATGTCAATGCATTCAACAACGCTAAGGAGAGCCTAGGCTTCAGCCCACCCACCGAGATCTTTTGCAAAGCCAAACACTCGGTGTAGTTACGGATAGCCGACCCCTGGGTTACCAAACATCTCGGGTGTATATCGCAGATATAGTCAAACGACTGATGGATGAGAGTAGGGATAGAAGGGATGATGAATGGGGATCTGCTCCAAGTCAAACTCCTTTCACTAATGAGATTTTGAATGAGCAGTGCCTAAAAAAGTTCACTATGCCAACTATTTCGTCTTATGACGGAATAAGAGACCCAAAACCCCACTTATATAAGTACAGTTGGTACATGGACGGAGGGAATGCTTTAGATGCCATTCGATGTAGACGTTTCCCGATTTTTTTGGAGGGAATTGCTTCCATATGGTTCACTAGGCATCCGCAAAGATCCATTTTCCATTTCGATCAACCAGCAACAAGATTCCTTGATCAATTCAGACTTCACACGACGTAGTCTAAAGATGTGATGTCCTTGCCCGATCTATTCCAGGGGCAAAATGAATCTTTGAAGTATTTTATGAATCGGTTCAACACCGCGGTGGCTGAAGTAAGCAATCCAAACGAGGATATGGTTTTTATGGTCTTGGTCTGTGTCATCCAACCCGAAACTGAATTTGAAAAATGGATCAAAATGAAACAACCTACCAGTAGGAAAGTCTTCAACCGAAAGTCGATACCTGAGAATTGGAAGAGGCGCAAGAATTAGAAAGGAAATCTGCTAGCTTACAACCAACGAACATTGGGCAGAGTAGTATGGCGATGAACTAGGACATAAATACCTCCGGGACTGCTAAAGGAAATGCGGGAAAAGATGGAAATCAGAAAAGGAAAAATCATAATTCCAACAAACAAAATGGTTACAATAAGCGGCTTAAAGGCTTCAGGCCCAAAGATTACACCCCGCTCAACGATACTCTGGAGAACATTTATCTCGCAACACAAGGGACGAAGGAGTACAAGAAGCGCCCTAAGAAAGAGGCGACCGAACAAAAAAAGCGCTCTGGGAAGTATTGTCGTTGCTGTGAAACACATGGTCATAACACAAATGAGTGACGTCACCTGAAGAACTTGATTGAGGAGCGCATTCAGGAAAACAAGCTTCAACAATACGTGAGAAAATCACAAAATCCTTACCAACCCACGGCTCCCCAAGCTCTTAGAGACCGAAGAAACCAAGTTGAAACTAGCGAAGAGGGATCTCGACGGACTGACCAGAGACTCATCATTGGAATAATATCTGGAGGACCTCATCCCGCGTAGAAGAGCTGGGGGAAAATGGAGCGGTATGCGAGCTCATTAAAACATGCTCCGAAGGATTCGTGCCTCGCGGTCGAAAATGGAAGCCCTGCTAAGCAGCAGAGAACCCTAAATGATGATATAGTATTCCGAAATTGAGACACCGAAGGAATAAAAGCTCCAACTTTCGATCCCATGATCCTAATAGTAGGAATCAGACCTGCTATGGTCTGACATGTATTTGTGGAAAGCGGTAGTTCTGTAAACATCCTCTTCAAACGCACCTTCGATCAGATGAAGATTAATATGAAAGGTGTATCCACTTTCCAGAAAAAGATCCAAGGGTTCATCGACGAACCTAAACAACCCCCAGGAACTATTAACTTGCCTGTAGAACTTGGGAAGGCGACTGAAGAGTCACCCTCATCCAAACTTTTGTGATCATAGATGAAACTTCCGCATACAATTGCTTCTTGGGATGGCCTGCACTGGCAGATTTTAGAATTGCTTTAGCCCAATGGTGCCTTACCATGAAATTCCCAATGGAGAACGAAGTTGAAGTGATCAAAGGAGATCAAAGTGCCACTAGGGAAAGTTATATCGTGGAATTACGCAAATCTAAAAGAAAAGAAAAAGGGAAGAATGTTTGGAGAATTCTCCACATTCGTGAACCATTTGAATAGCAACTACAGAGCCACCCTGGCTTGGGGACCATAGCCAATTCGATAAGGCTTTGGACCCTAGAAAGAAGAGTTCAAGGGAGGAATGGGTAGCACCGGCAGAATTGATGGTGTTTGTCCTAGTCGACATGGATGACCCAACGCGGGTCTTGAAAATTGGATCGCACCTTGAAAATAAGATGCGATTGGAACTCACTAAATTTATTCATGCCAACTTGGATGTGTTCGCTTGGACACATTCTGATATGTGCGGGGTATCACCGGAAATTGCATGTCACGCACTTAACATTGATCCAAGTATACACCGGTAAAGCAGAAGAGGCGCAGCCTGGGTCTCGAATGGTCCAAGGTGCTAAGAGAAGAAGTAGACAAGCTGATGGCCAATGGTTTTATCTGTGATGAGACCTACCCCAAATGGATATCTAACCCGGTTTTGGTCAAGAAGTCCAATGGGAAAAGGTGAGCTTGTATCAACTACTCGGACTTAAAAAACCTTCCCGAAAGACATCTTTCCACTGCCCCGAATTGACCAGCTTGTGGACAGGACTACTGGACATGAATTGCTATCATTTATGGATGCATACTTGGGATACAACCAGATCCTGATGCACGAACCTGATAAGGAAAACACCAGCTTCATCGGCAATTTAGGATTATACTACTACATGGTAATGCCGTTTAGTTTAAAGAATGCTAGGGCAACCTACCAATGATTAATAAATGCCATAATCAAGCGTCAAAGGCATCGAAGCAAATCCAGAGCAAATTACTGCCCTATGAGAAGTCGAATCCCTAAAGAACAAGAAGGAGTTACAAAGCTTGAATGGGAAAGTCGCAGCGCTAAGCTGGTTCATCTCAAATGCCACCAAAAAATGTATACCGTTCTTTGATGCACTAAAGAAAGGAAAGAAGAACATCAAATGGAATGAGGCTTGTCAAACCGCACTTGAAGAGTTGCTACGACATATGGAAACCCCACCAATCCTATCAAGGCCAGTAGATAGAGAGGACTTATTCATCTACTTAGCAGTCTCACCTCAAGCATTAAGTGCAGCTCTTGTACGTGAAGAAGCTAGGATTCAATGACTCGTATACTACATTAGTAAACGGTTCACTAGAGCTGAGAAAAATTATCCAAAATTGGAAAAGCTAGCGTATTGTCTATTGATCTCATCTAGGAAGTTACAACCGTATTTTCAGGCACACTAGATCAAAGTATTGATCGATCAACCCTTAATGCAAGTATTGTACAACCCTGAGAATTCCAGACGGCTCATCAAATGGAATATCGAATTGAGTCAATATGAAATCACTTACCATCCTAGAAGGGCAATCAATGGGCAAGCGTTGGTAGATTTCATCGACGAATTTACCATACGGGATGATGAAGAAGAAATTACTCCGAAAGTGGAAACACGATGGAAGCCGTTGATGGTGCATCTAATAACTTCTACTCGGGAGTAGGGGTAAAGCTCAAGACTCCCGAAGGACGAGCCGTTTGCTATGCCTTACGATTAGAATTCCCAGCGACAAATAACGAAGAAGAATATGAGGCATTGATAGCTGGGCTAAAGATTATGAAAGAGTTGGAGATAAAATCCATACACATCTATTGCGACTCTCAGTTATTCGTTTGTTAGGAAAAAGACGAATACCAGGCTCGAGGGGAGAACCTTGCCCCATATCTATTTAAAGTGTAGAAGTTGCTGAACGACATCAAAAATTACACCATAACTCATATCCCGAGGGAGCCGAACACGAAGGCTTACTATTTAGCTAAACTGGCCAGTTCTGAAAAAGCTCAATCATTGGGACTAGTCCCGGTTGAAACCCTGACCACTCTAAGCATAAGCGAAATGGATGTCAACTAGATTTTGAGACCACCATTGAACCAGAAATGTGGATGATTCCAATCAAAGAGTACTTGCTTACAGGAACTCTTTCCATAGATAGCAAACAGTGGAAAAAGCTTCTCCAGAAGGCACCGTGATTCATAATACAGGATGGGATACTCTACCAAAGGAGGTTCTTTACCCCTTGTTCATATGTATGATCGGTGACAAAGCTCAAAGGATCCTGAGAGAAGTTCACGAAGGCGACTGTGGAGACCATACCAGGGGAAAACCCTTGCAAAGAAAATTCTTTGATACGGGTATTTCTGGCCAACGGTAAACCATGATGCAACAGATTACGTCGGACAATGCAATGGATACCAAAGATTCAGCAAGATCAAAAGAACTCCCTCAATAGAGCTAATGCAGATGGTCATCCTATGGTCGTTCGTAATATGAGAAATTGATCTGATTGGCGTATTGCTGATAGCTAAAGGAGGGGCTAAATATGCTATAGTTGTCATTGACTATTTCACCAAATGGGCCGAAGCGGAACCGCTGGCCACCATTACCATAAAGAAAGTCGTTAAATTTGTTACTATAAACATTATTTGCAGGTTTGGTGTGCCATAGAAAATCATCATTGAGAATGAGACTCAATTCGAAATCGTCGAGTTCAAAGACTTTTGCAAACGCTTCCGAAGAGCTCTTCCATGGTCGCTCATCTGCAAGCAAACGGACAAGTGGAAGCAGTAAACAAGATCATCAAGTCCACCATAAAAAGTGGCTAGTAAAGCTAAAACTTTGCAAATTTTCTCGGCCTTGCCTTCCTCTTATTTTTATATATGGGATTAGATCTCCTGCTCCTCATTTTCATACTTCGAGCTAAGCCAATCCAAACAATTCCAAACCCTAGCCGATCCAACTACTGCCACCAAAACGCCGTCGTCAACCTCCACCTTCGAGCACCGCTAACCATCATCTTGAAGAGCTTTTTCCATGACTTCTCCTAGCTTAATCCATCACCGATCTAATCATTGCCGATCCAAAGCACCATGGTTTGAGCTATCATGGATTGAAGACCTTATCATCACTCTTCTCAATCTCGAAGGTCGGTGAAGTTGGTTTTGTAGTATCATGATTGATTTGTGATGGAGTCGCCTCGGTGAAGGACATAGTTGACGATTCAAGTTGATTACAATTTTGTGGAAGGGAATAGTGAATCAAGTTTAGGACTCACAGAACAAAACTAGGATTTTTCCCTAGTGGTTGACATGTCTTGCTATTTCCATCCGCAAAATCAAAAATGACTTGCATCGAGTCACACACTTGATCCCAGAATTGCTTCTTGCGAATTGATTTTGGTTTTTCTAGGAGGTGATAATAACCTGGGATGGCATCTTGTATGCAGCTTAGGTTGTTAGCATCTTCCAAGAAACTAAAATCGACTTATGCTGATAATTTTCTTTCTGCTTCGGACCCCTTAACTTACAGTCGCTTGATTTGGACTGGTCTTGTTATTGCATAGTCAGTGTTCCTGGAGTAGGAAAAGCTTTTCCATGTCGCTTCGGACAACAAATCTGTTATTGTTCGTTGATCAATAACGGGTAAGTATATAAGAAATGATATTAATAGCTAATACGGATTACTTTTCCCGGTGTGAGTGAGCCGTCTACACGGAATGGTCCGCTTGCAGTGTTCAGGAAGTCACATCCGTTCATGCATAGATTACAAATCGCACACACTCATGGTTAATGCTTGGAGTCTGATCGATGTTTGATACACGTTGATCATCTTCCGGATTCCACGTATCATCCGCGTTAATGGTTTATAGGTTAGAAATTATGTGCACCTGACCGTTTTGAACACAAGCTTTCTTATATAGAATGATGCGTAAATCTTCTCGTCGTAAGTCAATCGATGGGAGTTCACCTGCTTCCAAAGTGGAGTCCTCGTTGATCCCGACTGTACCTGCTACCTCTATAACTTCAGGACAGTATAGCAGCCTGATTCTAGTTGGCCCTGTTGTTGAACACACTCCCCCCAACTTCAGAGTACTGTTGGATCCCCCGGAGAAAGCCTCCTCGATTCTTACACACAAGGAATTTGCGAAGCATTTGCTCATAATACAGCATTCCAGAGATGATGTACTTCTGCCATCAAGAGGTCAATTTTCTTATCGGTCGCCTTTTGGATATGTGGCTTGCCATCACTATATGTGCATATATGGTGTGGTGCCCCCATTTAATCATTTTCTGATGGCAACCCTTCAGAACATGGGGCTAACCCCATTTTAGATTCTCCTAAGTGGCTATGCCATGCTAACCAGCCTATATGTTTTGTTTGTGCGAATGCTCAATTGTGCTCTGAACTTTGCCGAGCTGTAGAGTCTTTTGCTATTTAAAAAGAGGAAGGCTAACCAATCTCTTATTTACATTGAGGTGCAACGTGGTTTAAAGCTTGTACACGATCTTCCTAGTAAGGTCCCCTCATTCAAAAATCAATTCTTCTTTGTCAAGTGTCCTGAGGGGTTCACTCGTCTATGGACCATGGGGGGTAAGTTTCTCTTACTGTGCATAGAATTTCCTTTAGCTGCTAAAAAGTCTTTTGAGCGATCGTCTATTCTTTTGCAGTCATCCCAAGGATTAACAAAGATCCAACACTCGGGCCCATTCTCAGTGCCTTTAAAGCAGTCGATGCTCGAGAGCGCATGATTAGATTTCTGCTTACTAACAAGAATAAAGGATTTTAATAGTGGTTTGGCTGTTAACGAAGCTTACATCCACTTTATAAATTTTATTGATGTATTGACTGTTAATCACGGGTACAAGTTGGTTACAATTTGTATGTTTGAATTCAAGGAAATCAAACTGCCATTGAAGGGGACAAAAGGAAGGATCTCAATTATCTCATGGCAGCCGTTGTGAGGAAGAAGAATGTTGAAGAATCTTCGTAGCCGAGTTTCTCCAGTGATCATAACAGCCAGCCCTTTTTCTATCGAGTGTAGAATGGTATTTATAGGGATTAGATAGCACTTTGATCAAAACCAGAGCACCATAGGTTTCTAATCATTAATAGGACATGAAACATAAATTTTAGGAGTAAACCGAGATAACTGTTTGCGTTGGTACTGATCCAATTGGATCGGATTGTTACCGATCCAAGTAGTTATGCAACTTTTATGCTACTTCCATCTCACAAGCTTCCTTATATGTTAGCGAGGCTTCCCTTGTAATTTCACGACTTATTGACTTGTTTTGAAGATGATTCGCTAGTGAGTTTGACTAAACTTTAGTTTGATTCGATAAGTGCTTACTTCTCGATTCTTGATGCTTGGATTGTTAAAAAACTTGGGAAATTGATTTAGTTGAGGAATTTAAACACAACGCAAGTGGTTTGGAGGATTTTAGGACCAAATATTTGGATCGGTACCGAACTAATTAGATGAGATCAGTGCCGATCCAAAGTGTTTGCTTATTTTTGGGTCAAACTTCCTTGGCTCCTTTGTCACATGCTTCTGGGTCTTCCGGTAAAGTTCTGAGTCATTGCGGCTTAGCTTGAATGTTCTAACTCCTTCTAACTTCTGCTGGGTTAAAAAAAGGGTTAACATTTGCCCCCCAGAGCATGCCTTAGTTAGAAACAAGGTGTGCTCTGGAATTACTCATCTTACGGGTTCCATTTCATGGAGCTTTATTGGTTATACCTAACTTCTTTGAGTAGCTTCCTATGAAATTGCGGCTTGCTATTTAGTCCTTAGTAGGAATCTCCATTAGTCATTACTATGGAGCGATCTTGACTTGATAACTTCCAGAATGAATACCATCATCAAGTTGAACGAAGTTGGAAAGTTCGAGGCCGTATGGGGGAAATAATTTGGATCGGTATCGATCCAATTGGATCAGAAAAGTACTAATCCAAGTACTTTGCAAATTTTCTCGGCTTTGCTTTCCTCTTTTTTATATATATGGGATCGGATATCCTGGTCTTAATTTTCATACTTTGAGCCGAGTTGATACAAACGATTTGAAACCCTAGTCGATCCAACTGCTACAACTAGAACACTGCTATAACCTCTTCCTTTGAGCACCGCCAACCATTGTCCTGAGGAGCTTTTTCCATGACTTTGCCTGCCCCAAGCCTTCATTGATCTAATCATTGCCGATCCAAAGCACCGTGGTTTGAGCCTTTTGAAACCTTCCTTTTAAACCTTTCTAAACCTTCCTTTCAAACTTTTTGAAACCTTCCCTTTAAACCTTTCAAAACCATTAGGGAACCACCACTTCAAAACTATTCTTTAAACCTTTCGAAAGCATAAATTATTAACCCTTTCGAAAGCCATTGGGTTCAAGTAAAACATTCAGAACATCCTTTCGAGACCATTTAAAACTATTCCTTTTGAAACCTTTGGGTTTTACCTTCAAAACCAACCTTCTGAAACCATTAGCATCGAAAGGAAGAAAAACAGCGGTTAAGGGGTCTCGACCCCGACAAAAGCATTTACTTTAAACAAGAGGCACAACCCAATCGAAACCTTTCCTTTAAAATATTTGACTCAGCCGAAAGCCAACTAAAACGAAAGCATACCCTACGAAAGCAAAGCAGGTACGTTTTCAATTAAAAGAAAAGACACGCTTCGGCCCCTTTGGAACCTTTGGTCTCGACCTAGTGCCTTCCGCCTTAGTCCAATTCACTCTGTACCAAGTTATTGATACTATGTGCATTGGTTTCGATGGCATGGAGGCTGCAGTACTTGGTCGGAACCCCTGTGCCGAAAGTGGCGAAACATGCTAAAAGCATGAAAAAACTAATTTTTACTTTAAAAAGAATTTCTTTTCAACTAACCTGCCTTGTTTGTCAAAATATTATTGGTTGCTAATTTTCTTTTCTAAAAGTGCTGCCAATATATCAGAAATAAACAATTTAATTTATTTACAAAATACCACTTCTCCTTTCATAAATATATAAAACATTTAAGACTCATACCTTAAATAATTTTATATACCTATCAAAACACTTAGGTAAATTCTACAAAAAATTTCTAACATATATTAATTCCAGACCCAAAATATTAATTATTTAGCCATAAATAATTTAAAACCCAAATAATCATTTTCTACACTAGAAAATTAATATAAAATCCACATTAATTCAGAAAATTATGAAAATTGAAACCCATCTCTAAAATATTAGTTCTTATCTATATCTAAATCGCAAGGCATTTAGATGTCATTTAATAGGGTTTTCATATTAATACATATCATAAAATCTATATGAACAAGCATAAATCATCAACAAGCATATATAAACATTTAATCATTAAAAAACATGGCATAATCATGCAAAATACTTCAGATTCATCTTAAAACCGAAAAAATTAGAAAATGAGATGTAGTCATTATTCATCTTAGCTTTTGAGATTAAAGATTTGAGATTTGATCTTTACTAAGTTGCTTAAGCTTTTCCTCTTGAAGTCTTCTCTTTGCTTTTCCTAATGGTGGCCGGCCTTAGTTTATATTTTTGTTTGTGAATTATGAATGAACGTGAGAATGAGGGCTTAAGGGGTTTAGGGTATAAGAATGTACCTATTCCTATATTGCCCCTTATCTATTATACTTAATCATTTTATTTTAGTTCATTTGTTATCAAGGCAGGACTACCCCTTGTTAATTACAAATCTCAATCCCCTAATCATCACATTATTTCATTTAATTTAGCTAATTAAATATCCTAAACAATGTTACTAAAAATATGGTGTGTTACAATCTCCCCTCCTTAAATAATTTCATCCTCGAAATTACGATAAGGTACACAACAAATCAAACATAAATGTAATACATACCATCACATAAATCAGGATAAGCGTCTCTAATCCTACTCTCAATCTCCAAAGTACAGTCTCTCTCATCGTCGCTCCATTGGACTTTCACTAATCTGACTTTCTTGTTAGCCTCTTCTCATCTCTCGCGCCTATACGAATCAGCTTCCTAACTATAGTCAAGTCTGGTTTTATTACTAAGTCACCTAACACAGTCAGTGCTATAGTAGACTTCGGATCTCTAGCATTTCCTTAGATGAGAATCATGAAAAACATCGTGGACTCCTGCCAAACTATTCGGTAACTTTACTCTATACGCGAGTTTCCCGATCCTCTCTACAGTAGGAAATGGTCCTACAAATCTCAGTGCCAAATTCCTTGATTTCCCAAATCCAATCACACCCTTCATTGGTGACACCTTAATAAAAACATGATCTCCAACAGATAATTCTAAGTCTTTCCATATTCTATCTGCATAACTCTTCTTCCTAGACTAAGCTTCCTTCATCCTAGCTCGAATCGACTCAATCATTTCTGCAGCTTCTCTAATCAAATATGGACCAAGAAGAAGAACCAACCTATCCCCGGTTTCTAACCAAAAACTGGTGATTTGCATGGCCTTCCATATAAAGCTTCAAACGATGCCATCCTATACTAGTCTAATATTATTATACGAAAACTCGACTGAGTTTAGATGGTCTTCCCATGATCCTCCAAAATCTAACACACAAGCTCTTAACAAATCCTCCAAGACTTTGTTAACTCTTTCCGTTTGTCGATCGGTCTGTGGATGGTAAGCGGTACTCATCTTGTGCTTGGTTCCTATCTCCTGTAAACTCTTCCAGAAATCACTAGTGAAAAAGGAATCTCTATCACTTACTATACTACTAGGAATTCCATGAAGTCTAACTATATTCTTCATACATAACTTCGCTAAAATAGGTGTCGTCCTAGTTGACTTAACTGGAATGAAATAGGCACTCTTGGTCAGTCTATCCACTATAACCCATATACTTTCATTTCCTCTACTAGATCTTGGCAACCCGTTAATAAAATCCATAGAAATAGAATCTCACTTCCCCACCGGAATATTCAATGGCTGTAGCAACCCACCTAGCTTTTGATATTTAGCTTTTACCTATTGATAGTTCAAACACTACTTCACCCATAAGCCTACAGCCCTCTTCATACTTTCCAAGAAGAAACTCCGCTTCATATCTTGATACATCTTAGTTCCTCCTGGATGAATAGTGAACTTTGAATAATGGCATTCTTCCAAAACTTACTTCCTAATGTCTTCCACATTCAGAATACACAACCTTCCTTTCTTTCTCAACCACCCATTCTGGTAAAGACTAAAACCCTTCAAGTCATCGCCCTCCATTCCTTCTTTCAACTTCTTGATCCGTTCAGCCTACACTGGATCCTCCACCTATTTAGAAGCAATCGTTTCAATCATTACTTGTGAAACTTCTAAACAAGATAACACGACAGATCCTTCACTAGATCCGGCCTCAGATCCCCATTGAACTCTACAAGTTGACAATGCTTCCAAATCTTTCCATTCTACTATCATTGCCAACACTACATTCTGATGCTTTCTGCTAAGTCTGTCTGCAAATTTGTTGCCCTTTCCTCGTGTGTACTCAATACCAAAGTCATAAGTGGCTAAAAACTCTAACCACCTCTGTTGTCTCATATTCAGCTCCTTCTGAGAGAACAAATACTTCAACGATTTATGATCCGTATAAAGCTCAAACCTCTCTCCCAAAAGGTAATGTCTCCACACCTTCAAAGCAAAAATCACTGCAGCCAACTCCAAATCATGCGTTGGATATCTAACCTCATGTGGGCTAAGCTGTCGAGAAGCATAGGCAATCACTTTACAACTCTACATCAACACAGCTCCTAATCCAGTTCCACATGCATCTGTATAACTTACCAAATCTTGATTCCCCTTCCGAACAACAAATACAGGTGCATGAGTCAATAAGTGTTTCAAGCTTTGGAATGCTTCCTCACACTTATCGATCCACATAAACTTCACATCCTTTTGCGTTAGCTTGGTCATCGGCGCTGCTATCTGTGAAAAATCCTTTATGAACCTCCGATAAAATCCAACCAATCCAAGAAAACTATTTATCTCAGTCACTGTCTCGGATCTCTTCCAATTATTAACAGCTTTGATCTTATCTGGATCGACTGACAACCCCTTCTCCGGAACCACGTGACCAAGAAACTTCACTTCCTTCTTCTAGAAATGACACTTTGGAAACTTCGCCTTCAGTTGATGCTACCTCAGCGTCTCAAGCACAATTCTAAAATGAACTTCATGTTCCCTTTCATCCTTAGAGTATATCAAAATATCATCTATAAAAACCAACACAAACCTATCCAATTACTCTCGGAAAATTCGGTTCATCAAATCCACAAAGAATGTCGACGGATTAGTTAGTCCGAACGGCATCACTAACCATTCGTACGATCCATATCTAGTTCTAAATGCCGTCGAAGAAATACTATCCTCTGCTATCTAAGCTAATGAAAACTTGTTGCCAAATCCAACTGAGAAAATACCTTGGCTCCACTCAACTGATCAAACAAATCGTCAATTCTAGGCAACGGATATCGATTCTTTATCGTCATCTCATTCAACTTATGATAATCAATACACAACCTCAACGATCCATTCGGCTTCTTAGCAAATACTGCGGCTGCTTCCAAAGGTGAACTACTCGGTCTAATAAAATTCTTACTTTCCAAATCTACCAACTGCACCTTCAGCTCTCTCATCTCTGTAGGTGTCATCCTACTTGGCGACCGACACACTGGTTCTGCTCCAGGCACTAAATCTATCTGAAACTCAATGGCTCGTATCGGTGGTAATCCTACTACAGGCTCAAAAACATCCACGAATTCTCTAACCATAAAAACTTGATTCAACTCGTCTTCCAACTCCACAACACCCAAAAAAGCATCCACCTCACAGTTAGGGTTTTCTATGGTATAAACTATCTGATCACTACAGTCAACGTGCCTAAGCAATATTTCTCTATCATGGCAAAATATCCTAGCATCGTACTTACTTAACCAGTCCATAACCAAAATAATTCCAAACCCTACGAAGCCAAACACATGCAAACTACAAACACATATATAACCTAACAAATCAAACTCTAAGTGGTCACACTTTATCCCAAGTGTCGCATACCCTCCTATTGGATTTGCAACCCTTAAGGAAGTAACTAAATATGAGGGTTCTAGGTTAAGCTTATCTACCAAACATCCAAATATAAAAGAATGCGATGCACCAGTATCAAACATAATGCTAACAGACATACCATGAATCTGAAGCGTTCCTCCCGACACTGCCTTTCTTTTCTCATGTGCTGTTGGTCCTGATGTAGCAGGCTCCAATGAAAATACCTTGCCCCTTCCATCCTTAGCAGGCTCTTTGCATTCATTCTTATATTGACCAATCTGATCGTAGTTGATGCATCTAATGTTCTTCTTCCCTTATCACTTCCTTCGCCTTTCCAGTACGACACTTATTTACAAAATGCCCCTTCTTGTCGCACTTGAAGCACACAACCTCGAACTTTCCCTTCTTTGCTACTCCTCCTTTCTGGGCACCTTTTTTATGAAAGAACTTCCTCTTTTGGCCTTGCCCAACCTGGACCTCCTTCGCCTTACTCTTCTCTAGACAAGCAAGCATCTCCTCGTGTCTCAAAACCATCTCTACAACCACATCACAAGGGCCTCTGATATGAGGTAATGTAGCCCTCGCCAACTCAGGCTTCAACCCCCTTATGATCTTCTCATTCCTCTTCAACACGGTATCCACAATAGCATACCCATACCTAGCCAACTCCTCAAATCTTCTAGCATACTCCAAAAAAGAAATCTCCCCCTGCTCTAACTCAGCAAACTTCTTGAGCAAAGCAGACTGCGCCACCACAGACATGAACCTCTCCTGAAACCTTCTCCTAAATTGAGCCCATATCATCTCCTCTTTATTTACTTCAGCGTTCACACTATTCCACCAAAATAAAGCTGCTCCCTGAAGCTGTCTCGAAGCAAGCCCTCTCTTATACTCATCATTGAGCCCCATGTCTGTAATGATCCTCTCATAATGCAACAACCAGTTCTCCACTTCTATAACATTCTCAGTTCCAATAAAGGGCTTCCCTCCAAGCTTAACATAATCTCTGCTCAAGATAGCATAATGGTTGACCACTGGAGCTTCCTGAACTCCTACTCCAGCATTTTCTCCAACCACTCCAACAACAATTCCAGCTTGCATCATGTTCATGAAAAACTGATACATAGCCCCATATCCACTTGTGGGACTCCAGCGCCAATATTCCCCACGTGTGTCTTTGGTTCCTTCTGATATTCAGTCTTGCATTTTCATTTGTGGTGGTGCTTCCTCCAAGATTCACTCTTCCACTTCTAGCGTCCATATTTGTATTCATGCCTCATGAGATAGAGAAGAATAGCCTAAAATAGATTGGAAACTAAAGATATGGCGCATACTTATGTATAGAAAATACAAGTATGTTACTATAGCGTTATACCATACCCCGATCTTACTCTAATTCCGTAGGATTATGTTTTCAAAAATCATTTTTAGTTAAAGTTTTTCATAAACCTATGCTCTGATACCAAGTTGTAACATCCCCTATCTAGAGGCCTAAAGCTAAGCACTACAGATGCTGCAGTCATTCATAGTATTAACTTCTGATGACTAAATATGGCTATGTTAATAGTATCCATAATATCAGAAGCCCTTGAATATGAAACAAAATCACATATTTCAAAAAACAACATTTTACGGATTACATTTCAAAACACACGTTTCCCATTCAAATTACATAATCCCATAATCGTTTCCCAAGCTCAGATAAAATATAATTATTACATAAATACGACAAGAGCAACATATGATGATTCCCCCTTGGTTGACCAGAGTACTATATACACATAACTGTCTTAACTACAACACAACAGAATAAAACAAAACAAAACAACGACTCCTAAATAGCTATCCGTCAGCCACCTGCTCGTCTTCGGAAGCTTTATTCGTCAACCTACTAATAACTGTAAAACCTCAACCCTAAGCCTACTCAAATCAATTTTGAGCACCCAAGATTTCAAGGGGAAAAACATAAACTTCGAGTCAGACATAAAGCCTGATGTGAATAATACTATATATATCAGTTATTTAACATTAAGTGAGACCATGCCGCTTAGTGGAACAGGTTTCCTCTCTCTAACATCCCTTTAAAACATATCCTTTGCAAATCTTTTCCTACAACCAAAATTGGTTAAAACTGTAAAGCATTATTATGTAATGTACATATCAGGTAATAAATGAATTATCTGTCCAAGCGCTATAGTTTTGTTTGGCTAACTACTAACCTTTGGCTTACTCTGGCCTAACAGATAGTATAATCAAAATAATCTAACACATGTTAGACACTCCTCTTTTGGACGGTCTATCCTTAACTATTTGTTAAATTCTCCTATTCTGAATGGTTTGTCCCTAACTTAACACCTCCCAAGGTCATCTGATCCTAATGGTTTTGCGGGCTCACCAATAACCTATATGTATACAAACATATATTCCCTTCTGTGTGTAATCATAATTTTAGTCTTACCTTTGACAAAGTCGTACACACTGGAATTTTGGACTAAATTAGCTGGGGCTAATAGCTAATGTATAGGGTGCGACCCTATACCAGTCCCATATGGTTTTCTAATATCCGAGTCATTTTACTTAGGGCATCTTCCCTTAAATTTTCCTTGAAAACCTTTTCATCTCAATTGATTTAAAACCTTTAAACCAAGCTTAAACAAGAAAAATATATACTCTATGCTTTACTCAAAATAACCTCGCCATGTTATATATACTTTACTAAAATATTTGTTGATGAAAATTTTTAACCTTTGAAAGTACCCTTTATAAATCCATTGAAAGTACCACTTTCATAACCAAGTAAACCCTTCTTTATAACCTAGGCCGAAAGGCCAAAATATTTCTATCGAAACCATTCAATCTTCCTTTCAAAAACATTGAAAAACCATTCCTTCGAAAGCATTAAAACATCAGACATCCTATCTTTAAAACACTTAACATTGCCTTTTGAAAACATTGGAAAACCATTCCTTTCAAACCTTTTGAAACCTTCCATTTAAACCTTTCGAAACCATTGGGGAACCACCCCTTTGAAACCATTCTTTAAACCTTTCGAAAGCATAAAACATTAACCCTTTCGAAAGCCTTTGGGTTGAAGTAAAACATGCGGAACATCCTTTTGAAAGCATTGAAAAATATTCCTTTCGAAACCTTTGGGTTTTACCTTCAACAGAGCAAAAGGGTCATAAAATATTTAAGTCGAAAGCACACTTTCGAAAGCATTTCCTAAGCAAAGAAGTGATGGTGTCAAAACCAACCTTTGAAAAGCATTGGAGAAGCGGCTAAGTTTTAAAAGCAAAGTATACCTTTCGAAACCATTGGCGTCGAAAGGAAGAAAAGCAGCAGTTAAGGGGTTTCAACCCCGGCGAAAGCATTTACTTAAAATAAGAGGCGCAACCCATTCGAAACCTTTCCTTTAAAACATTTGACTCAGCCGAAAGCCAACTAAGACAAAAGCATACCCTTCGAAAGCAAAGCAGGCACGTTTTCATTTAAAAGCAAAGACATGCTTCATCCCCTTTGGAACCTTTGGTCTCGACCTAGTGCCTTCCGCCTTAGTCCAATTCACTCTGTACCAAGTTATTGATACTATGTGCATTGGTTTCGATGGCATGCAGGCGGCAGTACTTGGTCGGAACCCCTATGCCGAAAGTGGCGAAACATGCTAAAAGCATGTAAAATTTATTTTTACTTTTAGAAATTTTTTTTTTCAACTAACCCGGCTTATTTGTAAAAATATTATTGGTTGCTAATTTTTTTTCTAAAAGTGCTGCCAATATTTCAAAAATAAAAAATTTAATTTATTTATAAAATACTCCTTCTCCTTTTATAAATATATAAAACATTTAAGTTTCATACCTTAAATAATTTTATATACCTATCGAAACACTTACGAATATTATATAAAAATTCCAAAAAATCATTTTTAATATTTTTTGTAACATATATTAATTCCAGACCAAAAATATTGATTATTTAGCTGTAAATAATTTAAAACCCAAATAATCATTTTCTACATTAGAAAATTAATATAAAATCCATATTAATTCAGAAAATTATAAAAATTGTAACACTTCTCAAAAATATCATTTTTGATCTATATCTAAAATCGCAAGGCATTTTGATGTCATTTAATAAGGTTTTCATATCAATACATATCATAAAATCTATATGAACAAGCATAAATCATCAACAAGCATATATAAACATTTAATCATTCAAAAACATGGCATAATCATGCAAACTACTTCGAACTCATCTTAAAACCAAAAACAATTAGAAAATGAGATGTAGTCATTATTCACCTTAGATTTTGAGATTAAAGATTTGAGATTTGATCTCGACTAAGTTGCTTAAGCTTTTCTTCTTGAAGTCTTCTCTTTGCTTTTCCTAATGGTGGCTGGCCTTAGTTTATATTTTTGTTTGTGAATCATGAATGAACGTGAGAATCAGGGATTTAGGGGTTTAGGGTATAAGAATGTATCTATTCCTATGTTTCCCCTAATCTACTATACTTAACCATTTTATTTTAGTTCATTTGTTATCAATGCACGGCTACCCCTTGTTAATTACAAATCTCAATCCCCTAATCATCACATTATTTTAATTAATTTAGCTAATTAAATATTCTAAATAATGTTAATAAAAATATGGGGTGTTATAGTGCAGTGCCCCCATTTAATCATTTTCTGATGGCGACTTTTTAGAACATGGGGCTAGCCCCATTTCAGATTCTCCCAAATGGCTATGCCATGCTAACCTGTCTATATGTTCTGTCCGTGCGAAAGTTCAATCGTGCTCCGAACTTTCTTGAGCTGTAGTACCTTCTGCTACTTAAAAAGAGGGAGGCTAACCCATCTCTTGTTTACATTGAGGCGCAACGTGGCTGAAAGCGCATACTCCATCTTCCTAGTAAGGTCCCCTCATTCAAAAATCAATTCTTCTTCGTTAATTGTCCAAGGGGTTCACTCGTCTATGGACCACAGGGGGTAAGTTTCTCTCACTGGGCGTTGAATTTCCTATAGCTGCTAAAAAGTCTTCTAAGCGATCATCTATTCTTTTCAGTCCTCCCGAGGATTAACAAAGATCCAACACTCGGGCTTGTTCTCAGTGCCTTAGAGCAGTTGATGCTCGAGAGCGTACGATCAGATTTCTATTCACTAACGAGAATCTTCACCGATGTGGGTTTTTAAATCCTGGAAGATTAGTTGGGATTGTTAGTGTCCTTTCTCGCCCTAAAGCTCAGACTCACTCAGTTTCTACCTCACGTGATTCTGACGAAGAAGATGATGAAGAGAAAGATAGCGACTCGTTTGGCGAGTTAGTAGAAACTTCTAAGGAAACCCAAATTCAAATTGAGACTAACATTCCACCCATGATGCCTCCAATCACAGAGGAGAAGGAAGAGGAGTTGGTTCATCGGGAGGGAAAAGCTCCTGTAATTGTGAGAAAGGATAAACCGATGAAGGAATCTCTTTAATCGACAAGGAAATAGACTTGGATATATATATCGATGAAGGCGATGTCGATTTAGGTGACAAGGCCCCAGAGTTAAGTCCCGAGCACACTCCATCACCCCCTCTAAAATAATACTTTGAAGAAGTCCCTCCTAAAGACGAACCTACTCCTAGCCATTCGCCAGGGGATGCCGAACTTGACTACGGAGATGCAAGTGACATCTATGTAGATGTGAAGGATCTAATGGGTGACATTACTTCGGAAGGGTTGCCTTCCCAGCCTGCCCAAATTGTTGTCATCAAAATAAATATCCTGACATTAATTGGCGATCGATTTGGTTTGTATTATTATGCTGGGGTTGTTAAACTGTAGCACACACTTTACTAGGATTGCACACTTCACTGTTATTCACCTAGAATTTTTTAGTCCATCAAATGTCTTTTATCCTGAAGTCATTTTATTATTTGCCGCAAGGATCATGTCTTGGGGCTTCTATGGTGATCTTAACCGAGCACTCGAGTCTCAACGTTCGCAAAGACATTCATCCTGATATTATTCCTCCCGTGAAACCGATGAAGAGAGAAGGAGGAGAAAAGATAAGGAGGCAGAAGAGCGCTGACGGGCTGAGAAGGATCGAGACCGCGATAGAGGAAGCGGCCAAGAAAAAAAGTAAAAGCCCGATTGAGCGAGAAGAAACACCTAAGAAGTTAAAGAAAGATCAAGAACATCTTCCTGCTTTCACTTCCGGAGTCGTGACCTCTTCCTATCACGCTGCTACTGCTCCTCTCCCAATTTCAAGGCGAGCTCCTTACATTCTCCCTACTAGTCCCCCTCTTCTACAGGCTGCATTTCCCTACTTATTCTTAAGGGGGGTTGTTTTCAACAAGCCCAACCTGAAGTCGGTTCGCGTAGAATCTTACACACCCCATTTTCAGGTGATCCAAAGCGGCTTGGAGCTGGCCGAGGGGTGGGAGAAACTATGCGTGCAACTTTCCACCATTAACTGAAATAATTACCAGGAGATCCTCTAATTTGAGTCTCAAAAAGACAAATTTGAGAAGTAGCTTGCGGACCATGACTCGGAAATCGAAAGGTTGAAGAAGGAGAGAGATGATGCCTTGAAAAGGGAAAGTAAGAGTGCTTCTTTATTCAGGAAGCTGAAGCAAGCCACTGATTGAGCCGCTCTCATATTCAGAGACGAGATAAAAAGGTGCCATACCGACGAGACAGCTTTGAAAGAGATATTAAAGGAAAATGAGGCGACGATCAAGGCAGAAAAGAAAGTTATCGCTGAACAATACTAAGAAATTTCATCTCTATGCGCTCAAATTTTAGCTTTAGAAGTCGAGAAAAATCAATTAGCCGTGGAGAAGGCTAGCATGGAGACAAGCTTTTTTTAGCACCAAGATACTTTTGCAAGACAAATGGAAGGCTTGGATGCCACTATTATTGGTTTTTATGTTAACTCCATGCTTCATCAAGGTAGCCTCGGTTATTTGGGCCCATCGTTCCCTCGCATGCTCACGGTGGTTTAGGAAGACGTTCTAGCCCAGTTCGATGACATGGGTGGCGAATATTCCAAGGAGGAGCTAGTTCAGGCCTACCTGAATGGGGAATCTCGCCAAGCTCAAGTGGAAGGCCAGAGAATCTTAAAGCTAGAGAGGTAGCATGAATCCACCATTACCACGACCACCACCGAGATTGCTGCCGAACACTTTCCTTCAGGACTGGGCGAGTCATCGTCACATTTCCATACCGGCCAGGGGTTCGCTGCCACTTCTCCTACGAATGTGCAGCCATCGAAGGAAGGCAATGACAAAGGCTTCGAAGTCGTTGCATACAAACAAACCCCCACCGCAGGTAACTTTCTTCTATTTCCCGTGCTTGAAGATTTTCAATTCACGCTTGATGAAATTGCTGAGATAACTGCCCTTTATTCTAATGTTGTAGATCAACCTCTTCTTCCTACTGGATTACCTTCTCATTGCAACGTTGGGTCTGCTGCTATTTTAACTGCATCAACCACTTCCTCTACTTCTGGCTCATAGCCTGGTCTGCATTCTAAGCAAATTAAGGCTCTGCATAGTTTGGATGACACCTCTGTTTCTCAAGAGGAGAGCTTGGCAGCTACTGTGCACAAGAGTAAGCAGACTAAGGCAACCAACTAAAGAAAGCAGAAACAAAGTAGCCGAAGTCTAAGGAACAGATGATTGCGATGAAAAAGGAGAAGTTTGAAGCATAGAGGAAGTCATCAAAGGGCTCCCATCTATCCCACAAGCATAAAGGGGAAAGAAGGTTCGGTCATGCTTCGAAGAGTGAGGGGGCCCCGGGTAAAGATAGTCCCGGGATACTGCAAATTAGAGGTAGGAAAGGAGACCGGGGCAGCAGTGAGACGACGTCATGATTTGTCCTTTTTCCCTTTTGTTGTTTTGTTTTTGATCACCTTTTGTACGAGTGCAGAATCTGCGCTTAATATTCTCTAGTTGTTGTCATAGTGGTGTTTTGTGTTTTTCTATCTTTTTGGCCGATATTGTGTGGGTACGGCTCCCATTTTTGACTTTGTATAGAGAATGTTATAAGTGATACAATGTTGATATTTTTATTGTAACTTCACTTGTCTACTTCTCTATGTTTCATGCACTTATGTCGATTTTATTCATCACTTATTTTGTTTAGTCCTATTATTATTGCCAAAATTCATCGTTTGGTGTAACAAAACTGTGAAGTGTTTGATTTATTTATTTATTTGAGTATTGGTATGTGCCCCCCAGTTCATGGGGCTATTTACTTCAAAAGCTGGATTTCTAATCGGTTGATCCGAGTGGTTCCTTGGAAGTTTTCCATCGAGTCTATTTTGCAGTTCCTATCTTCGAGAAATCGCGTTTCGAGAGATTGCATGGGTTCAGGTAACTTTACTTCTGATAGTGGGAGTGGATTCCCATTAGTTCTACAATAGATGAGTTTCTCGGCATTGGTAGGGCAATTTCGATACTTAAGAATGTGCACGGTTTATGAAATGCATGGATTTTAAGATCGATCTGAAACGATTTAGAATTTCTCAACGCTACCAATCTTCGGGTAACGTGGGGAGTTCAAGCTTCGAGAGCGTGGTTTCATAGATCAAGAAATGACATGGCTTATGGGGATGTGCGGCTTAGAGAGATATACTTGCTTGGATGTGATTCCACAATCCAAGAAGCAATGCACAGCTTCTGAGATGCGTGGCTTTTATTTGAGCCTTCCTCGTGTTATCAGAGCAACATTCGTTCTTAGAAGGCGAGGATCGGGTTCCGCCGATCCAACGATTTGAGTCGATTTGCTTCCGTCTACTCGGCGGGAAGGTGAGGTATACTTGAGCATGGTTTTACTATCCCAAGCAGTAATTGAATGGGTTTGAGCTGATTTGACCCCTTTGACTCAGCATGTTACTTTTATGAACACGGTTTTATTGGCTCAGAAAGCAAAGCAATTTTATTAAGAAAAGTTGGGCAAGTTCTGCCTATTTACAATGCCCTCAGTATTCCAAGATGGCTTATTTATGGAAAATAAGTACATAAGATAGTTTCAGATAAAGTAATGACGTAGTGATTCGATGTTCCATGCTCGGGGAATTTGTATTCCATCAATGGTTGTCAGTTTGAACGTTCCATCCCCTAGCTTTTGACTGGTCACATACGGCCCATCCCAGTTTGATCCAGAGGTTTCCGGTACGGGATAGACTTGTTTAAGGATGAAGTTTACCACTTCGAAGGTTCGGTTGTGAACTTTGGAGTTGAAGTACCATGCGACCCTTTTTGGTGAGCAATGGTCCTTAACTCGGCTTCTTCCCTCTTCTTGTCGATCATATCGAGCGACTCGAGTAGGAGTTGCTCGTTTTGCCTTTGATTGAAATTCTACCTTCGATGAGAGAGGACTTCTAGTTTGATGGGGATCATTCCTTCTGAAACCATATGCCAAGATGAACGGAGTATGCCCAGTTGTTGATTTGTGTGTTGTTCTGTAAGCCCATAGTAAAGTTCATCAACCCAATTCCCTTTTGCTTTACTTAGCTGCTTTCTGATAGTGGACTTGATGATCTTGTTTACTGCTTCCACTTGCTCATTTGCTTGCGGATGAGTGACCGTGGAAAGCTTTTCTCGATACGGAAGCGTTTGCAAAAGTAATTGAACTCGACGCTTTCGAATTGAGTCCCGTTATCAGTGATGATTTTCTATGGCATACCAAACCTGTAAATAATGTTTTTAGTAACAAAGTTAATGAATTTCTTTATGGTAATGGTGGCCAGCAGTTCTGCTTCGGCCCATCTGGTGAAATCGTCAATGACAACTATAGCATATTTAGCCCCTTCTTTAGCTATCGGCAATACACCAATCAGATCAATTCCCTGTATTGCAAACGGCCATGGGCTGACCATCTACATTAGTGCTGTTGAAGGAGTTCTTTTGATCTTGTTGAATCTTTGGCATCGTTCGCACCGTCTGGCGTAATCTGTTGCATCGCGGTTTACTGTTGGTCAGAAATACTCGTACCAGAGAATTTTCTTTGCAAAGGTTTGCCCATGGTATGGTCTCTGCAGTCACCTTCATGAACTTCTCTCAAGACCCTTTGAGCTTTTTCATCGATCACACATCTGAGCAAGGGGGTAGAGAACCCCCTATGGTAGAGTATCCCATCCTGTATTATGAATCACGTTGCCTTCCGGAGAATCTTTTTTCATCGGTTCCTATCTGCGGGAAGAGTTCCTATAAGCAAGTAGTCTTTGATTGGCATCATCCACGTTTCTGGTTTAATGGTGGTCTCAAAAATCCAGTTGACATCCATTTTGCTTATACTTGGAATGGTCAGGGTTTCGACCGGACTAGTCCCAACGATTGAGCTTCTTCGAAACTAGCCAGTTTAGCTAAGTATTCGGCCTTCGTGTTCTGTTCCCTCAGGATGTGAGTTATGGTGTAATGTTCGATGTCGTTCAGCAACCCCTGCACTTCTGATAGATATGGGACCTTGTCACCCAAATCGAAATCGCCTTCATCAATATCTGTATCCAAGTCTATTTCTTTGTCGATTGAAGGGAGTCCCTCATTGGTTTCTCTTTTCTCCTTTATCACAATTACCAGAGCTTTACCCTCCCGATGAACCAACTCCTCTTCCTTCTCCTCTGGGATCAGAGGCATCTTGGGCGGACTGTTAGTCTCGGTTTGAATTTGGGTTTCCTCAAAAGTTTCTGCTAACTCGCCAGACGAGTCGTTATCTTTCTCTTCATCACATCTTCTTTGTCAGAATCGCGGGAGGTAGAAACTGAGCGAGTCTGAGCTTTAGAGTGAGAAGGAGCACTAAGAAACCCAATTGATCTTCCAAAATGTAAAAGCCCGCATCGGTGAAGATTCTCATCAGTGAGAAGAAATCTGATCATGCACTCTCGAGCATTGACCTCTTTAAGGTAACTGAGAACGGGCCCAACGCTAGAACTTTGTTATTCCTTGGGAGAACTACAAAAGAATAGACGATCGCTCAGGATACTTTTTAGCAGCTAAAGGAAATTCTATGCCCAGTGAGAGAAACATACCCCATGTGGTCCATAGACGAGTGAACCCCTCGGGACAGTTGACGAAGAAGAATTGATTTTTGAATGAGGGGGACCTTACTGGAAAGATCGAGTATGAACTTTTTGCCACGTTGCGCCCAATGTAAAAGGAGATGGATTAGCCTCCCTCTTTTTAAATAGCAAAAGATACTGCAGCTCAAAAAAGTTTGAAGCACGATTGAGCGTTCACACAAACAGAACATATAGGTAGGACAACATGGCATAGCCATTCAGGAGAATCTTAAATGGGCCTAGTCCCATGTTCTGAAGGGTCTCCATTAGAAAATGATCAAATGGGAGCACCGCACCATACATGCACATGTAGTGACGGCAAGCCGAATATCCAGAAGGTAGTCGATGAGCGAATTGACCTCTTGATGGAAGAAGTACATCGTCCTCTAGAAGGCCGTATTGCGAGCAAACACTTCGCAACGCCTAGTGTGTAAGAATTGAGGAGGATTTCTCCGAGGGATCGAGTAAAACTCTGAAGTTGGGGGGAGTGCGGTCGACAATGGGGCCAACTGGAATCAGGCGGCCATACTGTACTGAAGTTATAGAGGTAGCAGGACCAACCGGAATCGACAAGGACTCCACTTTGGAAGTAGGTGAATTCCCCTCGATTGACTTACGATGAGAATATTCATGCGTCATTCTATATAAGAAAGCTTGTGTTAAAAATGGCCAGATGAGCATAGTTTCTAAACTATATACCCTTAACGCGTATGATACTTGGAAATCGAAAGATGTTCAACGTGTATCAATCAACGATCATACTCCAAGCATTAACCATGAGTGTGTGTGAAGTGTAATCCATGTGTGAAAGGACGTGGCATCCTGAATGTTGCAAACGGACCATTTCGTGTAGACGGCTCACTCACACTGGGAAAAGCAATCCATATTAGCTATTAATAGCATTTCTTCTATACTAACCCGTTATCGATCAGCGGTCGGTAACGGATCCGTTGTCTGAAGCGACACCAAAAGCTCTTCCTTTTCCAGGAACACTGACTTTGTAATAACAAGACCAGTCCAAATCAAGTGATTGTAAGTTCATGGGTCAGAATCAAGAAGGAACTTATCAACATAAGTCGATCTTAGTTTCTTGGAAGATGATAAAAACCTAAGCTGCATACAAGACATCGTCCTAGGTTAATATCACCTCCTAGAAAAACCAAAAAATCAATCCACAAGAACCAATGTAGGGATCAACTACGTGACTCGATGCATGTCAATTTTGATTTTGCGGATGGAAATTGCAAGACATGTCAACCACCGGGGCGAAACCCTAGTTTCGTTCTGTGAAAGTCTGAAACTTGGTTCACTATTCCCTTCCACAAAATCATAATCAACTTGAATCTTCAACAAGGTCCTTCACCGACGCACCTCCATCACAAATCAATCATGATACTATAAAACCAACTTCATCGACCTTCGAGATTGAGAAGATTGATGATAAGGTCCTAAATCCAAGATAGCTCAAACCATGGTGCTTTGGATCGGCAACGATTTGATCGGTGATGGCTTGGGGGCAAGCAAAGCCATGGGAAAAGCTCCTCAAGACAATGGTTAGCTGCGCTTGAAGGCGGAGGTTGATTGCGGCGTTCTGGTCATAGCGGTTGGATCGGCTCAGCTCAAAATATGAAAATGGGGAGCAGGAGATATAATCCCATATATATATATATATAAAGAGAGGAAAGCAAAGCCAAGAAAATTTACAAAGTACTTGCATCGGTACCGATCCAATCAAATTGGATCGATACCGATCCAAATTATTTCCCCATATGGCCTCGAACTTTCCAACTTTGCTCAACTTGATGATGGTATTCATTCTGGAAGTTATCAAGTTAAGATCGCTCCATACTAATGACTAATGGAGATTCCTACTAAGGACTAAATAGCAGGCCAGAGTGTCATAGGCAGCTACTTAAAGAAGTTAGGTATGACCAATAAAGCTCCATGAAATGGAATCCATAAGATGAGTAATTCCAGAGCATGCCTTGTTTCCAACTAAAGCATGCTCTGAGGGGAATATATTAACTGGGTTTTCAACCCAGCAGAAGTCAGAAGGAGTTAAAACATTTAAGCTAAGCCAGAAAGACTCAGAACTTGACTAGAAGACCCAGTAGCACATGACAAAGGAGCCAAGGAAGTTTGATCAAAAATTAAGCAAACACTTTGGATCGGCACCGATCCGATCGAATTGGATCGGTCCCGATCCAAATGTTTGGTCCCAAACTCCTTCAAACCACTTGCATTGTGTTTAAATTCCTCGACTAAATCCATTTATCAAGTTTCATAACAATCCAAGCATCGAGAATTGAGAAGTAAGCACTTATTAGACTCAAACTAAGTTAAGTCAAACTCGTTAGTGAATCATCATCAAAATAAGTCATGAAATTACAAGGGAAGGCTCACTAATAGATAAGGAAGCTTGTGGATAGAAGTTGCATAATTATTTAGATCGGTACCGATCCGATCCGATCCAATTGGATCGGTACCGACCCAAACAGTTAGCTCGGTTTACTCCTAATATTTATGTGCCACCTCCTATTGATGATTAGAAGCCTCTTGTGCTCTAGTTCGATCTAAGTGCTATGTAACCCCTATAAATGCTATCATACCTTCAATAGAAAAGGGGCTGGCTGTTTTGATCACTGGAGAAACTCTGCTACAAATATTTTCAACCTTCTTCTTCCTCACAACGGCTGCCATAACTATTGAGATCCTTCCTTTTGTTCTCTTCAATGGCAATTTGATTTCATTAAATTCAAACATACAAATTGTAACCAACTTGTACATGTGATCAACATTTAATACATTAATAAAATCCATAAAGTGGACATAGGCTTTGTTAACAACCAAACCACTATAAAAATCTCTTGTTCATTTACTTTTTCTGCAATTTTCTATTGCTTTTTCTATCTTACTTGCCTTGATAAACAGGGATGGTGCTTTCACACTCAATCCAAGGTGTTGATCCATTTTTTGGGTTAACAGTAGGCTTATCTTTTTTGGCACTAATGTAACAAATATGTGATTTAATCCCAAAGGCAATTTATTTGTATTGAACGACTATAATAAATAATTCTTTGTATTCATGCCAGTGTAATTTGTAGAAATTTGTAGTGCACCCATTTGGTCCAGGAGACTTATCATCGAGAATTAAAAAGAGTGCTACTTTAATCCCCACATCATTGACTATTTGAGACGAGTATTTCTTGTTAAATTTAGATGATTCAAATATTTTCCAAATAAGAAAAGAATTTAGATAATTAATCTTATCATTCAATTAGATTATAGGTGGAAAGAAAAAGAGGAAAGTTATGTGTGATTGCTTTTAAAGAAAGGAAACTAATTAATTAGTCACAAGATTTGTTATATGGAGATAGAAAAGTTTATATGTGGAGGTTCAATCAATTGAGCTAAATTATGGAAATCACGATCATCATTATCCATTTGCGTAGAAGTCAAATCAAGGATATTTGGAAAGGTTTCAAAATAATTGGGAAATTAATTTTCTTAATTTCTAAGTAACTCCTTCATTAAGTCTATTTAAATGAAGGAAGCTCATCTTCATTTGTGTGTGAGAGAGCATCATCCATTATCCTTTTTTTTGCAATAAACCCTAATTTCGGTAGTCAAATCAAATTTGGGGTTTTAAGCGCAAACAAGTTTCTGGAGAAATTGATTATTCAATTTGTAATCATATGTTAGTCTCTCTATTTTGCTCCAAATAATTTTGTAATCTCTCTCTTGTATCTCTTTCTTCAACAAAATAAAGAGTAGTTGTTGGGTCCGTGGACATAAGCAATCTAGCCGAACCACATTAAATCATTGTGTTCTCTACCCTTTTGTTTTTTCTTTGTTTGATGATTATTTTTCATTGAATTGGCAGTTGAAAATCAATCGACAAGCTAGATCCTTCTTTTGGTTGCTTCCATGCCTTAGTATTCTGCTACAGTTTTGGAGTTAGTGCAAATTAATTAAAATTTTGCACAACAGATTGATATCAGAGCCGATGGTTCGAGGGACCATTATATGATGCGAGAGTGACTGAAGCAAAGACTCTTTAGGCTTGTAGATATGTAAGTAGCCTGACCTCACCGCTAGATACGCAGCCTGCTCTCCTGCGTTGTTGATGCTCCAAGATGGCTTTAGCGGAAGTACTCGCCTTAAGGAGAAGATGTGGTAACGCAGCCTCACTAACTGCGTAAAGAAGTGGAAGCGGCTTGGCCAACTACAGAGATTCTTCAGCATGCTCCAAATAAAGGTTAGGGGAAATACTTGCCAAGATGAAGATCTATTAGGTGTGGCTTGCATTTGAGAGTGCATAGGTTGACTTAAGTCCCACATCGCAAGAAATATGGCGCATAACGTGTTATATATGTGGGATTGGTGGCATGTAACATTGGAAATTCCTTTTGTTACAAGCAAGTGTTGCCAAAACCATGTATGTTCTCGTTACGAGAGGCGATGGAGTGATGTTCAATTAGGATGCTGGCACATCAGAAGCTTCATTAAGATGGTGCCGTTATGGATCAATGAAGCACGCATTCATGGGGATAAAGCTATTATTAGGATGGCTTCTAGAAAGAATGCTAGATCCGGTGGTAATAATGCTATTACTCATTTTGATGGAAAAGGAGATTTTGTGCAATATAGAAGATAAAGATGGAGGAGATTATGTTGAAAGAGAAGAATGTTCCAATCTTGGAACTTCAGTGACAAGGTGTTTAGTGAGTTGAAGGAACATCTGGATTTGGGAACCAATATATGCTTCATGGCTCAACGCTGATATGAGAGTCAGCTCAACGCTGATATGAGAGTCTTATGTTGATTTCCATAGGAAATCTATTATTTAGCAGATAAGGTATGTGCGAGGAGAGATATACGAATGGTGATTGAGAGGATTTTTTGCCCTTGGTGGCTTTGAGATTATTTTGGTGTCTACCTTCTTTTGATTTTGGATATTTGCAACATTTTGTTGACGGGCGGGGACATAGTCTAAGCTCGTTAGCAAGGTGTGATGGGGGGTAGCCTTTGTAGGATCGTTTTCACCCTAGGGGGGTGAATAGGGTGATACTAATAATAATAAAAATTAATGTGGAATTAAAAACAATAATAGAGAAAAAGCAGTAGAGATCACACATAAATTTACCCAGCTGCGGCAAAACTCTGCCTACGTGCTGCCCCCAAGGTTTGTAATAGAAATTAAGTAGTCAGACGCTTACACACGTAAACTTGTGACACCCGCTAATGACTAACCTAACTCTACATTCAAAACCCTGCCACAACTCAGCCACTAAATTGCGAATTCTTGAACTACACCACCGTAGTTCGTAACCTAGTCACACGACTAGAGAGTTACACAATTTTAAAAGAAAATTTAAAATAAAAACTAAAAACAAAATACAAACTAAAAACAAAATACAAACTAAAAAACAAACAAAACCCTAGTTTAAATAACTCAAGCCCAATATTATAATATGACCGGCCTAATTGTAATTAAAAGAAATTGTTCCCTTTTTTATTTCTTCGGCCCAATAAGAAATGTGTGATTCTTTTCACTTTGTAGCTCTGTAGCTCTGGCCGCCTTCTTTCTTCGTTCCTCTTCAACAGTTAGGGTTTTGTAAAATTGAGGCGCCGCTTAATATTGATCGATTGCAGTGATGAAATCTCTTTGATAAGGCTTATCAATCGATCCCTTTGTTGATTATTGGTTGCAGCTGCTCCAATTTGTCCAGCGCGTATACTTGGATGAAATTGGTATGTGACTTTCTTTTTTGATTTCGATTTTTGCTCGACCTCGATTCGAGTTATTGTGATTTATTGCTCTAGTATTTTTCTTGAACTCGAATCACATGAATTTGCCAGTGATGATAATTGGGTAATTTATAGGGTTCAAACCCCTAAATTTTCGTTCGTATATTTCATTTGAATTTGTCACATTGCTATGCTCGGCCATTGATTTTCGATTGGATGCTTGTGATAAATTATTGACTTGTTCATGTTGAATTTGCTTGAATATTTTTCTAAGTAGGTTCCATTCTTATCTGGCATTTGAATTTGTTTCTCGTTCATGACCTTTGTGACTTCGACATTTGAATTTTTAGATAAAATTGACTTCGACTTCATTCAAACTGCTACCTTGATTTTTTTTTGTTCGAACTGCACCACTATAATTTTGAAACTTGACTAGTTAAGTTCAAACTTGTTACCCTTGTTCCATTCTTGCTGGCTTTGACTCTGGCATGACATGTTCATTTTGAAATACATTGACATTCTTCGAAAACCCTTCCTCGCAGTTTCAATTGATAATATCCTTTTTGAAACTGCTTCTGTTAATATTGATATAATGCTTGTAATGCTGTCTGGTTGAAATTCTTGTCTTTGTTATGCTCGTGCACATCCATACTGTGGTCAGTTTGATTCATGTCGTAACTGGACTTGTTCCACTTGAGTCTGTCTTGGTGTAGTCCTTTTTAGCCTTTGAATCACATAGAGTTTTCATGTTGCATTATTGAACTGAGCTTGTTGCATTACTGTTACTTGATCACTTGTCTGGATTTTGTTTTCATTCGAAGTCTTGTTGCCTTGTACATTTTGTGTTCTCTGTAGCTCTTGAAGTCAGTTACAATTTTGTTCATTACTGTTTGGTTCTGGTTCATGTTGCACTGCGACTGATCTGGGTTGAGTCTTCATGTATATTCGATTCTCTGTTTCGTATGTATGCACTGTGTATATACATGTGTGAACATATATGTATATATGTATGTTGTAGCTTGATTCTTGTTTGGAATTTGAATGTGTTAGTCCTTGAGATGATGGTTTTGATGACAACAACCTTAGAATAAGATTATAAAATATAATTACTAACATTATAGTTTAGATATATATGTATATGCAGGATTTAACCATGCAGGTACCAAGAATGAAGACTGTACAGTATAGAGATTCAAGATATCAAGATTGAAGACTCATGAGTATCAAGAATATCAAAATTATCAAGAGTTCAAGATTTCATGATAAGTATTGAGTCTAGAATTATGTTAAAACTTCATAATAGCACTGAAATCTTCACTCCATTTTTCTTTTGGGATGGAATCCATTTCTACCTTTTTAGTGGCTTACGAACCCACGACAAGTAGCTTACAAACCTACGACAAGTGGCTTACAAACCCACGAACATCGTGGTTTTGTACAAGTTCTCGAGTCCTGACATGATGAGATATTCTGCAAGAAGAATCTTGCAAAACTACTTCTAAATGATTTTCAAAACTACTTCAGAATGATTTTCAAAACTGCTTTTCAAAATGTTTTAGCCTTAAAAATTATCTTTTCAAATGATTTTCAAAAAGATGTTTTAGCCTTAAAATATTCTTTGTTTTTGTTTTTAATAAACTCTTGTTTTTAAACTTCATTTATTTTAAACTATCGTTATACTTAGATTTAAATATAAAATTATAGTAAAATTTATATATATTACTCTCTATATTTATCTATGTATTTTATCTATAGTCAAGTATATTTATAAAGTTTAAAATAGTTTTAATATAAGATAAAGGTTATTTTCAAAGAAAAACAAAACATCAAAATTTCCTTTGGGATATCGACATGCCCAAGTACCCCATGTCGACATAGTGACAATTAGATTCAAAAATTTGAATTTCAAAAGAAGTGTCTATTCGCCATAACCTTTCACGAATGGACATGACTGTTGTTCTTCTATAAATAGGGGTTAGTTTCAACGAATTTTATATCAGATTTTCTGGTTTTTCACTTCTCTTCTTCTTCCACATTTTATTATTCAAAATCCTATCATCACTCTGCCAAAATCAACATTGAATCTAACTAGATCATCTCTAGTTTGATTCTCTATCACTATCTCAACAAGATCCAAGTGCTATTCAGAGTTATAGGCTTCTTTGTAATCTATCTAGCGAGAAAAGGTGTGATTGTAGCCTTGGAAATCAATCAAGCGAGAAAAGGTGTTATTGTAGCCTTGGAAATCAATTGGGTGAACTTGTTGCCCTGGAAATCAAGTATCTCTACCCAGGATTGTGATTTTGGAGGGTGTACCTCGTAGCCTTGAAACCGAGGGTTGTAATTGTTGAATTGCTTTTGAAAGGAAATCCGTACATAGTTTTGCGGGACTGGATGTAGGGTAACTCCGAACCAGTATAAAATCCGGTGTGTTCTTTCCTTTACTGCATTTACTTTATTTCTGCATCTGTGTTTGATTATGTGATTGTATCTGTGTTTGAATATTGCATACATTTGTGTTCAAATTAACATAAACTCAAAAAGATTTAGTAATTTCTTATAAACACTATTCACCCCCCCTCTAGTGTTATTCCTAGCCTTAAGATCCATATTCCGCATTCCTCACATTTGGTATCGGAGCAAGGTTTTCAAAAGTTTCATAATCTGATTTTTGAAAAGTTTTCATAATGGCTACCAACACTGGTACTATTATTAACACTAGTATCCCTGTCACTAGTTCATTTGTAGAAGGTCAGTCTACTGCCAGACCACCACTTTTTAGTAGAAGTAACTATGCATATTGGGCATGTAGGATGAAAATATGTTTACAATCTATAGGATTAGATACTTGGAATATCACACAAACTGAATATTCTGAACCCACAACTAATTTTGCACAGTGGACCACTGAGCAAAAGACCGTTGCACAAAATAATTCTAAAGCAATGAATATTATGTTTTGTTCACTTGATAGAAATGAATTTAATAGAGTGTCAGTTTGTACTGGAAAACTTTGTAAGTGTCTCACGAAGGAACAAGCAAAGTTAAACAGACCAAAATTTCCATGCTCACAAATCAGTTTCAGTTATTTAAAATGAATACTAATGAGTCTATTTCAGATATGTATAGTCGATTCCAAGATATTGTGCATTCTTTAATATCCTTGGGAAAGGAATTTTTGGAAGAAGATCAAGTTAGAAATTTTTTTAATTCTCTCACTCCAGAATGGGATCAAAAGACACTTGCAATTGAAGAGGCAAATGACATCAGTACCTTAAAGATAGAAGAATTGATTGGAAATTTAATGTCATTTGAAGTCCAAATGATCGGGAGAAGAGAAAGCAAAGCATCTGAAAAGAAATCAATGGCATTCAATGCATTAACCGACGGATCAGACTCAAACAGTGATAATGATGAAGAGATAGCATTTATAACCAGGAATTTTCGGAAATTCCTGAAATACAGAAAGATGATTAATCTCAAGAGAAACAACTATAAGAATTCTGGAAATCAGAATGCAGTGCCAAACAATGTCAAATGTTTCAACTGTGATGAACCAAGCCATATCAAAAGAGACTGTCCGTATCCAGAAAGGCAGAATCCTCCTATAAACAATGATACAGTAAAGAAACGGAAGCGTGCATTTACTGCTACTCTAGACGACTTACACTCGTCCTCAAGCGATGATGATCAAAAGACAGATAACTCAAATTTGTGTTTCACGGCAGTTCACGACTTCAACAAGTTCAAGGAAACGGACTCAGAAAAAGGTACACATTTACAATACAATTGATTGAAATTGCATACTTAGAATTAGATGATTGATTGCTTGATTGATTGATTTTGAATTGGTGTGTTGATTGAATTTTAAATTTATTTTTTTATAATTTTATTATAATTTTACTTTTATTATTTTTTAATAATATAATAATATTTTTTGGAATATACTATAATATTCCAGATATATATATAGACATTAAAATAATAAGTATATATATATTAGAATACTTAGGAAAAATAAATAATAGAAATTCATAGGCATATGTCAACATGGTCCCTACCTTGATGTCGACATAGGTACCAGAATTTGAAATTCAAAATTTGAATTCAAATGGTTGAATTTCCCTCCATCTTTTCACTTCATTCAATACTCTGAAAAGGCATCTTTTGACCAGAGAACATGTCTTTCAAAAATCTATTTATTCACTATCTTTTATCACAACTTTTCACTTTCGTTTTCAAATTCAAACTCTCTCTTCAAAACTTCAAGCTCTCTACTCTCTACTTTAATGGCTTCTTCAAGCAACCCCTCCACCATGAGACTTTCCAGAAACTTAAAAGAGCAACTCCTCAATAATCCGAAGGCAATAAAAGCATACATCAATTATGCTAACTATGGAAAAGTCCATCCCGGAAAGTTTGCTATTTTTCAAGATTTTGCTTCTTATGACATTGATACTCTTTTTGCAAACAATCAAATTCTTAGTCTTGTTGATTCTTCTCAAAATGATTTTGTTTGTTACCCAAATCTTGTTAAAATTTTCTATGCAAATCTCAATCGAGAATTTTATGAAGGAAATGATAATGAAATTTGGAGTAGTGTCAAAGGCACTAAAATTGTTTTGAATTGTGATCTTTTGGGTACCATTCTCAATTGCAAAAGCATGGGAATGGATCTTTCTAGTTTTCAAATCGATGAACATGATCGTGAGACATTTCATCGTATTTTTAAAGGAGAAGAAAACTTTGAAATTAAAAACCGAAACTTTCGTCCTAAAGCAAGAATTGTCAATCTTCTTTTACAACATACTTTAACCCCAAGATTGGGAAATTTCAACAATCCTACTTCGAAAGTGTGCAAAGCACTTTTTGCTATTTTCGGAAATTATGATATCAATTGGGCGCAAGTTATTTTGGATGAACTTCGTCCTAAAAATTTTGAAATTGGAGAAAACAATTTATATCATGGAATTTACCTTACTCAAATTTTCAACTATTTTGGAGTAAATTTCAAAGGAGAAGAATTTATTTCAAGAAAAGTTTTTAATATCTCAAACATTTCTCTCATGAAAATCCCATATGTTTTTCAACCTTATGAAACTCTTGCCGAAAAGGAAGAGCGTTTGGCTCATGAAGAAATGGAAGAGGAAGAAGAAGAAGAAAGGGATGAAATGGAAATAGAAGAAGAAGAAGAAGGTTAAACATCCCTAGAAAGTATTGAATATCCCTCCAATCCTACCAACAAAACCCTTCTCAAAAACCAAAAGATTATTGTTGAGAATCAACGGGTTCTTAAAAGATCCGTTAGTAAAACGTTGGACAAAATATCATCCAAGATGAACAAGTTTTTCTCCAAAGTCAGCAAGAAACTTGGATTATCTTCACCTTCATCATCCTCTAACTAGTTCTATATTTTCATATCATGTCGAATTAGTTTAAGTTTGTTTTAATTTGAGTGTTTATGTAGTTGTTTATGATTAATCATTGTATCACTCTTCTATGCAATGAAATTGAATTTTCATTCTATTATCTAGCTTATCTTATCTCTTGAATAAATGTTAGTATATTATATAAATATATATATATACACAATTATTCACAAAATCAAAATTACCATCAAATTTCACTACCTCATGTCGACATCCCCCCCTTTACCATGTCGACATGTACTGGTCAGAAATGACACTTCATTTTGAATTTGAAATTTGAATAACTACCATATGTCTATTTATTTCAAACAAATTTCTACATCTATATATACCCATTTCTTCCTGAATTCATTACTGAATATTATTTCTTATCTATTCTATCTCTCATTCTTCTCACAATTTCAAAAATGGCTAATCCAATTCATAACTTATCCGAGAATCTTGAAGAAACTCTTAATTCATTCAAGAATATTCTCTCGTTCATTCTTCGTAACCAGCGTCACTTAGAATTGAGTCAAATGTAGATGATCAAGGAGCAAGAAAGGCATTTCGAGGCAATATGATGGATGATTTCTTCCCTGCACAAGGATGATAACGAAGCACATCCTCTTGTCTCTCTCACAAATGACAATGAAAATTGGGATGCCATCAAAGCAGACCCTATTTTCGGAGAAGAAGGATAGGTGGAAGTTCCCTATAACGTTTAATTTGATTGCTTTATTTAATTACTTTGTTTGAATTGATTGCTTTGATTGAAATTGGTTGTTTTGATTGATTTGATTAACACTTGGTGTGGTTTGATGATTGTATAAATATACATTGATATATTTATAATCGTTGATTGAATATCATGTCTATAAGTATAGTTATTTCGTATATACTCTATTATATAGTTTATTAATGCAGGTACTTGAGTACAAGAATGAGGGGGAGTTATATAGTTTGGAGTTAGTTTGTTTTTGTTGATGACAAGTGGGGAGAAATAAAATAGGAGAGTTAGGCATAGATTAAGGGGGAGTTATTAGATTTAGAAGGAGTTATTAGGATAGAAGTAATATTTTATAAACAAAGGTTGTCATCATCAAAAAGGGGGAGATTGTTAGTCCTTGAGATGATGGTTTTGATGACAACAACCTTAGAATAAGATTATAAAATATAAATACTAACATTATAGTTTAGATATATATGTATATGCAAGATTTAACCATGCAGGTACCAAGAATGAAGACTGTACATTATAGAGATTCAAGATATCAAGATTGAAGACTCATGAGTATCAAGAATATCAAGATTATCAAGAGTTCAAGATTTCAAGATAAGTATTGAGTCTAGAATTATGTTAAAACTTCATAATAGCACTGAAATCTTCACTCCATTTTTCTGTTGGGATGGAACCCATTTCTACCTTTTTAGTGGCTTACAAACCCACGACAAGTAGCTTACAAACCTACGAAAAGTGGCTTACAAACCCACGAACATCGTGGTTTTGTACAAGTTCTCGAGTCCTGACATGATGAGATATTCTGCAGGAAGAAGCTTGCAAAACTACTTCAAAATGATTTTCAAAACTACTTCAGAATGATTTTCAAAACTGCTTTTCAAAATGTTTTAGCCTTAAAAATTATCTTTTCAAATGATTTTCAAAAAGATGTTTTAGCCTTAAAATATTCTTTGTTTTTGTTTTTAATAAACTCTTGTTTTTAAACTTCGTTTGTTTTAAACTATCTTTATACTTAGATTTAAATATAAAATTATAGTAAAATTATATATATATATATTATTCTCTATATTTATCTATGTGTTTTATCTATAGTCAAGTATATTTATAAAGTTTAAAATAGTTTTAATATAAGATAAAGGTTATTTTCAAAGAAAAACAAAACATCAAAATTTCCTTTGGGATGTCGACATGCCCTAGTACCCCATGTCGACATAGTGACAGTTAGATTCAAAAATTTGAATTTCAAAAGAAGTGTCTATTCGCCATAACCTTTCACGAATGGACAAGACTGTTGTTCTTCTATAAATAGGGGTTAGTTTCAACGAAATTTATATCAGATTTTCTGGTTTTTCACTTCTCTTCTTCTTCCATATTTTCTTATTCAAAATCCTATCATCACTCTGCCAAAATCAACATTGAATCTAACTAGATCATCTCTGGTTTGATTCTCTATCACTATCTCAACAAGATCCAAGTGCTATTCAAAGGTGTGATTGTAGCCTTGGAAATCAATCAAGCGAGAAAAGGTGTGATTGTAGCCTTGGAAATCAATTGGGTGAACTTGTTGCCCCGGAAATCAAGTATCTCTACCTAGAGGATTGTGATTCTGGAGGGTGTACCTCGTAGCCTTGAAACCGAGGGTTGTAATTGTTGAATTGCTTTTGAAAGGAAATCCGTACTTAGTTGTGCGGGACTGGATGTAGGGTAACTCCGAACCAGTATAAAATCTGGTATGTTCTTCCCTTTACTGCATTTACTTTATTTCTGCATCTGTGTTTGATTATGTGATTGTATCTGTGTCTGAATATTGCATACATTTGTGTTCAAATTAACATAAACTCAAAAAGATTTAGTAATTTCTTATAAACACTATTCACCCCCCCCCCCCTCTAGTGTTATTCCTAGCCTTAAGATCCATATTCCGCATTCCTCACAGAATGGTCTCCATGCTTCTGGTTCCATCCTTGTTGCATCCCTTGTGTGGTCTTGTTCTTTTGAAACTGCATGCATATTATTGTGAACTGGTTTATTTGTTGCACTTCATATGTGCACTTGATTTTAGAGTAGTCCGGTCTTCATATTATGTTGGTGGTGATGCCTGGTGTGTTGGTTGAGGCTTCATCTGCATGTATGCTGGTCCATGCCATGTATTATATGATCTGGTTAAGTACATGTGGTCTTGAACATTGTCTGGTTTGTGTTGCATCCTATTTGCATTTTGGAGTCTAGTCTTTGTATTACTTTTGATCATTGTATTGTACCGGTGGTCTTCATGTTTAGTTGATGTGCACTTGTTTTCAGTTGCTTTGTACATGGTTGCCTTACTGTTCAGTTGTGTGTCACTGCATATATGTATACATGTGTGTGTGTGTGTGTGTGTGTATGTATGGTGGTTTGGTATTGGCTCTAGTTGTATTGGTCTGATTTCTTTGAGTCACCTGAGTTGAATCCACCATTTGGTTGGGTTTGACCTTGTGCTCACTTGTCCTTGCAGTTCTAACACGCAGGTATATATCGGTGTGCACGGCCTTGTGACATGTACAGTGATACACTATGCATGTTACAAGTTGTTCGTGTAGATGAATTCAAAAGAAATGATGACGAACAATCCAAATAACTGAGGCAAATAATATTTTCAAAACACACAGTTTATTTTACACCGCAAAATAATTTCTTTTTCAATTTTACCACGTCAATGTTTAGTTTGCAAATAGCTCAGATGCTGGATTCAGGCTGGAACAGAGTTGAAGATAAAAATATGAGTGTTGAGTGAATATGTAGTGAGATATAATATGTAAATTGAAAATTGTAATGTAATCGAGATTGTATTGTAATTGAAAATGTATATATGTAGTGAGAGCTCAAATTTGTACTATTTGAATTTGTAATAAAATATTTGTTTGAATAAAATATTTGTTTGAATATAAATTCTGAGTTATTTATTTTATTCAACAAATATTTGTTTAATTATGTGAAAATAAAATAGTACAACAACAAATACATTTAAACGAATATATATATATATATATATATGTGTTTGTTATCATCAAACAAAAATCATATACTAGTATATTCTACAATATCCCACATTTGATGATAACAAACATATATTAAGATTTTTACTCTATTAAATGTATTTGGCTTTGATGAATTCTATTAACTCACCCTATTTGAATGCTCCCCCCACAACAAAGCTCCCCCTACACAGATGCGTGTAGTTAAAACTGAAAAATTAATTAAAAATAACTTTGAATAAAAAATTCTCGAATATTAGTAAGAATATTGCTCAAAAATCAAAATCTTAACCTCTCTCCCCCTTTTGTTATCATCAAAAATAATAATAGTAATTGAATAGCTACGATTTTGATTAAAAATATAAAATCAAATCAAGAGGAAAATATTAATTTCAAATTCCAATTAATCAAACAAAAATCATAAAATTAGAAACAAACTCCACTTTACAAAAATGGTAGGATTATGGATAATTTTATATAGTGACAAGAGTTTGATACCTTTAATAAAGGAGTAATTTGTGCATTTTCTCTTTTCAAATATTATACAAAAAAAAATGTAAAGCACTTACTAACAATGCATAACCTTTAGGACTTTTAAATGAGGTTAGTAGTTACCTTTTTAAAAACATATGTCAAGTATTTTCTAACCATGCATAACCGTGAGGACTTTTAAATGAGATTAATTAGAATATACTTGATATTTATCCCTTTCTTATATGTGTCCCATCCATGCATAACCGCAAGGACTTTTAAATGAGAATGGAAACCCATATATAGAAATTCAAGTAATTCACCCATGCATAACCATGAGGACTTTTAAATGAGAGTGAATACTTTAGGATATAATTATTTTACAAAAAAATATTTCATTATTTTGAAATACCAAATTCTGCACACTATATTATGATGTATGGATTGACAGAAAGGTGAAAGTGATAGAAATGATCATGGAATAAGTACTAATTTAAAAATATTATAAAATTTGTTTAATTTTCATGAAATTATAAAATTATACTTCCTCTTGTTATGAAATATATTTTAACACTTTCCATCACTTTTCAAGCACTATAATAATTTTGATAAATTTCAAAAGATTTGATTAGTCAATGATTATCTTTTCTAGAGTACCTCTTATGGAAATAAACTAGAGTATTTTTATCATGATGAAAACCCGAGTTTCAAAGATTAAAATAAGTTATAATCAATTTTCTATAAGGGGGGCTTTGTGAAAATGACTTCTAGTTGAAAATCAATATAAATAATGATATCAGATACCACTTGTATTTGAGATATTCATGGTGATATATAGTGGTATATAAGAAAAACGTATACTCCTCAACACTTGAATTGTTTTTTTGAAATTTTTCAGCACATCCATTTATATCAAGCACAAGTAAAGTAATCTATATTAAGTAAAAAACATACATTCAAAAAATAATTCAAAGGAGTTTTTCATGACATTCCAAAGTTAATCAATAAAACCTAAAAACAGAAAAGTTGTAGCATTATCGGGTTAGCTTTCTAGAACTTCAACAATTTCAAAAATCAAAGTTGAGATGTTCAAGATATGGCAGAAATACTTCAACAATGTCGATGAAAACATAATTAACAATATGTGAATAAAATTGAGTTAAGAGATCATACCTCACTTTCCTTCGATGCTGTGATATCTGAAATGCGATGATATCCATCTAATCTTTATAGGCTAAGGAACATTTAAATTTTAGTTTATCAATCACCTAGAACAACTCAAAATCTATCTCCACTAAATTTGTTCCTTAGCCCACTTATGTGTCTAAATTTGGGAGAAGGCAAGTGGTCTAACTAAGGATGTAGGACCACTATTATTATCTATTGAAATCTTTGGTACTCAAATTTGTCTATTTAATAAACCATTAGCATCTACAATTATACCCTTGGGAATCCAAATTTTTTTCAATTTCAAACCATTTATATTCGTACCTTTTGGAATCCATATTTGTTTAACGGTTTTGTGTTTGTATATATTTTGACAATTATTCTTGCCATATCCAATATTTCCACACTTTACGCATTTTGGTATCGCACTTTTCCCTTTAACAGTGTCATTAGTCGTTTGTTCATATTTTGACACTTTCGCAAATCCAAATCATTTTCTTTTATTCACGAAGAGTTGGTTTTCTAAGAGCATATTAAATGACTTTTCTCTAGTGAAAAATTTCCGAGTAATCAACTCTAGTTTATTAACTTTGGATTTTAAAAGTTTATTTTCATTTATTAGCTTCAAACAACAACTAATGGTACCATCTCTGTTTTCAAAATTATTCATTTTCAAGCCCATATTTTCATTTTCAAGCTCTTTAATTTTAGTCTCAATTTCCAGCATCTTAGTTTCAAAGAGTTGGAGTTTTTTAAATTCAATTTTTTCAAAATCCTTGATTTTTTCAAACTCCTTTTCAAACTCGTGATTTAATCGACTCATTTCAGATTTGCTCAAAATCACGTTTTCTTTTTCAAGGGTATTGAAATTTTCGTTGACCTCATTTAATTTCTTTTCAAAAATCGCACTTTTAAAACTTTTCGACCTCTTAAAACTATCCAACTCTTTTTGCAAAGTATTATTTTTACTAATCAACTCTGTTTTGTTCTTTTCCCAAATTAAAATTTCGTTTTCTAACTTTTGAAAGTTTTCATGAAAACAGGCAAATTCTTTTTCATAGTCCAAACACCTTTTGCAATTAGAATTTTATTTTTCTTAATAATTTTAAGCTCATTTTCCAAATCATTATTTTTCTGACGCAGTTTAGATTGTTCCCTTTTCAACTTATTATTTTTCATCTCAAAAGCTTTATTATTTTCAATTAATTCTCGGCACAAGAGAAGTAACTCATTAAATGAAAGATCGCTTATCTAATCGGCTATTGAATCTTCATCACTGCTGTCTTTTGCAAATCCAGTCAAGCACATTTCTTCAACTGAGTCAATTGTGGAGGATTTCTCACCGTTGTTGACTTTTGCACCATATATCACATCAAAAGTATTCAAGATTTCCTGTGCACTTTCACAATGAGAGATATAGTTAAAATTATCTCGATTAATATGAGAATATAGTATATGCATAGAAAGAGCATTAATCGAAGTATTTTTCTTCTGTACAATATCACACCCATTATCAATAATACCTCAACATTTAGAATTAACAGATTTTAAATAAAATTCCATTTTAAATTTTCAATTTAAAAAATATGTTCAGTCAAAAATAGGGGGAATAATACTGGACCGACTCTTGCTAGATTTGCAACTAGGGTTAGACATCTATGCTATTAACCTTGCTCTAATACCCACATGTAGGATCGTTTTCACCCTAGAGGGGGGGTGAATAGAGTGATACTAATAATAATAAAAATTAATGCGGAATTAAAAACATAACGGAGAATAAAGCAGTAGAGATCACACACAAATTTACCCAGCTTCGGCAAAACCCTGCCTACGTGTCGCCCCTAAGGTTTCTACTAGAAATTAAGTAGTTAGACACCTACACACGTAAACTTGCGACACCCGCTAATGACTAACCTAACTCTACGCTCAAAACCCAACCACAACTCAGCCACAATTATGAATTCTCGAACTACACCACTGTACTTCATAACCTAGTTACACGACTAGAGAGTTACACAAATTTAAAAGAAAATTCAAAATAAAAACTAAAAACAAATTACAACCTAAAAAACAAACAAAACCCTAGTTTAAATAACTTAAGCTCGATATTATAATATGACCGTCCTAATTGTAATTTAAAGAAATCATTCACTTTTTTATTTCTTCAGCCGAATAAGAAATGTGTGATACTTTTCACTTCGTAGCTCTGTAGTTCTGGCCACCTTCTTTCTTCGTTCCTCTTCAACAGTTAGGGTTTTGTAAAATTGAGGCATCGCTTGATATTGATCGATTGCAGTGATGAAAGCTCTTTGATATGGCTTGTCAATCGATCCCTTTGCTGATTATTGGTTGCGGCTGCTCCAATTTGTCGAGTGCGTATACTTGGATAAAATTTGTATGTGACTTTCTTTTTCGATTTCGATTTTTGCTCGACCTCGATCCGAGTTATTGTGATTTATTGCTCTGGTATTTTTCTTGAAATCGAATCACATGAATTTTCCAGTGATGATAATTGGGTAATTTATAGGGTTCAAACCCTTTAATTTTCGTTCGTATATTTCATTTGAATTTGTCACATTGCTATGCTCGGCCATTGATTTTCGATTAGATTCTTGTGATAAATTGTTGACTTGTTCGTGTTGAATTTTCTTGAATATTTTTCTAAGTAGGTTCCGTTCTTTTCTGGCGTTTGAATTTGTTTCTCATTCATGACCTCTGTGACTTCGACACTTGAATTTTTTAGATAAAATTGACTTCGACTTCATTCAAACTGCTACCCTGATTTTTTTTCTTCGAACCGCACCATTGGATTTTCGAAACTTGACTTGTTAAGTTCGAAATTATTACCCTTGTTCCATTCTTGTTGGCTTTGACTCTGGCATGACATGTTCATTTTGAAATACATTGACTTTGTTTGAAAACCCTTCCGCACAGTTTCAGTTGATAATATCCTTTTTGAAACTGCTTCTGTTAATATTGATATAATACTTGTAATGCTGTCTGGTTGAAATTGTTGTCTTTGTTATGCTCGTACACATCCATACTGTGGTCAGTTTGCTTCATGTCGTAACTGGACTTGTTCCACTTGAGTCTGTCTTGGTGCAGTCCTTGTTAGCCTTTGAATCATGAAGAGTTGTCATGTTGCATTGTTGAACTGAGCTTGTTGCATTACTGTTACTTGATCACTTATCTGGATTTTGTTTTCATTCGAAGTCATGTTGCCTTGTACATTTTGTGTTCTCTGTAGCTCTTGAAGTCAGGTACAATTTTGTTCATTACGGTTTGGTTCTGGTTCATGTTGCACTGTGACTGATCTGGGTTTAGTCTTCATTTATATTCGAATCTCTGTTTCATATGTATGCACTGTGTATATACATGTGTGAACATACATGTATATATGTATGTTGTAGCTTGATTCTTGTTTGGAATTTGAATGGTCTCCATGCATCTGGTTCCCTCCTTGTTGCATCCCTTGTGTGGTGTTGTTCTTTTAAAACCGCCTGCATATTATTGTGAATTAGTTTATTTGTTGCGCTTCATATGTGCACTTGATTTTAGAGTGGTCTGGTCTTTATATTATGTTGGTGGTGATGCCTGGTGTGTTGGTTGAGACTTCATCTGCCTGTATGTTGGCCTACACCATGTATTATATGATTTGGTTATGTTCCTGTGGTTTTGAACATTGTCTGGTTTGTGTTGCATCCCATTTGCATTTTGGAGTCCGGTCTTTGTATTGCTTTTGATCATTGTATTGTACTGGTGGTCTTCATGTTTAGTTGCTGTGCACTTGTTTTCAGTTGCTTGGTACATGGTTGCCTTACTGTTCAGTTATGTGTCACTGCATATATATGTATATATGTGTGTATACATATGTATATATATGTATGGTGGTTTGATATTGACTCTTGTTGTATTGGCCTGATTTCTTTGAGTAAGCTGAGTTGAATCCACCATTTGCTTGGGTTTGATCTTGTGCCCACCTATCCCTGCAGTTCTAACATGAAAGTATATATCGGTGTGCATGGCCTTGTGACATGTACTGTGATAAACTATGCATATTACAAGTTGTTCATGTAGATGAATTCAAAAGAAATGATGACGAACAACCCAAATAACTTGGGCAAATAATATTTTCAGAACACACATTTTATTGTACACTGCAAAATAATTTCTTTTTCAATTTTACTATGTCAGTGTTTATTTCACATAGCTCAGATGCTGGATTAAAGCTGGAACAGAGTTGAAGATAAAAATATGAGTGTTGAGTGAATATGTAGTAAGATGTAATATGTAAATTGAAAATTGTAATGTAATCGAGATTGTATTGTAATTGAATATGTATATATGTAGTGAGAGGTCAAATTTGTACTATTCGAATTTGTAATAAAATATTTGTTTGAATATGAATTCTAAGTTTTTTATTTTATCCAATAAATATTTATTTAATTATGTGAAAAATAAAATAGTACAATAACAAATACATTTAAACGAATATATATATATATATGTTTATTATCATCAAACAAAAATCATATACTAGTATATTCTAGTATTGCCGGAACCCATTGGGTAAGTATTAATTTTTGGTTCTATCTCATTAGGAGATTTTGGTTGAAGGAGGAGTTCATTTTTTAAAAGAGGTTTAGGTTGAAAAGAGAATTTGAATCGAGCTAGGGTGTTGGATATAGGTGATTTTGCATCAATGTGGAGTGTTAAATTTTGATGCTACAAAATCACAAATAAAAGGAAACAAATATGCAAAAACTAAAGTAATTACTTGTAAAATCATCCTGGCATTGAGCCAGCGATCCCCTAATAGTGTATCTCTTCTTGTTAACCCTAACTTAGAGCTTTGGTATGTAAAATCTTATCTTGTAATCTCTTGTAACTCTCTCATGTGTAATAAAATCTCTCTCCTTTAGACTGGACGTACACTATCTTGATACCAGTGAACCAGTATAAATATTGCGTGTTTCTTTTTTCTTCTTTATAATTGTTTACTGTTTATTTGGAGTAATAGAATAATTGTTGTTAGATTGAGTGATGTTCAATTGGCAAATCTAGACCTTATTTATTGGTTTTCCACATTTGTGCAATTTTGGCACAACAAATTGGTATCAGAGCTAGTTGTCTTGTTCTAGATTAGTTATCAATGGCAAATTATTTTGGTAGTGGTATGATAAACTATGGCGTCACCAATTTTTTTAGAAAAGGTTTTTTTAGGACATGGAAAGTGAAGACTAACGACGGTGTTCTTTATCAATAACTTCATTTATATAGAGTAAGAAATAAAATCCAGAAGCACCTTGGAGGTAGAAGAGATATGCATAGGTCCCACTTCAAGAGTCCAAGAAGTGGTCTTGCTATTATTGTAAGAAGAAGGGGCATTTCATACGGGTTTGTCCAGCTCTTAGAAAGAAGAGATAGAAGAAGAAGAAAGCTTCAGTTTCGACAGCAGTTAGATCGGATGTAGATAAAAGGATAGTAATTCATCATTATTTTCAGCCAGCATTTCGTCTTTAGATAGTACAAGTTGGGTGATTGATTCTGAAACCTCTTGTCATATAACACCAGATAGGGGATGTTTTGTCCGTTACATAAAGATTGATGGCGGAGCAGATCATATGGGGAATGGCACATCTTGTCATGTTGTGGGTGTTGGAAGAATGAGGTTTAGGATGCATGATGGTGTTGTTAGGACTACCATGGATGTTAGGCATGTTCCGATGCTACGTAAAAGTTTGTTGTCAGTTGGAGCTATGAGTAGACTTGGTATGAGGATAATAATAAATGGAGAGAATTTGAGAGTGGCAAAGGGTTCCTTGGTAGTGATGAAAGGGGTGCGAGTTGATGATATTTATATGCTTCATGGAGAGAAAATATTTGAAAATTCAGTAGTTTTTACTAATTCTTGTGTTCTATATTCTACTCAGTTATGACATCTTCGTTTAGGTAAAGTTAATGAGGAGAGTCGTAAAGTATTAAAGAAGCGGGGGTTGATTGATGGTGTTTGTCAGTCGAAGCCTAGCTCTTGTGGAGATTGTTTTTATTTTGGAAAGAAGAAGCGTGTCACATTTGATGTTTAGAGACCTAGAGCTACAGAGTTTCTAGAGTATGTTTATTCTTATGTGCGGGGACCCACCCCAGTTGCATCTTTTGGTGGAGCCGGTTACTTCGTCTTATTTGTGGATGGTTTCTCACGTAAGGTCTGGGTCTATTTCTTAAAGGCCAAAGATGAAATATTTACCTAGTTCTGTAAGTGGAAGACCATGGTAGAGAAGCAGTCGAGGAAGTGTTTGAAGGTTCTCAAAGTTGGAAATAGTAGTGAATTTATGTCACAATATTTCACTAACTATTGTGCGTATGAGCATGTAGTTAGAGATTTTTTATTTCTACTGAGTCACATTGTTATGGAGTGGCGGAGAGCATGTGTCGGATATTATGGGAGAGAGCTATAAGTTTGAAAATGACTGCTGGTCTATAAAAGAGATTTTGGGTAGAAGCGATATTTATAGCAGTATTTCTCATCAACCATACACTTTCTATTGCCGTAGATATGAAGATCCCAGAAGAGATATGGAAAAGAAAGCTTGTTGATTATTCATTCCTTAAAGTGTTTGGTTGTTCAGCTTATTTAGAAGATGAGAGACATGATAAGTTGAAGCCTAGGGAAAGCAAGCACATTTTGTTAGGATATAGAGAAGGAGTAAAGAGGTATAGGTTGTGGTGTAAAACAACAAGGAGAATGTGACTAGCAGGCATGCGATATTTGATGAGAAGTCTTTATTGAAGGTCAAGCCTCTATTAAGTGATGACATTAGAAGGACGAAAAATTTCGAAACACACTTGGAGTCATCAAATTGTTTCCATATTCGAAGAGATATTGGTATTTTCGATGATACCATATGATTGATGAGAAGATTATAGAGGTTCAGACTCTAGCTGGAGCTCAATTGCAGGAAAGGCCTTTTGGTTCAGTTGTCCATATTTGTAATCATATTTGTAGCGATGATTCTTCATCTTATGCTTTGAATGTTGCGGAGCTTGTTGGTGAGTCTGTTGGTGTTGACTTAGGGAGGTCTAGCAAAATTCTTATGGAGGAGATTGGAGTAGATAATGTTGAGTATGTCCTCACTCAGTTTGGAATGGAGAAGGTCAAGCACACTATTAAATCTCCATTGGTCTCTCGAAGTTTAGTATCTACATGTTCATCTCCTACATTGGATATATTGAAGAATTTTAGTATTTTCTTGTATGTATTTTATTTGTTGATGTGCATACTATCTTTCTTATGCTTGGGAAATATTTTGAAGTTCTGTTTGGGCAATAATGCCCAAAATTGTTCATCTTGAGTTCGACTCCATGTGGTGTAGACCCTACAATTTGTTAAGATGTGGTGATGAAGAGAGATTATTATATCTGAATCAAGGTGGAGTGTTAAATTTAGATGATTCAAATATTTTCCAAAGAACAAAAGAATTTAGCTAAGTGATCTTATCAATCAATTATGTTATAGGTGGAAAGAAAAAGAGGAAAGTTATGTGTAATTGCTTTTGAAGAAACAAAACTAATTAATTAGCTAATCAATTATTTAGTCAAAGGATTTGTTATATGGAGATAGAAAATTTTATATGTGGAGATTAAATAAGCAAAGGAAATTTATGGAAACATAAGATTTTTGTCATCTATGTGCATTGGAATCAAATCAAGGAATTTGGAAAGGTTGTCACATAATCTACAAATTAATTTTCTTAATCTCTAATTAACTCCTTCAATAAGTCTATTTAAATGAAGGAAGTTTATCTTCATATGTGTTTGTGAGAGAGCATCCACCATTATCCTCTTTTTTCAATAAACCCTCATTTCTGTAGTCAAATCAAATTAGGGGTTTTGAGCCCAAACAAGTCTTTGGAGAAATTGATTATCAGTTTGTAATTATAGGTTAGTCTCTCCACTTTACTACCTATAATTTTGTAATCTCTCTCTTGTATTTCTTTCCTCGGTAAAATAAAGAATTGTTGTTGGGTCCGTGGACGTAGGCAATTTAGTCGAACCACGTTAAATCTTTGTGCTCTCAACTGTTCTGTTTTTTCTTTGTTTGGTGATTATTTTTCATTGAATTGGCAGTTGATAATTAATCGACAAGCTAGATTCTTCTTTTGGTTGCTTCCGCGCCTTAGTATTCCACTGCAGTTTTGGAATTAGTGCAAATTAATTAAAATTTTGCACAACATTTCTTTCTTTCTACATTTATCTTTCTTCTGCAGTTTACATTTACACTTTGTTAATTGGTAAGGACTTGTTGCATTATATAATTCTATATAATACCGAATAGCCTCTACCTCTATTGTGTCCTTGTCATATAAATTTTCTCCATTGTGATTTAGTAGTGCTTGGATGTTATTTATACATCTTCTCATTGACATTTTGCATAGAATAACCTTGACTTTCTATCCATATATATTAGCTAGTCCACTTTTGATTGTTGTCTACTGTTAGCATAATGAGTTAGCATCATATTTTGTAATGCATACTTTTATCAACTATACTACCATATGCTTGTACGTCATAAGGATCACTATTAACTTGTAGCAATAGTTCATTATATTTCTCCTCATGTTTAGTCATGGTAATACCTTTCTCTTTATTGGTTCCAATTTTTTAGCTCCATTTTTATTGCTTTAAGCTTGAATATAAGGTTATGTATATAATCCTCCCAAGTTGTTTGATTTGTGCCTTCAGTCACTACTTGATGATATCCCCATTGAGTGTGCCACGTATCTACATATCTAAATAAGTTCCCTTTGTTAACAGAATAATTATAAAATCATGTTAATAAAAGAGTATGGATGTAACACCCCGTAAAAATTAGTCGGAAATTTAACAAAAGAATTAAATTTGAATATAACAAAGGTAAAAATGGAATTTTCAAAAGCCTCCAAATTTGGCTATGAAACTTGCATTATTGCGTTCGTAATGATTTTCTGGATAATTTTCATACATAATGTTTTGTAATCAGAGATAGTACGAAAATTTTATTAACGTTTGAAAATTCAGAATCGAAAATAATAAAATAAAGAAAGATATATATTAAATAAGGAAAGCTCCACATGTCGACACCATTAATTGGACCGGTCGACCGCTCCAAATCAAGCGGTCGACCGCTCGAGGCTTTCATGTTAGGGTTTGGGTTGGCTAAATGCATAGATTTTATGATATTTGATTGAACGACTGTCGTCAGTTTCTACCCTATAAATAGAACCCTAAGCTAATAGTTAGAACCCTAATTAAATATGTTTGCACCAAAAATTGGCACAGACACCCAATAGAAGTTTTGAAGAGAAATAAATAAAGAATATTAAATGAAAACAGAGGATAATAACATATAAACAATAGTAAATTGAAAGAATAACACGCACACAATGATTTATAGTGGTTTGGCGTTGTTTGCCCACGTCCACTTTGAATAGATTGCTTTATTAATCCACTTTATAATCTGAGTACAATATGGATCGGATGAAAATCCTTAGTTACAAAATAGTATAAAGCAACTAGCAGCGTAAATGTCACAAAAATGAACAACCAAACCTGTATTTGTAAACGAAGATGGCTAAATATCTCCCTGAAAATTCGACAGAATGACCATTAGAGCCATATGAACCCACAAAAGGGATAAGAGGGATCATTACCGATCCCTACTTTGCTCTAGTTTTGGGGTGCGATCCCTAAGGTAACTTCCTTATGCTAAAATATGCTTAGCCTCCAAATTTCATGCCAATTGGATCGGCAGAACTTTGAGTTATTGCTTGATCATTGCTTCAACATGGATTGCTTGTTGCTTCCTACCGATCCCTACCAAGGGAAGAGTGTCGATCCCTCCAACTTTATCTTTTTGAGGTGCGATCCCTAGGGTAGGCTCCCTATATCTTGCTCACAAAATTTCATATGCATTGGACTTGTGGATCTTTAGATATTGATTGTTTTTTATTGAAATGGTTTTATTCCCTAAAACATGTTAGGAACTAGAGATAGTGGTTTTGATGACAACAACCTTTGTAACTTATTTTATTATAACTTATATACTAACACTATTGTCTAGATATATATGAATGTTATTATGTAGGATATATATAAGGCAAGTAATGATTATTGAAGACTGTACAATACAAAGATCAAGAACGAAGAAATCAAGTTTGAAGACTCATGAGTATCAAGATCAAGATTTCAAGATAATTGTCTAGTTTTGTTAAAACTTCATAATAGCATGGAAATCTTCATTCCAAATTTCATTTTGGGATGGAACCCATTTCTACCTTCTTAGTGGCTTACAAACCCACGACAAGTAGCTTACAAACCTACGACAAGTGGCTTACAAACCCACGAACATCCTGGTTGTGTACAAGTTCTCGAGTCCTGATGTAATGAAATATTCTGTAGGAAGAAGCTTGCAAAACTACTTCAAAATTGTTTTTTAAAATGATTTTCAAAACTATTTTTTTTAATATTTTAGCTTTAAAAATTATCTTTTCAAATGATTTTCAAAAAGATGTTTTAGCCTTAAAATATTCTTTGTTTTTGTTTTTATATAAACTCTTGTGTTAAACTTCGTTTGTTTTTAAACTATCTTCTGATTTTAAAAATTCTTTTATAATATATATATACTTGAGATTTAAAATCAAATTTATATATACATTCTAAAAATATATTTTTCTACTCTTCTTTATTTTAAATCATAGGAAAATTAGTTTATTTTACTCCAGAATCATTTCATCTTGTTTTCCATTCAATACCATTTTCAAAACAAATTTTACATTGTTTTTAACTAAGGGATGTCGACATCATGGTACCCCATGTCGACATGGTGGCCATTAAATTCAAAAGTTTCAATTTTCAAAAGAAGTGTCTATTCATTTAAATCTCTTCACGAATGGTTATGACTGTTACTGGTCTATAAATCGCCTTCACAAACGAATTTTTTTAACTAACTATTTTCTTATTTTTTTCACTCCTTCTTCTCCACAAATCCATATTCTAAAATTTTCATATTTTTAAGATCGTGCCGAAATTCTGCCGAATTCTCAAGTGAATCAAATTAGAATCTCATTCTTGTTTGATTCTTTGCCCTCTCTCGAAGATCAAAGTGCTATTAAGAGTTATAGGATCAATTTGTAATCAAAAGTTTATCGAGTCTCTCTATAAGGTGTGGTTGTGCTTGGAAATCAATTGGGTGATCTTGTGTCCCGTAAATCAAGAGAGTTTGCCCCGGACTCGAAGACAAAAGGGTACCTCAAGGCCTTTAGAAATTGTGGATTGTAATATTGACATTGGTATAATAAAAATTTGTACGAGGTGTTTGCCTTGGTGTTGGACTGGACGTAGGGTAACTCCGAACAAGTATAAAATCCGGTGTGTTCTTTCCTTTTATTGCTTTTTATTTACTTTCTGCATCTATGTTTGATTCTGTGATTGTTCTGTGATTAAGTTCTGCATTTGTTTATATCATAATTTTTAAATTAGTCCATGTAAGTATTAGAATCCATTAAACACTATTCACCCCCCCTCTAGTGTTAAATTAGCCTTAAGATCCTCAATCCGCACTCCCTTTCAAAACATACTAATCCCTATTATGGAAGTCAATTTATGTCGATCCCTCGTATATGTTAAACCATATTTCATACTAAACATTCTACCTTTCATATCTATCAATTTTATTCAACCTCGACTTCATGTTATCATCCATACTTGACTTCTGGACCCCACAACCATCATTCTAGACTCATTGGCCTTGATAGCAGTCGAATCTAACATGTGCAATCGGTTCAATATAGCTAGGTCAAAATGCTAGATAACACTTGCCCCACAAAGTACATCTTGTGCTGAATATGATGTGCTTTGAACCGAAGTAAGTTAGTGTCATCGAAAAGAAACCAGTCCAGTTTTCTGAGTAGTCGCTATCGAATTAATTTCTCGAAGTGTTGTATCCCTCTTTGTTCGTCATGACGCTTGGTCGATCTCAAATAGTATAAATTCAAGGTTATATTCCGTCAGTTGATATGTTAGTCCGGTTCCACAAGGCTAATAAGCTTTAGCTAGTCCAGCCTCGAACTTAAAGGTTTCTGGTTTGATTTCAATTTTCGTCGATTTCAAAAATTGAACTTTTAAACCATAAGCGTGCACATTCAAATACACATTCTTTTCATTGACTCCCGGACGCATTCATATGCTCGTTGGTCGTCGCCAATTTTCATTGAGTAAGATGCAATTTCGTTGCATTTTGAACATACGTGCTTTGAATAATTTCCATGCATATGTTTGTTTGCATACATGCTCATAGCTGATCCCTCTTCTTTTCTTCTTTCTCTCTCTTTTTTAGAAGCATTTTTAGGTATCGGCATATGTTTCGATCCCTCCTCTCTCTCCTTTTTCCTCTTCCCTCTTTTTTTATGTGCATGCCAATAAGGATTTATATCTTTTTAACCAATCCCTCCCTATTTTGCGTTGATCTTGTAGACATAGGTCGAACCCTTGTTCCCATATATAAGCTGACATTCCTTCTCCTCACCCTTCACTTATTCATCTCCTTCCCATTTACCTCCCCATGACTGAACCCTCCCTTGCCTTGAAAAAAAAGAAAATCCGATCCCTGCCTTATCACTCGAACATTGCCTTCATCAATAAATCTACCTTCCTATTTAGCTTTAGATTATCAATTCACCTTCCATTCGAACCATAATCCAATCTTTCTCCTCTCACGGCTCGTCTTTGATATATTTGGGTAAGGTAAGCTACTCATTTTTTGCTTTTGATTTTATGATAAGGCGATGGATTATACTCCATCGGCGATAGTTTGGTGTGCGACGTGGTGGATAATTGATGGCATAGGCGGTTTAGGGAAGACGAGATGTGGATAGGAGTAGGGTTCGGAAGAATGATGAAGAAGGAAGAAGAAATGAGCAGATGACATAGGGTTCAGTCAAAATTTTTTGAAGGATATCGCAAGAATGTAGAAGGAAAGGAATCGGTAGTATTGTTAGATGAAGGAAGGATCGGTTGGAACGGCAAAGGAAAGGGATCGGTTGTGGAAGTTTGGTGGAAGGTTGAAAATAGTGAAGTAGAGGGGTTGGTGGAATGGGTTAGCATGGTGGGATCGGCATATTCATTGAAGGAAAGGGAACAACATCTTTCATCTGGAGAGAGGGATCAGTTGTATAGCTCTGGGATAGGGATCGGCTAATTCTAGTCTTCTAATTGAACTTGAAAACCCATCCATAATCACTTGTTTGAACAATCAAAACAAATCCCATCTCAATGAACTTGAACATGCAACAATGATGAACAACAGGACTTGTATATTCACTAATGAACTCGAAATTGAGCGATAAAATCCATGGGACTTAGAACATGAACTAAAACTTAACATATGGACCTTAATGATAGATTCCATACTTCAATATGCCGATGATCGATCCCAAAGTTTACATAACCGATCAATCTTTTTGCCATTTAAGACGATCAGCGATGACGGTCATCTAGTCGGAATCTAAATTCTCGTCATTTAACTTTGCTTTCTTATTTTAAGTTGCTTATCTTTGCACTACACGGCACTGCACCACACTAGCTTACACTTAGCATGGGAGGATAGATAAACTTTTCTAATCTCGATTATCTCCTGAGTATGGTTGACATGGACTTCAGACGTTCAGAGCATTTAGCTGCAATGTCTTCTGGACAAAATTCACAACATAGTAAACCTGAAGCCGAGTCAAGTTCTGCAACTATATCTGGCAGGCTCTCCCATAGTCGTCAAACTGAACAACCAGAATTTTTTGAGCCATCGGTCGACCTTTTCTCTGATGTTCCCATCCTACCTATGGAAGATGTAGGTCCTCCCCCCGACACTATAGAAGGCGCTATATTTTTAGGTAACCCAATAGATTCTCAAGCCTCTAGAATTAGTAAGGCCGCTCTTTGCAGGTTATATTCTAGACACGGGATTGCCTTCGAAGACGTTTTGGTTCCTTCGATGAATGATAGGGCTCATTTACCCTCGGAGGGGTATACAGCATGCAGTAAGCTCATGTGCTGGGCCGAATGCGTGCTGCCCTTTAATTCTTTCATCCGGAAGATGCTTAAATATCTTGGAATAGACCCCACTCAGCTTCACTCGAAGAGCTATGCCTTTCTTCATGGAACTTTCTTATTATTCATGAGCGTTCTGTTCCGCCCGCCAAATTCTGAGGACATAAGGTTTATTTACAACTTTAAACGATGGTCAGGAAGTCCTTCTTATGTTTTCTTCCATCCTTCACCCAACTTCCAAGTCTTAACAGGTGCTTGGAACAAACTCACTCTTTTTAAACGCAAATGGTTCTACGTTCGATGTCTGCCTGGCTTTGCAAGGCGTTGGTTGGAATGACATAAGTGTCATCTTCGCTTTATTATCAAATTCCTTAATCCAAGTCATATTCTGAATCAACTATCATTCTGAATATCTATAGGTGTCCACCTATGCCCAAAGGGCGATAGTTTTTAAAGAGCAATTTCTATAATTCACGCCACCCTGGTCGAAAATAGGGACATTAGACTCCTCATAACCGACGAGTGGTTATCTCTATTTAGGATACTAGAAGAAGGTCGTAGCATCGGGCTTCCTAGAAGTGCTGCACTACTAAGAAACGTTATAGAACAAGAAGGGGATATCAATAACCCTATCGTGCCCCCTAGTTGAGGGGGCTCAAGATGACGTCGAAGAAAGAAAAATTAGGGGTGCCCAGACCAACGAGCCCGATGATTCTGATGTAGGCTCGGGCAATGTGCCAGTGGTTGGACCATCACAAAGTGTGCAACCTTATACACCAGCTAAGAGAAGAAAGAAGCTTGGATATAAGCTTTACAGAAGAAAAACTACTAAGGATCTGGAATTCGTTATCGCTTCAGTCGATGAACAGTCATCTTCTGAAAAAGTTCGATGAAAGGGTTTTCAAATCTCTAATGATGACACCATGACTTATTACTTCCCTAACATCAACATCAATGGGCTCAATTCTCCCACCAGAAGTGGTGACGACATTGTTCTTACTAGCAAAGGAGAGAAAACTCCCATGAGGAAGGGTGCAGCAACCGATCCGTTGGGGGAACACTAGGACACTCATAATCACGTGCACTTCACCACACGATTTGCACCTAACTTTTGTGTAATGGTCACTTATACTCTGGTATTTGGTTTTTTGCAGGCACAATGTCTCCATCCTGAGCTTTTGATTGCTTGAGGAGCTCCTCGATGCAATACGGATCCAAACGTGATTCAGATTTGGGTAGGCATAAAGAGAGGGATAATGACCTAGAAAGAAGTCGTCGCTCAAGGAAATATTCCTCTTCCAAGCATAAGTCCTATTCTCGGTCGTCCCATCAGGAAGCCCAACCTAATCTTCCTATGTACAGTGGGGATCGAACCTCTTTCCATGGTCCCCAAGTAGCCATTCTTCCTAAGCAGTACTCCGGTTCCTCTAGCTCCAAGCAGTCCCGTGACCGCATGTCAAGCAAATGTCCAATCATTGCTTATGATCCATCTACTGACTGCGGCTCCTAAAGCATCTATAGTAGAGAAATTGGCCGAACTTAAGGTCAATTTTCCAAAGGTTTGTTTTGATGGGCTTAAGTTCCTCCCCTCCATTCATACAATCCCAGGGAACGTTAAGGCAAGTTCTCTCGCATGCATCGACGATGTTTTTTTTTCAACAAGAATCGTTCCAGCACTTAGCAGAGAATATCTCTGAGGTGTCTATTGAGCAATAGCATGAAATCGATCGCCTAAAGTTAGAGGCAATCCACGAAAAATATATAATCAAACACCAAGACACTGAGATCTCAGACTTGATGGTAAAACTGGCCGAGGCAGAAAAAGTGCCAAGGAAACATCTGAAGTGGTGAGTCGTCTAGAGGCTGCCTACAAAAAGGAACTTGATGCTGCCATCAACCGCAACAGTGTACTTGCCTTGGAAAAAGATAATTTGCAAAAGAAGAAAAATATTTTGGCTTGTCAGTTTGAGGAGCTCGAGAAATTTCTTAAGTAAGAGAGGTAAGAGAAAGTCAAAACTCAAGAAGAATCGTGAAGATATTGCAAAGAAGTTGTTATGGCACGGACTTTGAAGATTAAAATTGATGAGCAACTTGCTCAGGTTGAAGTCCTCAAAGAAGAGGCGAAGGAAGCGGGCCGCAATGAAATGAGAGAACAGGTCGAGACCTAGGTAGAGGATGCCAAGGAAGCTGGTCGGAATGAAATTAAGGACATGTTCGATCCCCTGATCATTGAATACAATGCTAAATTCCTTCTCCACCGTGATTTGAGATTTCTTGGTGAGGGTTATCTTGAGTCACTTGCCGAGGCCTGGGAATATATTGTTGAAATGAAAAAGAAAACCCTTAGCGAAGCTGATTTGGATGAGAGAAACTAGTGTGGGAGATCCTTCGTGGAATAAAACCACTAGACCATGCTGCTGTGAGACTCCGATATTTCGACATTCTAGCACCCTCAGGTAATGGGAAAAATATTGCTAAGTCTTCAAAGTCAAATCCCAAGTTCCCCTCTTCTTTTCAAGCAGTCGGAGCATCAGTTTCTTTCGGCCCGGGACAGGATCTAAGCTACAATCCGGACAAACTCGGTTATCAATCTAAAGTGTTGACCCCTATTCTGGAAGGGAGTACTCCGAGGACAACTGAAAGTCGGCTAGACGTAGATATTCCGCTTTACCCTCTACTTTTCGAGAGGTTTCGTTCTTCGTGCCCAATAGTCATGGACTTATCTTCTTGTTTTCACAAATCTATAGGTCTTTTGGGTCCCAGCCAAACTCCAAAAAGTGGTGCCATCGTGGAGCAACAATTGATATCAACTGAGATTCTGACAACCACCGATGCTCCAGGGCCCGATGCTCATGTTATCGGAGCACTTGATGACGATAAAGCTGAAGATCTGCTACCGCTAGATGAATCTGATGATTCCATAATCACCAGTGCCACTAGACACACTGATGAGCTCAGCTTAAAGAAGTGCATTAAGAGGGAGGAGTTGTTGAAGAAACAAGCTAAGATTGAACCCGTTGATGTGGATATCAACGATCCAAATCTCATCCCATTACAAGTCATCCCACTTGGCAGGTCGATTTTCGAAAAACTCCCTCCTACTTTCGGAAGCTCTCTCGCCAAAGGCAGTAAAGGATCGAGGAAACAAACAGGTGGAAGTTTGGGTGGTGCTACTCCTGAAAAATCCAAAAAGGAGAGAAGACAAAAGAAATAGCCATTTCTTCAGCTCTATTTGTACATAACTCGTATAGCTGTTTTCCCTTTTGTTGGCCATGATTCTATAGGACCGGCTCTAGTTTTTCAAATAAACTCGTATAATGATTTTTGAAGCTTATTATGCAAATAATTTTTTTTTGTTGAACTCTCCTATGAATTGTTACTTAAGTAGTTGATTTATTACCTTCCATTCAATGTACTTGAAATTTGTTGCTCATTGACTCGTATAACAATTCGTTAATTCTATCCCAAGGCCTCCACGTGGTCATAGCCCAGAGTATTGTGCTATTGGATTTAATGGTTTGAGTGATTATACACCTACCCCTAGTCTTGGGTTAGCGGAGTTACGCGGTGTATGGTCAAACTCCATCCTTAGCGAGTTTATACTCCTACTGTCGGTTTCAGGCTACAGTTCATGGAATAGTGAATGGTCGAACCGCACTCATCTTTATGTTTATACTCATATCCGTAATGTGGGGATAATAGTTAATTGGTGGGTGGTGGAATTGCACTCGGCTTGTTATTATACTCCAATCCATGCTCTGGGAACTTAGAGTTATTTTGGAAAATTATTGGATCGTACTTTCCTTGGTTTATTTTACCCCAATGTTTGGGGATTTGACTTAGCGAGCGATCAGTCATATCACAATCTCTTTTGAATCGTGGGTGTCCCATCACTGGATAGGATTAATTTGGTTATCGGGCGTCGAGACTCATCCATCCTTTGTTGGGCATTTCGTCGATCAGGTTGTAAACATTGATCATTAAATGAATGGTCGAACCATTCTCATTTCGTTCAGTTCAATCGTGAACTTATATACTCGACTTGCTCCAAACTTTGGGAACCTGCTCAGACATGTCAATACTAGTAAGTCCAATATCGTGACTAATATGTACTGCTACAACAAACACAAACATGAAGGAAATTCAAAATTTTATTTGGTAAACAGGAAGAAATGACATAATTTGTCTTATTACATATCTTTAAAAATCAAATGCTAAATCAAATCCTGAAATTAAATACAACTGAATGAAATAGAAATAAACTAAGTGAAATAGCGTCATAAATGCTTGCTATTTGATGCCATCAATAGTCGCTAGCTTGAAAGTTTCCTTTCCAAGCCTTTGTTCAACGACGTATGGTCCTTCCTAAGTAGGATTCATATGCGATGGGGCACGAAAAACCTGTATCTAGACGAGATCGCCAATTTCAAAGGTTCCAGGTCGGACTTTAGTGTTGTAGTATCGAGCGACTCGGTATCGGTGCGCGGCTGCCCTCAAATCAGCTTCTTCATGCTTCTCATCTACCAAATCTAGAGATTCCAAGAGGAGATCTTTGTTCGTTCTGGGATCGTAGTAGGTCACTCGATGAGAAGGAACTTCGAGCTCAACAGGAATAACGACTTTGGAACCGTAAGCAGGGGAGAATGGAGTATAGCCAGTCGCGGACTTGTGGGTGGTCTTATAAGCCCATAGTGTTGTCGGGAGTTAATTTACCCACTTGCCTCTGGCCTTCTCTAAACACTTCTTCAGAATGGACTTTATATTTTTGTTCACAGCTTTAACTTGTCCATTAGCTTGAGGGTAAGCGACTACTGCAAATCTCTTTTCAATATGACGCCGACAACTAAAGTCTTTGAACTCAACACTGTCGAATTGAGTCGCATTATCTGTTACAATAGTTTGTGGAATACCGAAAGGACATATGATGTTCTGAACAATGAATTTGATTAATTTCTTTGTTGTGATCGTAGCTAATTGTTCCGCTTCGGCCCATTTGGTGAAGTAATCAACTACGATGGTGGCGTACTTCGCACCACCCTTAGAGATCGGTAAAGGACCGATAGTATCTATACTCCACATGGCAAATGGTCATGGGCTGACCATTTGTGTAATTTCTGTTGGTGGAGCTCTTGGAAATTTTGCATATATCTAGAACTTGTTGCGTCGCCTTAAACAATCAACAACATCTCGATTGACTGTTGGCCAATAATACCTGTAACGGATTATTTTCTTTGTTAGAGTTTACCCCCCTAATGTGATTGCTACATTCTCCTTCACGAACTTCCTTTATGACTCATTTTATTACATCATGAGCGATAGAACGGAGCAGGGGAATGGAAAAACCCTTTATGTACATAAATCCTTATCATACGACATATCATGAAGCTTTACAAAGGACTTGTTGCTTTTCATTCCCTTGTTCGAGAAGAACTCCTCGTAGCAAATAGTTTTTTATCAGAGTCATCTACGACTCCTTCTCGGATTCTGTCCCTAGTACCCGGTCGATTTCCATCTGGTTTATGCTCGAAGCATTTAATACTTCGATTGGAACCAAGCTCATCTATTGCGCATCCCCGGTGCTGGCCAACTTTGCTAATGAATAAGCCTCTTTGTTTTGGTCCCAAGGAATTCGCATAATGTTATAGTACTCAAAGTCAGTCAACAACTCTCGGACTTGGGTAAGGTATGGAGCAAGCCGTTGTCCTTTTGCTTGGTAATCTCCCCTTACTTGGTATACTACCAATTGTAAGTTGTAAAAGATTACAAGAGACTTTATTCCCAGTTCTCTGACGAGTTTAAGTCCAGCAATCAGAGCCTCATACTCGGCTTTGTTGTTTGTTGCAGGAAAATCAAGCTTTAAAGCATAGCAAATTGACCGATATTTGGGAGTTACAAACACAATTCCAGCTCCAGAACAATGATATTGGATGCTCCATCTATATACAACTTCAATCGTATTGTAGGGGTTTCGCTGCTCTCCAGGAAATCATCCTGCGTAGTAAATTCTACTATTTTCCAGTGCCTGATCCTGGATAGCCCTCCGAGGGAGATAAGTGATGTCGAATTGGTTAAGCTCGATATTCCACCTGAGTAACCTTCTAGACATCTCAAGTCACTGCAGGACCTATCATAATGGTTGGTCGGTGTAAACATTGATAGGGTGTGCCTAGAAGTAAGGGGGAGCTTTTGTGATGTAATCAGCAAACATTATGCATGTTTCTCTATCTTAGGATAGTTCCTTTTAGCTCTTGTCAGTCGCTTGCTAACATAATAGACCGATCTCTAGATTCGATTCTCTTCACGGAACAACGCGGCACTTATAGCGTTTACCGACACGGCTAAGTAGATATATAAATCTTCATGATCCGCCTACTTTGACAAGATAGGATGTCTCTTTAAGTGGTTCACTAAAGCTTGGAATGCGTCTTTACAATCCTATGTCCATTCGAAATTCCTTTTTCCTCTCCTTATCAAGTCAAAGAAAGGAATGCATTTATCAGTAGCTTTGGAAATGAATCAGCTTTGGGTAGTGACATTTCCATTTTGGCTCTGTACTTGTTTATAGTCTTTGGCGCTTGGATATTGCGAATAGCTTGGATCTTCTCAGGATTAACTTTGATTCCGCAAGAATTAATGATGAAACCAAAGAACTTTCCTAATGCTATGCCAAAGGAACATTACAGAGGATTAATCTTCATTTTATAACGTCAGAGGATGCCGAAAATTTCTGCCAAGTCTCTAATGTGGTCGCTATACTGTCATGACTTCACGAGCATATCATCCACATATTCCTTCATCGTTTTTCAGGCCTAATCTTTAAACTTTCTATTAACTAGGTGGTGGTAGGTCACTCCTACATTCTTTAGTCCAAACGACATCACCACATAACAATATAATCCAACATCGGTAATGAAACCGGTATGCTCTTGATTGGTAATATGCATCAGGATTTGGTTATATCATGAGTACGCATCCATGAAAGATAGCAATTCGTGTCCCGCGGTCAAGTCTACCCACTGGTCAATCCTTGGAAGGGGAAAGTTATCTTTTAGGCATGCCTTATTCAAGTCCGAGTAATCAACGTATGTCCACCATTTCCCATTTGCCTTTCTCACAAGTACATGATTAAATACCCACTTAGGGTAAAGGGCATCATGAATAAACCCATTGTCTTTGAGTCCATCCACCTCCTCTTTAAGAGCGGAAGATCTCTCTAGATTCATGCCACGTCTTTTTTGTTTCATTGGGACATGCCTCGGGTTAATATTCAATGCATGGCTCGCAATGGAAGGCGAGATCCCACACATGTCAAAGTGAGTCCAAGCGAACGCGTCGAGATTCGCTTGGAGAAATCTAACAAGTTCTTTCATCATCGGGAGGCTGACCTACGATCCAATTTTTAGGAGCCATGATAGGTCGTCATGGCTGACTGTGATGTCAATCATCAACTCTGCTAGTGCAGTCTTAGTCTCTTTGGGCTCCTCCTCGTCATCTCTTAGATCTATATCTCTATAGAGCCAACTGTGGCACTCAAGCCAAGGCTCAGGCGCTAGTTGTCAATCTTCGGTGGTTTGGATGGACTTGTCCACATCCTTGACTTTCTCCTTCCATTGAGCATCCCTCAACTCAGCTACATAACAGGCACGTCTAGTTGCCTGATCACCATAAACAACTCCAACACCATTATCTGTTGGGAACTTCAAAGTTAAACACCATGGGGCAAGAGCTACCAGAAACTCAGCTAGGGCCGGCCGGTCTAGAAAAGTATTGTATGGAGAGTCAACATCCAAAACAAAAAAGGCAGAACCCACACTCTCCTACTGTCACCTTCTCCCAACTACATAAGTAATTCAACATAACCAACAGCTTCAATTGCAACACCATTAAAACCATGAATGTGGGCTTTTGACGGTTTCAAGTCCTTGGCTTCCATCCTCATCTAAGCATAAGCTTTTTTTAAAATTATATTTACAGAACTTCCATAGTGAACCAATATCTTTCTCACTAAAGCGGGGCCGATCATGGCTGAAATGACCATTGGAGCCTCCACCTTGTCTGCATCTCTGTTTCTAAACAAGATATCATCTTCCATTATATGTTCCTGTTTTAGTTGAGCTCCATCTTCCATATTTGAATAGCATTCAAAATCCACATGCTTAATCGCGCTAGCGTACGCTCTATCTCATGCCAACTTTTATCAATCAGATGTGGTCCTTCGATTATTGTATTGATTACCAATCTTCCATCAGTCCACGCAGGCTCCTCAGCCTTGTGTTGTGCTTGTCTTCGATTGGGGTCGGATGTCCCCTGCCTGTCATCCTGCGAGGATTTTACAAACTTCCGAAACTTCCTTTCTCAAATCATCTTTTCAATGATATCCTGTAGATGCCAGCATTCATTTGTGTTATGCCCATAGCATTCGTGAAACTGAAAATATTTTTTGGTTTGTTTCTGGTTCTTCGTTGATTCTTTTAGTCGTGGCTTCCTCTACTACATGGTATTGTAGGTAGACAAATAGATATTCTCCAGGGACATATTCAATGGCGTGTAAGTATCATACATCAGAATCCTAGGCTTCCCTCATCCAGGATCCCTTTTTCGTTCTCGGCTCCTATCTTCTCCTTTCTTTCATTGAATCAGTTTGTTTTGGACATTCACTTAAACTTTTCTACATCTATCATCAGACTGCTTTACTGCAATATTACTATGTACTCCCTCTCCACTTGGTCCTGCAACATTCTTCTTCCTAGAGCATCTGGCTTCCTCCTTCCTTAAATACTAACCCGTCTTTGTGTAAAAGCATTCCAACATTGTGGGGGGCTTGCCAACTAACCATTTGCCAAAATCAAACTTTGGATCAATCCCTCTTGTTACGACCATAAATATTGCATGGTCATTCGGATTACTGATTTTTGTAACAGTTTTATGGAATCTCTCCAAATAATCTTTCAGCGATTCTCCCAGAGCCTAGATCACGCTGGATAGGGACATTACATCTTTGGGGCGAGTTGCGTGCATATGGAACTGCTCCACAAACCTTGTTGCCAAATCATCAAATCTAGGGATCGACCATGGGGGTAATCTTGTAAACTACATTATTGCTATTCCAGAAAGAGTTATGGAAAAGCAACTACATTTATTTGCATCATATGCCCATGCAGAATTCATCAGCCATCCATATCTCATGATGTGTTGCCTAGGGTCGGTTTTTCCCTCGTAGGCGGGCATCGACGGCATATTGAGCCTCCTTGGATACTATTCATGAAGGACATTATCGGTGAAGGGGGTATGGCTTCTCGAGATTCCCTAGTCATCATTGGTCAAACCTTGTCTCTCTCTTACCAACTGTCTAACCATAGCCAACAAATTTGGCGTTTGGATAGTTGGTGCCAAACGGTGGTCATATTGCACCTGATGTGAATGGTCTGGTCAATGTCTATATGCCGTTCCATACCTTCTTGGTTCAATATCCTCCTGATTTATGTCTCGTAAATTCACTTCATTATCATTCCAGGGAATCATTTGGTCAACATTAAACTAAACTCCATCATCCAAATCAACCACACCAGCTCCAACTTGAATCCCAGTGTGCATAGGTAAGTTCCCTCCTCTGGAGGAGGGATTGGCACCGATCGGTCCTGGCAGACTAGGATGGTCTGCCTGTTGATGCCCCAAATTTTATCTGTGATATCTGTCTATTTTGCGATGCCTATGCCTATGATACTCGTCCGATGATGTAGAACTCTCTGATACCGAGTAAGGGGTAGAGTCCATCCTAGCTTTTCCTTGTTTTTGCTGATTGAGTTGGTTCATTAGGTTGATATTGGTTTGAATCTGCTAATTTACTTGTCAACGACTATCCACTAGCTCTCTCATCAATTCTGGAATTCAGCTGTTGTAATAGAATCGGCTGGATTCTGGACTTCAACTGGATCAGCATTCACATCCATTGGTTGACTGCTTGGGCCTCCTTGGTGGGTGCTAGCATTCTTGTTTCCTTCCACGTTCTGAGAAGTAGATCTAGTGTTCCTCACCATTGTTGACAGTTTTGCTTAGATTTTTGCAAATCTGAGTAGAACGAGCAAACTTCTTGAAGATAACTAGAGATCTCCTCAAGGGATTTATGCAATCCAGTAGCAACAAAGGGATCCTAATAAGCTTAGAATCAAGGTACTCGGTGAAAGCACTAAAATGTTTACACCAAAAATTGGCACAAACACCCAATAGAAGATTTGAAGAGAAATAAATGAAGAATATAAAATGAAAACAGAGGATAATAATAAATAAACAATAGTAAATTGATAGAATAACATGCACACAATGATTTATACTAGTTCGGCGTTGTTTGCCTACGTCCACTATGAATAGAGTGCTTTATTAATCCACTTTATAATCTGATTACAATAGGGATCAGATGAAAATCCTTAGTTAGAAAAGACTATAAGGCAACTAGTAGCACAAAAGTCCCGAAAATGAACAACCAAACTTGTATTTGTAGACGAAGATGGCTAAATATCTCCCTGAAAATTTGACAGAATGACCTTTAGAGCCATATGAATCCACAAGAGGGATCGCATGGCGCAATTACCAAAGAAGAGGGATCATTATCGATCCCTACTTTGGTCTAGTCTTGGGGTGCGATCCCTAAGTTAACTTCCTCGTGCTAAAATATGCTTAGCCTCCAAATTTCATGCCAATTGGATCAGTAGAACTTTGAGTTATTGTTTGATCTTTGCTTCAACATGGATTGCTTGCGGTTTCCTGCCGATCCCTACCAAGGGAAGAGTGTCGATCCCTCCAACTTTATCTTTTTGAGGTGTGATCCCTAGGGTAGGCTCCCTAGGGTCTCCATACCTTGCTTACAAAATTCCATATACACTGGACTTGTAGATCTTGAGATATTGATTGTTTCTATTGAAATGTTCATTATTCCCTAAAGCATACCGGTCCCTACAATGGAAGTCAATTTATGCTGATCCCTCCTATATGTTGAACCATTTTTCATACTTTGAACATTCTTCCTTGCATATCATTTAATTCCATTCATCCTCGACTTCATGTTATCATCCGTACTTGACTTCTGGGCCCCACAACCATCATTCTGGACTCATTGGCCTTGATAGCAGTCGAATCTAACCTGTTCAATCAGTTCAATATAGCCCGGTCAAAATGTCGGACAACAAAATATGAGCGTAAAAAAATCTGTCTCTCTCAAACTTGAACCCTCTTTCTCTTCGAATCAAAAAAAATCTTCAAAACAAAACTAAAATTGAAATCAAGAGATTAAAGAAGGAGAAATCAAATAAAATCAAGGAGAGTTCTATATCAAGTGGAGGTGATTCCAAGCGAATTAAGAAGTGGATAGATTTTTGGTGGTGAATGAGTTCATAATAAATATGAGGATTTACATATAATTAAGTTAGTTATACCTTATTTGATCAAGAGTTGTTAAATTTAATGTTTATCTAATAACTGTAGTAGATTGGAAATTTGACAACAATTATAACCCATATGAATATGATGCCTATCTATTCTAATTTTGGTTAAAGTGAATCTAATGGATAAATTTTGATTTAGGTTGAACACACCCATTTTGTTAGATTGGATATGGACAAATATAACCATGTTAATTTTTAACCTAAGTTAATTTGGTTTACTGATATTGAATATGAAATCATATAAAAAGTTAAATATAAAATTAGAAAATATTATAAACTGTAGATTCACAGGTTAGGGTTAACTGTAACGGATAACTCATAATTAACAGAGAATGAACGATAATTAAACGAAAAATAAAACAACTCCGAGCGGTCGACAGTCCTACTGAAGTCAGCCGACAACAAGCGGTTAATCGGTTATCGATTTGCAGGCGCAGTCTGAACCTCGACCTAAGGCCCGATTATAAGTTTATTTATATATAATTCATATGTGGATGTTAGTATATTAGCAAGGAATTAGCGCCCTAGGTTTATGCTTCTTGGACATTACAGCACTTATAGCACCCCTAATTTTAGTTTAACATTATTCAAAAGATTTAATTGGATAGATTAAATAAAATAATGTAGTGGTGGATAGGGATGAGATTTAATAATTAACAAGGTCAGGCCTTAACTAATTAACTAATAAGATTGTTTTAAACTTAACATTGGAAAGAGTAAATGGGAAGGGAAAAATAGGAATACATATCTCTTTTATCCCTTAAACCATCACCTTCTCATTCATTTCTCATTTTACAATCACAAACATAAGAGAAGATGACCATAACCAAGGTAGAGAAGAGGAAATCAAAGAGGAAACCAAGGGATTCAAAAAACAAAGCTTAAGGCAACTAAACTTCATCAAATATTAGCTCCACCATCCAATTTAAGGTGAATAATAGTTAACCATCTCTATTACTTGTGTTTGTTATGGTTATGGATAATTTCTGAATTGATTATGATGATATTATCATGTTACAATTGTTTTTGGCATTATATGGATAGAATAATGACTAATGAAATTTTTATAAAATTATTTAGATGGGTTTTAAAAGTGAAACCAATGTTTTTTTATCTCCAATTGATTTGATTTTCTGGTATATTGTATAAAATATTATTTTGGAGATGGGTTTTTAAGTTCATAATTTTCCATGTTAAAATGAATATTTTATGAATTTCTTAAGGAGGAAATATCAATTATTTTGGGTTTCAATAACAATTATTTTGGCCCTAAAATTTTTATAGATCAAAAATATGTCACTTCAGATTTTTGGAGATTTCGGGATTTTTCCAAGTAATTATGAATTACTATGAATTTATTATGCTAGTTAAGCATTTAATTAATAATTAACTAAGGATATTAATTAATTAATTTGGTATATGTTTTTAGGAAGGTAAACTTTACTTCAGTAAATTCTAAAAAGGAAATGTAAAGTTTTGTTTCCATCCAATCATATTTCGATAAGAAACTAGAATAGGTAAAAAGAAATTGCTTTAAAAAGAAAAAACAGTTTTTATAATAATTACAGCAATGCCATCGATATACGGTATCCCCATGATGTCCGACATTTATAATAGGTGGTATCAATTTATAGTTGTATGTAATATCGAAATTTGCAGATGTTTTTAAGCATGTTATAGGATTACCGTCGAGGAGAGCTATTGAGTTTAGAATTGATCTTGTACCTGGAGCTGAACCATGAGTAGACCACCTTGTAGAATGAAACCTATTGAGATGAAAGAGTTAAAGGTGCTCCTGGTGGACTTAGAAGGAAAGAGTTTTTTTAGGCCACACAAGTTCACCTTGGGAAGCGGCCGCGGAGTTCGTGAAGAAATTGGATGGGTCATTAAGGATATGTATTGAGTATCATAAACTGAATGCGAAGACGATAAAGAATAGATATCCTTTGCTAAGAATTGATGGTTTATTTGATCAGTTGAGGGGAACCATAGTGTTTTTCTAGTTGGATTTGGCGATAGGGTTCCATCAACTAATGGTAGCGGATGACATTATTCCTTTGGCGGCGTTTCAAACAAGATATGGTTTTTACGAGTGGTTAGTTATGCCATTCGGATTGACTAATGTGCCTTTCTTTCTTTATGGACTTGATGATCCGAATTTTCCAAGAGCAGTTGGATAGTGTTATCGGGTTTTTAATCCAGCAGGACCCACTAGAAAGCAAAACAATCTCGTAACATCAGGATGGCTTAGAACCTAACCAGAAAGGATAAGGACAGGAGTTAACGAGAGCGAAGCTATATGGCTAAGACAACGACTGGGATCAACGAAGCCGAGAGATTAGTATCCTTTTAGCCCAATCAGCGGCTAAGCACAAACAGTCAGTGAATTGCCATTGAAATGAAACAACTATGATAAAAGAGTATCAAAGCATCTCCAATTCCGAACTCTAGAAAATCCTAAGTGCTTGGATCATCGGCGACCCATGCCTCTCCTCAAACCTTCAAACAAGTTAGCGAAGAACAGTGCGAAAAGAGGCCAAGCATTGGCTCGCAAACGAGCCAAGTCTATAGGTCGCTAACGACCCATAAACCATGGGTCTCCAGCGACCTATAGACCATGGGTCGCCAACGACCTATGGCTCTATCTCATTTTGCGAGCTAAACTCTCCTTGGGTCGCCTGTAACCAAGGTTTTAAATCTCCCCGAGATCAGCCGAGATGAAAATCCGAGATATTAGCCAAAATCCGAGATTTGGCAGCTTGGTTAGTTATAAGTCTTTTAAATATCGCCCGAGACAGCCGAGATATTTTCCCGAGATATTGGCCAAAATCCGAGATTTGAAACCTTGCCTGTAACCTACCTGCATGCTGATGAAGACATGCCTGGCCTAGAAGCTCTCCGATCTCTATAAATAGCATCCTACAAACAACATAAACAAGATCTTCTCCGAATTGGTTGCTGAAGCTCCATTGGAATTATTCTTCACTCTCTACCTCCCTCACAACAATCTCCAAAGGAATACATTGTGATTCTCCAGTGGATTCTAACTCTGTAGATTCAATCTATCTAGAATATAATCAAAGCCTTGTAATCAAACATCTATTGTAACAGCAATCAGTCTATAACAAAACTATAAAGTGGACGTAGGTTTCATTAACAACCGAACCACTATAAAAATTCTCTGTCTACTTTCTTTTATTATTCTTGCTTCACATGATATTGCTCTGTCAGAACAGGGCTAGTGCTTTCAAACTCTAACCAGGGCGTTGGTCCATTTTTTTGGTCAACGGAAAGGTACATGCGGGTGTTCATTGATGACATTTTGATATATTCTAAGGATAAAAGAGATCATGAGGTTCATCTTCGAATAGTGCTTGAGATGTTGATGCAGCATCAACAAAAAGTGAAGTTTTTGAAGTGTCATTTTTGGAAGAGAGAAGTGAAATTTTTTGGTCATGTAGTTTCAGAAGAAGGGTTATCTATGGATCCAACTAAGATTGAAGCTATAAATAATTGAAAGATACTGGAGCCGGTGACCGAGATAAAGAGATTTCTTGGATTAGTTGGCTATTACCGGAGATTCATCAAGGATTTCTCTTGGATAGTAGCACCTTTGACTAAACTAACCCGAAAGGACGTAAAGTTTGTTTGGTTTAGTAAACGTGGGGAAGCGGTCCAAAAGCTAAAACCTTTATTGACCAATGCGCCCGTTTCAGTTATGCCATATGGTAATTAGGATTTGGTGGTTTATACAGATACATGTGGGACAGGATTAGGGGCTGTGTTGATACAAAGAGGTAAAGTAATTGCTACACTTCTCAATAGCTTAGACCACATGAAATTAGGTATCCAACTCATGATTTGGAGTTTGCAGCGGTGATCTTTGCTTTGAAGGTGTGGAGACACTACCTCTAGTAGAAAGATCCAAGTTGTTTATAAATCATAATCCATTGAGGTATCTAATCTTTCAGAAAGAGTTGAATATGAGACAGTAGAGATGGCTAGAGTTTTCGGCAACCTATGGTATTGGTAATGAGCATACGCCAAGGAAAGGAAATAAAGTGGCTAATACACTTAGCAAGAAACATTAGAATGTGGTATTAGCTATGGTAGCGGAATGGAAGGATTTATAAGCATTGACTACTTGTGGTGTGCAGTTAAGATCAATGGCTAGCTCAAGTTGGGAAACTACAGTGTTGTCATGTTTCGAAGTTCGACCAGTGATGATCGAAAGGATTGCTTCTAGGTAGAAATATAATCCATTGCTAGAGGAAAGGATTAAAAGGCTTGAAGGTGGAACTAATATTGATAATTTAAAGGATTATAGTCTTGACCAAAATGGATAATTAAGGAAGAAGGGAAGATTGTGTGTTTCAAGGGTTGGTGACCTAAGAAAGGAAGTTCTTAGGGAATATCATCGATCGAAGTTTACTATTTATCCTGGAGGAACTAAGATGTATCAAGATATGAAAAGGATTTTCTTCTTAAAAGGTATGAAAAGAGATGTAGGCTTATAGGTAAAGCAATATTTGAATTGCCAGCAAGTGAAAGCCGAGCATCAGAAGCCAAGTGGTTTGCTTTAACCTTTAAATATACCAGTTTGGAAATGGGATTCTATCTCTATGGATTTTATTAATGGGCTTCCAAAATCGAATAGGGGAAATGAGAGTATTTGGGTTATAGTGGATAGACTGACTAAGAGTGCACATTTCATTTTCGTTAAGTCAACCAGAACAACACCTATATTGGTTAAGTTGTTTAAGAAGAATATTGTTAGACTGCAAGGGATTCCTAGTATGTAGTCAGTGATAGAGACACTTTGTTTACTAGTGAGTTCTATAAGAGTCTACATGAAGTGTTAGGTACCAAGCTTAAGATGAGTACCGCTTATCATCCACAGGTAGATTGGCAGACAGAGAGTGTCATTGAAGATTTGTTGAGAGCTCCATGAATCATGACAGAAGAAAACGTTAACACTCCACCTACTGCAAAAGCATCGACTACAAACCCGAACTTAGGGGTGAAAACGCCACGTAAGCATATAAGGATGGGTCTCTCCGGCTTTGAAAATGACAAACAATTTTAGGAAGACAAATTGGATGAAAATTCCAATGTGCAAAATGCTAGAAGAGGCTCTAAAACATATGTCGTAGCATAGTGCTAAGCAAAGGACGAGGAACTGCTACTCAAACGGTACTCCCAGAGGCAGAAGAACAAAGAAGATATGACATAAACCTAGATTGATTACAAGGCCAAGCTCCCATGGTATATTGTGACGACTCCCAACTGACCAGTCTCCAGTTTCATTATGGAGCTCCCATCGTGGAATCACGAATGGTCATCGTTGAAAACAATCAAAAATCTTCAAAAATGATCATTGAAAAACTCACTTCAGAGTTGACTCAAAGTCGAACTTGGGTAATTGCCTATTTGACTCGAAGTAGATTTTGGAAGTCCCGACTCTAAGTCGAACTCAGGTAATCATCTCGAAGCAAACCTAGGAAATTCAAGCACGAAATCAGATCCGGGTAGAACCAAGGATTTCTCCATGCAAACATGCAAATGGCTCCAAGCAATGTTTATCACCAACCCAGCGCTTCAAATTCTGTGACTCCAAGTAAATCGTGTGCCGACTGCAAGCAAATGGAAGATTTTCTCGGGTCCGACTCCAAGTAACTTACCAATGATCCATCAATACCGGTCCATCCTGCTTTGCTCATATCTCAAACATGAATACATCATTCATAAGCGTAATAAGTAGTTGTAACTTAAAAAAGAACCGGATTGCCGATGACTGAAGCATCTCCCTCGGTCGAAGCCCATTAGTTGAAGCCATTCAGTGTGCAATATATCTGAGGAGATTCAGTGTACCAATCATATCGGTTTACTCAGGGAAAGCCAACCATGGACTATATTTCATGAATTCCTATATTCCTCAAAGGTGTATCAATCATGCAATATATGCGATTATCGCCCAAATCCATCTCCTCATTCAATCACCGGACCAGAAGTTTGTCGAGAAGTTTAGAATGCTTGCGACTCACACTAATGATGTGATGTCATTATCTAATTTATTCCAGATGCTAGGTGAGCCACTCAAAGACTTCCTATATAGGTTCAATATCGTCGTCACTAAAGCGAGCAATCCCAGCAAGGATATCATACCGATGGTGTCGATAAGGGGAATCAACCCCAAGACAGATTCTGGCAGATAGTTAGCTTGAAAGCCTCGTACGACATTGGATCGTCTCTGTTACAAAGTGAATCAGAAGCTAAGCAAGTAGAAGGTAGTGCAGACTAGGAGAAAGAACAATATGCGCCTATTGGCTAAGGACTTAGATTCCAGGAGATGACCCAGGATCTCAAAATTCGACTCATATGCTCCTTTGAATGATTCAATTGATAGCCTATACTTGGATACTCACGACTCAGAGCAATACTGAAAACCAGTCTCTAGAGAGTCCACCGAAGCCTAGACAAAATCCGAGGAATGTTTTATATTCCAAGATGTGCACGGTCCTAACACTGGCGATTAGAAACACCTTCGAGATGTGATCGGAAAGCTGATTCGGAAAGGAAAGCTTCAACAGTATATGCAATCCCTGCAGAGTGGCGAGCAGGGAACATCTGATGCCTATCAAAGAACTCTGATTATTAATTAGACCATTGATGGTCAGCATCCCGCTGAAAGGAGCTAGAGGCAAAGTGGAATAGCGAGCACACGATGCTGCTTCACTTATCAATGAGATTTATTCTGATCTTCTTTTAATTATTGAATTTTAATTTCGATTTCAATTATGTTGTGAACTACGACCAAGTTGAACTAAACTACTTCCAAAACGATGCAGGTGACCAAGTACTTAAAGTTGGCCGCCAGCCAATCTCCACAGACCGTAATCGAACTTATAGAGTTTCATCAAGACGAACGTGATTCGATCGTTCATCAGCTACCATATACCCCTGATTTGTGACGCCAAGGCACAAAATAAGAACCTGACAAGTTCAGAATCCAATAGAACGTAGATATGACTGACTGTCCATTCAGCAACCTTCATATTAGACTCGAAGTAGTCGCGACTGGGTGCCTGATGATCAACCCTAGATTTCAACAAATGGACATGATTGCAGCCTGGAACAGAAGCAACTTAATTGCCCGCTTAATAACCTATTATCTCCGCTTGCTTGAAGGAATACAAAGAAAATTGTGCAAGACTCTATCATCCGACCCCAACATGGATGTGATCAAGTCATTCATCACCTGCTTTTTTCCCAACTTAATGGGAAGAGCTGCAACTATCAAGTGGACATGAATCGACCATTTGATTGCTAAGTTTCATCTTGAATGTTGGGGGCAGAATCTCATTCCATGAACGAAAGTGGTTCGATCGTTCATTTAACAACTTTTGCCTCGGCACGGTAAATGAAGTACAAATCAAACGGGTGGAAATACGATTGCTCTCAATAAAAATCTCTAAGTCCTTAGAGCGTAGACTAGAGTACTCTCAAATTCCTAGAGCGTGGACCCACTACGCCATAGATTGCATACTGCAACACCAAAGAAGTGATGCAGGAAGTGCCAAAAATGATGCTGTAGGCTAAAAAAGGGCAAAGGCAACACTTTCTCGGTGTTGCATTTTGCCGCGTTGCCGCAGACCTCAAAGGCAACATTTTGACTATCTAAGGCAACATAAGAAATATTGTTGCAATAGAACCATATTTGGGTCTATAGCAACATCCATAGGTGTCTGTACCAACATTCCAAAATGTTGCTATAGATATTAACTTTCTGAATTTGTGGGGCCCACAATGTAGAGCGTATTTGATTTTTTAATAGAAATAAATATTTATTTAATAAAATGCTATTTGCACAGAATTTGATATTCAAACAGTAATTTATTTAAATAAATATTTTATTTCAACATTAGAAATAGTACAAATTCCTGACTCTACAATTCAATGATATATAACACTGATATTTACATATACAGATATTCCTCACTACATCACTCAGTTCACTCATTACATATGCAGTTTCAATTTATACAGACACTGAAACTGACGAATATATGACGAGCTGAGTGCCGAGCCGAAGGCGAGCCGAGTGCCGAGCCGAAGGCGAGCCGAGAAGCGGGTCCGGGCGCAGCGCCGGTGGGGGTCCGGGGCACCGCAGTCCCGGCGGGGATCGACCTTTTTCCAACGACGTAAAATGATGCACAAATGATCACCTCCTGCGAATTTGAACACCTCCTCGATGATTGACTTTTGCAACTCTTTCATGGCTTCTTCTGAATCATCCGACCTTTTTCCAGCCATCATTCTTAGCAAATTGTTCAGTGAAAACTGAAATAACCTTGCTTTTAGCTCTGCCTTGGTAAAAGACCTGAAACCATGATAAATAAAAATTGACATTTCATCGAACAGGTTGCGTGTTAATAAGTAATACATTACCCTTCACTGCCACCATCCCCAAACTTCGGCAACTTACATCCCCAAACTGCTGCAACTTACACTGCCACGAACCTCTACACAAAATTGACATTTCATCGAACAGGTCACGGACTTTGGCAGCACGAACCTCTACACTACCACCATCCCCAAACTGCTGCAACTTACATCCCCGAAGCACATTCATCTCTTCCAGAGTCAATGCAGCTTCGGTTGAAATATTATTTCCCAGGCACCTGTTGCAATTTCGATAGTAACTTCGCTAACAGCTCTTGCTTTGCCAGCAACTATACCATCAGAAGAAATTAGTGCCATTTCAGCCCACGTTTCAGTAGCAAACCCAGCGTCTTTAAGAACAACAGCTGCAATATCATCACTAGCAGCAGCATATGCATTTACAACTGTGATAGTAGAATTGTCACTTACAAGATCACCAATTGGGTCATCATTACAACAGAAAGATTCTATCAATAGCCTACAGCACACGGAATTAGGGTCGAAAAGCATAGCATCGAATTTGCCATCATTGTCAAAATCAAAAGCTGGAGTAGACGTCCATCCTTCGAAACTCTCATCAGATCCACGGTGAATACTGGCTTCTGCCCTTGCCTGCCACTGTGTCGAAACCCCATAACTCGCGTCTAAATAATCAGACATAGCTTTGAAGGCATTGAGAAGCACTCGGTTTTTCTGAGGAGTAATAAGGAGGTGGCGCTTTTCACTTCATGCCGGATCTGATTCCGAAGCTCTAGGAGTCTGATACCGAATTCCAATCTGACGTCGAAAAGCATATGCGAATTGGAAGTATGAATTTGCTGGATTTCGTGAATTTGCTTTTTGATTTGAGAATTATGAATTGAAAACTGAAAGGGGATCTACACCAACATACGCGGGAAAACGAAAATTTGGTAAAAAGTGCAGCGGTGATCCATTTTAACAGTCGGATTAAATATAGATCGTTGGATCGTATTCACGCGGATTGCTAATTTTATTAATTTTTTAATTTGAATACAGCTATAGCTACTGCAACATTTTGCTGATATCTATGCTAACACCTTAAAGCGTGTGTTGCAATAGACAAAAATCAGCATACCTATCGCAACATTTTAGCTGGCAACACCATGCAAATCTGTTGCAGAAGGCCATCTATGGCGTAGTGACCAAAGTATAAATGATTCAACAAAAATCTCTAAGTCCCTGAAGCACAGACTAGAGTACTCTAAGTTGCCGGAGAGCGGTCGAGAGTATAAATGATTCCATAAGAATCTCGGAGCCCCTTACTGTGGGCTAGAGTACACTAAATTCCTGACTATGAATTAGAGTATAAACGATCTGACGAATAAACTCTATGTCCCTGAAGCACATACCGAAGTCTGAACACAAATTGAGCATAAGTCGACCGCTCATAGAATGACTCTAAATTCCTCGAATGCAGACTAGAATGCAAACTCCGTGAACCAATGAGTGGGTTTTCAACCGTTCCCTATTCCAATAATTCCAACCTAAAATCGGCAAAAGAAGTACAAACCAGTTCTAGAGACTAGAAGTAGTGCAATTAGAAGAAGGCAAACCCGGTGGTGTGCCAAAGAACATACCAAACGGTGAAAGAGCTACAGGACCTCAAGGACCTTTTGCCCAAGCAAGGCTGCTAAGACCTGGCAGAAAGGCACCCCAACTAACTGACAAAATCAGACGAAAGGATGATTATCAAATAACACTTTGGCTAGCTGGCAACTAAGGAATGGGACAGAAATCTAAAGCGATGTCTTTTCATCCATCCTTATCAACTCTCCTTTTCCAAACAAGCCATCCCAGAAATGTCGGTGGCATTGTAAATAAGCAAAGAATTTTCCATGCTTTCCTTAATAAAGTTTGCTTCCTGAACCAACCAAATTGTGTTCATAATGACTACCTGCCAAGTCAACAGAAGCAAATCGACTCAAACCATTAGATCGGCGAAACCTGACCTTTATCCACTAAAAATTGGCGCTGCTCCACCAGCATAAAAAAAAACTCCTCGCGTTGCTTGGAGATAGGCAACGTCGAGGAGCACCAAAAACAAACTCCTCGCATTTCCCGGAGATAGGCAACGCCGAGGAGCCCAAAAAAATAAACTCCTCGTGTAGCCCGGAGATAGGCAACGCCGAGGAGCCCAAAAAACAAACTCCTCACATTGCCCGGAGATAGACGATGCCGAGGAGCATAAAAAATAAACTCCTCGCGTTACCCAAAGATAGGCAACACCGAGGAGCACAAAAAACAAACTCCTCGCATTGCCCGGAGATAGGCAACGTCGAGGAGCATAAAAAACAAACTCCTCGCGTTGCCTGGAGATATGCAACGCCGAGGAGCACAAAAAACAAACTCCTTGCATTGCCCGAAGATAGGCAATGCCAAGAAGCATCAAAAGCCATGCATTTCATAAACCACACATTCAAATCTAAACTCCTTGCGTTAACCGAAGATAGGCGACGCCGAGGAGCCCCAAACTTTAACTCCTCGCGTTGCTTGGAGATAGGCAACACCAAGGAGCATCAAAAGCTGCATACATCATTAGCCGCGCATTCAAAAGTAAACTCCTCATGTTGTCCGAAGATAGGAAATGCTAAGGAGCATCCAACGCTACAAATCCCACAAGCCGCACACTCAAGCTGAAAATCCTCGCGTTGCCCAGAGATAGGCAACGCCAAGGATCATCAGAAATGAACTCCTTGCGTTGCCCGGAGATAGGCAACGCTAAGGGTCATCAAAAATGAACTCCCCGTGTTTCCTGGAGATAGGCAACGCCAAGGGTCATAAGAAATGAACTCCTTGCTTTGCCTGAACATAGGCAACGCTGAAGAACATTGAAAACGAACTCCTCGCGTTGCCTGGAGATAGGCAACGTCGAGGAAACTCAAAATAAAATTCTTGCGTTGCCCGGAGATAGGCAACGCCGATGAACATCAAAAACCAACTTCTTGTGTTGCCCGGAGATAGACAGTGCCAAGGAGCGAGAGAAACCCCATGCATATAGTCAGGAATAATTAGTGCTAGAGGGAAGGCGCTCAATGATTGACAATACACACCCATGCGTAAATTATATACTTACTTGAATACTGCCGAAAACTGAGAATACATGCTAAGGTCGCAAAACTTCCGAAGAAAGGAAAATCAGGTCATGACTTAGCTAGATTTTCAATAGAAGTTATCTAAACACTAAGCTAACATCAAGGAGTCTCTATATCGAATGTATAAAAATAAAAACTACTGAGCTAAAGTAGTTAGCCAAAAGTCAGAAGCTAGTCCCTGCTAAGAAGTCAAGTGGAAGTACCTGAAACACCTCGGTCTGACCCGAGTATTATTTAAGAAGAAAAATAATAAACGGATCAGTCTAGCTATAATTATCATGTAAGATGAGATAGGATAAGAGATAAGACAAAAACATATGATAACAATAATACCATGTTGTGGCAAGTATATATTTGATAACAATGAAAATCATACAATATCTCAAGTCTCCTCAAATACCCAAAAAGAATATCATATTCTTTAGCTTATTCACCAAACCTCAAATATAGACAAAACATGTCAATGCAAATCGCAAAAATTAGTGAAACATAAATTCCAAAAATCAATATTTAGAAATCCAGAAAACATAAAAGGGGGAAGGCCTACCATAAACGGGAGCACGAAAACTCACCAACACGTGTATCATAAATGGGACGCTATCCCATGGGTCGCTAACCCATAGAGCCGGTGCAACGACGTACAACGATACGCCCGAGGAACCAGAAACTCAAATAAGCCGAAACAACGACGTAGTTCAACGGTACACCCGATGATCCGAACTCTAGAAAACGGTTAAAAAAACCATGGGTAGCTAGCCCATAAAAATGAGACAAAGCTCAATAGAATAAGTGTAAATTACACCAAGCTAGTAAATAAATAAGTTTAGCTTCATGTTCCATAACCACTAGCTTAACTTAAATATATACGCACAAATTGTAGATTTCCACTCAAAAATACAAAATGATCATCATTGATCAAAAAGAAGTGTAAATTACACTAAGCTAGTAAATAAATGAGTTTAGCTTCATGTCCCATAACACTAGCTTAACTTAAATATTTACGAACAGATCATAGATTTCCACTCGAAAATTATCACGAAATTTCAATCGAACAAGTCCAAGAGTTAACCGACGAAGTAAATGCAAGCGTTTCATACCACTTGTTTTGCTAAGCCGTTTAATTGGATTTCTCATATGAATGAGGTAAATATTTGTTTATACTAATAGATTGGAAAATGGTTTTAAAAACGAGCTTTGTATTAAAAGTAATGTTGAAATCATTTTTGTGAAAGAGTTTGAGTATTTACTACTAGTATAGAAACCTTTGTATTTTAAAGTGACAAATCATAGAAACGATTGTAAAAACAACCTATCACCAAAAATCCACATTCGACGACGTGAATTAAAACCATGAAAGTATATATCAAATCCATCAAATGGATATTCCCAAAAATCCAAAAAAGAAGCCATCATAGTCGATAATAAATGACAACAACTAATCGGATCAACAAAAATCGATAAGAAATGGAAATTCACATAAAAACAGGCAAATTGGCAAAAATTCAACCGGAGCAGACGTCTTGTTGGTTTGACCAGACGTCTGACCCTAGCCACTGCCAATTTTTTCTGTGTTTGTTATTTATTTTTTCTCAAAAGCTCCAACTAGACGTTTGGAAATTTCAACCAGACGTCTGGTTGCCTGGGCCTGGGCATAATTTGCTAGGCCAATGATGGCCAAATCAATTCGAAGGCAATCGAACGAGCGATGGAGGCTAGGGATCTATGCCAAACGACAACCCAGTCCTATAGGCTCTTCTATACACCCCAAATATCATGTCCAAACATCTATAGTAGGATTTTCACAAATTTTTACTTCAAAATACCAAAATTGGAAAATTCGCCAAACCAATTCAAATCAAAAGCAATTGAACATGAAACAGATGTTAGGAATTCATACCAAACAACAATGAAAGCCATAGATATTGATGTGAGTTCAAGAACTTCCCTTTAAATTCAAAAACAAGAAATGAGAAGCTCTAAAACAAGCTTAGACAAATTCCTATTCACTACACCTCTAGAATCTTCAATCTATGATCATATGCAAATATTTCCTAAGTTAGGTTATAGGAAATTATGAAAATTGGGGAGGGATTGAGATGGAGAAGATGAAGAGGATGCTTACCTAAGTTTCTCTTTGATTTTAGAACTAGAATTTGAATTCCTAAGAGAAACTAGGGCTTAGGAATTTTAGTTTCCTCTTCCCACCATTCTTCCTAGGGCTTGAGTGTTAGGAAATTATGAGTGGAATGAATGAATGAAGAGGAGTGGAGTGGGAGCTATTAGGTAGAAGGTTTGGGTTATCTTGTTGGGTTAGTGGGCTAGAACACAACCCAAACCCAATTGAAAATACCAAAATCATAATCAACTCCAAACATATCGATGTTTATTCTTAAACAAATTGTAAACGTCATTTTAAACTCAATGAAAATGGTCTCGAGTCTGGATTCGACTGTTTACAAAGAGTCACATTTTGGATTTTAATTCAACCAACGATGCTATATTTAAATAAAACATTTAAATATATAATCATAAAATATGCGGGTTGTTACAGACTCCCTCCTTAAAGAAATTGCATCCTCGCAATACTTAAGAAGAAAATAAAGAGTAATAACCACTCTAAGGCATAACGACACAAAAGAAAATTTTGAAGTGAGAAGTTCACCTTACGGAGCACGATAGTGTAAGTCCGGATGTGTTCGTTCGATGAATTCTCTGGATTCCTAAGAACAATCCTTAGGATTTGAGGACCATTGAACTTTCACAAGCGGAACATCTTTATTATGAAGGCGTTTAACCTCCGTAGCAATGATACGAATATGATGTTGCTCATAAGTCAAATTAGGTGAAACTTCAATTTCTTCAATAACACTAGGCTCAAGAATAGAGTTGGTATCTCTAAGGCATTTCCGTAGTTGAGAGACGTGAAATATGTCATGAATAGCAGAAAATTGAGCCGAAAATGAAAGGTGATAAGCCACAGAACCAATGCGTTTGGTGATGGGAAATGGGCTAATATATCGAGGTGCTAATTTTCCCGATCGACTGAAACGCACAACACCCTTCATAGGTGAAACACGTATGAACACCAAATCTCCCACGGAAAATTCCAAATTCCTTCTTCGGTTATCGGCATAGAATTTTTGTCTACTTTGAGCTTCTCTCATCTTGTGACGAATAAGGTTAATCTTTTCTGTGGAATCACGAATAAAATCTGGACCTAAAACCAGCTTCTCACCGGCTTCAAGCCAACATAAAGGAGATCGGCATGGCCTTCCATAGAGTGCCTTGAAAGGTGCCATACCAATACTAGATTGGAAACTATTATTGTAAGCAAACTTGACAAGGGAAATATGATCTTCCTAACTTCCACCAAAATCAAGAACACATGCACGAAGAAGATCTTCAAGAGTTTGATTCACACGCTCTGTTTGGGATGATAAGTGGTGCTAAAATTAAGCTTTTGTTCCCAAAGCTTTTTGAATACCCTTCTAAAATCCACTAGTAAATAATGGATCACAATCACTAACAATAGAAGTAGGAACTCCATGCAATTTAACAAGTTCTTTAACATAGAGTTTAACCAAAACAGGTACGGTCAAGTTGGATCGAACGGGAAGAAAATGGGCGGATTTTGTAAGTCTATCTATAATCACCCATAGACTATCATGACCCAAACGAGAACGGGAAAGACCGTCAATAAAGTCCATGCAGACCTGATCCCACTTCCAAACGGGAATGTCCAAAGGCTGCAATAACACATCGGGCCTTTGATGCTCGGCCTTTACGAGTTGGCAAGTCATGCAATGCTTAATAAAGTTAGCACTATCAGATTTCATTCCATCCTAATAATAAAGTCCTTTCATGTCCGCATACATTTTACTACTACCAGGATGAATGGTAAATTTAGAACGATGAGAATCTTCTAAAATGTCTTTACGAAGGTCGCTAATATTTGGCATAACAAGTCTACCAAATTTTCGAATGCCTCCGCAAGCATCAATATCAAAGTCTTTCAAACCATCAACCTTATTTTTATCCCTACAACTTTGGCTAAGAAAAGCCAATTCGGGATCTTGCTTTTGAGCTTCAAGGAAGCGGTCTAAAAGAGAAGGATGAGCCTCAAGGCTACATAAAACAAGAGATGAACATGAATTGGGGTCATGATCTCGAATCTCACAAGTAGACAAAGTCTTGAGATCATTCCATTCGGATATCATTATGAAAATAACTGCTTGTTGCTTACGACTAAGGGCATCGGCAACACGATTTCCCTTTCTGAGAGTATAAAGAATATCAAGATCATAAGATGCAAGGAATTCGAGCCAACGTTGTTGATGCAAATTACGTTCCTTTTGAGAAAATAAATACTTCAAAGATTTATGATTGGTGTAGAGAACAAATTTCTCTTCCAAAAGATAATGACGTCAAATTCTAAGAGCGAAAACAATGGCCGCGAGCTCTAGATCATGAGTGGCATATCTAGTCTCAACAGGCTTTAATTGTCTAGAAGCATAAGCGATAACACGTTCCCTTTTGCATGAGAACGGCACCCAAACTAATACGATTAGCATCGGTACAAACAGTGAAGTCTTGGTTCCCTTCGAGAATCACAAGAATAGGAGCATCAGAAAGGATTTCTTTTAATTTTTGAAAAGCATCTTCTATGCTAAATCATTTATTTCATGATCCTCTTTCCCGAAAAGCTAAGACATTCAAAATTATAATTAACTTTATGTAATCATCTTTTAAAAATTTTTACTTATTACAAGTCAATTTACTGTGTCTGACTGTCTCATCATAGTGTTTAGGAGACTCCTATCGATAACGTTGATCAGGCGCATTGACCAGAATTCTTAAGGCACTCAGTGGGCAAGGCAACACAAAATCATCTTCTATATGATAAACATGTCTCTTAAAATTTTTACGAATATTCTTTGCTCGTTTTAAGAACAAAATCCAATATACTTATAAATATATCTTATAAGAAGGATTTGCAATTTTAAATTGCTTTATTCACCCATAATCAATGAATACAAGGACGGACTCATCGAGATATTCATAGAATACTCAATTCACAAGATGGATGAAATAAGTTGGAGGGTTCGTCAAACCGAATGACATAACGATCCACTCATAAGAATCATAACGAGTGCGAAACGCAGTAAGTGGAACGCTATCCTCCGCAACTTGTAGCTGACAAAAACCGATAGTAAGGTTGAGCTGAAAAGACCTTAGCACCACTCAATTGATCGGTTAGGTGGTAATCCTAAGACATGCTCAAAGATATCGGGAAATTCATGAACTACTTGAATGATGGAAATAACATTTTCCTCATCATGTGGGTTTATAGAATAAAATGATGCTACCGAATTGGAATCGAAATCATTAAGAACAATAGAAATATGCTTAACAGATTGAGGATGTCGAAGATGGATAGTCCTCTCGGGATATAGGATATGGGCTTCATAACGATTAAGCCAATCCTTTCCCAAAATCAATTCTGAAACCTAAGTAGCGCATAACATGCAAATCGGATCGAAAAGCATAATCACATAAAATAATCTTGACATTTTTACAAAGTAAACTGAGTGTTGCGGATCCACCAACCGGATTTGCAGTTCTCAGTGAAGTCATCAAGCCCATAATATTTAAGGAAAAAGTATCAACAAGTTCTTTTGCTATAAAAGAATGAGTGGACCCGTTTCAAAAAGAACTCGAATAGAATGATCATGAAACATAATAATGCCATCAAGGATAGAATGAGAAATACCTTGACCAAGGAAAGTGTTACTAGGGGCTTGCACAACATTCATCTTTGCCTCTTTCTTGTTTTGAAGTTTGGGACATAAAGATTTAGGATGATCCGAACTTTTGCAATAGCGACAACTAAAGGGCTTCAGATCCTTATTTGCATAGTGGTCCTTAGATCCACAATTGTAGCATTCTCCACGATTAGGGGTAGGAGTCTTTGCTACCGAAGTTGCTTGCTTCCCTTTCTTGTTGGGATTAGGGCTTCTGAACTTAATATGCCTCTTCTTGTTGTTATTGAGGCTCTTTTTGGCACCTCCAACATCACTATCACTTCCTTTATCGACCTCTTCAAATCGAAGAGTGATATCTACAAGCTGGTCGAAAGGCACCTCTAATTTCAGAGGTAAAACCTTTTTGGGGTTCTTATTCAAAGCATAGATAAACCTTTGATTCTATACAAGATCCAAAAATTGTTGGGCAGACATGAATACGCCATCCAGAGGAGGACCACTGGATTGACCAGCGCTAGGACTGCCAGGTATAACCATCTCTTCTTCTTTAAGAAAGAAAGAAAGAACGGAGAGGAAAATGGTTATTCTCAAAATGAATTCAAATAAGCTTGATTGGTAAAACAAAGCATCATAAAAGAAAATAGGATAGAACGGGTCCTAAGACTCAGATTAAAACCTAAGGCATGATTCCTAAGGGAGACTTAGGACAATGATTCTTGTCATAATATTCTATATTGTTCCGAAGTTTGACTCTGATACCAAGCTGTGACGCCCCACCTCTATAATCACACTAGCCAAGGACACTACGGAGTAATGTCGTCGACTAGCATGAAGAATAAGGCTATTGAGGAGCGACCTTCTGTGTAATTGATTTGTGCGTGTACCGATATGCCAGATAGAAGGTCATGCATCTCATTTCAAGAGGAAATCTGACATATCAAATACAAACTCAAAGCTACTACACAATGGCTATGTGGCCTTCAGAAACAAATATAAAATAAGCATAACATAAAATCAGTCACAGATATTCATATCACTAAGGCGGAAACAGATATGAATATAACACATAGAAGTGAACATCAAAGTATTGGTCATACAAGATCCACTACATCACAAAAGAATAGGTACAAGTATTAGACAAAAGAATAAGTATACATCAAGGAGTCTCTATCTCAAATGTATAAAAATAAAAACTACTGAGCAAAAGTTGTTAGCCAAAAGTCGGAAGTTAGTCCCTGCTAAGAAGTGAAGTGGAAGTACCTGAAACACCTCGGTCTGACCCGAGTATTATTTAAGAAGAAAAATAATAAACGGATCAGTCTAGCTATAATTATCATGTAAGATGAGATAGGATAAGAGATATGACAAAAACATATGATAACAATAATACCATGTTGTGGCAAGTATATATTTGATAACAATGAAAATCATACAATATCTCAAGTCTCCTCAAATACCCAAAAAGAATATCATATTCTTTAGCTTATTCACCAAACCTCAAATATAGACAAAACATATCAATGCAAATCACAAAAATTGGTGAAACATAAATTCCAAAAATCAATATTTAGAAATCCAGAAAACATAAAAGGGGGAAGGCCTATCATAAACGGGAGCACGAAAACTCACCAACAAGTGTATCATAAATGGGACGCTATCCCATGGGTCGCTAACCCATAGAGCCGGTGCAACGACGGACAATGATACGCCCGAGGAACCAGAAACTCAAATAAGCCAGAACAACGACGTAGTTCAACGGTATGCCCGATGATCTGAACTCCATAAAACAGTTAAAAAACCATGGGTCACTAGCCCATAAAAATGAGACGAAGCTCAATAGAATAAGTTAAATTACACCAAGCTAGTAAATAAATGAGTTTAGCTTCATGTCCTATAACCACTGGCTTAACTTAAACATTTAAGCACAAATTGTAGATTTCCACTCAAAAATACAAAATGATCATCATTGATAAAAAAGAAGTGTAAATTACACTAAGCTAGTAAATAAATGAGTTTAGCTTCATGTCCCATAACACTAGCTTAACTTAAATATTTATGAATAGATTGTAGATTTCCACCCGAAAGTTGTCACGAAATTTCAATCGAAAAAGTCCAAGAGTTAACCGACGAAGTAAACGCAAGCGTTTCATAACACTTGTTTTGCTAAGCCGTTTAATTGGATTTCTCATACAAATGAGGTAAATGTTTGTTTATACTAATAGATTGGAAAACGGTTTTAAAAACGAGCTTTGTATTAAAAGTACCGTTGAAATCATTTTTGTGAGAGAGTTTGAGTATTTACTACTAGTATAGAAACCTTTGTATATTAAAATGACAAATCATAGAAACGATTGTAAAAATAATCTATCACTAAAAATCAACATTCGACGACGTGAATTAAAACCATGAAAGTCGATATCAAATCCATCAAATGGATATTCCTAAAAATCCATTAAAGAAGTCATCAAATTCGATAATAAATGACAACAATTAATCGGATCAACAAAAATTGATAAGAAATGGAAATTCGCATAAAAACAGGCAAATTGGAAAAATTTCAACAGGACCAGACGTCTGGTTGGTTTGACCAGATGTCTGATCCTAGGCTCTGCCATTTTTTTTCTGTGTTTGTTTTTTTTTCTCAGAAGCCCCAACCAGACGTTTGGTTGCCTAGGCCTGGGCAGAATTTGCCAGGCCAATGATGGCCAAATCAATTCGGAGGCGATCGGATGAGCGATGGAGGCTAGGGATTTATGCCAAACAACAACCCAGTCCTATAGGCTCTTTGATACACCCCAAATATCATGTCCAAACATCTATAGGAGGATTTTCATAACTTTTTACTTCAAAATACCAAAATTGGGAAATTCGCTAAACTAATTCAAATCAAAAGCAATTGAACATGAAATAGATATTAGGAATTCATACCCAACAATAATGAAAGCTATAAACATTGATGTGAGTTCAAGAACTCACCTTTAAATTCAAAAACAAGAAATGAGAAGCTCTAAAACAAGCTTAGACCAATTCCTCTTCACTACACCTCTAGAATCTTCAATCTATGATCATATGCAAATATTTCCTAAGTTAGGTTATAGAAAATTAGGAAAATTGGAGAGGGATTGGGACGGAGAAGATGAAGAAGATGCTTACCTAAGCTTCTCTTTGATTTTAGAACTAGAACTTGAATTCCTAAGAGAAACTAGGGCTTAGGAATTTTAGTTTCCTCTTCACACCATTCTTCCTAGGGCTTGAGTGTTAGGAAATTATGAGTAGAATGAATGAATGAATGAAGAGTAGTGGAGTGGGAGCTATTAGGTAGAAGGTTTTGGTTATCTTGTTGGGTTAGTGGGCTAGAATACAACCCAAAGCCCAATTGAAAATACCAAAATCCTAATCAACTCCAAACATATCGATATTTATACTTAAACAAGTTGTAAATGTCGTTTTAAACTCAATGAAAATGGTCTCGATTCCGGATTCGACTGTTTACAAAAAGTCACATTTCGGATTTTAATTCAACCAACGATGCTATATTTAAATAAAATATTTAAATATATAATCGTCAAATATGCGGGTTGTTACAATCTTTGACCAAAGTTAATGTACAAAATGTCAAAATTCAAGACACCCAAGTCACGAGTTCCCAGAGATAGGAGCTGCGATGTACCTTTGACTGGGGGCATCCAGGGAGCCGCTCAGAACATTAAGTGTCACATTAATTGTTCAGAATAATCAGCCCCGTGGACTGAGGGACGCATAACACATTAACATTTAGTCAGGATAAAAGATCGCTCCAACTTGCAATAAAAGGTGGAACTTACCGTCGTACAGAGGTAGACGATGACGGAAAGCATTTCCAGAATCAAATCATCAATGCGTTGGCTTCCAAAGATAGAAGTAGGCGCTCGAATGAGGTCTCAAACCCTAACTTACAAAAAACCAGATGTTATCCTAAGACAAACAATGGCAAGAAAGAGCGCTCAGAATCGAGCAGCTAAACCATGGATTCCCGAAGATTGGAACCCTACCAGTCCATGATCAGTATAGGAATGAACGCGATCGTACAAGGTGTAATATGATGACTTGCTCCACAATTTCCAATTTTCTATAAGAACCGGAAGTTTCTTTTCTATAAATGAAGGGTTCCGCTAATAGTCGTCAGATCATAACAAAGACCGATTGGAGGAAGTTCGATTTTTCATGAATAAGAATAATTACGGAATCGGTTGAGCAACAGCCTTACATCTCTAAGGGTAACACTCGATGGTTAGAAACAAAGCTAGGCAACGGAAATGCCTGGAACCCTCACCCTTCCAGAATGTGGCGTATCCCAAATTTAAGCAATGTTGAGAAACAGTCACAATGGGTTAAAAGAAATCTGCTCAACTCTACAGGATCAGATGAATGATTCAATCCTCAGCAACGTGACTTTAACACTGATCGAAGATAGGCAGCACTAAGAAAATAATTCTACAATCCAATCATCGAAGTGCTAATTTCAGAAGACTGAAACTAGTACCCAACTAGATTAAGAGCACCGCCGAATCGATGGGGAAAATCGTTCCCAACCTCCCGAGTGTCGGTGTTCCCTCGTGAAGGCCTTTTTTTATCTTTTAAAACTAGTATCGCCCTGGCAACATAGGGAAATTTGTTTATTTCCTAAGTACCAGTGTTGCCTCTACAATGCTAGGAAACCTTCGATTTCATAAGTACCGGTGTTGCCCTGGTAACTCTAGGAAACATTCTACTTGCTAAATACCGGTATTGCCTCGGTAATGCCAGGAAAAGTTTAATCTATAGGGCTGATGAGAAACACTCATCACAGTGAACCATCGGTGCACTAGCTTTCAGAGATAGAAGCTGGTCCTCAACTGAGTTTCCACCTTCTCTTCAGAAAACTACCATTTCCCAATGACAGGCAAAGACCGGAAGACATATCCTTTCCTAGGTCAGCCGGATGGTTCGACCTTTCATCACAGGAATCAGCTACTGCATAGAAATAAAGCAGCATCGAAAGGAAATCCCAGGATTGAATTTCCCGTGTACTAATTTCTAGGATAAAAGCTAGTGCACAATCGAGTTTCCAATATTCAACTTAGAATGAATTTAAACGTAGCCGAAGAATAAGCAGCCTCGAGGAAATGTTGCTTGGAACTAAGCATCTAGATTATCAATTCTCAAAGACAGGAGTTGACTTATGAAAAGAACTTCTATGACAATGTCAGTAACCAAGAAGAGTATGCATAGCCAAGGACAAGCGGGATTAATCATGGAAGGTCGAAAACAAAATCCCCGAACTTCCTCAATTCTAGAATGGGATTGAGAGCCAGACTGGGGGCAATTGAGCAATGCTCCCCATGAATTTCCATCTCTCTTAATCGCCTAAATACAGTCATTCAAAATAGCTAGTCCCTCAAGAAGGATAGAAACATAGATACTTGATCAAAAGAAATGTTTCAAAAGTCCAAACACTAATAACCGTGAGGTTGGTTAGATAACGGTTCTGTATCACAAAACAAAGCATTCTAGCAACAAAATTGCCAACAAAGGAAATGCAGGATTTAACGTTCAGAAATCAATCGTCACTTACAGCCTGGTGATGACGAGAAGGATCAATGACCCACTTACGGCCTAACTAGATCATTTGGTTCCAACTTGCAGGAATATGCCATTACCCGAAGTTTGGCGATGCTAGGAAGAAAGCCCAAAATGAAACTATCGATACATGGGCTTTCAGAAATAGAAGCAAGAGTTTGATTGAATCTTCAGCCCTACCTTTTGGCATCTTATGCTATCTAAAGATTTACAACATCAAGGAAAAATCCATAGAATTGTGTCATCCGTGCATGAGTTTCCGAAGATAGAAACCAACAGATGATTAGGATCTCAACGTCAGACTCAGAAGAATTTGCTTTAGCAAAAGATGCCAGAAGCGCATCTTTCTAATACATACCGACATCATTACAAAACTCAGACCTTGGGATCAAGCAACAAAGTCCCTAATTCTCGAAGATAGAAGCTACCATGTAAATCAAATTAGGGAAATCAAACTTATTGCTTAGGAAACCTAGTCTCCCAAAACATGTTGGTTCAATAGTCAAAATAATCAACCCTACGAACTAAGGCATTTACACCAACACTTTGTTGAAACGAAATCAATTGGTCATAAGTGGGGATTAGATACAGAACTTGCTAAACCAAGCTACCTCATAATTCAATAAAAAGCAATTCTCGAAGCCGAGGAATTAAGCCAATAGTCCTCTGAGATAGAAGTTAGCGTGCAGATTGAATTCCAAAAACCATAAAGGAAGGACAATCACACTCGAAAAACTCATGCGTTAGTTCCCAAAGGCTGAAACTATGCCTGACCGAACTCCAACTACAACTCTACACGAGAAAATGTGCCATGTAATTTAACATTAATAAAGCATCCCAATATGATAGGAACAATAAGCGAAGCCTATGTTGCAAAGGACCCAGCTTCTGGTAGAGTGGAAGTCCCTCCGCCAAACTAAAGATTGGAAGAACAAAAAGTTATTTTCAACAACAAAACTTGGTATTCAATCCTATTAGGTATGTTTTACTTCAAATAATATCTCATATAATTAACGCCCGAAATCCAAGGGAAGTCGACGTATGTTGACCAATCGGGTCCTGAGCGTTGACCGGGGCAGATGTAGTGTGTTGTCTACATGAGAAGAGTCCAGTATCCTGAATACTGCAAACAAACAATCTCGTGCAGATAGCTTGCTTACATTTGAAAAACAATCCATATCTTCTTTTGAAATTATCTCTTCCATACTTATCCGTTATCGATCAATGATCGATAATGGAGTCGCTGTCCGAAGCGACGCGAGAAGCTTTTATTTCTAGGATCACTGGAATACAGAAACAGGAAGGGCGATACGATTGAATCATCCACTATATCTGATTTTGGAATAAATTAGCGCATTGGAATTCAAAAACATTGATGGGAACTTAACCAAATTCCCGAGAAGAAAAGGCTAAAGAAAAAGAGCAGGACTTCGCTCTAGAGCGGCGTTCAATTGTTCAGAACAAAACTTAGCTTCACCGCCAGTCGAATTAAAACTATATAGGACAACTCCGAGCCTACATCATGCACCCACTTATTGACCTAAACCCTTGCGTAAACTACAAAGCAAAGATTGCATCGTCAATACAAGGAATTAAAATTCAGATCAAAAACAAAAAAACAAACGGCTATCAGAAGTCGGTCAATTGAGAACAACATATGGAGGTGAACTTCGATGATTCACACTAAAAATTCAACAGATGGCGGAAAAGCCAAAGCCAAATTTTCATGGTAGCCTCGACACCTACCCATTACTTCAAAGTGCCCCAAGAAGCTATGGAGAGATTTCATTCGTTACGACAAGTAGTAGCGGTCGAGGCCAAAACTAGGTGATCAATAACATAATTTACTACGTGTCCGCGAGACTCTAATGCGATTATTTGGAACTCAGTAAATAGATACTATAATCGATAACTTTCAGAGCATGCCTTGTTTCCAATGAAGACGTACTCTGGGGGGCAAATGTTATCCAAGTTTTTAATCTAGCAGGACCCACTGGAAAGAAGAACAATCTCGTAACATAAGGATGGCTGGGAACCTAAACAGAAAGGCTATGGAAAGGAGTTAACGAGAGCCAAGCTATATGGCTAAAACAATGACGGGGATCAACGAAGCCGAGAGATCAGTATTCTTTTATCCCAATCAGCGACTGAGCACAAATAGTTAGTGAATTTCCATCGAAATGAAACAACTATGATAAAAGGCTATCAAAGCATCTCCAATTTTGAACTCTAGAAAATCCTAAGTGCTTGGATCATTGGCAACCCATGCCTCTCCTTAAACCTTCAAACAAGTTAGTTGAAGAACATTGCGAAAAGAGGCCAAGGCATTGGCTCACAAACGAGCCAATTCTATAGGTCGCTCGCGACCCATAGACCATGGGTCGCCAGCGACCTATAGACCATGGGTCGCCAGCGACCCATCGGTCATGGGTTGCCAACGACCCATCGCTCTATCTCGTTTTGCAAGCTAAACTCTCCTTGGGTTGCTTGTAACCTACCTGCAAGCTGATGAAGACAGGCCTGGCCTAGAAGCTCTCCGATCTCTATAAATAGTGTCCTACCTGCAACATAAACAAGATCTTCTCCAGACTGGTTGCTGAAGCTCTGCTGGAATTATTCTTCACTCTCTACCTCCCTCACAACAATCTCCAAAGGAATACATTATGATTCTCTAGTGGATTCCAACTCTGGAGATTCAATCTAGCTAGAATACAATCAAAGCCTTGTAATCAAACATCTATTGTAACATCAATCAGTACAGCCGAGCCACTATAAAAATTCTCTGTCTACTTTCTTTTATTGTTCTTTCTTTATATCTATGGTCTGTGATATTGCTCTGTCAGAACAGGGCTTGTGCTTTCAAAGTCTAACCAGGTGTTGGTCCATTTTTTGGGTCAACAGAAAGGTTCGTGTTGTTATTCATTGATACCATTTTGATATATTCTAAGGATAAAAGAGATTATGAGGTTCATCTTCGAATAGTGCTTGAGATGTTGAGGCAGCATCAACTAAAAGTAAAGTTTTCGAAGTGTCATTTTTGGAAGAGAGAAGTGAAATTTTTTGGTCATGTAATTTCAGAAGAAGGGTTATCTGTGGATCCAATTAAGATTGAAGCTATAAATAATTGAAAGAGACCGGAGCTGGTGACCGAGATAAAGTGTTTTCTTGGATTAGCTGGCTATTACCGGAGATTCATCAAGGATTTCTCTCGGATAGCAGCACCTTTGACTAAACTAACTAGAAAGGGCGAAAAGTTTGTTTGGTTTAGTAAACGTGGGGAAGCGTTCCAAAAGCTAAAACCTTTATTGACCAGTGCGCCCGTGTCTGTTATGCCAGATGGTAATCAGGATTTGGTGGTGTATACAGATACATGTGGGACATGATTAGGGGTTGCGTTAATGCAAAGAGGTAAAGTGATTGCCTACACTTCTCGACAGCTTAGACCACATGAAATTAGGTATCCAATTCATGATTTGGAGTTGGCAGCGGTGATCTTTGCTTTAAAGGTGTGGAGACACAACCTCTAGGAGAAAGATCCAAGTTGTTTATGAATCATAAGTCATTGAGGTATTTATTCTTTCAGAAAGAGTTGAATATGAGACAATAGAGATGGCTAGAGTTTTTGGCAACCTATGGTTTTGGTATTGAGAATATACCAGGGAAAGGAAAGAAAGTGGCTAATACACTTAACAGGAAACATTAGAACGTGGTATTAGCTATTATAGTGGAATAGAAGGATTTATAAGCATTGACTACTTGTGGTGTGGAGTTAAGATCAATGGCTAGCTCAGGTTGGGAAACTACAGTGTTGTCATGTTTGGAAGTTCGACCAGTGATGATCGAAAGGATTGCTTCTAGGCACAAAGATAATCCATTGCTAGCAGAAAGGATTAAAAGGCTTGAAGGTGGAACTAATATTGATGATTTAAAGGATTATCGTCTTGACCAGAATGGATAATTAAGAAAGAAGGGGCGATTGTGTGTTTCAGAGGTTGGTGACCTAAGAAAGGAAGTTCTTAGGGAATGTCATCGATCAAAGTTTACTATTTATCTTGGAGGAACTAAGATGTATCAAGATATGAAGAGGAGTTTCTTCTTAAAAGGTATGAAAAGGGATGTAGGCTTATAGGTAAAGTAATGTTTGAATTGCCTGCAAGTGAAAGCCGAGCATCAAAAGCCAAGTGGTTCGCTTTAACCTTTAGATATACCAGTTTGGAAATGGGATTCTATCTCCATGGATTTTATTAATGGGCTTCCAAAGTCGAATAGGGGAAATGAGAGTATTTGGGTTATAGTGGATATACTGACTAAGAGTGCACATTTCATTTTTGTTAAGTCAACCAGAACAGCACCTGTATTGGTTAAGTTGTTTAAGAAGAATATTGTTAGACTGCAAGGGATTCCTAGTATATAGTCAATGACAGAGATACTTTGTTTACTAGTGAGTTCTATAAGAGTCTATAGGAAGTGTTAGGTACCAAGCTTAAGATGAGTACCACTTATCATCCACAGGTAGATGGGTAGATAGAGAGAGTCAATAAGGTACTTAAAGCTTTGTTGAGAGCTTGTATACTATATTTTGGTGGGTTGTGGGAAGACCATTTGCACCTAGTTAATTTTTCCTATAGTAGTAGTTATCAGACTAGTATAGGAATGGTGCCTGTCGAAGCTCTGTATGGAAGGCCATGCAAATCACCAGCATGTTGGTTGGAGACCAAAGACAGATTGGTTCTTGGTCCGGATATGGTGAGAGAAGCCACGAAAAAAATTAAGTTGATTTGGACATATATGAAGGAGGCTCGGTCTAGGTAGAAAAGTTACGCATATAAGAGGCATACAAATTTAGAGTTCTTACTTGGAGATCATGTTTTCATTAAGGTATCACCAATGAAACGTGTGGTACGATTTGGAAAGTCAGGGAAATTTGCTCCTATATATGTTGGACCGTTCTGTATTATAGGGAAGATTGAAAAGCTCGTGTACTTGAGTAGAGTTACTGAGTGTTTGGTAGGAGTTCATAATGTTTTTCATATTTCTCATTTTAGGAAGTATGTGCATGATCCAAAGACTATTATTGTTTTGATTGCATTGGAAGATTTAGCTGTGGAACCAGATCTGACTTTTGTGAGACAGCAGTTCATGTTGTAGAAAGAGTTAAGAATAAGCTAATGAACAAGACAGTTGGATTGGTGAATGTCTAGTGGAGTGACAATGAGAAAGACTGTACTTAGGAAACAAAGAACGGGATTAGGGATGCTTATCATGATTTGCTATGATGGTATATTTTATACTTGTTATATAGACTATATAAATGGTAGGATATACCAACATTGTTGTCACAGTTGTTTGCATGTTTGATGTGCTTATTGTGTAGTGCTTACTGAATTTCAAGATGAATTTTTTTAAGGAGGGGAACCTGTAACACCCCTAATTTTAATTTAACATTATTCAAGGGATTTAATTAGATAGACTAAATTGAATAATATGGTAGGACATGGGGATGAGAGTTGATAATTAACAAGGTTGGGGCTTGACTGATTAACTAATAAGATTGTTTTAAATTTAAAGAATAAATAGGAACGGCAAAATAGGAATAGATCCCTCTTTTATACCTTAAACCCTAACCCTCTCGTTCATTTCTCATTTTACAATCATAAACAATCATAAACATAAGAGAGGTCGGCTATAACCAAGCTAGAGAAGAGGAAATAAAAGGGGAAACCAAGGGATTCAAAAGGAAAAGCTTAAGGAAACTAAACTCCATCAAATCTCAACTCCAAAGGTGAATAATAGTTAACCATCTCTATTATTTGTGTTTGTTTCTGTTATGGATAATTTATGAAATGAATATGATGATATTAGCATGTTATGATTGTTTGTGGCATTATTTGGATACGATAATGATTTATGGAATTTTTATAAAATTATTTAGATGGATTTTAAGGGTAAAACCCATGTTTTTTTATCTCTAATTGATTTGATACTCCGGTATGTTGTATAAAATATTATTTTTTTGATGGTTTTTAAGTTCATAATTTTCCAAGTTAAAACGAATATTTTATGAATTTTCCAAGGAGGAAATAGCGTTTATTTCAAGCTTTAATTATTAAAAAATAATTAAATAATTATTTTGGCCTAGAAATTTATATAGATTGAAAAATATGTTGTTTGAACCAAAAATGGTACAAACACCCAGGATTTAAGGTAGAGAATAAAATATGAAAAAAGTAAATGAAAAACGAGGAAAAGAGAACATACAACAATTTAAACTGGTTCGGCAAAGCTAGATCTAAGTTCACTCTATTCTTTTATTGCTTATTTCTGACTTGGAGGTAAAAGTTCTTAGGATTCCAAAGTACATATCACTTCCAACGTAATGTGCTTTGAATCGAGACAAGTTATAGTTGCTACGAAGGATTCCACTCTGTGTTTTGAATGGTCATTATCCTTTTGTGAACTGATTCCATGAAATGTCATGTTCATGGGGATCCATCGCGATGCTCGACCAACGTCTGGTATTACAAGTTTGAAATATGATCTCCTCCCGATATGTTATTCCAAGTTTGACGATTCTGAACCGATTCCATCTATGGACTACTCAGGTTTGAATTCAATTTCCATTTCATTCTGGTCTCCAAATATTGAACATATATACACATACACATATCCACGTGCACACTCTTGGGTATATAGGATTTTTCTTGGCATGCATGGCCCATCATTTGCAATTGCACAGGCATATATATGTTTGCATCTATTTAAAATGCATATGTTTTTATTTTTTATTATTTATTTTTTAGAATTTAAGACTCGGTACCTACCCATAGCTTGGGGGTCGGTACCAACTCCATACTTGGGAGAACTTCCTAAGTTTTGTTGCCAAAACTTCAGGTCCAAGGGGTGTATATTACCCATCCCCATTCGTTCGTGCATCGATGGTCTCAAGTTTGTTCGAAAATTGAAAAGAATCCCAACTGTCGTATAAAAGATGACCATCAATTGTGTAACCGACGTTTATAATTAGTATAACGAATGGTTGAAGTTAGCTGAGAAAATTTCTAAAGTCTCCCAGTATAGGCAGCTAGAGATCGACAATCAGAAACTCATCGAAGAGGGGCGACGGATAATTCAGAATCAACATAGGATAGGTCCAGTCCTGGGGACAAATCAATAGGAAATGCTATTTTCTTATAGTTCTCTTTTTGACTTCTATGAAATGAACTAGCAATAAGAGAATCATTTCTAATCTAGGTTTTAAGGTTGAGAAACTGAGAACATCCTAATTTAAATCCAAGAAGAAGGTTAAGGAAGCCACTAAGGCACTCAAAGAGTAGCGGATTAAGCATCAAGATGAAATGGAGAAGGCTTTCCACCGAAACCATGCCATGGTTATGGAGAGGGTTACCGCAAACAAATATGCGGCTCAGCTGAAAACCAAACTAGAGCGTGAAACGAAAGAAAACGACAAAGTACTCCAATAGGCTCAAACTTATTGTGAAGAGTTGCTCCATGCCAGGGAGGAAAGATACAAAGCGCTTGAACGTGTTAAAGATGTTGATGCACTCATCAAAAGAAAAGATGAGGTCGTGGAATAGTGGGCAGAAGAGTGTGCGATGGAGAAGTTTGAGCTGCTGCTGAATTAGCATAATGCCAATGTGCTCAATCCCAAATCTAGAGTGGTTCAAAGATGATTATCCCAGAATCCTTGCCCTCACCTAGGAGTGAATCGTTGAAGAATAAAAGGCTTTCCTTAAAGGTAAAGAGGTGGATTTGGTGCAGCTGGAGAGAGAAGTCCTGGTAGGAGATGAGCCGAAGATTCTGAATGATGGCCAGCTTATCCTTCATCCGGAGCTTGCCTCAACAGGGCATAAAGACTTAGGTGAAGGCTCTGGATCAATGCCACATGATGCTACTACCAGCCAAACGCTTGGGTCCCAAGTTGCTTTGACACCTGAGTATGATCCTGAGAGGCCTGAGACCCACATGCCTACCATTCTATTTTTGATTCTTGAGGGGAACTCTGGTAGCACCCCGGTCTACGTAGAACTCCGAAGCGAAGAAGGTATCCCATTGACTTCTCCCATATTCCAGAAAGTTGATGTGTCGCCAATTAACATAGCTAATCTTTCTCTCTTTTTATCTTAAGCCTTAGGTAAGCCTTATGTTGATACGTGTCACGACAAGGACTCTCGGTCGAGACTGCAAGTGCTTGTGACAGAATTGATTATTGTTACCACCTCAACAACGATTCCAACCATCCCAGTTGGCGATACATTTGGCCATGACGAGTAAACGATCAATGCTATGTTGGATGAAGGAGATGGTGGGACTCAGGAAACTCAGATTAATGAAAACATTTTTATTACTGGGGTCTCCAAACCCCTGTAAGGGTCCCACCATGCACGAGCTCGAGCAGGAACTTGAGAAAGACATCCTCCTTGCCATAGCGGTCAAGTAGAAGAAACGTGAAGTTATTCCTCCTCCTCTATCCATTGCCTTACCTGGGCAAACTACTTTTGCTTCGGTCCATATTACTCTGCCTAATAGCACTTAAAGCGTGCCTATTAGATTATCGTAGAGCACTCTATCCAAAGGCAAAGAAAATGGAGGAAGAGGAGGAAAAGGACAAGGTGAAAGCACAAGCGATGTTTCTTTCGATTCTAAAAGAAACAAAGGAGAATGAAACCGAAGAAGTGAGCGTCCTCTTGTTTGGTGTAGATAGACATACTTTTTAATAATAGCTGTAGTCTATTTTGTTTTTTCGACCGGCTTTGTGTGGGTTCGGCCCCTGTTTTTGCTTTTTGTTTTTAGGTGTAAACAATACTTGTACTTAAATTTCTAGGTCTCATTTTGAATGTTAATAACAAAAACTTCTTGTTTTGTCAAACCTTTGTGTGAATTTGTCTAGGTTGTGTGAATCCTTTAGCCCGTTTTTTGATTTACCTGACTTCCATCATTCCTGCGAACATAAAGTAATTTTTGAAGCACCAAACTCTGGGCGTTAGTCGGAGTTAACCACTTAGACCAGTTGTTTGGGTATTCTTTTCTGGGATCACAACATCTGATTGCGCAGAACTCCGGGCACCAATATGAATTGACGTATTGTAGTTTGCACATCCTCGTCCAGGATGTACACTTCCAATCATGCCTAACTCTGAACATCAATTCGAAGTTCAAAGGCAAGATCTCACCTTACGTCGGGCGTAAACCTTTAGCTTCACCTGCTACGTGCAAAGTGTTAAGAGTTGGATGGTCTTTTCGCATCTGCTTTAGTTTGTACTCCTGCCCCCAATCTGAGGATAAAAGTTGAGCAAGTGAACGGTCATGTCACGTTCATTTTGATTTATACTCCCTCCCTTACATCAAGTGCGAGAGTTTTTGCACAGACGGTCATGTCACATCCGGTTAGATGTTATACTCTTACGCTCAATCCAAGGGCAAGAGTTGACTGATGGACGGTCGGGTCACATCCTTTTAGTTTATACTCCTGCCCCCTAATCCGAGGATAAGAGTTAGTTCACGGATGGTTGAATCACATCCGTTTCCTTTTATACTTCAGCCCCCAGTCCAGGGATGAGAGTTAGCGTGTGGACAGTCATTCCTGGCTTGAGTTTATACTCCTGCCTCTAATCCGAAGGCAAGAGTTGGTTAGCATCATTCTCCGGACACCAAAAGGGACTTCATGGGCCCGATTATGGGCCATGGAATTTTGGTTGGCACCTATATCCAGGTACCTACACACTCGCACTAATTATATGAAAATTCATTCGAGTTAGTCAAGTCTCAACTCTCAAGTGATGAAGAGACAGATTCTTGGGCGGGGAAAGCCATTTTATTTCATAAACAGTGGAAAAAATAGAATCTGTCTAATTACACTGCTCTAGCCAATTATTTACAAACTTATTTCTAAGTGAAATAGCGTATAGGTGCTTGTTATTCCATGTCCTCGAGAGTGAGATGTCGCCCACAATTGCCAGTTTGAAACTACCATGTCCAAGTTTTTATCTATTGCGTATGGACCTTCTGAACTTGGGCCTAAGTTCTTAGGGCTAGCGAAGATTCGCTTGAGGACCGTGTCATCAATTTCTAAGGTTCGACTCCTGACTTTGGTATTGTAATATCGAGCGACTTGGTGTCTATGTGTAGCTGCTCTCAACACAGCTTTGGTTTGCTTCTCATCGATCATATCAAGGGACAATAGAGGGAACTGCTCATTTGTTTGTGGATTTTAACGCGTTACTCGATGGGAAGTTACTTTCAGTTTGACTAAAATCGTAGCCTCCGATCTGTATGCTAATGAGAATAGAGAGTGACCAGTCGCTGACTTGTGGGTGGTTCGATAAGCCCAAAGTGTTAACGGAAGTTCGTCAAACCACTTCTCTTGGCCCTCTCCAATCGCTTCTTAAGAATGGACTTGATAATTTTGTTTATAGCATTGACCTTTCGATTCGCTTGAGGGTGCGCTACCATTGCCAATTTCTTCTTTATGTGATGTCAGCGGTAGAAATCCTTGAATTGCGTGCTGTCGAATTGGGTCCCATTATTGGTAATGATTATCTATGGAACCCCAAAGCGATAGATAATATTTCGAACTACGAAGTTGATTGCTTTCTTCGTGGTAATAGTGGTCAATGGATCTACCTCTGCCCATTTGGTAAAGTAATCAACTATCACAATGGCGTACTTCGTGCAACCTTTAGATATCTGTAAAACACTGATGATATCAATGCCCAAAACTGCAAACAGCCAACGACTGACCATTTGAATAATTTCCCTCGGTGTGGCTCTTAGAATTTTAGCAAATCTTTGGCACTTGTCACACCTCTGGATATAATCAGCTATGTCTCGATTGGCAGTTGGATAGAAATATCTGTATTGAAGAATCTTCTTCGCTAAGGTTTGCCCCGTAATATAGTCACGATAAGCCCCTTCCTAAATATCTCTTAGCACTTGTTTAGCCTCGTCGTGAGCGACACATTGAAGTATGGGGACAGAGAAACCCTTCCTGTACAGTAATTCTTCTTACATGATGAATCTTAAAGCTTGGTGAAGGACGTTTTGTTATTCATTCCTTCTCTTCGGAAGGATCCCTGTTTGTAATAATTCCGAATCAGAGTCAACCATGACTCCCTTATAGGTTTAGTCTCCAAGATCCAATCAACATTCGTCTGATCGATGCTTAAAGCTGAAAGTACTTCGACCAGAACTAAGCTCATGAGCTGTGAACCTCCAAAACCCAGCTTAACCAATGAATCAACATTTTCATTCTGGTCTCTGGGAATATGTGCTATCATATAGTATTCAAAGTCGTCAAGTAGCTTAACGGTTTAGATAAGGAGCTAACCTTGCTCCCTTTGCCCGATGCTCTTTCCTAGCCTGGCATACCACTAGTTGGGAGGTTGTAAAAAATGTGCACAAAGTCTTTATTCCCGGTTCTTTGGCAATTTTGAGTCCTACAATCAGGGCCTCGTATTCAGCTTCGTTATTCATCATCAAAAAGTCGAGTTTCAGGGCGTAACTGATCAGATGTTCATCGGGAGTGATAGTTACGACTCCAGCACCGAAACACCAATCATAAGATACACTATCTGTCTACATCTTCCATCCAACTTCTTTTTCTCCACTGCTCTCCAGAGGATCATCTCGTGCAGTGAATTCAACTATGAAATCCACTAGGCCTGACCCTGGATTGCTCTCCAAGGATGATAAGTGATATCTTATTGACTCGGTTCAATATTCCATTTCAATAGCCTTCCAAAAGTCTCAGGTTGTTGTAAGACTTGTCGTAAAGGCTAATTAGTGAGAACATTAATTGGATGAGCTTGGAAATAGTAGCGGAGTTTTTTGGAAGCAATCAACAAGCAGTAAGCAAGCTTTTCCAGTCCCGGATATTTTCTTTTTTGCTTCTGTCAATAGCTTGCTGATATAGTAGACCGGTCATTAGATTGGGGGTTTATCACGTACAAGTGCGGTGCTCAAGGCATGAACCGATGGTGCCAGGTATAAGAATAAACCCTCATCATCCACCGATTTCGAGAGAATGGGAGGTCTCTCCAAGTGATTCACCAGAGCTTGGAATGCGTCCTTGCAGTCCTGATTACACTTGAAATTTCTTTTCCCTTTCTTAATCACTTCGAAGAAGGGGATGCACTTGTTAGTGGCTCTAGAGATGAACCGACTCAGGATGACTGCCTTTCCATTTAAGCTTTGGACCTCCTTGACCATCTTCGGGGATTGGATCTCTCTCAAAGCCTTGATCTTTTCTGGATTGGCTTAAACCCCATGGGAGTTAACAATAAAGCCTAAGAGCTTTCCTGACGCAACGTCGAAAGAGCATTTCAAAGGATTGAGTTTAATCCTTTATTGCTGGAGGATACCAAACATCTTTGCCAGATCACCAATGTCGTCACCTCACAAACATGCCGTCCACGAAAACTTCCATTGATCTTTAATCTGGTCTTTAAACATCCGATTCAGAAGTCTTTGGTAAGTCGCTTCTGTGTTATTCAATCCAAGAGGCATGACCATGGAGCATCAGATTCCGAGGTCAGTAATGAAGCTGGTGTATTATTGATCCAGGACATGCATCGAGATTTGATTGTATCCGGAATATGCATCCATAAATGAAAGTAGCTCGTATCCGACGGTCGAGTCCACTAGCTGACCTATCCTTGGAAGCGGAAAGCTATCCTTCGGGCGTGACTTATTCAAGTCCGAATAGTCGATGCTCGTCCTCCACTTCCCGTTTGCTTTTTTCATCAAGATAGGATTAGATACCCAATTCGGGTATAAGGCATCACAGATGAAGCCATTGCACTTTAGCTTATCCACTTCTTCCTTGAGTGTAGCGGATCTCCCCGGACCTAGGTTGCGGCGAATCTGTTTTATAGCAATGCATTTAAGATTGATGTTTAATATATGGCTCGCTATCTCGGGCGAGATCCCATACATATCCAAGTGTTTCCAAACAAACACATTCAGGTTTTTCCAGATAAATCCAATCAACTCCTTCATCACATTAGCGTTGAGCTGAGATCCAACCTTCATGACTTTGCTTGAATCGTCCCTACTGACTACAACAGCGATCATCAACTAGGTGGGAGCTGCTCATATATCTTCTGGCTCTTTTCTTCAGTCAATATCATCGTAGAGCTGACTAGTCTGCTCGAGCAGGGCCTCGGGCTATAGTTGCTATGCGTTCAAAGCCTTTATGCAGAGAACCCCCTATACATTCTTCCCTTTTCTCCTTTCGCCTTGCCTCCTTTAGCTCGACAATTTAGCATTCGCGGCCAGCTACCTGATCTCCATATACAATTCCCACTCCATTATCTATGGGGAACTTCATAGTTAAACACCAAGGAGCTATTGCCACTCTAAATTCAGCTAGGGATGGTCTGGCCAAAAATGAGTTATAAGCAGAATAAATATCTAACACCAAAAAAGGCACGACCTGCACTCGCTGGCAGTCGCCCTCACCAAGTACCACCGATAATTCAACAAAATCTTATGGCTTCAGTAGCCAAACAATTGAACCCCTGTATTTGAGACCTACAAGGCTTCAAATGTTTTTCCTCCAACATCATTTGATCATAAGCTTTCTTGAATAAGATATTGATGGAACTCATGTAGTCAACAAGCACTTTTCGTACAACAACAGGACCAATCATGGTTGAAATCATGAATGGGTCGATTGTTAGAGCTTCCACTCCATCACATCTCTATTTCAGAAAAAAGATTGTTTATCATGGTTTGAGATTGTTTCACCGTAGCTCCATCCTCAGCAAGATAGCAACTTTCATTCTCAAAATGCTTTATAGCTCCAATGTACTTATCCATTTCCGCAAAGCTTTTATCGGCAGGATGCGACCCACCGAGGATTGTGTTAATCACCAAACATCTTTTTGGCCACTTGAATGCATCATCCCCAAGCTTCACTTGCCCCCGTTGGGAAGATGGCCCAAGGGTGTTGGAGTTTCCTTGCCTACCATCCTACAGGGCTTTCACATACTATTGTAACTTTTCCTTCTATAACGACCCAGAATTTGACCACTTTAAAATATACTATTTAAAGTGATTTTAAATATAACATATGTAATGTTATATGATTCAAACTGTATTAGATATGGTTTGAAAAGAGAAGTATACATAAAAATAGTAACATTTGCCTATATCGACAAAAGTGACAAAATGCTGATTTCAGAAAAGTAAGTTTCAATGCTTAAATAAATTATTTTAATTAATTTATGAGTGCTTATATTTTTAAATAGCAATATACAAATTTATTTTTAAATTTGTTTTACATAAATAAATAGTTTAATTAAAACGTCAAAATGTGAACGTAAAACATTTTATCGAAAATCAATATTTTGTCGATTAAAAGTTGTCGCAACGTTGTCGCTCCTTTATTTTCTTATATAGGAACATATATTCAAATAGTATAAGTATTAATTAATTTAGTAATCAAGTTTACTTTTACTAAACATACTTAGAAAATTCTAGAATATAATTAACAAAAAGTAAGCATAAAAAGACAAATAAGGTACAAAAGTCAAAAAGTAAAACATCAAATCAAACAAACATAATTATTATTTTCTTTACTTAATATTTAAGTGAAAATGAAATAAAGTAATGATTTGAAATGTGATGTTAATTGTTGAAAAAAAATAAGGTTGCTTAAAAAGTAAGTAAGGTTATTTTGGTAATTTGGTAAATGGATATTTTGGTAACTTACCACTTCATTTTTTTCTATAAATACCAACCACTTTCTCACTTTTTTTCACTCCATTTCTACCTTCTTCTTCCTCCTTGAAGCTCTCTTTAATGGCTTCTTCTTCTCTCTTTTCCTTACTAACTTTTTCAAAATCATATCAAATCAACTCCAAACACATCCAAACTTTGCCAAAGACCTTAGAATACCATTAAAACATGGTTTAGCATCTAAGAATGGAAGAAATGATGGAGGAGAGGTTGGAACCCATGGAGGCCGAACGATTTGGAAGGAAAGCAAGTTCAGGAAGCTCTAGAGCAAGAAAAATAGAAGGAAGTGCCGTCAATTTCATTCCAAGGAGCTAGGACCAAATTCAAGTTGTTGTAGAAGCTTTGTCGAATTTTCCGAAGTTGGTTGAAGTTGAAAACAATAGTGAAGTGTTGGATTAAATGAATGTTGGTAGGAAGTTAATCGATTTGGTTAAAGGTGACTACTCATATTTAAAGTTACTAATTTCTAAAAATATTTCGAGTTAATAACATGAAAAGTTTAGTATATGTTAGATGATTTAATGGATGATAACTTGGTTGAGATTATGGTTGATTATATGTTTGTGATAAGGATAATAACTTGGTTTGATAAATGATAAGAAAAATGATTAGTAAGCATAGTTAATTTAATAGGAATTTAAATCCATATAAATATATGTATGGAAATTATTTAGCCTCTTAATGAAATCAAAACATCTAAGAAGATTGAAAATCATATAATACTATAATATGAAATGAAATGGATAATGGATTTGAAATATGAAAAAAATTGTTTAAAATGAGTTTAAAATGATTTAGAAATGTTTTATAAACATTTAAAAGTGTTTCCATGAAGTTTGAAAAGAAATTGAAAATTTAGTCAAAAATAGACGCGTCGCGTAACGGTAGTTCGCGATTTCGCGCCATAAAGATCAAACGAGTGTAAAAGTTGGAATATAGCTCGTAATTCTTCGAGATAAGAATTTTCAAAACAATTATATCCATAGTTTTCCAACGAAAAAAGAAAATCGAAATTTCGATTAGTAGATTTTAAGATATGAATAAAACATTTTTTTGGAAAAATCACGGTTTTGTAGTTCGGAATCCAAAACTGGATTTCTTTGAAAATGATGTTTTAAAATTGATTAAAAATATGAAATAAATCTTATAAATCTTTTTAAATGTTTTAAAAGTGATTTAAGTAATACAAATAGATTTTCAAATAAAAAAAGTCGTTTTAATAAACATAGCTTTATAAAGCACTTTCCGTGGCACTATTTCGCGGCACTTTTCAATAACTTTTGAAATATAGTTTTAGCACAACCGTTCTTTTCCAAATCTTTTGTAAACGTTCTTAAATAATTAATAGAGTATTCTAAGGGTGATTTGAAGGAATTATGGAATGGTTAAATAAATGAATAAGTGTTTTAAGTTAAGATTTGGAAGTTATAAATCATTTCTAAAAAGAAAGGAGTATGCGGAAAGGACTAGTATATTTGTCCCGCTTGTGAGATCTAAATGGTAAAACAAGGTGTGTAACTAAGGTTAGAAATGAAGCAAACAGTGCCCTGAATTTACCTGGCCTTCATTTTAATTTTTAGACGAGGGGTGGAACAGATCGAAAGGAAAGCTTGGATGCTCTAAAAGATCATAATTAAAAAAATTCCAAGATAAAAGAATAGAAACAAATTCTTTGAATTTATTATAAATGGTTTATATATAAGATTTATAATATCGATATTTTATAAATAGAAGTAATGGAAATATAAATGAGTTTTATAAGTGTTAAAATGAAGTTATAAATGAAAGATTATAAGTAAATAAGATTTAATAAAGTTGAATTTTATAAACGTTGTTTTATAAATATTAGAATTAGTTTTGTAATCAAATTTATATATGGATTTGCAATTAAGATTTAGAAATGAATTTATAATGGATTTTATAAACAATAAGATTGAAAGGAATAAATTGGTAAATAAAGCAATTTATAAGTAAATAAACATATAATGGGATTTTGACATATAAATGAGATAAACGGGAAATTTGTTAATAAAGGGATTTTATAAATGGAGTTTTAGTAAATAGAAATGTGAATTATAAACACTGTTTTATAAATGTGAAATCAATTTAATTTGATAAGCTAAATATGGATTTTTATAAAGGAATTATATTCACGATTTTGGACAGTGAGTAATCCTTTAAATTAAAAATGTAGAAGTAATGAATTCGATAAAGGAATTATCTTCACAAGTTTGGACAGTGAATAATCCTTTAAATTAAATGTGTAGAAGTAATGAATTCGATAAAGGAATTATATTCACGATTTTGGACAATGAATAATCCTTTAAATAAAATGGATGTTTTGGAAAGTGATATTATAAAAAGGGAATTTAAATGGTTTGAAAATAAAATAAGTTATGAATTTACTTATTATTAAATAAGTATATGAAAATGTTTTCCAAATATCCAATAAGTTAAATAGTTGTGAATATTATCTTTTTAAAAGATATTTTGAAGTGAATAATTGAGAAGTGATTTGATTTATAAACGATTAATAAAATCAGGCCCGGTGATTACTTAAGTGCTAGATTTTGTTTGTTGCTTTGATAGTTAAATAACCGACTATCAAAATTGGCCATTTTAGTTCCTCAACTTGATGTAGGAACTATTTAGTCGGACACTTAGTACGTAGCTGAATGTGTAGGCTTGATTATCGTTTATGTTGAGAATGTTGATTCGTATAGTGCGGGGTGATTACTCTAATCAATCAAACTTCCTTCTTGGCCGAAGTATAGCAATTTGAAAGTTGGAGACGTAATAAGTCTATGAGACTTATTTTATGTGTGAGGTTGAGAAATGCTTTTGCGTTGTTGGTGCGAAGAGACCGGGATCAGATTTATCTGAAAACCACTTCGGACCAACATATATGCGATGATTGTGCAGGTTGGTCAATGATATTGATATTTAGGATTTTCATAGTAAAGGACAGCTTGTTGATCATTTGGGGTCAAAATAACAATATACATATAGTAGCAGTAGTCTCTTCGTTATGAAATATCCAGTGCAAGGACTATTCGCTACTAATCCTAGGGATTTCCCGACAGGATGTGGTAGGAATGTACCTTCAGTTTGTTCTGTTTCTGGACAACTTGAATGGATGAGTGTCTGACATTGCATTTCTATGATTACGTACATTGGTTTTTACAAACGTGCATCATGTGGGGGCGAAAAAGGCAACTTCTCTTAGCTTAACACCTGCCTTGAGACGTACGAGCTCAAGGGTTGTATTTTTATGGAAGGCAATTAGTAGTCAACGGTAATGGCAATGTGGCATTCAAAGTGATGTGATATGTGATATGTGTTATGTGAAAGGTAATCGGTTCCTCTTTAGCCTCACTCCTCGAAAAATGACTGAAACAGGGATAGAAGCAGCAATGCTAAGTGGGTCGCTCCCAATTAGGAGATGTCATCACTCTTCTTGACATATTTTTTCATGCTATGACGTCATGTATCTGATTATTGTTGATGTATGCTTGTGGCCACGATTAAAGGTCGGTAACGACCGGAGTGATGACATATTCGGTACTATCCAGGTATGGGTAGGCCAGTCTTGTGTTGGTTTAGGCAGGCAGTATCTACTCCCTAGGTACATCTCTCAAGAGGTGTATTGTGTTGGTTCAAAAAAGTAGTCTCTTTACCTAGTCATTTATATGGAAATCCAAAATCTAGTACGTGTCTGCCATTTTCTATTGTAGAAAGCCTTGTATTACAAGGTGTATGCTGGAATTTAATAATGTAACAATTTCAGCTATTTTAATATTATTTGTGTGTAATAGACACTATTATAATATTAGAGGATTTGATATGAGATGTTTGGTTTTCGTAAGGTAAAAACTTTGTCGGTATTTATTTGCGACTCGGTCTTACGAGATACCTTTTGTTTTGATAAAGGAAAAGTTTTGATAACTTTATAAATTCAGTTGAGATGTGTTTCCTCACGCTGGTTTACCAGACTGATCCGGGCGTTCTTCCCTTTCAATGCTCGGGTCAGACCGAGTATATTTACAGGTTCATATTTGGTGCTTGTGGAGCTTCAGCAGGCGAGCTGGAGATCTTCATGTCGTATTCATGTATCTGTTTATTATTCCGCTGCATTGCTTTTCATTGTTGTTGTTGTAAATTATAAGCATTTGTGAGGACAGGTTATTATAACTATCCAAGCTGATGATTATTTAACGAAACGTGACTAAAACACTAGAAACGGGGACTACCCGAGCTAATGATAGAGGCAAGAACACTTTTCGGTGTGTACTCTGATATTGATTTATGTATATTATAGTTTCTCTTTGTAAAGATTATTTATCTATATTATATGTTATTCCGTTGCGATGTGAGATTCTGTATTGTTTTGGTTTTGGTTTCGCTTTTCTCTTCTTATTCTCTTCTCTTCTTCTTTCTTCTCTCTTCCTTCTCACCCTCTCTTTTCTTTCTCATGATTATCTGCAATCAGTGCACTTTGGGTCGGACATGTGTGGTTTATTGTCGGATTCAGAGGGTGCCGATTTCGGGTCGTCATAGCGTGGTATCAGAGCTGAAGGATAAGCGAGAACCTTGGCTTTATTGGGGTATGGACTCATCAGAGATAGGGTTAGTAAACCCTAGGATGAGTAACTCATTAGAGATAGGGTTAGTAACACCCTAGAATGAGTTTGAGTGTATTATATATGAGTGCATATTTGTTAATGACTAATAAATTGTTTTGTGTTGATTTATTTGTTGAGTGATTTCTTGATTCTGATCGATGCGCCCGATCACTGTTATCAATGAGGGTTCCTAAACATTTAAACAAGGTGAACCAACACATTGATTTTGAAAAATTGGTAAATGAAATAATTTTACCTAGGATTATATTTTGAATATAAAGTATATATTTTGAAAGGTTTTATAATTAGAAATGAATGATCAAGGTTAGTGAAATTTAATTATGAACATCTTGTGATTAGAATTTCACAGTTTGACTATAAGATGTTTCATAAAGGTAATCGATAAGTAAGAAATCTGATAAGGTTATTAAGATCTTTAATACTTATTCCAAAATAGCAAATTAAGAAATGATAATGTTAAGTTACTATCATAAATTGATCAATTGTTTGATTTAAAATTTTAAGTACAAATACCTTGTGAATTAAGTTTCACGATTTGACTATAAGGTGTTTGATAATAAGATTTGTTTAAGAAATGAACATATAAGATAAAAATGTATTTAACAAATAGAAAATGATTATGTAAAAGATAAATGTAAAAGGAATGAGAATTTAAATTCGAGTAATTTAAAATAATTGTGGAAATTTAAATGAAGTTAATTAATATAAGATTGTTAGCACCAAAATTGGTCACTAACCTCGTAGAGAAAGATTGTGTAGAGAAATAAGTGATGAAGGTAAATTAAACAGAGAAGACAATGCTAATTTAACTGCAGAAAGTAAGAACACCAAATTTATAGTGGTTCAGCGTAATTGCCTACGTCCACTTTGAGGTTAAACTTTATTGATCTTCTTAATAGTCGATTACAAATACAATTCGTGAATCAAATGCTTGAATGAAGTTGTTAAGTAGCCAGTCTTCTCCCAAAAAGATCCCCTTTTCACTATGACCCTGCCCCTCTATTTATAGACAAATATGGGTTGGACTTCCCAAGTGGGCTTGATGACCGAACACTCTAGCCCGAGTACAGTGGTCGCTGCATGCCGAACCAGGTATGCCGAACACCATAATGCCGAACGATCCTTTCTATGCCGAATGGTATGTTTGATGTGTGGGAAGTGCAGGATGGTTGTCTGTCGAAGCCGAACGTGTCTCTGTCCGAAGCTCTTGGCCGAACAATGCTCCCTGACCGAATGATGCATCTTGGCCGAACGATAGTGTCACGTTGTGCAGTTACGCACACCGAACGTCTTCTGGATGCCGAGTACTTCTGTCGCCGAGTACTCCTGTCGCCGAGTTCTACTGGGCGCCGAATACTATCTGATGCCGAGCACTACCTGATGCCGAGTGCCATCTGATGCCGAGCGCTAGTTGATACCGAGTGCTACTTGGTGCCGAACACTGCCTGATGCTGAGTATTACCTGATACCGAGCACTAGTTGATGCCGAGTACTAAAGATGACGAGTACTATAGATGCCGAGTACCTGCCAATGCCGAGTGCTCAGTTGCCTGGTCAAATCTCCAGGAAACACTTGCCCCCCAAAGTGTATCACGTGACCGAACGTGATGCGCTTTGAATCTAGTCTAACTTTCCTTGGAGATGCCTTCTCGAGAATATGTGCGACGAGCGTGGTATGGACGCCGAACGATACGTTCGAAGCCGGACAATCCTCATGTGCCGAGTGACACCTCGCTTTTAAGCCGAACGCTAAGACTTTGACCGGTTCCACCGGATATAGCCTTTTCAACTTCTATCTTCCCCCTATAAAACCAAGCATCCTTCCTCCATTTTCCTTTTACACCTTCATTTCTGTCACTCCCCAAAGACTTGCAAATTCTCGCCAGCCTATCAGACTTAAAGCCTAATCAATCTTTCTTCAACTTCGATCTTCGAACTAGGTACTATCCCTTCCACGATTAAATTGCTTCAACACGAGATTTAGGTTTGTGTGCAGCCGAGAGGGTCACGTGGAGAACTAGATATTTATACGGTTGTATGACGTGTGGCGAGTAGGAATGACTCGCACATTGGAGTTGTCGGACAATGCATGGTAGTTAGGCCTAGTTCGTTCATGCCGAACGAGACTGGAAGAAAAGAAAGATGGGGTGTCGAACGGCATAATCTTCGCCGAGCGACCTGTTCTTGTTGTTCGGCGTAGATAGAGAAGGAGAAGGGTGGAACTGTAAGCGAGGGTGGAGTGCCGAACGATCATGAATGTCGGACAATACTCAGGCCTAACAAACCTAAACGTCGAACCATATTTCAGCCGAACAGTATCAAGGCTGAACAATACTTAAATGCCGAACCATATCAAGGCCGAACAATATAAATATTGAACAACTGACATGCCGAACTATACTTAGGCCGAACACTCCAAATTCCGAACAAAACCTAGACCGAACAATACGATTGCCGAACACCATTTAAATGCCGAACAGTATACATGTTGAACAACTAACATGCCGAACTATACTTAGGCCGAACATTTATTAACCTTGCCTATTCATATAGCAAGAACAAGGACCTGGATCTAAGCACACTATCACATGAAACTGACCCGGATCATTAACTCCCTAGCTTTAGTAGACATAAATCTGAACTTAGATTAACATTTGTTTTCTGAATTCGAAACTGCAATCACCACAAGGCGGGCTTCTTGGGACGGTCAGCGATGACGGTCTCCAAAGGCGATGATTAGATGCTCATTTTTATATCTTTGAAATCTCCAGATTCTTATTGCTTGTACACGATTGCTTGCACTAGTTCACAAATCACGTGGGGGGGAAATTCGTGTTGTTAATTCTAACGTTCAACGTTTTTTAAGTATAGTTCTCTCAGGAACTTAGCCAGATTCACTATTTATTGAGGATGTCAAGAAAGTCTAGCTCCGCCACTATATCTGACAGGCCTGGGCCGTCATCAAGGCGAGAAACCGCTGATACTTCTAATCCGTCGACTTCTCCTGCTCATAACTTAGCACCCGATGTCCTGGAGGCAACAATTCTACTAGACAATCTGATCGATTCACAGGCTTCGAAGATCAATGAAGCCGCACTCCAACGGATATGTTCCATCCACGGGATTCCTTTCGCCGATGTGCTAGTCCCTTCGCGACATGATCGTCCTCACCTGCCCCCAGTCGGATATACCACTTGCAACAAGTTCATGTGTTGGATGGGCAGCGTGCCTCCGTTTAACTTATTTCTTCGGGATGTGTTACAGTACATCGACATTGCCCCGTCGCAGCTGCACCCGAACGGTCACGCGTTTCTACATGGGACCTACCTACTCTTCATGGCTGTCTTCTCCAGACCTCCAACTCCTGGCGACATCAGATACATCTATATGGTTAAGAGGCGGAAAGACAGCCCTTCCTTCATGTTCCTCGAGCCGTACCACAAAAGCCAAATCTTGACAGGAGCATGCAGTAAATTCGCCCTGTACAAACAGGAATGGTTCTACGTGTGTTGCCCTCCTGGTTTTGCGAGGAGATGGGTTGAAGGCAGTAAGTCTCTTTGCTGAGTCATCATTCGCCTTTAATTGGAGTCATGCTTTTCCTAACTCCTCGTTTCATCTTTTTAGGTATCAACCCGCGTCCGAAGGGTCGAGGATATTCTGAGGCCGTTGAGGCCATTAGAGCTCTTCCTGCAGCGGAACGAGACATTCGAACCATCATTTCAAATGAATCATTGTCAAGGTTCGGCTTGCTAGCCCTAGGTCGTCGGATTAGCCTCCCGGAGGGCGTCTCCATTCCCAAGCCAGCATCCGGTATAGGGAAGAAACAGGCCGGATCGTCATCTCGCCGCACTCCCGATACGCACGAGGAAGGTGAGCGTAAAGAGGACGAAGCTCCTGAGACCCAAGGCGAGAATGTGGGTCCCGCTTGGAATCCGGCGGTCGAAGTTCATGATATTGAAACTTCATCCTCTCCTTCGAAGGGAAAGAAGAGGTTAAAATACAATATTCGGAAGGAGAAAGTTGGCGGCACTTCAAAAGATATGCCTATCCCGTCAGAGAAAGAGGCTTCCTCACAGCACCTGGAGAGTTCTCTAAGGGGTTTGTCGAATCTTTCTATCCCCGATGACATACTTAATTACGGGTTTGACGATCCTGAAGCCGTCAAGTTTTCTTCGCCCGCTAGAGGCAATACGGGAGTTCAACTCCCAGTCCAGGGAGACAATACTCCGATTAGTAAAGATAAAAGAACTGGTATGTAGGGAGGAACACTAGGACACACACGCACATACGCATTCCATCATACACTTCAAGTTTTTTTCTTGTCTCCCAGATTTTTCTTAATTCGTTGCTATCTCCATTCTTTGCAGGTGAAATGGGGCGCTCTCACGGATTCGATCGCCTTCATGGCTCTTCCATATTCCATCATTCTGGATGGGACTCAGGTTCAAGCAGACGCAGGGACAAAGATGATTATGAAGATAGGGACAATCGTCCCCATGAGTCGTCTCACCGTAAGAAGGCATATTCTCAATCTTCACAGTCCCGTGATCCTCTTCCTCCAACTGAGCCGGATAAAGAGAAGTCTTTATAGAAGGGTTACCAATCTGATGTTCCTCGAGAACAACACTCCGGTTCATCGAGTACAAGGCAAGTTCGGGAGCAACGAAAAAGAGCGGAACTTCCAAAGCCTCCTCCCCCTACTCCCGCGGTTGATCCAACTGTAGCGGAAAAGATGGTCGATCTTAAGGCCAAGTTCCCAAAAATTTTCTTTGACGGTCTGAAGTTCCTCCCGGCTATTCACCATATTCCTGGGCATGTGAAGCAGAGTGCCATTGCCTGCAATAACGACGTCTATGTTCAACATGACGCGTTTGTACACTTGGTTGAAAAGGTCTCGGAGGTGTCCGTTGAGCGTCAATATGAGATTGATCGCCTGAAATTGGAGGCTGGCTGCGACAAGAACATCATCAAGCACCAAGACGAAGAGCTCGCTTTGTATAAGTCGAAGGTGGAAGCCGCTGAACAAAGCGCAAAAGATACTTCTGAGGCAGTTACTCGTTTAGAGATGGCTCACAAGAAGGAGCTTGATGAAGCAGTCCAGCGCAGCAGTGCCCTTGCCCTAGAATAAGATTCCGTTCAAAAAGGAAGGGACGCGCTTGCCATACAAGTCAGAGAGCTGAAAGAATTACTTTCCAAGGAAAAGGAGGACAAGGTAGCTGCTCAAGAAGAATCACAACGATACTGTGATGAAATCGTTGCTACTCGTCTCCTGAAAATGAAGCTCGATGACGAACTTGCTGGGGTTGAGAAAATGAAGGACGAAGCCCGTGAGGAGGGCAAGAGAAAAGCTGCGGAGGAGATTGACTCTCGCATCGAGGCGGACGCGGAAGCCGGTAGGGAAGAGGTCAAATGCATGTTTGACCCGTTGATTGCTGAGTATGGAGCCCGCGTCCTTATGCATCGTGACTTAACATTCTTGGGCGATGGCTATCTCGAATCCCTAGCTGAGGCTTGGGAAACCATAGTAAAGATCAGGAAAATCGAGTCGGGCTCTGAAGAGGTCGACGAGGATGCCTTGGTGAAGGAGTTTCTTAGGGGGAATGAGCCAATGGATCTGTCTGCAGCTTTGGCGCTTTATAATAAAGGCTCTCCCCTTCCAAAAGATAAAAGTGATGAAGCGGGCCCGCCTGGGGCTGAGACTATGGCTCCTCATATTGCTGCTCCTCCGGCTGCTCAACCGGCTGGTCGGCCGACACTTGACCCGTTCGATCAGCATGCCGGCTATGATCCTGAAGATCCCGGGCTTGGCGTTCACGTGCTATCTCCTATTCTGGAGGGTGAAACCCCACGCGCAACCGATAGCCAACCAGAACCCGGTAGGAAACTCTTCTTTTCTAGAAGTCAAAAGATCTTGTTATTTTCCAGCATTTATTCGTTCTAATGTTCATTCTTTATGTTTCCATGCAGGCTGCTCTGACCCCGAGCCAACTCCGAGGAGCGATGACGCCAAGGAGGAGGCGGAGAAAACAAGCGACGATGTTCATGCGAGAGTAATTCCTGGTCCCGATGCTCAAGTGATTGGGGTGCTAGATGATGATAAGCTTGACACTCCATCTCCTGCCGAAGGGGGTGATGAAATCGAAATCACTGGCGCCTCTGAGCATACTTCAAAGATGAGCATGAAGGACCGCCTCGCCGAAGAGGAGAAGAAAAAGGCCGAGGTCAAAGTTGAACCTGAAATACTGGAACTTACCGACCCGCGGAACAGACCTTTGAAAATCATTCTCCCGGGCAGGTCCAAACCACTAGATGTTCGGTCTCCCACTCCTGACTCCGCTTCTTTAGCAAGCAAGAAATCCAAGAAAAAGCGTGAAGGAGAGGAGTCGTCGGAAAAAAACAAAGGAAGACAAGAAGAAGAAACCGAAGAAATAATCGATACACTCGTTCAACGAGCTTCTTGCTTAAGTCATGTAGTTGCTTTTATCTTTTGTAGCTTGTAGTTTGTATAGATAGGTCCTTAACTCTGAGTTTTGTAGGAGTAACTGTGTAACCCCATTTTAAACTATTGAATGAAGTTTAGTTTCTTTTTCGTTTGAATGATTCTCTTGCTTTTCTTTGGTTTGCTGACTAACTGTAGTCATAACTCAAGTCCTTATGAGTTGCATTACCTCCTAGTCCATTCTTGTGTTGTTCGAACATCTCCAGACGTGGCATACTTCTTGTTCCACATTTCTCGAGTACTTGGACTTTTTTCTAAATCTGCGCTCCAGGGATTTAAAGTAAGTTGATCCGCGTTCAGGGGATTCCAAGGTTCGCATCGTTTACTCTAGTCCGCACTCCGGGGACTTAGAGTACTCCGATCCGCACTCTGGGGATTCAGAGATTTGAAATCGTTTATACTCCAGTCCGCACTCTGGGGACTTAGAGTACTCCGATCCGCGCTCTGGGGATTTGGAGATTTGAAATCGTTTATACTCCAGTCCACACTCTGGGGACTTAGAGTACTCCGATCTGCGCTCTGGGGATTCGGAGATTTGAAATCATTTATACCCTAGTCCACACTCCGGGGACTTAGAGTACTCCGATCCGCGCTCTGAGGATTCGGAGATTTGAAATCGTTTATACTCCAGTCCGCACTCCAGGGACTTAGAGTACTCCGATCCGTGCTCTGGGGATTCGGAGATTTGAAATCGTTTATACCCTAGTCCGCACTCCGGAGACTTAGAGTACTCCGATCCGCGCTCTGGGGATTCGGAGATTTGAAATCGTTTATACTCCAGTCCGCACTCCGGGGACTTAGATTACTCCGATCCGCGCTCTGGGGATTCGGAGATTTGAAATCGTTTATACTCCAGTCCGCACTCCGGGGACTTAGAGTACTCCGATCCGCGCTCTGGGGATTCGGAGATTTGAAATCGTTTATACTCCAGTCCGCACTCCGGGGACTTAGAGTACTCCGATTCGCGCTCTGGGGATTCGAAGATTTGAAATCGTTCATACTCTAGTCCGCACTCTGGGGACTTAGAGTACTCCGATCCACGCTCTGGGGATTCGGAGATTTGAAATCGTTTACACGAGTCCGTAAATCGTACAGGATAATGTAGTTCGTCATTGTTCCATGCTCGGGGGAGTGTCGTGCCATCAACGGTCGCTAGCTTGAATGTTCCTTCTCCAAGCTTCTGTTCAATGACGTATGGACCTTCCCAGCTGGGATTCATATGCGATGGTACCGGGAAAACTCGTTTCAGAACGAGATCACCTACATCAAAAGTTCTTGGGCGGACTCTGCCGTCGTAGTAACGCTTGACTCGGTGTCTATGCGCTGCCGCCCTTAATTCGGTCTCTTCATGCTTTTCATCGATGCAGTCCAGTGATTCCAACAAGAGGTCCTGGTTCGTCTTGGGATCATAGTACGTCACTCAGTGTGATGGAACTTCAAGTTCCACGGGTATAACGGCTTCCGAGCCGTATGCCAAGGCGAATGGAGTGTGGCCGGTCGCGGACTTGTGGGTAGTTCTATAAGCCCATAGTGCTGTTGGGAGTTCATATACCCACTTGCCTCCAACCTTCTCTAGACGCTTCTTTAGTATGGACTTGATTATTTTGTTAACGGCCTCGACTTGTCCGTTAGCCTTTGGGTGTGCAACGGCGGCGAACTTCTTCTCGATGCCATACTTTAAACAGAACTCTTTGAACTCTCTGCTTTCAAATTGCGTCCCGTTGTCTGTAATGATGGTGCGAGGAAGGCCAAAGCGGCATATAATGTTCCGTACAACGAAGTTAATGACCTTCTTAGAAGTGATTGTGGCCAAAGGCTCTGCCGCAGCCCATTTTGTGAAATAGTCGACTGCAACTATCACGTATTTCGCACCACCTTTGGATATAGGCAAAGAGCCGATTATGTCAATTCCCCAAATTGCAAATGGCCAGGGACTAACCATTTGTGTGAGTTCCGTTGATGGAGTCCTCAGGATTTTCGCATACCTTTGACACTTGACACATTTTCTTGCGTAGTCCACAGCGTCCCGATTTACGGTCGGCCAATAATATCCGTAGCGGAGGACCTTTTTTGCTAGCATTTGCCCCCCAGTATGGTCGCCACATTCCCCTTCGTGAACCTCTCTTAAGACCCGCTTTGTTTCGCCATGAGCGATGCATCGTAATAATGGGACTGAGAAACCTTTTCGATACATTAATCCATCCTGCATCACGTATCGCGCGGCCTTTCGAAGGACCTGGCGTCTTTCGCTCCTTTTTTCTGGTAAAGTCCCGGTCGTCAGGTACAGTTTGAATGGGGTTATCCACGATTCCTCCTTGATTTCCGTTTCCAATATACAATCAACTTTCATCTCGTCTATGCTCGGAGCGTGCAAGGCCTCAACGGGATACAATCACATTTGTTGTGCATCGCCTGTGCTTGCAAACTTAGCCAACAAGTCGGATTCTTTATTCTGCTCGCGTGGGACATGCAAAATGTCATAATGCTCGAGATTCGATAGTAGTTCTTGGACCTGAACAAGGTACGGAGCAAGCTTCTGTCCCTTGGCTTGGTAATCTCCCCGCACTTGGTAAACCACCAATTGTGAGTCACAGAAGATCTCAACTGATTTAATCCAGAGTTCTCCGATGAGCTTTAAGCCAGCAATCAATGCTTCATATTCTGCTTCGTTATTCGTAGCTGGGAAATCAAGCTTCAAAGCATAACAGATTGATCGGTTTTCCGAAGTTATAAGAACTACACCCGCGCCGGAGCAACGGTCGTTGGATGCACCATCAGTGTATAATTTCCATCGAACGGGGGGAATGGCGTCATGATTATCTGGTTCTGTGGGCATGGTAAACTCAGCGATAAAATCTACTAATGCTTGCCCTTGTATGGCTCTCCACGGCAAGTAGGCGATATCGAACTGGCTCAACTCGATGTTCCATTTTAGCAATCTTCCAGAAGTTTCTGGTCGTTGGAGTACCTGCCGCAGGGGTTGATTGGTATAAACACTGATTGAGTGTGCTTGAAAATATGGGCGTACCTTACGTGATGCAATCACCAAGCAATAGGCCAATTTCTCGATTTTAGGGTAATTTCTTTCTACCCCCGTTAAACGCTTGCTAACATAATACACCAGCTTTTGGATTCGGTCCTCCTCATGAACTAAAGCCGCACTTATTGCATGTGGGGATACAGCCAAGTATGCATACAGCGTCTCGTGGTCTACTGGTTTTGACAGCACTAGTGGACTCTCCAGATGCCTCGCCAGATCCCGGAATGCTTCCTCACAACTAGACGTCCATTCGAAGTTCCTTTTCCTTTTCTTTATTATATCAAAGAAAGGGATGCACTTGTCAGTTGCCCTGGATATGAATCGACTTAGCGCAGCTACTTTTCCATTCAAGCTCTGTACCTGTTTTATAGTCCTGGGTACTTGCACATCTCGAATAGCTTGGATCTTTTCGGGGTTAGCTTCAATTCCCCTAGCATTGACGATGAATCCCAAAAACTTCCCCGATGCAACGCCGAAGGAACACTTCAGAGGGTTGATCTTCATCCCGTAATACCTGAGTATGTCGAACATTTCAGCCAAGTCTCGAATGTGGTCGTTTGACTGTCGTGACTTCACGAGCATGTCATCCACATAGACTTCCATCGTCCTACCAAGCTGGTCCTTGAACATTCGATTCACCAAACACTGATAAGTTGCTCCTGCGTTCTTCAGTCCGAAGGGCATTACTACATAGCAATATAGCCCGACATCTGTAACGAAGCTGGTGTGTTCTTGGTCCGGAATATGCATCGGAATTTGGTTGTACCCCGAGTATGCATCCATGAATGATAACAGCTCATGCCCTGTGGTGGAGTCGACCAACTGATCGATCCTTGGTAACGGGAAACTGTCCTTGGGGCACGCTTTGTTCAAATCAGAATAGTCTACGCAAGTTCTCCATTTCCCATTTCCCTTTTTCACCAGTACGGGGTTCGATACCCATTCAGGATAGAGGGCGTCGCGGACGAACCCATTGGCTTTGAGTTTGTCCACCTCCTCTCTGAAAGCAGCGGACCTCTCCGGGTCTATTCCTCTCCTCTTTTCTTTAACTGGGACGTATTTCGGGTCTATGTTCAACATATGACTCATGATGGCGGGAGAAATCCCACACATATCAGAATGCGTCCAGGCGAAAACATCAAGATTCACCCGGAGGAAGTCACTAAGGTCTTCAGTCATTGCGGGGCCAAGTTGTGATCCGATCTTCAGTATTCGCGAAGGGTCGCTTTGGCTGACTGTAATGTCAATCGTTAGTTCAGCCGGCGCCGCCTTTTCTTCCCTGGGTTTCTCATCGTCGTCTCTCGGATCTATGTCTCTGAAGGTCCGAGAGTTATGCCCGAGCCAGGGCTCGGGCACTACTTGTCAATTATCCGAATTATGGATGCGGACAGGATTGTCCGCAACCTTTCCTTTCTCCCTCCGGTGGGCCTCCCGGAGCTCAGCCACATAACAGGAACGACCAGCTGCTTGGTCGCCATGAACAATACCTACTCCCTTGTCAGTTGGGAACTTCAAAGTTAAACACCACGGGGCCAATGATGACCTAAACTCAGCCAGGGCCGGCCGGCCCAAGAAAACATTATATGGAGAGTCCACATCCAAAACTACGAAGGGTAGAATTTGCACCCTCCGACGCTCGCCTTGTCCCAGTTCAACTGGTAACTCGACATACCCCACTGCATCGGTCGCAGCGCCGTTAAAGCCGTGGATACGAGCCTTGGACGGTTTCAAGTCCTTTGTTTCCATTTTCATTTGGTCATAAGCCTTCTTGAAGATGATGTTGACAGAACTTCCGCAATCAATCAGAATTCTCTTCACATATGCTGGTCCGATTGTCGTAGATATGACCATCGGGTCGATGGTTGGAGCCTCTACTTGATGAGCATCCCTGTTTCTGAACACTATGCCGTCTGTCATTACGCGCTGCTGCTTGGCAGGAGCCTCCACGTTTGAACATCACTCAAAATATGCATGTTTCAGGGATCTTGCATACCGCTCCATCTCTTGCCAATTCTTATCCGCGGGGTGAGGCCCGCCGATAATAGTATTTATGACTAGTCTACCCACGGTTCGGGCAGGCTCCTCGGGGTGACGCGGGGCCGGTGCGCGACCTGGGTTGGACGTTCCCTGTCCTCCTTCCTGTGGATCCTTCACAAATTCTTGCAACTTCTTTTGCCTGATCAACTTCTCGATAGCGTCGTGCAGGTGTCTGCACTCTTCCGTATTGTGCCCATAAGTCTCATGGAAGCGACAATATTTCCCAGTTCGCTTCTGCTCCTCAGTTGATTCTTTTGGACGTGGCTTTCTGTACTGAAAAGTATTGCAGGTAGATAGGTAAATGTTCTCAAGAGGCGCATTCAGCGGAGTATACTCGTTGTAGCTTAGAATTCTCGATTTCCACTTCCCCGCTTCTCTCTTCTTCCCTTGATTTCTTCCTCCGGACTCTTTAGACTGCCCAGGCTTGTTCTGGACATTGACTTGGACCTTTCCCGAGTTGTCTCCGGACTGCTTCACAGCAACGTTGCTTTTCATAGACTCTTGGACAGGTCCCGATGCCTTATCTTGCCTTACCCACCTGGCTTCCTCTCTCCTTATGAACTGGTGTGCCTTTGAGTAGAAAAGCTCTAGTGTGGTCGGAGGTTTTCCTGCCAACCAGTCTCCAAATTCAGACTCCGGATCCACACCTCTCATTACAACCATTAGAATTGCATGATCATTGGGATTACTGACTTCAGTTGCCGCAACATGGAACCTTTGTAAATATTCCTTCAATGACTCCCCGGGACTTTGGATTTCACTTGACAGAGACATTACGTCCTTCGGACGAGTAGTGTGTATCCTGAACTGCTCAATAAACTTCTTTGCCAACTCCTCGAAATTGGATACAGACCGCGGAGGAAGTCGGGTAAACCACATAGTAGCGATCACAGATAGAGTAATTGGAAAGCATCTACACTTGGTGGCATCATTTGCTCTAGCTGAATCCATCATCCATTCGTACCTCATGACATGCTGTCTGGGGTCAGTCTTTCCCTCATACGCAGGGATAGTAGGCATACTGAACTTCCTGGGGTACGCCGCCTGCAACACAACATCTGCGAATGGATTATGACTTCTTGATACTCCCCAATCATCATTTGATAAGCCCTGATTCTCTCTCATCAACTGCCTGACCATGGATGTCAGATCTGGTGTCTGTATGGAAGGCGGAAGGTTAGAGTCTGTTCTACGCGACTATCCATGTTGATGCCTCCTCTCCTGGCGATCTGCCAATCGTGCGTCTTGAGGTTCCACATTGTTAGCGTTTTGATGGTCTGGGCCTCCATCCTCCATTTGCACTCCAGTCCTGAAGTTTCCAGCTCTTGCTTGGTCACGGTCTCCAGCTGTTTGAACAGCAGCATCTGCTCGCGTAGCTTCAGTCTTACGGCGTCTGCGCCTGGGAGGTTCATCAGAGGAAGTAGAGCTGTCAGATGAGGAATAAGGAGCGGGATTTCCCCCAGCATTCTATTGCTGCTGTTGAGTGAGTTGTGCCATCAGGTTGGCGTTAGCTTGCATCTGCTCTCCTAGTTGTCTCCTGCTTTCTCTGAGTTCTCTCACCAAGTCGTTGAACTATATTCTGGTGACAACCGGAGCCTGGTCCTGAGCGGCAATTCCTACATCCGGAATTGTTGGTTGATTGCTAGGTCCTTCTTGTTGCACGCTAGCAGTCTCGTGGGCATCCACATTATGAGAAGCTGACCTGGTACGTGGTCTTGCCATTCTAGAGTTATTGGTATGAACTCTGAGTAGAATCAACGGATGTCCTATCAATGAGTCGGATCTCCTTTGGGGGATTTATTCAATCCAGTAGCTTCAAAGCAGATCCTTAAGGTCTGAGAATTCAATTCTAAGTGAAAGCACCAAAGTGTTAGCACCAAAATTGGTCACTAACCTCGTAGAGAAAGATTGTGTAGAGAAATAAGTGATGAAGGTAAATTAAACAGAGAAGACAATGCTAATTTAACTGTAGAAATTAAGAACACCAAATTTATAGTGGTTCAGCGTAATTGCCTACGTCCACTTTGAGGTTAAACTTTATTGATCTTCTTAATAGTCGATTACAAATACAATTCGTGAATCAAATGCTTGAATGAAGTTGTTAAGTAGAGAAGATGAGTCTCAAAAATGGCAGAGTCTCCCCAGTCTTCTCCCAAAAAGATCCCCTTTTCACTGTGACCCTGCCCCTCTATTTATAGACAAATATGGGCTGGACTTCCCAAGTGGGCTTGATGGTCGAACACTCTAGCCCGAGTATAGTGTTCGCTGCATGTCGAACCAGGTATGTCGAACACCATAATGCCGAACGATCCTTTCTATGCCGAACGGTATGTTTGATGTATGGGAAGTGCGGGATGGTTGTCAGTCGAAGCCGAACGTGTCTCTATCCGAAGCTCTTGGCCAAACAATGCTCCCTGACCGAATGATGCATCTTGGCCGAACGATAGTGTCACGTTGTGCAGTTACGCACACCGAACGTCTTCTGGATGCCGAGTACTTCTGTCGCCGAGTACTCCTGTCGCCGAGTTCTACTGGGCGCCGAATACTATCTGATGCCGAGCACTACCTGATGCCAAGTGCTAGTTGATACCGAGTGCTACTTGGTGCCGAACACTGCCTGATGCCGAGTATTACCTGATACCGAGCACTAGTTGATGCCGAGTACTACAGATGCCGAGTACTATAGATGCCGAGTACCTGCCAATGCCGAGTGCTCAGTTGCCTGGTCAAATCTCTAGGAAACAAAGATGAATTTATAAAAAGAATTTATAAAATAGGTTTTATAAAAAAAGTAATCTTTAAAGGATTTTGAAAATGGTATTATTTTAGATAAAAAAGAAGAAGAGAAAGGGCATTTTATGATAACTAGTACGAATGGCTCGGAAATAAACTAAAAATGGGCAGGAGATGTGTTCGGATGGTAAACACTTCTCTTAAGTATTACTCTTCTTGTTAAGAGGATATATGATACTATTGGTAGCACCCAGTTTCCTGGTATTATTTTGGAGTTAGTCGATCTATATAATTTTTTTAAGTTAAAGAGATAATGGGAATCATTAATTGATAAATTGATTAGTAATATTTATAAAAATGTTTAAACTAAAGATAAATTACCTTTTGAGTGAAAATGGTTCCTTTGGAATATTTTCCTTTAATAAAAATATTTGGAAATAAATAATTAATGGGATTATATAAAGAAGCACCTTTATAAAATGTTTGAACTTAAGATAAAAGTTTTATGAAAAGTTTTATAAAGTTAATAAATACATATATTATATGTAGATCATTTCGTCGCACAAATTTTGATCTAAGATTCGAGTTCGGGACTTTAAGGTGTTTACACCGATCCAAAAAAGAATTTACCACTTGATTCTTGACAGCGAAAATTGATGAGGGTTTGTGGTTAGGTACTTGAGTTTTCTATCGTAGTTGAGAACTGTGCAAGGAAAGCAAAGGTTTCTGATCTAGAAGCCTGATCAGAGTCCGCACTAGAGAATCGGGGGATCGATACTATTTCAGAAATAAAGTTGTGTATTCAAATAGGAGATCAAATAAGATATTTCATACAGATGATTTGTGTATATTATATGGAAATAAGTTTAAAGATAAATGTTTTGTGTTTTGAGTAATTTCGAGGACGAAATTCTTTTAAGTAGGGGAGAATGTAACGACCTAGAATTTGACCACTTTAAAATATACTATTTAAAATGATTTTAAATATAAAATATGTAATGTTATATGATTCAAACAATATTAGATAGGGTTTGGAAAGAGAAGTATACACAAAAATAGTAACATTTGCCTATATCGACAAAAGTAACAAAATGCTGATTTTAGAAAAGTAAGTTTCAATGCTTAAATAAATTATTTTAATTAATTTATGAGTGTTTATATTTTTAAAAATAAATATAAAAATTTATTTTTAAATTTGGTTTACACAAATAAATAGTTTAACTAAAACATCAAAATGTGAACGTAAAACATTTTATCAAAAATCAACGTTTTATCGATTAAAAGCTGTCGCAACGTTGTCGCTTCTTTACTTTCTTATATAGGAACATATATTAAAATAGTATAAGTATTAATTAATTCAGTAATCAAGTTTACTTTTACTAAACATACTTAGAAAATTCTAGAATATAATTAACAAAAAGTAAGCATAAAAAGAAAAAAAAGGTACAAAAGTCAAAAAGTAAAACGTCAAATCAACCAAACATAATTATTACTTTCTTTATTTAATGTTTAAGTGAAAATGACATAAAGTAATGAATTGAAATGTGATGTTAAGTGTTGAAAAAAAATAAGGTTGCTTAAAAAGTAAATAAAGTTATTTTGGTAATTTGGTAAAGGGATATTTTGGTAACTTATCACTTCATTTTTTTATAAATACCAACCACTTTCTCACTTTTTTCACTCCATATCTACCTTCTTCTTCCTCCTTGAAGCTCTCTTTAATGGTTTCTTCTTCACTCTTTTCCTTACTAACTTTTTCAAAATCATATCAAATCAACTCCAAACACAACCAAACTTTGCCAAAGACCTTAGAATACCATTAAAACATGGTTTAGCATCTAAGAATAGAAGAAATGATGGAGGAGAGGTTGGAACCCATGGAGGCCGAACGATTTGGAAGGAAAGCAAGTTTGGGAAGCTCCAGAGCAAGAAAAATAGAAGGAAGTGCCGCCAATTTCATTCCAAGGAGCTAGGACCAAATTCAAGGTGCTGCAGAAGCTCTGCCAAATTTTCCAAATTTGGTTGAAGTTGAAAACAATAGTGAAGTGTTGGATTAAATGAATGTTGGTAGGCAGTTAATCAATTTGGTTAAAGGTGAGTACTCATATTTAAAGTTACTAATTTCAAAAAATATTTCAATTTAATAACATGAAAATTTTAGTATATGTTGGATGATTTAATGGATGATAACTTGGTTGATATTCTGATTGATTCTATGTTTGTGATACGGATGATAACTTGGTTTGATAAATGATAAGAAAAATGATTAGTAAGCATAGTTAATTTAATAAGAATTCAAATCCATATAAATATGTGTATGGAAATTATTTAGCCTCTTAATGAAATCAAAACATCTAAAAAGATTGAAAATGATATAATACTATAATATGAAATGAAATGGAAAATAGATTTGAAATATGAAAAATATTGTTTAAAATGAGTTTAAAATGATTTAGAAATGTTTTATAAACATTTAAAAGTGTTTCCATGAAGTTTGAAAAGAAATTGAAAATTTAGTCAAAAATTGGCGCGTCGCGTAACGGTAGTTCGCGATTTCGCGCCATAAAGGTCAAACGAGTGTAAAAGTTGGAATATAGGTCGGAATTTTTCGAGATAAGAATTTTCCAAACTATTATATACATAGTTTTCCAATGAAGAAAGAAAATAAAGATTTCGATAAGTAGATTTTAAGATATGAATAAAACAATTTTTTGGAAAAATCGCGGTTTTGCAGTTCGGAATCCAAAACTGGATTTCTTTGAAAATGATGTTTTAAAATTGTTTAAAAATATGAAATAAATCTTACAAATCTTTTTAAATGTTTTAAAAGTGATTTAAGTAATAGAAATAGATTTTCAAACAATAAAAAGTCGTTTTAATCAATATAGCTTTAAAAAGCACTTTCCGTACCACTTTTTCGCAGCACTTTTCAATAACTTTTGAAATATAGTTTTAGCACAACCGTTCTTTTCCAAATCTTTTGTAAAGGTTCTTAGATGATTAATAGAGTATTCTAAGGGTGATTTGAAGGATTTATGGAATGATTAAATAAATGAATAAGTATTTTAAATAACGATTTGGAAGTTATAAATCATGTCTAAAAATGAAAGGAGTATACGGAAACGACTAGTACATTTGTCCCACTTGTGAGATCTAAATGGTAAAACAAGGTGTGTAACTAAGGTTAGGAATGGAGCAACCAGTGCCCTGAACTTACCTGGCCTTTATTTTATCTTTTAGACCAGGGGTGGAACAGATCGAATGGAAAGCCCGGATGCTCTAAAAGATCATAATTAAATTTTTTCCAAGATAAAAGAAAAGAAACAAATTCTTTGAATTTATTATAAATGGTTTATATATAAGATTTATAATAGCGATATTTTATAAATAAGAGTAGTGTAATTATAAACGAGTTTTATAACTGTTAAATTGAAGGTATAAATGAAAGATTATAAGTAAATAAGATTTAATAAAGTGGAATTTTATAAACGTTGTTTTATAAATATTAGAATTGGTTTTGTAATCAAATTTATATATGGATTTGCAATTAAGATTTAGAAATAAATTTATAATGGATTTTATAAACAATAAGATTGAAAGGAATAAATTGGTAAATAAAGCAATTTATAAGTAAATAAATTTATAATGGGGTTTTGACATATAAATGAGATAAACGGGAAATTTGTTAATAAAGGGATTTTATAAATGGAAGTTTTATAAAATAGAAATGTGAATTATAAACACTTTTTTTATAAATGTGAAATCAATTTAATTTGATAAGCTAAATATGGATTTTTATAAAGGAATTATATTCACGATTTTGTACAGTGAATAATCCTTTAAATTAAATGTGTAGAAGTAATGAATTCGATAAAGGAATTATATTCACGATTTTGGACAGTGAATAATCCTTTAAATTAAATGTGTAGAAGTAATGAATTCGATAAAGGAATTATATTCACGATTTTGGATAATGAATAATCCTTTAAATAAAATGGATGTTTTGGAAAGTGATATTAAAAAAAAGGGAATTTAAATGGTTTGAAAATACAATAAGTTGTGAATTTACTTATTATTAAATAAGTATATGAAAATGTTTTCCAAATATCCAATAAGTGAAATGGTTGTGAATATTATCTTTTTAAAAGATATTTTGAAGTGAATAATTGGGAAGTGATTTGATTTATAAACGATTAATAAAATCAGGCCCAGTGATTACTTAAGTGCTAGATTTTGTTTGTTGCTTTGATAGTTAAATAACCGACTATCAAAATTGGCCATTTTAGTTCCTCAACTTGATGTAGGAACTAATTAGTCGTACACTTAGTACATAGCTGACTGTGTAGGCTGGATTATCGTTTGTGTTGAGAATGTTGATTTGTATAGTGCGGGGTTATTACTCTAATCTATCGAGCTTCCTTCTTTGCCGTTCTTTTGCGTTGTTGGTGCGAAGAGTCCGGGATCAGATTTATTTGAAAACCAATTCGGACCAACATATATGCGACGATTGTGCAGGTTGGTCGATGATATTGATATTTAGAATTTTCGTAGTGAAGGACTGCTTGTTGATCGTTTAGGGTTAAAATCCCAATATACATATAGCAGCAGTTGTCTCTTCGTTATGAAATATCCAGTGCAAGGAATTTTTGCTACTAATCCTAGGGATTTCCCGACAGGATGTGGTAGGAAAGTACATTCGGTTTGTCCTGTTCCTGGACAACTTGTATGGATGAGTGTCTGAAATTGCGTATCTATGATTACGTACATTGGTTTTTACAAACGTACATCATGTGGTGGTGTTGAAGCAACTTCTCTTAGCTTAACACCCTCCTTGAGACGTAAGAGCTTAAGGGTTGTATTTTTGTGGAAGGCAATTAGTAGTCAACGGTAATGGCAATGTGGCATTCAAAGTGATGTGATATGTGATATGTGTTATGTGAAAGGTAATCGATACCTCTTTGGCCTCACTCCCAATTAGGAGATGTCATTACTCTTCTAGATATATCTTTACAGATTATGACGCCGTATATCTGATTATTGTTGATGTATGCTTGTGACCACGATTAAAGGTCGGTAACGACCGGAGTGATGACATATTCGGTATTATCCAGGTATGGTTAGGTCGGTCTTGTGTTGGTTTAGGCGGGCAATATCTGCTCCCTAGGTATATCCCTCTAGAGGTATACTGTGTTGGTTCGAAAAGGTAGACCCTTTACCTAGTCATTTGTATGGAAATCCAAAATCCAATACGTGCCTGCCATTTTCTATTGTAGAAAGCCTTGTATTACAAGGTGTATGCTGGAATTTAATAATGTAACAATTTCAGCTATTTTAGTATTATTTGTGTGTAATAGACACTATTATAATATAAGAATATTTGATATGAGATGTTTGGTTATCGTAAGGTAAAAACTTTGTCGGTATTTATTTGCGACTCGGTCTTACTAGATACCTTTTGTTTTGATAAAGGAAAAGTTTTGATAACTTTATAAATTCAGTTGAGATGTGTTTTCTCATGCTGGTTTACCAGACTGATCCGGGCATTCTTCCTTTTCAATGCTCGGGTCAGACGAGTATATTTATAGGTTCATATTTGGTGCTTTTGGAGCTTCAGCAGGCGAGTTGGAGATCTTCATATGGTATACATGTATCTGTTTATTATTCTGCTGCATTGCTTTGCATTTTTGTTGTTGTAAATTATCAGCATTTGTGAGGACAGGTTATTATAACTATCCAAGCTGATGATTATTTATTGTGTACTCTGATATTGATTTATGTATTTTACAGTTTCTCTTTGTAAAAATTATTGATCTATATTATATGTTATTCCGCTGCGATGTGAGATTCTGTATTGTTTTGGTTTTGCTTCTCTCTTTTTCTTCTCTTCTCTTCTCCTTTTTTTATTTCTTCTCACCCTCTATTTTCTTTCTCATGATTATCTACAATCAGTGCGCTCGGGGTCGGACATGTGTGGTTTATTGTCGGATTCAGAGGGTGCCGATTTCTTATCGTCACACCTTCCGAATCAACTCCTTAATCATATCCCGCATGTGTGCACTCGTTGGTATTGTGACCGTCAGTTTCATGGAATCCGTAGAACTTGCCTGACTTTCTCTCCTTCTCAGTCGACTCTCTTAGAGCCGGCTTTCTATACTGCTTAGTGTTTTGTGCTACCAAATAGATATCCTCTAGCGAGTTGTTTAGTTCAATATAGCTATCATATTTAAAAGTCCTAATATGATTTCTGTTATCTGGCTTCTTCTTCTAAGCTCCATCATCTAAAGCTTCTGATTATTGTTTTGATTACCAGCAATCGCATCCACACTCCAAGAGCTTCCTTCAGATTGCTTTATGGCAACGTTGCTTTGTATCACTTCATTCAAATTTTCAGCACCAATCCTCCATGGACGTTTCTTTTCTTCCTTCAAGCATAAGTATTCGTTATCCTTTATATAGAACAACCATCGTTGATGGGGGTTCCCTTTCCAACCATTCCCTAAACTTCGTATCAAGATGAATCCCCTAATCAATTCCATCAGCACTATGTCATCCTTAGGATCTACAACTTTTGTCATGGTTGTATGGAACCAATTCAAGAAAACCTTTAGCCACTCTACCTCAGCTTGGAAAAGGTTCGACAAAGACATCACATGCTTTGGACGTGCAGTATGCAAACGAAATTGTTCTGCAAACTTTTTCGATCACTCAATAGAAGATGGTATGGACCTTGGCAGAAGTCGAGTGAACCACATCATAGCTACTCCTAAGAAAATTGGGAAACGATGGCACTTTACAGCATCGGAAGCTCTAGCTGAATCTGTATGCCATTCATAACTCAGCAAAGGCTACCAAGGGTCTGTTGTTCCTCCGTACAACGACATAGTAGGCATTGTGAATCTCCAGGGGTATCTCTTACGTAGAATGTTCTTTGTAAATGGATTCCGGCTGGGAGAAGTACCCCATTCATCGTTACTCCTAAAACGATTCTCGCTAACTAGTCTCCTGGCTATATCCTCCAGGTAGTCTGGGTCAACAGGTTCGACTAAATGGCGGTAATCGGGCTCCGCTTCGAGTGTTCGGCCCAGCGAACGCTCTTAGTTTGGCTCCTGATGCCTAGGTTCTCCATCCTTCGGGAAATCCATTCGTCCAACAGTCACCCCTATTTGATTCGCATGAGCAAAATCATCAGCAGTAGCACTATTCTCTAGATTTTGACTACCAACGCGGGTCTTGAAGCCGCCAAGTCCATGCCACCTTCCACAGGATGGGCTCTGGACCCACCCTTGGAGGGGTCAGTACCGAACCCTAACCTTGGCTCAATACTGATCCCCAAGCTCAAACCTAGGGCTCGCCCTCTACCTTGGTACAATGTTCTAGCAGCACTTTGAGTCCATTTCTGCTTCTTGTCCCTCCATCTCTGCTCAAATGAGGAACTTTCAGATGAAGAACTAGAGTCCATCCCACTCCTTCTACGCTATTTTGAGTTAGCTCATTCAACATTTTCAAGCTCTGCAGCATCGTCTGATTCATCTCATTCTGACTAGCTTGGAACCCATCTTCCATCTGCTTCATCATCACATCAATCTCCATTCTATTCACAATGTCAATTAGAGTCTGGATCTCTATTTGGGTAGGTTGGACAACTCTATGCCCTTGCTGAGGATTCTGATTCTCAACTTCGATAGTAGCTCTGAAGTTGGTAGAATGGTCTCTTCTTGATAGGGCCATGGTAGAAAGCTTCTAGTAGATCTTTACAAAACTGAGTTGTATAGTTAAAATTTTGAGAAATTGGATCTATCTCTTAGATATGGAAAATCCAATAGTAGATGATAGATACAAATAGCCCAAGTTCACAATTCTCAATGAAAAACACCAAATTGTTTAAACCATAAATGGTACAAACACCAAGGAATTAAAGTAAAGAATAAAATATAAAGAAACTAAATGAAAAATGAGGAAAAGAGAAGACACAACAATTTATAGTGGTTTGTCAAAGCTAGGCCTACGTCCACTCTAATCTTTTATTTCTTATTTCTGACTCGAAGGAAAAAGTTCTTAGAGGTCGGTACAACTCTGACACTTAGATTTTGGTAATTTCATGAATATAGTATTAGGACGAAGTAGAACCAAAAGATCTTGAAAATTAAGCCCTACCCTCCTATTATAGAGGTAGGGAGCCTAATATCTTGCACAAAATATTTCCAAACCGTTGCCCATGATTTAGACCAATTCTTCCAAGAAAGTAGATGCCAACTCATCAGGAAGTAGCTGTCGGTACTGTTATCCTGACTTTTAGCAAGGCCGTGACACCAAGGAATTGACTATAAACAAAAGATACTTCGTCCCGAAGATTGGTTGTATGCAGGCTCGCTATGGATATCGATGAATTTTATCCGAGTCCGAATCAAGCTACAATTGACAAGAAACAACGAGCAAAGCCGTAGAAGCCAACATACCAAATTTCAAGTCAATCCGAGTTCGTATGCTCAAGATATGATTGACGCAAAGTTGAACATTGTTCTCATTCGTATCCATAAAACATGCACTATTCGTATCCATCAAATCCATGTTCGAATCGATACATTCGAATCCATCTGAACTACACTGTTCGTATCCATCGTGGAGTCGCTGTTCGTATCCATCATGGAGCCGTTGTTCGTATCCATCACATTGTCAATGTTCGTATCCATCATGGAGCCACTGTTCGTATCCATCACATTGTCGATTGTTCTTATCCATCAAACACTCGAGCAACCATTTGTTCGTATCCATTACACCATCAGTTGTTCGCATCCATAAAGATGGAACAACTTCGATCGATGCGAATAGAACCATGAAATCGATGCGAATAATATGGCCTAGATCGATGAGAACAGAACCACAGCACTCGATACGAACAGAGTAGCTTCGGTCGACTCGAACATGAGCGAGTCAAATCGATACGTACGAGGCACAAATGTGGGAAGACTCGGTCGACTTGGCACGCAAAAGGGATCGAGCTGAGTAGTTAGCGCCACGTCAATCTACAGGCACGTGCCTGGATCGATCCGAACATATCGATGCAAACAAGTATCGATACGAAGAAAACAACGCGCGAGAAGCCAAACTTGCATCGATCGCAACTTGCAATCCACAAGTCCAAATGCTATGAAATTTTCAGAGGAGCTTACGTACAACCTAAAGAATGTTCCTGCCAAATTTCGATTCGATTGGATCAAATCTTGATCGATACGAAATTCGTTCGTACCGATCACGGATCGAGTCGAAATTATGTGGGATCGATCATGTGGGCCCACTCACATGCCAGAAGAAGTCTCCTAAGATCTGAGCGAGATATTTTCCTCCTACACCTATAAATAGAGCCCCAGGTCCTACAAAAAAGGGATCTTTTTGGCTCTTTGAAGTCCAGACTCTGCCGGAACCATTTTCATACTTCAAGGCTGCTGTTGTACTAGAATTTTGATCACTGTAATCAGTTGTAATCAACAAGTAATAGCAATAAAGTCATCAACTTCAAAGTGGACGTAGGTCGGATTGTCGAACCACTATAAACTCTATGTTCCTTTCTGCTTTCATCTAAATTTTCTGAGTGTTCTTCATTTTTAATTCTCTACATATTTATTATCTGTGATTTGTGATTGTAAACGGGTGCTCTCATCGACAATTGGGTGTTTGTGACCAATTTTGGCACAAACAGGTACCAATCCATAGGTAGGGGTCGGTACCGATCCCCAAGATGGACATATTGGTTTTCTTCAAATCTTCACCTTAGCTCGTCTTATGGTTAGCTTCATGATTCTATAGTTATTTGACTAGTATTAGCTTATTTCTAAGTCCAAATGATGAAGTTATGGAAGAGCAAAGTGGAAGTTTTAAGTGTTTGCGGAGATCGATAGAGAATTGCATTGATTCGACAAAATGACTTTGGAAATAGGCTCAAGGCATTTTGTAGAAGGCATAGGCAGAAGATGGGATCCACCTGAGGTGGAAGTAGGATTGGATACTGAACCCTAACTTAGGCACATTTTCACTTTCCTTGGTTCATGGTGTATTGGCTTTGACCTTGTGATCATGTTTATGCTTGGTTTTTGAACTTTTGGGCTATCTCTTTGGGCTACTTGCCTCGATAACTATGAGTTTGATCCGTCTAGTCTGCCTGAACATTGCCTGGTCAAAAGGCTGGACAACATATGTCACTTCAGATTTTTAGATATTTTTGGGGTTTTCCCAAGGAACTATGAATTTATTATGCTAGATAAGCGTTTAAATTGATAGTTATTTAAGGATATTTATTAATCAAATTGGTACATGTTTTTGTGAAGGTAAACTTTATTTCAGTAAACTCTGAAAATAAAATGTAAAGTTTTGATTCCAACCGATCATATTTCGAAAAGAAACAGGAATATGTAAAATGAAATTGCTTTAAAAAGAAAGAAAACATTTTTATAATAATTACAACTATGCCACCAATATGGGGCATCCCCATGATGTCTGGCATCAACAATAAGTGGTATCACTTTATAGTTGTATGCGATATCGGAATCGGCGGGATTGACATAAAGCAATGCATGTGATATTTATACCGTAAATATGTGATGCATTGGATCATGCATCCAACATCATTATTATGGGAATACTGCATCTCATGGGTATATGAGGTACTGATGCCATGAGTTTTATGCCACAAGTCAACAATTCCAATATCAATTTATTTTTTGGCAATGATGCCGCTAAAATGTGATTTCAAGTAAAATATTGATGTCATGAGTTTTCCATGTCGTCATCCTATATTTTGTGGCATAATAGCCGAAGCATAGTATTTTCGATATACTTATAATGATGCTATAAGTAATTGATTTCACCTCAAAGTATTTTGCCGTAGTTTATCAATGTTAACCTTCTATATTTCCTTGTTTTCAGCAGAAATGACATGCGGCGTTGATGCCGTATTTCTTTTATGTCAACATTAAGGCCTTATAGGCTGAGTTGTCAAGTTTCTATGTTAACTAAAGCTATGTTTTAAGGGCGGGTAGCTTGTATATTAAGTATGTCAATAAACTTATATTTCGACATTAATTTTTTATATACTTAAGTTAATTTAAGTTTTGTTTTCTAAACTTAGATAAAGGCCGTTATTGCGGCATGAATTTCGATTCTATTTCGCTATATTAATAGTGGTCAGCCATATGCTTTATGATTTTGACATTATTCATTAGGGACACCAATGTATATTATATTTGACTGCCATTTATTTTATGATTCTGACATCACATATATTGGGGATACCAATGTGTATTATTACGACATGCTATAAGTTAAAGGTTTGCCAACCTAATTGGGGATACAGATAGGTTGGGCAGATGAGTGAATAATGTGTAATATGCTTTAAAATTGATAAGTGATGGGTTCATAGTCATCCTAGGAAAATTATGGAATGTGTGATGGATAGTCCATATAATGCCTAAGATAGATAGTCTCTATATAGTTAATGAAGGGCTCATAGTCATCCTAGGAAAACTATGATATATGCGATGGATAGTCCATATAGTTTAAAATGAATGAAATGTATGTGATGGATAATCCACATAATTTAGATAGTTAAACCATGTGTGATGGGTAGTCCATATGGTAGGGGATAGATAATCCATATATTGAAACACATGTGAAATGGGTAGTCCACATAAATATAAGTTGGATAGTCATTTGAAGTTAAGATAGATAATCAGATGAAATTGAGATGGATAGTCAATTAAATTAGGATGGGTAGTCCATTGTATGTTGCATAACTGCAAATGTTACTTACTATGTTCTAACCATTGTGGATGCATGAGCATAGTATATGGTTGATATGTTTTGGATAAATAAAGAGAAAACTCATTCCGCTCAGTGACGTGGACTCACTAGATATCCATTTTGGTTGGAGATGGTAGGTTATTATTCACACTAGACTATTTGTCTAACCCAAAGTTTTTTTTTTCTCCTTAAACTCTTGGGTGCTCATTTGAGTAGGCCAGGAATAGGGTTTCAAGTTTTTCCAGTAGGGAGGAGGTAGATACCTATATTAGGAGTTTTATTTAATCCGCTGTAGTTCATTTTGGTTGAATGGATGTAATGACAGAAATTATAACTATCAAGTAGTAGTGAACTCTTATCAATCAAGGGGGCATCTTCAATGTTGCCCTTGGAGTATCTTGTAATAACTATATTTTCTCTGAATAAGGGATCGAATAGGATTATGTGATGAATATGAAATATTATTTTGAAATGAAATGTGAATGTTTATATAACGAATTGAGTTTTGAAAATTTTAATATTCATATGCTTCTTATGTTATATATAATTAACATAGCCACGTTTTGTTATTGGAAATTAATACTATGGATGGCTATAGCATTTGTTACCCTTAGTTTTGGGTTTCAAAATGGAGGATGTTACAAGAATGGATAGATGTGTACATTGGCAGTGAGACCTAGACATTATTTATTCCGCCTGGTTAATATTCGACTGGGGCGATTTTATGGCACATTGCACAGACATATGGTTCTATGGTGTACGTGCAACACTAACGATGATGCTTAGAGAATGGCTAAAGGGAGTTTCCTTAGTATGCACGGCAAGGAGAACATAATACCGTGTTGTTGAAGGATGCCCACACTATGCAATAAGTGGAATTACATTACCATTGAGAGTGGACATGGATGCAATTGACCCTAAGACGTATTTGGCGGAGTCAGCATTGTAGGCTCCACCTCAATGTGTAAATACGATAAGGCTAGTCGTAATTTAGGAATGTAGTCCCAAGGATGATATTGTAGGTGACCCTATACTGGAATAGTTCCAACAGCCATTACCTGATCCATAGTAATTTGAGTTTTGATTAGTTGTTAGATCTTAAGTATAAATCTTCACAAGATGTTGGTATATGTGTATTTAGTACTATAACCCCTTAGGTTAACAAAACCTATCTTAGTAAATAGTTCACAAACACAGGTGGAACATCCTAGGTCACATAGAGTACTAATGAAGTTAATTGCATGTGATTGACATATATTGATGATGTAACTCATTCAACAGACTTTTGTCTGGCCCACTCCTTTCCTTTCTTTTTCCCTCACCACATGAGGATGGAGCAGCAAGTGATTGGCCTAGACCTATTAAGTGGACAAGTGAGCTTGGGATTGGCATTCCTTACTACTTTTCATTACTCTCCATGTAAATATTTGTTGTACTTAGTATTTACCATATGATTTGTTGTATTTCTATAAACTCTGGATTATGACTACATATGTTTTGAGACTGTGTTTTTAAGGATATTTTTTGAGATGACTATTTTTATTTTTTTATTTTTCTAACTTTCCCCATGAGATCTTAAAGTGTAAAATGTCTTAGATTTTATCCTTATATTCTTAGTCTTTATAATGTTTAAAAACCCAATAGCTCATACTTCTTGACACCGACACAAGTCCGAAAGTCTCCCTAGGCTTTGGATCTGTATGTCGGGAGATGTAGGTTGTCACACTTGGTATCAGAGCCTAGTTTAAAAAATTTCTTAGGGGGTAGGAACGTATTAAGACAACATACTTGAAAATTTTTGGAAAATTTTTTCCAAGAAGGTTTTCAAAGTGAGTTTCTAAAAGTGTGTGTGTCTATATAGATAAAAAGTTTTTCAAATGATTCATATGTAAATATAATACCAAAAAAACACTATCACTTATTCTTTCCAATACTATTTGTGGAAAAGTTGCTGATAATTCCTAAATCACAAATAGTGATGATGAGCGATCTTGCTAGTTGCGGCTTAGTTGATGCAGCTGAAATTCCATCCATGAACGTCCTGATTTCGTTCCATCGGTATCTGCAAGCAAGAGAACAAGCTAAGCTTAACCCCAATAGGGAGCCCACAGAACAGGTGCTAGGTGTAGTTCCCACCCACCCACCTATTGTCGATTTCGCTAAGCTATGTAAGGACTTTGCTTGTCTATGAAGGAAGACGTATATGGGGATGGAGTCATAGGTAGACTTAAAGGCATGGATCCGCACTTGCGAGATGATTTTTGGATTGATGGGCCTCAGAGATGACATTAGGAGATAACTTGCTAACTGGCATTTACAAGGAAAGGCTTTGAAGTGGTAGGACATGGTAGTAGAAAAGACAAAGGAGGGAGAGATTACCTTGGGAGATTTTAGGAGGTGTTTTAGGATAAAGTTTCTTTCCATGGCAGAGCAGGGAGTATAGTTGGAGAAGCTAATACATTTGCAGTAAGGAGAGATGTCAGTGAAATAATAAGCAAATTAGTTCAATGAGTTGGCTAGGTTTGGTATAGGGCTAATAATTACCCCTTACAAAAAACTCTGAATTTTGCAAAGGGGCTGAATCAACCTCTTTAAGATTTGGCCCTTAGTCATATTCCGATGGGTGAAAATTTCAAGGGTTTGGTGGAGATGGCCTTATTGAACACTATTTCCAAAGAGGAAGTGAAGATTGAGCCCAAGAAATTAGGAGGAAAGACATTGTTAGCACCAAAATTGGTCACTAACCTCGTTGAGAAAGATTTTTTAGAGAAATAAGTGATGAAGATAAATTAAACAAGGAAGAATATGCTAATTTGAATGTAGAAAGTAAGAACACCAGATTTATTGTGGTTCAGCATAATTGCCTACGTCCACTTTGAGGTTAAACTTTATTGCTTTACTTGATGATTGATTACAGATACAATCCGTAGATCAAATACTTGAATACAATTGATAAGTAAAGAGGATGAGTCTTGAAAGCGGTAGAGTCTCCCCAGTGTTCCCGAAAAAAGGTCCATTTCACTGTGCCCTTGCCTCTCTATTTATAGACAAATGTGGGTTGGACTCCTCTGGTGGGCCTGGTAGCTGAATAACTCGGTCCAGATGGACTGGTCCATATATGCCGAACCAAACAGGCCGAACGGTCGGATGCTGAACCATCTTCCTCATGCCGAACGATGCTTGTTATGTGGGAAGAGTGGGCCGAGCAGTAATTGTAGCCGGACAAGCTGGGAAGAATGTCGAACAATCTTCTTATGCCGAATAGAAGTGAGATGCCGTGTGGGGAGTGTATGCCGAGCAATGATTGAAGTTGACTAAGGTCAGATGAATGTCGAACAATCTTTGGATGCCGGACGAACTTGGAAGCCGATCACTCCTAGATGCCGAGTGCTACGTGGATGCCGAGCACTCCTGGATGCCGAGTACTCCTGGATGCGAGCACTCCTGGATGCCGAGTACTCCAGGATGCCGAGCACTCCTGGATGCCGTGTACTCTTGGATGCCGAGTACCCCTAGATGCCGAGTACTTCCTAGATGCCGAGTACCCCTGGATGCTGTGTACTTCCCAGATGCCGAGTACTCCGAGTACCCCTGGATGCCGAGTACTTCCTAGATGCCGAGTACCCCCGGATGCCGAGTACTTCCTAGATGCCGAGTACGCCTGGATGTCGAGTACTCCTAGATGCCGAGTACTCCTAGATGCCGAGTACTAAGTTGCCTGGTCAAATCTCCAGGAAACACTTGCCCCCCAAAGTGTATTACGTCACTGAACGTGATACGCTTTGAACTATGTATCCTCCATGTCTCGTTTCAAATCCTTGACCAAATCCTAATGGAGATGCCTTCTTGAGAATATCAGTGGGTGTGGTGTGCGCCTAACGTGGTATAAACGCCAAACGATACGTTCGAAGCCGAACGTTTCTCATGTGCCGAGCGACTTTATGTTTCGAGGCTGAACGCTATGGCTTTGACCGGTTCTACCGGGTATAGCCTTTTCGACTTCTTCGTCCTCCCTATAAAATCAAGCATCCTCCCTCTTCTCTCCTTTTACACTTTTATTTCTGTCACACTCTAAAGACTTGCAATCCTCGCCAGTCAATCAGACTTAAAGCCTAATCAATCCTTCCTAAGCTTCGATCTACGAACTAGGTATTATCCCTTCTATGATTAAATAGTTTAAATACGAGACTTAGGTTTGCGCGTAGCCGAGAGGGTCATGTGGAAAACTGGATGTCTTTACGGCTGAATGATGTGTGGCGAGAAGGAATGGCTCGCACATTGGAGTTGTTGGATGATGTATGGTAGTTAGGCCTAGCTCCTTCGTGCCGAACAAGACTGGGAGAAAAGAAAGAATAGAAAGAGTGTTGGTGGTGATTGGGGTGTCGAACGACATAATCTTCGTCGAGCGACATGTTCTTGTTGTTCGGTGTAGATGGAGAAGGAGAGGAGTGGAACTATAGTCAAGGGTGGAGTGTCGAACGTTAAAGCTCGGCATAACCCTGGTTCGGCGTATCTTGCCATATGCCGAATAGTGAAATGGGAGGCTAAGGTGAAGGCATGAGTTAGTGGGGATGTCGAACGATCACGACTGCCGAACAATATTTCAGCCGAACATCATTCGGGCCGAACAAACTTAAATGCCGAACCATATCAAGGCCGAACATAACTTAAACGCCGAACCATATCAAGGCCGAACATAACTTAAATGCCGAACTATATCTAGGCCGAACGAACATAAATGCCGAACCATATCAAGGCCGAACATAACTTAAATGCCGAACCATATCTAGGCCGAACGAACATAAATGCCGAACCACATCAAGGCCGAACATAACTTAGATGCCGAACCTCATCAAGGCTGAACATAACTTAAATGTTGAACCATATCACGGCCGATCACAACCTAAACGCCGAACAATATCTAGGCTGAACGAACATAAATGCCGGACAATCAATTGCCTTGCCTAATCACACAACAAAACAAGTATGAGGACTCTAACATACCAGCATATGAAACTGACCTGGGTCCTCAACTCCCTAGCTTTAGTAGACGTAAGTCTGAATTTAGATTGACATATGTTTTCTGAATCTGAAACTGTAATCACCTCAAGGCAGGCTTTCGGGGACGGTCAACGATGACGGTCTTCGAAGGCGATGATTCGAAGCTCAGTTTTGCATCTTTGCAACTTTCAAATTCTCAATGCTTATACACGATTGCTTGCACTAGTTCACACATCACGTGGGGGGGAATATTCGTGTTGTTAATTCTAACGTTAAACATTTTTCAAGTATAGTTTTCACAGGCGCTTAACCAGATTCACTATTTATTGGAGATGTCTAAAAAATCTAGCTCCGCCACTATATCTGATAGGCCAAGGCCGTCTTCAAGGCAAGAAGTCGCGGATACTTCAAATCCATCGACTTCCCCTGCTCATAACTTAGCTCCCGATGCCCTGGAGGCATCGATTCTCTTGGACAATCCAATCGACTCACAGGCTTCAAAGATTAACGAAGTCGCGCTTCGGCGAATATGCTCCATCCACATAATCCCTTTTGCCGATGTGTTGGTCCCGTCGAGACATGATCGTCCTCATCTACCCCCAGCCGGATATACTGCTTGTAATAAGTTCATGTGCTGGATGGGCAGCGTGCCTCCATTCAACCTATTTCTTTGGGACGTGTTGCAATATATTGACATTGCCCCGTCGCAGCTGCATCCAAACGGTCATGCGTTCATATACGGGACCTACTTACTTTTCATGGCCGTCTTCGCTAGGCCTCCAACTTCTGGCAACATCCGATATATTTATATGATTAAGAAGCGGAAAGATAGCCCCTCCTTTATGTTCCTCGAGCCGTACCACAAATGCCAGATTTTGACCGAAGCATGCAGCAAATTCGCCCTGTACAAACAAGAATGGTTCTATGTGTGTTGCTCTCCTGGTTTCGCGAGGAGATGGGTCGAAGGCAGTAAGTCTCTTCCCTGAGTCAACATTCACGCTCAATCGGAGCTACGCTTTCTCTAACTTCTTGTTTCATCCTTTCAGGTATTAACCCGCGTCCCGAGGGCCGAGGATATTTTGAGGCCGTCGAAGCCATTAGAGCTCTTCCTGCCGAGGATCAGGACATCCGAACCATCATTTCAAATGAATCATTGTCGAGGTTCGGTTTGTTAGCAGGAGGTCGCCGGATTAGCCTTCCTGAGGGCGTTTCCATTCCCAAATCCGCACCCGTTAAAGGGAAAAAACAAGCTAGATCGTCATCACGCCGTACCCCCGATGCACACGAAGGAGGAGAACACAAGGGGGATGAAGCTCCTGAAACACAAGGCGAGAATGTGGGTCCTGCTTGGAACCCGGCGGTTGAAGTGTACGATATTGAAACGTCGTCTTCCCCTTCGAAGGGGTAAAAGAAATTGACGTACAAGATACGGAAGGAGAAAGTCGGCGGAGCTTCCAAAGTTACGCTCATCCCGTCAGAGAAAGAGTGTAATATCCCGGAAATTTTAACAATATCAATTTAATAATCTGTTGAATAATTAAATTGATATGGATAATCTTTGATAATAAAATTTGAATTTAATTTAATAATCTGATTAAATTAGTATTAATTGGTAATTTTATCTTTTAAAAGTTAATAAGATATTTTCTATTTTGAATATATATATTTATTTATATATATTGTAAATAGAAGCTTTGGTAAATTGGAAATTTAGATTTAAATTAATATGGACTTTTCAAAGATATTTAAATAAATAACTTTATAGTTTTAAATATACTTTAGATAAATGTTTTAATTGTTTAAGATATTTTTACTTAAGCTTAAAAATAAATAAGATTTAACAAAAAGGTTTGTTTTATTTCTTTTTAAAATATTACTTGATAATATAATCTCTTAGATGAATTATTTAAATTATCAAATATGTTATTTTCAAATAATAAGTATAATGTATTATTTTTATAAATATGAATGGATTTTAAAGAATATGGAATTGTTATTTTTAAATTGATAAGTAGTTATATAAGTGTGTATATATATATATAACTTGACTTTTTAAATTGAATCTTAGGATTTAATTTAATTTGAATTTGAATTTAAAGTTTTGAAATTCAAAAGAATAATTATTTAAATTATTTTGGATTTTATAATATTTGTATAAACTTTTATTTATAAATATAATTAGTTTTTGGTTTCTCTTTAAAATAGAATTATATATAGATAAGTGTTTAAATAAATAAGAAAAGGGCTTTTCATTTACTTTTAACTAAATAAAAATAAGATAAATACTTAAAAGACAAGTGTCATTTAACTAATGCCTTGTTCAAACATGTGTAAATAAATGGATTAATCTATGTGACAAGTGTCTTTTTATTTTCTTTTTCTTTTATTTTTATAAAATCATAAATTTACTTATATACACATATGCATTCCTTCACTTCATTTTTTTTTAAAAACCAAGATAAACTCAAACTCCTTTCTCAAATACAAATCTGAAAAAAAATCAGATCAGTAACCATTTCTCAAACAAATTCTCTAATCTAAAAATCTGAAATCAATAATCTAAATGCCTCAAACCAAAAACCAAATTCAACAATCTATAATTCATCTTCCAAATCAAAAGGACCAACCGTAATCAAGCTTGCAACTCAAATAATCAATCTGTAGTTCATTCTTTTCAAATTTGGAACTCCAGCCAACATTCTTCTTCAAATCAAAACTGTAATTCTTTTTCAAGATAAAGCAACCAGTCTGCATTCATTTTTCAACCTGAGTTGTAAAGCAGCATTCAAAATTTAAAGCTTTCAAATGAAATATGGGATCTAGCCTGCATGCAAGTTTCTTTAGCAAGTATTCAAGTTTTAAAGATCAAAAAGGCATTCAGATTTTAGAGTTTCAAAAGCTTTTCAAAATTAAAGAGGCTGCCTCTGTTTAAATCAGGTGAGTAACATTTTTTTAAAAATAAACTTAAGTTGATTTTGGATTTCATGTTAAGTTCTGAATGAAAGATGGTTGCATGTGAATATTTATAAGTAGTTCTGCATATATATGTATTGATGTATGAATATACAAATGCATTTTCCTGTATGTATATGTGGATGTATTGTGTGCATATGTGATTGTACTCTGTTCTTGTTTTGTTTGCCCAGACTCAAAATTCCATTTAAAATCTTTTACCACTTGATCTAGTTTTTGTTAGAACTTAATTTACAACAAGAGTTGTTTGATTTATCATAGACTAATGTTTAAAAATGTTAATTAAGTCAAACTTCAAGCCGAGTGTCTCTGTAAACCAAAAACAATCAGTGCATGTATATAAAAGTGAAAATTCAAACTTGGTAATTCATAAATGCAGGATTATAAATTGAATATCTAAACTATAACATGATTTTTAGCATTAAAATCAAAATTTTTAGTTTAGTAATGAAGGTGCAGTTCTGGTTTTAACTAAAATTGGATTTTGGGTTAGAACCGTCGATCTAGGAAGTTTGGGTGGCCAGTATCTTTTCTGGTGATAGAGAGTTGATCGAAGTTGCAAGGAAAAATGGTAGTAGGTGGATTAAAGCTTTGGGGCGATTGTGTTTTTGAATCAAATATTATAAACCTAGTTTTCTGTTCATCAGTAAATTTGATCGTCGAAGTTCCTTGAGGCAATCGAGTTCCTCGTGTTTCAAGCTGGTGATAGATGGAGTATAGGGGAGTTCGAGGCCGGAGGAGAAGCTTCTCAGGTGATCGGAACGTGGTGTTTGAAGCAAATTCCAGTTCGACATTTGCTTCCAGTTTCGAGCGCGATGCTCGATTTTGATTTGGGGTTTCTCCTATCGATGTGTTGGTCGGAAATTAGTTGGAAGGTGGTCGCTGACTTGAGTGGGTGGTCGCGATAGGCTGGAGATGGTTGCGGCGTTGGTGCAGGTGCACGAGGAAGTTGGTGTGTCAGCTATTTGGGAAAGAAGAATACTCGCGTTTGTTCGAATTGTTTCGAGGGAGACTCGAAGTACTTAGGGTTGCGACTCGAAGTAATCTAGGGTAGGCTCGAGTACAGTAGATGTTGCCAGGTTTTAAAACCTGTCAGTTTAAGTTTTAAACTGAATTTAAATTTCTAAAGCAATATTTAAACAGATTTTTAAATCTAAGTTTAATCTGGAATCAAATTTAAATCTGTATCTCAGATTTGAAATAAAAGAAAGTTTTTAAATTAAATTGTTTAATAACTTTAATTGTTTAAATATATATTAAATGGTTAGAATTTAAAAGTAAATTGATTTAAATTCTTTAAGTTCTTTTATAAGATATAGGAATTCTTTAACATATAAAGGTTTTTTTTAAAATTGGTTTAAACTTTGTTAAAGATAAATTGGTATTCATTTTAAATCTAGAATTTAAAATGAAATTTAAAAGTAAATTTGAAAATGGATGTTTTCAAATGTATTTGTGAATGATAATGTAACCATGGATAAGAAAATGTTTTATCTTAAAGAAATTAAAGATTTGTGTTCAATAAATTAATTAGGAGATTTAATGGATAATTAATTTGTTTAATTTATTAATCATTTGGATTAATTAAGTAAATAATTAAAGGATTAAACTAATTTATTTATGATTAAGATAAATTAATTAGGAATGATTAATTTATAATTGAGGATTATAAATTAGAGTATTAATTAATGATTAAGAGTTAATAAATAGAGTAATTAAATATTAATTAAGTTATGGTTAACACTTAATTAATTAAGTAATTAGAGATTAATAAATTAGTTATTTAGATTTATTAATTTGAAATTAATAATAATTAATATAAGTTAATTACTTAAGGAAAGTAATTAAATAATAATGAGGTCATTAACTATGGGTTATTAAATAATGAATTAATAGGATTAATTTTGATAATTAATTAGTTGAATTAATTTAAGAATAATCATTTATGAATTTGTTTAAATGTAATTACTTAATAAAAGTAATTAAGGAATTAATTACTCATTTGTAATTAATTGAGTTAATTTGATTTAGTTAAATTAATTAATTAAGTTTAATTAATTTAGAATAATCAAGAGATGATTTGATAATAATTACTTAATGTAATTATTAAGGTAAGATTATTTAGGGAAGTAAATAATAAGATAATTACTGGAAGTAATTAGTTGAATAAATGATTTTATAATTAGAAGTAATTTGAGTTAATTACTTTGAATAATTAATCAAGGGATTAATTAAGGAATTAATTAAGGAGTAATTAATTTAGTTAATGAAAGTAATTAAGGGGAGTAATTACTAGATGAGATTAATCAAGAGTGATTAATAAATGTTGTTTAAATAAAGGTTAATTACTTAATGAAATTAATTTAATTAAGTATTTAATAATTAAGTTGTAATTAAGGATCATTAATTAATATAATTAATGATGTAATTAAGATTGGTTAATTAAGTAATAATTAATAAATGAAGTAATTAATCAATGTAATTAATTAAGGATTAATGTAATTAATTATAGTTGATTAAGTTAATTAATTTTAGTTAATTAATTAATGAAGTAATTAAAGGTTAATTACTATAAGTGGTTAAGGATAATTAATTTAAGTAATTAATTGAGAATAAATTACTTGAATGTAATTAAAAGGTAATTAATCAAAGATGATTAATTGAAATGAATTATTAAAGGATAATTAATTAAATTGTAATTAATTAATGGTTAAGTAAGCAGGATTTATAGAATGAAGTAATTAATTTAATTCACTTTAAATTAATTAGAGATGATATAAATCATTACCTATGGATGGATGATAATACTGAATGCTTTGCATTTGATTGATATCTCTGATGAGATATATGCTGTGTGATATGGATGTTAGTTGAATTGTGATGATAATATGGATTATCTGTTATATCGATAATGTTGATTATCTATTGTGATGTTGTGAATTATCTTTCTATGTGAATAAAGATAATGAATTGAATTGTTTTAACCTTTAAAACAACTTGTCCTTAAAAGATACGCTTTGGATTTCGATGAGACCGGGATCGGGTTTCCGTATACCGGATTTCCAGGTCTGGAGACCCGAATACCACATCGATCCAAATTAACGATAGGTCGTGAATCAAGTGAAGATGAAGATTCAGAGTGCAAGGGTTATTGTCGTTAACTCTGAGGGTGATTCCAAAACGAGTGTAACGAGATAATGCCTTCGGTTTCGTTCGAACCCGGAACGAACTTGTATGGACTGAATGCTTTCAGAACATCGTCAGGTGGACGATGAGCATTCTAAGTGATGTGTTCTTTCTAAGGTAATCGTGACCTCAAGCCTCGCAAACCGGGAATGGCTAAAACAGGGGAGGTGCAGCAAGGTTAGTGGGTAGCACCCAAGTAGGACAAGGTTACCTCTGTCTAGATGTCCCTTTCTATTTTCGACTTAGTGGTGCGGTTGCTGATCCCAACCGTGAGGTATCTTGTGCGGGAATTATCCAGTAAGGGATGTTCCGACCTTGTGTTGCAGGGGATTGGGAGTGATCCTCGGTACGGTGATCTAGGCCACGTACTGTGACGGGCGGTACCCCGGTAGCCCTGCCATTGTATGGAATCCAATTTCCAATAAGTGATAACGGACTTGATTGTATAACCCACTTTGTTGGCTAGTATGCTGGAATTTAATAATGTAACAATTTCAGCTATTTCATATTTATTTGAAAACCCTAGACCCTATTATAATACAATCGAATTTCCTATCAAATGTTTTGGTTAGCGTAAGGTAAAAACTTACCCATGTTTATTTGTGGGGAGTCTTACGTGATACCTTTTCTTTCAAAAAGGTTTTGAAGTTAAACAAGTTTAACCTGTTACTCACACCAGACCCATGTCTGACCCAAGTTGTTTATTTCTGTTTTATAAACTCTTGGGTACTCAAATTTTTACGAGTAGCCAAGGGATTCAGGTTAGCTTTGACGAGTAATCTGGAGGAGCAATGGAGCAGGAGGCTTCAGCGTTGTAGATATAGATAGTAGTTTCCGCTGTGTTGATCTTGTTTAGATCTTTGTTTTGTATTGAAATGTAGTAACTAGACAGATGTTTATAACTGTCTAGTATATGATATGTAATCTGTGTAACTCTGATAAGTGTTGTATATGATACTATGTAATATTTATGTGATATAATATATTTTGTTCATTTCCGCTGTGAGTATTTGTGTTTGTTTCTTTTCTCTTCTTCTCTTTTCTACTTCTCACCCCTTTCTTTCTTATTAGCGATACGACTTTCTATGGAGAGAAAGTCGTGGTCGTTACAGTGGTATCAGAGCAGTAGGTTGAGTGAATACCTAGGCTCTGAAGTGGTGTCTATCTTGAGAGCGCGTAATTGTTAGTTATATAAAAATGATTTTATATTGTGTTAATTGATCGGTTGAGTGGTATATGGATTCTGGTCAATACGAGTAGCTAACGTTATTGATAGGGATCTCTAAACACTTGAACCAGGCCAACGGACACAATATTGTTTTAAAGAGGTAAATGAAATAATTTTACCCAGAAATAATTTCTATATAAAAAGTATCATTTTAAATATATATATCTATTCTACCTATTTGTTGGGTTACCTGTTCGGGTTTTCCAATATAAGTTATAAAGGTAGATAAGGTGGTGGTGTGTGTAACACGACTATCAATGGTTGGAATTTGAGTGTTGAGGTTGGAAGTATATCTGACGAGACTGTAGATCTAATACCGTCTCGAGTGAGCTTTGCTGAGGTGTAGGATTTCACCGATCTCCGAAGGAACTGTTAAAGTTCGGAGTTTATCTTTGAAGTTGGATGAATAGAGTTATATCTGTCAGAGAACAGAAGCGAGTGATGGTACCTTGATACCTCAGGTAATAGTAGCTGTATGATGAGATACAGTGACGATGGATGTTCCTGAGGATGTTTTCTTTGGAACAAGATTAAGGAAGTGAGTCTGTTTCGGTATTGTGGCTGAGTTCAGCATGGTGTTTCTGCTTTGGTTTGAAGTTCGAGTTTCTCGAAGATCTTTGGAATAGGTAGTCCTTGGCATCAGTGTCAGCAGTGCAGCTCGGAGTATTCTGTGATGGCAGGAAGTTTTCTGGATGAGCAGTTTTTCTGGAAGAGAAGTTCAGAAGCAGCAGAGTGGATCCATTTCTTAGATGGATTGGATAAATAAGTGTAAGCTGTTCTGATTTTTTTTATTTTTAAAAGAGAGAACAGTCTGTTGGAATTAGGATGGGTTGATCGCAAAAGTGACTTGCGATTGTCTGAGTGTTCTCTTGGGTTGTTAGAGTTTTTCTGGATGTCTTCAGAGAAGTCAGAAGTTTGTCCGCATCGGAAGGTTGAGTTTTCTTATCGACTGGATTCCATGAGTGATACCGGTGGTTCAGTCTAGTGGAAGGATGTTTCCTAGAGATGGAGTTGGTGAAGCAGCTTAAGTTTTGCTGGAGTATCTGAGTTTTCTTTATGGATCAGTGAACCTTATTTCTGGAATGAGTTGTCCAGTCTGTGCTTGTGTCCTACCTCATATCAGAGTTGAGCAGCGAAAGCAGTTTGGAGTGTATCTCTGGATGGGAGAAGTAAGTTTGGATCTCTTCTGTGTTCTGACCTGGATAAGTATTTGGTCTTCTGAATTTAATTGTCAGTTTGGATAACTGGAATTCATTGTGTTTTACGTATCTCTGAGAGAGTACGTATTTGATCTGTCTTTGGTTTTGGAATCTGCAGTTCTGGAGGTTTGATTGTTGAGTCAGACTCGTCTGTAGTCTGATATTCTGTTTAGTTCTATAGATTTAGATGAGTAGGAGATCTATAGCTTAGTAGTTTAAATTGTTTATAGAGCGAGTATCCCGGTATATATATACTTGGGGAAACTCGAGGTATTTTATCTAGAATTTAGTCTAGATAGTTAGAATTGTTTGATTGGATGAATTGGTTGCTATGGTTGTTAGCATATGGATGATAGTATATGCTTATGTTTTAAATTAAAATCTTTAATAAGATTATTAAATTACCTTTGTTTAAATTTCGGGGACGAAATTATTTTAAGGGGGGAGGAATGTAATATCCCGGAAATTTTAACAATATCAATTTAATAATCTGTTGAATAATTAAATTGATATGGATAATCTTTGATAATAAAATTTGAATTTAATTTAATAATCTGATTAAATTAGTATTAATTGGTAATTTTATCTTTTAAAAGTTAATAAGATATTTTCTATTTTGAATATATATATTTATTTATATATATTGCAAATAGAAGCTTTGGTAAATTGGAAATTTAGATTTAAATTAATATGGACTTTTCAAAGATATTTAAATAAATAACTTTATAGTTTTAAATATACTTTAGATAAATGTTTTAATTGTTTAAGATATTTTTACTTAAGCTTAAAAATAAATAAGATTTAACAAAAAGGTTTGTTTTATTTCTTTTTAAAATATTACTTGATAATATAATCTCTTAGATGAATTATTTAAATTATCAAATATGTTATTTTCAAATAATAAGTATAATGTATTATTTTTATAAATATGAATGGATTTTAAAGAATATGGAATTGTTATTTTTAAATTGATAAGTAGTTATATAAGTGTATATATATATATATAACTTGACTTTTTAAATTGAATCTTAGGATTTAATTTAATTTGAATTTGAATTTAAAGTTTTGAAATTCAAAAGAATAATTATTTAAATTATTTTGGATTTTGTAATATTTGTATAAACTTTTATTTATAAATATAATTAGTTTTTGGTTTCTCTTTAAAATAGAATTATATATAGATAAGTGTTTAAATAAATAAGAAAAGGGCTTTTCATTTACTTTTAACTAAATAAAAATAAGATAAATACTTAAAAGACAAGTGTCATTTAACTAATGCCTTGTTTAAACATGTGTAAATAAATGGATTAATCTATGTGACAAGTGTCTTTTTATTTTCTTTTTCTTTTATTTTTATAAAATCATAAATTTACTTATATACACATATGCATTCCTTCACTTCATTTTTTTTTAAAAACCAAGATAAACTCAAACTCCTTTCTCAAATACAAATCTGAAAAAAAATCAGATCAGTAACCATTTGTCAAACAAATTCTCTAATCTAAAAATCTGAAATCAATAATCTAAATGCCTCAAACCAAAAACCAAATTCAACAATCTATAATTCATCTTCCAAATCAAAAAGACCAATCGTAATCAAGCTTGCAACTCAAATAATCAATCTGTAGTTCATTCTTTTCAAATCTGGAACTCCAGCCAACATTCTTCTTCAAATCAAAACTGTAATTCTTTTTCAAGATAAAGCAACCAGTCTGCATTCATTTTTCAACCTGAGTTGTAAAGCAGCATTCAAAATTTAAAGCTTTCAAATGAAATATGGGATCTAGCCTGCATGCAAGTTTCTTTAGCAAGTATTCAAGTTTTAAAGATCAAAAAGGCATTCAGATTTTAGAGTTTCAAAAGCTTTTCAAAATTAAAGAGGCTGCCTCTGTTTAAATCAGGTGAGTAACATTTTTTTAAAAATAAACTTAAGTTGATTTTGGATTTCATGTTAAGTTCTGAATGAAAGATGGTTGCATGTGAATATTTATAAGTAGTTCTGCATATATATGTATTGATGTATGAATATACAAATGCATTTTCCTGTATGTATATGTGGATGTATTGTGTGCATATGTGATTGTACTCTGTTCTTGTTTTGTTTGCCCAGACTCAAAATTCCATTTAAAATCTTTTACTACTTGATCGAGTTTTTGTTAGAACTTAATTTACAACAAGAGTTGTTTGATTTATCATAGACTAATGTTTAAAAATCTTAATTAAGTCAAACTTCAAGCCGAGTGTCTCTGTAAACCAAAAACAATCAGTGCATGTATATAAAAGTGAAAATTCAAACTTGGTAATTCATAAATGCAGGATTATAAATTGAATATCTAAACTATAACATGATTTTTAGCATTAAAATCAAAATTTTTAGTTTAGTAATGAAGGTGCAGTTCTGGTTTTAACTAAAATTGGATTTTGGGTTAGAACCGTCGATCTAGGAAGTTTGGGTGGCCAGTATCTTTTCTGGTGATAGAGAGTTGATCGAAGTTGCAAGGAAAAATGGTAGTAGGTGGATTAAAGCTTTGGGGCGATTGTGTTTTTGAATCAAATATTATAAACCTAGTTTTCTGTTCATCAGTAAATTTGATCGCCGAAGTTCCTTGAGGCAATCGAGTTCCTCGTGTTTCAAGCTGGTGATAGATGGAGTATAGGGGAGTTCGAGGCCGGAGGAGAAGCTTCTCAGGTGATCGGAACGTGGTGTTTGAAGCAAATTCCAGTTCGACATTTGCTTCCAGTTTCGAGCGCGATGCTCGATTTTGATTTGGGGTTTCTCCTATCGATGTGTTGGTCGGAAATTAGTTGGAAGGTGGTCGCTGACTTGAGTGGGTGGTCGCGATAGGCTGGAGATGGTTGCGGCGTTGGTGCAGGTGCACGAGGAAGTTGGTGTGTCAGCTATTTGGGAAAGAAGAATACTCGCGTTTGTTCGAATTGTTTCAAGGGAGACTCGAAGTACTTAGGGTTGCGACTCGAAGTAATCTAGGGTAGGCTCGAGTACAGTAGATGTTGCCAGGTTTTAAAACCTGTCAGTTTAAGTTTTAAACTGAATTTAAATTTCTAAAGCAATATTTAAACAGATTTTTAAATCTAAGTTTAATCTGGAATCAAATTTAAATCTGTATCTCAGATTTGAAATAAAAGAAAGTTTTTAAATTAAATTGTTTAATAACTTTAATTGTTTAAATATATATTAAATGGTTAGAATTTAAAAGTAAATTGATTTAAATTCTTTAAGTTCTTTTATAAGATATAGGAATTCTTTAACATATAAAGGTTTTTTTTAAAATTGGTTTAAACTTTGTTAAAGATAAATTGGTATTCATTTTAAATCTAGAATTTAAAATGAAATTTAAAAGTAAATTTGAAAATGGATGTTTTCAAATGTATTTGTGAATGATAATGTAACCATGGATAAGAAAATGTTTTATCTTAAAGAAATTAAAGATTTGTGTTCAATAAATTAATTAGGAGATTTAATGGATAATTAATTTGTTTAATTTATTAATCATTTGGATTAATTAAGTAAATAATTAAAGGATTAAACTAATTTATTTATGATTAAGATAAATTAATTAGGAATGATTAATTTATAATTGAGGATTATAAATTAGAGTATTAATTAATGATTAAGAGTTAATAAATAGAGTAATTAAATATTAATTAAGTTATGGTTAACACTTAATTAATTAAGTAATTAGAGATTAATAAATTAGTTATTTAGATTTATTAATTTGAAATTAATAATAATTAATATAAGTTAATTACTTAAGGAAAGTAATTAAATAATAATGAGGTCATTAACTATGGGTTATTAAATAATGAATTAATAGGATTAATTTTGATAATTAATTAGTTGAATTAATTTAAGAATAATCATTTATGAATTTGTTTAAATGTAATTACTTAATAAAAGTAATTAAGGAATTAATTACTCATTTGTAATTAATTGAGTTAATTTGATTTAGTTAAATTAATTAATTAAGTTTAATTAATTTAGAATAATCAAGAGATGATTTGATAATAATTACTTAATGTAATTATTAAGGTAAGATTATTTAGGGAAGTAAATAATAAGATAATTACTGGAAGTAATTAGTTGAATAAATGATTTTATAATTAGAAGTAATTTGAGTTAATTACTTTGAATAATTAATCAAGGGATTAATTAAGGAATTAATTAAGGAGTAATTAATTTAGTTAATGAAAGTAATTAAGGGGAGTAATTACTAGATGAGATTAATCAAGAGTGATTAATAAATGTTGTTTAAATAAAGGTTAATTACTTAATGAAATTAATTTAATTAAGTATTTAATAATTAAGTTGTAATTAAGGATCATTAATTAATATAATTAATGATGTAATTAAGATTGGTTAATTAAGTAATAATTAATAAATGAAGTAATTAATCAATGTAATTAATTAAGGATTAATGTAATTAATTATAGTTGATTAAGTTAATTAATTTTAGTTAATTAATTAATGAAGTAATTAAAGGTTAATTACTATAAGTGGTTAAGGATAATTAATTTAAGTAATTAATTGAGAATAAATTACTTGAATGTAATTAAAAGGTAATTAATCAAAGATGATTAATTGAAATGAATTATTAAAGGATAATTAATTAAATTGTAATTAATTAATGGTTAAGTAAGCAGGATTTATAGAATGAAGTAATTAATTTAATTCACTTTAAATTAATTAGAGATGATATAAATCATTACCTATGGATGGATGATAATACTGAATGCTTTGCATTTGATTGATATCTCTGATGAGATATATGTTGTGTGATATGGATGTTAGTTGAATTGTGATGATAATATGGATTATCTGTTATATCGATAATGTTGATTATCTATTGTGATGTTGTGAATTATCTTTCTATGTGAATAAAGATAATGAATTGAATTGTTTTAACCTTTAAAACAACTTGTCCTTAAAAGATACGCTTTGGATTTCGATGAGACCGGGATCGGGTTTCCGTATACCGGATTTCCAGGTCTGGAGACCCGAATACCACATCGATCCAAATTAACGATAGGTCGTGAATCAAGTGAAGATGAAGATTCAGAGTGCAAGGGTTATTGTCGTTAACTCTGAGGGTGATTCCAAAACGAGTGTAACGAGATAATGCCTTCGGTTTCGTTCGAACCCGGAACGAACTTGTATGGACTGAATGCTTTCAGAACATCGTCAGGTGGACGATGAGCATTCTAAGTGATGTGTTCTTTCTAAGGTAATCGTGACCTCAAGCCTCGCAAACCGGGAATGGCTAAAACAGGGGAGGTGCAGCAAGGTTAGTGGGTAGCACCCAAGTAGGACAAGGTTACCTCTGTCTAGATGTCCCTTTCTATTTTCGACTTAGTGGTGCGGTTGCTGATCCCAACCGTGAGGTATCTTGTGCGGGAATTATCCAGTAAGGGATGTTCCGACCTTGTGTTGCAGGGGATTGGGAGTGATCCTCGGTACGGTGATCTAGGCCACGTACTGTGACGGGCGGTACCCCGGTAGCCCTGCCATTGTATGGAATCCAATTTCCAATAAGTGATAACGGACTTGATTGTATAACCCACTTTGTTGGCTAGTATGCTGGAATTTAATAATGTAACAATTTCAGCTATTTCATATTTATTTGAAAACCCTAGACCCTATTATAATACAATCGAATTTCCTATCAAATGTTTTGGTTAGCGTAAGGTAAAAACTTACCCATGTTTATTTGTGGGGAGTCTTACGTGATACCTTTTCTTTCAAAAAGGTTTTGAAGTTAAACAAGTTTAACCTGTTACTCACACCAGACCCATGTCTGACCCAAGTTGTTTATTTCTGTTTTATAAACTCTTGGGTACTCAAATTTTTACGAGTAGCCAAGGGATTCAGGTTAGCTTTGACGAGTAATCTGGAGGAGCAATGGAGCAGGAGGCTTCAGCGTTGTAGATATAGATAGTAGTTTCCGCTGTGTTGATCTTGTTTAGATCTTTGTTTTGTATTGAAATGTAGTAACTAGACAGATGTTTATAACTGTCTAGTATATGATATGTAATCTGTGTAACTCTGATAAGTGTTGTATATGATACTATGTAATATTTATGTGATATAATATATTTTGTTCGTTTCCGCTGTGAGTATTTGTGTTTGTTTCTTTTCTCTTCTTCTCTTTTCTACTTCTCACCCCTTTCTTTCTTATTAGCGATACGACTTTCTATGGAGAGAAAGTCGTGGTCGTTACAAAGAGGCTTCTTCACAGCATATGGAAAGTTCTTTAAAGGGTCTGTCGAACCTTACCATCCCCGACGATATACTCAATTATGGTTTCGACGATCCGAAGCCTTTAAATTTCATTCGCCCGCTAGAGGCAACGCGGGAGTTTAACCTCCAGTTCAGGAAGATAACACTGTAATCAGTAAAGATAAAGGAATCGGTCCGTCGGGGGAACACTAGGACACACACGCACTTCACCATACACTTCAAGTTTTTCCATTACCCCAATTTTTCCTAACTCGTTGCTATTTTTATTCTTTGTAGGTGATATGGGGCGCTCCCACGGACTTGATCGCCTCCACGGTTCTTCTATATTTCACCATCCCGGACGGGACTCAGGCTCAGGTAGACGTAGGGACAGAGACGATTACGAGGATCGAGACAACCGTCCTCGTGATTCGTCTTATCGAAAGAAAACATATTCCCAGTCTTCATATTCTCGTGATCCTCCTCCTCAAACTGAGCCAGATAGAGAGAAACTTTCGCAGAAGGGGTCCTAACCCGATGTCTCCCGAGAATAACATTCCGACTCGTCCAGCACAAGGCAAACTCGGGAGCATCGGAAAAGAGCAGAACTTCCAAAGCCTCCCCCCTACTCCTGCGGCTGACCCAACTATAACAGAGAAGATGGTCGATCTTAAGGCCAAATTCCCAAAAATATGCTTTGATGGCCTGAAATTCCTCCCAGCTATTCATCATATCCCAGGGCACGTCAAGCAGAGTGCCATCGCCTGCAACAACGACGTCTATGTTCAACATGACGCGTTTGTACACTTGGTCGAAAAGGTCTCGGAGGTATCTCTTGAGCGCCAACAGGAGATTGACCGTTTGAAGTTGGAAGTTGGCTTTGACAAGGACATCATCAAGAGCAAAGATGAAGAGCTTGCTTCATACAAGTCGAAACTTGAAGCCGCAGAGCAAAGTGCAAAAGACACTGTCGAGGCTGTCACTCGTCTAAAGGCGACCCACAAAAGGGAACTTGATGAAGCAGTCCAGCGCAGCGGAGCCCTTGCCTTAGAAAAACATTCTATCCAGAAAGAAAGGGACGCGCTCGCCCTGCAAGTCAGAGAGTTGAAAGAATTGCTCTCTAAGGAGAAAGAGGACAAAACAGCCGCTCAAGAAGAGTCCCAACGATACTGCGACGAAATCTTTGCTACATGGCTCTTAAAAACAAAGCTCGATGGTGAACTTGCTAGGGTTGAGATAGTGAAAGACGAAACCCGTGAGGAGGGCAAGAGGAAAGCTTTTGAGGAGATTGACTCTCGCCTCGGAGCAGCTGCAGAGGCCGGTAGGGAAGAGGTCAAGTGCATGTTTGACCCGCTGATCGCCGAGTACGGCGCTCGCATCCTTATGCACCGCGACTTGACATTCCTAGGTGAGGGCTATCTTGAATCCCTATCTGAGGCCTGGGAAACTTTAGTAAAGATCAGAAAGATCGAGTCGGGCTCTAAGGAAGTTGATGAGGATGCTCCAGTGAAAGAATTTCTCAAGGGGAATGAGCCAGCGGACTTATCTGCAGCTTTGGCGCTTTATAGCAAAGGCTCTCCCCTACCAAAAGAGAAAAACGACGAAGCTGGTCCATCTGGGGCTAAGACTGCAGCTCCTCATTCAGTTGCTCCTCCTTCTGCTCAATCGGCCGGTCGGCCAACACTTGACCCATTCGAGCAGCATGCCGGCTATGATCCAGAAGATCCCGGGCTTGGCGTTCATGTGCTATCCCCTATTCTAGAAGGTGAAACTCCATGCGCAACTGATAGCCAGCCAGAACCCGGTACAAAATTCTTCTTTTAGAAGTTAAAAGATCTGTCACTTTTTGGTAGCGTTTATTTGTCCTAATGTTCATTCTTTATGTTTTCATGCAGGCTGCTCTGATCCTGAACCAACTCCGAGGAGCGACGACGCCAAGGAGGAGGCAGAGAAAACAAGCGATGTTGCTCATGCGGGAGTAACCCCTGGCCCTGACGCTCAAGTGATCGGGGCGCTAGATGATGATAAGTCTGACACTTCATCTCCCTTCGAAGGGAGTGATGAAATCGAGATCACTGGCGCCTCCGAACATACTTCGAAGATGAGCATGAAAGAGCGACTCGCCAAAGAGGAGAAAAAGAAGGTCGAGATCAAAGTTGAGCCTCAAATACTGGAACTTACCGACCCGCGGAATAGACCTTTGAAAATCATTCTCCCCGGCAAATCCAAACCGCTGGATGTTCCTTCTCCCGCTCCTGACTCTGCTTCCTTGGCAAGCAAAAAATCCAAGAAGAAGCGCGAAGGAGAGGAGTCATCTGGGAAAACCAAAGAAGACAAGAAGAAGAAACCGAAGAAATAGTCGCTATACTCGTTCAACGAGATTTTGCTTAAGTCATGTAACTACTTTTATTTTTCGTTTCTGTAGTTTGTGCAGATAGGTTTTTGACTTTAAGTTTTGGAGAAATAACTGTGTAACCCCATTTTGGACTATTAAATAAAGTTTAGTTCCTTAGTCGTTTGAACGATTCTTTTGCTTCTTTAGCTTTCTAAATAACTGTGGTCAAAACTCAAGTTCCTATGAGTTGCATAATTTCCCAATCCATCCTTACGTTGTTCAAACATTCTTGAGTACTTAGAATTTTTTCTAAATCCGCGCTCCAGGGATTTAGGGTAAGTTGATCCGCACTCAGGGGATTCGGAGATTCAAATTGCCTATACTTTAGTTCGCATTTCGGGGACTTAGAGTACTCCGGTCCGCACTCAGGGGACTCGGCGATTGAAGTCGTTTATACTCTAGTACACGCTCGGGGGACTTAGAGTACTCCGGTCCGCACTCAGGGGACTCGGAGATTGAAATCGTATATACTCTAGTCCGCGCTCTGGGGACTTAGAGTACTCCGGTCTGCACTCAGGGGACTCGGAGATTAAAATCGTTTATACTCTAGTCCGCGCTCTGGGGACTTAGAGTACTCCGGCCCGCACTCAGGGGACTCGGAGATTGAAATCGTTTATACTCTAGCCCGCGCTCTGGGGACTTAGAGTACTCCGGTCCGCACTCAGGGGACTCGAAGATTAAAATCGTTTATACTCTAGTCCGCGCTCTGGGGACTTAGAGTACTCCGGTCCACATTCAGGGGACTCGGAGATTGAAATCGTTTATACTCTAGTCCGCGCTCTGGGGACTTAGAGTACTCCGGTCCGCACTAAGGGGACTCGGATATTAAAATCGTTTATACTCTAGTTCGCGCTCTGGGGACTTAGAGTACTCCGGTCCGCACTCAGGGGACTCGGAGATTGAAATTGTTTGTACGAGTTCGCACATCATACAGAATAAGGTAACTCCAGCAGTTCATCGCCTGACTATGAGATATAGAAACATTAGTAATTTATGAAAAAGACGGCTTCAAGCCTTTATTAATGAAAACCAACTAAACTGCATGATTACATGGTTAAAAAGAAACTAAGTGATGATGGAACGAAAACATGCAGGAAATAACTGTGCCTAAAACAGGAAAGAAACATGCTAAATGTAATAATGTCGCAAATGTTCACTGTTCCACGCTCGGGGGAGTGTCACGCCATCAACGGTCGCTAGCTTGAACGTTCCCTCTCCAAGCTTCCGTTCAACGACGTATGGACCTTCCCAGTTGGGATTCATACGTGATGGTACCGGGAAAACTCGTTTCAAAACAAGATCACCCACATCAAAAATCCTTGGGCGGACTCTGCCGTCGTAATAACGCTTGACTCGGTGCCTATGTGCTGCCGCCCTTAATTCAGCCTCTTCACATTTTTCATCGATGCAGTCCAGTGATTCCAACAAGAGATCCTGATTCGTCTTGGGATCATAACATGTCACTCGATGTGATGGAACTTCAAGTTCCACAGGTATAACGGCTTCCGAGCCGTATGCCAAAGCGAATGGAGTGTGGTCGGTCGCAGACTTGTGGGTAGTTCTATAAGCCCATAACGCTGTCAGGAGTTCGTCTACCCACTTGCCTCCAACTTTCTCCAAACGCTTCTTCAGTATGGACTTGATTATTTTGTTTACGGCCTCGACTTGTCCGTTAGCTTTTGGATGCGCAACGGCGGCGAACTTCTTCTCAACACCATACTTTAAACAGAACTCTTTGAACTCTCTGCTTTCAAACTATGTTCCGTTGTCCGTAATGATGGTCCGAGGGAGACCAAAGCGGCATATAATGTTTCGTACAATGAAGTTAATGACCTTCTTAGAGGTGATTGTGGCCAAAGGTTCTGCCTCAGCCCATTTTGTGAAATAGTCGACTGCAACTATCGCGTATTTCGCACCACCTTTGGATATAGGCAAAGAGCTGATTATGTCGATTCCCCAGATTGCAAATGGCTAGGGACTAACCATTTGTGTGAGTTCTATTGGTGGAGTCCTCGGGATTTTCGCATATCTTTGACACTTGTCACACTTCCTTGCGTAGTCTGCAGCATCCCGATTTACGGTTGGCCAATAGTATCCATAGCGGAGGATCTTTTTTGCTAGAGTCTGCCCCCCAGTATGGTCGCCACATTCTCCTTCGTGAACCTCCTTCAAGACCCGCTTTATCTCATCATGAGCGATGCATCGTAATAAGGGGATCGAGAACCCCTTTCGAAACATTAGTCCATCCTGCATCACATATCGTGCGGACTTTCGAAGGACCTGTCATCTTTCGCTCCTTTTTTCTGGTAAAGTCCCTGTCGTCAAGTATAGTTTGAATGGGGTTATCCACGATTCCCTCTCGATTACTGTTTCCAACACAAAATCAACTTTCATCGCGTCTATGCTTGGAGCATGCAAGGCCTCAAAGGGGAACAATCCCATTTGATGCGCATCGCCAGTGCTTGCGAATTTGGCCAACGAGTCGGCTTCTTTGTTATGTTCACGCGGGATATGCGAAATGTCATAATGCTCAAGGTTCGACAGTAGTTCTTGAACCAGAACAAGGTACGGAGCAAGCTTATGTCCCTTTGCTTGGTAATCTCCCCGCACTTGGTAGACCACCAACTGCGAGTCACAAAAGATTTCAACTGATTTGACCCCGTGTTCTCCAATGAGTTTTAAGCCAACAATCAGTGCTTCATATTATGCTTCATTATTCGTGGCCAGGAAATCGAGCTTCAAAGCGTAACAAATCGATCGATTTTTCGGAGTTACAAGAACTATGCCAGCGCTGGAGGAACGGTCGTTTGATGCCCCATCGGTGTACAATTTCCATCGAACGGTGGGAATGACATTGTGATTATCTGGTTCGTCAAATACAGTAAACTCAGCGATGAAATCTGCTAATGCTTGCCCTTGTATGGCTCTCCGTGGCAAGTAGGCGATATCGAACTGGCTCAACTCGATATTCCATTTTAACAACCTCCCAGAAGTTTCTGGTCGTTGGAGTACCTGCCGTAGGGGTTGATCGGTATAAACACTGACTGAGTGTGCTTGAAAGTATGGGCTCAGCTTACGTGATGCAATCACCAAGCAATAGGCCAATTTCTCAATTTTAGGGTAATTTCTTTCTGCCCCCGTTAAACACTTACTAACGTAATATACCGGCTTTTGGACTCGGTCCTCCTCGCGGACCAAAGCTGCACTTATAGCATGTGAGGATACGACCAAGTATACGTACAACATCTCGTGGTCTACTGGTTTTGACAGCACTGGAGGACTCTCTAGATGCCTCACCAGATCCCGGAATGCTTCCTCACAGTTAGATGTCCATTCGAAATCTCGCTTCCCTTTCTTCATTATATCAAAGAAAGGAATGCACTTGTCCGTGGCTCTGGATATGAATCGACTCAGCGCAGCCACTTTTCCATTCAAGCTTTGCACCTGTTTTATAGTTCTGGGCACTTGCACATCTCGAATGGCTTGAATCTTTTCTGGGTTAGCTCAGTTCCCCTAGCATTGACAATGAATCCCAAAAACTTCCCCGACGCAACGCCGAAGGAACACTTCAGAGGGTTGATCTTCATCCCATAATATCTGAGTATATCGAACATCTCTGCCAAGTCTCGAATGTGGTCGTTTGACTATCGTGACTTCACGAGCATGTCATCCACATAGACTTCCATCGTTCTACCAAGCTGGTCTTTGAACATTCGATTCACTAAACGCTGATAAGTCGCTCCTGCATTTTTCAATCCGAAGGGCATTACTACATAGCAATATAGCCCGACGTTTGTGACGAAACTGGTGTGTTCTTGGTCCGGAATATGCATCGGGATTTGATTGTAGCCCGAGTATGCATCCATGAATGATAACAGCTCGTGTTCTGCAGTGGAGTCAACCAACTGATCAATCCTAGGCAACGAAAAACTGTCCTTGGGGCATGCCTTGTTCAAATCGGAATAGTCTACGCAAGTTCTCCATTTCCCATTTGCCTTTTTCACCAGCACGGGGTTCGATATCTATTCAGGGTAGAGGGCGTCGCGGACGAACCCATTGGCTTTGAGTTTGTCCACCTCCTCTCTGAGTGCAGCAGACCTCTCTAGGTCCATTCCTCTCCTCTTTTGTTTAACCATGATGTATTTCGGGTCTATGTTCAACATATGACTCGTAATGGCGGGAGAAATCCCACACATATCAGAATGCGTCCAGGCGAAAACATCAAGATTCGCCCGGAGGAAATCACTAAGGTCTTCAGTCATTGCGGGGCCGAGTTGTGATCCGATCTTCAGTATTCACGATGGGTCGTCTCGGCTGATTGAAATGTCAACTGTTAATTCAGCCGGTGCTGCCTTTTCTTCCCTGGGTTTCTCATCGTCGTCTCTCGGATCTATGTCTCTGAAGATCCGAGAATTATACCCGAGCCAGGGCTCGGGCACTACTTGTCAATTATCAGTATTAAGGATGCGGACGGGATTGTCCGCAACCTTTCCTTTCTCCCTCCGATGGGCCTCTCGGAGCTCAGCCACATAACAGACACGACCAGTCGCCTGGTCACCATGAACAACACCTACTCCTTTGTCAGTTGGGAACTTCAAAGTCAAGCACCATGGGGCTAATGCTGCCCTAAACTCAGCCAGGGCCGGTCGGCCCAAGAACACATTGTACGGAGAATCCACATCCAAAACTACGAAGGGTAGGATTCGCACCCTCCGACGTTCGCCTTGTCCCAGTTCAACTGGTAACTCAGCATACCCCACTGCATCGGTCGATGCGCCATTAAAGCCGTGTATACGAGCTTTAGACGGTTTCAAATCCTTCGTTTCCATCTTCATCTGGTCATAAGCCTTCTTGAAGATGATGTTGACAGAATTTCCACAATCAATCAAAATTCTTTTCACATAAGTCGGTCCGATCGTCGCAGATATGACCATCAGATCGATGGTTGGAGCCTCCACTTGGTCAGCATCTCTGTTTCTGAACACTATATCGTCTGTCATCACGCGCAGTTGCTTAGCAGGGGTTCCATCCTCCACGTTGGAACAACACTCAAAATCTACGTGCTTCAATGAACTAACATACCGCTCCATCTCTTGCCAATTCTTATCCGCGGGGTGAGGCCCGCCGATGATCGTGTTTATGACTAGTCTACCCACAGTCCGGGCAGGCTCCTCGGAATGACGCGAAGCTGATGCACGACCTGGGTTGGATGTTCCCTGTCCTCCTTCCTGTGGATCCTTCACAAACTCCTGTAATTTTTTCTGCCTGATCAACTTCTCTATAGCGTTGTGTAGGTGTCTGCAATCTTCTGTACTGTGTCCGTAAGTCTCATGGAAGCGGCAATATTTCCCAGTCCGCTTCTGTTCCTCGGTTGACTCCTTGGGTCGTGGCTTTCTGTACTGAAAGGTATTGCAGGTTGATAGGTAAATGTTCTCAAGAGACGCATTCAGCGGGGTATACTCATTGTAGCTTGGAATTCTCGGCTTCCATTTCCCCGCTTCTCTCTTCTTCCCTTGACTTCTTCCTCCAGATTCCTTAGGCTGCCCGGGCTTGTTCTGGACGTTGACTTGATCTTTTCCCGAGTTGTCTCCGGATTGCTTCACAGCAACGTTGCTTTTCACGGACTCCTGGACAGGTCCCGGTGCCTTATCTCGCCTCACCCACCTGGCTTCCTCTCTTCTTATGAACTGGTGTGCCTTTGAGTAAAAACGCTCTAGCGTAGTCGGAGGTTTTCCCGCCAGCCAGTCTCCAAACTCAGAATCTGGATCCACACCTCGCATCACAACCATTAGGATTGCATGATCATTGGGATTACTGACTTCAGTCGCCGCAACATAGAATCTTTGCAAATACTCCTTCAATGACTCCCCAATAGTCTGGATTACACTTGATAGAGACATCACGTCCTTTGGACGAGTAGTGTGTATCCTGAACTGTTCTATAAACTTCTTCGACAACTCCTCGAAACTGGATACAGACTGTGGAGGAAGTCGGGTGTACCACATAGTAGTGATCCCAGATAGAGTAATTGGAAAGCATCTACACTTGGTCGCATCATTTTCTCTAGCTGAATCCATCATCCACTCGTACCTCATGACATGCTGTCAGGGATCAGTCTTTCCTTCATAAGCCAGGATAGTTGGCATACTAAACTTTCTGGGGTACGCTGCCTGTAGAAAAATGTCTGTGAACGGAGTATGACTTCTCGACATTCCCCAATCGTCATTCGATAAGCCTTGATTCTCTTTCATCAATTGTCTGATCATTGCTGTCAGGTCTGGCATTTGTATTGAAGGTGGAAGGTTGGAGTATGTTCTACGTGACTGTCCATGCTGATGCCTCCTCTCCTGGCGATCTGCCAAACGTACATCTTGAGGTTCGACATCATTAGCATTTTGATGGTCCGGGCCTCCGCCCTCCACCTGCACTCCGGCTCCTAAGTTCCCGGCTCCGGCTTGGTCACGGTCTCCAGCTGTTCAAACAGCAGCACTTGCCCACGCAGTTTCAGTCTTACGGCGTCTACGCCTGGGAGGTTCATCGGAGGAAGTTGAGCTGTCGGATGAGGAATAAGGAGCGGGATCGCCCCCGGCATTCTGTTGTTGTTGTTGAGTGAGTTATGCCATGAGGTTGGCGTTAGCTTGCATCTGCTCTCCTAGTTGTCTCCTGCTTTCCCTGAGTTCTCTCATCAAGTCGTTGAACTCTATTCCGGTGACAACCGACATTTGGTCCTGGGCGGTAGTCCCTGCACCTGGAATCGCTTGCTGATTGCTAGGTCCTGCTTGTTGCACGATAGCAGTCTCGTGGGCTTCCGCATTATGAGAAGCTGATCTAGTACGTGGTCTCGCCATTGTAGAGTTATTGATATGAACTCTGAGTAGAATCAACGGAGGTCCTATCAATGAGTCGGATCTTCTTTGGGGGATTTGTTCAATCCAGTAGCTTCAAAGCAGATCCTTGAGGTCTGAGAATTCAATTTTCAGTGAAAGCACCAAAGTGTTAGCACTTTAATTGGTCACTAACCTCGTTGAGAAAGATTGTGTAGAGAAATAAGTGATGAAGATAAATTAAACAAGGAAGCATATGCTAATTTGAATTCAGAAAGTAAGAACACCAGATTTATAGTGGTTCAGCGTAATTGCCTACGTCCACTTTGAGGTTAAACTTTATTGCTTTACTTAATGATTGATTACAGATACAATCCGTAGGTCAAATACTTGAATACAATTGATAAGTAAAGAGGATGAGTCTTGAAAGCGGCAGAGCCTCCCAGTGTTCCCGAAAAAAGGTCCATTTCATTGTGCCCCTGCCTCTCTATTTATAGACAAAGGTGGGTTGGACTACTCTAGTGGGCCTGGTAGCTGAATAACTCGGTCCAGATGAACTGGTCCATATATGCCGAACCAAACAGGCCGAATGGTCGGATCCCGAACCATCTTCCTCATGCCGAACGATGCTTGTTATGTGGGAAGAGTGGGCCGAGCAGTAATTATAGCTGGACAAGCTGGGAAGAATGCCGAACAATCTTCTTATGCCGAACAGAAGTGAGATGTCGTGTGGGGAGTGTATGCCGAGCAATGATTGAAGTTGACTAAGGTCAGATGAATGCCGAACAATCTTTGGATGTCGGACGAACCTGGAAGCCGATCACTCCTAGATGCCGAGCGCTACGTGGATGCCGAGCACTCCTGGATGCCGAGCACTTCTGGATGCCGAGTACCCCTGGATGCCGAGTACTTCCTAGATGCCGAGTACCCCTGGATGCCGAGTACTTCCCAGATGCCGAGTACTCCGAGTACCCCTGGATGCCGAGTACTTCCTAGATGCCGAGTGCCCCGAGATGACGAGTACTTCCTAGATGCCGAGTACTCCTGGATGCCGAGTACTCCTGGATGCTGAGTACTCCTAGATGCCGAGTACTTAGTTGCCTGGTCAAATCTCCAGGAAACAGACATCATAGCAGAATCGGCAAAAAGGTGGTTTGGGGGCTAATGGGAAGATTAAGAAGCAAGAGTAGTAGTGTAGGAGATGTGGTAAGAGAGGGCATTTTGTGAAGGAGTGCAAGACGAACATCTCGAAGATCAAATGTTACAACTGCAATCAATTCGGGCACATGGGAAGGGAGTGTCTGGCACCACTGAAGTCCTCTACCTAGGTAGTTTTAGCTTACGCACTGGATGTTATTCCTAGCTCGAGTGCGCCTCTAATAATGGACTAGGGGAAGAAGGTCGTAATTGAAGGTGTGTTGACTTTATCCAATTTACCCATTTGTACCTTAGTGGCCATTGGGGTATCACACTATTTTATCTTGAGTAGACTTATATATGAGTTGTGTTTAGACACTAGCAAAGTTACAAACCCAGTAGTTGAATCAAACCCTATTGGAGGATCAACTTATTTGCCAATGATATGTACAGTTTGAAGTTGTCTATTTTGGTGGCCGATTTCGATTACAATGCTTTATTCTTAGGATTTTCTGGATTTGGGTTGATTTTGAGTATGGACGGGATGACTATGTATGGGGCGATCTTAGATTGTGATAGGAAAGTTTGTCTGGGTACCTGTAGTAGATGTAGTTTAAAGGTTTATTGAGATCCAAAAGGTTTAGTTATATTGAGTTGCTTATATTCTTTAGACCTCTCATTTAATGAGTTAGATTCGGTATCAGTAGTTAGACACTGTCCATATGTCTTTTTCATGGTCACTAGTCTTCTACTCTAGAGAGATATCGAGTTCCAAATTTATCTAGAGGAGAATGCCAAACCTATTACTTACGTTTGAGGCACATGGCTCCTAAAGAAAGAAGCGAGCTGAATAAGAAAGTAAATGAATTGTTGGATAAGGGCTTCATTACGAGGAGTATTTCAAAGTGGGGGAGCACATGTTGTCTTTGTCCTCATGGCAGATGGTTCTTTGAGGCTTTGCATTGATTATTGTGAGCTGAATAAGCTAACAAAGAAGAATCGTTGCCTGTTGCCCCCACATAGATGATCTCTTTGATTAACTGGTTGGAGCGAAGGTGTTCTCTCAGCTTGACTAAGCTACCAGATTCTATCGGCTACATATATCCAAGGATAGTATTGAGAAGACTGCTTTTCATACACCCGACAGACTTTATGAATGGTTAGTCATGCCCTTTGGACTAACCAATGCACCTGCCTATTTTGTTGACCCAATAAGTCGAGTTTTTAGAGAGTTGCTTCAAGTTCATGGTTGTATTTGTGGATGACATATTAGTCTATTCGAAAAGCGAGGATGAGCATAGGTTGCATCTAGAAGAAGTGCTCAATACACTCCGTGGGCATAAGTTGAAGGCAAATTTTTCCAAATGTCACTTTTGGCACAAGGAGGTATGCTTTTTGGGACAAGTTGTCTCTAAGAGTAGGCTGGTGGTCGATCCTCGTAAAGTGGTGCAGTATAGGATTGGCATGTGCTGAAGAATGCCACAGAAATGGGGAGTTTCCTTGGTTTGACAGGCTATTATAGGAAGTTCATTAAGAACTTCGCTATAATCTATGCCCCTCTGACCCGCCTTACCAAGAAGAATTTGGTTTTCTCATAGGACTCTAGGTGTGAGGATGCTTTTATCAAGCTGAAAAAGGCATTGACTAGTGCACATGTTCTAGTATTACCCGATGGTACGAAGGAATTCATAGTGCATACCGATAATTTCGTTACGGGGTTGGGCGCGGCCTTGATGCAGGAAGGGAGAGTGGTGAGCTATGTTATTCTGTTGAAAGCCCACGAGAGAAACTATACTATTAATGATCTTGAGTTGGCGGCCATTGTCTTTGCACTGAAGTCATAATGATGCTATCTATTAGGAGAGCAATTTGAACCATATATGGATCATATTTCTTTGAAGTATTTATTCTCCCAAAAGGATTTGAATTTAAGGTAGCAGAGGTAGATGGAGTTTTTGGCATCGTATGATTTCGATATCTCCTATAATCCAGGCAAAGGCGATGTTGTAACCGATGCCTTGAATAGGAAGCATGTGGTGTTGAGTCCTATGTTCTTCGAGTGGAAGCATTTGGAGTTTATCTCTACATTCTATTTTCGTCCTTCGTCGGACATCACCCTAGGATTGTTAGCAGCTTTATATGTGCAGCTTTCACTTTTGGACCGCATTGGGTCAAGTCAGAAGCATGATAAGAAGTTAGTGGATATTTTTGAGAAGCTTAGTGGAGGAGAGCATTTGAGTCATTTGAGGTGCTATACCATTGACTCGAAGCAGTGGTTACGGAGGGATGGTAGGTTATTTGTTCCTCTTATTATGGATTTGATTCACATGGTACTAGTTGAGTCTCATTTTTCTAGAATGATCATTCATCCTGGTAGAGATAAAATATACCGTGACATGAAGAGAGTCTTTTATTGGCCTAGTATGAAGAGGCATGTGGCAAAGTATATAGCACGATGTAGGACTTGCCAAAGGGTAAAGGCAGAGTAGAAGAAGTTAGGAGGATTGTACCATCCATTAGATGTTCCACGTTGGAAGTAGGAGCGTGTTTCTATGGATTTCATCGAAGGCTACCTAGGAGTAGGAGGGGAATGAGAGTATTTAGGTCATAGTCGACCGACTGACGAAACACGCTCACTTTGTTCCGGTTAGCTGTACGAGGACTGCTACATCTTTGGCGACACTACACGTGAGGGAGATAGTAAGGTTACATGGAGCTCATTCTAGCATAGTTAGCAATCGAAATCAGCTTTTCACCAGCAAGTTTTGGAGGAGGCTTCAGGAGGCTTTAGGCACTGAGCAGAGTTTGAGTATCGCTTATTATCCATCTATTGATGGACAGATGGAGGGAGTGAAACAAGTGTTAGAGGACTTACTTCGAATGTGTATCTTAGATTTTAGAGGCTCTTAGGATGATCACTTGCTATTAGTGGAGTTTACCTATAATAACAACTATCAGGTATGTATTGGGATGGCACTGTAATACCCCTAGTTTTATTTTAACATTATTTAGGAAATTTAATTAGATAAATTAAATATAAATAATGTGAGGTGATAAGGAGAATGAGATTTTTTTAACTAATTTGGGTCAGACCTTAATCAATCAATTAATAAGATTGTTTTAAACATATAATAAAAAAGATAATAAGAGGGGCATAATAAGAGTAACTCCTTATTTCATTATCTAAACCCATCCTCCCTCATTCATTCTCATTTTCATTTTCTAAATAAAAACGAACATAAGAAGGGGTTGGGCATTATTTAAGGAAAAAGGGAGAGGAAAGCTAAGGAGTTCAAAGGGGAAAGTTTAGGGGAATTAATCAACATCAAATCTCAATCTCTCTTATCTAGTCTAAGGTGAATAATAATATCCATCTCATTTGTTTATGTTTGTTTTTGGGTTTATGTTTGGTTTCCAAATTGATTATGATAATATGTCATGCTTGGTTTGATAATATCATTATTGGATTGAATGACGAATTATTGGAATTTTATGGAAATTGTTATAATGAGTTTTAATGGTAAAACCTAGTTTTTGATCTCCAATTGACTTGAAAATTGAATATGCCTTGTAAAACATTATTTTGGAGATGGGTTTTCAATTTCATAATTTTTCAAGTTTGTATGAATATTTTATGAATTTCCTAAAGGAGCAAAGGTGTTTATTTCGGGTTTTTAATTATCTAAAATGATTAAATTGATATTTATTCCCAAAAATTTTGTATGTGAAAGAAGAAGGAAATTCGGGGTATTGGTGATTTTTTGGGAATTTTGCCCAATGGTTATGATTTTCTGTGAATTTATTATTTTATAAAAGTGTTTAATTAGTATAAGTTAATATATTAATTATAAGGGTTTGTAAAGTTATTTGTAAAGGTAGAACATGATCTATCAGCAATTTCTAAAAAGATTATGAAAGTATTTTGTTATCCAATGAAATTTTGACAAGAGGTTAGAGTCAGTGGAAAGTATTTTCTTTAAAAGGAAATAAAACAATTTTTACTTATTTACGGAAATGCCATGATATATTTTCAATATCCTATCTCATTGTTACTCAGCAACTATATAGGCCAATACATGGAATAACTATACTTTAGTTATATGATGTATCTACTTTATAGACTCAACAACCATAAGGGTTGATGCATGTGATAGCTGCTTAGTAACTATGTAATGTATCTGCTTATATAAAAACACAACACTTTCTTTGTTTAGAGGTTTGGTATATCAAGGTTGTAGTGGCTCGACAACCTTATGGTTTCGAGACTCAGCGCCATTCTTTTCAAAGTTTGGCACCTTCTTTATTTTAGGGGTTCGACACCCTTATGTTTTTAAGGGCTCGATAACTGTCACATAGTGATTCGATAGCTTTCACATAGCTACTCGATAACTATATTTTTAGAGGCTCGATGGCCTTCTATTTTACAAATTAGAAAGATACATTTTAGAGGCTTAGCCTACGTTTTGCAAACCAGAAAAATATGTTTTAGAGGCTCGATAGCCATGTTTTCAAGAAACGTGATAACCACATTTTAGCGGCATTAAAGCCGCATGTTTTACAAACTCAATAACTATGTTTTAGAGGCTCAACATGGAGATTCAACAACCCAATTTTAGCGGCATAGCAGCGGTATATTTTATCACCAGATAGCTTTGTTTTAGAGGCTCGATAGCTATGTTTCATAGATGCTCGACGGCCTTGTTTTGATAATGAATGTTTAAAAGCTATGTAAAGATGATAATGTTTTGGCACAAGGTTTTAGGTAAGTATTTGGGCTATATTTTTCTTGTTGTAAAGAATGGTTTTAAGTGGTTAATCATTTCTAAAGTTAAATGTTTCAAGGTAATGAAATGGTGTTTTGGCCCAAATTTTTTATGGATTTTGCCAAAGAAAATTATTACTTAAGTTTAAGTTATTTTGTTATGGATATGACTACATATTTTGATGGATGACATTATATGTTCTTATTATCTTTGATTGGTTAAATTTACATATTTTTATCATTTTCATACTCACTCTGCTTTATCCATAGTTGTACCTTGGGATTTAGGGACAGAATTACCAGTTATATTGCTCTAGTAGTGAGTATGGTTAGACTAAACTCCTAAGCGAGTAGAATTGCATTCAAGAGATGGAATATATCAATTGTGCTAGGATGCCTTAAATTTACCAAAAAGATATGACTTATGTATTTTAAACTAGATAAGATTTTAAATAGGAATAATGTAGGGTCATGCTCAATGCTTCAGCCATTATCTCGTGGCTGGTAAAGGTCCGTGATTCCAATGCATGAGGCTTTACCAGCGGTGAGACTAAAAGGATGTTTAAGCACAGAAAGGAACTGGTAGCTCTATATGCTCCAAGGAAAAGGTTATTGGTTGGCCTGCAAAACCATTAAGGTCATAGTGACCCTATGAAAACTATGATTCAAACCGACAGTCCGGTTTCCTCTTAACTGTATTTGGAGACCTCCTAATCGTATTTGGAGTTTTTGGTATATCTGGTTAAGTTTTGACCCGAGTCAGCCTAATAGGTTATTAGTTGGCCCGTGAAAACTAATAGGTTCATAGCGGCCCTACGAAAATTATTATTTGAGATAGATAGTCCATTTTATGGGATGGGTAAACCTTGGGAATGCATAACCCTTTATTAACAGACTAGTTACATTTACCCATATTGCATGTATATGATCATATCATGTTTTGTTTTAACCATTGTGGTTGTAGGTGCATGATTTATGTTCGGATTAACATATTTGATAAGATACCAGTGAGAGGAAAATCCATTCCATTCTGTAATGTGGTCTCACCAGATATCTATTTTTGATTCAAGATGATATATTGTTATTCATAATAGACTTTTTATTTTTCATTCGATATGGTATGTTCATAAGTTTTTGTTTTTCCCTTTAAACTCTCGGGTACTCATTTGAGTAGTTCGGAAGTAGGGTTTTAGGTTACATGAATAAGCTTCTAAAGACATGTAGGCGGCAAGCTAATATTAGGAGTTTATTTCCGTTGTGTTGTTCGAAGTTTATACTTTGTTTTAATGGATATAATGACAAGAATTATAATTGTCAAGTAGTTAGACTTTGATCATCCTAGGGGGCATCTTCATATGTCGCACTTGTAATATATTTCAAACTATTATATTTTCTCTAAACGTGGAATCCATGGGATTATATAATGAATATGAAAATTATTAATGAAATGTGTTTTAAAATTATCATATTCATGTGCTCTTAATGTTATAGATACGATTAACTGATCTCATTTTGTCACTGGGAATTAGAACTATAGATGACTGCAGCATCTATAGCGCTTAGTTTCGAGCCTCAAAATGGGGGATGTTACAGGCATCATTTAAGGCGTCATATGGGAGGCCTTATAGATCACCATCATTTTGGTGGGACACTATGGATAGGATTATTCTTGGATCAGATATGGTGAGGGAGACTTTGGAGAAGGTGGACTTAATCTGCAGTAGGATGAAAACCGCACAGGATGGGCAGAAGACTTACATTGACAGAAGATGCATGGAATTGGACGTCATAGTGGACGACATAGTTTTTTTGAAGGTCTCAGAATGTCATAAGATTTGGTAGTTTGGGGAATTTAGCACCAAGGTTTGCAGGGCCTTTTCTGATCACTTAAAGTAGGGAAGTTAGCTTATAGGGTGAAGTTTTTTGAGAAGTTAGCAGGAGTACACGATGTTTTCCATGCCTCACAATTGTGGAAGTGTCTACATAATACAGCTGTTGTAGTCGAGCCGAGTTAGCTAGAGAAGGTGGAGTGAGAAAGGGAGTCACTTGTTCATCGTGCACCCACTCCTTGAGCATGGCATAAAGTGACTCCGTAGTAAAGTTATCAAGCTTGTTAAGGTCCAATAGAAAGATGACCCAATGGAGAGTACATAGATGCCTACGGAGAAGATCCGAGCTACCCATCCAGAACTCATTTCAAGTATGCTCCATTCTAGTTAAATCAGTATAAACTACTTATGTGTTTAGATTCTAGCTTAGTATACCCCATAGGTAGGGGCAATTGAATGCTAGGAATGGTTAACGTGTCATATGACATGTTTTGAATGATGGATGCTAAGGGATGTGTTTATTAAATTGAACTTTGCACACTTACGCAAATATATTCTCGAGTTAGCATACAATCACACCATCGCTTGCCTTATTTCAGTAAGTGATATGCATATGGTTGTTGCATATGGATTGAATGGTTGCACATTCATGTAGAATTGCCATTATATTTACTTAAGATGTTGCATACATTTGGATACATGGCATAAGCACTTGCATTTTAGGAGGTCGACTAGATTAGGAGACTGCCTAATTTGTGCATTAGTATAGGTTCATATGCATTCCATACCTATATCTATATATTGCATTAGAATTTGAACTTGGACAATGGTTGTCGATGGTTAATGGATTAGTAGATGGCTGCAGTCGCTAATTTCTGTACGTATGAGTTGCATTTTTCCGCCATTGGAGATTTCGGGGATGAAATCCTTTTAAGGGGGAGAATGTAACACCTTGTAAAAATTAACCAATAATTTAATAAAAAGAATTAAATTTAAATATAACAAGGATAAAAGTGGAATTTTAACATACGTCCCAATTTGGCTACTAAACTTACACTGTTGCATTCATTGTGATTTTCTAGACAATTTTCATATATAACTTTCTGTGATCGCAGCTAGTATGAAAAAGTTATTGACATTTAAAAATTCAAAATTGAAAATAGTTAAATAATAAAATAAGCATAGAAATATATTAAATAATGAAAGCTCCATCACTACTAATTGGACCAGTCGACCCCTCCAAATAAAGCAGTCGACTGGTGTGACGCCCCACCTCTATACCCACGCTAACCAAGAACACTACGATGTAGTGCTGTCAATTAGCGCGGAGAATAAGGCTGTGGAGGAGCGACCATCCATGTAACTTCTTTGTGCGAGCACCGATACGTCAGATAGAATAGAATGCATATCTTTTAAGGAGGAAATCCGACATACTGATACAAACACAAAGCTATCACACGGTGGATATATATAATCCTCGGAAACAAACATAGAAATAATCATAACATAAATCAGTCACAGACATCCATATCACAAAGGCGGAAGAAGATATGAATAAATATATAACACATGAAAGTGTACATCAGAGTAGTGGTCAGAAAGATCCACGATAATACAAAAGAATAGCATCACGTGCTATACAAAAGAATAAGTACACAACATAGAGTCTATATCTCAAAGGTGTACATCCAAAAACTACTAATCTATGTAGTTAGCCAAAATTCAGAAATATCCTGAAGAGAAGTCAAGCAGAAGCACCTGTAACATCTCGGTCTGACCCGAGTATTATTTATAAGAAAATAATAAACGGATCAGTCTAACTATGAATATCAGATGATATGGTATAAAGTAAATGGCATGACATGAACATGAAATAACTATTACGACATACTACTATAAGTATGTAAATGATAATCAACGAAAGATTAATCAATATCACAAGAATCTTCTCAAAGATAAGGTATGGTATCATACCCTAAACTTGTATTCATAACAAGTCAATAACACATGAATTCACCAATGCACAAATAACTGATATCATATCAATGAAAATCATGAAAAATTGGTGAAGCACAAAATTCCAGAAATCATCATCAGAAATCCAGAAAACACAAAAAAGGGGGGAGGCCTAACACATGAATGGGAGCATGAAAACTCACCTACGCGTAAACACATGACGAGAAGCTATCTCATGGAAGCTATCCATTAAATTTTCACACAGGAATGGCCCGAAGACCGTAGGGTGCTACCCTAGAAATGTGATGGCGAAACATCACATGATCGGGGTATAGTCTCCCACGTAGACAAAGAGACATCGCTCAATCGCTAGTCTAAATCACAAAAATGATCGTCATGATCATAAGGAAGTGTCAATCACACCAAGCTAGTAAATATATGAGTTTAGCTTCATGTCCCATAACCACTTGCTTAACTTAAATATTTACGAACAAGCTGTAAATCTTCACTAGGAAATTGTCACAAAAAGGGTTCAATCGAACAAGTCCAAGAGCTAACCGACGAAGTGAACGCAAGCGTTTCATACCACCCGTTTTACTAAGTCGTTTAAGTCGATTTCTCATTCGAGTGAAGTAAAGGCTTGTATATACTAGTAGATTGAAAATCGGTTTGAGAAAACGAACTTTTGATATTTAAAATAGTGTTGAAATCGCTTTGATGAAAGAGTTTTGATATTTACTATAAGTATTGAAACCTTCATATATCTTTAAAGTGACAAGTCATAAAACGATTGTAGAACAAATCAATTCACGTTCGAAGACGTGAGTAAAGTCCAAAGAAGTCAATCCCAAAACCATCAAAGTAGAAATTCTGATAAATGTTTTTCAGAAGAGATTGCCTACGCAGAGTAATACGGGGTTCGACCTGCCCGGTCAGGTCGCGGGGGTCCAGGGGTCCAGGGGACAGCGCCCACGGCGGGGTGCGGGGCAGCGCCCCGTCACGGTACGACCTAGTGAAGGCAAGCGGTCCAGCGACCTAAGGAAAAATAGGTCATACGACCTAAGGAAATCGCGAACTAAAAAGACCAAGTGTAAGGTCGGCGACGACCTACGACTTACAGAGTCCTGCGACCTAAGTGGGATGCGACTTAGTGGGGCATAGGTCGGAGACGACCTACGACTTAAGGTCAAGCGACCTAAGGTAAATGGTCCAACGACCTAACTCGAACGACCTAGAGGGTCGAACGACTTAACTGGAGGATAAGTCGGAGACGACCTACGAGATATACTGGCCGACCTAACTCGAGCGACTTAAAGACTTAGCAGGGTCGAGCTACTTACGAGCTACGGCCTAAGGTGACGAGGGCGTTAGGTCGGAGACGACCTAACATTTGACTCGCGAACGACTTATGGAAAAGAAGCTTAGGTCGGAGACGACCTATGAGATAAGCCAGTGCGAGCGACCTAAAGTTGCCTGGGGGATTATAGGTCGGCAACGACCTAACGTTTTGCTTGGAGATTATAGGTCGGCAACGACCTAACGTTTTGCCTGGGGATTTTAGGTCGGCAACGACCTAAGACTTAACAAAATTCGAGCGACTTAGTGGTTTGCCTTGGAATTTTAGATCGGCAACGACCTAAGACTTAACAAAATTCGAGCGACTTAGTGGTTTGCCTTGGAATTTTAGGTCGGCAACGACCTAAGACTTAAAGCTGTTTCGACCTACGACTTAAGGACGAATACGACCTACGACTTAAGGACGCGCGACCTAACTCCGAACGAGCTAAAAATGGCCAGAACGACCTAGTAGCAGTTTTTCACCAAAATCACTAAATTTTGGAGTTTTTCGCCAATCCAATCCAAACCAAATGCAAATGTTGATGCTAGAGTGATAGGGAATCATTCCCAACAGTCCAAGATAGATATAGGCAAGATGTGAGATCAAAAATCTCACCTTTTCACGGAATTTGATGAAGATGGAGATTTGAGAGCAAAGCAAGAACACCAACAAGCTTGAATCAATGGTCTTCACGTGAATTTGATGTTGAATCTCGGATTTGCAATAGAATTTGTGTTTGGAGTTTTAATTTCCACTTCCCACCACCATTTTTGACAAAGCTTGAAGTGTTTTGATAGAGTGAGGAAGATGGTTGGGCTGAACTAAAGGGGTGCAGTCCAAACCAAAGTCAAAGGCGGGAAAAAGTGTTGAAAATTTCACTATCTCCAAACATATCGAAGTTTACACTCAAAAAGATCGCAAACGTCATTTTGAACTCAATGGGGGTGGTCTCGAGTCCTAATTTGACCGTATGCAAAAAGTAGCTTTTCGGACTAACATCCGACTAACGATAAAATATTTAAATAAAATATTTAAATATAGAATCGATAGATATGCGGGTTGTTACAACTGGTCAAGGCTTTCAAATTAGGGTTTGGGTTGGCCAAAGGGCTTGGATTTTATAATATTTGATCGAACAGCTGTTGTTAGTTTCTACCCCTATAAATAGAACCCTAAGCTAATAGTCCGAAACATAATTAAATCCGAGCGTAATAAAACTTTGTCTTTCTCAAACCTAAACCCTCTTTCTCTTCAAATCAAAAATAATTCTTCAAAAAAAAAGCTAAAATTAAAATCAAGAGATTGAATAAGGAGAAATCAAATTAAATCAAGAAGAGTTCTATATATCAAGTGGAGGCGATTCCAAGCGAATAAAGGAGGGGATAGCTTTCTATGGTAAGTGAGTTCATAATTAACATGAGGATTTACATGTAATTAAGTTTTTTATACCCTATTTGATCTAGAGTTGCTAATGTTTATCTAATAACTGTAGTAGATTGGGAATTTGACAACAATTATAACTCATATGAATATGATACATATCTATTCAAATTTTGGTTAAAGCGAATCTATTGGAAAAAAATTGATTTAGGTTGAACACACCATCTTTGTTAGATTGGGTATAGATAGATATAACCATGTTGATTTTAAACTTAAGTTAATTTGGTTTACTAATACTGAATATGAAATCGTATATAAAATTAAATATGACATTGGCAACGATTATAAATTATAGATTCACATGTTAGGGTTAACTGTAATAGACAATTCCTAATTAACAGAGAACGAATGATAATTGAAAAAAAATAAAACAACCCTGACTGATCGATAGGCTCACTGGAGTCGGTCGACCGCTACAGTGACCATCGGTTGATCGGTTATCGTTTTGCAGGTACAATCTGAACCTTGGCCTAAGGCCTAGGTTATAAGTTTTTTTATGTATAATTTATATGTGGATGTTAATGTATTAGTGGGGAATATACCAAACAATTATTATTAACTATCTAAACCATTCAACCATTTCAATTATAATACGAGTTATATTGATTTCCATATAACTTTAAATACACGTATACGTATACTTACCCATAAACATATACATACACATATGTTTAAATAGTAATTAAAATCATACTTTTATTTATCAAATCTATTCTATTGAAGTTCAATATCATTTTCTACCATTTTATAAAACTATTCCATTATTTTATAAAATACAAAACTAGCTTATAAATTATTTTAAGCTCTTATAATACTTAATTCCTTCATCAAGAATTAAGTATTCATCTTATAATTATTTTATAAGACTATATAATCATTCTATAAAATAACTCCTTCTACTATTTTATAGTTCTCATAATTTTATAAAATACTTCTTTTGTATTATTTTATAAAACCTTATACTTTTATAAATACTACTATCTTTTTTATAATATCTCATACTTTTATAAAATATACCATTTATATTAATTTATAAAATCTCATACTATTTTATAAAATACAAATTTATTATTATTTCATGAAATCTCATTCTATTTTATAAAATACATCTTCATCCTTATTTTACAAAATCTCATTTTATTTTATAAAATACATCTTTCACTTATAAAACTATTTCCTTACTTAAATAATATTTATAAATACTAATTAAGCTCGTTAAGCCTCTAATCACTATGGTAATAAATGTAGAGCTCATAACTCACTTAACAAGCTTATTATCTTCATTTTATAAAATATTCCTTCATTTTACAAAATGATTGCTTCTTGTAAATAATGTTTACAATTGCTAAATAAGTTTCATTATCACTTTCAAATAAGTGTAGTGATTCTAACTCACTTAATTAGCACACCAAATTTCCTTGAATCAATTCAATTATTCAAATGATTTAACTAAGATTTTCTAATGACATGTACATCATTATACCACTTAACTAATCATAAATCAGCTATAACATTATATATAATCATCTAATTAACAACAAATCCAATTCTAGGCTAACTAACTTTTCCAAACATGATTATTAAGGTCTCAATTATATAATGTGATGATACATACATGTTTAAGTCATCTGTGATGCCCCACCCCGAGACCCACATTATCAAAGAGTATTACTGGGTAATACTGTCTACTAATACGGAGAGTAGGGCTGGTTAGAAGCGACCATCTGTAGTCTTGTCTTAAATATCTATTGAATACGTCGATTAGTGCTCTTTATTTTTTTCAAATGGATCAACATATCCAATAAATGCTTAATACAAAACTACAGGTGGTTATAGGATCTATCAGTACATATGTGTGTGTGTGTGTGTATATATATATATATATGTTTGTTGTTCTGTAATGTGTTATGCATTTGAGTTGTTGTATTTTGTTGCCTAATTACAATATTAACATTCTCCAAATCATTCCATATCGCTCCATAATCACAAATACAAAATTACATGAAGTATAACATGTAAATAGTAAGAGAATCATCTCACTCACCTCTTCTTTCCCAAACCAAGCTCTAAATCTCCAAAACCCAAATTCAAGCTTACTTTAAATTTGAGATCTACATCCAAACTCTACTTCATGCTAATTCCTTCATGGGATTTGTAGAGAATAGAAAGAGATGATTTATGGTGATTTTTTTTTGATTTTAGGAATTTATTTGAGAGGGGTTAGGGCTTGGGGATTAAGAGATGATTAAGAGGAGATTAGGAAAAGGAGATAAAAATGAACGTGAATGAGAGAATGAAATGAAAGTGGAAAGGTGTTAGCCATTTATAAACCAACTTATGGGCTAGGTCCAAATTCATTTCTTCCTCAAATAATCACTATTTACTCCAAAAACTCATCGACTCCAAACATAGTCAAGTTTATACTCATTTTTCTCATGTCGGATAAGCGGCCTCAACTACGAGTGTCTTAAGACCCAATTCACTCCTCTTTAAAAAATCAAGTATGACGGACATTCCATCGATTAATATTAAATATTTAAATTAATCATTTAAATATTCAGTCGTTAAAATTGTAGGATGTTACGTTTTCCCCTCCTTAAAAGAACTTCATCCCCAAAATTCCAATGAGTATAAGAAAGTAACAAGATTAATAAAAATTCCCAAGTCCAAACATTGGAAAACTCCGACAGTACTTCCCTTATGCAGCAAACATTACGAAAATTTCTAAAATATAACACATCTCAAATATAGGAAATATAAAATAATCTACATTGTCCCACATTTTCCCCAGATACATACGTATTTTTAAGAAAACTTCTCACCATTTGTTATCCCGCCTTTTGGCAAGGCTGTGACACTAAAAAACTGACTGGAAATCAATGACGATTCGTCCCGAAGGCCGGTTGTATGCAGGCTCACTATGGATATCGATGAATTTTGTCCGAGTCCAGATCAAGCTACAATTGACAAGACATGAAAAGCAAAGCAATGAAAGCCTATGTTCCAAATTTCAGGTCGATCTGATGTGATATGCTCAAGATATGATCAATGCAAGCCAAGGGAATTGGTTCGTTCGCCTCCATCTGTTCGTAACCCTCTGTTCACATCCATCAAATCACATGTTGTTCGTATCGATCAATCGCCTGTTGTTCGTATCGATCAATCGTCTGTTGATCATATCCATCAGCCTACCTCGTGTCCGTGCTACTTCATATCCATCGCAGTCCTTATTCGTATCGATCACAGGTAAGGTTAGTTCGTATCCGTCCACCCTCCAGACCTCGTTCGTATCCATCACGTTCATGGTTGTTCGAATCGATAACGTCCATACGTATTCGTATCCACCATAGCCCTTGTTCGTTTCCATCAGAACCCCTCAAAACATATTACTTCGTATCGTTAAATCTGCGACGATCGATACGAACAGGGGCTGGAATGAAATGGATACGAATGGAGTAGTGCAGATGGATACGAAGGAAGTTTACAAGGGTGAAGGCTCGGTCAACACGGCAAAGAATATGGATCCACCCCAGTTTATCATTCCACGTCAACAAGCAGGCACGTGCCTTTGATCGACACGAAGAAGATGGAGGCGAAGGAATCGATACGAACTCGTATCCATGGTGAGGAGCCCAATTTGTATCGATCATATCTTGAGATCTACAAGTCCAAATGCCACCAAATTTTCATAGGAGCTTACGTATGACCTAAAGAATGTTAATGCCAAGTTTCGACTTGATTAGACGAGATCTTGATCGATATGAATTTCATTCGTATCGATCATGGATCGAGTCGAAATCACCTGGGATCGATCCCGTGGGCCCACTCACGTGCCAGAAGAGGTCTCCCGAGATCTGAGCAAGATATTTGCGACCTACGCCTATAAATAGAATCCTAGAACCTACAGAAAAGGGACTTTGGCTCTTCTACGTCCAGAATCTGCTGGATTCATCATTGTACTCGGATTTTGCTGTTGTAATCAGTTGTAACTCGTTGTAATCAGCAGGCAAACTTCAATAAAATTATCAACTTCAAAGTGGACATAGGCCAGATTACCGAACCACTATAAACCCTGCGTTCTTTACTGCTTTCATCAAAATTTTCTGAATGTTCTTCATTTTTAATTCACTACATACTTGTTATCTGTGATTGTGAACTGGTGCTTTCATTGGCAATTGGGTGTTTGTGACCAATTTTGGCGCAAACACCATTTAAATGCAAATTTCAACAATTAAGCATTTAAATAGCTATACTTTAGCTCTTAAGTACCTAATTGTACTAAACAAAGGGGATTATGCATCAATTTTATAGCAACACATGATCAAAACATGTACAATTTTAGTGTAGCAACTAATACTGTAACACCCCCTATCTTGAGGCCCGAAGCTAAGCGCTATATGCTGCAGTCATCTACAGTATTAACTTTCGGTGATAAAATATGGTAATGTTAATGGTATCCATAATACCGGAAGCACATGAATATGAAATAAAATCATCACAGATTTCAAAACAACTTCTCTGATTACATTTCAAATCAGTATTTCATATTCAGTTACGTAATCCCAAATGGTTCCCACGTTTCGATCAAATATAATTATTACAAATTATACCAAGAGCGAAATATGAAGATGCCCCCTTGGATGATCAGAGTACTAAATAGACATATCAGTCATAAATACATCACAGCGGAAATAAAACTTAGTAGCTCCTACATAACTAACTTTGCCTCCTGCACGTCTTCGGAAGTTTATTCGTCCAACCTACTAAACCTGAAAAATCTTAACTCTCAATCTACTCAAATTAAATTTTAAGCACCTGAGAGTTTAAAGGGAAAGCATAAATTTCAAGTCAGACATAATGCCTGGTGTGAATAATATTATTACATCACGGTTTACTTATATTAAGTGAGACCATGCCGCTTAGTAGAACGGGTGTCCCCTCACTAATATCCCTTCAAAAGCATAACTTTTGCAAATTAGAATCCTGCAATCAAACTAATTATAACAATAATAGCAAGTACATATATGCATAAAAATTAGGAAATCAATGGACTATCCATCCATGCTATAATTTTATCTGGCTAACCATTAACCATTGGCTGACTCGGGCCTACCAGACATCCTCAACAATCTAACTTCTGTTAGACATAATACTAGGCTGACTGCCTTTAACTTTCTTTTTCTATGGTCCACTTAACCTAATGGTTTTATGGGCTCACCAATAACCTATCTTTACTCTGTATATTCCCTTATGTGTGTAACCTCGATTTAGTCCTACCTGTCACAAGTCCTACACACTAGAATTTTGGACTTATATTAGCTAGGGGCTAATAGGTAAAGTATAGGGTGCGACCCTACACCAGTCCCATTTGGTTTTCTAATATCTTAGTCATAAACTTAGGGTTATCTACCCTATTCATGTTTCATTTCCTGTCTTAGGGTTAACTACCCTGATAAAACTTTATTTCCTTGTAAATAGTGTTTATAAATGATTTACCCTTGAAATCATACCTTTATAAAACAAAGAAATCATATACTTTTCTTTACTCAAAACACTTATGCCATGATATATATACTTTACACAAAACAATCTTGATGAAGTATAATCAATGGGATTACCTATCCCTTCATAGTAAGTTAGAACCCTATTTCAACTTATAAAGTTTTAGGCTATAAGGCCAAACCAATATCTTTGAAACCTTTGTTTAAAACCTCAAACAATGCCTTTAGAATTCATTGAAGGTACCCCTTCCAAAATAAATTAACTACTTTAATTTTGAAACACTAGGACGAAAGGCCAAAACATACCTTTCAGAACCTTTGAATATAGACGTTTCAAAATCATTATTTAAATCTTAGACATCTTCCTTTGAAACCACCAGACTTGTCTTTCGAAAGCATTGGAAACCCTCCATTAAAATACTCAAAATAAACCTTTCAAAAGCATTGAAATCCTTCACTTAAAACTTACTTTTCAAAAGCATTGGGTTCAAGTAAAAGCTTGTGAAAACATTGCTTCGAAACCATTAAAAATCATTGCCTTCAAAATCTTTGGGTTTAACTTTTTAATATAACTAAGGATCTTAAAGAACTAGGGTGAAGGCATTGCTTTCGAAAGCATTGTTCCTAAATAAAAGAAAGAGGATGGTTTCGAAACCAACCCTTTCGAAAGCATTGAGAAGCGCTTTAAACTAAGAAGGCGAATGCACCCTTTCGAAATCATTGTTTAAAGGCTACAAAGAAAAGCGGCCTTAACAAGTTTGAAAGGTAAAATGCGATAGCTAAGTTTCGAATACATTCAAGGCTATCCTTTCGAAAGCTTCTTTTAAAACAAAATGCGGCAACCCTTTCAAAAGCTCTTTTTCTAAAACAAAGGCATATTGATTAAGTCGAAAGCTAATATAACCCCTTCGAAGCTTGGTTTCACCGCTATACCTTCCGCCTTTCTCCCAATTCACTACGTATCAATTGTTTGATATCATGTGCATTGGTTTCGACTTGGTTTCCTGGGCGAAGTTATGGTGTTGAAAGCTGCTGATGGAAGTGGCGAAGTAGTAAATTTGAGCAAAACTGTTTTATAGCCTTTTAAACTAACTGCTTTTTAACTAACTTCCCTTATTTTTAAAAATATAATTGGTTGCCAATTCTTTTCAAAACTTTCTTTTCTAAAGTGCTGCCGAATTCAGAAATTAGCAATTTAAAAACATTTAACAATTAAGCCCTTCTCTTTGCCAAAACATATAAAATATTTAAGTCCCATAACTTAAATAATTTTATAATTATAGTAAAATACTAAGGAAAATTCCCAAAAAATTTCCATAATTCACTTCTAATATGTTTTCTAACATATTTTAAATTTCAGGCCCAAAAGCCATATATATTTGCCGTAATTAATTAAACCCAATATTTTGCCTATTTTCTTCCATAAAAATTCATAATAAATCTGCTATAGCTTAGAAAATTATGAAACTTGAAAACCACTTCATAAATAATGTTTTCGATTGTATGTTAAGAACCCAAGTCCTTTGGATGTCATTTAATAGGTTTTTCAAATTAAAACTTATCATCAAATTTACGTGAGGCAACATAAATCTTCAATAAGAATATATATCCATTAAATAATCACATCATGGCATAGTACTTGCAATATTAATTTGGATCTTAACTAGAAACCAAAATCAGTAAAAATGAGATGTAAGATCATTATTCACCTTAGCTTAGGGTTAAGAAGGTTGAGATTTGTTCTTTGATTGATTTTCTTAAGCTTCCTACTTGAATCCTTGCTTATCTTCCTTTTGATTTCCCTTTATGGTGGTCGGCCAAGCTTTTAAGTGTTTTGGTTTTGTTTGCAAATGTTTAGAATGAATAAGGAATGAAGGTAAGAAAGGTTTAGGGTATAAGAACATAGCCTATTTCTATTTTGCCCTTATCATATTCCTCCTACTTTCTTCTTTTTAATTCTCTTTTGTTTATACATTAATTAAGGCATGGCTACCGTATTAGGTAACAAATCTCAATCCCTTAACCATGTACATTATTTCATTTAATTTATCTAGTTAAATGTCCTAAACAATGTTACTCAAAATTAGGGTCATTACAAACTCCCCTCCTTAAAGAATTTCGTCCCTGAAATTACGGTAAGGTACTCATGACAATCAAACATAAAGGTAAAACATACCGTGAAACAAGTATGGATATATATCTCTAATCTTGCTCTTAGTTTCCCAAGTATAGTCTCTCTTGTCTTCACTCCAGTAGACTTTAACTAATTTGACTATCTTGTTCCTTAGTTTCTTTTCATCCCTCGCGACTATACCAACTTGTTTTCTAACTATAGTTATATCTGATTCCAATACTAAATCATCTAACATAATCGGTGTCATAGTAGTTTCTGAATCTCGAATACACTTCCTTAGATGAGAAACATGAAAAACGTTGTGGACTCCTGCCAAATTATTGGGTAGCTCTACTCTATATGCGAGTTTCCTAATCCTTTCTAGAATAGGAAATAGTCCAACCAACCTCGCTGCCAGTTTTCCTATTTTCCAAATCAGATTACATACTTCATCGACGATGTCATGACAAAAACATATTCTCCAACTAAGAACTCTAAGTCTTTTCGTCTTCTATAAGCATAACTCTTCTGTGTAGACCAAGCTTCCTTCATCCTAGCCCAGATTAACTTAATCTTTTCTATAGCTTCTCTAACCAAATTCGGACCAAGAACTAACCTATCCCTGATCTCTAACCAACAAATGGGAGATTTTCTTGACCTTCCATACAAAGCTTCAAACGATGTCATTCCTATACTAGTTTGATAACTATTGTTATATGAAAACTCGACTAAGTGTGGGTGGTCTTCCCATGATCCTACAAAGTCTAGTACACAAGCTCTTAACAAATCCTCTAAGATTTTGTTAACTCGTCATGTTTGTCCATCTGTCTGCGGATGGTAAGCGGTACTCATCTTGAGCTTAGTACACAAAATCCCCTGTAGACTTTTCCAGAACTCGCTAGTGAATAAGGGATCTCTGTCACTTACCATACTACTAGGAATTCCATGCAGTCTAACTACATTCTTCATGAATAATTTAGCCAAAATTGGTGTCGTTTTGGTTGACTTAACTGGAATGAAATGGGCACTCTTGGTTAATCTATCCACTATAACCCATATATTTTCATTTCCTCGATTTGACCTAGGCAACCCGTCTATAAAATCCATGGATATCGAATCCCATTTCCAAACTGGAACATCTGAGGGCTGAAGTAACCCACTTGGTTTCTGATGTTCGGCTTTTACCCGTTGACGGATCAAACATTACTTCACCCATAAGCCTACATATCTTTTCATACCCTCCTAGAAGAAACTTCTTTTCATGTCCTGATACATCTTAGTTCCTCCTGGGTGAATGGTGAACTTTGAACGATGGCATTCTCCAAGAACTTCCTTCCTAATGTTATTCATATTCGTAACACACAATCTTCCTTTCTTCCTTAACCACCCATTTTGGTCAAGATTGAAATCTTTTAAGTCATCGCTCTCAATTTCATTCCTCGGTTTTTTGATCCATTCCGCTAATAATGGATCCTCCCTTTGCTTAGAATCAATCCTTTCAATCATCACTGGTTTAACTCCTAAACATGACAACACATTAGTTTCCTTACTAGAACTGGCTTCAGATCTCCACTGTATTCTACATGTAGTCAATGCTTCTAAATCTTTCCACCCAGCTATCATTGCCAATACTGTAGTCTGACGTTTCCTGCTAAGTGCATTTGCAACCTTATTGTCTTTCCCTAGTGTGTTCAATACCAAAGTCATAAGCGGCTATAAACTCTAACCACCTCTATTGTCTCATATTTAACTCCTTCTGAGAGAATAAATACTTCAGTGACTTATGATTCATAGATAACTCGAATCCTTCTCCCAAAAGGTAGTGTCTTCACACCTTCAATGCAAAAATCACCACAGCTAATTCCAAATCATGAATTGGATATATGACTTCATGCGGTCTGAGCTGTCGAGAAGCATAGGCAATCACTTTACCTCTTTGCATTAACACAGCTCCCAACCTTATTCCACATGCATCCGTGTACACCACCAAGTCCCGATTCCCTTCTGGAACAACCAACACAGGTGCATTAGTCAATAAGTGTTTCAATTTCTGAAATGCCTCTTCACACTTATAAATCCATACGAACTTCACATCTTTCCGTGTTAGCTTAGTCATTGGTGCCAATATCCATGAAAAATTCTTAATGAATCTCCGATAGTAACCAGCTAATCCAAGAAAACTCTTTATCTCGGTCACTATCTTAGGTCTCTTCCAATTATTCATTGCCTCAGTCTTAACTGGATCTACGGACAACCCTTTCTTTGAGACTACATGACCAACAAACTTCACTTCCTTCTTCCAAAAATGACACTTCGAAAATTTCGCTTTCAATTGATGGTGCCTCAACGTCTCAAGCACCACCCTAAGAAGAACTTCATGCTCTCTTTCATCTTTAGAGTATACCAATATGTCGTCTACGAACACTAACACTAATCTGTCCATATGCTCCTGGAAGATTCTGTTCATTAGGTCTATGAAAAATGATGGCGCATTGGTTAGCCCGAACAACATTACTAACCATTCGTACGATCAATATCTTATTTTAAACGCCATCAAAGTAATACTATCTTCAGCCACTCTAAGCTGATGGAACCCTGTTGCCAAATCCAACTGGGAAAACACTCTAGCTCCACTTAACTGGTCGAACAAATCATCAATTCTAGGTAACGGATATCGATTCTTTATCATCTTCTAATTCAACTTATGATAATCAATACATAACCTTAACAATCCGTCGAGTTTCTTTACAAACATTGCGGCTGCTCCCAATGCGAACTAATTGGTCTGATAAAGTTCTTACTTTCCAAATCCACCAATTGGACCTTTTAGCTCCTTCATCTTAGTAGGTATCATTCTACTTGGCAGTCTACTCACCGGTTCTGCTCCTGGAACTAAATCTATCTGAAACTCAATAACTCGTTTTAGTGGTAGTCCTACTATGGGCTCAAAGACGTCTGCAAACTCTCTAACAACGAAAACTATGTTCAACTTGTCTTCTTGCTCCATAACACCCAACAAAGCATTTACTTCAATACTAGGATCTTCTACGGAGTATATAATCCGGCCACTACTACTATGGTGTCTAAATGATATTTTCCTATCATGGCAAAATATCCTAGCATCATACTTACTTAACCAATCCACACCTAGAATAATTTCGAACCCTACGAAATCAAATACATGCAAAATGCAAGCAAATATATGACCTAACAATTCAAACTCCAAGTGGTCACATCTCATCCCAAGAGTTGCATACCCTCCTATCGGATTCGCAACCCTTAAGAAAGTAACCTATGTATGAGGGTTTTAGGTTAAGTTTATCAACCAAACAATGAGATATAAAAGAATGTGATGCACCGGTATCAAATAGAACTCTGACTGATACACCATGAATCAAAAGCGTACCTCCCAACACAGCTTTTCCCTTCTCCTTAACTGTTGGTCTTGAGGTAGCTGGTTCTAATGCAAACATCTTGTCTTTTCCATCTTTGGCTGGTTCCTTGCACTGGTTCTTATAATGCCCAATCTGATCACAGTTAAAGCACCTGACCTCTTTCTTATTAGTAGCTTTCTTCCTTTTTCTTGTCTGACACTCGTGAGCATAGTGTCCCTTCTATCACACTTAAAGAAACCCAGATTTTCCTTCGCTTTCTTTGCAGCTTCTCCCTTTTGAGCACCCTTCTTATAGAAAAAATTCCTCTTCTGGTTCAACCCACTTTAAGCTTCCCTTGCTTTGTTACCACCATGTAAAGCAAGCATCTCCTCCTACCTCAAACCAATATCAACAACTACATATCCCTGTTATGTGGTAAAATCACTTTAGCAAGTTCAAGTTTCAGTCGGCGGATGAATTTCTTGTTCCTTTCCATCGCTGTATCAACCGTAGCATATTTGTATCTCGATAACTCCTTAAATCTGGTTGCATACTCAAGCACTGTCATGTCCCCCTCCTCTAACCCTATAAACTTCCTGAGCAGAGTTGACATAGCAATCTTCGACATGAACCTTTCCTCAAACCTCCTTCTAAATTCATCCTAAGTCATGGTCTCCTCATTAACTCCCACAGTAAAACTGTTCTACTAGTACAGTGCTGCTCCATGCAACTATCTAGAAGCAAGTCTCCTCTTCTACTCATCATTAAGTCCTAAGTCAGCGAAGATCCTTTCACAATGAAGCAACCAATTCTCCACTTCAATTGCATCCTTAGTCCCGATAAACAGCTTTCCTCCAAGCCTGGCATAATCTCTACTTAGTATTGCATAGTTATTGACCACCGGAGCTCCATGATTTCCTCCTTCCACATTTCCTCCGACTACACCCGCAGCAATTCCAACCTGTATCATATTAACGTAGTACTAATACATAGCTCTCATATCAACTTGAGGCACTCCAGCACCCGCATCGGCATTTGCATTTGGATTAGCATTTTCTTGTCCACCCGGGTTCCTTCAGTCGGGTTAAGCTCTTCCGTTGGTTGTAGTGCTTCCTCCACCAATGTTAGCTCTTTCACTCCTAGCATCCATATCTTACATCCTTGAAATCTGCATTCGAGCCTTTGTAAGATACAGAAAACTAGCTTAAGAGAGATAGGAAGATAGAGATAAAGCATATACTTATATATAGCAAATACAAGTACGTTACTATAACGTTATCCAATACTTCGGTCTTTTGTCTAATTCCTTAGGATTATGTTTTCAAAACCCCTTTAAGTTTAAAATTTCTTTGAAGTTTTCACAGACCTATGCTCTAATACCAAGTTGTAACACCCCCTATCTTAAGTCCTGAAATTAAGCGCTACATATGCTATAGTCATCTATAGTATTAACTTCCGGTGACAAAATACGGTAATGTTAATGGTATCCATAATATCAGAAGCAAGTGAATATGAAATAAAATCATCACGGATTTCAAAACAACTTCTTTGATTACATTTCAAATCAATATTTCATATTCAGTTACATAATCCCAAACGTTCCCAAGTTATTATCAAATATAATTATTACAAATTACACCAAGAGCGACATATGAAGATGCCCCCATAGATGATCAGAATACCAAATAGACATATCAATCATAGATACATCATAGTGGAAATAAACTAAGTAGCTCCTACATAGCAAACTTTTCCTCCCGCATGCCTTTGGAAGCTTATTCGTCCAACCAACTTAACCTGAAAAACCTTAACTCTCAATCTACTCAAATAAAATTTTAAGCACCCGAGAGTTTAAGAGGAAAACATAAAATTCAAGTCAAACATAAAGCTTGGTGTGAATAATATTATTACATCTCGATTTATTATATTAAGTGAGACCATGCCGCTTAGCGGAACGGGTTTCCCCTCACTAATATCCCTTCAAAAGCATATCTTTTGCAAATTAGAATCTTGTAGTCAAACTGATTATAACAATAATAACAAGTACATATATGCATAAAAATCAAGAAATTAATGGACTATCCATCCATGTTATAGTTTTATCTAACTAACTATTAACCATTGGCTGACTCGGGTCTACCAAACATCCTCAATAATCTAACTTCCATTAGACACAGTACTGGACTGACTGCCTTTAACTTCCTTTTTCTAGGGTCAACTGAACCTAATGGTTTTATGGGCTCACCAATAACCTATCTTTACTCTGTATATTCCCTTCTATATGTAACCTCAATTTAGTCCTACCTATGACAAGCCCTACACATATGAATTTTGGACTTGTATTAGCTAGGGGCTAATAGCTAAATTATATGACGTGACCCTACACCAGTCCCATCTGGTTTTCAAATAACTGAGTCATAAACTTAAGGTTATCTACCATATTCATGTTTCATTTCCTATCTTAAGGTTAACTACCCTGATAAAACTTTATTTCCTTATAAATAGTATTTATAAATGATTTACCACTGAAATCATACCTTTATAAAATAAGGAAATCTTATACATTGCTTTACTCAAAACACTTATGCCATGATATATGTACGTTACATAAAACAATGTTGATGAAATCTAATCAATGGGATTACATATCCCTTCATAATAAGTTAGAACCTTTTGACTTAGAAATTTTTAGGCTATAAGGCCAAAACAATATCTTCGAAACCTTTATTTAAAACCTCAAACAATGCCTTTCGAATTCATTGAAGGTACCCCTTCCAAAAAAGTTAACTACTTTAATCTTGAAATGATAGGCTGAAAAGCCAAAACATACCTTTCGAAACCTTTGAATATAGAACTTTCAAAATCATTATTTAAACCTTAGACATCCTCCTTCGAAACCACCTGACTTGTCTTTCGAAAGCATTGAAAACCATCCATTCAAATACTCAAAATAAACCTTTTGAAAGCATTGAAATCTTTCACTTAAAACATACCTTTCGAAAGCATTGGGTTCAAGTAAAAGCTTGTGGAAACATTGCTTCGAAACCATTTAAAATCATTCCCTTCGAAACCTTTGGGTTTAACTTTTTAATATAACTAAGGGTCTTAAAGAACTAGGGCAAAGGCATTGCTTTCAAAAGCATAGGTTCTAAGTAAAAGAAAGGGGATGGTTTCGAAACCTACTCTTTCGAAATCATTGAGAAGCGGCTTTAAAGTAAGAAGGCGAATGCACCCTTTCGAAACCATTGTTTAAAGGCTATAAAGAAAAGCGGCCTTAACTAGTTCGAAAGGTAGAATGTTGCAGCTAGGTTTTGAATATCTTCAAGGCTATCCTTTCAAAAGCTTCTTTTAAAACAAAAGGCGACAACCTTTTTGAAAGCTCTTTTTTTGAAACAAAGGCATATTGATTAAGTCGAAAGCTAATATAACCCCTTCGAAAGCTTGGTTTCGACGTTGTACCTTCTGCTTTTCTCCAATTCACTACGTATCGATTATTTGATACCATGTGCATTGGTTTTAATTTGGTTTTCTAAGCGAAGGTATGGTGTCGAAAGCTACTGATGGAAGTGGCGAAGTAGTAAATTTGAACAAAACTGTTTTTCAACTAACTTGCCTTATTTGTAAAAATATAATTGGTTGCCAATTCTTTTCAAAATTTTCTTTTCTAAAGTGTTGCCGAACTTAGAAATTAGAAATTTAAAAACATTTAGCAATTAAGCACTTCTCTTTGCCAAAACATATAAAACATTTAACTCTCATACCTTAAATAATTTTATAATTATAGTAATATACTTAGGATAATTCCCTAAAAATTTCCATAATTCACTTCTAATATTTTTCATAACATATTTAAATTTCAGGCCCAAAAGCCATATATAATTGTCGTAATTAATTTAACCTAATATTGGCTTTTTCTTCCATAAAAATTCATAATAAATCCACCATAGCTTAGAAAATTATGAAACTTGAAACCTACTTCATAAATAATGTTTTCGACCATATGTCAAGAACGCAAGTTATTGGATGTAATTTAATAGGGTTTTCAAATCAAAACTTATCATAAAATCTATGTGCAACGACATAAATCATCAACAAGCATATATATCTATTTAAACAATCATATCATGGCATATTACTTACAAAATCAATTCGGATCATAACTAGAAACCGAAATTGATAAAAATGAGACGTAAGATCATTATTCACCTTAACTTGGGGTTAAGAAGGTTGAGATTTGTTCTTTGATTGATTTGCTAAAGCTTCCTACTTGAACCATTGCTTATCTTCCTTTTGATTTCCCTTAATGGTGGCCGGCCAAGCTTTTAAGTGTTTTAGTTTTGTTTGCAAATGTTTCGAATAAATAAGGAATGAAGGTAAGAAGGGTTTAGAGTATAAGAACATAGCCTATTCCTATTTTTCCCTTATCATATTCCTCTTACTTTCTTCTTTTTAATTCTTTATTGTTTATAATTAATTATGGCATGGCTACCTTATTAGTTAACAAATCTCTATCCCTTAACCATCTACATTATTTCATTTAATTTATCTAATTAAATGTCCTAAACAATGTTACTCAAAATTAGGGTCCTTACAAATACTATCATAACTACACATGACTAAAAGTTAGAGAGTAACCTCAATGAAGTTGGTATCTATGTGTATCGTAAACTCTGAGTCACATCAAAATGCAATCGACTCGTATTGATCTCACCTCGACCTCTAAGATGGCCTTTGGTGACATGTGATTTATCTTAAATAGATATCGTTATCTCTCTACGAACATGCTATAACCGGTAAATACAACTAGTATACGAGCAACAACTAGTAACAACGATCGACAAAAATCCATCAACAATTAATCAAAGCGGCATAAGTAACATTGATCAACAATGATCAATCTATCGAACAAACAACATCAAGAAATTAATAGGCAATGATAAGCAATGACAAACAATAGCAAACAACAGCAATAAACAACAAGCAATAAAAAATAACAATAGGAAACAACAAATAATAAACAATCAATAAACAATCAATCAAAAAGCAACATGAGCAATAAAACCAACAATCAACCAATTAATCAACAACAAACAGCAATAGTCAATCATCAAACAATTGCAAACAACAGCAACAAACAATAGCAAGCGACAACAAATAAACAAACAAAAATTAGCAAATAACAAATACCAATAATCCACAAGTATACAAAAAAACAAAATATGCTAAGGAGTCTATACCGACATGCACGACGACCAATAATAGTCAAAAAGTGCATGTCAAACCATAAACTTGCATGAGCGTGTTCTACTTCTAGGATGGACAAAATACCTAATTGGTGCAACTCCTTTTATGAATATAATATACAAAAGACTATTACGACTCCCATTATGAAGAGGAAAACTTTTAAGGTGTGCCAAATCATCGAGTCTAAAAGCTCTCGAACAAGTCTAGCAAAATAAGTTTCGATTTTCTTTTTCTTCTAAATAGAACTCATTCCTCGAAGGAGAAAAGTTTACTAATTAAATCGTTATCAAATATAAATTTAAGAATGCTTGGGCTCAAACTCACCTCAACTACACAATGTCAATAAGAATAATATATTGTGTGTCACGACGCTTACCTAGGCTTGTATCATGCTGCCACTTAAAAGGTTACCCGAATCTCCATAAAACTATTCGAGAAGTCCTTTTGCAAACAACCTTAACTATATTATATTATAGTTTATAATGACTAAGAATCACCCAAAATGACATGATGCCCATTTTAACAATTCGTTTACTCGTAAGATTCCTTTGTTAAATTAGTGTTGGCATCCTAACCCTTCTCGTGCGAACTCTGATCCGATTCCTTGATCCGGCTATTGAAATTCCCTTACATGATCCAACCCATGCTTCGAAAATCTCTTAGTCATCTTAAGGATCCAACTCAAGTGCTCGCCTTGTAGAATCAAGTGAAAAACCCCTGCTTAACTTGTGCAAGTCACCTAGGAGCCTTGCACTCGAACTAGGGATTGGAAACTGGTAAGAGAATTGACCGATCCTTAGAAAATACCTTTTTAGCACATGGGATTACTCCCATCGCCTAAGTTTTACAAACACAAGGAAAAACAATTCAAACACAAATGACTCCACATAAAGCATTATTTAGTCACCCACTCAGTCTTTGCTTATTATTGGGAAACCACTGAATTCTACTTGGACGCAAATCCAAGTTATACTTTATCGACCAACTCCACTCAAGTCGAAAGCTCGTGCATCGAGTAAGAAAGACAGTGCTCTCGATCGCTACACCACTTTCAATTTCTACTGCCTCTTCATGTTTTTTCCGTTCACTCATCTTGATAATCAAACGAAGAAACATTAGCAACTGGCGATAGAAATAAATAATAATTCAGAAGACAAGTGGTGTAAGCATTATTATATATAGTAGAAAAATACAGATATGTACTCTCAATGTATCTCCTTCTGCCAGATTGTTTAACTCAAACTGGTCTACTTGGTCCTACGTGTTGAAACAAGGCTCTGATACCATATGTAACAACCCACCCTTCATAACACCCGAAAATTTCAATGCCTTACATCAATGCCTAAGTTTCGAATACCACAAAAGACGGCTTGTCGAAAAAAGAAAGAAAGAAGAAGAAACAAAACAATATATCCAAGCACAACGATGCAATCTCACATCAGAATGATAGCATATAATATACTGAATATACATGAAGAGGATTAGGTGAACAACATATAAGTGACTTCACCGGTGGAAGTAACTGATAAATAAATATCAACAAAGAGAGTTAGAATAAAACATGTGTTACAATAAGTCTCATATAGGAATAACATCTGTCATGTCCTATAATAATATCAAGTATAAATATCCAACTATCATTTTGCCTCCAAAGTTTCAACATCACCACTCTGATAACATATCCCTAAAAGCACCTGATTCCCAAACTATTCAATCGATTGCTCGAAAATTGTCATGAAATAAATAAACAAAGATAAAATGCGAGTCGGACATAAAGCCTGGTATGAGGGTAACTATCTCAATATACTGTATATGAAAACTATATACAAATAAACAAGAATTACTAAGGCACAATGGTCCTCTCCACAATCGTGGCTCAGAGGTAATCTAGACTGTCCATAATCAAGTAAAGTAAACAAATTCAAAAGATAGGAAATCATACCATAACTTGTTTTTCTCCTATAAGCAACGAGTTAGCACAACTAATATAACGTGACTGAAATGTAACAATCATACTATGATAAAAGTAACCCAACATCCAAAAGTAAGGAGATTATAATAAAAGTCTATCACAAAATACATAATAATAGTAAATGTGTCAACATTAAAATCAGCCAAACAACAATACACACAATACAGAAATGAAAGACAACTAAAGTACAATTTGATACCCATCATTACTAATAGGTTAAGTACACTACGGACATCTATCGCGATCCAATTATCCCCTTCAAGAGTTCTAGATAAATAATCTCATGATGGCCTCACCATACCCTCTGAAGCAAGCTTTGGTGATATCTGACCCATTCTATGTACTTAAAACCTAGTCCCAATAGTAAATAGAATCACCGTACCCTCTGAAGCAGGCTTTGGTGCACCGTACCCTCTGAAGCAGGCTTTGGTGCACTGTACCCTCTTGTAACACCCCGTAAAATGAACCATAAACAAATAAAGTAAATTGAATTAAATATGATAGGGTTGGATATGGAAATTTTATAAAAATTGGAATTTGACCATAAAAGTGATTCCATTGTGTTTGTGGTGAAATTCAGATCTATTTACATATATAATATGCTGAAAACGAAGCTTAAACAAAGAAGTTACAAGCATTTGAAGTTTTTAGATTTAAATTAATTTAGTTTGAATTCAAATTCAATTGAGAAATCAAATTTAGGGTTTAAATTTCAGAAATTAGCTTGGGTACTAGGTAAATGTTTAATTAATGCTTACCATTAAAAAGTTATTCGGGAATAAAATAATATGGCAATGGAAATAAAAAACGTCCCTGAATAAAAGGAGTGGTCGACCTGAATAGGTCAACCGATCGACCGTAGCGGTCGACCGCTCGCCCAGGGGCGGTCGACTGCTTGGCAACGGTAGTTGCCGGTGGCAGTTAGGGTTTTAGGTTATGTTTTATTCGATTGTGCGCTCCAGGTTTACCCATTTTCTACCTACTTCCATCATACAGTTCTGGTGCATTTCAGCTCCTATAAATAAAACCTCATCCTCTCCACTTTTATTCATATTATTTTGGGGAATACGACGAAACTCTGCCATTGCTATCTCTCTAGTAGGATTTAGAAACTTCGTACAGAATTCAGGTAAGGATTCACTTATTTCCTATTTGTTTCTTCTTCCTTCAATCTATTCTTATCTTATTCTTCTCCAATTATTCTAAATCTAATGAATATATACACCTTTTTCCTATTATGTGTATATATATCAAAAGAGAGAGATTCTGGAAGAGATCGGAAGGCTACAAATCTAATTGAGTGAAGCTAAGGTTAATCTGTGAGTGGAAACCCTAGTATTTTTTTAGCAATTATTTAATGTATTTCTTTTGGATTTGAATATGCCATAGGGATTTCTTGATTTCGAAAATATGATAGATAAGATCCCCTAAAATTCCTTTTTATTTCGGTATGCCAATTCTATGCTGAGATTCCAAATTATTTACCTTAATTTGATGGGATTTGTTTCGTTTATTCAATCTTTGATAATTTCATAGTCAATTCCACTTCTTATTCTTTTTAGGTTAAATTGTGATCCTTCAATAAAATAAGGGGTTTAGATTATGAATTCTATTCATAGTTTACACCACTTATTCTTATCTATTTCTTTATAAAAAGAGGAGTGGAAAAGAATAAGGAGTTTAGATTGCAATTCTTATTGTTTAAGATGTTCCATTGAATTGGTTGATAAATTGAGTTTCTATTTTATTTACAAGTATGTCATTGCAGTTTTGATTATGAATATTTATTCCCTGTTTTGGACAATAGAATTCCATAAAATATTGGAAAATTGAAGAAAAAGGACTTGTAATAATAATTGGTTAGGGAATTAACATTTAAAGCTAGTTTAGAGCGTAAATCCAAGCATTTAGAACTTATTATGCACAAATATTTGTTTATCTCTATTTACATAATTAACGTATAATTATTGCGTATATGGCGTAGTTAATTTGGCATTTATTTACATTTATTTCCCTCATTAGGCAGGTAATTGATTTTGAGGCAAAAATAAGAGGAAACTCTTATATAGCCTAATTGCTATTTTAAGGCGTAATAAGGAAGATTCCTTATAAGGTCTTATTTATGAAACGGTGAGATGAGTGTGTGTATATATATATATATATATGTGTGTGTGTGTGTGTGTAGAGAGAGAAATTAATTTATGGCTAAGTCATAGGGATGCAAAGTCAATAGAGTTACATGACAGAAGTCTGCCCTTTACTTTGAGGCTACTAGTGGTTGTGTACACTTTTATTGATGTGGGAAATCCTTATGATAAATATTTAGAATGACACGAGGTTAGTTCCAAATTCTGTAAGGGAAATCTACCCAAGTAATCTAGTTACCAGTTCCTACGAATAGCGGGCTAATGTAAGACGTCATTATGAGTACGGGCTATAAGACAAAGGGCCTACTTCGAGATTTGAGGTATTAAGTGGTTGGACCCGTCTTTTTCCTCAGATGAAGTATTGAATGGCCAAGGGGTTACGTTAAGTGGTATATGTACAGTGGTTCGCTTCTTGAAATAGGTCTTAAATGACGGGGTCTGCCTATTTTCCATTTGGAAGTATTAAGTGGCCTATGAGATTTCATATGATGTCAGCTAGATATACCATTGAGGAGAACGCTTTTGGAAATATGTCTTAAATGATGGGGTCTGCCTATTTTGCACTAGGAAGTATTAAGTGGCTTGGGTACCGTCTCTCACATTATTAGTTATTTATGACGTATGATGGGATATGGGTCTACTTCTGGAATGGAACGTATTAAGTGGTTGGACCCACCTCCTTTCCTTATAAAGAAGTATTAAATGATTTTAATGGTCTTATGTTCGTAGACATATTCTTATTTTGAAATATACTGCCCAAGTATTGAAAAGGTATGACTCGAGGTTTTTATTCACCATACACTTGTTGTTCTAACTCCCTCCTCGTTACAACATAAGTTAAGGACGGAGTGATGGCGGTGACGATGCTTTAAGATGGAGAAACTTGGCTAGTGGCAGTATTCATTATTATTTGCTTTCATGTGAACCCATGGATTTAAAAGATTGTTACAACGGACATTATATTACAGCTTTTATGGGATTTTGTGTTATGACATTTTTATGGTTTTGAAATAAATGGGTACACTTTATTATTATATTTTGTTCCATCTGCTGTGAGTTTGAAAAGTTTAGTTATGGCTCTGCAATGTTATTTCTTTTTACTACCAACAGCTTGCCTTAGAATAGATCTAAGTTTTGATGGGCCTTTTCTTTGTCAAAATTTAGGTCTGTTCCAGAGTGGGTTGTTACATTTGGTATCAGAGCCCTAGGTTACCCGATCAACGATGAAAAAATAAACGTATGGGAGATGTATTTGTTATTTTGAAAAGGCTTTTCAAAAAGAATTTTCAAAAGAATTCTTACCATGCATACATATATACCTATGCCCCCCTTCTTGAACATACGCACATACACTAGGCAAACTTTTCTTTTCTTTCAGCATGTAAATACTATCTTAGGAAATCATCACTAAAGGTTTAACCTACAGATAGTTTATATGGCTGATAATCAATCTTCTTCCGAATAAGGGAACCCTACCCGCAGAAGACCACCAATTCGTGGAATGCCCAAATGGTTTGAACAATATCTTAGGACTGTCGGGCAGATTTCTATACCTCCAGCTGCAGCGGTAGCACCCACTGCCTCGGTCGCTAATGCAGCACCCCGTCCTACCGACTTTCCTAAGCTATGTAAGGACTTTCTCAATATTGGAGGAAAGACATACTCTGGAACTGAAGGATATTCGGAAGCTAAAGCATGGATTGGTAACTGCGAGAAGATATTTGGAGAGCTTGGTTGGGATGATCAGCTAAGAAGAAGAATGGCAGCTTGGCACCTCAGGGAAGAAGCCTTGAGTTGGACTGGTGAGCACCCAGGAAAGATATTCTCTTGGGATGAATTCAAGGATCGATTTGAGGTGAGATTCTTGTCTAGAGCAAAGGTTAGCTTGCAATGGAAAAGTTCATTTAGCTGAGACAAGGAGATTCTACCCTTAAGGAGTTCATAGCTAAATTTACCGAATTGGCTAAATTTGGGATGAGCATGATACTCACACCTATGAAAAAGACCATGAAGTTCGTGAAGGGCTTAAATTCCCCTCTAAGAGAAATGTTGTTGACCCAGGTACCTATAGGGGCCACATATGAGATGTTGGTAGAAACAGCGATGCTGCACATGGCCAATGAGGAAGATAAGAGAGAGAAAGAGAAGTCTGCACAGATCCAAAAGCAAGGAGGATCTAAGAAAGGGAGCTTTTGGGCCAATAAGAAGTCGAAGGGGAAGTTTAAGAAGAAAGTAAAGGTGTGTGAGAGATGCCAAAGGAAGGGTTGTGAAACTAAAGATTGTAGGGTGAATCTGATGAAGGTAGCCTTTAAAAGAAGGTGCTTTAACTACCATGAGGAAGGGCATCAAAAGAGTCAATGTACCAAGATGGCTAGGGAAGGACCAAGCGGATAGGCCTATGCTATTGAAGTTGTCCCTATTGCTAGAAAGCCAATAAGAGACCAAGGAAAAATAACTTTAGACGGTATAACTCTTATTTTTGGGGTTACTATTCGTACCTATTTGATTCGAGGGCTTCACATTTCTTTATAGCCAAGGATGTAGTAAATTCCTTAAACCTTAAAACCCAGATGGTCAATGGGTCAATGAGGTTTCTAATCCCATTAAGTGTTCGACCCATCTTTCTCTTTTTTGCAAAGACCTAGTGTTAGACATATGCGACGTTGATTTCATATGTACTGCGTACATTCTAAATTTCGAAGGGTATGTGCTTATCATGGGTATGGACTAGTTGTCATATTATAGAGCCATTCTTGACTGTGATTTATAAAATCTTTTTCCGTGTATAAAATTATTTATAAAATTTCCTTTATAAAATATCTTTGACATTACAAAATCTCATTATAAATCACTTTAAATAAATTCTTTTATCTAGTAAAACCTTTTTATTATAATAAGTTATTATTTATAAATACCTTTATAAAATAATTATATAACATGACAATCATTTGTAAACTTTAAAACCCCAAACTGATTAAAGAATTGAAGTTAATTCAAAATCATACTTCATAAATTCAAAAGGAGGCATGACAATCCCAATGATACTAATTTAAGTTAGCATTTAATTTCAATTTCATTTTTAAGTCATTCAACAATTTATTTACATAAATCAACATATATGTAAATACACTTCATATCCGAATCAAGAAATAACATGTCAATATAAACTAACTAGTATAAATATGTCCAAATAACATAATAGTAGGATGGTGATTTGTCCTGCTAAATAGATGTCCAAACAATCAACAATTAACTTATAGCAAAATGGAGATTTATTCTGCTAACATATATGTCCATACAATCAAACAACCAATCTATAGCAGAATGGGAATTTATTCTGCTAATATGTCCATAACAATCAAATCTATTACATTATAGCAGAACGGGGATTTATTCTACTATCAAATGTCCACACAATCAAATAATCAATTTATAGCAGAATGGGGTTTTATTTTGCTAATAGTTGTTCACACAAACACAAACAATCACATCATAACTCATCCACAGTCGATTATCTACTTAATGTATCGACATTTGAATCCCTTGTGCTCAAAACTATCCCTTGTAAAAGAATTCCCTTTTTAAATAAATTGATTCTTGGAAAATAAAAGGATTTAAAACTTAAACTCCCTTTTAAAATAATTAATTATAAGTTAAACTCTTATTAAATCATAACTAATCTTTGTTAAATCTTAATTTAATTAAATAAATAAATTAATAAATAATTAAACCTTTAAATAAATGATTAATTATTAAATAATTAATTAAACACTAATTAATCCTTTATTAATTATTAAATAATCATTTGAACCTTACTTAAAATTTAATATTAATTAATCTCAATTAAATCATCTTTAATTAGGTCTTAAATAATAAATTAAACCTTTAATAAATAATTTATAAATTAAAACCATAATTAATTTAAAATTAAACACATGGTTAATAATTAATTAATAACTAGCCCTTCATTTAATTAATAATTAATTAAAAGTAAATCGTATACTTAACTTACAACTAAATAAAAATTAATTATACTTAATAATTGATTAATTAAAATTAACCTTATCCTTTAAAGGGTAATTAATTAGTAACTAATTTTCACTTGATTAAAGTTAATAAACCTTATTAACACTTAATTAACTAATAATTATTAAAAATTATTTAATTAATTATTAATTATTAAATCCTTAATTAACTTTTAAAAACATTATTATTAGGCATATAAAACATTTACTAAATAATTTGAAGTATAAAACTTAAATTTGAAAAATTCGGATTTTTAAAGCGAAACTGCATCCATAGCGACTATCGCTATGGACACCATAACTTGAAAATGTTTTGACTTTCCTCATTGAAACCTCCACACTTAAATACTTCCAAGTTATCATAACATAGCATAAGAGTTTGCATAAGAAAACAAAGTTGAAAACTTTGATATGATTTTCAATTTCCATTAAACTAAACAATAGTTTTTCCACAAAGAAATCCAATCATCAATACCATATCAAAATTCCACTTCCTTAGCATGACATCACATACACATACCTAAACATCCATAAACATATCAATATCATAGCACAAACCCAAAAATCACATCTTTATAATGAAACACAACACTTTAGCTTTCGATTCACAAGTCAATATCTAAACCGCAACTAGCAACATACACATATATTCAAACCATATAATATTCCAACCAAACAACCAACTTATTTTACCATCCCATATTAAATACATATAAAGGTAAAAATTTCCCAAAAGTTAAAGTATTTACTCACCAAAAATCTTTTGGAACTTAATACATTTTGGAGTTCGAAAAACATGGAAAATCACAAAATCCACTCAAAAATAGGTCATCTTCTCCTTGGTTTTTGGACATGTTACACTCATATTTTGGTAAAGTGGTCAAAAGTAAAGTATTAGGAATTTTTTTATTCTACAATTTTAAAAAAAGAAACACTCAATTTCAATTAGTTTTGAGGAAGATATGGCCGAGATAAGAGGAGCTATTTTCGGACTTGAATTTCTGAGTCCAAAAATACTCTGGAAAGAAATGGGTTTTTGACATAGCTATGCTCAGAATTGGAAGAAGTGATACAAACAAAAGTTGTAGCCATTGAAATTATACACGGTCTGAAAAAAAATAAAACCTCCATTTGAATCAGATATGAGAAAGATATGGTAGAAGGAATAGAAGGCAAAAATGAAGAAATTAAAGGGGTATTTATAAGCAAGAAACAAATCAAATTACCTAAACACCCTTGGTCCTTTACCATCCACCTCCTTTTTCCACCTCATCATGCTCCTCTTCCAACATGTACTTCTGCCCAAATCATGTTAAAACATGTTTTTGTACTTAATGTACTCTATGTTTGCTAATGACTTGACATTTATATTTTTATTTTTATTTCTAAACTTATTTAACATAAGTTTATTTATATTTAGACTTATCATATTTTAAATTTATTTTCTCTTAACTAAGGAGGTTTTGAACAAATAAATATTGCTTCAAATAGAAATACGAACGACAACACTTCAAACAACTTTTATATGATAAAACGTCGAAAATTCGAAAACGGTTTCCGATCACATTTTCTGTTTTTCATCAAACTATATATTTTTGCAAACAAAATTTGAAAACTATTTCACCATCATTATTTATTATTAAAAAGAGCTTTATTTATTATAAAATTTATACATTGAATATTTAAATTTAATTAAATATTTGCAAATCAAAGTAACGAAATTCTGGATCGTTATAGATAAAATCCCCCGAAATTCCTTTTTATTTCGATATGTCAATTCTATGCTAAGATTCCCAATTATTTACATTAATTTGATGGGATTTTTTTCATTTATGCAAACTTTGATAATTTCATATTCTATTCCACGTCTCCTTCTTCTTTGGGTTATATTGTGATCCTTCAATAAAATAAGGGGTTTAGATTACGAATTCTATTCATAGTTTACACCACTTATTCTTATCTATTTCTTTGTAAAAAGAGAAGTTGAAAAGAATATAGGGTCAAGATTGTAATTATTATTGTTTAAGATGTTCCATTGAATTGGTGTGATAAATTGAGTTTCTATTTTATTTACAAGCATGTTATTGCAGCTTTGATTATGAATATTTATTCCCTGTTTTGGACATTAGAATTCCATGAAATCTTGGAAAATTGAAGAAAAAGGTCTTGTAATATTAAGTGGTTAGGGAATTAACATGTAACGCTAGTTTAGAGCATAAAATTTTGCATTTAGAACTTATAAGGTGCGAATATTTATTTATCTTTATTTACGTAATTAACGTATGACTATTGCGTATGTGCCGTAGTTAATTAGGCATTTATTTACATATATTTCCCATGTTAGGAAGGTAATTGATTTTGAGGCAAAAATAAGAGGAAACTCTTATATAACCTAATTGCTATTTTAAGGCGTAATAAGGAAGATTCCTTATAAGGCTTTATTTATGAAACGGTGAGATGAGAGAGCGTGTGTATGTATAGAGAGAAATTAATTTATGGCTAAGTCATAAGGATGCGAGGTCAATAAAGTTACATGACAGAAGTTTTCCCTTTACTTTGAGGCTACCAGCAGTTATGTACACTTTTATTGATGTGAAATATCCTTATGATAAATATTTGTAATGACATGAGGTTAGTTCCAAATTCTGTAGAGGAAATCAGCCCTGCTAATCTGGCTATCAGTTCCTACGAATAGCGGACTAATGTGAGACGTCCTTATGAGTACGGGCCATAAGACAAAGGGCCTGCTTTAGGGTTTGAGGTATTAAGTGGTTGGACCCGCCTTTTTCCCTATATGAAGTATTAAATGGCCAAGGGGCTTCGGTAGGTGGTATTTCTATATGGGTCCGCTTCCGGAAATAGGTCTTAAATGACAAGGTCTGTCTATTTTCCACATGGAAGTATTAAGTGGCCTATAAGATTCCATATGAAGTCAGCTAGATAGTACCATTGAGGAGCATGCTTCTAGAAAGGTCTTAAATGATGGGTCTGCCTATTTTCCACTGGGAAGTATTACGTGGCTTGGGTACCATCTCTCACATTATTAGCTATTTATGACGTATGATTGAGATATGAGAGCTACTTCTGGAATGGAAGGTATTAAATGGTTGGACCCGCCTCCTTTCCTTATAAAGGAGTATTAAATGATTTTAATGGTTTTATGTTCATAGTCATATTCTTATTTTAAAATATCCTACCCAAGTACTAAAAAGGTAAGACTCGAGGTTTTTATTCACCAGACACTTGTTGTTTTGGCTCCCTCCTCCTTACAACATAGGTTAAGGTCGGAGTGATGGCAGTGACGATACTTCCAGATGGAGAAGCTTAGCTAGTGGTAGTATTTATTACTATTTGCCTTCATGTGTACCCATGGATTTAAACAATTGTTGTAATAGATATTATATTACGGTTTTTATGGGATTTTGTGCTACGAAATTTTTACGGTTTTGAAATAAATGGGTACATTTTACTATTATATTTTGTTCCATCCGCTGTGAGTTCTGAAAGTTTATTTATGGCTCTACAATGTTATTTCTTTTTACTACCAATAGCTCGCCTTAGCATGGATCTAAGTTTCGATGGGCCTTTTCTGGATTGAAATTTAGGCATGTTCTGGGGGGGTTTTTACACCTCTATAGTAGGCTTTGGTGTTTTTCAATCTATTCCAAATACCTAGGACCCTTACGGATCACACCATACCCTTTGACGCAAGCTTTGGTGTTCTATGATCCCGTAGTAGATGAATAACATCATCCCACTCTAGGACATCAAGGATTTCTCAAATAACTTGTGTACGCCTCTATCAAAAAGAGAACAATGCTTATGTCTCGAGTAATACGCTATTGGGACTACAAAAGGACACCGATGTCGTAGAAACAAGTGCACGTATCAAATATAACATCACATGATCTAATATGCCTCTCACAAATGAAGACCGATCTCTCGTCATCGTTTGTCTACACGAATGGACACTGTTATAAGATCCATAACCAATACATCCATTAATAAAAGACCAATACCATTCATTTAACATATCTACCCCAAGGTCAAAGCCAAGGTGCATGGACTAAATTCACTAAATCTCACTCTTACCAACCATGACTGTGTAATCGATCACTATATTGATGTCGTGTCCGATCATCATTGACCACACATGTATCACTGTACGGTACATCTGAATCCTAAGTTTTGCCTTGCATTCCGCCTTCTCGAGTAGCCTAAAGTCTCTCCAAAATTATGCCAAGACCTTATGAAGAACCGCAATCGAATGGGGAAGAAATTCCTCGAAGTCATTCAATACCCAAGCATTCAGTCGACTAGGGGTGTTATTCATTCGACTGAGCCTATTCCCAGTCGACTGAACGCAGTCAACTGAGACTGTCTCCCCTATTCTTTTGTTTAGGGTTTCCATTTTGGGAATTCTTTGAACACATTTTCAGTCGACTGGATTACACGCTCAGCCGACTAAAAGCTGCAGGTCCAAGGAAGTAAGCCTAGGATATGTATAAACCTCCCAAAACGGTCATCGATTAGCATCTTGTTTCCTCCGTCGCTTTGCCCGATGAGCCACCTTACTCCTGTAGCCTGCCTTCGCCGCATCGAACCTCTTTTGGAATCCATTGGTTGATATTTTGGAGGTGGTTAATTAAGTGTTCGAAAAACAATTTCGATATGAATCCCGCTCTTTTTCGTATAGAGTCCTTCCGGGAAAATTTCAATGACCAGTGCTCCTCTAACATGCCCAAACAACTCAGCCAACCTTCTCGCCTCACGTGATACTTATAGATGTGTCGATACACCCGCTCATGCATGCATATGCACACACATGCATGCAAACACATAAAACTTCACAAATCACGTTTCAAGCTTCACCAGAGTGATTACTCGACCCTACACTCCCCTACGCAACTTAGGGTACCTTAAGGTCGCTATAGCTACATGAGATCTCTATAACGAGCTTATATACACATACGGACATTCCCATGCACGTATCAAATCTTCATACAATCAAACAATTATTATTTATAATCCAAGCCATTCATCCATTTCAATTATAATACATGAGTTATACTGATTTCTATATAACCTCGAATACACGTATACGTATACTTACCCACAAACATATACATACACGTATTTTTAAATAATGATTTGATTATTTAATAATCGAATCTAACTTTTATTTATAAAATCTTTTCTATTGAAGTTCAATACTGTTTTTTACCATTTTATAAAATTATAAAATACAAAACTAGCTTAATAAATTATTTTAATCTCATATAATACTTAATTCCTTTATCAAGAATTATGTATTCATCTTATAATTATTTTATAAGACTATCTAACCAATTTATAATTCCTTCTACTATTTTTAAAATCTCAAACTTTTATAAAATACTTCTTTCATATTATTTTATAAAACTCATACTTTTATAAAATACTACTTCTATGTTATCTTATAAGATCTCATACTTCTATAAAATATACTATTTATACTATTTTGTAAAATCCCATACTATTTTATACATTATTTCTTTATAATTATTTCATGAAATCTCATTCTATTTTATAAAATACATCTTTATTCTTAGTTCATAAAATTTCATTCTATTTTATAAAATACATCTTCATTCTTAGTTTATAAAATTTCATTCTATTTTATAAAATACATCTTTCACTTATAAAACTATTTACTTACTTCAATAATGTTTATAAGTACTAATTTAGCTTGTTAATCCTCTAACCACTTTGGTAATAAGTGTAGGGCTCATAACTTACTAAACTAGCTTATTATCTTCATTTTATAAAGTATTCCTTTGTTTTATAAAATGATTACTTCTTGTAAATAATTTTTACACATGCTAATTAAGCTTCATTAGGCTTCTAATCACTTTAATAATAAGTGTAGAGCTCCTAACTCACTTAATTAGCACACTAACTTACCTTAAATCAATACAAAATATTTAGTTAATATTTTTTTAATGACATGTACATCATTATACTACTTAATTAATCACAAATCAACTATACCATCATATATAATCATCCAATTAACCCTAAAACCAATTCTAGGCTTACTAATTTTTTCAAACATGATGATTAAGTTCTAAATTAAATAGTGTGATGATAAAAACATGTTTAAGGCATAAACCTAAGCCTAATTATAATATTAAAATTCTCCAAATCATTTGATATCACTCCATAATTATAAATAAATTATTATATGAAGTATAACATGTAAATTAAGTAAGAAAATCATCTCATTCACCTCTTCTTCCCCAAACCAGGCTCTAGTTCAGCAAAATCCAAATCCAAGCTTACTTTAAATTTGAGGTCTTTATTTAAACTCCACTTCAAGCTAATTCCTTCACGGGTTTTGTAGAGAATAGGAAGATATTATTTATGGTTATTTTTATTTGATTTTAGGAATTTATTTGAGAGGGGTTAGGGCTTGGAGATTAAGAGATGATTAAGAGGAGATTAGGAGAAGATCAGGAAAAGGAGATGAAAATGAACGTGAATGAAAGAATCAAATAAAAATGGGAAGGGGTTAACCACTTATAAACTAACTTATAGGCTAGGCCCAAACTCATTTCTTTCTCCAAAAATCACTATTCAACTCTAAAAACTCACCAATTCCAAACATAGTTAAGTTTATACTCATTTTTCTCGCGTTAGAAAAATGGTATTAATTACAGGTGTCTCGAGACCCAATTCACACCTATTTAAAAAATCGAGTATAACAGACGTTCCATCGATTAACGGTTAAATATTTAACTTAATCATTTAAATATTCGGTCGTTAAAATTGCGGATGTTACATTCTCCCCTCCTTAAAAGAATTTCGTCCCCGAAATTCATATGAGTACGAGAAAGTAACAGGACTAACCAAAATTTCCAAGTCTAAACCTCGGAAAATCCTAGCAGTACTTCTCTTATGCAGCAAACATTACGGAAATCTCACATTTAGGAAATATGCAATAATCTAAATTATCCCACATTTCCTAGCAACACATATCTCTTTTTAGGAAAACTTCTTACCATTTAAATGCAAATTCAACAATTAAGCATTTAAATAGCCATATTTTAGCCCTAAAGTACCTAATGTTAATATATAAAGAGGATTATGCATCAATTAAGTAGCAACGCACGATCAAAACATGTATAATTTTAGTGTAGCAACCAATACTATCATAACTGCACATGACTAAAAATTGGAGAGTAACCTCAAATAAGTCAGTACCTTAGTGTATCATTGTTATCCCACCTTTTGGTCATGGCCCGGATATCAATAGATTGGCTGGAAATGATTGACATCGGGATTGAAGATCGATTGGGAACAAGGCTATGATCGATATCGTCAAAATTTGGCCGAGCTCCAATCAAGACAGGATCAATTAGGAACGATGAACACGGCTAGAAAAGGCTATATCTCAAGTTTCAAGTCGAATGGAGTTCATTTGTCCAAGATATTGATGGATGCATGCTTAAGGAAAACCTGTTCATATCGACACCTATGGATACGAACAAGACGTTCATATCAATCAGGGAGAGAGATTAAGTGGATTTCGACTCGATGGCTGTGGACTTGGATTGAACAGATAGGTGCATGATGGTTTTTTTGACTCGATGATTTCGTATCGATCGGGATGGAGCATAGCAGTATACTTCGAATCGATAGTTCGTATCGATCAACATGGGATGCTTCGAATCGATACAGTTTGTATCGATAACATGGACTACTTCGAATCGATATTGTTCGTATCGATCAACAATGGATACTACGAGTTGATACGAAGAAGCTTGGATACGAACAAGGCAACACCAATAACAGGGAGTCGACACGAAATGAGCGGCAGCCATATGTAGGTCGATGCGAACAGATGGAGACGAAGGCATGGATGCGAATGCTTCAGCCTTCACAAAAGCTACAACTTGCATCGATCATAACTCACAATCTACAAGTCCAAATGCCACCAAATTTTTACAGGATCTTGCGTACAACCTAAAGAATGTTCACGATCGATCTCGACTCGATTGGACAAGATCTTGGTTGATACGAATTTCATTCGTATCGATCACGGATCGAGTCGAAATCACCTAGGATCGATCGCGTGGGCCCACTCACGTGCTAGAAGAGGTCTCTCGAGATCTGAGTGAGATATTTGCAGCCTACGCCTATAAATAGCATCCCAAGGCCTACAGAAAAGGGACTTTTGGATTCTCTAACGTCCAGACTCTACCGAAATCACCATTATACTAAAAATCCACTGTTGTATTCGAGAATTACAGCTGTAATCCATTGTAACCAGCGAGCAAAGTCAATAAAAGATTAACTTTTGAAGTGGATGTAGGTCGGAGATAGCCGTACCACTATAAATCTTGTTTCTTCGTCTATTTCTTTCTGTTTTAAGTTTGTTATTCTTCATTTTTGTAACGATGCGATCTTTCGACACTCGAAAGTCGACATTAATACGTCCACTATATCAAATGCCGCGCAATCGAATGCCAAAAACCCGAACGATTAGGGTTAAAAAGAAGAGGTAGAAGAAGACAGAAGAAAAATAAAGAAGAAGAAACAGAATCTCACATTCGCAGTGGAACAATATATAATAGATAATCACTAGTCTTTTAAACAAAGAACTATATCAGTTTATACATACATCATCAGAGTCAATATACAACTCAATACAACAATGGACATTTATATAAACTTGTCCTCATACAGAATACACAGCGGAATAAATAAACAAGTACGGTAGTATGCCTCGCCATCCAGCTCATCTCCAAAGCTCTAGAATATCCAGAATATCCTGATAACATAACTCTAGGCTGCCCGTGTGGAAAAATCATGGGCACCCAGAGTTTAGAAAGGGAACAATAAACTCCGAGTCAGTCATGGTGACTGGTGTGAGATCGTAAAACAGTTATTTTCACAAAGAAAATAAAACAAAATTGCAATGCTTTTGGAAAATGAAACTACCATAAGACCTCCTTCCATACACACAATGCAAACGCTGAATTGGAGGAGATTTCTTCTTATGATAGTCAAACATGCTTACTACGCAAAATCATTGGATATTATCATTAGTGCATAGTGTCGAAAACATTTCGAAAGTATAATATTAATCTTAGCCAGCATACAACCATTATTGTATGCCTACTATAGCTACTCTGTTCAATAGCAGGTTACCACCAAATTCCATAGCAGGTTATACAACTAAAACCATACAGGGTTCGTATTGTTTCTTTGGATTTCCAACAAATGGTCAGGCAAAGGAACTTCCTTACACCGAAATAGAAACGCCTCTGGAAAGACGCCCCGAGAACCTAACCGGATCTCTGCAAACACAAGGCCGACGCTACCTCACGCTTTAACCAAGCGGTAACTAGGTAGCTAACACACGAGCTATGACATCCCCCGGTCGTCACCAACCTTTATCCGAGGATCCTCAACCACAAAGCAACAACCACAAAGTATAATAAATTTGCAGCATCAACATAGGTAAAATATCTGGGCTCCATACCATGATATCACCTTTTATCCAGAAGGAAATGACATACCTTAGGGGCGCTACCCCTAAAAACCTTTGCCGCAACATTCCTGTTTCGACCATTACCGGGTTGTGAGGCTCGACGAAGTCTCGTCCACAAAACTACGCTTTTTCACAAAGCCACGCTTTGATCAACAATGATCAACGGCACTTCGTATGCCACATTACCGAATTGGGAATGTATCACTAGTAACCATCAACTACATAACCACTGAGCTCGTACGTCTCAGAGAAGGGTGTTAAGCTAAGAGAATAAATTCTCCGCCACCAATAGAAATGTATTTGATAGAAACCAGATTTACATCTCAAAGTGTAACGTCAGACACACATCCATACTAGTCCGTTTCGGGATCGAACGGAACCGAAGGCACTTCCAAAGAAGCTCTTGCAATCCGGGTATTCACTAATCACGTCCGGACTTCCCATCACAAGAAGAGTGATATAAATCTCTATACCGGAGCAACTCGGTGCAGAGACATTCGACAGGTTGTCCTTTCATTTTCGAAAATACCCGGTCTTCACACTGGTCATCAAATAATGTCCATTCACGACGTATAACTATTCGGAATGGGTTATATGACACAAAGGTCCTTTCCCGGCTTAACCGAATAATGAGCATTTGTTTTCAAAACAAATCAAGTGCCATTTCAAAGGCAAATATTGATAGTCGGTTATGTAACTATCAACAACATTCACAACAATCAACCAATTTAAATAATTTTTCCCAAATTATTAAATTTCAAATATCTTCACAATATATGGTTTACACTTCAACCATTTGAAAACAAATTTGAAATCACTTTCATTTAAACCAATTAAATAAATCCTTATCGATTTATTTCAAATTTACATCCCAAATCTGTAAATTTATTTCCACACTTCATCACTTTGAAAACCAATTTCAAATCATATTTTTCACACTTTAAAAATAAATCAATGTTTATTTTTAAAACAAATTTCCCTTTCCTTTATAAATTCCATTGTGAATTTAAATTTCCAAATATCCTCTTATATACGATTTTCAAAAATCGTTTTCCAAAGATTCACTTTCAAACACCAAATCAATTTCCAAATTGATTTCTAAATTTATTCCAACACCAAATCATTTTACAAATCGATTTCTAAGTTTATTTCCAAATTCCAAATTATTTTACAAATCGATTTCAAATTTCTCTTCAGCACAAATCAATTTTTCATTCAACATCAAATAAATTTTCATATCGATTTCCCAAAGATTTATCTTCAAATACTAAATCAATTATCAATTGGATTTCAACAGATTTATCCCTTTTTAAATAAATTCATTTATCTCTTCCAAACCATTTAAAATTCCATTTTAAATAAATTTTCCAACTTTCGAATAATACTATTCCAAATCCATTTATAAAAATCTTTTCCCATATTTTAGAAATAATCAATAAGATTTCAAAAATCAACTTTATGCTTTTAAATTCCTCCTTTTAAATTTATTAAATTCTTTCAAAAAGAATTTACTTAAAATTTCCAACTTTGATTTCAAAAATCCAATTTATTTATTTCTGGTATCAAATGATACCAAAAATATATTCGGCTAAATTTTAGCCTTCAACACATTCAATCACAAATATAATCATCCACAGATTATAAATAAATCATCACACAACATATGAAACAATTCAAATGTTTTGAGGAATCCTATTGGATCCCTCCAACCTGTTTCCCTGCATCCGCAGATGTTAGCACAATACCAATTCCACTTCGAGGTGGAATATCGCGGTATATGGGATTTATAAAATACCATCCGCTATTATGTGGCGCATAGGATCTCATCCGCTATATAATGCGGGAAAAATCAATCACCAATATATACATATTCCAATATATATATATATTGCTATATATTACTATCATATATACTATCATTCAAGCACGCAATCAACACAATCAATAATTTTAAATATAACTATTTAAAATTAAACAAAACCCTTTGTTTGAGTGAGAAGATCTCACCTTTGCTTTTATTTTGCAATCCATTCCAACTCATTTCCATTTTTGACTTGTTTCTCGATTTTTTAACCTTGTATAACAATTTTATACAATGCATTAATATTCGAAATAATCGAATTACCAATTACCGTTTAATAGTTTTATAAACTAATAAATTTTCCTTTTTTTAAAAAAATCTTTTATATGGATACATATATTTTTATACATTTTCCTGTAAAAATGAAATAACCATTCTCTTTACTGTAAAAATTGTTTTCTTCCTTCACATATGTGTATATATATATATTAAGAACAGAAATGGTTTAGTAAATCTTACTGTAAAAATCAATTACTGGTTATATGTATACATTCTATTATTATTTTTACAAATACACTTACATATAAATTTTAAATTGAAAAACAGAAAGAAAAACAAAAAGTTAACTTACTGTTAATAAAAGTAAATTTCCTTTTACTGCTTCAAACCATATATATTTTCTTTTCAGTTAATAAAAAGTTAACAAAAAGTTAACAATTTATTCTTTCCACAAAATTTAAATGCCCAGAAAAAAACAGAGATTACCAGCAAGAGGCCTGGTCAATGACGACGACCCTGCCTCCTTCACTCATCGAAAACGAAGACCCATCGTCGCTCGCCCTTCCACGTGCGCTCGAGCCACTCGCGCACCACCGCCCCTTGACACGACTACCTCCATCACGAGCTACAGCCATGAGAGCTCACCCGAAACCTCTCAAGATCCACGTCGATCCACTCTGAGTCGCAATCGCGACTCCTTCCCTTTCGCGCCTCCAGCACTGACTTCGGCTACCCGATGTCGACTTGGCTTCGAGTGTTGACGAAAACATGCTCGAGTCAGATGAAATTGAGCAAGATGGAGGCGCTCGATTCTTTAGAAAATCGGGATGCCGATCTCGATTTGAAGAATAAGGGGAAAATCAATTCGAACAGGTAGGGAAAAGGAAATAAATAGCTGGGAATTTCTATACGTTCGAACGAAAAAATCGATTTCGTTATTATTATTATTTTTTTCTCTAGGAGGCTTCGGCCATTTTTTTCGTTAGTTTTGATTTGAATTACTTGGGGAAGATAAGGGAACAATGAAAGATATTTCTCCTGTGATTTAACTGAAGTGAAAGAAAGCCAGGAATCTCTGCTATAGGAAAAGTTGACGTGACAGAAATTTGGCTGGTTAGTATACATTATATTTAAATTTAAATTTAAATTGTCTCGATATCACCATTCAAAATTTCGAACTCCTATCGAGGCGTGCCGCTAGGCGTTCATAATGTTATACGCCTATTCCGAACGCAATGGAAAAGGTTCCGAGTCCAAATTCGATCGTATGGAGAAGATAGCTTTTTGGACCAGTTATAATATTAAATTTTCGATTTAATTTCAGCGCGTTTGCTTATCGTACGCTCACACAATAACTCCAATCATTACGAAAATTGAAATCCGATAATAATACAATATTACAGATCCAATGGAACGGGTTTCGTCGAATTCCGAGACTACGCCCCGGAACGCTATTTTCAAATTCAATTTAAACAACAAAATTTCAAAACTGAACAAAACAGTTTCAAATTCAATTCTGAAAGTTCCAGTACCTTCAGAATTATCAATATAGATTTTCCAAGCCTTGAAAATATTTTTAATCAGCTTAAAACTAAAAATTCAAATTTTTACCCAGATTTAACGATTAAATTCAATAATTAAATACCCACATTCATTCAAATATTTGAATTTCAAATTAAACTATCATTCGAATATTTAAACTCAATTAAATATTCACATTTCAAATGTCAAAAATTCAGGGTCGTTACAATCTTCCCCCCTTAAAAGAATTTCGTCCCGAAATTACAAGTTAAGAAGAATGCTCCATTACCCGTTAACTATTTTCTCAAATCTAAATAGTTTTTATCAAATTTTCAAAACAAATCTTTTTATTAAAGATTCGTTATCACTTTAACTGATTTTCCACAATCAACCATAAGTTCCCAATAATATGGTTTTCTTAACAATTCAATTTTCATTTCAAATTCAAATTTTGAATTCAAAATTTTCTCAAAAATTTTCTAACTCTCGAAATTTTCAAAAAAAATCGCCAGCGTCTCCTTTGCGCGGCTAGCTCGGTACAACTACAAACTATCCCTACGGACTCTCAAATCCCAATAGAAAACAAAATGCCAAGTGGCAAAATCAGAAACTCATCAAATTTCATACTGAAATTGAAATGCATACCTTATCTTCGAAATCAAAATCCAATTCCACTTTCCTTTATACCCCCGTACTTTACTTAACAACAATGGCCAAATTCACTTATTGGATTCCCAATACCCATTTACTTAAGAATTTCATTCTTTATTTCTTAAGTTCAATACAATTATTTCTTATATTCATTTTCACTTCACAAACAAAGTTATATATTCATTTCCATTCAACTTTGCATTTTCAACTCCATTTGAATTCAATTTACAATTACAATTCTATTTGAATTCAATTTATCTTCAAAAACCAAAATCCCTTTTCTAGTTCAATTCCTACGCTTCCATTACAATTTGAAAATCAATTTTCCGTTAACAAAAATTTTCCAAATTTTCAAATTTTTTCTAACTCCCAAAATTTTCAGAAAATTTTGGCGGAGTCTCCTTTGTACGGAGGAGCAAAATCACAAAAGATATAAATATATATACATCGACCCACTCGGTCGGAAAAGCAAAAACAGTTCATATTTCCTATTTTTATTGCGTAGGCGTACCTTTTTAGCATTTTAAGCAAAGCGGTTATTTATTTAAGCATTTGCGCAACCCAAAATGCAGCCAAACGGCTTCCAAAAACCTGCACTTACTCAGTTTAAACACGTAAGTGACAAATATAGGAAATCTATTAACATTTCATTTCTTTTCAATAGCAAATACATAGATTTCATAAGCAATGCATTCAAAACATTTTCCATTAGCAATTTATAAAGTTTCGATACAATTTTAATCGCTTTCATCTAATTCACATTCAATTCAATGGTTTACAATTCATTTTCTTCCATCCTATTCATTTTTAAGCGAAACGAATTCATATCCATTTCAATTGATTCAAAATCAATTTAATTTACATTCCATATTCACATTCATTTCATTTGAAACCATTTCACAAAACTCGACAACAACGCCTTTTTCCAAATATTTCTTAGGTCATTCCCAAAAATCAAGTTCATTTCCTTGTAACAATTTTTAATTCAACTCTTTGATTTTTCATTTAATCAAATCCATTCCATTTACTAATTTAATTCAATTATCTTATCCTTTTTAAATTTCAAATTCCCATATTCGATTCATCCAGAATTCATTTTATCAATAACAAGGAAATTTCAATTAATTTCTACTATTAACTTGAATTTATACACAAATTCAAACCATTTTTATTCGGCTCACAATTAAATTTAATTTAGCTGATTCAACTTCCAATTCATTTTTCATGAATTAATAAATTATCAAGTTAGTTTACTTGAATTCAATCCATATTATTTTATTTTATTCCAAGTTGGATTTTCTCTTCGACTTGATTCGAATAAAATCTCATTACATTATTCAATTCCAATTCATTTATTTACAAATGTAGCTTCATTTTTTCATTCACAATTTCATTCCTTAAATGAATTTTAATTTCAAATATTCTCTGGAATTCTATTTCCAATTATAAATCATATTTACAATTTACATTTACAAATCCCATTCGTATATGAATTTTATTTACTTATACTTTCAATTCATATTCATAAATTTCATTTGTTAAATGAATTCCTTATTCAATTTCCATATAACAATGATAATAATTCAATATTATCACTTTCTAACAACCAAGCATCCATATACAATAATAATTCATAGAAAATCATTTCTTTTCTATACAAAAATAGTTTTTGGGCAAAATTATTTCATTTACCCTATTTTAAAACAATACTATGTCAGTTTATCTTGTTTAAGAGTTTAGAAATCCCTATCGGTTACAGTTGGCCAGACTACACTGACCAGAATCCATAAACAATCAACCGATAAGTCAACACAATACAAAAAAAATTTATATTCACTAACAAATACGCACTCATATCTATTATTACACTCACACTCATTCTAGAGTACTACTGACTCTATCTCTAATGAGTAACACCCAACAGAGCCAGGGTTGTCGCTTAACCAACAGCTCTGATACCACTTGTAACGATACGATCTTTCGACGCTCGAAAGTCGACATTAATACGTCCACTGTATCAAATGCCGCGCAATCGAATGCCGGAAAACCGAACCATTAGGGTTAAAAAGAAGAGGTAGAAGAAGACAGAAGAAAAATAAAGAAGAAGAAACAGAAACAACAACAAAATCTCACATTCGCAGTGGAACAATATATAATAGATAATCACTAGTCTTTTAAACAAAGAACTATATCAGTTTATACATACATCATCAGAGTCAATATACAACTCAATACAACAATGGATAGTTATATAAACTTGTCCTCAGACAGAATACACAGCGGAATAAATAAACAAGTATGGTAGTACGCCTCGCCATCCAGCTCATCTCCAAAGCTCCAGAATATCTAGAATATTCTGATAACATAACTCTAGGCTGCCCGTGTGGAAAAATTATGGGCACCTAGAGTTTAGAAAGGGAACAATAAACTCCGAGTCAGTCATGGTGACTGGTGTGAGATCGTAAAATAGTTATTTTCACAAAGAAAATAAAACAAATTCGCAATGCTTTTGGAAAATGAAACTACCATAAGACCTCCCGTCACACACACAATGCAAACGCAGAATTGGAGAAGATTTCTTCTTATGATAGTCAAACATGCTTACTAAACAAAATCATTGGATATTATCATTAGTGCATAGTGTCGAAAACATTTCGAAAGTATAATATTAATCTTAGCCAGCATACAACCATTATTGTATGCCTACTATAGCTACTATGTTCAATAGCAGGTTACCACCAAATTCCATAGCAGGTTATACAACTAAAACCGTACAGGGTTCATATTGTTTCTTTGGATTTCAAACAAATGGTCAGGCAAAGGAACTTCCTTACACCGAAATAGAAACGCCTCTGGAAAGATGCCCCGAGAACCTAACCGGATCTCTGCAAACACAAGGCCGACGCTACCTCACGCTTTAACCAAGCTGTAACTAGGTAGCTAACACACGAGCTATGCCATCCCCCAGTCGTCACCGACCTTTATCCGAGGATCCTCAACCACAAAGCAACAACCACAAAATATAATAAATTTGCAGCATCAACATAGGTAAAATATCTGGGCTTCATACCATGATATCACCTTTTATCCAGAAGGAAATGACATACCCTAGGGGCGCTACCCCTAAAAACCTTTGCCGCAACATTCCTGTTTCGACCATTACCGGGTTGTGAGGCTCGACGAAGTCTCATCCACAAAACTACGCTTTTTCACAACGCCATGCTTTTTCATAAAGCCACGCTTTGATCAACAATGATCAACAACACTTCGTATGCCACATTACCAAATTGGGAATGTATCACTAGTAACAATCAACTACATAACCTCTGAGCTCGTACGTCTCAGAGAAGAGTGTTAAGCTAAGAGAATAAATTCTCCGCCACCAACAGAAATGTATTTGATAGAAACCAGCTTTACATCTCAAAGTGAAACGTCATACACACATCCATACAAGTCCGTTCCGGGATCGAACGGAACCGAAGGCACTTTCAAAGAAGCTCTTGCAATCCGGGTATTCACTAATCACGTCCGGACTTCCCATCACAAGAAGAGTGATATAAATCTATATACCGGAGCAACTCGGTGCAGAGACATTCGACAGGTTGTCCTTTCATTTTCGAAAATACCCGGTTTTCACACCGGTCTTTAAATAATGTCCATTCACGACGTATCACTATTCAGAATGGGATATATGACACAAAGGTCCTTTCCTGGCTTAACCGAATAATGAGCGTTTGTTTTCAAAACAAATCAAGTGCCATTTCAAAGGAAAATATTGATAGTCAGTTATGTAACTATCAACCACATTCACAACAATCAACCAATTTAAATAGTTTTTCCCAAATTATTAAATTTCAAATATCTTCACAAGATATGGTTTACACTTCAACCATTTGAAAACAAATTTCAAATCACTTTCATTTAAACCAATTAAATAAATCCTTATCGATTTATTTCAAATTTACATCCCAAATCTGTAAATTTATTTCCACACTTCATCACTTTGAAAACCAATTTCAAATCATATTTTTCACACTTTAAAAATAAATCAATGTTTATTTTTAAAACAGATTTCCCTTTCCTTTATAAATTCCATTGTCAATTTAAATTTCCAAATATCCTCTTATATACGATTTTCAAAAATCGTTTTCCAAAGATTCACTTTCAAACACCAAATCAATTTCCAAATTGATTTCTAAATTTATTCCAACACCAAATCATTTTACAAATCGATTTCTAAGTTTATTTCCAAATTCCAAATTATTTTACAAATCGATTTCCAATTTCTCTTCAACACAAATCAATTTTTCATTCAACATCAAATAAATTTTCATATCGATTTCCCAAAGATTTATCTTCAAATACTAAATCAATTATCAATTGGATTTAAACATATTTTCCCTTTTTAAATAAATTCATTTATCTCTTCCAAACCATTTTAAATTCCATTTTAAATAAATTTTCCAACTTTCGAATAATACTATTCCAAATCCATTTATAAAAATCTTTTCCCATATTTTAGAAATAATCAATAAGATTTCAAAAATCAACTTTATGCTTTTAAATTCCTCCTTTTAAATTTATTAAATTCTTTCAAAAAGAATTTACTTAAAATTTCCAACTTTGATTTCAAAAATCCAATTTATTTATTTCTGGTATCCAACGATACCAAAAATATATTCGGCTAAATTTTAGCCTTCAACACATTCAATCACAGATATAATCATCCACAGATTATAAATAAATCATCACACAACATATGAAACAATTAAAATGTTTTGAGGAATCCTATTGGATCCCTCCAACCTGTTTCCCTGCATCCACAGATGTTAGCACAATACCAATTCCACTTCGAGGTGGAATATCGCGGTATATAGGATTTATAAAATATCATCCGCTATTATGTGGCGCATAGGATCTCATCCGCTATATAATGCGGGAAAAATCAATCACCAATATATACATATTCCAATATATATATATATATATATATATATTGCTATATATTACTATCATATATACTATCATTCAAGCACGCAATCAACACAATCAATAATTTTAAATATAACTATTTAAAATTAAACAAAACCCTTTGTTTGAGTGAGAAGATCTCACCTTTGCTTTTATTTTGCAATCCATTCCAACTCATTTCCATTTTCGACTTGTTTCTCGATTTTTTAACCTTGTATAACAATTTTATACAATTCATTAATATTCGAAATAATCGAATTACCAATTACCGTTTAATAGTTTTATAAACTAATAAATTTTCCTTTTTTAAAAAAATCTTTTATATGGATACATATATTTTTATACATTTTCCTGTAAAAATGAAATAACCATTCTCTTTACTGTAAAAATTGTTTTCTTCCTTCACATATGTGTATATATATATTAAGAACAGAAATGGTTTAGTAAATCTTACTGTAAAAATCAATTACTGGGTTATATGTATACATTCTATTATTATTTTTACAAATACACTTACATATAAATTTTAAATTGAAAAACAAAAAGTTAACTTACTGTTAATAAAAGTAAATTTCCTTTTACTGCTTCAAACCATATATGTTTTCTTTTCAGTATGAAAAAATTAAAATATGAATGAGTTAACAATTTATTCTTTCCACAAAATTTAAATGCCCAGAAAAAAAACAGAGATTACCAGCAAGAGGCTTGGTCAATGACGACGACCTTACCTCCTTCACTCATCGAAAATGAAGACCCATCGTCGCTCGCCCTTTCCACGCGCGCTCGAGCCACTCGCGCACCACCGCCCCTTGACACGACTACCTCCATCACGAGCTACAGCCATGAGAGCTCACCCGAAACCTCTCGAAATCCACGTCGATCCACTCTGAGTCGCAGTCGCGACTCCTTCCCTTTCGCACCTCCAGCACTGACTTCGGCTACTCGATGTCGACTTGGCTTCGAGTGTTGACGAAAACGTGCTCGAGTCAGATGAAATTGAGCAAGATGGAGGCGCTCGATTCTTTAGAAAATCGGGATGCCGATCTCGATTTGGAGAATAAGGGGAAAAATCGATTCGAACAGGTAGGGAAAAGGAAATAAATAGCTGGGAATTTCTATACGTTCGAACGAAAAAATCGATTTCGTTATTATTATTATTTTTTTCTCTGGGAGGCTTCGGCCATTTTTTTCGTTAGTTTTGATTTGAATTACTGGGGGAAGATAAGGGAACAATGAAAGATATTTATCCCATGATTTAACTGAAGTGAAAGAGAGCCAGGAATCTCTACTATAGGAAAAGTTGACGTGACAGAAATTTGACTGGTTAATATACATTATATTTAAATTTAAATTCAAATCGTCTCGATATCACCATTCAAAATTTCAAACTCCTGTCGAGGCGTGCCGCTAGGCGTTCGTAATGTTATACGCCTATTCCGAACGCAATGGAAAAGGTTCCGAGTCCAAATTGGATCGTATGGAGAAGATAGCCTTTTGGACCAGTTATAATATTAAATTTTCGATTAAATTTCAGCGCGTTTGCTTATCGTACGCTCACACAATAACTCCAATCATTACGAAAATTGAAATCCGATAATAATACAATATTACGGATCCAATGGAACTGGTTTCGTCGAATTCCGAGACTGCGCCCCGGAACGCTATTTTCAAATTCAATTTAAACAACAAAATTTCAAAACTGAACAAAACAGTTTCAAATTCAATTCTGAAAGTTCCAGTACCTTCAGAATTATCAATATAGATTTTCCAAGCCTTGAAAATATTTTTAATCAGCTTAAAACTGAAAATTCAAATTTTTACCCAGATTTAACGATTAAATTCAATAATTAAATACCCACATTCATTCAAATATTTGAATTTCAAATTAAACTATCATTCGAATATTTAAACTCAATTAAATATTCACATTTCAAATGCCAAAAATTCAGGGTCGTTACCATTTTTATCCTCTACATTACTTAGATCTGTGATTTGTGATCATATACCGTTGATCTGTGTTCGTACATTGGTGCCTTCACAATATTTGGGGGTTTGTGACCAATTTTGGCGCAAACAATCATAAACTCTGAGTCGCATCAAATGCAATCGACCCGTACAGAACTCACATCGACCTCTAAGATGGCCTTGGGTGACATATGATCTATCTTAAATGGATATCGCTATCTCTCTTTGAACATGTTATATCCAATATCTAAAACTAGCATACAAGGAACAACTAGTAACAACGATTGACAAAAATCCATCAACAATCAATCTAAACAACACAAGTAACAATAATCCACAATAAACAATCTGCTAACCAAACAACATCAAGAAATTAACAGGCAATGATAAGCACTGACAAACAATAGCAAACAACAACAATGAACAATAAGCAATAACAAATTACAATAGAAAACAACAATTAATAAAAATAAAATAAACAATCAATCAAAAAGCAACATGAGCGATAAAACCAACAATAACAGCAATAGTCAATCATAAAATAATTACAAACAACAACAAACAATAGCAAGCAACAAAAAATAACAAAACAAAAAATAGCAAAAAACAACAAACAATAATCCACAAGAATACAAAACAACTAAATATACCAAAGATTCTATACCGACATGCATGGTGACCAATAATAGTCAAAACGTGCATGTCAACCATAAACTTGCACGAGCTTGTTCTACTTCTAGGATGGACAAAATACTTAACTGGTGTAACTCCTTTCATGAATACAATACACAAAAGATTATTACAAACCCTGTTATGAAAAAAACTTCTATGATGTGCTAGATCGTCGAGTCTAAAAGCTCTCGAACAAGTCTAGCAAAATAAGTTTCAATTTTCTTTTTCTTCTAAACAGAACTCATTCTCCAAAGGAGAAAACTTTACTAACTAAATCGTTATCAAATAAAAATTTAATAATGCTTAGGCTCACATAGGTTCAAGCTAACCTTAACTACATAATGTCAGTAAGGATAATATACTAAGTGTATCACAATGCTTGCCTAGGAAAGTATTATACTGCCACTTAGAAGATTGTCTTAATGCCTACAAAACTAGTCGAGAAGTCCTTCCCCAAACTATTCCAAGTAACCTTAACTATATATACTTATAATTTACAATGACTAAGAATCACCCAAAATGACACAATGCCCATTCCAACCCTTCGTTTGCATGCAAGGTTCCTTTTACAAATTAGTGTCGGCCACCTGAATCTTCTTATGCAAACTCTGATCTAGTTCCCTGATCGGGCTACTGAAATTCCCTCACATGATCCAAGCTGCACTTTAGAAATATCTCAGTCATCTCAAGGATCCGACTCTAGTGCTCGCCTTTAAGAATCAAGTGAAAAACCCCTGCTTAATTAGTGCAAATCACCTATCCTTGCGCTCGAACTGGGGATTAGAAACTGGTGTGTGAATTGACTGATCCTTAGAAAATACCTTTTCAGCACATGGGATTACTCCCATCATTTAGGGTTTACAAACACAAGGAAAAGCAATTCAAACACGAATCACTCCACGCAAAGTGTTAATAAGTCACCTACTCGATCTTTTCTCAATACTAGGCAACCACCAAATTCTACATGGATGCAAATCCAAGTCACGCTTCATCGACCGACTCCACTTAACTCTAAAGCTTGTGCATCGAGTTAGAATGATAGTGCTATCGGTCGCTACACTGCTCTAAACTCCTATCACCTTTGCATGTGTATCCCGTCCGCTCATCCTGATAGCTTGACAAAGATACCTTAGCAACTGACGATAGAAATAAATCATAGTTTAGAAGATAAGTGGTGTAAGAAATATTATATATAGTACAAAAAATACAAGTATGTACTCTCAATGTATATCCTTCTACTAGATTCTGTAACTCAAACTGGTCTACTTGGTCCTAAGTGTTGAACTTATGCTCAAATATCAAATGTAACAACATGTCCTTTGTAACACCTAAAAATTTCACTGTCTTACATCAACGTCTAACTTTCAAATACCACAAAAGATGGCTTCTCAAGAAAAGAAAGAAGAAGAAACAAAACACAATCTCAAGGCGCAACGACGCAATTGCATATCTGAATGATAACATATAATATACTGAATATATTATATATATGAATAGAACTGGGTGAATATTATATAACAGACCATGCTGGCGGAAGTAACAGATAAATAAATACTAATAGAGAGAGTCGGAATAAAGCATTTGATACAATAAGTCTCATATACGAATGACATCCACCATCTACTACAATAGTATCAAATATAAATATCCACCTATCATCTTTGCCTCCAAAGCTTCAACTGCATCACTTTGATGGCGTATCCCCAAAAGCACTTGACTCCCAAACTACTCAATTGAGTACCCGAGAGTTGTAATGACATAAATAGACAAAGACAAAATGTGGGTGGGACATAAAGCTTGGTGGAGGGGAACTATCTCAAAATATTGTATATGAAAACTATTAACCCGCCTTTTAGCAAGGCCGTGGACAGGCAGATTTAACTAAAATCAACAGTGTTACCCGGCTACAAGACGATAGTTGCAGAAGGTATGATCGGGCTCGAATGAGTATCGAGTTAGGAAAGGATTGGAGGTATGAAGGCTAGTATGGCTCGGTCAAGGGTGGAAAGTCATGGTGGCTCGGCCTGAGTAGGTCGGTAGATGTGGCTCGGTGGTGATCTGGATCGACATTTTTGGATCGTCATTTCTGGGTCGTCATTTCTGGGTCGTAATTTCTGCGTCATTTCTGGGTCGTCATTTCTAGGTCGTCATTTCTGGGTCGTGTCATTTCTGGGTCGTCATTTCTGGGTCGTCATTTTTGGATCGACATTGGTGTTGATGGACCCGGATCATTCAGGAAGCCCAGTAACTCAGGTTTTGCCTATAAATACAGCATGTGGGTCTTCAGAAAAGGGAGCTGATTTTGTTCCCCTCCTCTTCTCCACCAAGGCTACTCTGCCATTGTTGTTTTAAAAACTCCGGATTGTAACTGTAATTGATTCTCATATCAATAGAAAGGAAATTTCTGGAGTGGACGTACGCCAGAGTTAGCCGAACCACTATAAATCCTGTGTTATTACTGCTTTCTTTTTAATTTTCACTGTTCTTCACATTCATACTCTCTACATACATTCTATCTGTGATCTGTGACCGTGATTTGGCGCTTTCATCTAGATTTGGGTGTTAGTGACCAATTTTGGCGCTAACATTTTGGTTCTTTCATTGAGAAAGCTAGCACTCAGGGATTCAAAAGCTTGGATTTTGGATTTAAAGTCCTAGGAACTTGGATTCTGGAGACTATGGCAAGGCAATCAACCAGGAGACAAAGGACAGAAAGGAGTCAGCAAGAGGGAAGTCAGGAGGCTTCCTTTGGAGCTAATCAAGCCTCGATCTATATCACTAGGGACGAGATGCAGGTCATGATGAATTCCATGCAGGAGCAGTTGATGAAAAGGCAAGAGGAAATGATGAAGACTCTCCTCAGACAATTTGGACAAGCAGGAGCTGCAGGAGCTCAGATCCATGGAGCTGGATTAGAAGGACTTAATCGGCAAGCAAATGGAGTGGTTCAGCATGGGGTAGCCCGTGATCGGCAAATAGCTGTCAACTCGGATGAACCTAGACTTAGGGGCATACCGCCAGGTAATGCAGGACCAATCTATGGAGGGATACCAGATGGCACGGCGTAGCCTAGCGCCATCAGGGATACAGGAGTGCGTGATGAGGAGTATGTACCGGAATTCCCTCAAGGACTTGGAGGGCAGTTAGGAAATGTAGATGGAGGGCAACCCTTGGTAAGTAACACTAGATTAGCCGACATCATCAGACGAACTATTCGCGGAGGTCTGACAAACAGAGATTTGGAGGTAGTCAACAAAAGTCCGTTTACCCGTAACATTAGGATATCTAGGAATCCACCCGATTTCAAGCTACCCACTCTGGAAGTATACAACGGTAAGACGGATCCCACTGACCACTAGATGAGGTACATAAGACATATGGAAGTGCTGGGGGCATCAAAGGAGGTTGTGGCCCGGTGTTTCCCCCTGTACTTAGCCGATATAGCGGCTATGTGGTTCAGACAGCTGGAAGATGGATCTATTAGAACATGGATGGAACTGGTGGATACGTTCTTGAAGCAGTTTCAAGTTCACATAAAAAGGCCAAAGAATGTGATGACACTAACGTCAGTTAAGCAAAGGGAAGATGAATCGCTCGGGACTTTCTTAACTCGGTTTAATGCAGCAGTTTCTTCAGTTGATTGGCCGGATCCATCAATGGTTCTGATGGCGGCAGTGTCAGAAGTCAGGGATGATACGGATTTCAAAGCATCATTGTTACGGGATCCACCAATGGATCTCGGGGAATTCTTTCATGAAGCTGAGAGATTTCTTCGACAAGAGGATGCATGTTTGGATATGAAGTCAAAGGAAGTAAACTTGGTTAAGGATGGAGAACCGTCCGGTGAAAGCTCGGGTAAAGATAAGGATAAAGGGAAGAGGAAGCGTTTGGGAGAACCAAAATTCTTCACTTACACAGGACTGAATGAGACATTGGAACGGATATACTTGGACACTCGGGATCGCCTTCCTTATCGAAGGCCAGCAAGGAAGGAACCCTCAGAAAACGAAAGGGCATCGGGAAGGCACTATCTCTTTCATGACCTGATGGGCATGATACTAACAGCTGCAGGCATCTAAAGGATATAATCGAGGAGCGTGTAAGGAATGGTCAGTTGCGGCAATATGTCGAAACTCAGAATGGGGCGGTGGAACAGGAGCAACCATCGCCTACCTTGAACGATGATGGCGCGAGGCCTAGGAATTGTGGTCGGTTGGTCATCAACTAATCATGATGGTTTGGAATAAGTAGCAAACTCTAGACAGACGGCTAAGTCACTTACTCATGTATGGGGACGGATACAACCCCTAGGCATGCTCTGAGATGATGATAAACTTTGACGCTCTAGTTTGTGAAATTTGTTTTTTCTTTTTGGCTCGGACACTTGCTTTTTCTGGTTTGGTTTTGGAGTTTGGTTTGAACTCCTAGTTTTGTTTATTTTCTGATTTGGACTCTGGTTTGGACGTTTTCCTTTTGGTTTGGACTTTTGATATGGGTTTATGGTTTTTTAGTTTGAATTTGGATTTCGGATTAGATTTTGATTGACTTTTTGTCTGGTTTTCGGCTAAAAGGTCGTCGAGCATGGACTATGCTCGGCAAGGGTCCGGAGAGACCAGGATTCGGCATAGGACTTAGGCCCCATACTATCTATCGGTTATAATTTTAGGTCGTCGAGTGTGGATTATGCCCGGCAAGGGTCTGGAGTGACCAGGATTCGACTTAGGACTTAAGCCCCGGCATACTCGGTGTTTGGGAACACTGAACCAGGAATACCATGGCATTACTTAACACAGGTCGTCAAGTGTGGAGTGCGCTTGGCAAGAACCCGGAGAGGTTACGGATTCGGATTTTGGCTTTGAATGGCTAAGGATTGGTTATGATCCGGAGCGATCCCGGATTTGGATATCGACCCGAAGAGGTCATGGATTTGGTTATTGGTTATTGGATATGGATGGATTATAACCTGGTTATTGGGTTTGGATGGATGTGGAATTGGATAAGAATTTGGTTACTGGATAGGGATCGAATATCGACTCGAAGCAGTCGCAGATTTGAATAAGATACGGCAATGGCATTAGGATAAAATAGATTGGATTATGGATCGGATGGTATGGTTATGGATGACATATGGACTTTGGATGATGGATCAAAAGCTATTCAAAACACGCCTTCCTACCGCAAGGCATGTTTTGGGGGGCAAATGTTAACCCGCCTTTTGGCAAGGCCGTGGACAAGCGGATTTAACTAAAATCAACAGTGTTACCCGGCTACATGATGATAGTTGCAGAAGATATGATCGGGCTCGAACGAGTATCGAGTTAGGAAGGGATTGGAGGTATGAAGGCTAGTATGGCTTGGTCAAGGGTGGAAAGTCACGGTGGCTCGGCCTGAGTGGGTCGGTAGATGTGGCTCGATGGTGATCTTGATCGACATTTCTAAATCGTCATTTCTGGGTCGTCATTTTTGGATGGTCATTTCTGGATCGCCATTTCTAGATCGTCATTTCTAGATTGTCATTTCTAGGTCATCATTTTCGGATCGTCATTTTTGGATCGACATTGGTGTTGATGGGCCCGGATCATTCAGGAAGCCCAGTAACTTAGGTTTTGCCTATAAATACAACATGTGGGGCTTCAGAAAAGGGAGCTGATTTTGTTCCCCTTCCTCTTCTCCACCAAGGCTACTCTGCCATTGTTGTTTTAAAAACTCCGGATTGTAACTGTAATTGATTCTCATATAAATAGAAAGGAAATTTCTGGAGTGGACGTAGGCCGAAGTTAGCCGAACCACTATAAATCCTGTGTTATTACTGCTTTCTTTTTAATTTTCACCGTTCTTCACATTCATACTCTCTACATACATTCTATCTGTGATCTGTGACTGTGATTTGGTGCTTTCATCCGGATTTGGGTGTTAGTGACCAATTTTGGCGCTAATAAAAACTATATATAAATAAACATGAATTACTAAGGCATAACCAGTCCTCTCCATAATTGTATCTCAGGGGTAATCTGGATTGTCCATAAACAAGTAAAGTAAACCTATCCAAATATAAGAAATCATACCATAACCCGCTCTTCTCCTTTAGTCAACGAGTCAGCATGACTAATATAATGTGACTGAAATGTAACAATCATACTAAGATAAAGGTAACCCAACATCCAAAAGTAGGGTGATCGTCGTAATATAAGTCTATCGCAAAATACATAATAATAGTAAATGTGTCAACAATAACATCAGCCAACTAACAATACACACGATATAGAAATGAAAGACAACCAAAGTACAAATTGATACCCATCATTACTGATGGGTTAGGCACACTACGGACATCTATCATAATCCAATGATTTCCTTCGAGAGTTAAAGATAAATAGTCTCATGTAGGTCTCACCGTACCCCTGAAGCAAGCTTTGATGATATCTGACCTATTCTATATACTTGAAACCTAGTCACAATACTAAATAGAATCACCGTACCCTCTAAAGTAGGCTTCGGTATTTTTCAATCTATTCCAAATACCTAGGACCATTGTTGATCACACCATACCCTCTAAGGCAAGCTTTGATGTTCTATGATCCCATCGTTGATGGTTATCATCATCCCCCTCTAGGACATCATTTATCAAATAACTTACATATGCCTCTTTCAAAAAGAGAATGACGCTCGTATCTTGTGTAATATAGTATCGGGATCACAAAGGGACACTGATGCCATATAATATATACACACATTAAATATTACACCACATGATCTAGTATGCCACTCATAAACGAAGATCGATCTCTCGTCCTCATCTATCTACACGGATGACCTCTATTATACGATCCATAACTGGTACAACTAATAATAGAAGATCGAATTTTTCATCTAACATATCCACCCCAAGATCAAAGCTAAGGGGCACAGGCTAACTCTGCTAAATCGTACACGCTCACCAATCATGATTGTCTAATCAATCACTACATTGATATAATGTTTGATCATCATTGACCGTACATGTATCACTATACATTACATCCAAATCCCGAGCTACACACTGCAGTCCGCTTCTCGAGTAGCCGCCTCTCCGAAGTCGTGCCAAGATCCCATGAAGAACCGCAATTGAACGGGGAAGAAATTCCCCAAAATCATTCCCTACCCAGACATTAAGTCAACCGGGGTTGTCATTCAGTCCCTACATGTAAGAACAAAAGAACACACCAGGATTTTATACTGGTTCGAAGTTACCCAATATCCAGTCCCGCACAATTTCTTGTATAGATTTATTTTCAACCAGTAAATGCAAATACAATCTCGATTTCAAGGCTATGAGACACACCCTCCAAAATAACGACCTCTGGATAGAGTCTCTTGATTTTTGGGCTATAAGCACACCCACTAGATTTATGGGCTACTAAGCGCAAACAATTGATTTTACTGGCTACAATCATACCTACTTAGATTTCAATGATACCAAGCAAACCACAAAGTATAAGAGTATGATTTGATAGAGTTTACAGACTCAGATCTTTGATCTTGGTTACAATTGATCTTATAACTCTTGAATAGCACTTTGATATTAAGAGAGATAAGAGAAATTAGAGAGTAAATGAAGGAGGATCAAATTAGTAATAATCGAATTTGGTTCAATTTCAGCAGAGTTTTGGTAAAAATTGATTCAGAAATCAAGACAGTGAAAAGAGGAGAGAAGAATAAGAGAGTAGTTAATAAAAATTCATTTGGAAGTCTGGTATATATGGGTAAACAACGGTCATGTCCATTCGGGAAGAAGTACGACAAAAAGACACTTCCATTCAAATTTGAATTTTGAATTTTACGGCCACTATGTCGACATACATGGATATGATATGTCGACATATTTGTTGACCCAAAAAGTGGACCAACACCCTGGTTTGGATTTGAAAGCACCAGCCTTGTCCTGACAGAGCAATATCACCGATCACGGATATAAAGAAAGAACAGTAAAAGAAAGAAGAAGGAGAATTTTTATAGTGGTTTGGCTGTTAATGAAGCCTACGCCCACTTTATAACTTTACTATAGACTGATTGTTGTTACAAGAGTTGTTTAATTAAAAAGATTTGATTACTTTCTAGCTAGATTGAATCTCCAGATTTGGAATCCACTGGAGAATCACAGTGTATTCCTCTGGAGATAGTTGTGTGGAGGTAGAGTGAAGAATAATTCCAACAGAGCTTCACCAACTAGTTCGGAGAAGATCCTCTTTATGTCGCAGGTGGCATGCTATTTATAGAGGTTGGAGAGTTTCTGGGCCAGGCTTGTCATCAGCAGCTATCCGGTAGGTTACAGGCGACCTGGAGGGATCTTGGCTCACAAAACGAGCTAACACCATGGGTCGCTGGCGACCCATGGACTTGGTTTGTTTTGCGGACCAAGTTCTGCCTCTTTTCAACGGTGTTCCGTATCTAGTTCGTTTGATGTTTTGAGCAGAAGTGTGGGTTACTGGCGAGCTAAGCCCTTAGGATTTTCTGGAATCTGGACTTGGAGATGTCCCCATAGCCATTTATCATTGCTCTTACGTTTTGATGTCAATTCACTGGTTGTTTACGCTCAACTACTGATTGAACTAAAGAGATGCTAATCTCTCGGTTTCATTGATCCCATCTGTTGCCCTAGTTATATAGCTTGGCCCTTGTCGACCCCTTGTCTTAGCTTTTCTGGTTGAGTCTTGAACCATCCTGCCTATACAAGTTTTCTCCATTTTCTTTTAGTTCCTGCTGGGTTAAAAATCCGGATAACATTTGCCCTTCGGAGTATGCCTTCGTTGTAAACAAGGTGTGCTCTAGAAGTTACCGTCTTCAATATTCATTTGCTGATTTTCAAGTGATTGCATTAGAGTGCAACGAAAATGTTAGCCCGATGTCACTGACCATCTTTCTTTTGTTTTGACTATCATGACTTTCACCAATCTATCATGTTTCTGGTTGTAGCTTTCCGGATGCCTTTGGACTGACGAATGGTTGTAGTTGATCGAGTTTGAGATGAATAGATGGCTCTCTTTCTTCCTTCAAATATGCGTATTACATTTTTTTTTGGGTCTCTAGCGATCCATGTGGTGTAGGTTGCTCGCGACCTAAGTGCACAGGAAAGTTTTTATATAGTCAGGTCGGGTCGCTGGCGATCCAAGATGGGTCGGGTCGCTGGCGATCCAAGATGGGTCGGGTCGCTAGCGACCCGATTACTTAGCAAAAATTCTTGCATCTTGCCTACTTATATTCCTTGAGCTGACTCAGATAACTCATTCGACCCGATCTACTTCATTTCTTCACACGACCAATTCCCCCAGCGATTCGACCCAAGCAGTCCAAGCATCACCTCGAGCTGCTTCATTACTTCGACTGAATTTTCTCTTCGTTGATCCATCCCAGCGTTTGCCAATCTCGCGAAACCCTAGCCACCCTTTGCTCTGTCCGAATCCAAACCCTAGCTCACTGCAATCAATCCCTAGCTCGCTGTTGGGTTTTAGTTGACTTAGCATTAGCTCGCTCCTTCTTTAGTCGCCACTGATCCAATCCATAGCACGCAAAGTTTGATTCATGATTCTACTTGTGCCTTTAAATCAATTTGAGGTGGGTTTGCTTGGTTGATTTGCTTATTGTCATGTTGGTACAATGATTTGATGACTGGCTTTTGCTTGCGACGTTGATTATGAGAAGTTCGAGTTGATTGCGGTTTTATGGAGGAAGATAGTAAATCAAGTCTCGAGTTGTCTCTTGGAATGACATTCGGGCTTTGTCCCAAGGCTTGATGCGTTTTGCTATCTTCGTCCATTAGACCAGAACTGACTTATCTCCAATTTTGCAAATGCTACTTGCACAACGTATTACCAGTCCATCCCGATTCTTCCACAGAACTCGGGCTTATTCTGCTTGGTTATTTCGCATTCGGTGCTCCTATAATGGGAAGAGTTTTCCACGTCGCTTCGGACAATGGATCCGTTATCGATCATTGATTGACAACGGGTAAGTGTACAAGAAATAAACAAAAATTGAAAGACGAACTGACGACATGGGAAGCTCTTCTCTTTTTTCACTGTGAGCGAACTATCTACACGGGATAGAGCGTTTGTAGTGCATCAGCACCGAGTTTATCCCATATAGACAGCACACTGCACTTGCATACTTGGCCCATTCGCACTCGCACTTGAAGTCCGACGTGTTAATTACAAGTTAATGTTTTTTTAAATTCAAGTGTGATTAGGAAATTTATAGATTTAGGATAGATTTACCTGACCGCTTGCAGATGTGAGTCCTGTTATATAGAATGAAGCAGCCATCCACATGCTATAAGTCAAGCGGGTGAAGCTCGGCGCTCTCCAAAGCTAAATCATCATCTACCTTACAAGCCCAGTTCGGCAAATTAGTTCCGGTTGGGCCCATCGTGGACCGTACGCCTCCCAAATTTTGAATTCTGCTCAATCCACCTGAACGAGCCTCGTCAGTAATCTCTGCTAAGGTTCTTCACAATATATTTCTACAGTATAGGATTCCCGAGGAAGACATGCTTCTGGCTGCGAATGATGAGTTTGCTTATATGCCTTCCTCGGGGTACACCGCTTGCTATAGATATATGTGTTTGAATGGAGTCGTGCTCCCTTTAACGATTTTCTATGCGAAACGCTTTTGAACTTAGGAATTGCCCCATTCTAATTTCATCCAAATGGTTACACTATCCTTACTTGCTTGCATGTCCTTTTCATGCGAACGTTCGGCCTGCCCCAAATTTCAATGAGTTGTGATATTTCATGGTGTTAAGATGAGAGTTGATAGCCCCTCTCTGATCATAATCGAAGCCCAGCGGAACCGAAAGATTGTCTTGCGATTGCAAAGTAACCTATCACAGTTTAAGACATGTACTTCTTTGCTAGATGCCCCGAGGAGTTCAATCGCCGATGGACAACAGGGGGTAAGCTTTTCTCTTCCGTTTGTCGGACTTTGAAGTGCTGTAATAGGGTTTCTAACTAATTGTGTGTCCTTTACAGTTATTCCTAAGCCAAATAGAGATGCGGCTCTTAATGTGATTTGCCAAACTTTATAGGCTATCGATGTCGAGGAGCGGTGCATTAGAGTCTTGCTGACCGATGAGAACTTGCGCCAGTACGAACTGTTGGCTCTGAGCAAGTCCGTTGCTCAGAGTGAATCTCCTTCTCCTGGTCAAGCCAGAGTTCACGCAAGACCCTCTTCTTCTTCACACGATTCTGACGATGGTCGGGAGATAGGTGGCCCATCCGAAAGACCACACGATGAGGCCCAAAAGGAGGAAGAAACCACTGTGGCTGGCCTAAGTGGTTCAGCCAGAATGTCTCCAATCCAGGAGGAAACGGAAGTAGAGCCCATGCATAGAGAAGGCAAAGCCACGATGGACTCTAAGGAAAAGGAGGGGGAGTTTGAAAGTAGCAGTAGTGAAACTACTGCCAGTGACTACTTTTCGTCGAAATCTGAAAGCGATGACTCAGAGTCTTGCGACGGGACCCTAGGGATGAGTCCCGTCCTTTTGAATTTTCCCCTTTCCGACACAAATGCCAAGGGGAACGCCCCGAAAACTAGTAGACGCCAACATTCCCCAAGCAAGAATATCGATGCGAACCTTGGAGATTTTAGTGATGTATTCGTCGACTTCAATGCGCTTATGAAAGGGGATTTCAAATTCGACACGACGCCGTCTTGTTCAGGCAATATTGCTCCACCAGTTAGCCTAGCTTTGCTTATAACAACCGAAGCCAGCCCAATCCCTCCTTCGATAGCTGTTCGCTCCAGTTTGTGATGACGCCTTAGGCCCATATTCGAAATGCATGACACATCACACTAGGATTACACTTATTTCTAATCTTTCATTCCCTCATATATTTGCCTAATTTATGTTGTGTTTCTGAAATCTTTCATGCACACTTTATTCCAGGTATGACAAGAGGGTGAGGATTCTACGATGACTTTGAGGATTATACCGACTCGCAGCGGTACTCGAAGCGCTCCTTTAGCCATCACCAAGTTTGGGAAACAGAAGACGAGTATAAGAGAGAAAAGAGATCGAGGCCGACACTCGCCGCTAAGAGGAGAGAGATAAGGCTCGTTCGCAAAAAGGCGGATATAAAAAAAGACGGTCTCATGAGGAAAGAGACGAGCCATCAAAGAAATCAACGTTTGACTGCCGCTCTCATCCTTCCGAGCCGGCTCCGAAGCATACTTCAATAGGTCAAGAGGTTCCTACTTCTTCTGCCCCGATTCTACCTCCAGTGCATGTCCCATCTTCCTCTATTATTACCGCTGCCCTACACGCATCTCATCCCTATCGGAGGCCGGTGTACACTCTTCCTGCGGGCCCTCCTAAGCTTGAGACGGCCCTTCTGGGTTGGATCCTAAGAGGAGTTAAGTTCGATATGGAAATTCATCCCGTTCGCAGGGATTCCTACATGCCGCATCTCCAAGCTATCCAAAGTGACCTTAAGCAGGCTGAGAAATGGGGAAAGCTCTGCAAGTAGCTAGCAGACACGAATAGGAATAATTATCAAGAGATCCTTTCCTTCGAAACCGAAAAAGATGATTTTAAAAGGGCGTTGGCTGATCGGGACGCTAGAATTAAATAGTTAGAGGAGGAGAAGGAAACGGTGCTCCGGGAAAGTAAGAGAATCGCCGGCCTATTGAAAGAGCTGAAGGAGGCGCATGAGAAGGTCGAGATCATCTGGAGAGACGAAATCAAAAGGACTCATGTGAAGGAGGCGAAGTTGAAAGAGGAAGTGATTGCTTGCAACGCTGTTATCGAAGCTCAACGAAAGACAATCGCTGACTATGATCTGATTGTTGAGGGGCACAATAAAACGATCACCGATCAAGCCGAGACCATCTCAAGATTACAGGCTCAGGTCGCATAGCTCAATGCCGACAAAACTGCCGTTGAGACTAAGAAGGCTATGGTGATAGCAAATTACTTGGACTTCTAGCACACTTATGATTGGAAAATGGAGAAGCTGGATGCGACAATTCTGACCTTCTATGTCAATTCTCTACTGCATCAAGGAAGCCTCGCTATCTTGGCCCAAAGTTTCCATGCACTCTTGCCCTCGTCTAGGAGGCAATCTTGTTTTGTTTCGCCGACAGCGGCGATGCTTACTCCGATCAAGATCTGCGAGATGCCTATCTTAACGATGAATCCAAGGCAGCATTGCTTGAGGGCCAGGAGATCCTCCGAGTCGAACGTGACAGGGAGGCCACTGATGCTGCCTTGATGTCTGCTACTGACTTGCTTACCAAGCCTTCTTCCTCCAACGGAGGTGAGCCATCGAGGCAACTCCATGACCAACCGATGAGTTTAGGACTCGACATTGTTCCTCATGTGGTGGAGCCCTCAAAAGAAGGTGAAGAAGATGAGTTCAAGGTCACCGTTTACGATTCTTCCTCTGGTGCAGGTAATGTCCATGCTTCTCCCGACTTTGGGAGCCTCCATTTTACACCACAGGAGCAAGAGAAGTTTAATGCTTTCCTTTTTGATCTTATAGGTCCATCCACTTTTCATGTTGATGCGCCGACTACCTTAGCGCCTGTGACCGTTGCCCTTTTCACATCGTCAGAGATTGTATCTGTTCCAGCTCCAATCCCCGCAAACACATCCAGTTCGCAACCGGGGCCAGAGGCTGAGAAAATAGCGGCACTCCAGGGCTTGGACAACCCTTCAGCGTCTTTGGAAGGTGACATGACTACGGCGGAAGCCAAGAAGCAGGGGACGCAGCTAGAGCAACCGCCGAAGACTCAGCATGAGATGGTTGCCCTCAAGAAGGAAAAGGTGGAGGTAGTCAAGGCTTCGAGGAGTTCACGAAAATCGAAGTAACGCATGGGAAAAGGAAGCTCTTCTGAAAAACTTTTGAAGGAGGGGGAAATTGCCATTGAAGTGCACATTGACATTACTGGCAACGATACCTCTCCCGAAAAGAAGCAGAAACTACCCATCAGAGGTGGAAAAGGACACAGCGGCAAAAAGCGTTGAGCGGTTGGCGCGAGGATGGACTTGGTTTTGGCCAACAACTTGCAGGAAGACTGGCTTGTTTTGACTTGTATTTGTTTCTTTTTGAATCACTTTGTTCAAGTGCAGAGTCTGCACTTTGCACCCATACTATAGAGTCTGTATTTTCTCTTTGTTGGACGTTGTTATGTGGGTACGGCCCCAACATTTTGATCCTATGTACAGAAAATCATAAGCAATACAATGATGTTTTGATTATATTTTTTCTATCTATTCATATATACTCTATGTACTTGTGCTTGTTTCCTTTCATACTTTGCTAGTTCTGTGATTATAGCCAAAGTCCTTCATTTGAAGTGACAGAACTTAGAGATTAATAGCACTTAGTGAGTTTTTTGTTTGGAAATTCGCTAAATTTTAGAAATTTTTCTAAAACTTAGAAAGTTGTTTGGAATGTGTGTTTGGAAGTTGAAAAGTTGAATTTGTGAACATGAGGTTTGGGGTGACAAAGCCCGTGAACTTGTTGTATTTGTTTAGTTCTGTCTTATTACAGGTGTATGCCCCCCAGTTCGTAGGGCTGTTCACTTCAAACAACTTTCAAATAGCTGATAACTTGGGGTCTAAATAATCTTTATTGAAAATTTGACTAAGTTACAACTTGATTCTAATTTTTGGATATATTGCGATTTTATTATGCGATCTCATTTCTTGTTTGGAATTTTGCGACACTCGGGTGAATATGCGGTTTGCACATGGGACTATGTTGTCAATTGTTGAGTGCCTTCCTTCTAGTGCCAATTTTGTACGAGCTGCACTTACCATTCCCGACTACATGAATGCGTTTTCCCACGCTCCTTGATGTTGCCAATCTTCGGGCAATGCAAGGAGTTAGAATTTTGGTGCACGGCTCATGAGATGTGTGGCTTTTGTTTTTCCTCGAGTTGCCTATCTTCGGACAACACGGGGAGTTGTCATTTCGGTACTCCTCAGAGTTGCCTATCTTCGGGCAACACGAGGAGTTGTTATTTTGAGGCTCTTCGATGTTCCCTACCTTCGGGCAACATGAGGAGTTGTAGTTTTGGTGTTCCTTGGTGTTGCCTATCTTCGGGCAACACGAGGAGTTGTAGTTTTGGGGCTCCTCGATGTTGCCTATCTTCGGGCAACACGAGGAGTTTTTATTTTGGGGCTCCTCGATGTTGCCTATCTTCGGGCAACACGAGGAGTTTTTATTTTGGGGCTCCTCGATGTTTCCTATCTTCGGGCAACACAAGGAGTTTTTATTTTGGGGCTCCTCAATGTTGCCTATCTTCAGGCAACACTAGGAGTTTTTATTTTCCTTGGTGTTGCCTATCTTCGGACAACACAAGGAGTCTTAGTTTTTTCTTAGCCCTCTCGATGCTACTGGAGCAGTCTAATTGTCAGAGGGCAAGAATCAGTTTGAGCCGATTTGCTTCCGTCGACTCGGTGGGTAATTATTATGAACACAGTTTAGTTAGTTCAAGAAATAAACTTTATTAAGGAAAGCATGGCAGATTCTTTGCTTATTTACAATGCCACCGGCATTTTCGGGATTGCTTATTTGTTGAAGAAATGGAAAATACATAAAATAGTTTTTTTAGATGAAATAACGGTGGAGCGATTCGCTATTCCAGGCTCTGGGAACTGCGAGCCTGTCGACGGTTGTCAGCTTGAAAGTCCCATCGCTGAGCTTTTGATTGACGACATATGGTCCTTCCCACTTTGGTTTGAAGGCTCCCGGCACAGGGTAAACTCGCTTGAGCACAACTCCAACTTCGAAGGTATGACTACGAACTTTGGAGTTGAAGTACCATGCAACCCTTTTTTGGTAGGCAGCCGTTCTTAACTCTGCGTCTTCTCTTTTTTCATCGACCATGTCTAGCGATTTGAGTAAAAGTTGCTTGTTTTTGCTTGGTTAAAATTCTGCCTTCGGTGCGAGGGGACTTCTAATTCAACAGGAATCATTGCTTCTAAACCATATGCTAATGCGAACGGAGTATGGCCAGTTGCCGCTTTGTGTGTTGTCTTGTATGCCCATAGTGTAAGTGAAAGTTCGTCAAACCAATTTCCTTTTGCTTTTGTTAATCGCTTTTTGATTGTGGATTTGATGATCATGTTTATCGCTTCCAGTTGCTCATTTGCTTGCGGGTGAGCCACTGCGAAAAAGCTTTTTTCAATTCGGAAGTGCTTGCAGAAGTCTTTGAACTCGGCACTTTCGAATTGGGTTCCATTGTAAGTGATGATTTTCTGCGGCACACCAAACCTGCAAATAATGTTTTTAGTGACAAATTTAATAATTTTCTTTGTGGTTATGGTGGCCAGCGGTTCTGCTTTGGCCCATTTTGTGAAATAATCTACGACAACTATAGCATATTTGGCTCCTCCTTTGGCTATTGGAAGGGCACCAATCAGATCGATTCCCCATATCGCAAATGGATATGGGCTGACCATTTGTGTCAGTTCCGTTGAAGGAGTTTTCTTAATTTTGCTGAAACTTTGACAGCGATCGCATCTTCTAACGTGATCTGCGGCGTCGCGATTTATTGTTGACCAAAAGTATCTATATCGAAGGACTTTCTTTGCCAGCGTCTGCCCCCCAGTGTGGTCTTCGCATTCGCTTTCATATACTTCCTTCAGGATTTGTCATGCTTCATCATCGGTCACACACCTAAGAAAAGGAGTCGAGAATCCCCTTCGATAGAGCATCCTATCCTATATCATGAACCTTGACGCCTTGCGGAGTAGCTTCTTCCGTTGATTTCGGTTAGTTGGTAGGGTTCCTGCAAGCAAATAGTCCTTTATCGGAGCCATCCATGTCATTAGCTCGACGGTAGTCTCTAAAATCCAATCCATGTCCATTTCATCTATGCTTAGGTTGGTTAGTGTTTCAACCGGAACCAATCCCAATGACTGGACTTCTCCGTAGCTTGCCAGCTTAGCCAAATAGTCTGCCTTTGTGTTTTGCTCTTATGGGATGTGTGTTATGGTGTAGTGCTCGATATCACTCAACAACTCTTGTACTTTAGACAGGTACGGAGCGAGATTTTCTCCACGCGCCTGGTACTCTCCTTTCACTTGACATACGACCAGCTGGGAGTCGCTATATATGTGGATAGACTTTATTTTGAGTTCCTTCATAACCTTCAATCCCGCGATCAGTGCTTCATTTTCCACTTCATTATTCGTAGCTGGGAACTCCAGGCGTAAAGCATAGCTAATGGCTCGCCCCTTGGGAGTTTCGAGTACTATCCTTGCACCTGAACATAAGTTGTTTGATGCGATGTCGATGAAGAGATTCCATTGTGTGTCTGTTTCTGGATGAAATTCCTCCCCGTCATCTCTTATGGTAAATTTGGCAATGAAGCTGTCCAACGCTTGCCCGTTGATTGCCTTCCTCACATGGTATGTGATGTCGTATTAGCTCAACTCTATGTCCACTTGAGTAGTTGTCCGGAAGTTTTTGGCCGATACAAAACTTGCTTCAGGGGCTGGTCAGTTAATACTTTGATCGGATGGGCCTGGAAGTATGGTCTTAATTTCTGGGATGCGATCAAAAGGCAATACGCTAGCTTTTCCAGCTTTGGGTAATCCTTTTCAGCTCCAGTGAATCAATTGCTAATGCAGTACACAGGTCGTTGGATTCTTGCTTCTTCCCACAAGAGAGCTGCACTCAGTGCGTGCGGGAAAACCGCTTAGTAGATGAATAGGTCTTCTCCATCCACTGGTTTTGATAAGATCGAGGGAGTTTCCATATGCCATAGCAATTCCTTGAAAGCTGTTTGATAAGCTTCGCTCCACTCAAATTTTTTATTTCCTTTCTTCAGTGTGTCGAAGAAGGGTATGCACTTGTTTGTAGCTTTAGAAATGAACCGACTTAGTGCTGCCACCTTTCCATTTAAGCTTTGAAGCTCTCTCTTATTTCTAGGGGCTTGGACTTCCTGTAACGTCGTTATTTGTTCTGGATTTCCTTCGATGTCCCTGGCACTTACGATGAATCCCAAGCATTTTCCTGAAGCTACTCCAAAGTGGCACTTGAGTGGGTTAAGTTTCATTCCATATTTTCGGAGTATTTCGAACATTTCAGTGAGGTTATCGAGATGGTTAGTAGCCGCTCGGGATTTTACTAACATGTCATCCACAAAAACTTCCATGGTCTTCCCAATCTGGCGTTTGAACATAGTATTCACTAGCCTTTGGTACGTTGCCCTTGCATTTTTCAAACCGAATGGCATTACTCAGCAGTAGTATAGTCTCAAATTGGTGATGAAGTTGGTGTTCTCTTGGTCAGGTTCATGCATCAGGATCTGGTTGTAGCCCGAGTATGCATCCATAAATGACAGCAGTTCATGTCTCACCGTTCCATCCACCAGTTGATCAATCCTAGGGAGCGGGAAGTTGTCCTTCGGACAGGCCTTGTTGAGGTCCAAGAAATCAATACGGGTTCACCATTTTCCATTGGACTTCTTGACTAGGACTGGGTTCAACACCCATTCAGGGTAGGTTGCATCTCGATTGAAGCCGTTAGCCATCAGTTTATCTACTTCTTCTCTCAATGCCTTGGACCGTTTCGGGCCTAAGCTGTGCCTTTTTTGCTTAACTGGGGTGAATTTAGGGTCAATATTAAGAGTGTGGCAGGCAATTTCAGGTGATACCCCACACATATTGGAGTGTGTCTAAGCAAATACATCCAAATTATCATGAAGGAATTTGGTTAGTTCTGACCGCATCTTGTTTCCAAGCTGCGACCCAATTTTCAAGACCGGTGTTGGGTCTTCCATGCAGACTGGGACAGATACCATCAATTCAGCCGGTGCTGCCCGATCCTCCCCCGAGCTCTTCTTTCTAGGGTCCAAATCCTTATCAAATTGGCTATGGTCCCCAAGCCAGGGGTGGTTCTGTAGTTGCTATTCGGAGGGTTCACGGATGTGGAGGGCTTTCCCCACATCCTTTCCTTTTTCCTTTCTTCTTGACTCATGCAATTCTGCAATGTAGCATTCCCGGGCGACGCTTTGGTCTCCTTTTACAATTCCGACACCATGTTTCATAGGGAACTTCATTGTAAGGCACCATTGGGCCAGTGCTATTCTGAAGTCGGCTAATGCGAACTGTCCTATGAAGGCGTTGTATGCTGACATTTCATCTATGATCACAAAAGTCTGAATGAAGTTGACCCTTCGCTCACCCTCTCTTAGCTCCACGAGTAGGTTAATTGTTCCCACCAGTTTCTTGGGTTCACCGTTAAACCCCTGAATCTTTTTTTGGCACGCAGACACACTTTTCGTGCCAATCTTCATTTGATCGAAAGTGCGCTTAAAGAGAATGTTAACGGAGCCGCCGTTGTCAACCAACACCCGTCGAACTACAGTAGGCCTAATTCCTACCGTCACCACCATCAGATCGAGAGTCAGAGCTCGATCCCTTCGGTGTCCCGATTTCGGAACACAATATCGTCATTCAAGATCATTTGCATCTTAACTGGAGTTTTGTCTTCCACAGCCAAACATGATTCCTTCAGAGCGTGCTTCAACGAACTTGCATATCGCTCCATTTCTCCCCAACTTCTTTGTGCGGGATGTGGTCCCCCAGATATTGTTCCGATGATGAGTCTCTGATCAGTTCGTTTCGGCCCTTCTTTACCAGTTCCTGCTTGATTCCTTCATTCTCTTGGGTGTTGAGGAGTTGCAGATTGATCGGGGTTTTGTGGTTGTCTTACGTACTACTGGAGTTTTTTGTTCTGGATCAGTTCCTCAATGAGATTCTTTAGGTGGCGGCATTCGTTCGTATTGTGGTCGTGTGTCTCGTGGAAGCAGCAGAACTTCCCCGAGCGCTTCTGCTACTCGATCGCCTCCTTTCTGGTTGGCCTTTTGCATTCCTCAGTTCCTTGAATTGCGAGAAAAAATGTTTTCCAGTGTGTCGCCCAGGGGAATGCAGCCTTCGGGCCTAAACCCTTTGAGATTTTTATTGCTGCCATCACCATTCTTCTTATTGGAGTTTTGACCTTTTCTCTTCGAATTCCCATCTTTCCCAGTGGTTTCTCAAGCAGTTTGCGAAGTGTGCGCATTTTAATTCATTGCTACATCGATGTGCCCGGCATTTGCCGGCTGCACACTAGTAGACTTCCCTTCCAATTCTTGCGCTTCCTCCAAACTTAGGTACTGACTTGCTTTGCGATTGAAATCTTTCCAGCTGGTAGGTTGCTTCATTTTAATCCACTTTCAGAATTCAGTTTCCGGGTGAATGGCACGAACTAATGCCATGAAAATCATGTCTTCGTTGGGGTTGCTTACTTCCGTCACTGCGGTGTTAAACCTATTCATGAAAGACTTCAGTGATTCCTTTCACCCTTGGAACTACCTGGATAGGGGCATGACATCTTTTGGCTGCGCAGTATGGAGTCTGAACTGATCAAGGAACCTTGTCGCTAGTTGGTCAAAAGTAGAGATAGATCTTGGTGGAATCCCAGTGAATCACATTGACGCAACCCCTTCGAGAAAGATAGGGAAGCATCTGCATCGAACAGCTTCAGAGGCATTTGCTCCGTCCATATACCGACTATATTTGTACAAGTGAGGCTTTGGGTCCTTTGTTTCATCATAGGACGGAATAGCTGGCATTGTGAACTTTTCTGGATATCTCTCGTTCAGGATTTCATCAGTGAAGGGAGTCCTACTTGGCGCAAATCCCTACTCATCATCTCTTCTATCTTTACTCTCCTCCATTAATAGTTTAACTATGTCCCCTATGTATGCTCTGATATTCGGTAGTCCTGAGGACGACGATCAGTCACTGCGCCAAATGTTTGAATTTGCAAACGGTTATAGTGAGTGGGCTGAGGCCTAGGCTCTCCTATCTTCTGGAGAGCCACTCCTACAGGGTCCCGTTGGCTTGTAGTTGGTCTCACTGGAGCAGTTTGGGTATTCCTTGCATTATCAAATGCATTGGCATCTTCTTCCAATTTGTCATCTCGCGCTCCGTCCTCCAAGTCAGAAAGATCCATAGCTATGTTTTCTACGGGGGTCTTTACCCTCTGACTCAAATTCAGGATAATTTGCCTTGTGGCATATGGAGTACTTGCATTTCCGTCCATATTAAGTCCCGTTGTCACCCTCTTTTGTGGATGTTTTCCATTTCTTCTATGTAGACCAGAAACGGAAGAATTCTCTTGTTCCGCAGCAACTGCGGGTTCGGGCATAGTCCTTGGAGCGGGGTTTGACTGTAGGGTTAGCAGAGCGTTAAGCTTATCCATCAAAGCCTTTTGGCTATTCTCCATTTTTTGGTTGATCTCATCAACCATCTTATTTAACTCATCCCTGGTAACAACTTCATGCTGGTTGGAGGAGGCAGGCGCCTGATTTCCTAAGTTAGCACCATTCACTTCGGTTTGTTAGAGATTAACATCTCCTCCAGCTACTACTGCCCCTATAGACCTTCCAAAGGCATTTCTTTTTCTTCCAGGAGCCATTGATTTCAAACAGCGAATTCTTCAAGCAAAGATTGGGGATCTAACTTATGGACCTATGAGATCCAAAGTAGATAGCTAGACCTTCAAGTAAAGATTGGGGATCTAACTTCTGGATCTATGAGATCGAAAGTAGATAGCTAGATCCGGATCCTGAGTTGGAGGTTCTCAGTGAAAGCACCAAAATGTTGACCCAAAAAATGCACCAACACCCTAGTTTGGATTTGAAAGCACCAGCCCTGTCCTGACAGAGCAATATCACTGATCACAGATATAAAGAAAGAATAGTAAAATAAAGAAGATAGAGAATTTTTATAGTGGTTCGTCTGTTAATGAAGCCTATGTCCACTTTATAACTTTACTATAGACTGATTGCTGTTATAAGAGTTGTTTGATTACAAAGCTTTGATTATTTTCCAGCTAGATTGAATCTTCAGATTTGGAATCCATTGGAGAATCATAGTGTAATCCTTTGGAGATAGTTGTGAGGAGGTAAAGAGTGAAGAATAATTCCAGCAGAGCTTCAGCAACTAGTCCGGAGAAGATCCTCTTTATGTCACAGGTAGCATGCTATTTATAGAGGTTGGAGAGTTTATGGGCCAGGCTTGTCATCATTAGCTGTCAGGTAGGTTACAGGCGACCTGGAGGGATCTTCGCTCGCAAAACGAGCCAACACCATGGGTCGCTAAAGATCCATAGACTTGGTTTGCTTTATGGACCAAGTTTTGCCTCTTTTCAACGGTGTTCCGTACGTACTTCGTTTGATGTTTTGAGCAGAAGCATGGGTTACTGGCGAGCTAAGCCCTTAGGATTTTCTGGAATCTGGACTTGGAAATGTCCCCATAGCCATTTATCATTGCTCTTACATTTTGATGGCAATTCACTGGTCGTTTACGCTCAGCTACTGATTGAATTAAAGAGATGCTAATCTCTCGGTTTCATTGATCCCATTCGTTGCCCCAGTTATATAGCTTGGCCCTTGTCGATCCCTTATCTCAGCTTTTCTGGTTGAGTCCTGAACCATCCTGCCTACACAAGTTTGCTCCGTTTTCTTTTAGTTCCTGCTGGGTTAAAAACCCGGATAACAATATCCATTTGTATTCAGAAAAACACTTTAAAAATATTATTTCTAAAATCCGTTGCTTTGTAAAATAATTTGATACTTTGTACAATTATTTAATATAGTTTATACACATTTAATGAAAATATAACTTGATAAAACTTTATAAAATAATTTAGAAATATTAATAAGAGTATTCAATAATATGTATATATAAATCAATATAACTTATTAAAATATAAACAAAAATTCAATATATATATATATAAACTTAAAAACACCAAAATGATATTTTTATAAGTATAAGAGATTGAAAATCATTTTGAGAAATATTTTGAAAAGATTATTTTAAAAACATAATATTTGAACAATAATTAAAAACAAAATTAGAGAAGATGAAAGAGATCAGGAAAGTGCTATTAAGGTTTTAATGTAAATTTTATGGCTCTATAACTTATCTGGAGTACCTTGAAATTTTGAACTTTTTAATACTCATGTGTCCATTCTTGAACTATTGAAACTTTTTATCAACATCTTGAATCTACTCTTGATGTTGTATAGTCTTCTTAATCAACATCTTATAATATCCTGCACTATACACTATATATATATATATATATATCTTGATAAAACATTAGTATCTATAGTTATATAATGTCCTAAAGTTGTTATCATCAAAACCAATACCTAAGGTACTAACAAGGAATTCATTGAACATGCTTTCAGTCCATTGAATTACTCCCTCAGTCGACTGAAAGCAACATGTCCTAGGCAGTAAGCCTAGGATAGGTATAAACCTCCTGAAACAGTCGTCGATTTGCGTCTCGTTTCCTTCATCGCTTTGCGTGATGAGCCACCTTGCTCCCGTAACCTGCCTTCGCCACATCGGACCTCTACCGGAGTCCATTGGCTGGTATATTGGAGGTGGTTTCTTGAGTTTACGAAAACTAATTTCGATATAAATCCCGCATTTTTTCGTATAGAGTCTCTCTTGGACGATTTCAATGACCCAGGCTCCTCTAACATGCCCAAACGAACTCAACCAACCTTCTCACCTCACATGATGCCCACACGTGTGACGATACACCCGCTTGTGCATGCATATGCATACACGTGTACGCAAACAAATAAAACTTCACAAATCACATTTCGAGCTTTACCGGAGTGATTACTTGACCCAACACTCCCTCACACAACTTAGCGCACCCAATAGTCACTATGGATATACGTGATTGCTCGCAATGTGCTTGTATACACATACAGACATTCCTATTCATGCATACAATCTTCACACAATCGAAAAATTATTATTAACAATCCAAACTATTCAACCATTTCAATTACAATACATGAGTTATATTGATTTCTATGTAACTTCAAATACACTTATACGTATGCTTACCTATATACATATAAATACACATATATTGAAATAACGATTCGATTATTCAATCTTACTTTTATTTATCAAATCTTTTCTACTGAAGTTAAATATCATTTTCTACCATTTTATAAAATTATTCCATTATTTTATAAAATACAAAACCAGCTTATAAATTATTTTAAGTTCTTATAATACTTAAATCCTTTATCAAGAATATGTATTCATCTTATAATTATTTTATAAGACTATATAACCACTTCGTAAAATAATTCCTTTTACTATTTTATAAAATCTCATATTTTTATAAAATACTTTTTCGCATTATTTTATAAAATCTCATATTTTTATACAATACTACTCCTATGTTATTTTATAAGGTCTCATACTTTTATGAAATATACTGTTTATACTATTTTATAAAATATCATACTATTTTATAAAATATATCTTTATTATCATTTCACAAAATCTCATTCTACTTTATAAAATACATCGTCATTCTTATTTTTTTAAATCTCATTCTATTTTATAAAATACATCTTTCACTTATGAAACTATTTTTTTACTTAAATAATATTATAAGTAACAATTAAGCTCGTTAAGCCTCTAATCACTTTGGTAATAAGTGTAGAGCTCACAACTCACTTAACTAGCTTATTATTCCTTATTTTATAAAATGATTACTTCTTGTAAATAATGTTTACAAATGCTAAGTAAGCCTCATTAGGCCTCTAATCACTTTAATAACAAGCGTAGAGCTCCTAACTCATTTAATTAGCAAACTAACTTTCCTTAAATCAATTCAAATGATTTAATTTATATTTTCTAATAACATATACATCATTATACTACTTAATTAATCACAAATCAAACTATACATCATATATAATCATCCAATTAACTCCAAAACCAATTCTAGGCTAACTAACATTTCCAAACACGATGATTAAGGTCTAAATTAAAAATGTGATGATATAAACATGTTTAAGGCATAAACATAAACTAATTACAATTCTAACATTCTTCAAATCATTCAATATCACTCCATAATCACAAACAAACAATTATATGAAGTATAACATGTAAATTAAGTAAGATAATCATTTCACTTACCTCTTCTTCCCCAAACCAAGCTCTAGATCATCAAAACCCAAATCCAAGCTTACTTTAAATTTGAGATCTCCATCCAAACTCCACTTTATGCTAATTCCTTCGTGGATTTTGTAGAGAATTGAAAGATATGATTTATGGTGATTTTTATCTGATTTTATGAATTTGTATAAGACGGGTTAAGGCTTTGAGATTAAGAGATGATTAAGAGGAAATTAGGAAACTTAGATACCCAATTCACTCCTCTCTGAAAAATCGAATATAACGAACGTTCCATCAATTAACGATTAAATATTTATATTAATCATTTAAATACTCAACCATTAAAATTGTGGGGCGTTAAAGTAAATATGGTATGGGTAGTCATAATTTGGGAATGTAGTCCAAAGGTTTATATTTTAGGTGACCCTGTGTTGGAATAGTTGTAGTATCCATTAGACGATCCATAGTTATTTTGAGGTTTGATTAGTTTTTTGATCCTAAGTGTAAACATTCAAAAGATGTTGGCGTAGGTGTATTTAGAACTATATCCTTAGGTTAACGGAACATACCTTAGTGAATAGTTTACAATCATAGGTGGAACACCCTAAGTCACATAGAGTATTAATGAAGTTAATTGCATGTAATCATCATATATCAATGATGTAACTCATTCACCAGATTTTGTCTGACCTACTCCTTTTCTTTTTTTCCCCACCAAAGAAGGACAGAGCGGTAAGTGATTGGCCTAGATCTAGTATGTGGAGTGGCGAGCTTGGTGTTAACATTTCTTACTACTTTTCATTACTCTCCATGTAACTAATTATTATACATAGTATTTATCAGACTATTTGCTGTATTTCTATAAATTCTGGATTATGACTACGTATGTTTTGAGACTATGTTTTTGGAAAATTTTCTGAGATGACTATTTTCTGTATTTATATTTTTCTACCTTCCCCCGTGAGATTTGAAAGTGCAAAATATTTAAAAACTCGATGGCTCATACTTCATAACACCAACGCAAGTCCGAAAATCACTGTAGGCTTTGCATCGGTATGTCAAAAGAAGCGGGTTTTCACAATGCATACTTAGGGGAGAGGATAATGCAATTGTTTTTATATTGTTGAAAGTGTTCGATAATTTATCGTTAATGAGCACTTTATCAATGTGAGTTATAATTCCTCTTCTTCTCCATGTAAATTGTAAACCTTGTATTGTTGTTTCTACCAATCCACACTGCGTTAAGCAATTCGAGAAGCCTCTTATGTGTGAAAATGGTAGTTGGTTGCCTCCTTTTTCATCTTTATAATGAAGACTCTTGAAAGGACCTATGCTTTATCTACTAGTTGAGAGTCTCCTATCACATGTTCCCATAAATTCTTTCCTTCTGCATATAAATTACTTGCATACACTACTGTTATATACATCTTAAAACCACGTAAGTTAGTAGCAAACACAGTAATACGTTGTTCAATTTTGGACATTTCTAATAAATTCCAAACTTCTTTATCATATGCAACGAGAATTCTACATTTTGTATGATTCTCATTATTGTGTATACATTGCCAGTTAGCTTGTAATTTAGCAGAAAAGAAATATAATCTATCCATAGATAACTTTGTTCTACCAAACCAAATATAGTTGGTTTGTATTTGTAAAGGAATTGAATGATGGTTGCCATTGCTTCCTCATTCATATCTCTCACATTCCAAGTGATCAAAGTCATTTTATTTTTACCTTGCTCCTGGTTTTCCTTTTTGGAGGAGCATTTAGTTGGGATGGTTCTTTCCCAGTGGTTTGAGTTTGGGATGGTAACTCTTGTATGTATTTTGCATTCTGTTCAGCCATGTGCTCCACTTATTGCTTGGTAGGTTCTTTTGCATATTTTTGAATGTTTGCGGCCAAGTTTTTTATTATAATTGTCTCATGAAAATCACCAATCGCTAGTTCAATCATGTCGTCACTTTATCCTCCAAGTTTTGTGAGTTGTTGTGTGCAGTATGATAGTTGTTCTTTTCTGTTTTAGGATCATGTTATTCTTTTTTGTTTCTTACTCCACTTGTACCTGCATCATTTTCCTGATGATGCTCTTGCTATAGAGGTTCGAACTTGTTGGTGAGCTTGATGCCTCCTTGAGTGGTGGTCATTTTCTTATCAGGTGATGGTTTATTACGACTGATGTATTCTGAAATTTTCTACTTACCCTTTGTATAGACACCTTGTTTGAATTGCTTTTTTAAAAAGTTGTATTTTTGTTTTGTTGTGCAATATCATCCTAGTATATAGTACTTTTACTCCCTGAATCGTATTTTTCCTCTTTTGGAACCCCTGTGGCATTGGTTTAACCATACACTTTTCATCACTGTGTCCAAATACTTCACGGTACTTGCAACTATGAGGTATATAATCATATGACGTGCACTATTTTGAGTGTACCAATATAAAACTCCACTTCTACTGTTGTATCGAACTTTGATGTGCAGTCAAATAACTCATTTTGTCTGCATTTTTTGTGTATTTGTCGAATTTGATGGGGATTCCAATTACACTAGCAATTCAGCATATTGCTTCTTGATCCTAGAGTTCCAAATCCAAGTTATGTAGTTTAAACCATATGGGGAGTGATTTGAAGTATTTTGTATCGAACACCATATTAGGGATCCATATTTTGATGGTGATAATTCTGAAGTTATAAAGTATAAGGCCCTGATTTTGATATTCTGTCAAAATCTTCAATTGCTTCAAACAATACAACGTAAAAAACAATTGGTTTGGAATTATCTTCTACTGAGATTTAGGTTTCCATACTTTGTTGATGTAATTTTGGAACTATAAATAAGATGGATGCTAACCAAAAACCAATGCTACAATACTTCTTCTCCATTTCTTTTCTGAACGTAGTAATATTTCTTTCGTTATAACCGCTTGATGCTTTATTTCTATCATTTTTGTATATAGTATTGTAATTTCACTTATTCTTCTGCTAGCAACGATTCATCTTGGACAACTTCAAACCAAGTTTCGATGTTGCTTTTTCACTGATCTGTCATGTTGATCTGAATTTGCTCCAATATCAGGTGGCAACTTCTTCCTAAGGACTAACTATTTCCGCCATTTACAAAATTTCATATGCATATCAATGAGCGACATGTATACCTTAAGTATATACGTAAGTTTATATATTTTAAGATATGTATATGGTTTGTATACACATATTCTTATTAGCATACATACATACATACATACATACATATATATATATATATATATATATATAATTAGAAGTTATTATGTACATACAGAAGTTAAAATGTTAAAAATTCATTTAATTTTGAATCAAAAATCAAAATTTAAAATTATCTTGATTCAGATCTAGTATGATTAAGTCAAAATATTTTGAATTTAAAATAAATATAACTATTTCAAAGTATTATGTAGATTTAAAGTTCAAAATATTAAATATAAATATATAATATTATGACCAATTCAAATATATTGATTTTATAAAATATATTTATATTTATTTATTTGGGCCAAAATATTTTAAAAATAAAATACAAATTATTTTTGTTTAATTACATATTATAAAATAATATATTTATCAATATATAATTAAATTATTCTCAGCTATAATTAATTTTTTATTTTTAATAAAAGCCAAGAGCAAACATATTATTTTATTATTTATATTATTATTATATATAATATGATGTACATATAGACTAATATATTAAATAAATATTTTAATTAAGGCCGAAACTATTTCTAAAATTTTAAATAGAAAATATATCTATAATAAAATTATTTGTTATATTATAAAATTAATTTATACAAATAAATTTCAACATATGGTTGAACATAAATAATATTATTTTATTAATTTACAATTTTAATATATATGTTAATTTTCAAAATAAATCCACATGAATTATCTTTTACTTCTAAAATTATTAAATAAAAGACACACGCACACACACATACACGCACATATATGGCAATATTATATGTACAAATGGTAGGGCATAAACATGTAAATAGACATACAATTTTTTTTTACCTCTGAAGATCTTGTCTTTTGTTACATGTCTATCCACTTTTGTCTCCTAGGATCATCAGTCCACTACCGACATTGCAAAGAAACAAGAGCTACAACCAATGGAATGTTGTATTTGATAAAAGAGCGGGTGTTGGGGTCGGCTACAGTGAGTGGCAGCCAGGGTTTGAAAGTATAGTTTGTGTAGATATTATGGAGAGAGTTAAGGAGAAATATCTTCCCCATTTACTTGGTCTTTATCAACCAATTCAAACAAATTCAAACCTCTTTTCCATCATAATATGGACGACACTAGTCTAACACATCTTATTTAAAAAAATCTTTAATCCATTTGTTGCTTATATATATACTTAAAACTCATACGAATATATATCGACATCGTATATCGATACATGCACGTATAACATTTATGTATACACCAGATAATAGCATCTAGAAAATTTCTATGAGCTACCTTAATACTAAATACATCACAATTATCAAATAAATCTTTAATTAATATTTCTCAATATTAGTTAATTTAATTAATATATAACACTTTATAAACTAACAAAATTGGGTGGTAATTTGGAAACTGCACAAATACAGTTTTGTGGCTCATAAGTATGAATTTAGTCGGCAATTAGTGTTAAATAATTCAAATATCAACGTTCACACGTCACCTTAGCTGATGGTGTGATAGTTTGGCTAAATCTATTATTATAGATTTTTCCGGTAAAATTTCATTTTAGCTCAACTTAAGTTGTACCCTTAATTACCGATATAATATACACACTCTTCATTAATACTATATCACATTGAGTTATCATGACTTTAGTATCAGTCAGAACTTCAACAATATTCGTATACAACTATTTAATCCATCTACAAAGTCCTCGGGTCAATAATAATATTTATTGTTAATCGTTTTATTCTGACCGGAGATTTTGACTTTGAGTTGACTATAGTTGACCATGGTGCTAACCTCATACAACCAAGGAGATGAATTCTCTATTGAATAGTGTTTCACTTCCTATGCTTCAACTTAAGCCCGACTATAACCGTTTAATGTCTGTCATGTCATGATTCGACTGTAATCAAAATGGAGTATCCACATTGAAGTTCCATGACATTCTCAAGTCAAGAGAACTGTGCAACATCATCACACTGAGATTTCCAATTTGACCTAGTTGTTATCCACCAACAGGAAACTCCTGATTGATTCGTTGTTTGTAATTCAATAACTATAAGTATGTACCTCACTGGTACCCCTAACAACCATGAATAATATATTGTTGAACATTTGGAGAGGATTACATACTCTAGGCTCAATGAAATATTGATATCCTTTCTCAAAATATCTTGACTTGAAATATTTAAAAAATCAAATGTCATTTAAGTTATAATTAATTACTCATGGTTGTAACTATTTACAACTACAATCATATAACATTTTATTTAGGGATTTTCTTATTTATGTGCTTTAAATTAGTTATTTATATCATAATATAACACATTATATAAAAGGAAAAAATGCTAGAGATAACTTTTACTATGAATAAAATCATTTACAAAGATACTTATATTATACATTTACATACTTGCCCTTAGGGGATACACTAACTCTCTTAATGATGACACCCATGAAATAGGGAGTAGTACAACAAATAAGTCATGTGGGGCATCTATAATTCTGGGTCAGGGGGAATGCTTTGGCATACTTTGTGTCAACTCAATGTCTGGTCGAGTGTATTCTACACTCAACAAATTATATGAATAAACTATAATCAATTCAAAATGAGTAAATGATTAATAAATGCAACAATTGATAATTGTGGTTAGGATTGAATCACAATTGATTTAAATTGTGATTGTGGTCACATTAAATAAAGATATGACTCATATATTATGACATTATGTATGTTATATAACCGGCTTTTGATGTTGAGTGTATATGAAATTTATTCAGTATGTTTTGAGACCCCTTTTGAATATCATTCTCTATTACTGGTATATGTACATTATTACACTCATGGCTAGATTCTAGCCTAACCTTGGTTTGTTATTTGTTTAACAACCCCAAGTCAAACTGTGGTTGTTTTGATAGAATGGTTTCCTATGGTTTTGTATCTCTTATTGAGATCCAAAAATTTTAGTGGCGGTGCTATAGATGATGGTGATCCTAGTTTTTTGTTTTGTGATGATATATGTATACACACACATGCATATGTAATGTACTTATGGTGGTTGATATGTATATCAATTTGAGCAGATATAATGCGTATATTTGGTGATGTCTGTGTACCTAAACATCAATTATATATACTACCTTTTGATCGCTTTCGATGTATTTGTTCTAGACGTTTTTATATATGTGAACTATTTTTGCTTTATGTTGTCCTAGAAACTCTCGAGTACATTACTTTGTATTGAGATAAGATACGTATTTCTAAGTTGTATTATTATTTAAAAAGTATTTGTTTGGCCCAAGGGTATGTATATAATGGATCACTCTTATTGTGTTCTTTACTCCATGCTTTCAGACGATTAACTCCCTTTGGTAACACGGGTATTGAATGAGGGTACTACAACTAATATCAATATTTAAGTGCGTGGACCACTTTAAAGTCTTTAGTTTAATCGGATAACATGTATTGATTAACCATTTTGTTCTAGCAAAAGGTTTGACTTTAAGTTAACTATCAATTACAGTGATACTGACCCTTTTTAACGAATGAGATGAATCCTCTCTTGGGTAGTATTTAACATCAAATAGTTTAATGTATATCCACCTATGGTTGTAATAAGGTCACCATGCCAAGTATTTAACCATAATCAAAATATAGTCTGGTTAATCAAGATCGATGGTACCCTCAAGTCCGAAAACTATTTTACATCTACCCTAAGATCTTCTATTTTGAATTAGTTATATTAACCCATAAAAGACTCTCATCGAGTCGTTCTATGGTTGTTTCAAATAACCACAAGTGCGAAACCACTTCGTGCCCCCAAGGGTCATGGGTAAATCATCGTCCATCATATTGGGAGTGTTACATATACTAGCCTCAACAAATGTATCAATATCCTTTTCTTAATACACCTTGATTAGGAACATTTAAGAAGCAAGTATTTTATATATGTATGTATATATGTCAATTCAGTACTCATGGTTAGGAATACATTCGTAATTGCAATCGATAAAATATTTCTGCTAAATATTTTCTACTTACATATGTTTAATGTATTTAATTCATTATTTATATCTCTATACAACAACATATATAAAAGAAAATAAAACCAAATGTTCAACTCATTTCGAAGAAGATTCTTTTATAAGAGTTAAGTTACGTAATAAATTACATAATTCCCCTAGGGCATACCCTTAACTCTATCAATCTCCCACTCGAACTAGAGGCCAATTATGGAGCCTTATGACTATACCTTCGATCATTCTTCCTAAACTAGACTAAGAAGGGCCTTAGTGCATAGATCTACAATATATTTTTTCTACTTTTCAATTACACACCCCATTACTAATAAACTCTTTTATCACATGTTCATTATGGAGAACATATCTTGACTTCTAATCAAGCCATCATTTCTGAATACAATCTATATTGCATCACTGCAATCACAATATGATATTGGATTTCAATGATGGGAAAACCCTAGCTTTTTTGTATATTTGGCATATATAACAAAAAATGTTTTCATTGTAGTGTTATTCAAGGAGATTTGCTTAGACTTTTGGTTGAATCAACCACTACTTCACCTTTGGAATAGTTCCAAGCTAAAGCTCCTTAATTAAAGTTGAACATGAATTTTAGATTGACTTACTATGTTCAATGTCACTTATGAAATTTGAGCCCGAACACTCCTTCATAAGGAATTCGTTATTTCCATAAATTATTCTCTAATATTTCGTAAATACTCGATAACACTCTTAACTATTATTTGGTGATTTTACCTTAGATTCGATATGCGCTTAATACACCAAGTGTATTAGTAAGATTTAATATACCACATAACATAGCATATGTGATGATCCCTATTGTTGATGCATAAGGGGATCTATATCATATGTTCCATATTAAATTTTTTAATACGGTGTTTGTTTATATAGATTGTGACTATACTACTATCCTCTTATACAAAGTATAATAGATGTCTCCATTAAATCCTTCATCGAGAATTGAACAACTATACTAAAAATGATTTTAGTACCTTTAACATTAGTAGTATGTTGTTTGTTATTTGCTCATAATATTATAAATGATTCACTGCCTTTGATTTCCTTTCTACAGACATACACTTCCTCTGTATTTTGACTGAGATCAAACTACTTTATTTCCTGGTCATATTACTTGCCCAACTCTGATGCTTGTTGGATGTCATAGCTGTATCAGCTCTTGGATTATAGCCAGAAACCTATGAACTATGTCATTGCTCCCACTAACTTCAAGACATTTTAGTTGTTGTACATAAATAGACTCTTCTAAATCATCATTTAAAAGTACCTTTTCAACATTAATATGCCAAAACTTGAAGTGTTATCATACGATAATTTGAAAGTAGAATCAGAATGGACTTAAGCACATTGAGTAGCAAAATTACTCCACCAATTTCAACATTTTAAACCAATCAATTCATTTTCTATCAACACCGCTTTATATAACTCTAAGTGCATTGAATATTCTTCTCGAAAACTCATTTATAATTGATGGATCATATCCTTTTGGCTACAATACCAAAGTCAAAATTTGTTAATGTACTTGGAATCCTTTTTAAATTTAATGCATGATACCATATAGTAAATTCTATACTCTTCATGGCCTATCGACAGCTGAGGTAATTGCTATTACTAACAATTCATTTTCTCAACGTCGATAAGAAATTCATAATTTTTTTCTAATTTGTTAGAATTCTCATTTAACTGGATCCATTTAGGCTTGACTAAACTTACTTCATCTGTGTAATCATTTACTATATTGGAATCTCATATGATATCCAAGTCCATCACACTATCAATAATTCCTTTAGAAATAAATTCCTTTGATAAGAAGGTTGTATATCTTGAAACAAAAAAATGTTTCATAGTGCATGGAATAAACATTCAAAACATTTTATGAATTGCCTATAGACATATAAAACTGATCCAGTTTTGAGTTTACGAGATTTCTGTTTATGATGTAAATTAGAAAACCACGTACCTTAAATTATTTAAGATTCGAGTTCCTTTCTAATTCATATCTCAAATGAGTTCACTAACTATTATTAAGATGAAATCAAATTTAACTTAGTATGTATCCTTATAGAAAGAAGTAACTCGTTACTTTTTATCAATTATACTTTGTCCATCAAAAAACCATCACCACTTATTAATACAACATTATGTATCATAAGAAGGAGTGACTTATGAGATTGAATCTTATTTGGTTTTAGGTACTATTTGAACTCTTATTCAATATACTCACTTATTTGATTAAATAGAATTTTTTATACTTTTTCATGTTCTTGTTTTCTACTTTTGTTTCACATTCCATGAACTTACCATAAATATCTAACTTGTATGTCAAATACACATGTTCATATCTATGGTAATTCATTAGTGAATTTAACGGAGTAAGTGGATCCACTTTTGTTATAATTAAACTTTGGACTGTGCATGTGTGTGTGTGTTATTCCGAAAAGTTCTTTAACTCTTTTGTCGCTCCTATCAAATGGGTACTTTGCACTTAATTATCTAAGACACAATTCATAATAATCATATGATTAATAACCATATGATTAAAGTATTATTTCTCAAAGATATGGATAAGCCCACAATTCCAAAATTAATTGTTAAATATTTTAAATGTTCCTGTATTTTCTATAGCTAACACCTTACTACAGGTACAAAAATAAATGCCATCATCGAAATGCCAAAGCATATGTTTATTTTATAATGAATATTCATAGTAAAACAAAAATATTTCTATTTTCGATCAGCACTGAAAATAGTTATTATTGCATAAATAATATTTAGCATACATGAAAGTAATGTTCAAAATGTGATGTGTCCATTAGCAATTGTCATGTGGCATGGCCTATTATTTCTGTTGTTACAATAACAATGTTTGAAATACAAAGCTCCATTCAACCAATTACTATGAGCTAATTATATCTTTTACTGTGACTAATTTATAGTTGAGAGTTTCTAACCAAATACTTCAGACATGAAGAAATAGGTCATACACATTTGTTTTTCGAACTGGTGCTTTATTTACTAAAACGAAGAGACACAAACAATGAGCATTCAGGGAAAAAACTATGCCAGGCATATTACTTAATAATTTTACTCAAAATCCATTGTACGTTCACTATATGCCCATGTCCCAAAAAAGAGGTATACAAAATACCAAACAGACATATAAGAATTGCATGCCAAATTAACACCCAAGTAAAATCAATTAATAGTGCCTGCTTCATTGACTTCGTTCGAGATGCTTCCTTTATTATTCTCATTGAATAAAACTTTCAGGCCACTAAAATCATGATGATTGTATCCCCTATCATCGAAGAACGATTAGATATGGTATTGCACCATATACGTATCATCGTTGAAGAATGATTGGACCTAGTATTCCTCCCTATACATATTATCATTGCAATCATTATGAATTGTTGCTAAATCGGCCTTTAGATGTCGAGTTGTTTCTACTTCTATCATCGATTTGATGCACTGGAAGGGAATCGTACCTGAATTGCCTAAGGATAAGTTATTTCCCTTTTGTTTCCTCATCTTTGATGCTTACATGCTTTAAAAGATGTTTATGATCCGAGATTATTTGCTCCGACTTGATACTTTCTTGGGTTTCAATGTTTTGAAAGACTCTCATGTTTCCCTCAACCCAGACGTGCCAAGTTAACGTAGTTATTATTACGTTGATTAGCTTGTTGAGTGATTTGTTGCCATTGACACTGCTAAATACTTATTCGAAATGTCACTGATGTCCTTGTTGATTGTGTTTGGTAGATGTAGGTTATCTCCGACCTTTTGCCATAGTCTATTTGAGTAGGTGCGTCAAAAAAACAACTACAAGTTTCAATCCCTTGTTTGCATAATACATATCCCATGTCTACTGTGTTATTCCATTTGGAAATTTTATTTGAGAAACAGTCAACAATAGATAATTCTAGTCATCCAAACTATTCTATAGTGTGTAGTCTGCTTGACTTTGCTAGTAAGGTAGAGAGTGATATTTTAGGTGAGCAAGCAGTGTTCAAAATGCGTTGCACCATTCTAGTTCATTGTTTTCCTCTCTGATGTGGTTCCATGCTGAGATAAATGGGAAATCACCATTACGTTGTAGTTTTCAATCCCAATAGACTTCGGTATGGCTGTGTTTTAAGGGAATCCTGAGGATACGTTGGCTTATGTGGAAAGGCAAACAAGGGTTTATTTTCTCTTCATTGTCCATTGGAAATGAGAGAAGAACTTTCCTGCTTTAGCCACCAATGATCGACACATAATCCCATCCCAATAGATCTTTTATTAACAGCCCAGTTTCCCAAGGATCGAACCACTGACTTGTGTTGTTTCCATTAACAACTTTCCTTTCAATTGTATCATTGGCTTGTGATCTTGTGCTAAATGACAATTTACATGTGTATGATGCATTATTGTCTTCGGTGATAGTACAAAAGTTTTTATTTTTGCAATATCTATCTCTCATCTATTGAGCCCATAAGCATTCACTTAAGATAATTCTTCACCTAAGTTTTAGAGCAGCTGCACTCATAACATCTTGTAACTTTCTTAGGCCCACGCCCCTCTCAAATTTCAAGAAACATAAGTCGTCCTAGCACATGTTGTGATGTTTGTTTTTCCACATGAAGTTTGAACAAATTGAGTTTATTTTGTTTATAATTGATGCTGGTAATAGGTAGAATTGAATCCAAGACATGATCATTGGGTATATCACAGTTTTAATTAATTCAGTTCTGCAAGTTACATTCAGCATCATGTTTTTCCAATTGTTGAATTTCTAATGGATTTTATCTAACAATACTCTGAAGTCTCTTGATTCAGTTTCCTATAAGATAAGGGAATTCTCAAATATGTGACAAGGAGATTCCCTATTTGGATATTCAATATATTGATGATTTGGTCTTTAGATTTTGTCCCTTTGCTAAAATACAATATGGTTTTCTGCTCGTTCATTTCTAAACTCATAGACTCTTTAATGATTGCATGATTTTGGCAATGCCTTCTGCATTATTAGTGCTAGATTTGAGCACTAAAATGTCGTCAGCATATAAGAAGTGAGTGAGAGTTGGTTCAATAGGAAGAATTGGGTTGATCTTACCCTCATAAAATTCCGTGTCCAATAAAATTGTAAAATATTCTATTACAACATCAAAAAGGAAAGGAGACGGTAGATCTCCTTGTCTTATGTAACTGGCACCAGTAAAGAAGCCCAGAGGACTGCCATCCAAAAGTACTAAAAATATGGTAGTGAATATACATTCATGTATCAGATATATTATATCACATAAGTTCTCATACTTATTAGATTTGTTTGTTATATTTATCTTATAATGTTCCCATTGAATTTTACATCCCTCAAAAACCTTAAAAGAGATTGAGGAATTTCAAAAATTCCTTCAGTGAATGTTAGGACCTCTTTATTATGTTACTACAATTTTGAGACTGCACAACAAATTGTAGTCCTTATAAATGATAGTAACACTTTAGTAGTTATATTTTTTATATAACTCCTACATACTTTTAACTATGATATCCATCATCTTTATGACCTTGAGTTTGCTTAACAAATCATGAAGTACATTAGAGACTCTAAAACCATCATTTCACAATATCCTAATGGGAGTTATTTAACCCTTGAGTTTGCTCAACAAAGTTACATGATATTCTTACTTATTTAGGGATGATATAAACACCACCACAGATATTATATGGCTTGAGTTTACTCAACAAATATAGGTATGTAAGGTATTCTATTTATATTATTAATGATGAAGAGCAATATATTTTAAATTCATAAATTAAAAATAATTTTTTAGAGTATTGTCGACTATTTAAGGGAGTTGAGTATCATTCATAATATTATATATCTTTTATTTACATCCAAAGCATGCTCCCTTAAGTCTAATGGGTTTTATTTATTTCAAACTCTTGTTTTCTTTATACGTATAATATATGTACATACATTAAATTATTATTACATTTATAATTAATTAAGTTATATATTTCCAAATGTATTCTTCTATTAATTAAATAATTTAATTAATTATAAATATAACATTTATATTTATTTAAAATTTAAATTTTTGCATATTATAACTCTTTATAAAATTATGTAACTATTTAATTTGCAACAATTTTAAATTAACTTTATAATATTCAAATATGTTTATTTGAATCAACCGAAGACTCAATATACTTCTGAGTCTTCCACAAGGGCATACCCTAGAAACTGACCATTTCGATGAGTCAAGTAAATGTTAGAAAACCAGGAGGTTTTTGATGTGCACGTAAATGTGCATATTTTTACTTTCATATTTAATCGAATTTAATTAAATAAATCATCATATAGGGTATTTTTACATGTTTATACCAAAATTAAAATTATTTTCAAATCATCATTTATTCATCTTCATTTAGGGGCAAAATGGTCATTTTTGTGTGTGAATTAATTTGAGAAAATTTACTTGGATATTTTAATGTTGTTTTGTAGGAATTTTAGTGAATTTTGGAAGAGGCTTCATGGAAAATATGCATGCACAAGAGAAGACAAGCAAATGAAGATAGGAATAAATCATTTAATACAACATGGAGGACCCCACCTATCCACTTACCATGATGCACAATTAGGAGCTAATGCACATGTTAATGAAGATTAAAGTTACATGCACATGTAATGGTGGATTATGTTCATGCTAGTGACAACTTGAAGGTCACACTTTCTCAAGGGTATTTTGGGTAGTCTTCAAAAATATGGATTAGGGTTTCAAACATGTGTAAATACCCCTTATTTTTCATGTAATGGGCCCTTAGCCTTCACTTTAGTTAGTGTAGTTTTAGGCTCAACAATAAATATAAGCTCTATTTTCTTTTTCATGGCTACTTAGCCATTTTCTTCTTTCATGTAATTTTCCTTTTTATGCGATTTTAATTTGTTCTCTTTTCTATTTACATGCTTTCTTTCCTTCCATTTTGGTAGTTTAGATTTATTTATGCAAGTAGATTAGTTTTTATTTTAATTAGCTCTCTTTATAATTAGCTTGCATTTTTCCTCTTTTTTTGTTCCATTTTGAACTCTACATTTGTTGAATTGATAACAAATATGAGAGGCTAAACCTCTTCAATTTAGAGGTAATGAAGCTCTCTTAATCATGTAGATTCAACATTTTGCTAATTTTTAATCTCTTTTTGTGCTTAATGGAAATTTTTGATGTAGTCGAACTTTGTTGTTTTAGCTTTTGAATTTAATAGCCTATGTTGTTGACACCAAATAGGCTATGCTTGAACAAACAAAAACACAAAGTACCACTTCATCTACATATGATTATGGTAATGAAGTGAATTTTAAAATCAAAATTTGATGGTCTATATTTCTAATAAATTAGTTAATAGATCATGCTTAAAATAGATTTTATTTTCAATTTCATTGTCATTTTCATGAGAGTTAAGAAGTAGTTTAATGGATGTGTTATAGTTTTGTAACAACCCTAGATTTTTCATATAATTTAAAATTTGATTTTTATTTATTTTGAAATTATTTTAAGCTTGTTTCATTTCAAACATTTCATTTTTAAATATAAATGTTGATTATTATGTGAGTTATAGTTTCAAACTGATATAAATTGAATATTTTACTGAAAAGTGAAATTCTGGTCAAACTATTCAATCTTTGACTTTTAAACTTCAAAAATAAATTATATAAAATCTTAAATTTTATCTTTTATTTTGAAATTAGATGTAATAACTTGAACACTTCTTTTTGTTTCGTTGAAAACGGAGTTAAACTGTAAAAGTTATGTATATTTCAATATTGAATGCAATTTGTTTTATTCTGCAATTTTGTTATTTTAAATTGTATAAATTATATTTTCTTTGTCATATTTTATTTTAATATGTGTTAGTATTTTATTTTATGTATATTGTTATCTTTTAATAATTTTAAAGTGATAGTATAATTTTTCTAAAGTTTACTTGAATTTATTTCAATTTATAAAGCCAAGTTTCCATTTTTCCGCTATATTCTTCATTAAAATTATATTTAATTAAAATTTATTTATTTATTTATTTTGTGAATTCATTTTTATTTTGTTTTCTTATCTTTATTTATAAATACTTTTCAAGTACATAAAATTTTTCCAAAGTTCATTGTATTTATTTTCAAAATTGTCTAGACTAGTTTGCAATTTTGTGCTATTTTCTTATTTTTAACCTTATATAATTAATAAATATTTATATATATTTTATATTTTGTTATATTTTCGAATTTGTGACTGAAATTATTATTCTTTCAGTAATATAAACTTATATAAATAAATTAAAGGTAAATTGAAAAGGTTTTGACTTTTTTGTTTCCAATGGCTCTTTATTTTCCAACCTTTCATATTTGTAACTCACTTTTTTATCAATTAGCCATTATTTCCCACATCTTCAGCTGACCACATCCATTCCTCATTCACGTACATTATTTTTACTTCTGAAACAAAAAAACTTTCGGCCTAGCCTTGAGGAGGAAGTTTGGTAAAATCTTTTTCTTCTTTTCTTTGTTTACTTTTATTCTTCTTGGATTTGATTTGCACTTGTTCTCTTATATCTTAGTATCGGCCACCTCCACCACCTGACCTGCCGCCTCCACCACCACCTAAGAACACCACCACCATCACCTCCTCTTTGACCAAAACCCCAAGCCGTGCTCCTTGTAGATTGATCCATCACCAAAATTCCATATTTTTGTCCATAGCCAAGCAATCTTCCACATCCACCACCTATGGCCGCCACCAACATCACCTCCACCACCTCCAGCACCACCTGGACTGTCGACCACATCATCTCCTTGGCTGCTACAGTGAGGGCCGTGGCCTCTATGCCCTTGGCCGAGCCAAACTATGGCCTTGAATCCTTGTATGTTGCCTTGTTAGTATAGTTTCCATCACCACCACCTTCAACCACCTTTTGCCGCCACTTCCTCCACCACCACCACCACCTCAGACCTGACCACCACCCTCTGCCACATCATCCACCACCACCTGGACATCTGGACCTGACCATATAGCCTCTGGCTGAACCAAGTTATAGCATAGGAATGTTGATATTTGCCTTGTTATGTAAATTGTTGCACACATATACCTCATCACCATTCAAACCTAGTAGGCCGACCCTGGTTGAACCAAACCCAGCCCTTAGTGCATGTCATGGCCGTGCTAAATCCATCCCTTGCTGATCCATGTGAAGTTGAGAACAAGTGCAATGCATTTGATTTGGTTTTGGGCATTGATTTCTAGCATTGTTTAGTGTTTATTTGGTTTTGAAACTTATATATATTGTATTGTTTTGTTTAAATGTTATCAATTCAAATTCCTTTGGCTCTCCACTCTCAAATCATATTCGTGTTGTCGTGCCTTCGAAGCTTCTCTGTTGTGTGTTGTTGTTTGTCATCTCCGGCTAATACAGGTGAGTAATTCTCACCAGACAATGTGTACTTATATAACTAGTAAACTGACACCATTTGAATCTGTAAAATTATATCATCCTGTTATAATTGTTATATTATGATCATATGATGTTTACCCCTGTTATTATATATGTTATACCATATGTTACTGTTGTCTCATGCTATTTTGTTATTTATATCAGTTTATCACACTGCAAGTTCCCTGTTAATATAGAAATCACTATGGGTTGAAATGATACATACCCGAACGGACTTTAGAATAGGGAAAGATCGTTATGGGCTGAAATGATAAGCCTGAGCGACTTTTTTATTTATTTTATTTAACTTGGGATTGCGGGTTTGAAATGATAAAACCCGGTTTTTCTTTGTAAACTACGGAGTGAAATGATACATATCCGTATCACTTGGCCTAGGCTAGAAAATTTTATACAGACCCGTGGTTTATATATTTTTCTGAAATCTTTAAAATATTTTTTAAAATGTAAATATTATTATATTTTGATTTAAATTTTATTTAAAATGATTTCTATAAAATATTAGTGATTTTCTACAAATTAAATAAGTGAATTAAGTAGATGGTGAAGTAGAATTTGAAATATAAGTTAATTTTGGAATTTATGATTTTGTTTATAAATGGAATTTATGTAAAGTAAGAATATATGACAAAGTTGATTTAAAAGATGAATTTAATGATCTTTATTAAGTAATAATAATTTTTAGAAGTGTTAATGATTTTGTATAAATTAAAATATGAAATAAATGAATATTTAAGCTGAATTTGGAAATATAACTTAAATTGAATTTTGTGGAATTTGTTTAAAAGTGAAATTTTAATTTAGTAAAATAAATGGAAATAAGTTATATTTTGGAAATTTAAACTTAGTTGTTAAGTTAAGAATTTAATTAACGAAATGAAAATTTAATTGTTATTTAATTTGATTTTTGTATTGAAATTTGACTTTATAAAAATCATAGGAATAAAGGTATTTAAATGATTGTTTTTAAAATGTGAAAATATATGATTTTTTAAGTTAAAATGATTTATATTAAAAGTTAATTGTTTGTGAAATCATAATTAAAACTCTGAATTTGATTTGACAGCATTTTTGAAATGTAATGTAAAGATATTACAGCATTGGAAAATGCTGTAGTTGTTTTAAATGAACCAAATAACAAATTTGAACTAAGGATTATTATAGCACTTTGTGGGTGCTATAGTTGTTAAATTTAACTAAAATTTTAATTGAAACTAAATCAAGATATTATAGCATTCTAAATGCCGTCTTTTGTTAATGAACTGTTTAAAACATAACGTTACGTAGCATTTCCTAAGTGCTGCGAAAGTTGAATTTTCATTGTTTTAATAAACTTAAATGAATAAATGATCTTTGAAAAAGAATAAATTTTGGAAATTAAATATTTAATTATTAAATATAATGAATTGACTTTAAATGATTTAAATGGAATAGTTGATTTAGGAAATACAACTATTTTGAAAATGTGATTAAATGGTATTTAAATATAAATTAAATAAATGATATTAAATATTTGAATGAATAATTGAAGTTTATATTAGTATGAAAATTATTTGATTTACTTGTAATTTGAATCTATTTAAAAGATATTGGACTTCTGAAATATAGGATATTAAAGCTTTGAAATCTATTTTATAATTTGAATAGTTATTTTGTGGATTAAATCTATATTTGAAATTTATAAGATTTGAAGTGGTCTATGGAAATTTAATTGAAATAAATGATTGAATTGAATTGAAACTTTGGAAATTTTAATATTTGATTTGAAATATAATACTTACACTTTTAAATGGTTTAGATGAATTATTTTGATTGAAATATAAACTATTTAAAAGGTGACTTAAAATGATAGTAAATGAATGGTATCTTTGAATTTAAAAAGTATTTAAAGTTGAATATTTAGATTTGAACTCAAATGATATTTTGGTATATATAAATGATTTGAAATGAAGTTTGGAAAGATATGATATTTTGATATATTGAAATGATTCGAAATGAAGTTTTGAAATGATATGATATTTTAAATATATTGAAATGGTTTGGAATTGATTAAATCTTTATTTTGATAAAGATTTGGATTTGAAATGATATTCTATTTTAAAGTATAAACTATTTTTAAATTATAACCACGGGTTATAATAACGATTGTTTGTTAAAGAGACCGGGATCGGATATGGACATACTCTCTGTCGATACCGAAAACCACTTTGACAACTGTGTACGCGGTGGAGTTTCCAGAATGAAGTAGGATGGTGGCGACGATCCTAAGGTATATACGTGGACCTAACTCCCGTGAGTTGGCATAAGGTGGCTAAAACATGAGCGATCGACGGGCCAAGGAGGTAGCACCTCTGATCGGACACACTTCTTCGATACCATTCTATTACTTGTGATTGATTTGGTGCACACCCTTGATTTGGGAGTGTTGTTCGAGGTGGGCGGTAGTGGCTGCTATGCGTCACCACCAGTCCGGATGCGTAATTGTTATATCTACCCTGGCATTGCCTTGTGTGCCGTGTCACCTACCATATCGAGCTTTACTACGATTTGTGATTTCTCCTGTAGCCTGTGGAGTATCGAGGGTAGCCCTCATTTTGGGAGTATGCTAATACTGGATAGACTACTGGGACTATGCTAATACTGGATAGACTACTGGGACTATTACGTGTTAAGGTGGAAAATGTAAAGCCTTAATGCTATTTAAAAGTATGTTTATTTTATTTTAGATATTATTATAATAGCGAATATTACTACATAGTAGATAGTTTAACGGATCCTTAAAGAATGGGCGATCCCAAGCATTCTTTAAGTTACTTGTACCTTTATTACAGTTCACTTGAGTTGGTTTATATTGTATAAGTATGTATGTCCTGACTCGAGTGTTTGTATTTTTTTATTTACGCTCGGGTCGGCTTGAGTATTCACAGATTTGGATTCCACTTTCTGGAGATTGGAATCGCTGGAGATTATCTGCTTATCTAGTTTTATCTATCTCAGTTCTGTTGTTCTATTCAGCTTGTACTTGGTTATCATATTGAGACTTCTGTTGTATTTTATTTCTTCTGTTGTATCTTATTTAACTCTGATATATTTACATGGTAGCTTCATGAACTACTATTTCTTTTACTTCCGCTGCATTATTTTACTCTGTGTCTGTGATCTGTGATTATTTATTTACTGTATATTCTGAGATTTGCCAAATTTTATTTACAACGTGGTATTTTGAGCAATTCAAGTCCGACATGTGTGGATGCGAATGGTTGAAAATATCGGGTCGTTACAAGTTTGATGGTTTATATTGGGCTAATTAGTAGCACAAATATTTCATACTTATGATAAACACATCAATTAAATTCACTATTGACCAAAAAAGAGAGATCATAATTTCATGTTATGTTGATTTATGTGATCATGAGAGTGGATTTATCTCTAAATTGTCTTTTCATCTCATGTTTTCATTCACTTTTATAGTAGTTAGTTTTTGCATTTTTTTGTAGGTAACAACACTTTCAATTCTTGGTTTAATTTGATTGAACAGAAATATTAAAATCAATACAATTCCCAGCGGATCGACCCATACTCACCACGTACTAGAATTATACGTCGTGCACTTGTGGTTAATTTTTAATTTAATTTTTTCGGCTATTTTCTAATCCGATAGAAAATTGGTCGTTAAACAAATTTTTGGCACCGTTGCCAGGGAAATAATTTGATTTGATTTTCTATTCTTTGAATTATTGTTGTTTGACTTTGTTGTGTGTGTTAACTTGCATTTTATAAAAATTGTGTTGTGTGTTTGTGTGATTTTAGATTGCATTTTGATTGTGTGTTTGTTGTTTCCAAGTTCATTTGCATTTCTTATATATATATATATATATATAATAATAAAAAAACTTTGAAATGTCTGAATTTCCTTAATCACATGAATTTTACGATAGTTGTGAAAATCAATATAATCCATATAATTTCACACCAAATTCCTACGGATATTTTAATCACAACTATTGTACAAACAATTTGAATTTCGAACAAAATTTTCAAAATTATGACCAACGCTCAAATCTTGAAAAGAGTATTGAAACCATTTCATCTTTGCTTGAAATCTCTACATGAAATGATCAAATGATAAATGATTTGTGTAATTCATATTTGTGCAATAATTCAAGTCAAGGATTTCAAAATAATCAAAATTTGAATTCACTTCAAAATTCAAATGATTTCGATTATAACCCATGCCAATTCAATTTCGAACTCCAAAATGAATTTCAAAATCAAAATGAAAATGGAAACAACTGTTTAAATGATTTTGGCAATAGGTGTTATTTCAATGATGGTGAATTTTTTTACTCTCAACAATTTCAAATTGAGAATCCTCAAATTAATAATTATAAATTTGTTTTTGTTGGGCAAATGAATGAAATTTACAAAGAACACACAGATTTATTGTTTGAAACATATATGAAACAACCTGAAAAATAAAATCAAATCCCGATGTATGGCGAGTCAAATAATAATCCACCATTTACCAAAATTGATGATTTTCAAATAACAACTTTTGAAATTGAAAATGACGATCTTAATGAAGTTGTTGAAAATACAGTAATTGAGTTGGATTTCAATTCTTTTGAGAGTATGGAACCAAATTTAAAATTCAATCTTCATTTTTCCGATTACGAAAATTTGAATACAACAACTTTAGATTTTGAAATTGATACATGCAATGAAGTTGCTGATAATCCAACAAAGGTAGACGAGTTTAATGAACACGTTTTCTTTGGACTTTTTGAAGATGAGTTGTTAAATTCGAAAGGGGAAGATTTAAATCACCATTTTGATTTCGAAAACAATAATTTTGAAGAAGATTTCAATGATAATTTTGAATTTCAATTTGGTGAAAATAAACTTGAACTTCAATCAATTGTTTTATCAACCCCAAAAATCATCGAAAACAAAACAACTCATACGATTTTTAATAAAACGACATTCATTTTTCCAAATCAACATTCAACTTTGAAATCTTTTATGGTTTGGTTTTCAAAGCTTAAGCTATGTCTCTCATATCTGACGAGACAAATGAATTGGTCTTTGGAAGACCATTTCATTTACTCTTTAACAATATATTTTCTGATATCGAGTAAATAAGAATCGTTTCTCTTTCATGTAAATATAGGTCATATTTTTATTTTTATTTAATTTTTCTCCTTTCACTTGGGTTGACTGTGGGGACATAGTCAAAATCAAGTGTGGGGGGAGTCTCATCTTCTTTTTGATTTTTCATGGTTAATTCTTTTCATTTTCCTTCCAAAACTCAAAATTTAAAATAAAAATAAAAAACATCCTAAAAACAATTTTTTTTAGCATTTTGATTTACTTTTGAAAAAAAAACCACTATAGGATAAATATATGGTTTTGGTTATTAAATTGAAATTTCTGAAAATTTATTTTTCTTAACAAAAATAAAAATAAAGTTTGATTATAAGTAATAATGGTTTAACTAGTATATAGGAAGGTTCATGGGTGATAATTATGAAGTATATCCAAATTGAAAATCTTTGTTTAAATAGTGGTGGATTTAAAGTAAAGGATTTAACATTTTTTATCTTCTAACTTAAATGGTGCTAAGATGATTTTGCAATACTCTCTCTTCAAAAACAATATAGAAAAGAAAAACAAAAGAAAAAAATATATTTGTATATATGTATATATTTTTGTTAACACCTAGAGTCATGTGTTCACACGCAAGTGTGTACACTCGCCATGCTTTATACCCTTTTCAGGTAAGCCCGAAAGGTAGTGCACGATCGGTATATCTGGCCTCTGTTTATCTTATTCAGGTGTATGTGTATAAAAATTCTTTCATTAATAATGCCTACAGTTGATAGGTGTACACACTTGTGTGTTCACTCGCCATGCTCTGAATTCCCCTCACGTAAGCCCACAAGGCAGTGCATGGGTAATATATATGGCCTCAGTTTATCTAAGTTAGGCATATGTAAATATTGTTAATATCAATAAAATTTTCAAATAAAGAAAGAGTGGGCAATTGAATTCCAAGCACTATTTTAACTTATGTGATTTGACTTTTTATTCAAAAGAAATGATAATACCACTTTGAAAAACTTTAATAATCAACTAAGGATCCATTTTATAGTTGCACTATGTTATCAACCGAAACAACTAGCCAAACTAGAGTCTATTTGTTATGATAACTTAGTTTTTATTGGAAGTTTTGACGAGTAAATGACTTAAATTTTCAAGATAATAACCAAAACTTATATTTAAATTATTCATGTCAATTTAAAAGTAAATTCTCCATTTGTAATATTTTCAAAAACTTGCATTCATCTCTTTGTAAATAAATCTTGCATTTAGAAATTTTTCACTTTGCATTTGGATTTTGTGGGTGGTATCCGTTGAAAACCCTCATGAGACAACACTCGTCCTACTAGGAACACTTAGAGGTTTAATGGCTTGTTGCATACGCTCAATGCAATCGTGTTTCCTACGAAAACGGATTTATCCAAGTTTTAGTTTATTCGAGGACGAATAAAAAGATAAGTGTGGAGGTATTTGATGTGCATGTAAATGTGCATATTTTTACTTCCATATTTAATCGAATTTAATTAAATAAATGAGCATATAGAGTATTTAAACATGTTTAAACAAAATATAAATTATTTTCAAATCATCATTTATTCATCTTCATTTAGGGGCAAAATGGTCATTTTTGTGTGTGAATTAATTTGAGAAAATTTACTTGGATATTTTAATGTTTTTTTGTAGGAATTTTAGTGAATTTTGGAAGAGGCTTCATGAAAATATGCATGCACAAGAGAAGACAAGCAAATGAAGATGGAAATAAATTGTTTCATACAACATGGAGGACCACATCTACCCACTTACCATGATGTACAATTAGGAGCTAATGCATATTGAAAGTATGTGTGGATCGACAGATATGGAATATATATTAAACTAAGTGCGGAAGCAGTTAATAGCAGTAAAGTAAATAAGAGTAAGCACACTAGGAATTTTTATACTGGTTCGAACTCCCGTTCTACGTCCAGTCCCAGACTAACTTCTGGCTTTAACTAATAATACCCTCACTTAACCCGAAGGAATAGGTCTGAGCAGCAGAACAGACACCTAAGCAGCAGAACAGGATTTTTGCCTCAGCAGCCGAAGAGGACTTTCCCTTTCCTGAGCAGTAGAACAGGACTTAACAAACTATAATAGTAGTTGACACAATGTGTTCTTGATAACACTGATTTGTCTTTAAGATTACAAACTTCTTTTAATCAATTCCTCAAGTATATAAAGTGTATGTGAAGATTTGAAAGGAAGAATATTGCTAAGAATCAAAGTATATGAAATATAATTCAAAGATTCAAAGCAATGAAGAGTATGAATGCACTAGAATAATCACAAGAGAGAATAGAAATAATTAAAATCAGAATTGGTGATTGTGAAGTGTAAGAGAACTCCTATATATAGTATTCAGAGAGATGCAACTCTTAGTGAAGAGTTTCAGCCAAGAGAGGCATCTTTTCCCGAAGTGCAACTCTTCATGGGAGAAGATGTCTTTTCAAAATTTGACATTTGAAGCCCGGTCAGTCGACTAGTCGAATCCGGTCAGTCGACTGAATTGAAAAAAGTAAAAAAAATTATGCACAGCCAGTCGACTGGGCATGCATAGCCAGTCGACTGTGCATGCACAGCCAGTCGACTGGCTGTGCATATATTGCACAGTGGACTTTGTTTTAAAAGAATTTTTAGCACACTAAAACTTTGAGGATTGATTTTAGCATATATCTAAGACTCAACATATATAATAAATACTTTAAGTATAGAGTTGAAGTCTTGATCCTCTAAAGTCTTCTTTTTGTCATGTATGAGTGCATATTCTTCTTTAGCTTCTGAACCGTTTTGTCATGAATCAAAACTAGTGATTCAACATTCTCCCCCTTTTTGATTGATGACAACCTGTATATATATTAGATAGAGAATTTTCTCCCCCTGAAAGTATGACATCTTTTTCCTACATCAAATATGTTAGTGCACACACTTTTTCTCCCCCTTTGTCATCGACAAAAAGGAGACAGATAATTAAAAATTTAGTGTATCACACAAATAGACACAGAACAGTACATATAGATAAACAAAGTATCATAGTACATGAGATAAAAACATAACCAAAAATAATGAGACTACTTACTACAAGTCTCATAAAATTTTACCAGAGTGATTTGTAAGGAATAAAATTTGAACAAAGAACAATATTTCATCAAATCTTATCAAAACGGCTTACTCATCTTGATCCCAGTCATATTCTTCGGTATGCTCCTTTCCGAGTCTTGATGTGTCTTGTCCGCTACCACTCGGTCCGCTAGTATCGCTTCCGGTATGTTCTTCGGAAGTAGACCATGTGAATCTTGGTGCTGGTCATTTACCACATGCTACAGAAGAAGCAGTCATGGATGAAGAGCAGGAAATCGCATCCCATAGTATAGAGAAGAACCCTTTGATCTTGTCTAATTTTTTTATCAACTTTCTTCAAACGAGTTCCTAGTATTTGTTGATTTCTCGATAGAATTTCTATGGACTCTCGAGTACTAGCAGATGTTGCAAGATGAATTTCTTCCTCTTCTTCGGGTTGGGGTGTGTGCTCTCGAATGATTGGTCCGCCCGATTGTCGTTGTTGGTATTGGCGATGCCATTCTTCAAAAGAGGTAAATGCCGGAGGAGCTGACGGTAGTTTCATGAGACTCAACGTTCGAATGTTTATAACTCCGACGGAAGAAGTTTCGGATTCCGATTGAGGGGCACCCACATTTAAAAGTAATGTCATTATATATTCCCCGAAGTACATGGTTCTCATATTTCCATTGTCGAAGGATAAAAATTCATCCAATATTCTTCGTAGCCAATTTACTTGAATTCCTCCCCAAACCACATATAATGCTTTGAAATTTTCCGGGTAGATAAGTTCATATGACCCGGTTCTTGGAAGAATACTTCTCATGAAAGCTTTGTGAAGAATTCTTGCTTTAGGTCGAAGAAGAATGGATTTTTGTTCCGTCATATTGTCACCCACGAACATATGACTGACTCGATCTCTTTGTTGAATATTGCAATCGATATTGTCTAGAGGAATACCTTGGTTAGGTGATTGAAGTATGTGGCACCCCACCTCTATACCCACGCTAACCAAGAACACTACGAGGTAGTGCTGTCAATTAGCACGGAGAATAAGGCTGTGGAGGAGCAACCATCCATGTAACTTCTTTGTGCGAGCACCGATATGTCAGATAGAATAGAATGCATATCTTTTAAGGAGGAAATCCGACATACCGATACAAACTCAAAGCTATCACACGGTGGCTATATATAATCTTCGGAAACAAACATAGAAGTAATCATAACATAAATCAGTCACAGACATCCATATCACAAAGGCGGAAGAAGATATGAATATGTATATAACACGTGAAAGTGTACATCAGAGTAGTGGTCAGAAAGATCCACGATAATACAAAAGAATAGCAACACATGCTATACAAAAGAATAAGTACACAACATAGAGTCTATATCTCAAATGCGTACATCCAAAAACTACTAATCTAGGTAGTGCCAAAAGTCAGAATAATCCTGAAGAGAAGTCAAGCAGAATCACCTGTAACATCTCGGTCTGACCCGAGTATTATTTATAAGAAAATAATAAACGGATCAGTCTAACTATAAATATCAGATGATATGGTATAAAGTAAAAGACATGGCATGAACATGTAATAACCATAATGGCATACTACTATAAGTATGTAATTGAAAATCAACAAGAGATTAATCAATATCACAAGAATCTTCTCAAAGATAAAATAGGGTATCATACCCTAAACTTGTATTCATAACAAGTCAATGACACAAAAATTCACCAATGCACAAAAATTGATATCATATCAATGAAAATCATGAAAATTGGTGAAGCACAAATTCCAGAAATCAACACAAGTAATCCAGAAATCACATAAAAAGGGGGGACCTATCACAAGAATGGGAGCATGAAAACTCACCAACACGTGTAACACATGAACGAGAAGCTATCTCATGGAAGCTATCCATTAAATTTTAACACATGAACGGCCCGAAGACCATGGGGCGCTACCCCACATATGTGATGGTGAAACATCACACAAACGGGGTTTAGTCTCCCTCGTAGACAAAGAGACATCGCACAATTGCTAGTCTAAATCACAAAAATGATCATCATGATCATCAAGAAGTGTCAATCACACCAAGCTAGTAAATATATGAGTTTAGCTTCATGTCCCATAACCACTTGCTTAACTTAAATATTTACGAACAAGTTGTAGGTCTTCACTAGGAAATTGTCACAAAAGGGTTCAATCGAGCAAGTCCATGAGCTAACCGACAAAGTGAACGCGAGCGTTTCATACCACTCGTTTTACTAAGTCGTTTAATTCGATTTCTCATCCGAGTGAAGTAAAGGCTTGTATATACTAGTAAATTGGAAAACGGTTTGAGAAAAAGAGCTTTGTAGTCAAATAGTGTTGAAATCGCTTTGATGAAAGAGTTTTGATATTTACTACTAGTATTGAAACCTTCATATCTTTAGAGTGACAAGTCACAAAACGATTGTTGAAACAAATCGAATCACATAAATTCACGTTCGAAGACGTGAGTAAAGTCCAAAGAAATCAATCCCAAAACCATCAAAGTAGGAATATACTTGCGACCTAACATGGTCGAATTAAAGTGCAAAGACTTTAAGTCAAATAGGTCGAACGACCTAAGGGTAGACTGCCGTGCAACCTAGCAGAAGAACAGGTCGAGCGACCTAGTGAAATACAGGTCAAACAACCTAAGTGTAAAAAGGCGAGCGACCTAATGTCTTAACAAAGCCATGCGACCTAACGTGCTACGACTCAATGGTCGAGCGATTTAAGGTGTCATGCGACCTAAAGTAATTGAGGTCTAACGACCTAAAGAAATCAAGGCCAAGCGACCTAAGGGTGAGTAGGTCATACGACCTAATGGGTTGCGACTTAGGGGGGTGAGCGACCTAAGCTCGCGACCTAAGAGGTGGAGGCTGAGCGACCTATCAACCCAAGCGACTCAGTGAGGCCAAGCGACCTAGTGAAGGCAATAGGGCGAGCGACCTATAGGTAATAAGGTCCAACGACCTAAAGGAGGTAAGGTCTAACGACCTAAAGGTATTGGGGTCTTGCGACCTAACGGAACTGGTACTGCGACCTACGACCTAATGGTGGGAGGCTGAGCGACCTACGCTCCAAGCAAGGTCGAGTGACCTAAGGAATATGAGGTCTAGCGACCTAAGGACTCGAGCGACTTAACTGCAAACGGTTTAAGGTCATACGACCTAAAGAAGAACGGCCTAAGCACTCGAGCGACCTAACTCCGAACGAGCTAATATGAGCATATAAGGTCGAACGACATAACTGTTAAATTGAGCAGCGCCGCGCAACCTAAGGGGAAACAACCTATAGCCAGTGTAACTCTCCCATGCCAAGCGACCTAACGAGACGGAACGAGCTAAGTGCAGTTTTTCGCCAGAAACACTAAAATTTAGGGTTTTTCACCAATCCAATCCAAACCAAATGCAAATATGCATGCTAAAGTGATGGGGAATCATTCCCAACAATCCAATGACAGTTATAGGCAAGATGTGAAATTAAAAATCTCACCTTTGCACCAAAAACCAATGAAGATGAAGCTTGAAGCTAAACAATGACAACAACAAGCTTGAATCAATGTCTTCACTTGAATTCGGAGTAGATGTTGGATTTGCAATGAAGATTAAAGCTTTGGAGTTTTAATTTCCCATTCCCTCCACCATTTTTGAAGAAGCTTGAATGTATATGCAAATAGAAATGAAGTATGAAGAGAAGGAAGGGGTTGGACTAAGTTAGTGTGTGTTCAGCCCAAACCAAAGTCCTAAGCCAAAAAGTGACGAAAATTTCACTATCTCCAAACATATCGAAGTTTACACTTAAAAAGATCGCAAACGTCATTTTGAACTCAATGGAGGTGGTCTCGAGTCCTAATTTGACCGTATGCAAAAAGTAGCTTTTCGGACCAAAATCCGATTAACGATAAAATATTTAAATAAAATATTTAAATATAAAGTCGATAAATATGCGGGTTGTTACAGACTCCCCTCCTTAAAGAAATTGCGTCCTCGCAATATATAAGATGGAAATAAAAAGTAACAACCATAAAAGCATATTAACACAAAAGAAATTTGAAATAAGAAGTTTACCTCAAAGAGTATGAGAAAGTAAGTCCGGATGTGTTTGCTCGATGAATTCTCTAGTTTCCCAAGAACAATCTTTAGGATTTGAGGACCATTGAACTTTAACAAGCGGAACTTCTTTATTTCGAAGTCGTTTGATCTCCGAAGCAATAATTCGAATAGGATGCTGCTCATAAGTTAAATTAGGCGAAACTTCAATTTCTTCCACAACACCGGGCTCAAGAATAGAATCGGAATCCCGAAGGCACTTCCGTAATTGAGAAACGTGAAACACGTCATGCATGGCAGAAAACTGAGCCGGTAATGAAAGGCGATAAGCCATGGAACCAATACTTTCAGTGATAGGAAATGGCCCAATATATCGAGGCGCTAACTTTCCCGATCGACTGAAGCGTACAACACCCTTCATTGGTGAAACACGAATAAATACAAGATCTCCAACAGAAAATTCTAATTTTCTTCTTCGGTTATCGGCATAGGATTTTTGTCTACTCTGGGCTTCTTTCATCCTATGTCGAATAAGTTCAATCTTTTCTGTGGAATCACGAATAAAATCTGGACCTAAATCCAACTTCTCACCGGCCTCAAGCCAACAAGAAGGAGATCGGCATGGCCTTCCATAGAGTGCCTCGAAAGGTGCCATACCAATACTAGCTTGGAAGCTGTTATTATAAGAAAATTCAACAAGTGAAATATGATCTTCCCAACTTCCACCGAAATCAAGCACACAAGAACGAAGAAGATCTTCAAGAGTTTGATTCACACGCTCAGTTTGTCCATCGGACTGGGGGTGATAAGCGGTGCTAAAATTAAGCTTCGTTCCTAAATCTTTTTGAAGACTCTTCCAAAATCCACTAGTAAACAATGGATCACGATCACTAACAATGGAAGAAGGAACTCCATGCAATTTAACAATTTCTTTGATAAAGAGTTTGGCCAGAAGAGGAACGGTTCGATTTGACCGAACGGGAATAAAATGGGCAGATTTAGTAAGTCTATCAACAATCACCCACAAGCTATTATGACCCGAACGAGAACGGGGAAGGCCATCAATAAAATCCATGGAAATCTGATCCCACTTCTAGACTGGAATTTCCAATGGTTGCAATAACCCACCAGGCCTTTGATGTTCGGCCTTGACAAGTTGGCAAGTCATGCAACACTTAACAAAGTTAGAAATATAATATTTCATTCCCTCCCAGTAATAAAGTCGCTTCATATCCGCGTACATTTTACTACTACCGGGATGAATGGAATATTTGGAACGATGAGAATCTTCTAGAATATCTTTACGAAGATCACTAATATTTGGTACGATAAGTCTACCAAATTTTCGAATGCCGCCACGAGAATTAATATCAAAGTCTTTCAAACCTTCAATATCAACTTTATCCTTAATATTTTGGCCAAGAAGAGCCAATTCGGGATCTAGCCTTTGAGCTTCAAGAATGCGGTCTAGAAGAGAAGGATGAGCCTCAAGGCTACATAAAACCAGAGATGAACATAAATCGGAAACACGATCTCGAATTTCACAAGCGGATAAAACCTCGAGATCATTCCATTCGGATATCATCATAGAAACAACAGCTTGTTGCTTACGACTAAGAGCATCAGCAACTCGATTTCCCTTTCCGGGATTATAAAGAATATCAAGATCATAAGAGGCAAGGAATTCGAGCCAACGCTGTTGACGCAAATTATGTTCCTTTTGGGAAAATAAATATTTCAAAGACTTATGATCAATATAAAGTACAAATTTCTCTCCCAAAAGATAATGTCGCCAAATTCGAAGGGCGAAAACGATAGCCGCGAGTTCTAAAACATGTATGGCATATCTAGTCTCAGCCGGCTTCAATTGCCTAGAAGCATAAGCAATAACACGTTCTTTTTGCATAAGAACGGCACCCAAATCAACACGACTAGCATCGGTATAAACGACAAAATCTTGATTCCCTTCGGGAATAACAAGAATAGGAGCATCAGAAAGGAGTTCTTTTAATTTCTGAAAAGAAGTTTCACATTTGTCCGACCAAATGTATTTAACACCTTTCTTTGTTAAGCCGGTAAGAGGCACGACAATCTTAGAAAAGTCTTTTATGAAGAGGCGGTAATAACCTGCCAATCCGAGAAAACTACGGATTTCTGTCACGCTCTCCGGTCTCTTCCAATTTTGAATCGCTTCAATCTTTGAAGGATCCACTGATATTCCGGATTCGGAAATAATATGACCGAGAAACTTCACACTAGATTGCCAAAAGTGGCATTTAGAAAATTTTGCCTTTAATTGATTGCTCCTAAGAGTTTCCAATACAATCCGAAGATGCTTTTCATGTTCCTCCTCGGTTTTGGAATACACAAGAATATCATCAATAAAGATGAGAACAAACCGATCGAGAAAATCTTTGAAAACTCGATTCATGAGGTCAACGAAATAAGCGGGAGCATTCGTTAACCCAAATGGCATAACAAGCCACTCATAAGATCCATAACGAGTACGGAAAGAAGTTAAAGGAATACTATCCTCTGCAATACGAAGCTAATGAAAACCGATGGCCAAGTCCAATTGTGAAAAGACTCTAGCACCATTAAGTTGATCAAACAGATCATCAATCCGAGGTAAAGGATATTTATTCTTAATAGTAAGATCATTAAGCTTGCGGTAGTCGATGCAAAGCCTAAGTGTACCATCGGACTTATTTACGAAAATAGCTGAAGCTCCCCAAGGCGAGGAACTAGTGCGAATAAGTTGCTTCGTCTCCAACTCAGATAATTGTTTGCGCATCTCCTCATTCTCCTTATTGGACATGCGTTAAGGAGGGCGGGTAATATGTTGAGCTCCAGGTATAAGATTAATTTTGAACTCAATTGCTCGCTTAGGGGGTAATCCTAAGACGGGCTCAAAAATGTCGGAAAATTCACGAATGACGCGAATAAGAGAAATGACATCCTCCTCATCATCATTGTCATCATCACGAGGATTCAAAGAATATAAAGATGCAACCAAAGCAGAATCCGAATCTTTAAGAATAATAGAAATCTGATTAACAGATTGCGGATGTCGGAGATAAATAGTCCGCTCAGGACATAGGATATGAGCTTCATAACGGTAAAGCCAATCCATACCCAAAATCATTCCAAAGCCTAAGTAACGCATGACATGAAAATCGGCTAGGAAAGAAAAATCACACAAAATAATCTCCACGTCTTTACAAAGTAAACTAAGAGTTGCGGATTCACCAACCGGATTCGCAATTCTTAGAGAAGTCATTAAAGCAACAACACTTAAAGAAAGAGTGTCTACAAGTTCTTTTGATATAAAAGAATGGGATGCACCCGTATCAAAGAGAACTCTAATAGGTTGATCATGAAATATAATAATGCCATCAAGGACAGAATGAGACATACCTTGACCGCGAGATGTGTTGCTAGGGGCTTGAGCAACGTTTAACGTTCCCTCCTTGCCTTGAAGCCTAGGGCATAGATGCATAAAATGATCTGGACTTTTACAATAGCGACAAGAGCGGGGCTTTGAATATTTGTTCGCAAAATGGCCCTTAGCACCACAGTTGAAGCATTTCCTATCGCTGGGGGAAAATGTCTTTGTAGCAGGAGTTGCTTGTTTACCCTTTTTGTTGGGATAAGGACCCTTGAACTTATTAAGCCTTTTCTTGTTGTTGAAGTTTGGTTTGGCAGCCACCACTTCAACATCACTGTCCCTATCAGCCTCTTCAAGACGAAGAGCGATATCAATGAGTTGATTGAAAGAAACTTATAATTTTAGAAGTAATGGCTTCTTAAGATTCTTGTTTAAGCCATAGACAAATCTTTGATTCTTCTTCAATGGGGTGTTGATGTATTCAACCCCATATTTAGACAGTGACTCGAAGGATGCGACATAATCTATCACGGAGGATTCACCTTGAACAAGGTCTATAAAACGACGAGCCAATGTTACCTTCTCTGCTTCTGGTACGAATTTTAATTCGAAGCGATCCCGGAATTGCTCCCAAGTGAGATCCGCTTCATTAATTTCAGAAATAAGAAGTTCGTACCAATCCAATGCTCTCTCTTGGAGCATACTGGAGGCCACCTGAACACGGTGAAGATCGATAAGATTCATGCGATAAAATATTCAATCGCATGTTCTTAACCAAGCCTGGACATCAATAATAGTTTCGGAACCTTTGAATGGTTTCCCACCTAAGTTGGTATAATCGTTGCACAAACGTGCAAATCCAGACTTAGGATGAGTAGGTTCTTGATTAGGACCAGCTGCTTGAGCATTCTTTACTAAATCAAGAAGCTGTTGAGCGGTCATAAAAACTCCATCCTGGGGAGTAACAGTAGATGGTCCAGCTCTGGGTCGACCTGGTCTAGACATTCTCTTCTTTAAGGAAGAGAAAAGAATAAAAGTTATTCTCCAAATAAATATCAAGCAAGTCTTGATAAATAAATCAAGGATTCATAAGAGGAAATAGGATGAGTCGGTTCGAAGACTCGACTTAAATCCTAAGGCACGACTCCTAAGTTGGACTTAGGACGATGATCCTTGTTAAGTTATTCTACATTGTTCCGAAATTTGGCTCTGATACCAAGCTGTGGCGCCCCACCTCTATACCCACGCTAACCAAGAACACTACGAGGTAGTGCTGTCAATTAGCACGGAGAATAAGGCTGTGGAGGAGCGACCATCCATGTAACTTCTTTGTGCGAGCACCGATATGTCAGATAGAATAGAATGCATATCTTTTAAGGAGGAAATCCGACATACTGATACAAACTCAAAGCTATCACACGGTGGCTATATATAATCTTCGGAAACAAATATAGAAGTAATCATAACATAAATTAGTCACAGACATCCATATCAAAAAGGCGGAAGAAGATATGAATATGTATATAACACGTGAAAGTGTACATCAGAGTAGTGGTCAGAAAGATCCACGATAATAAAAAAGAATAGCAACACGTGTTATACAAAAGAATAAGTACACAACATAGAGTATATATCTCAAATGCGTACATCCAAAAACTACTAATCTAAGTAGTGCCAAAAGTCAGAATAATCCTGAAGAGAAGTCAAGCAGAAGCACCTGTAACATCTCGGTCTGACCCGAGTATTATTTATAAGAAAATAATAAACGGATCAGTCTAACTATAAATATCAGATGATATGGTATAAAGTAAAAGACATGGCATGAACATGTAATAACCATAATGGCATACTACTATAAGTATGTAATTGAAAATCAACAAGAGATTAATCAATATCACAAGAATCTTCTCAAAGATAAAATAGGGTATCATACCCTAAACTTGTATTCATAACAAGTCAATGACACACAAATTCACCAAGGCACAAAAATTGATATCATATCAATGAAAATCATGAAAATTGGTGAAGCATAAATTCCAGAAATCAACACAAGAAATCCATAAATCACATAAAAAGGGGGGGACCTATCACAAGAACGGGAGCATGAAAACTCACCAACACGTGTAACACATGAACGAGAAGCTATCTCATGGAAGCTATCCATTAAATTTTAACACATGAACGGCCTGAAGACCATGGGGCACTACCCTACATATGTGATGGTGAAACATCACACAAATGGGGTTTAGTCTCCCTCGTAGACAAAGAGACATCGCACAATTGCTAGTCTAAATCACAAAAATGATCATCATGATCATCAAGAAGTGTCAATCACACCAAGCTAGTAAATATATGAGTTTAGCTTCATGTCCCATAACCATTTGCTTAACTTAAATATTTACGAACAAGTTGTAGGTCTTCACTAGGAAATTGTCGCAAAAGGGTTCAATCGAACAAGTCCAAGAGCTAACCGACAAAGTGAACGCGAGCGTTTCATACCACTCGTTTTACTAAGTCGTTTAATTCAATTTCTCATCCGAGTGAAGTAAAGGCTTGTATATACTAGTAGATTGGAAAACGATTTGAGAAAAAGAGCTTTGTAGTCAAATAGTGTTGAAATCGCTTTGATGAAAGAGTTTTGATATTTACTACTAGTATTGAAACCTTCGTATCTTTAGAGTGACAAGTCACAAAACGATTGTTGAAACAAATCGAATCACATAAATTCACGTTCGAAGATGTGAGTAAAGTCCAAAGAAATCAATCCCAAAACCATCAAAGTAGGAATATACTTGCGACCTAATGTGGTCGAATTAAAGTGCAAAGACTTTAAGTCAAATAGGTCGAACGACCTAAGGGTAGACTGTCGTGCGACCTAGCAGAAGAACAGGTCGAGCGACCTAGTGAAATACAGGTCAAACGACCTAAGTGTAAAAAGGCGAGCGACCTAACGTCTTAACAAAGCCATGCGACCTAACGTGCTACGACTTAGTGGTCGACCGATTTAAGGGGTCATGCGACCTAAAGTAATTGAGGTCTAACGACCTAAAGAAATCAAGGCCAAGCGACCTAAGGGTGAGTAGGTCATACGACCTAATGGGTTGCGACTTAGGGGGGTGAGCGACCTAAGCTCGCGACCTAAGAGGTGGAGGCTGAGCGACCTATCAACCCAAGCGACTCAGTGAGGCCGAGCGACCTAGTGAAGGCAATAGGGCGAGCGACCTATAGGTAATAAGGTCCAACGACCTAAAGGAGGTAAGGTCTAATGACCTAAAGGTATTGGGGTCTTGCGACCTAACGGAACTGGTACTGCAACCTACGACCTAATGGTGGGAGGCTGAGCGACCTACGCCTCCAAGCAAGGTCGAGCGACCTTAGGAATATGAGGTCTAGCGACCTAAGGACTCGAGCGACTTAACTGCAAACGGTTTAAGGTCATACGACCTAAAGAAGAACGGCCTAAGCACTCGAGCGACCTAACTCCGAACGAGCTAATATGAGCATATAAGGTCGAACGACCTAACTGTTAAATTGAGCAGCGCCGCGCGACCTAAGGGGAAACGACCTATAGCCAGCGTAACTCTCCCATGCCAAGCGACCTAACGAGATGGAACGAGCTAAGTGCAGTTTTTCGCCAGAAACACTAAAATTTGGGGTTTTTCACCAATCCAATCCAAACCAAATGCAAATATGCATGCTAAAGTGATGGGGAATCATTCCCAACAATCCAATGACAGTTATAGGCAAGATGTGAGATTAAAAATCTCACCTTTGCACCAAAAACCAATGAAGATGAAGCTTGAAGCTAAACAATGACAACAACAAGCTTGAATCAATGTCTTCACTTGAATTCGGAGTAGATGTTGGATTTGCAATGAAGATTAAAACTTTGGAGTTTTAATTTCCCATTCCCTCCACCATTTTTGAAGAAGCTTGAATGTATATGCAAATAGAAATGAAGTATGAAGAGAAGGAAGGGGTTGGACTGAGTTAGTGTGTGTTCAGCCCAAACCAAAGTCCTAAGCCAAAAAGTGACGAAAATTTCACTATCTCCAATCATATCGAAGTTTACACTTAAAAAGATCGCAAACGTCATTTTGAACTCAATGGAGGTGGTCTCGAGTCCTAATTTGACCGTATGCAAAAAGTAGCTTTTCGGACCAAAATCCGATTAACGATAAAATATTTAAATATAAAGTCGATAAATATGCGGGTTGTTACAAAGTATGTGTGCCATCTGATCTAAGGAAAAGAAGACTTGATGTCCACAAACTAAACTCCAAACGCAATCATCCCTATTTGACGGACGTTGATGAGGAAGATTTAAGTTTGTATAGAAGAGCTTTACCATGAGATGATTTATCTTGTGAGAATTGAGATTCATGTCGAGAAGAGATTCTAATCCGGATCTTCTCATAAGATCTTGTAGACCGTAAGCCGCGAAATCATTGTAGACCATGAAAGAACCTTCAAAAATCCGCGAATTTTCCATTTTATGCCATCTTGCAATTGCTACATCGTTATATAACCATTGCGCAATTTGGCTATCGGTAGGTCCGACGGAGGAAGAACTTTGCCTATGTCGCTTTGTAGCAGCCATTTTAGGAAGGATTTGATGAAAGATTTGAATGGATTTGGAATGTTAGGGTTTTTCTCAAGAAGAATTTTGGGTAGAAAACTGAGAATGGTAAAGTGAAATTGGGTAAAAAAGCAACTGTAAAAGGGAAGCAGTAAGTATTGTCTACAGCTAGTCGACTGGACGAATATAGTCAATCGACTGGTGCACTAAAATAAATATGAATTTCATACAGTCAGTCGACTGATCGTGATGGGTCAGTCGACTGAATGGTGTCCCGAGGTTTGGATACCCTGTAGTCAGTCGACTGACCCTGAATTTTAGTCGACTGACTGGAAACAAAAAATATAGAATAATTTTTTAGCACTGATTCAAGCATACACACAAGTTTATTTCATTAATACATTATAAAACAAGAACAATGAGCATACTTTGTGTAAAGAAAATTTAAAAATGAGAGTGTGAGTCTTCCGATTCTTCTCCCGGTTCAATTTTTGTATTTTCAGCAAATGGTTTTATAGGTGAATATTTTTTCCGAATTGGTGAGTTACTCATTCCTCCATGTTCCCATGAATTTGGTCCTTTACGTTCCCATGAATTTGGAGATACATGAGGACGTTGAGGTGAATGAATATGTGTGTTTGTGTTGATGAGGGATGAACCACATATTTTTGCAGCACACTGTTCAAGAAAACTAAGTCTCCTACCATGACTCTTTTGCACATAATACATTTCATGCTGAAGATTAAGTGTTTCACTCTGATAGTGTTGTAAGTCATCTATCTTTTCTTTAGTGGTTGGGGATGGAAATAAGTTTCTTCGCATGCGTTTATGTTCTGGAGTATATCCCGTATGATGACTTTGTGGTGGACATATCGAAATATAGGCAGGAGTTGGAGTTGGAAGTTCTGAAGATCCTGAACTTGGAGTTTCAAAATCAATTGAGGAATATCCAAATGAATAATGAGAGGAAGGCTCATCTGAAGATGAACCGGCCAGGGTGTAGATAAACAGTGCAAGGTTGAAAAACATGATTGATCTTCCCTTTTTTTTAAAAAAAATTGAATGAAAGTAATTATAGATAAACTGAAAGCTAAACAATGAATAGTTAAGATTAAATGTAGAATGATTTAATTTTAGCCAGAATAAAATTTGAGGACAAAAAAACCAAGTTAATATGGACCTTTAAATAATAAAACTGAAATAGGTTGAAGTAAGTTATAAGTTTAAACAAGAAATATCAAATAGCCTACTGGCAAAGACATATGCATACTTACTAGAAGGTCCTGAGTTCAAATCCTAGCGTATGCAGAAAATAAACTTATAAATTTTTGTATGAGATGATTCCAAGTTCTCGTATCAATTTTACAAAAGTGTTTTCATTTAAAGGCTTAGTAAAAATATCAGCCAATTGTGTGACGCCCCACCTCTATACCCACGCTAACCAAGAACACTACGATGTAGTGCTGTCAATTAGCACGGAGAATAAGGCTGTGGAGGAGCGACCATCCATGTAACTTCTTTGTGCGATCACCGATATGTCAGAGAATAGAATGCATATCTTTTAAGGAGGAAATCCGACATACCGATACAAACACAATGCTATCACACGGTGGCTATATATAATCTTCGGAAACAAACATAGAAGTAATCATAACATAAATCAGTCACAGACATCCATATCACAAAGGCGGAAGAAGATATGAATAAATATATATATAACACATGAAAGTGTACATCAGAGTAGTGGTCAGAAAGATCCACGATAATACAAAAGAATAGCATCACGTGCTATACAAAAGAATAAGTACACTACATAGAGTCTATATCTCAAATGTGTACAGCCAAAAGCTACTAATCTAAGTAGTTAGCCAAAAGTCAGAATAATCCTAAAGGGAAGTCAAGCAGAAGCACCTGTAACATCTCGGTCTGACCCGAGTATTATTTATAAGAAAATAATAAATGGATCGGTCTAGCTATAAATATCAGATGATAAGGTATAGGATAAATAATATGGCATGAACATGTAACAACTATGACGGCATACTACTATAAGTATGTAAACGATAATCAACAAAAGATCAATCAATATCACAAGAATCTTCTCAAAGATAAAATAGGGTATCATACCCTAAACTTGTATTCATAACAAGTCAATAACACATAAATTCACCAATGCACAAAAGCTGATATCATATCAATGAAAATCATGAAAATTGGTGAAGCATAAATTCCAGAAATCATCACAAGAAATCCAGAAAAACACATAAAAAGGGGGAGGCCTAACACATGAATGGGAGCATGAAAACTCACCTACGCGTAAAACACATGACGAGAAGCTATCTCATGGAAGCTATCCATTAAATTTTCACACAGGAATGGCCCGAAGACCGTAGGGTGCTACCCTAAATATGTGATGGCGAAACATCACATAAACGGGGTATAGTCTCCCTCGCAGACAAAGAGACATCGCTCAATCGCTAGTCTAAATCACAAAAATGATCGTCATGATCATCAAGAAGTGTCAATCACACCAAGCTAGTAAATATATGAGTTTAGCTTCATGTCCCATAACCACTTGCTTAACTTAAATATTTACGAACAAACTGTAGATCTTCACTAGAAAATTGTCATAAAAAGGGTTCAATCGAACAAGTCCAAGAGCTAACCGACGAAGTGAACGCAAGCGTTTCATACCACTCGTTTTACTAAGTCGTTTAAGTCGATTTCTCATTCGAGTGAAGTAAAGGCTTGTATATACTAGTAGATTGGAAATCGGTTTGAGAAAACGAACTTTTGATATTTAAAATAGTGATGAAATCGCTTTGATGAAAGAGTTTTGATATTTACTATTAGTATTGAAACCTTCATATATCTTAAAAGTGACAAGTCATAAAGCGATTGTTGAAACAATCTATCACAAAAATTCACATTCGAAGACGTGAGCAAAAATCCAAGGAAATCAGCTTAAAATGCATCAAAGTGGAAGTTCTGTTAAATGCTTTTCAGATAAGATTGCCTACGCAGAGTTGTACGGGGTTCGACCTAGTGAAGGCAAGCGGCCTCGAGAAGCCAAACGACCTAAGGGAAGAATGCCATGAGACCTAGCAGAAGAACAAGTCGAACGACCTAAGTGCTAACTCGCGAGCGACCTAACGAAGTGCGCGACCTAACAGTGAGGCGCGACCTAAGGATGTGCACGACCTATCAGAAACAAGATCTTGCGACCTAACGGAGTTAAGTCCATACGACCTTAGAAGTAAAGGCCTTACGACCTAACAGAGTTACGCGACCTAAGATGATTTGCGACCTAAGGGTACGCGACCTAACGTGGTTCGCGACCTAAGACTCGCGACTTAAAGTTTGCCTGGGGGATTATAGGTCGGCAACGACCTACGACTTAAGGGCGAACGACCTAACATTTTTCCTGGAGATTATAGGTCGGCAACGACCTACGACTTAACAAAAGTCGAGCGACTTAGTGGTTTGCCTAGGAATTTTAGGTCGGCAACGACCTATAACCTAAAGATGCTTCGACCTACGACCTATTTCCCTACGACCTAAGCCAGAACGACCTAAGCACGCAAGCAACCTAAGTCTTAACTCATGAACGACCTAAGATTTGCCTGGAGATTATAGGTCGGCGACGACCTACGACTTAACTCCAGGCGACTTTTCCACGCACGCATACGAACCTGAGCGACCTAAGAGGCCAGAACGACCTAAGGCTGGAAAATTCATCCAAACGCTAAAAAATGGAGTTTTTTGCCAATCCAATCCAAACCAAATGCAAATGTGCATGTTAAAGTGATAGGGAACCATTCCCAACAGTCCAATGACCATCATAGGCAAGATATGAGACCAAAAATCTCACATTTTCACGGAGTTTGATGAAGATGAAGATTGAAAGCAAGGAGAAGCAATCCAAAGCTTGAATCCACTATCTTCTACTTGAATTTGGAGTTGAATCACGGATTTGCAATAGAATTTGAGTTTGGAGTTTTAATTTCCACTTCCCACCACCATTTTTTATGAAGCTTGAATGTTAAAACAAATGGTGAAAATGAAGTGAGGAAGAGGGTTGGGCTGAACTAAGGAAGGTGCAGTCCAAACCAAAGTCACAAGTGGGAAAAGTGACGAAAATTTCACTATCTCCAAACATATCGAAGTTTACACTCAAAAAGATCGCAAACGTCATTTTGAACTCAATGGGAGTGGTCTCGAGTCCTAATTTGGCCGTATGCAAAAAGTAGCTTTTCGGACTAACATCCGACTAACGATAAAATATTTAAATATAAAATCAATAGATATGCGGGTTGTTACAAATTGGTTTTTAGAAGATACGAAATCAAGATTTATTAAATCTTTTTCAATACAATCACGAAGAAAATGATGACGAATGTCAATATGTTTTGTTCGCGAATGATTGATTGGATTTTTAGAAAGATTGATAGTGCTTAAGTTATCACAAAAAATTGTTGACTTAGATAAATTGAAACCAAAGTCTTGAAGTGTTTGCTGCATATAGATTACTTGAGCACATGCCAAAGCTGCAGATATATATTCTGCCTCACAAGTTGAGAGTGAGACGCAATTTTGTTTCTTACTAAACCAAGATACAAGAGATCGTTCAATGAAGTGACAAGTTCCACTTGTACTTTTTCTATCTGTCTGACATCCTCCAAAATCAGCATCACTATATGAAACTAATTCGAAAGGACATTCTTTCGGATAAAATAGTCCAAAGTCCTTTGTTTTATTTAGATATTGTAATATACGTTTCACTGCTCTAATGTGCGACTCTTTTGGATCTGCTTGAAATCGTACACACAGACAAACACTCATTATTATGTCAGGTCTACTTGTTGTTAAGTAAAGTAATGATCCAATCATGCTTCGATATAATTTTTGGTCTATACTTTTGCCGTTTTCATCTTTTTCAAGATGTATAGTTGTACTCATAGGAGTAGGTTTGCCAGAAGTATTTTCCATACCAAAGCGTTTGATTAGATTGTTACAATATTTTTCTTGATTTATAAAAATTCCATTTGAAAGTTGTTTAATTTGTAAACCAAGAAAATAATTCAATTCTCCCATGTGAGACATTTCAAATTTATTAGTCATTATTTTAGAAAATTCCTGACATAATTTTTCATTAGTAGAGCCAAAGATAATATCATCAACATAAATTTGAATTATTAAAATATCTTCTTTCTTTTTCTTAATAAAAAGAGTTTGATCAACCTTCCCAATTTCAAAACCAGAGTCTATTAAATAACTTTTTAGACGATCATACCAAGCACGAGGTTCTTGTTTTAGTCCATATAATGCCTTTTTAAGTTTATAGACATGGTCTGAAAATTTTTCGTGATTGAATAAGGGAGGTTGTTCAACATAAACATTTTCTTTTATAAAACCATTTAGAAAAGCACTTTTAACATCCATTTGATATAGTTTAAAATTATGAAAACATGCATAGGCCAATAATATACGTATTGCTTCTAATCTAGCGACTGGAGCAAACGTTTCTTCATAGTCAATTCCTTCTTCCTGATTATATCCTTGAGCAACTAATCTAGCTTTATTCCTAGTTATGTTTCCATGTTCATCGGCATTATTTTTGAAAACCCATTTAGTACCAATAACTGATTGGTCAGTAGGCCTTGGAACTAAATCCCAAACATCATTTCTTTCGAATTGGTTTAGTTCTTCTTGCATAGCTATAATCCAATAGTCATCAGTTGAGGCTTTCTTAATATTTTTAGTTCTATATTAGAAAGAAATGCTACATGGCCCATTTGATTTAATGGATTTCTAGTTCTAACATTTGAATTAATTTCTCCTATGACATTTTGAACTGGATGATCTTTTAATATCCTTGGTGGAGATCTTAATTCATTATTAGGAAAAATGTTTTCGTTATTGTTAGACAAGGTAGATTCTATATTTGTGATATTTTCAGGAACTTCTTCGTCATATCTACTACTTGAAATTTGTTTAAAATTTTCATCAAAAGATACATGAAGTGATTCTTCTATTATATTTGTTCTTTTATTAAAAATTCGATAAGCTTTGCTTCGGTCTGAATATCCTATAAAGATTCCTTCATCGGATTTTGGATCGAATTTGCCAAGCTGATCTTTTGTGTTTAAAATAAAACATTTTGAACCGAAAACTTTAAAATAAGAAATATTTGGTTTTCAACCATTAAAAAGTTCATAAGAAGTGTTTTTAGTTATAGGTCTTATAGAAACACAATTTAGTACATAACAGGCAGTTGCAACTGCTTCTGCCCAGAAATGTTTGGGTAATGTGCTTCCATTTAACAAGGTTCTTGCACATTCTTGTAAAGTTCTATTTTTTCATTCTACTACTCCATTCTATTATGGAGTACGAGGAAAAGAAAAATTATGGTTTATTCCTTTCTTTTTACAAAAATGTTCAAAAACATCGTTTTCAAATTCACCTCCATGATCACTTCTAATGTTCTTTATTTTTAAGTTTTTAAAATTTTGAATTCTTTTGGAAAAGACTTTGAAATTTTCAAAAGTATCACTTTTGTTTTTCATAAAAATAGTCCAAGTATATCTAGAAAAATCATCAACAATTACAAACACATATCTATTATGATTTATGGATTGCACTTGTGTTGGTCCAAATAAATCCATATGTAATAGTTCCAGTGGTTGTGTTGTTGAAATAACCTTTTTAGATTTAAAAGAAGACTTAGTTAGTTTTCCTAATTGACATGCATCACAAATATGATCTATCTTAAAGTTCATTTTAGGTAATCCTTTCACTAACTCATTTTTAGAAAGCTTAGTTAAAGTTTTGAAGTTAATGTGACAAAATCTTTTGTGCCATAACCAAGGATCATTTTCTTTGGCTAGTAGACACATATCTGAATTATGATTTATTTTCATATTCAAAATGTAAATATTTTTGTCTCTGTTTCCTTCAAAGAGTAAATTTTGATTTTGATCAGAAATGCTACACTTATTTTCATCAAAACTCATAAAAGACAATGCACGGTCTTGGACAAGTAAACACATAAGGGACCGAGACATGAATGTTTTATTGGTTATGTAAACTGGCTCTTGCATGGGTCTTGAAGTAACAACATGCCAAAGGATTTATTGGAAAGTATATTTTATATTTGATGTTTATCTTAATTTAGTTCATTTGTATATTTTAATTAATTAACATTTTGCCAGTTATATTGGTATCATAAATTTATCGTGGTAGATTATTTTAACTAGTATATCATATATTATTATAATATTAGAATGATTAAATGCATTCATTTCATTTTTTTAATAAGGCTCCCATTGGATTTTTATATTTCTCAAAATCCTAAGAAAAACATAGAAATCTTTCAATTTTGTCCAGTGGGCATTTGGACTCGAAAAAATTTGGGATTTTAACCTCAAGGAAACTCAACAAACCATAGGCCTATATGGGGTGGATAATACCTTATCTGTTTTATCATATACAACTCCTATGTTACGACCCAGAATTTTGGATATTTGAAATTGAAATATTTAATCGATTTTAAATATTTAAAAGTTAATTTTTAACTTGAATTTCAAATATAGCTATTTATTGGATAATTTAATTATCGCATTTAATAATTGAATATTGGGTAAATTATTGAATCTTGGTTTTTAAGCTTGTTAAAAATAATTTAAAGGCTTATAAAATTTATATTAATAATACTGAAGATAATAAAACTTTTAAAATTGAATTTAAAAGTGATCTGTTCGGTTTTAAAAATATATCGTTGAATTTACATTTAAAAATAGCGTTTCGAGGCACGGTCTCGGAATTCGACGAAACCTATTCCATTGGATCCATAATAGTGTATTTTTATTGGATTTCAAATTTCGTAGCGTTTGGAGTTATCGTGTAGTCGTATGGAATATAAACGCGCTGAAATTTATATCTAAAATTCAATATAATAATTGGGTTCAAAAAGCTATCTTCTCCATATGATCGAATTAGGACTCGAAACCTTTTCCATTGCGTTCGAAATAGGGATATAACATTATGAACGCCTAGCGGCACGCCTAGATAGGGGTTCGAAATTTTGTATTGCGTAAAACGAGACGTTTTGAAGTTTAATAATATAAATTGACTAGTCAAAACCTGTCATATCTTGTCAACCATCCCTACCTCTCCAATCCATACTTACCTTCTTTTAAATCATGTTTCCCCTTTTGAAAACAACACGCAACTATTAAAAAGAAAACACGTTACATTTTTTAAAAGATAATAAACGGGTCATCACTTTCCCCTCCTCTTTTATAAATGCAAGCATTCTTTAGAGCGAAAAATAATTCAAAACTTCAAAAGGGATAATGGCTGAACACGCAGTTAAGAAAAAAAATTAGTCGCGTACCATTCCTCCTTTTCAAATCGAATCGCACTTCTCCCTCCTCAAATGTCGAAGTTCAAAATCGAAATAAAAAAAATAATATAAAAAAATCAATCGCGACATTGGGTGGTTGAGTTTTGCAGCTAGGGTTTGGGATTAGGTGGGTTTTAGGCAACGGTAGGCTTGGTGATTGGAGATTCGAGTTCGTCGAGTGGAGGGGCACCCGGGGCTGGAGTTTCGTGGGTTGCGATTTCGTATTGGGGAGTGTGACATTGGTGCGGCGGTCGAATAGGGGAAGCAGGTCGCGAATGTTTGGAGAGATCGAGTGGAGGATATTGGGGTTTGTCGGGATGGGGATGCTAAGAGGAGTTGATCGGTGGCGTTGGTCGGTGGATTCGTCAACGGTGTGGCCGTGTCAGCGATATGGATGCACGGCAGTTGGTTTGCTTCGTGATCAAGCAATGGTCGATGGGGAAGAAAGCGTCTTTGTGGGCCGGGCCTATTACAGTGGTATGGGTTTTAATTTCTAAAAAAATCTGTCAATTGAATTTTATTTCTTGTCCAAATGTTTATAATCCCTGATTTGTCTATACGATGACCAAAAATCACGAGGTCGATAACGATAAATTCGTAGCTGCAAAATTTACATTCTGGAGGTGGTTTAGAATTTTTCGAAGTCCGTTGGAATTTTTTAAATTAAATCGAACGATGTTCGGTTTAGTTTAAAAATTTGGATATTTGGCAAATAAAAATCAAAGGTGAGTTAATCTCACTCAATTTTGGCTTTACCGCAATTAATTTTAAAAAGTTAAAATTAATTATTGATTGATTGATAGAATTGATAAATTATTATCAGTTGGATGTGATATTATATATAGTAGTATATATTTTGGAGTGATTGATATTCCCGCATATATATAGCGGATGAGACTCTATGCGCCCCGCATAATAGCGGATGACCCTATATACCGCGATATCCCCTCGAAGCGGGATTGGTATTTTTATTTGTATTAACATCTGTGGATGCAGGGAAATAGGTTGGAGGGATCCAACTGGATTCCTCAAAAATGTTGAATTTAATTTCATATATTTTGATATATGATCTATGTAAATAATCTGTAGTGGATTATAGTGCAATTTGAATTTATTGGATGCCACGGTATTATTGGATGGATTTTGGTATTTTAAAATACCATAAATATGAATATTGGATTTTTAAAAGAAAATATAAAGGAGAATTTAAAGTAAAATATTTATAGTGAAGTTGGATAAATTAAAAGAAATGAATTTGGGGAAAAATAAATAGTTTGATTCAAATTTATATTTAATAATTTTGGAATATTGTAGATGGGGATCTTGGAATATTGTAAATAGAGATTTTTGAATAATGTAAATAAAAGGATTTTAATAATGGAACTTAAGCGATATTGTTTAGGAGTAAAGAGAATTTATTTTTAGAATCGAGATTTAAAATAGTTTTGGGAAAATAAAAAGGAATTTTGAAAATAAAATATGAAATTGATGTTCCAGATTTAAATAAGATTTCAAATTATGAAAAGTAAGTGATATCCGAATATAGTTGGGTTATGGAATATATTTGGGTTATTTAAGAAATTAATCTAAAAATGGAATTTAATTTAGAAAATCGATTAAGTGTTGTGAAACCGTTATAAGCGGGAAATGAGACTATGGAATTTATAAACGAAGTTATAAATGAAGTAAAGTGATTATCAGTGGATAAACGGGAATTATAAATTCACGGTGAGGATCTATAAGGAGATGGGTAAATCGGTTTAAAAATAAAGAGTAGATTTATTATTTTAGAAATGTGAAAAAGGGAATTTACGGAATTGGAATGTAAATCAAACTGGAAATAAATTGAGAGGAATTTATAAATAATTAGACTGGTTATATTGGAGTTGAAAATATATTTTTCCTGAGAAGTAAGTTTACTTTAAAAAGGAGGATTTTTTTAGTATTAACTAGAAAATTTTAAAGGGTTTAAGAATATTTCAGAAATTAATTATTTAGTTGTTTAAAAAAAATTTAAAATATATTTAAGTATTAATTAAGTAGTTTATAAATGGTTGATATTAAGTTAATTTTTATTTAAGAATAAACCAGTCTTATTATTTTTAAGGGATAAAGTAATCAATATTAATATTTTATAAAATAACCTTTATTCAAAAAGTATTTTCCTAAATGCAATACTTGGAAAAATTATTATGGGAATTTTTATAAGTATTATTTTGAAAATTTTAAATAAAGTTTTTGGGAAGTAATGGTATGCCCGCATGGCGAAATAGGAGGCAGTGAGTGCCTGCAGTTAAGTCTTGGATTTCTCTGGGATAGAGACGTAACCATTGAGCTATGAATCCATGGCGTTATACCGCAGTGGTACTTTCCATATTATTTTTAAAAGGGGTTTCAAATATTCTTTTGAAAGAGGGATAGTTGGAGAATTTACTAAATTCGATAAGATAAGTACATATATTTTGGATAAAGAGATTTAATTTATTAAAATTAAATTAAAAAGAGATTTGGAGTTATTCAGTGGAAAATGGAATATTGGGTTGAATGATTGTTTATTCGATAGTTAAATAACCGACTATCAAATCTGGACCAAAAATATAACTTTGGGAATATATAGGACAAATACGGGAATTATATGGTATAGTTACCGTTTGAGGTACTATACTGTACGTATAAACTCGTTTGGTTCTTCTGGGATGTTATAAAAAAATCCGTCCACTAACGGTTAGGAGGTGATCTTCGATCTTATTTTCGTCTATTTATTTCCTAAAGAACCAGGGTTATGTTTACCGGGAAATATCGAATGTTGTTTCGAAGAGACCGGGATCAGATTGTTATCCGAAAACCACTTCGATCTAATGAGTATGTTTTCGATGTGAAAACAGGAGCATGGAGTCGAAGATGGAGCAGTGAAGTGCAAGGGTTAATCGCTACTAATCCTGAGGATTATTCCGAAATGGATGTAGTAGAAATAGTGCCTTCGGTTCCGTTTGGACCTAGGACGGACTTGTATGGATGAATGCGATCAGAACATTGTCATTGGAGGACAATGAGCATTCTAAGTGAAAAATTCCTTAAAAAGGTAATCGTAGCCTCTAGCCTCATCAACTGGGAATGATTGAAAATCAGGGGAGATGCAGCAAGGCTAAGTGGGACGCACCCAAATAGGGTATGTTTATCACCTTTCTAGATAACCTCGGATATTATTTATTACTACGGTATATGGAAGGAGCTCGAGAGAGGGTGGGAACACCAGGGGTGATAGCATATTCGGTCTATCCAGGTTAGGGAAAGTCCGGTCTTGTGTGGCAGGGGATCCCGGCGTGGTCCTCGGTACGTTGGTTCTAGACATGTACTGTGACAGGTGGTACCCCAGTGCCTAGTCATTCGTATGGAATCTATTCTCCAATACGTGCCTTTACGGTTTTGATTGTAGAGCTTAGTATACTGGAATTTAATTAATGTAACAATTTCAGCTATTTGAATAAGTATTTGTACTTAGACACTATTATAATATCAGAGGATTTGATATGAAATGTTTTGGTTATCGTAAGGTAAAAACCCGTCGTGTTTATGTGTGGCATGGTCTTACGAGATACCTTTGATTTTCAAAGTATTTTGAAACTTTAATAATTCAAATTGAGTGTGTTTTCTCACGCTGGTTTTCCAGACTGACTCGGGTGTTATTTTATTACAATGCTCGGGTCAGACCGAGTATTACAGATACAGGATAGGATGCTATGGAGCTCAGGAGGTGAGCTGGATGGCAAAGACGTATTATACGTATTTGATTTTATTCCGCTGTGTATTTTAGGCTGTATATTCAGCATTTGTGAGGACAAGTTATTATAACTGTCCGGTGTTGTGTTATTGATGTATTGTACTCTGATGATGTAATGCATAAATAACAGCTATAGTTCTTTTGTGTAAAGACCAGTTGTTATCTATTATATATTGTTCCGCGGCGATTGTGAGATTCTGTGCTATTACTTCTGTTTTTTTCTTCTACCTCTTTCTTCTTTTCCCTAACGATATGGTATTTCCGACATTCGATTGCTTAGCATGTAATTCAGTGGACGTATTGATGTCGATTTTCGGAGGTTGAAAATCTCGACCGTGACACTAGGTCCTAATCTCATCTCGACCTTGAGGAAACTCAATAAATCGAAAGAGATTATTCGCTCGTACCCACCATTTCATGATGGCCTAAGTATAATGCATGTACATTGAGGATACTCAATAAATACATGCATGTATCTTACCTCGTTTAGCAATATACTAATAGTACTACACATAACATCTCTAGCTTGAGGAATCTCAACTGTTGAGTATGCCAGTAATCTATTAGTATACAAAAGGTAAAGCACAACTAATATTTCAAGGATTCATAATCTTTAATATATTTCATATGAAATACTTTGAGTGATATCGATTTAGGGAACAATGGATTTCTTATGAAATATACTCGTGATTCAAATGTTAGACACATCTGAAATCATGGTATGCATACAATGCATATGTACTCGTTCTTTAAACCTATGTTGGGTTTCATACAATTACATTTATGCTTATACATATATGGTTATATAAGTTTTAATTTATTTATAACTTTTTAAATATAATTAACTAATATAATATATATGTACACATATATACATATGTATGTATCTTAATAATTGAATCGTGTTTTATTAATTTTAATTCTTATTAATTAAATTATTCTAATTCATTTTATATAAAAATTTTGAAATTTTATAACGTTCACGTTAAACTATTTAAGACATATAATCAACTATAACATTTATAATTCTTTATTATATACATATCAGTATATGTATACATTTTAATTAATTAAATTTTAATCAATTTTATATGATAAATTCTTGTATTTAATCACACAATTCGATTAAATATTTAAATTTAATTAAAATTTAATGTTATTCATTTTAAACAATTTAGGATATAAATATGACTATAATAATTATAGTTACATGCATATATCATTATATATGCACGTTTGTATTAATTAACATTTAATTGATTAATTTATTAAATAAATCATATATTAGTTAAAACATTATTAATTAAATTTCATTAATAATTAAAAAAATTAATTTGTACCTTAAACAATTTGAGATAAATATGTATACACATATCATTATATATGTTTATTTTTAATTAATTATTTATTCAATTAATCCAATTAATTAAATATTAAATAAAATTTTGAAATTTTAAATTTGGTTTGCAAAATTTTAATTCTATAACCTTTATAAAATTTATTTTATATTTTAAACTTAACTTTCAAATTTGAAATATTTTTTAGATTTTCACTAAATCTGAAAATTAGTCCAATGCCCAAATCAACTTAGGCCTTCCATTTGGGTCAACCATTTGGGCATATTATATCACATAGGCCAGGCTAGTAGCTAGAGAGTAAAGTATGTTTGATTATTCAAATGCATATAAACTACTTTTCTAAGACAGCCGTTGGATAGGCTTAATTGATTGTCTCATGTGTTGATTAATTTAGACTGCATAAGCTCTTGGGCTTTGATACCATTGAAGGAACCAGGTTGGTTGGTAATGGATAAGTTTGATAAATTTCAAAATAATTCACTATTTCAATCTCTGTTGGGCCTATGAAGTCTAAATGAGTTTATTAGATTTGATCTAATTGTATCAAATAAAATCCAATTTTATTTAATTTTTTGATTAATCAATCAATGAATTCAATTATTTGATATTTTGTATATTATATGAGTACATCATAATATACTCATGTATATATAGTGCATGTGCAATATATAATAAATATTGTGCATAGTTAACATGTACGTATATATTTGGTATTTACATCTATAATGGACACATTTGCCATCCATAAACGCATCTGCTATCTTAAAATTATCATTTTAAATATGTATGCATTTAATTACACATGCTAAGACCCAAAATTGAAAGCGTAGGTTGGTTTTAAATAGTAAGAGAACAAGAGGCAAACTTCCTTTAATTTGCACCTTCATTTATTCTCATTTACTAGATCTTGCAATTCAAATGCATCTTTGACACTCTATATATATACACACACACACACATATATATATATATAGTTTCCATCTAGAAGTTTTACTATTATTTAATTTGACAAATTCAAAAACTTTAGATTTGAAATTCAATATCAATAGAAAATCTAACTTTGGTTTGGTAAGTAATTTATAAAACAAACTTTCTTTAATTCACTCCTTCATTCGTTACCATTTGCTAGGCCATTTGAAATCTTTAATTATATATGTTAAGTTTTAATTTAACCATGTATATAGAATCAATTTTATTTTGTAACATAACATGCTAAATTTTAGATTTTGAAACTCAAACTTAAAACAATGATTTTGAGATATTAAAATATATTTTAATAACCTTTAGAGTACAAAATAATATATATATATATATATATATATATATTATGATGTCCGAATACAAAATAAATTTGTTGTGATAAAGTCAACACTTTATATTCGAAATTTAATATCAATACAAAAAATCCAACTTTGATTTGGTAAATAATTTGCAAAACAAACTTCCCTTGATTCACTCCTTTATTCATTATTATATTCTAGGAGATTTGAAATCTTTAATTGTATATGTTAAGTTTCAACTCAACCATAGATATAGAGTCAAAACAGTTTGTGAAATAACATATTGACTTTTAGAATTGAAATTCAAATTGAAATAATGATTTTGAGGTATTGAAATATATTTTAATAATATTTAAAATGCAAAATCATATATGTATGTATATATATTATATGGTGTCCAAATACAAAATAATTTTTTAACAAAGATCTATAATTTAGTATCACTTAATGAATAGAAACACATCAATTTAATCATAGATGATTGGGTGAGACTACATACATGGAATTGTTCTACAAATTATCCAACAAATGATACATATATATGAATTAAAATGTACACAAGAAATATATCTTGAAGATGTCACCGTTTATTACACATTGAATAGTAGATTGTCCTAGATCCAATCTTGAATCAATCTCCTTGCTTTTGCAAATAGCTTGAAGTAACACCTTCTGATTTGATGTGATGTATAATTTCCTTTTGGTATTTGTGTTTTTCGGCCAAAAGGAATAGCATTATGGGGTGGAGTTTTCATGGCTAAAAAAGAGAAGAATGAGTTTCCAAAAACACAAATTGTAAATGAAAGAGTTTAGGTCATTTAAAGAAAAAGCAAGAAGGAAAAGAGACATTATCTCAACCATTTACTTTTCCTTTAATCATGACTCATAATTTAATTGAAAACCGCTTGGTTCTTCCCTCATTTGAGGTCATTCATAATAAGACATTAATGTGCCACTGAAGGCTTAAAAATTAATTAAAAATTAATGATATTTAATTAAATCGAATTAAATGTGTATCGTTATCGCATATCGATATGCATGCATATAACTTTTATATATGCAACTAGTTAATTACTGATGACATCCAGAAAAAACTAATAGTGTTAATACCTCGGTTATTGATTTTGACGACAACAGTCACATACAACCATATATAAACATATAAAATATAGATAATAATGTTTTGCCAAGTTATATAGTATACATATTGCAAAATATTACACAGGTGTTGAATCTAAGACGGTACATTATAAAGACTTAAGAGATAGACATGAAGACTGATGAGTTCAAAGAAAAAATATGAAAATCTCAAGGTTAAAATTTAGTGTAAAGAGTCATAGCATATATTGTTAAAGTCCTTGGTAGCGATCTTTGATCTCTATCTCCAATTTTCTAATCTCTATATTATTAACCAAAATAAATTTCAGAATATATTTTAAAATATTTTCTAAAAGGTTTTCAAAGTTCAAAATGTTTGTAAACTATGTTCAAATTATTTTACAAAGTATCAAATTATTTTATGAAGTATAGGATTTTCAAAACAAGAAATAAGTTTTCAAAATACATAAGCATATGTCGACATACATGCCTTGGATATGTCGACATACATGCCGCCAGTTAGTTTTTCAAATTTTTTGAAAGGAAATGTCTATTCATCGCAACTCTTCACGAATGGACACATCTGTTCATTTGCTATATAAAGGGGAGTGCAAATGAATTTTTTGATAACTAATTACTTGCTTTATTTCCTCCTCTTACTCTCTTGAAAATTCCATTGAAAAATATATTCAAATCTCTCCAAAACCATATAGAATCAATTCATACTTCTTTGTATTGATTCAGTACCACTTTCTTACTTTTTTGGAAACATCTCTCTCTCAGTTCAATGATCAAATTGCTATCCAAGAGGCTATAGGATCCATTGTATCTAAAGTACAAGAATTTTTCATCAGAAATCAACTCTATTTGTGTTTGCTTGGCCGTGCTTGTAGCCCGTTCAAATCAAGTGGTTGTGCTTAGTAGCTCGGAAATCTAGCGGGTGTACTTATGGCACGGTCAAATCAAGTGAGTCTATTCTGAGGTTGGAAATTCAAGAGGGTGTGTCTCGTAGCTTCGAAATCGAGATTGTATTTGGGTTTGCCTTCAACTCGGTAAAAGACTGGCATTTGAAAAGAAATCTATACAAGCAATTTTACGGGAGTGGATGTACGAGAAATCCGAACTAGTATAAAATCCCTGGTGTCATCTCTTTAACTCTTTACTTTACTTTACTATTTTTATGTTTATCTATGATTGCATTTGTGAATGATTGTTAGTATAATTCTATGTTGATAATCTATGATTTAATATTGATCTTGAAAGAAAATTAAAAAAATTTACATAAGTTAGAAAACATTATTCACCCCCCCTCCCTCCTCTAATGTTAAATTAGCCTTAAGATCCATAATTCTGCAACTCACATTTGGTATTAGAGCACTATGTTTTCAAAGACTCGTAATTTGATTTTTGAAAAGTTTAATTAGCCAGTAACACTATTAGTACACTTGTTAACACTTTTGTCGAAGGACAATATACTACTAGACCCCCACTTTTTAAAGGCAGTAATTAAACTTATTGGTCATGTAGGATGAAGATTTATTTACAGTCTAAAGGTTGAATATTACACAGAATGAGTACACAGAACCCTAGACTTGCTTTGCACAATGGACTGCTGACCAAAAGGCACTTGCATAGAATAATTCTAAAGCCATGAATATTTTGTTTTGCTCATTAGATAAAAATGAATTTAATTGAATCTCTATTTGTAAGTTTGCATATGAAATTTTGAGAACACTGCAAGTTATACATGAAGGCACCAGTAAGATTAAACAGACCAAAATATCAATGTTAACCAATCAGTTTCAGTTGTTTAAAATAAATTCAAATGAGTCTATTTTTGACATGTATTGTAGACTTTATGATATAGTGCATTCTTTGGTAGCATTAGGTAAAAACCTTTCTGAAGGGGACCAAGTTAGAAAAACCCTCAATTCACTCTCTTAAGAACGGGATCAGAAGACACTACTAATTGAAGAGGCTAATAACATTAGTACTCTAAAAATTGAAGAGCTAATAGGTTATTTAATGTCCTATGAAGCATAATTGCAAGGCAGAAGAGAAAGCAAGGCAACATAAAAGAAATCCATCGCTTTACATTCAATAATTGACGATCGGGATTCAAATGATGACAATGATGAAGAAATTATTTTCATGATTAGAAATTTCAGAAAGTTCCTGAAGTATAGAAAGATGAACAACTTTTAAAGACCACAAAACAAGACTTTTGGAACTAGAACTGCAATTAGATGCTTCAACTGCGATGAACGTGGTTATTTGCAAAGAGACTGTCCGCATCAGAATAAATCAAGGATCTTGCTAGTTACTGATTCATCCAAAAAAGAAAGAGGGCTTATACAGCAACATTAGACGATTCAGATGCTAATTCAAGTGACAATGAACCAGACACCGAGGATGCAAACATTTATTTCATGGAAATAGTAGACTAATCAGAACAGATCAAAGGAAAGGAGAAAAAAGCTGTACTTTTTACGTTTAATTTTTATTTTTATTTTATTTGTTATTTTAGGAATAACATATAGATTAATAATAATATTGGATGAATATAAGTATGTAAATATATATATAGAAATATTTTATATTGGTTTTAAATTTGGATTTTACGGCCCATATGTCGACATACCCATACCACATACGTGCCAAAATTTTGAAATTTCAATTCAAATCAAAAATTGAATTTCCCTCTCTTTTGCATTTATTCCCATGTCCTGAAAAGGCATCCTTTTGACTAAAGAACATGTCATTTCATTCTCTATTAATTCAACCTATCTCTATCCATTCATTTACTCTCTTTATTTCAAAATTCAAAATATCTCTTCATTCTCTTATCTCTTCAAAAACCCAAAAATGCCTCCTCAAGCCAACCACCAAAAACCATAAGACTTTCAAAAGAACCAAAAAATTTCTTTTCAATGACAAAGAAGCCATTGATACTTATATGAAGTACTCTATTTTCGAAAAAGTTTTTCCCAGAAGATTTGCTAAGTTTGATGATTTCTCTTCTTATGGTCTTCAAGGTCTTTGCTTTCAAAATAAAATTATCGGTTTAGTCGACTCTTCTCAAAATGATATCGTATGTTATCTGGATTTATTTAAAAAAAATTATGCAAATTTGAATGGAAATTTTATTCAAGGAGAAGAGGGACAAATTTGGAGTGGTGTGAATGTCATTAAAATTGTTTTAATTGTGAACTTTTTGGGTCATATACTTGGTCTCAAATCTAGTAAAATTAACCTCTCCACTTTTAAAATTGATGAATAAAATCATGAAGTTTTTCACGACATTTTTGAAAGTGACGAAGAATTTGATTTGGACCACAAAAATCTTAAACCAAAATCGAGATTTATAAGTCTCATTTTACAACAAAATACCTCTCCGAGGACGGGTAATTACAATATCCCTACTTAAAAAGTTTCAAAGCTCTTTTCGCCAGCTACGGAAATACGACATCAATTGGGCACAAGTCATCTTATATGAATTTATTTAAAAGTATATATCTAGTCATGCGAACACTCTCTGCCATAGTGTGTATCTTACTAGAATTTTCATATATTTTGGTGTTGATTTACGAGGAGAACCAACTCTACCTCGAAATTTTTTTGACAAGGCCAACAGTTTTCTTATGCATATTCCTCCCTATTTCGAACCATAAGAAACTCTTGTTAAAAAAGAAGAAAGATTGGCATGGGAAGAGGAGCGAAAAATTCAACAAGAAGAAGAGGAAAACGGAGATGAAATGGATGTAGAAGAAGAAAGAAATCAAGAAGAAAGGAAGGAGGAAATGGACTCTTCCTTAGAAAGCTTCGACAAACCATTTCACCCTTATAATAAAGAGAGTCTAATGTACGAAGAAAAGCTTCTTAGAAACCAAAAGAAGTTTAACCGTTCATTTAGTAAAAGGTTCACATCTCTCTCCAACAAAGTGGACAAATACTTTGAGAAGATCATTAGGAAGCTTGGTGGCTCTTCATCATCATCATCATCATCCTTCTAAACTTGTCTATCTAGCTTTATGTTCATTAGTAATGTTTGTTTCTACTTTAGTTTCATGTTATTTTCATGTATTATAGTTATTGGATGACCTTGCTCTGATACCTAATGAAAGTATGTGTGGATCGACAGATATGGAATATATATTAAACTAAGTGCGGAAGCAGTTAATAGCAGTAAAGTAAATAAGAGTAAGAACACCAGGAATTTTTATACTGGTTCGAACTCCCGTTCTACGTCCAGTCCCAGACTAACTTCTGGCTTTAACTAATAATACTCTCACTTAACCCGGAGGAATAGGTCTGAGCAGCAGAACAGACACCTGAGCAGCAGAACAGGATTTTTGCCTCAGCAGTCGAAGAGGACTTTCCCTTGCCTGAGCAGCAGAACAGGACTTAACAAACTATAATAGTAGTTGACACAATGTGTTCTTGATAACACTGATTTGTCTTTAAGATTACAAACTTCCTATAATCAATTCCTCAAGTATATAAAGTGTATGTGAAGATTTGAAAGGAAGAATATTGCTAAGAATCAAAGTATATGAAATATAATTCAAAGATTCAAAGCAATGAAGAGTATGAATGCACTAGAATAATCACAAGAGAGAATAGAAAGAATTAAAATCAGAATTGGTGATTGTGAAGTGTAAGAGAACTCCTATATATAGTATTCAGAGAGATGCAACTCTTAGTAAAGAGTTTCAGCCAAAAGAGGCATCTTTTCCCGAAGTGCAACTCTTCATGGGAGAAGATGTCTTTTCAAAATTTGACAGTTGAAGCCCGGTCAGTCGACTGGTCGAATCCGGTCAGTCGACTGAATTGAAAAAAGTAAAAAAAATTATGCACAGCCAGTCGACTAGCTGTGCATATATTGCACAGTGAACTTTGTTTTAAAAGAATTTTTAGCACACTAAAACTTTGAGGATTGATTTTAACATATATCTAAGACTCAACATATATAATAAATACTTTAAGTATAGAGTTGAAGTCTTGATCCTCTGATGTCTTCTTTTTGTCATGTATGAGTGCATATTCTTCTTTAGCTTCTGAACCATTTTGTCATGAATCAAAACTAGTGATTCAACACATATGCTAATGTACATGCACATGTAATGGTGGATTATTCTCATGCTAATGACAACTTGGAGGTCACACTTTCTCAAGGGTATTTTGGCTAGTCCTCAAAAATATGGATTACGATTTCAAACATGTATAAATACCCATTATGTTTCATGTAATGGGCTCTTAGCCTCCTCTTTAGTTAATTTAGTTTTAGGCTCAACAATAAATATAAGCTATTTTTTTCATGGCTACTTAGCCATTTTCTTCTTTTATGTAATTTTCCTTTTTATGCAATTTTAATTCATTCTCTTTTCTATGTGCATGCTTTCTTTCCTTCCATTTTGGTAGTTTAGATTTATTTATGCAAGTAGATTAGCTTTTTTTATTTCAATTAGCTCTCTTTTTAATTAGCTTGCGTTTTTCCTCTTGTTTTTGTTCCATGTTGAACTCTACATTTGTTGAATTGATAACAAATGTGGAAGGCTAAACCTCTTCAATTTAGGGGTAATGAAGCTCTCTCAATCATGTAGATTCAACATTTTGCTAATTTTTTATCTCTTTTTGTGCTTAATGGAAATATTTGATATGGTTATACTTTGTTTTTTTAGCTTTGAATTCGATAGCCAATGTTATTGACACCAAATAGGCTATGCTTGAACAAACAAAAACACAAATTACCTCTTCATCTACATATGATTATGGTAATGAAGTGAATTTTAAACTCAAAATTTGATGGTCTATATTTCTAATAAAATAGTTAATAGATCATGCTTAAAATAGATTTTATTTTTAATTTCATTGTCATTTTCATTAGAGTTAAGAAGTGTTTAATAGGTGTGTTATAGTTTGATGGTTTATATTGGGCTAATTAATAGCACAAATATTCCATACTTATGATAAACACATCAATTAAATTCACTAATGACCGAAAAAGAGATCATAATTTCATGTTGTGTTGATTTTTGTGATCATGAGAGTGGATTTATCTCTAAATTGTTTTTCATCTCATAGTTTTCATTAACTTTTGTAGTAGTTAGTTTTTACAATTTTTTGTAGTTAGCAAGTCTTTCAATTCTTGGTTTAATTTGATTGAATAGAAATTTTAAAATCAATACAATTCCCTACGGATCGACCTGTACTCGCCACGTACTAAGATTGTACGCTGTGCGCTTGCGGTTAATTTTTAATTTAAATTTTTCGGCTATTTCTAATTCGATAAAAAATTGGTCGTTAAACAAGTTTTTCATTCATATAACGTTCTTTAATAAGAGTAACCTTCTCCTTGCTCTAAGCACATTTTTTTAGACATCCATCTAGTTTTGACGTTTCCAAATTGATGCTCTATATGGTTAAATATTCAATTAAACACAATGCGGGCTCTTATATTATTGTTAGATCAGGTGCATTAGCAGCGGAGTTATAATAGCAACTTCAAAAAAATCCTTTTGTTAAATTGCACAAGATATTATTTTATATTTATGTGAATAAAATTTTATTTATACTAAATCAAATCATTATTTACTAATAAAAGAGTTTACTAATATTTTAATTTGTTAATGTTTAAGTAATATTTTATTATTAATTTAATTTAAAATTAGTTTATTAATTTAATACATTTGAATTTTACATTTTTTTTATGTTTTGTGATATTTATATTCACAATACGAACATCACAACAATAGTAATGTGAAAATTATTCTAGGGGTATAATAAGAAAATTAAACGTTAAGTCCTAAGGTTAATGAAATGTAAACGTGATGAAATGACGTAAACATAATGCCATAAAGGTAATCATAGAATATTTTAATTTTTCAACCATTATAAAAAAAATTAATTAAGTAATATTTATATGTGATATGTGTATAATATAATGTTTATAAAATATAATTTACTAAGATATAAATTAGTTATATTTAATTATACATATATTAAATCAATTTTCAGTTTTAAAATTTAACAATTTAAAATTGACTTGTTCAAAATAATACCTATAATAAACATATATTTATATTATTTTATTATTTGTTATAGCCACTAGCAAAATTGTATGTGTGTGTGTATATATGTATGTATGTATGCATATATATAAATATATTAAAAAATGAATCTAGATGTATTGAATATTTTAAAGTTATTTGAATTATAAACGGTTGACTTTTAAAAAAAATTTGTTTTTAGGGCAAAAGAAAACCGACATTAAAAAATAAGTGATTTCCACATGGAAATCAATGTGCATATATATACATGTATACATATACATATATCTTAGTGTTATAAATGTAAAATTTATTTAACAAATACATACAGATATATGTGTATATATATATATAAATAGATTAGGCCGAAAAAATAAACTAAAAGGCAAAAACATAATTTAGTGTACATTTATATATTATGTTTATATATTTAAAATGATCTTTGTCAATTTAGAATGACTATTGTTCATGCCGTGACCTATTTCCCTTTCCTCTTCCTCTCATTTCTCATTCGTCTCTCCTTTCACCTCCTTCTCATCTTTCCTCCTCCCCTCTCTTTTCTCCCCCTTTCTACTCGTCCTGGTATGGCCAAGAATAAGAAATTGAAGCTAAGACTCTTTGCTTCGTTTAAGCATTGTGAATCCTCCATTAGATTTCGCTACATCTTTGCAACTCTGCCTATTCTGATGCCTGATGTCTCATCTTCAGTTGATATGATGCCACTATTTGTTTCATGGATTTTTGATGCTTCAACTATTAATGAAGTATCTTCGAGAAAGCTTGATATTGTAGCATCACCTCATGTGCCTTACTGCACTATTGATTTATCTGTTCTTAAGTCGTGTATGAACGGGTAATAAAGCACTGGACTATGCTATTCTTTCTGAAATAAACTCTATTACATAAGGCATGGTTGCTATTACTCCTACTACCAGAGCAAAGCCCGTAGTGGATGCTTGTATACCTTATAGTGGTTGTACTTCTACTCCACCTGTAACGATACGGGTTTTGCCCGCTCGAAAATCAACATCCGTACTTCACATTGTACTAGAATGCCGCAGATTCGACCGTTCAAATCCGATTCGCCGGAGCTATAACACAATTAAGTAAATAACACAGCGGAAGAAAAAGAATAATACATTGATATATAATATCTGATACAACAGAGTGATACAATGAATATCAATATACATCAGAGATATGATACAAGAAATAGCAGCGGAAAAGAAAAGATAACATCAGCAGCGGAACAATATCAATAGAAATGATAACTCCAAAATGATCTTCAGACAGGAATGAATCCACAATTCCAAGATAAGCAACTCCTATGAATGAACTAGCTCCAGATAATCTACTAAACCTGAATATCTGAAAAGAAACCCAACTCTAGACTGCTCGTGTGGAAAATTATGAGCACCCAGAGTTTAGGAAGGGAACAATAAACTCCGGATCAGTCATGGGACTGGTGTGAGCAACAAAAACAGTTTATCTTTAAACAAACACAAAAGGTTTTAAACATTGAAATCCGCAATGCTTTTAGAAAATGAAACTACCATAAGACCTCCCGCCACACACACAATGCAAACGCAGAATTGGAGGAGATTTCTTCTTATGATAGTCAAACATGCTTACTACGCAAATCATTGGATTATTATTATTAGTGCATAGTGGAAAACAATTTGAAAGTATAATATTAATCTTAGCCAACATAGGTACCATTATACTATGCCTACTATGCTACCATATTAGATGGCAGGTTCTACAACTAAAATCGTACAAGTTCGTATTTGGAAGATGGATTTCCAACAAATGGTCAGGCTAAGGAACTTCCTTCCGCCGTATGGGAACGCCTCTGGCGGGACGCCCCGAGAGACAAACTGCTCTCTGCCAACAAAGCCGGGTTACCCCTGTAACAGGTAACTCACGAATATGCCACCTCCCGGTCCTTTGGGACCTTTATCCGAGGCCTCGGTAACCAACATCACACATCATAAAGAGAGTGTATCCACATGAGTAAGTATCAGGGCTCCATACCATAATACCACCCCTTTCCAGAAGGAAATGACATACCCTAAAGGGCGCGACCCTCATAACCTTGCCGCAACATTCCTGTTTCGACCATTTCCGGGTAGTGAGGCCCTGACGAAGTCTCGTCCACAAAGCTACGCTTTTTCAAAAGGCCACGCTTTGGGTCAACAGATGATCAACCTATGATCACAAAGATAAATGATCAAACAAATGATCATATCACAAATGATCAAACGCTGATCATCACACAGCAACACTCAGCATGTCACATTACCAAATTGGGATATATCGCTGATAAATTTCAACTACATAACCTCTAAGCTCGTACGTCTCAGAGAAGGGTGTTAAGCTAAGAGAATAAATTCTCCGCCACCAACAGAAATGTATTTGAAAGAAATCGGCTTTACATCTCAAAGTGTAATGTCAGACATGTATCCATACAAGTCTGTTCCGGGTTCGAACAGAACCGAAGGCACTTCTCACGAAGCCCTTGCAAATCCGGATAATTTCCAATCACGTCCGGACTTCCCATCACAAAAGAGTGATATAAATCTCTATACCGGAGCAACTCGGTGCAGAGACATTCGACAGGTTGTCCTTTCATTTTCGAAAAATATCCGGTCTTCAACACCGGTCTTCAAATGCTATCCATAACGTCGAATCACTTATTCGGAATGGGTTATGTGACACAAAGGTCCTCTCTCGGCTAAACCGAATAGTGAGCGCAATATTTAAAAATATACGGATATTGGGATTTCAATTAAGTCACAACTTAAACCCAAACTTTCTTTTCAAATGGTTTAACAAATTACCATTTTCAAATCTTTAAACAAAAAGATTCATTTTAAACAACCTTCAACGGTTTAAACAATTTCACCTTAATCTTTTAAACAAAAGATTCATTCACAGATTTTCCAAATTAATTTCCATTTCAATTTGATTAACTCGTTAAATCTTTAAATCAAGATTTAACTTATAGCTTTCAAAACAATCCCATTTCAAATGATTTAAACCAATCATTATTTTAAATCTGTTAAAGATAACAGATTCAAATCATAGCTTTTCAAAAACAATTCATTCATAACTTGAAAAACCATTTCAATTCAATCTTGAAATTCCTTTAATTAAACTGGAATTTCATTTCTTATCTGAAAGCTTTTATTCTTTTAAAACAAACAGTTTTATTTTGGAAATCTAATTCATTCATACAAGTTGAAATCTTTGGGTTAAATCTAAATTCTCAAAATTTTACTTTTAAATGGTTTAACTTTATATAAACACATTTATATCATCTTTTTCCTAGTTTCCAAATCATAGATTTAATTTCAAACTTGAATTCGAATTTAAATCAAATTATTTAAATTTTCAAAACTCGATTAAGTTATTCAAAATAACTTTTATCTTTGAAATTCCATTTCAAAAGCTTTTCACTTGAAAACCCAATCCATTTCCAAAACATTTGAATTTTAAATATTCAACTTTTAAACTGTTTCAAAATCTGTGACTTAATCGATTTCTCCGTGAAATCCATATTTGTGTGTGCATGGTGTGGTTCAGGGGTTCAACACAATAGTGCAACATCATTCAATCATCACGGATTAAAACACAGAAATATAGTTGATAAGCAATATAAACTATAATGCTTATCGTCCATTCACAGATTCACAGATAATATAGGAGTGTAAATAAATGAATAAATCATACACGGCACAAACCACAGAACAAAATATCATAGATCAGATAGGGCAATCAATTCAAGGCATCACATATAATACGATCATCCATAAGTAAGGTCAAGCATTTAATAATCATTTATAAGCAGGATTAATTAATCGTTTAATCCTCATCAATTTAATTTATTCCCAAGTAAATTTATTACTTATGAATTAATTATTCAATCCTGATTTATTAATTACAAATCATTTGATATTAATTAATTTATCAAACACTTTAATAAATCAAATTATTCTTAATTAATCATGCTAATTAATTTAACCTTTTAAACCAATTACACACTTAATTAACCTCTTAATTAATTATTTAAAAAATTAAACTTTTAATCACTTATTTAATTAACTCAAATCATTAATTAATTAAATAAATGAATAGATTATTCATTCTAAATTCACATGTTAAAGTAATATTTTGTTATGAAAGAAATTTAAAAGAGTTTAAAATCAAATTCCTTTTAAGTTCACATATCAAAGTATACTTATACATTCTAAACCCATCAAACATTTAAATTCATAAAACTCATTTTATTTTCAAAATCTTAATTTCAAACTTAAACTTAAGTCCAGGTTTAAAAATGTTGATTTAAACTTTGTTTAGGAATTTCCTTTACAATTTCAATTACCGTTTTTAAATTCAAATTCCCTTTGAATACACTTAATTGTTTAACCACTTTTGAGTCATTGAACAAATTTAAGTTAAAAAAAACTTTGTTTCCAAATTAAATTTCAAAACTGCACTTGAAATTCAAATTACTTTGATATTTATACTCAGTTTAAACTTTGATTTGAAATTTAAATTCAAGTTTAAATTTTCAAAGACAGGACCTGCTTCAGTTTTAAAAACCTGGGCAACTCACACCCGAGCTATTGCTTTTCTTCCTCGATCCCAAAACCACCCATTTTTCCTGAGTAAATTTCTTTTCAAAACTTTGTTTTATTTTAAGTTTAAAATCCTACTGCAAAACGAAATAACCCACGAACATCTTCGAACTATCAACTGCACGAGCACGAACCGGAGAAACTTCTCCTTCCTTTTTCCTTGATCTTTCTTCCCACTTTCCCATTCCTTCCGTAATGCTTCCAGGTGAATAACCATGCATGCGTGCACGGTGCACAACACTCCGACGAACCTTGGTCGACACAGTGACCTTCGACGAGTCGGCTATAGCCCCTACAAACGATACGGCTACCCAATTTATCGAATTCGATCGAAACACAAAATCGAGCAGTTCGATCCATTTACTGGAACCCAAAACCCAATTCGCAAATCCACCTCGTACCACCGCGCCAGGCCACCAACGACCATGCTACTTTGACCAAAGCTTCCTCCATGACCCCTGCAACTTCTCCCACTCGCGCGATCGCATGAATTATCTCGACGGCGACGCGGTTCCCCATTTAACTCTGTTGACCAAACTGAGTTATTAAACCCTAATTTGACTTCGACCGATCGTCCTGATAAAATAAAAATTTATCTCGCATTTTTCTCGAAATCATTCATCCTTCCAGCACCTACCGCCACGATCCCAAGATCCAATTCCTCTTTGATTGTCGTGGGTTTCCCCGAGTTCATTTTGCGTTCAACTTGAAACTGCTCGAGATTCCGCAACTTAAAAATCCAGAATCTTGTACTAAAAATCATATTTCTCGAAGGCGAACATGATTATGGAATCAAATCCTAAATTTTAATCAATTGAATTTTTAACAAAGTTTATGTTCTACTGTGATTTGGTTTTTCCAGCAAAAATACTTTTAATACTTAAAAATATTTTTAGAATCAAGATCTTGTCAAATGTTACATGATTTATTTAAACATCAAGTTCTAAGGATGATCAGGTAAGTAGATTTGAAATTTTTTTTTCTTATCTGTAGCCTGTAGATAGACAGAGGAGTATATTCATCCCTGTCATCAGTTATAAACCCAATCACACATTTATATACATACACGCAGGCACAACATCCACACATATTCACATCATAGCTTCCAATACGAATCCAACATCAAGATAAAAATCCGGGTTAAGAGGTTTGCTCACCTTTACAGTTTGAAAACAGAGATCTATTTTTACAGTCATATACACACAAACATTTTTATATATGCAGACACACACTGATATTCATACTGTCCTATTTCATTCATTTAGATATTCAACCATCACACAAGCATGTACATACATATATTCACAGAGATAAAAACATGTTCACGGGCATATTATATTCAGAGATGATCATGCACTTTAACTATATACTTATATTTTAAAACATTTGTTACTCACTAGCATCAAGGAAAATCAAAACAGATTAGGCTTTTTTTTTAAAAAATATAGGAGTTGCTCACCTGAGTTTCTTTTGAACAGAGGACATTTTTGAAATAGCTTTGAAAACTTTAAAACTGGAAGATGCTTGAAATTTGCTAACTGGAACTCTTTTTTGATCTCCAAGCATGTGTTGAGTTGAATTGTTATTGAATCTTTGTTTCAGTTTTTTTTAAATGGTATTTTACTTTCAGTTTTCATAACTAAGAATGGAACAAAACTGAGATGAAGCTTGTTTGAATATGAAATAGTATTTGCTCAGTTTGGAAGATGAACGAAAATGGAATGAAAATGAGAAAGCAAGTTTACAGGTGATGATATGCTTGAAAATAAGTTTACAGGGTATAATATTTTTTTGTACAAGTGATAAAACTTGTTGTACAAATCTTCAGTGATATTTTTTTCCTTTTGTTGGCTGATGGAAATACTAGTTTGGGCTGCATTAATTAGCATTGTACCATATACATTTTTATTTCCTTCGGCTGAGATAATTTGGTATTACTTTTCTTTGTCTTCCTATACAAGCTTACATACTTATATCTATATTTCTTACTTTGACTAACCTGCATATGTTTTTGTACTTGCATTTTATTTGTTTGAACACTTTTACTTTGTTTTGTTTCTTATTTATGCATTTGTTTATTTAGCTAGCTTTGTATTTGTAAGCTACTACATACATATCTATATTTATTCATTTACTGGCAGATTTTTTTCTTCTTCACTTGCTTATATTTGAATATATTTTTATTTTGCTTTGGCCTTATCTTCTTTGAAACCAAATAAAGTTATATTTTTATTTTGTTTGTTATAATTTTACAAATTTGTTTACTTTATATTTTATATAGTTTATCTTATATTTATATGTATATATTATTAGTTCAAATTCGCTCATATATGCTCAACACATATATATTCACATACATATAATATTTACAATATCTAAATTTTAAATGATTTAACATAGGATTTATTTGAGTTCGGGGAAACTCGCTTCAATTTACAATGAATTTTACAAATTTTAATTCAAAAATTAATTTAATTATTAATTAAATGTAATTAAAATTCGGGGTCGTTACAGACTTCCCCCCTTAAAAGAATTTCGTCCTCGAAATTACCAAGGAGACAAAAAGATAGATGAAGAATATTTCATCAACTCAAACTGAACATCTATTCTGCATTTGGCTCACCAAATCAGAATATCAATAACAGATACAAGAACGAATCTGTTTAACACTTCACAAGATATTCGGGTTAACCAGATCTACGAAATATGCAGGGGCATCGGTCAGTTCGAAGTGATAACTAACCATTCGTAGAATATATCCAGACCCAAAGAATAGATAGATATATGGATACGATTTCAAAATTTTTAGTTTAGAACTAAAGTATACCTATCAGCCATAGCAAACAATTCATCCAAACAAACAAGTCTAGCCTATCTGGAGTTTATGTCCCATTTTAATATATGTCGAATTTCCTTTCTGGATCTACCAGAAACTATCGAAGAATTGAGAAAAGATGTTGAACAAAAGAGATTGATAGAGAAAAGATTGTTTCCTTGTTGTTACAGAGTATTGACCATTTATAGTGGTATTCCCCTGTCCCCTATCTCATCCTCTTCTTACACTCATACTCACTATCAATGGATAGTAAAAGAATTTACTGAGGCATTCGAACGGATATCTGAGGGATACTCATTCTAGAGTTTACTTCACTCTATCTCTAATGAGCTACATAACGTGTTATACTCCTGAGCTAAAGTTCAACCTTAGCTCTGATACCACATGTAACGATACGGGTTTTGCCCGCTCGAAAATCAACATCCGTACTTCACATTGTACTAGAATGCCGCAGATTCGACCGTTCAAATCCGATTCGCCGGAGCTATAACACAATTAAGTAAATAACACAGCGGAAGAAAAAGAATAATACATTGATATATAATATCTGATACAACAGAGTGATACAATGAATATCAATATACATCAGAGATATGATACAAGAAATAGCAGCGGAAAAGAAAAGATAACATCAGCAACGGAACAATATCAATAGAAATGATAACTCCAAAATGATCTTCAGACAGGAATGAATCCACAATTCCAAGATAAGCAACTCCGATGAATGAACTAGCTCCAGATAATCTACTAAACCTGAATATCTGAAAAGAAACCCAACTCTAGACTGCTCGTGTGGAAAATTATGAGCACCCAGAGTTTAGGAAGGGAACAATAAACTCCGGATCAGTCATGGGACTGGTGTGAGCAACAAAAACAGTTTATCTTTAAACAAACACAAAAGGTTTTAAACATTGAAATCCGCAATGCTTTTAGAAAATGAAACTACCATAAGACCTCCCGCCACACACACAATGCAAACGCAGAATTGGAGGAGATTTCTTCTTATGATAGTCAAACATGCTTACTACGCAAATCATTGGATTATTATTATTAGTGCATAGTGGAAAACAATTTGAAAGTATAATATTAATCTTAGCCAGCATAGGTACCATTATACTATGCCTACTATAGCTACCATATTAGATGGCAGGTTCTACAACTAAAATCGTACAAGTTCGTATTTGGAAGATGGATTTCCAACAAATGGTCAGGCTAAGGAACTTCCTTCCGCCGTATGGGAACGCCTCTGGCGGGACGCCCCGAGAGACAAACTGCTCTCTGCCAACAAAGCCGGGTTACCCCTGTAACAGGTAACTCACGAATATGCCACCTCCCGGTCCTTTGGGACCTTTATCCGAGGCCTCGGTAACCAACATCACACATCATAAAGAGAGTGTATCCACATGAGTAAGTATCAGGGCTCCATACCATAATACCACCCCTTTCCAGAAGGAAATGACATACCCTAAAGGGCGCAACCCTCATAACCTTGCCGCAACATTCCTGTTTCGACCATTTCCGGGTAGTGAGGCCCTGACGAAGTCTCGTCCACAAAGCTACGCTTTTTCAAAAGGCCACGCTTTGGGTCAACAGATGATCAACCTATGATCACAAAGATAAATGATCAAACAAATGATCATATCACAAATGATCAAACACTGATCATCACACAGCAACACTCAGCATGTCACATTACCAAATTGGGATGTATCGCTGATAAATTTCAACTACATAACCTCTGAGCTCGTACGTCTCAGAGAAGGGTGTTAAGCTAAGAGAATAAATTATCCGCCACCAACAGAAATGTATTTGAAAGAAATCGGCTTTACATCTCAAAGTGTAATGTCAGACATGTATCCATACAAGTCTGTTCCGGGTTCGAACAGAACCGAAGGCACTTCTCACGAAGCCCTTGCAAATCCGGATAATTTCCAATCACGTCCGGACTTCCCATCACAAAAGAGTGATATAAATCTCTATACCGGAGCAACTCGATGCAGAGACATTCGACAGGTTGTCCTTTCATTTTCGAAAAATATCCGGTCTTCAACACCGGTCTTCAAATGCTATCCATAACGTCGAATCACTTATTCGGAATGGGTTATGTGACACAAAGGTCCTCTCCCGGCTAAACCGAATAGTGAGCGCAATATTTAAAAATATACGGATATTGGGATTTCAATTAAGTCACAACTTAAACCCAAACTTTCTTTTCAAATGGTTTAACAAATTACCATTTTCAAATCTTTAAACAAAAAGATTCATTTTAAACAACCTTCAACGGTTTAAACAATTTCACCTTAATCTTTTAAACAAAAGATTCATTCACAGATTTTCCAAATTAATTTCCATTTCAATTTGATTAACTCGTTAAATCTTTAAATCAAGATTTAACTTATAGCTTTCAAAACAATCCCATTTCAAATGATTTAAACCAATCATTATTTTAAATCTGTTAAAGATAACAGATTCAAATCATAGCTTTTCAAAAACAATTCATTCATAACTTGAAAAACCATTTCAATTCAATCTTGAAATTCCTTTAATTAAACTGGAATTTCATTTCTTATCTGAAAGCTTTTATTCTTTTAAAACAAACAGTTTTATTTTGGAAATCTAATTCATTCATACAAGTTGAAATCTTTGGGTTAAATCTAAATTCTCAAAATTTTACTTTTAAATGGTTTAACTTTATATAAACACATTTATATCATCTTTTTCCTAGTTTCCAAATCATAGATTTAATTTCAAACTTGAATTCAAATTTAAATCAAATTATTTAAATTTTCAAAACTCGATTAAGTTATTCAAAATAACTTTTATCTTTGAAATTCCATTTCAAAAGCTTTTCACTTGAAAACCCAATCCATTTCCAAAACATTTGAATTTTAAATATTCAACTTTTAAACTGTTTCAAAATCTGTGACTTAATCGATTTCTCCGTGAAATCCATATTTGTGTGTGCATGGTGTGGTTCAGGGGTTCAACACAATAGTGCAACATCATTCAATCATCACGGATTAAAACACAGAAATATAGTTGATAAGCAATATAAACTATAATGCTTATCGTCCATTCACAGATTCACAGATAATATAGGAGTGTAAATAAATGAATAAATCATACACGGCACAAACCACAGAACAAAATATCATAGATCAGATAGGGCAATCAATTCAAGGCATCACATATAATACGATCATCCATAAGTAAGGTCAAGCATTTAATAATCATTTATAAGCAGGATTAATTAATCGTTTAATCCTCATCAATTTAATTTATTCCCAAGTAAATTTATTACTTATGAATTAATTATTCAATCCTGATTTATTAATTACAAATCATTTGATATTAATTAATTTATCAAACACTTTAATATATCAAATTATTCTTAATTAATCATGCTAATTAATTTAACCTTTTAAACCAATTACACACTTAATTAACCTCTTAATTAATTATTTAAAAAATTAAACTTTTAATCACTTATTTAATTAACTCAAATCATTAATTAATTAAATAAATGAATAGATTATTCATTCTAAATTCACATGTTAAAGTAATATTTTGTTATGAAAGAAATTTAAAAGAGTTTAAAATCAAATTCCTTTTAAGTTCACATATCAAAGTATACTTATACATTCTAAACCCATCAAACATTTAAATTCATAAAACTCATTTTATTTTCAAAATCTTAATTTCAGACTTAAACTTAAGTCCAGGTTTAAAAATGTTGATTTAAACTTTGTTTAGGAATTTCCTTTACAATTTCAATTACCGTTTTTAAATTCAAATTCCCTTTGAATACACTTAATTGTTTAACCACTTTTGAGTCATTGAACAAATTTAAGTTAAAAAAAACTTTGTTTCCAAATTAAATTTCAAAACTGCACTTGAAATTCAAATTACTTTGATATTTATACTCAGTTTAAACTTTGATTTGAAATTTAAATTCAAGTTTAAATTTTCAAAGACAGGACCTGCTTCAGTTTTAAAAACCTGGGCAACTCACACCCGAGCTATTGCTTTTCTTCCTCGATCCCAAAACCACCCATTTTTCCTGAGTAAATTTCTTTTCAAAACTTTGTTTTATTTTAAGTTTAAAATCCTACTGCAAAACGAAATAACCCACGAACATCTTCGAACTATCAACTGCACGAGCACGAACCGGAGAAACTTCTCCTTCCTTTTTCCTTGATCTTTCTTCCCACTTTCCCATTCCTTCCGTAATGCTTCCAGGTGAATAACCATGCATGCATGCACGGTGCACAACACTCCGACGAACCTTGGTCGACACAGTGACCTTCGACGAGTCGGCTATAGCCCCTACAAACGATACGGCTACCCAATTTATCGAATTCGATCGAAACACAAAATCGAGCAGTTCGATCCATTTACTGGAACCCAAAACCCAATTCGCAAATCCACCTCGTACCACCGCGCCAGGCCACCAACGACCATGCTACTTTGACCAAAGCTTCCTCCATGACCCCTGCAACTTCTCCCACTCGCGCGATCGCATGAATTATCTCGACGGCGACGCGGTTCCCCATTTAACTCTGTTGACCAAACTGAGTTATTAAACCCTAATTTGACTTCGACCGATCGTCCTGATAAAATAAAAATTTATCTCGCATTTTTCTCGAAATCATTCATCCTTCCAGCACCTACCGCCACGATCCCAAGATCCAATTCCTCTTTGATTGCCGTGGGTTTCCCCGAGTTCATTTTGCGTTCAACTTGAAACTGCTCGAGATTCCGCAACTTAAAAATCCAGAATCTTGTACTAAAAATCATATTTCTCGAAGGCGAACATGATTATGGAATCAAATCCTAAATTTTAATCAATTGAATTTTTAACAAAGTTTATGTTCTACTGTGATTTGGTTTTTCCAGCAAAAATACTTTTAATACTTAAAAATATTTTTAGAATCAAGATCTTGTCAAATGTTACATGATTTATTTAAACATCAAGTTCTAAGGATGATCAGGTAAGTAGATTTGAAATTTTTTTTTTCTTATCTGTAGCCTGTAGATAGACAGAGGAGTATATTCATCCCTGTCATCAGTTATAAACCCAATCACACATTTATATACATACACGCAGGCACAACATCCACACATATTCACATCATAGCTTCCAATACGAATCCAACATCAAGATAAAAATCCGGGTTAAGAGGTTTGCTCACCTTTACAGTTTGAAAACAGAGATCTATTTTTACAGTCATATACACACAAACATTTTTATATATGCAGACACACACTGATATTCATACTGTCCTATTTCATTCATTTAGATATTCAACCATCACACAAGCATGTACATACATATATTCACAGAGATAAAAACATGTTCACGGGCATATTATATTCAGAGATGATCATGCACTTTAACTATATACTTATATTTTAAAACATTTGTTACTCACTAGCATCAAGGAAAATCAAAACAGATTAGGCTTTTTTTTTAAAAAATATAGGAGTTGCTCACCTGAGTTTCTTTTGAACAGAGGACATTTTTGAAATAGCTTTGAAAACTTTAAAACTGGAAGATGCTTGAAAGTTGCTAACTGGAACTCTTTTTTGATCTCCAAGCATGTGTTGAGTTGAATTGTTATTGAATCTTTGTTTCAGTTTTTTTTAAATGGTATTTTACTTTCAGTTTTCATAACTAAGAATGGAACAAAACTGAGATGAAGCTTGTTTGAATATGAAATAGTATTTGCTCAGTTTGGAAGATGAACGAAAATGGAATGAAAATGAGAAAGCAAGTTTACAGGTGATGATATGCTTGAAAATAAGTTTACAGGGTATAATATTTTTTTGTACAAGTGATAAAACTTGTTGTACAAATCTTCAGTGATATTTTTTTCCTTTTGTTGGCTGATGGAAATACTAGTTTGGGCTGCATTAATTAGCATTGTACCATATACATTTTTATTTCCTTCGGCTGAGATAATTTGGTATTACTTTTCTTTGTCTTCCTATACAAGCTTACATACTTATATCTATATTTCTTACTTTGACTAACCTGCATATGTTTTTGTACTTGCATTTTATTTGTTTGAACACTTTTACTTTGTTTTGTTTCTTATTTATGCATTTGTTTATTTAGCTAGCTTTGTATTTGTAAGCTACTACATACATATCTATATTTATTCGTTTACTGGCAGATTTTTTTCTTCTTCACTTGCTTATATTTGAATATATTTTTATTTTGCTTTGGCCTTATCTTCTTTGAAACCAAATAAAGTTCTATTTTTATTTTGTTTGTTATAATTTTACAAATTTGTTTACTTTATATTTTATATAGTTTATCTTATATTTATATGTATATATTATTAGTTCAAATTCGCTCATATATGCTCAACACATATATATTCACATACATATAATATTTACAATATCTAAATTTTAAATGATTTAACATAGGATTTATTTGAGTTCGGGGAAACTCGCTTCAATTTACAATGAATTTTACAAATTTTAATTCAAAAATTAATTTAATTATCAATTAAATGTAATTAAAATTCGGGGTCGTTACACCACCTATCCTGCAGAAACCCTCATCCCCTGTCAAATCTTGTAGGGCGACTACAGGCTGCACACTAATTGAAAAGATTTCTAAGGTAGATCGCTATGATGCTCAACCAAAGTCTTGGCCTTCATTATTCTCCACTAAACTGTGTAACATAAGAGATTACTTTCCAAGATATTTTGAGCCAAATTTAATTATCTATATCCCTCCTCCTGAAGTTGTAGAAGCAGGCAAAATTTTTGGCATGACCAATTTGTTGGTTTTTTCTCGATTACAGCCCACCTTATGTGGTTGTGAAATCCCACCTCATGAAGTTTTGGAAACTAAAAGGTAAAATTGCTAACTTCAAATGCTCTGAGAATAGGCTTTGCATTCTTGAAGCTGAACCTGTCATTATTATGGGAAAACCTTTAATTGTTACCAATTAGAGTACCTCTGTCAACTCTACTCGTGAGCAGGTACTATAGATTCCTATTTAGGTTCGTTTCTCATATATCTCTTTTGTTTTTCAATCTTTGGTTGGTATTGATTGGTTGGTAAATTTGATTAGCGAGTTGGTATGTTTTGATGAGGCGACAGTGAAGATGGACAAGTTGGGTTATGTGAGAGCTTTGATTGAGGTAATGCCCAATAGGTTATTATCGTAAGTATTACCGGTTGAACAGTCTTCTGGTCTAATTGCTATGGTAGATGTTGGTTATAAGTGAAAACCATCGATATGCGCTAATTGTAAATCGTTTGGACATCTTATCTCTTCTTGCAAGCATTCCCCTTGTCCTTTGTAAATGCCAAATGTTGATAAAGTTGAGGTTAAGCTTCCTATCCCAGAAAGGTCCCGCTTTCAAAAGTTGTGAAGCATGTTTGGGTTGCCAAATGCACATCCCATCCTCCTTAAGAAGGTACTTCTCCAGATAGTCCCATGCTTATTCCGCCAAGCTCTAGCTCTATCGTCGACACTATTGCTTGGAATTTTGTAGAGAAGACTTGGGTCCATGATGTGATGAAGTTTCTCTATTCCCCGATGTTTGACACATACTTTAAGTATATTACCAATTGGGATGGCAGGCATAGACCTTTGTTTTATCACGTTTCTAGTGAAATGCTTACACTTTCCGTAGATGGAAAATATGGAGAACACAATTGTGAGATTTTAAAGAATGAAACTTAGGATAGATGATTTATTTTCAATAAGTAGTCTATCGTGTTTGATCTTAATATTGCATTTCTATTTGGTGAGTACGTTGATGTCATTAGGTGCGATTCGTCTAAAGATGAATGTGAATCCTCCACTACGTAAGGTGGTTAGTTTGTATTTCATATAGTAGTTAGGGTGTCCAACTCCACTTCTATAATAACCTTTTTCTCTTTCTCTATAGTTGTTGAGCCATCTGTGCCGCACATCTGTTTTTACATTCATACAAAGTGGGCAATCACTATAACCAACTTGCCAGTCAAAATTATAATATTTCATTTTTTCTATAAAATATTTGTTGTATATTATTAATTATGAAATAATTTCAAAAAATAAATTTTTTTTATGACCGAAAACAAAAATGGGATATAAGCAAAGATGAATAATATATATAAAGTTGAACACACGTGCACGCGCGCATACACGCAAACATGCGCGCGCGCGCCCACACACACACACATATATATATATAGTGTGGTGCTAAGGGCTCCTCAGTTTTCACATCCTAATACTAGTACTAAAAAATACCATACCATATACTCCTACGCACTTCCAAATACCATACCACTAGAAACGGACTACTGCCCCTCTATACCTTTTAACTATCGTTAAAAAAACCCTAGACTTCGACGTTCCAATCAACTGTTAACTCTAGCGATGACAACGAAAATGAAGAAAGGTGGTAGCCCTAAAGAAGTACAGTCGTAGAAATCTACTTGAAGCTCCTTCCGGTAGCATCAACTAACTCAATCCTAAAGTAAGCTCTCAGACTTAAAGCTCCAATTTTTAGGTTTTCCTTCGACGTCGACGACGGTGTGTAGAAATCGGGAATTTTTTTACTATGGTGGTTAAATGTTGTAGCCTAGAATTTCTTGCGGTGGTTAATCACTATAGGTAATAATTTCCATCGACTATTATCTGTTGTTAGAAAAATATTTCTACGGTGCTTCCTGACCGAGGGAAATTGGTTTCTTCGTATTTTTTGTGTTTTTGTATTCCTTCATATATAATCCTCGTCTATTGTGTAATTGAAAAGATAAACAACCAATGACTACGTCATTACGCAGCAAATGAGGAACTTGAAAAAGCATGGAAAATGGCCATCGTCAAAGCATCGAAAAAAGAAGATGAAAGCAGTAATGAATACTAAAAAGCAGTAAAGCTTCAAATGGGGATGGTTCAGATGGTGGTGATGGTTCAAATGGCGGTGATGGTTCAAATGGTGGTGATGGTTCAACTAGTGGTGATGGTTCAGATGGTGATGGTTTAAACAAAGGATCAATGGAGAGTAACTCAAGTATGGATGGTTCTAGTGAGGAGAATGAGTTGGATGACCAAGGACCAGAACCATCTACTAAATTGCCAATTACCGGTCCTTCAAGTTTTAAAGCTAGTGAAATTGCACGTTCTTTGCTAACCATTAATAAATATCTTCTTAAAAGCTTTAACACACATCACATATGGAATTTGGAATAAGCATGAGGTTCGTGTACTTTGGTAAAACATATTTTATTTTTATAATTTATTGTGTCAAAAAGGGATTTATTGTATTACAGGAGAGAAGGCCATCGAAATGCATTTCACATCGGAGAAAGCTATAAGAATGGAGTTTCGAGGACATGCCAAGTGAAGTTGTGAAAAGGGTTAAAAATTCGGGTTTGAATAATTTAGTGCAATATGCATATAAGCATTTTGATTATGTAACAATATCAGCTTTCATCGAAAGATGGTATCCAGAAACCAAATCTTTTCATATATCATTTGGAGAAATGATAATTACTCCAAATGATGTTGCCCAAATCTTAAAAGTTCCTATAGTTGGTACTTATCTATACAAGGAGAAGGATGATCGCAATGTAATTGACCTATTAGTGGAATATTTTGAAATTGATGAAAGCAAGGCAAAGTAACAAACAAATGACTCATTTTCAGTGAAGCTTCACTGTTTATTGAATAAATTCAGTAAAAGAGAAAATAAAGAAGACTCAAACGAACATGATTATGATATTATTTCTTGCGCTTATCTTCTTTATTTTTCGGGTTGCTCAATATTTTATGACTAGTTTGGGACAAAGGCGTCAGTTAATTACTTGAGTTTAGAATACATTAACCATTTAGATAAATAGGCATGGGGAATGGAAGTATTAGCTTACTTATATTGTTAGCTAGGTTTGGCTTCTACATAAGACACTAAGCAAATGGCGGGTTACTTGACTATTAATTGTAAGAATATTTCATTATTTTATATTGAACTATAAATACTATATTTTTGTATTAACCCATATTAATGTAGGCATGGATTAATGATCATTTCCTTATGCTTCCAAATGCCATTCCTTATAAAAAATTATAATAACACAATGCCCAGGATGTGCAGATGGCAACCGATGAAACAATACGGTGATGCCACCTCAGCCATAATTCATTTATGAGAACAACTTGACTATTTAACTGCACAAGATGTAAGTGTATAATATTTGTTAAGTTTATTTTTAACATTGTAGGTTTGTTGGGACCCTTATCGAGATATGAGATCCCATACCCATGGCCCGATGTTGCATTTTACGATGGTGTTATATTATCTTTTGATACGGTTGAAATGTGCTATCCACAAAGAGTACTATGGCAATTTGGCATCTGTCAACGATCCCAACAATGGAGTCCAAAAGTGTCATAGTGGATTGAATTGTGTTAACTAAGTTTTTAACCCATCAGAATTCAATAGGAGTTAGAACATTCACACTATGCTAGAATAACTCGAGACTCAACCAAAACAACCAAGCAAACAAGTCAATAGGACTCGAGGAAAATCAGCCAATAAAATACTAAGTAGATGGATCGCTAGTGATCCATGGCAATCCATAAGGAAGAATCATGAGTCTCCTAAACCTCTTGCATTATGATTCATTACATTTCTAAGCATGCTTGCCAAGTTTCATAGCATGCCAAGCAATCAAGATTGAGAAGTGAAGATTCCTTCGATTCAAGCTATTTGACCAAAAGCAGCTAACTTAAAATAAACCTAGAGAACTCATACAGAGTCGGATTGACTTGAAATTTTGGGAAAACTCTTAGAAGATAGAAAAGAAGGCTCACAGAAAAAATGGGATCATTTGGAGGCTATTTGATGGATCACTAACGACCTAACTAAATGGATCGCTAACGATCCATGTAGAGTGGGCCCCAGTTGAAATTTCTATGGTAGGTCCCTAGAGTGTACCTGCAAAGTTTAGTCTAATTTCGTTAAGTTTTGAGCGAGTTATGGATGATTCTTCTGGACCAGATGACCCATGAAGATAGATGATCAAACAAACACCAAACGACTTGACATTTAGACAGGGCACTTAAATAGAAGATAAGAAGACAACCAAATTAAGATCGCTCAAAAATATGCTAAGTGGATGGATAGATAGCGATCCATCCCCTATGGATAGCTAGCGATCCATCAAGATAGGTCGGATCGCCCTCAAACTTTTCAAGCATTTTTGTAGCACTAAGTAAAGGCTTCTGGTAGAAAATATGCTAAGTTGATGGATAGCTAGTGAACCATCCGCTATGGATAGCTAGAGATCCATAGAAATGACTCAGATTGATTTGGGATTTTCGGTGATGACTTGGCATAACAACTGGACTCCTCTGCACTTGGACTTCTGACCCAAGACTTACTGAATTCCACTATAAATACCCACATGCCTGCTAATAGAGATGGATCTTTCCCGAGGAGAGAGCCGCCATTACTCTACTATAATTTCTTCACTTCTTCAACTTTCTTCTCCCTCACTATAGTCATTAAGGGGGTTACTATGATTCTTCAGTCAACCCTTGTACTTGTGACTTATTCTAACTCATTGTAACTTAAATCTAAGGACTGACTAGTTGATATATAGAGAGATTCAACTAGTATAATCATAATAAAGATTGATTAAAGTAGACGTAGGCTAAAGTCAGCCGAACCACTATAAAAAATTTATGTCTATTTTCTTACTTCTGCACTTTATTTGTTGTTTATCTAAGATTTGTGCCGCTAATTATCTGCAATGGTGCTTTCACACTTGATCTAGGGTGTTGATCCATTTTTTGGGTTAACAAATTGTAACACCTCGTATTTTACATTAACTAATTAATAGTTTGTAAATGATGGAATTTGACCATGAAACTTATACCATTGGATTTGTGGCAATTTTTTGATCAGTTTTCATATATAAACTTTTCCAATCGGAGTTTAAACGAAAAAATGAATGTAAGTTTTGAAAAGAGTTAAAAACACCAAATATTTTTGAATTTAATAAAACTTTCTAAGTAACACTTTTAAAGACGAGTTTTGGGATTTATATTTCAAATATTTTTTGAAGTTTTCATTCTTGAAAAAAAATGATAAAAACCAAACCATGATTTTAAATGTGGAGTAGATTGGAATTAGTACCTAGGTGAGATGGAAAAAAGAATAAGGTTATGAAGGAGATAGCGATGACTACTTTTGAAAAAGTAATCAGGAATCCCCGTAGAGTGTGAGGACACTAGAAAAAGCCTAGGAATATTATGTTGATATGTGTGTAACCCATAAAGATGATATTAAAGGGCACTTCTATAAGTTTTGGAATATGCTTGTAGCAGGCTTATAAATAAAGCAAATACGAAGAATTGAGAATACTATCAAAGAATGAGATTAAGAGAAGATAGTAACAGATGGTAAATACATATGGAAGACACTAGTAGACCTAAGTTAGGGAAGCAAAAGAGGAAAGAGAAAAATTATTACCCCAAGCTTAGTTGTCATTTAGTATGAAGACTGCATAGATTGTATTTCTCATTCACTATGGTGAGTGGAGGTATGGTTATTCCATAATTGGGTATGGAATGGAAGAGATGAATAGACCTTATTCATCATAAGTAATAAAGGAATGATAAGATTTGAAGATTTTTGTTGAATGATGGCCTGTTAGGAGGTTTCATTCTAATTGTAGTAGTAGTTAATGGTGTGGTGTTTTCTTCCAATGTTAATTTTTCTTCTCGTGGGGTTGTAAGCATTAGTTATTGCAATGAATTACGTTAAGGAAATGTTCTTTTTTTGTGTTTTCTAGGTAAACCGCAATGATTAGAGAAAACAGTAAAAATGAGATTTTATGAAATCACTTAATCAATGCAAGGGGAAAAAGTAGTTGAAACTGGAAGTTAAGGAATAAATTAAGAAGATTTATTTAACTAATTACTAAATAAAAGTAAAATGAAATTGCAAGTTTCGAAAAATAGAAATTTTTCGAATGATAAATTTCCAAAAGAAAAGGACAGGATTACGAAGAGGTGAGCCATGGGTCAAGGTTTCTATTCCTTGAAGACTGAAATTTAAAATTCAACATGTTCGCTGGTTGATATCAATAAGAAGGAAAAGTTTTTGGGAACTTAGAAATTTTCCGTGCAATTAAGTGGAGTCCGTTATGGACGATGGATGGTTGGCTAAACCTTGATGTTAGAAATGTAGAAAATTATTTATAAAATGTAATTATGCATATATTTTGGAAAAAAAAATTATGTAATATTTATTTATGAAAAGTTTTCATTATAAGTAATATGACTTTGAAAAAAATACACATATCTTTGGAAAGAATTTTAAAACTAAAGATTTTGAGTTTTATAAATTTAATCTGACATTGGGGAATAGTCGGTAAGTTGATTAGTGTAGATTTTACTACATAGCTGTATTTGTAGTAAAGTGGATACAGTGATCGACAAGGAAGCTGTTTTTTCTATGGAAGATTTTCTAGGATACCCTATCGATGAATTGAAAATTTTAAAAAAGGTTTTTGAAACATCAATGTTTTTGAAACATCAATGTTTTTGAACTTTAAAAATAAAAGTTACTTATGCAAACTGTACTTGGAAATGTAGGAAAAATGATTGGAAGCAAAGGAGTAGAATTCCATGGTGTAGTGGAAAAATGTTACGTATGGAAATATGGAATTTTCCATCTAGACCATTTCCAAGCATAAGAAGATAGGTTTAGAAAACCGAATTTTTCTAAATTTGGATATTAGCAATGGTGTGCTAGGAATTTGGATGGTAAGGATTTGATGGAAAATTGGTTGAATTATGCTTCTATTTATAGGAGTGTGGGAAAATTTGGGTGAAAAACCGTTTTTGATTTTTCAAACAGCTGCATTCATGTAGGGCTGCAAGTATATTTAGGATGTCAGCATCATATTTTTGAAGTTGATTTAAAAAGAAATAGTTGATATAAGAGGCGCCAATTAGAAATTATTATTCATGCATATCATATGTATTATGAAGCACTATGCACATGTACACAGATTGTTGCGAAATTGGTTGTGCACTAATTGACTGTTAGTGTAGAATGAATGTGCGACAGTTTACATGATCAAACCCTTACAAAATTTCGAGGACAAAATTCTTTTAAGGAGGGAAGAATGTAACACCCCGCGTTTTATGTTAATTAATTAATAAATAATAAATTATGAAAGTGGAATTTTTGTAAATGTTGGAATTTGACCATGAAACTTATACCATTAGATTCGTGGCGATTTTCTGATCAATTTTCATACATAAACTTTTCCAATCGGAGTTTAAACAAAAGAATTATTATCGTTTGAATTTTCGTAGTTGGAAACGGTTATATATGTAATTAGAAAATAATTTAAAATTAATTAATGATTGATTAACATCGTTAAAATTAACGGTAACTTAACGTTTGAGAAATATAACTAAGTTAAGAGATAACATTAATTTGACAATAAGAGAAAGAAATCAACAAAGGAATCAAAATACACCGAATTAGCCCATATGGGTTGACCATGACCTACTATAGGTCGACCATGAGCGCGGAAGCTCTGTCACTTTCTCTTATCCTCCAAAAATTCTATATGCTTAGAAATAGAATAGATTGCATGTATACAATTTGTAGAAGAATAGAAAAGGATAGAGGATGGAAGGTAGTTTCAAATCAGATGGTTATATCAAAGGTAAACTTTTAGATATGGTCCTAATTAATAAATCTAAATCTATTTTCACTAATCCAATTTATAATGAGATCTGTATAAATATTGTCTGTAGATTCGAATAAGGAGTTTAAAAAGTGGGGAATACAAATAATAGGGTCGCTTCTGGACTAAATCTACAGATTTGGGAATGCTAATTAAAGGTGAGTGGGAATATTATATATATTTTTATATAGTACTAGATTATATTGTTGCAAATTGATTTCTATAAGTTTGAGAACTGAATTTAAGTTGCAATGAATTCGTAAATGTGAAAAGTTGAGATATGAACTTGTCTATGTAATTACGTAATGATTAGTTTTAATGTTGCAATGGCGTAATGATTAGTTTTATTTATGTAATTACGTAATGATTAGAATTGTTAGTTCCTATGTCGGATATTAGTTAACTAAAACGTAATGAATTGGGATTTAATTTTATTCGATGTTGATGAATAAAGTCTGGAATAAAGTTAATTTGACTTTTGGGATTTTTGTGATATTTTAGTTTATTGAAGTTTGTATTGTTGCAAGTATATTTTCATATACTATTAAGTCCAAATTTACAAATATTTGAAATGACAAGGAGTAAATATATGCTTGTAAAAGAAAGAGGTGTACAAAATATGGATGGTTGCCCTATTTTGTACTTCATATTCCAATAAATAAAAAGAGAAATCCTTGTAATTACGAACACAGCGCAAACCCCCCTTTTTGTATAAGATAAGAAAATTTACTGTGTAACAATTAATTGATGAAGTTTAATTCCAATTTATTAAAATATAGAAAATCCCAAATGCGAAATATTGAATAAAAATGTAACTCAAAAGTTAATAAAACGGAAACTGATAAAAAAAGGAAGTCTCAGTAATAGGCAAGAGTAAGAAGCTAGGAAATGAAAGGGAACAAGTGTGATAATCTAATGAAATGAACTAAGTCTGATAATATAACGAAATGGATTAAGTCTGATAATTGAATGAAATGGAATAGAAATCAAAATGAATGTTGTAGTAACGATATTGATGTCTGAAATTGAGAAGTGGTAAATGAAATTAATGAAATAAAAGATAAACGCATAGTAAGACTGAAGACTTAAAATCAGACATAAAAGATGTTGAGGCAATAAAGAAAATAAAAGAATAAATATGCATAAGTCTGAATATGTATATAAGTAGCATCGGATATGCGTTTATGACGTGTGTGAATAATTATAAATTGTTTGTTATAATTATAATGGACCAATGTCTGAAAGTCATTAGACTGGGTTGGAATGCTAAAAACATATCCAACCAATAAGACCCATGGTGAGTGTACGATTTCGTACTGGAGGGGTACCCTTAGGTCTGGACTGTGCTTATTGCCTTAATTATAAATTTTATGTTATTATTATGTCGATCGCACAGTCAAATTAGGTCTGGTGCAAAGTTTTTAAGCGGAGGTGTTACCTTTGATTGCACTAGACAATCTAAATGGACGGTGAGTGAGATTGGACTTATACAACGTGGCACGAAAAGTTTGATGTGCTTAGGTACCAAAATGAGTTGCAACAAGTGTATGTAAAAGGCTAGCGTAATCAGGTACCATAAACTAGGGTTGGAGTTGCATATTTCTCGAGCTCGGCATCGATCTCTTGCGGTCAATGGGAAGGACATGGTTACACCTAACTGATCTCTTCCACCTACCAGGATTGGTCAGTTGGGTCATGCAACGCCAGAATTTTTTGTTCATTTTTTTGATAAGGTAAGGCTAGTTAACCCATACAAAGGTTCCTTCAAAACATAGACAGGGTGGTGGTGCGTGGAGCCTGAAATCGACGACAACTTCAAGACATAGATGGTCGTACGAGGTCAAATCGAGGTATGGATTTTTGCATTGCGCTCATAATGACGTAAGCTTTATGATGAAACTAGTTTTGATGAATTTGAAGACTATTTAAAATTTAGGCTAAAATCGGATGTCGTTCAATTTTAGTTCCAAACCGGAAAGCTTCTACGACAACTAAATCAATGTGAATGAATCTCACATTTTTGGTTAACCATAATATTATATAGTCAATATAATTATTTTTTAGATGCATGAATATTTTATTGTTGATTGTTATTGACTGTTGGATGATTTACTAGCTTATATTATTGGTTTGGATATATTCCTGCCCCTGGAGCGGATGAGACTCTATTACGTTCCCGTGTAAGAGCAGAAGACCCTTTGTATAAAAATCCCGCATCGAAGTAGTTGATTTTTATATTATTTAATTATATGTCGTATGTGATAAAAGGGGACAGATTGGAGCGATCCAACAGGGTTTCTCACACTGTTGATTTTACTTTTCATATATATTGTGATATATGACTTGTTGGATGCCATATTTGATGACATGGATATGATTTTGCTTGTTTAATGCTTTAGTAGCATTGGGCCATATTTTCGGTATTTTAAATATTGTAAAATAATGGTTTGATTTAAAAAGGGATTTCAAAGTGATTTTGAATAATATTTCTTGAATTATTTATTGAAGTAGTTTATTTCAAAATTAAACGTATGATTTTTAGAGATTATAAATTTATAGTTATATAAAATATTTTGAAATAGAGATTTTTGAACTATGATAAAGGTTTTTAAAATCTTAAAAGTAAGTCCATCTTTTATAATAAAGGGGTATGGTTTTTAAAGGATGATAGAAATATTTTGGTATAAGTATTTATTAACCATTTTATGTAGAGTTATACACACACACACACATATATATATATACATATATTAAGATTTATTTATAAATGTGAGATTTATAAATGTGATAAATTTATAAAAGTGATATTCTACAAATGAAGTGAAGATTTGTAAAATTGTATTTTTTTAATAAAACTATGGATTTTAGACGGTGTTTATAAATTAAAGGAAACTATCATCATTTAATAAATTGGTGAAATAAATCAAACTGTGGATTTATTATAAGATGCGGACTGATATTTTAGAAAATAGTTGATTCTATTTTGGAAATTGAAGGTGGGGGTAAATTTGGGAATAAACGATATTTTATAAATAGAAAGGAATTTATAAAAGAATTCATAAATGTGGGAGCAATATTAAAAAGGATGGTGATTGATGTTTTTAAATGGGATTTATAAATAAGTGAGATCTATAAAGGAAATAGAGTTATAAATGGGGTTCATAAATATAGGGATTTTATGAAAGGAAGTTTTATAAAAGAGAAGGAGATTTATAAATATAATTTTATAAATATGGAAACGATCATGTTGGAAATTAAGTATGGATTTTTATCAAGGAAATATAATTATGTTGTTTTTAACAAGGAAACTTGTCAACACTCCAAAGTTGTTTTTATGATGAGGTTAGTCCTTTTTAATCTCTTTTGGTTAAGTGGAAGAAGGTAAGATGTGGATAATCCTTTCAGTTCACCCTTTCGAATAGGTTTTTGTTATGATAATTTTCCCTTATTAACCTTTCGATCCTGTCGAAACGCTCAAATTCCTTTCTTTTGATCTTTCGAACTAGATGGAGTAGCTTGATTATCCCTTTGAAACAGTCCTTTTGAAGCAGTTGTGGAAGCCCTATGGATGGCTCTAAGATTCAAGGTTATGATCAGTTTAGAATAATTTTGACTTTGTTGAAAGCTGGAGTCTTAAGCGTCTTAGGTTTGGATTGGGAATTAAAGGTAAAACTGGTTTGGGCTAAGGTTTCAATCTATTCGAAAGTAGAAGTCCAACGAAAGGTGGCCTAGAGTCAATAGCTGAAATTACATGAAAATGCAGAGGTTTCGACCAAGTCGGAAGAGGCCTTTCGATGTGGTGGACACCTATAAAACACGATTAGATCTGATAAAAAGCTTTTGAAACAACTAAGTAATCAAGGATTCAGAGATCTTCCATTTATCAACTTAAAGAAGCCTTTATTGATCAATTCCCTAATTCAATTACAAATTAGGGTTACAACTTTTAGAATTAAGAAAGTACAAGTCTAGAATGAATGAGTTCGGATCCCCTAAACAAGACCCCTTGGGTCTTATTTATAGATGCGGGTGGGCACCTTTCGACCCAGTGCCTTCGACCTGGTCGAAAGGCGGCTTCAGATTCCTTCCGACTCCTTTTGGCACTTGCGCTCCCCTTTGCAATGCTTTCGAATGGGTCGAATGCATCCGTCTTCATCGAAAGGGGCGGTTGCACCTTCTCTTTTTTATGTTGCTTTGTAAGAGTTTTCGACTCTGTCGATGGGTTGTTTCCAGGGGCTTCGAAGGTGTTGAACTGGCGATGGTTTTGATGCTGTTTGTAGCTTCCAAACATATGCTTGCGACTTGATGTGGAACCTTCCCTGGATATCAAAGGCTTCGACCGGTTCAAAAGGCCTGAATTTGCTTCCGAAAGGGTTGTTTTGACCAAGATGTGCTTCTGAGTGACTTGAGTGAACCTTTGGACTCGAAAGGTTTGGCGTGCATATGAAAAGTTATTATGCATTGTCTTTGAAAGGTGTTGCTTTAACTCCTTTGAAAGGTCTTCATGCATGCGGAAGCACTTTCTTTGAAAGGTGGTCACTGGAACGGAAGAGTGCTTTCGACCCTTTCAACCCCTTCGAAATGTTGTGATGCTTCTGGATTTTGACTGTAGCATCCCTTCGACTTCTTCGAAAGGTCTTGCTGGTGCTTCTTTCTCTTGCTCTTCTTTGCTTTATATTCAAACTGGTTTCGACAAGGTCGAATGGATATTTGGTAGTAACATTTGCACCCCCTTGAGAAGGTATGCCCTTGACTTTCCAAGTCAATCATTTAAAAACCCTGAATATTTCTCGCCTTTTGGTATTCCATCGTGAATCTGGACCGTTCATTTATATCTGAACGAATGGTTTGCTGTCTTTACTGACTTTTCTTATAAATCACATTCTCCTCTTCTTCTCTTTCACTCATCTGAAATTAACAAACTTCGAGCAAAAGTAAAAATTCTCAAACCTCAAATCATTTTTTCTCAACTAAAGAAGAATCCAGCTCTAAAGTAAGTCAAAATTACTTCGCTTTTCAAATCTCTCTCTCTTTTAATTTTACGGTAGATTTCAACTTCTTAAACACTTACAATTAGGTTTTTGATTTTTTGTTTTGATTTACCTGGAACCGTTTAAGTTTTAAGTTTTAATTTACCTGAAAGCATTCTATTGTTTGATTCAATTTCATGGTTTGACTCGATTTTCTTTTTTTTATTAGTCTTCATTTTGAACTCAACCGATCCAAATTCTATCGTTCACGTGCTTTTTAGGGAAAAATTTCTTTTACCTCAATGATTTCAAGATTTTAAGTGATTGATTCTCGTTCGAATTCATTCATTTCATGATTTTTAAGTTTCTGGGTTGAAATCGAGTTTGGGGAAGAAGGAATCTTTGGTTAAGTTCGCCCAGAAGTTTTGAGATGTACGAACCAAAAATTTGGCGCTAGAATTTTACCTTTCTACCCCTTCGAAAGGGATTGAGGCGGCAATTTACTATTTTGATTTTTCAGCCCCTTTCGATGGGGTCGAAAGGTAATATAATGCCTTATTTTATTGACCTTGTCAAAAGGTTATTTAGTTCATACAAAACCGACCTCTTCGGAGGAAATTTTAAGCTTTCAGCTCTAATACCTTTCGAAGATGTTGGTTATTGCATCGTAACTCACACTTTCGAAAGCATAGATATTGTCCCATGGGTTGTACAACCATTCATACAAACTTGTTTTAAAAAAAATTTAAGTTAGAGATAGATATGTTTTATAAACTAGGCCGAGCAAAGCATACTTTGTAAAATTCATAAACCAAGCAAAACATTTCGACTTAGTCAAAACCCGTTGTGTTGATTGAAATTTAGTTGTTAGTAGGCTTTCGGAACCATGCATTCCTTTCGATTTCATCGAAACCTTCTGTAGCTAATGAGTCGAAACCTCCTAAAATCATCTTTCTCCAATATCATTCCCGTGGTAAAACTAAGATTGTAGATTTCGACAGTGTTGAAGGGTCTTTCCTTTTGTTTATTGAATATTGGTAGTGTATACTTTGTTCAAATTTTTATGTGTCGGTTCTAACTATTCCTTTCTAATAACAAAGTTCTTATTGAGCTTTTGACATTGTTGAAGAGTGACGGTTGGACATATACTTCAACCATCCCTTTCGACCCTGTCGAAAGCTCGGTAGATGCTTATATATGGGCTTTCGACATTGTTGAGAGGTGTTTGTTAAGTGTTAACTTTTATTTTCCTTTCGAATCTGTCGAAAGCTCAATAAATCTCATTTTTAACTTTAGCATTCTTTCAAGAATTTGAAGTTTCATGTTTCGTTTGATGTTCAAATTGTTGTAGTGGGTTTCTACTAATCCTTGAAAGAACGTTAACTTCATAACAAACTATAATTTCTAACTGAAATGTTTTCACCTGGCAGAATCATGAGTTCTCTGTAACACCCTATATTTTTGGGTAATATTATTTAGAATATTTAATTATTTAAATTAAATAAAATAATGTGTTTATTAGGGGATTGAGATTTGATTTAATTAAGGGTTAGCCGTACCATTTAAACAATGAATTAACAGAAGAATTAAAATGAAATAGAGGAGGGGTGAAATAGGAAAGAGGGCATTCCTATATCCTTAAAAGTTGGTTGTGTATCCTATACACGTTTATTTCCATTTATCAAAATATTAAAACCTTGAGGTCGGCCACCATTAATAAGAGAAAGGGGAGGAAGATTGAAAAGCTAAGGAAAAAGCTTAATCAAATCAAATTCATTCACATCTCAATCTCTTTAATCTCTAAAGCTAAGGTGAATATTGTTTACATCTCATAGTTGTTGTTTTTCGGTTTTAAGATGAAATTCGAAATATTTTGCATTGCTTTGCCATGTTTTTGAATGATGGAATGATTATATGTACTTGTTGATGATTTATGTATATTCATATTGACTTTATGACATGTTTTGATTTGAAAACCCTATTAAATAACATCCAAATGCCTGGCGAATTTTATAAAGATCTGAAATGATATTTTGAAGATGGGTTCAATTTTAAGAATTTATGTGGATTTCGTATGAATTTTCTAGTGAAGAAAATGTTATTTTGCGTTAAAAATTATTTACGGTTAAATAATTAATGGTTTGGATCTAAAATTGATATATGTTAGAAACATATTAAAAGTGATTTTCTGAAATTTTTGTAGAGTTTTCATAAGTGTTTTAATAGGTATATAAGATTATTTAAGGTATGAGACTTAAATGTTTTATATATTTATGAAAGGAGAAGGGGCTTTTTGTAAATAAATTCAAATTGTTAATTCTACAAAGTCGGTAGTACTTTTAGAAAAGAGAAACTTGTAACCAATCACAATTTGATAAATAAGGCAGGTTAGGTACAAAGAAATAGTTTAAAAAGGACTAATCTACATGGTTTATACTGTTTTGATGCTTTCGGCACCAGGTTCCGACTCCTTATCTTCGCCTCTGATTCCATCAAAACCAATGCACATGGTATCAGGGAACTGGTATGTTGTGAATTGGATGTAGGCAGAAGGTATAAGGTCCAAACCAGGGGTTCCGAAGGGATTGATGCACTACTTTGCTTTTAAATGGAAATGCGCATGCTTACTTTCGACTAAGTAGCTTTCGACTTGGTTAGCCGTCGAATAGGTCAAATGGATTTAAAGAAATGGTTTTGATTGAGTTTCGCTTTTGTTTTAAATGACTGCTTTCGACTAAGTCGAAACCTTTTGTTGTCGCTTTCTACCTTTCGACCCAGATGGTTTCGAAGGGGTTGCTTTGTTTTCTAAATATGGCCACTTTTCCAAAGCTTTCGAAGTGATAGTTTCGACACCATCACTTCTTTACTTAGGAAATGGTTTCGAAACAGATGCTTTCGACTTAAATGTTTTAAAGACCTTTTTCTCTGATTGAAGTATAACCTAAATGGTTTCGAAAGAGACGGTTTTAATGATTTCGAAAGGTGTTTCCACATGTTTTAAATTAAACCCAAGTGCTTTCGAAAGGTAGGTTTTGATGCCTTCGAAAGGTTTTAATGAATGGTTTCGAAGGGGTGGTTCCCCAGGGTTTCGAAAGGGTGGAAAGGAAAGGTTTTTCCTATGTTTTCGAAAGGCAATATTCAAAGGTTTTAAAAGAAGGATGTCAAGGATTTTAAAGCTTTTTGAAGGGAAGGTTTTTATGCTTTCGAAAGGAAGAATTTGAATGGTTTCGAAAGGAAGGATTTGGCCATTCGGCCTAGGTTAAGTAAAGGGTTTTACTTGCTTTTGAAAGAGGTACTTCCAATGGTTTTGAAAGGGTTGTTCAAAGGTTTTAAACAAAGGTTTCGAATGTATTAACTAGGCAATATAGTCTAAGTGTTTTCAAGTTAAAACGGGTTTTAACTTGTTTTGGAAGGATAGCTAATCCTCATTAAATTTCATCAACATTATTTTGAGTAAAGTATATATAACATGGCAAAATAGCTTAGAGTAAAGCTAAAGATGTATTTTCCTTATATAAGTATGATTCAAAAGGTTAAATCATTTTGAAAAGGTTTTTCAAGGAAAAAGATGAAGGGTAGTTAACCCTATGAAAATGACTCAGATAAGAAGACTAGATAGGACTTGTGTAGGGTCGCGCCCTATGTTCATTAGCTATTAGCCCTTAGTTAATTTAGTCTAGAATTCCAGTGCGTAAAGCTTATTCATAGGTAAGACTAAAATGTTGGTTACACACAGAAAGGAATATTTATGTACAGAGATAGGTTATTGGTTAGCCTGCAAAACCATTAGGATCAGTTGACCCTTAAAGAAGTAAGTTAAGGGTAGACCATCCAAAAGTTTTGTCTAATGGATGTTTAGACCATTTGATATTTTATCTGGGAGGCCTGAGTCAGCCAAAGGGACAGTTAGTCCGGTTTGTGGGCAGTTAGCCCAGATTTCGGACAGATAGTCCATTTATTACCTTTTTTAGCATAACGAATATTGCTATATTTATTATTATAATCAGTTTGATTAACCAGTTTGGTTGCAGTAAAAGATTTGCAAAATATATGTTTTGAAAAGGATATTAGTGAGGGGAAACCCGTTCCGCTAAGCGGCGCAGTCTCACTCAATACCAGTAAACCGAGATGTAACGGTATTATTCATATCAGGCTTTATGTCTGGCTCGATGTTTTTGTTTCCCCTAAAACTCTTGGGTGCTCAAAATTGATTTGAGTAGGCTGAGGGTTGAGGTTTTTAGGCCTTTTTGTTGTTTTGGCGAATAAAGCTTCCGGAGATGAGCAGGTGGCCGACAGATAGCTATTTAGGAGTTGCAATATATTTTGTTTATTTCCGCTGTGTATATTAAGTCAGTTATGACTATATTGCTTTAATCAACCAAGGGGCATCGTCATATGTCGCACTTGGCGTATTATTGTAATGATTATATTTGATCCAAAGCCTCAGAAACGTTATGGGATTATGTAACTTAGATATGAATTTGTTTTGAAATGTAATCAGTAAAATGTTGTTTTTGAAATCTGTGATTTTGTTCATGGATACCATTAGCATTACCGTATTTTATCACCAGAAGTTAATATTATGGATGATTGCAGCATCTGTAGCGCTTAGCTTTTGGCCTCTAGATACGGGATGTTACAATTTGGTATCAGAGCATAGGTTTATGAGAAACTTTAAACTAAAAAATGGTTTTTAAAACATAATCTTAAGGAATTAGAGTAAGATCGGGGTATGGGATAACATTATGGTATCGTACTTGTATTTGCTATATATATAAGTATACGCTTTATCTCTAGTCTCATATCTTTACTAGGTTATTTTTCTATATTTCATGAGATTTGAATACAGATATGGATGGTAGAAGAGCAAGAGTTAACCTAGGAGGGGAGGGCACCAATGGGAATGCCAGACCTAATACGAGGAGGATCCAAGGTCAGGCACATGCAGAGAATGTGGGTGATGGAGTCCGGCAAGTTGGAATGGAAGCTACGTATTAGTTTTTCATGAATATAATGCAAGCGAGTGTTGCAACAGGAGTGTTAGGAGGAAATGCTGCAGGAACAGGGTTCCGGAAGTTCTTGTAGTTAACCATTATGCTAAGCTGAGTGGAGAATATACTAAGCTTGGAGAAAAGCCATTTATTGGAACCAAAGATGCCATTGAGGTGGAGAATTGGTTGCTGCATTGTGAGAGGATCTTTGTAGATTTAGGGCTCAATGATGAGCAGAAGAGGAGGCTTGCTTCGAGATAGCTTCAGGGAGCAGCTTTGTTTTGGTGGAATAGTGTGACTGTGGCAGCGGATGAGAAAACCATGACATAGGCAGATTTCAAGAGACGGTTGAAACACCTCACAACCCTTAGTATACACAAAAAGGGCACACTAAAAGATGTGGTGCGTTGTAGGTATAGCTAAAACTTTACAGAGACTAAGATTCACAAGACAAAATAAATAAAAACAGTGGAAACATTTAAAATAATAACTTATTTATAAATCAAATTTCATAAGATAAGCCATAACCAAAATAAGTCTCAAAATACCAAATACATATGTCTTATGAAAAACACCATCTCAATCACAATATCAAAGTACATAAATAAAACCATCTCTCTTAATACTACTACCAGTACAACCAAACTAAAATAAAAAGAAAACTGGAACAAAAGAAGAAGAATACATGAAGAATCTCCAAAAATGTCACTCCTAGAAAGCTGGAAGTCTACTGCCCTTGTCTCTGCTGGCCTATAAGGGAAAAGGGGAAAATAGAGGAGTAGGTCAGACTAAAAGTCTGTTGAATGAAAGTAATTACTGGTATTATTAAGCAAGGTAAAGATAATAGACTTTGCAACAGTTCTAGTATAAAAGGAAATAAAGGAAAAGATAAAGCTGGAACAAAATACGGTTTAACTGTTTGCTTTGCTTGGATAGTTTTGATTATCTTGATTGTCTGCACTTTTCTGAAACTGCTTTGATTAGGCTGAAATCCCAATCCTAGTTTAATTACGCTGAAATCCTAATTATACCCTTTGATCGGCCTTCTATCTCTGTTGTGCCTATTGCGGGCTTGTCCCATCCTGTGGGTCCCACAGCAAAAGACACCTACTAAGCTCTTGGAACTCAATAGTGACTTATCTCCCTGCACTGAGGTCGCACGCTCGACCACCATTAGGTTCGCACTATCTGTTGCTCCCTCTTTGGACCTCTTAATTACCCTAAACAGCAAAAGTGTGCGCAGCCTCACCTCCGTGTGTTGTGAGACCACCAGTTCCTAACTGAAGGGAATGCTGCCAATACGGGTCCTAACAAACAAAATCTAGTTACGCCGCTTGCCCAAATCCCCTAGTTTGAGGTTCTAATTATTGACCACTTATCTACCCTAAACAGCATAAGCGTGTCCCAAGGGTAATGCTTCCGGTACGGGTCCTACTTCTTAATTACTGACCACTTATCTACCCTAAACAGCATAAGGGGAATGCTGCCGGTACGGGTCCTACTTCTTAATTATTGACCACTTATCTACCCTAAACGGCATAAGGGGAATGCTGCCGGTACGGGACCTACTTCTTAATTACTGACCACTTATCTACCTTAAACAACATAAGGGGAATGCTGCCGGTACGAGTCCTACTTCTATCTTTGCTTATTAACTTAGTATAAGTCTTTTTAAATAAGCCTCTTTTGTTATCTCTGCTATATTTTCTTATTAACTTATTCTAATTCTTATAATAAGCCTTTTTCTATTATTTCTTCTATTTTCTCTTTTTAGTTATAATTACATGTTATAACTGTGCTTGCAAATATCTTAAATTTGCCTATTTCAGTCTAAGTCCAATTTATTACAGTTCTTCTCATTTTACATCCCATTTTCTGTAAATTCAGTGTTCTTATATTTTAGTCCATATTAGCGAATTATTCTCTTCCATTTATTCCATTCGCGTAAAAGGGAATTAAAAAGAAATTGACATTTACAAAAGAAATCCCAACGTAGAATAGATGTAAATAAAATGTAAATAACAGTAAATAACTGTAAATACTGTAAATAATTGGAAAAACTGTAATTAATAATAAATAATTGCAAATAACTAAAATAGAATAGCTGGAAGAAAATAGACTGGAAAACAAGTCTAAAATTTACTTAAAAATAAACTATAAATAAACTTGCATAAAGGTTATCCCAAAATTGTAGAAAAACTATAACTATTGGAAACCCTATTATTTTAAATTACTTAAAAATCTAAAATAATTACTTAAACACTCACCTGTGGTCCTTAGCTCTTTTCCTTGGCTTTCCCGGATCCACTTGTAGGGTATAAAATATTTTAATCTCCTTGGAAAAATATTCCTTTTAGGGTCTAGCCTCAGGCAATGAACCCAGATGGAGAAAATATGAATGAGCAAAATAGCTAGGCCTAGGTTCTTATTTATAGTGTCACTTATGGATCTCAGACCGTTGGATTTGGAGATTAAATCTGGTGCAACCACGTCATAGGCTCGATGGGAACCGTCGGATGGAAGCACAAACGCACAGGATCGATCGAAATTGGTAAACACGTCATTTCATCTCCTTGACGTAAGTTCGTCCAAGAATGCATGCGGGTTGACCGCTAGGTCGATCTTTGCACATGGTAGGTCGACCTAGCCATTAGGAGGGTCGACCTGCCCTATTTTTTTTCTTGTTTATTTTGTAACTTCTTCGTTCTAGCTCGGATTCTGACAATCAATATATGGAAATTGACCAGAAAATTACCACGAACACAATGGTGCAACTCCCATGGTTCAATTCTGATAATTTCACAAAGTTATTTTATTATTTAATTAATTCGTTAATTAATTATTATAGCTTAAATTTTGGGTTGTTACATTCTCCCCTCTTTAAGGGATTTCATCCCCGAAATCTCTAAGGATAGAAGAATGAAACAAATATTTTCATCTAAATTCTACAACCAACTACTCAACCATCATCCATTACATCCATTGTCCTTAAGTTTTTCTAATGCAATTCATGATATATATATATATATATATGAAAATAGTGTAGTGTTAATGCCCCTAACTAATGCAAAAGATTAGGCGGTCTACTGATTCAGTCGACCTTCATTTTATGCAATCATGTATGTGCCATGTATGCAAATGAATGCAAATTGCCTAATGATAACTGATAGTTCTATATGCATGCTACAATCATCATCCAAATGCAACAATCATATGATAATCATCCATCTATAGCAACCATAGAAATAAGATAAAAATAAAATGCAAAAGCGCACACATCCATATGCATATGCTCTAGTGTCCTAGTTAGGCCGATCCCTAAGAGATAATAGTGCCTAGTGTAAGTATATGCGTCCATTAGCATCCACTATCAACCACTTGCAACCACTAGTATCGATCATACATAACATGTTCTAATAACATGCTTACACCAAATCCTACCATCCATAAGTTAAATCCTAAGTTCTACCCTTCCAAAGGATAATAAAGGAAAGAACCTATTCAAAACTAAAGACGGAAATAGGAAATTCAAAATTGATTATCAAAGAGATGTGGATAAGAGATATGTATTCTCTCCTAATCAAATCAATCTTCTCTGAAGTCTCTTTAACCATGTCGGGACCAAGTAGCAATCTCTCTGTAGACTCTAACCAACACGAAGGTGACTTGCACGGTCTTCCATAAAGAGCTTCGAAGGGTGCCATTCCAATGCTAGTCTGAAAGCTATTATTATAAGCGAAGTCTACTAAGGGAACATGCTCCTCCCAAGTTCCTCCAAAATCAAGAATATACATCCGCAACCATGTGTGTCTTACCATCTTACTAATATCACTTTACTGTTCTTCTATAGTCTACACACATAAAGCAACAATCCTAGGTTCTCACTAGTGTCCTATACACTTTATGGAAACTTCTATTATTACTTCTAAAAGTAATCACTGATATCTCCTCATCGCCTTACACTTTTCCCGTCACACCTAGGAAACGATTCCTACCTACTCCACATTTAAAAGTTTAGTTTGGTATTTATCATTTCAAAAACTAAAGCTTTTAAAATTTTAAAACATCGGCTTTTTCATAAAAATTTGGATTTTTAAATTTAACTGTCACTAAGTTTTTTTGCTTCCAAAAACTTATTTACTTTTTCACCAATCTTTAAAATATCTTTAAATGTTCTAACATGTTTTTAAAACATCTTCTTTTCATAGATTTTCAATTTTTGCAAAAACTGGAGTAGATAAGAACAATTATTTCATTAAAAACCCCTTAACTTTCCAATACCTAACCTTGGAGGAGTTTCTAACTACAAATCGGGACTTTCTACAAAGGCTTTCTATGATATCTCTCCTAATTAACACTATATCTAATTATTACAGTTAATGGCTTTATACCTTAATGTATCGAAACTACGTTCTTTTATAAGAAACCATTAACGCTAAAATCTTCTATGAATCCATTAAAAGAGGATTTCATGTTTATGTGAAATTACAAGGAACTTATTTTATATTTTTCGAAATAGGCTATACAAAATATGGTGCTTCGCATACCTTGTACATATCTTTCATGTATTCCTTATAATTTTCATAAAACATCTTTATTTGCGATTTGGTTTCATAGAAATTTTTTACCATTATTCATTTCATTCCAATAGATTAAAGTATGTTTAATCTATATTCTCTTACAATAGACAATTTCTATGAAATCTATCAATTTTCTAATATTCAACTTACACTTTTCTTTTTAGAAAAATTCATTTTCAAAACTATTTTAATATATCCATAACTACAAAAAAATCCTTATACTTATTGTTTGTACCAAAATTGGGCACAACACCCTTCGGATGTGTTTGAAGAGATAAAATGAAGAAAATAAATGTAAAATGAAGCAGATCTAACAAACACACCAATAAACATATAAGAAAATGCATGGAAACACACGGATTTAGAGTGGTTCGGCGAATTGCCTACGTCCACTATGAAATAACTGATGTTTATTGAACTTTACTCGCTGATTACAAAAGGTTACAGCAGTACAACTGAAATTTGATAATCATTTCGGCAGAGTATCGGTGTAGAGAAGCCAAAAATCTCTCTTTTCGGTAGGTCTAGGGTTGCTGTTTATAGGCATAGGCTGTAAATATCTCGCTCGGATCTCGGGAGACCTCTTCTTGCACGTGGGTGGGCCTACGTGATCGATCCCATGCTATTTGCACTCGATCTGTGATCGATACGAACCAAATTCGCATCGATCGAGATTTTGTCTGATCGAGTCGAGATCGATCATGAACATTATCAAGGTGGTACGCAAGCTCCTGTGAAAATTTGATGGCATTTGGACTTGTAGATTTTGAGTTATGATCGATGCAAGTTTGGATTTTTCATAAGCTGTTGAATTCGTATCGATGATGTTCGTATCGATAGCGTGGATCTATTCATATCGATCTTGCATGCTACTTCGTATCGATGGTTGAAGGATGCCTACATATCGATGCTTCATGTTGCTTTCTTCGTATCGATTGGTGGTTGTTGCTGTTAGTATCGATGGTGGGAGATCGATACGAAATGGATGGAGGGAGACCGATACGAAATGAGCATTTGTTGATGGATACGAAGTGCTGTTAACATGATGGATATGAAATAGCTTCATTTTATGGATGCGAAGGAAGTTAGTAGGCGATGGATACGAACTGAATCTCTGTTGGGGAATGGATATGAAATTGGATGGATACGAATAGAGTTGGATTTCTCAACCATGGTCGATCAATATCTTGAGCATACGAACTCCGATTGACTTGAAATTTGAAACGTTGGCTTTCATAGCTTTGCTTGTTGCGTCATATTAATTGTAGCTCGATCCGGACTCGGGCAAAATTTACCATTATCCATAGTGAACCTATGTATAACTGATCCCAGGATGAACTGTCATTGGTTTCTAGTCAAGTTCTTGGTGTCACGGCCTTGCCAAAATGCGGGATAACACTTATAAAAAAATAAGTGTACTTACAAACCATTTTATTTCTATACTTAAAAATTATCTTTAAAACACAATTTTTATTTGGGTCAAAATAGATGTTGCGTAAAACACCGTTACTACAACCCAAAAATACTAGTGTATGGATTCAATTAAAATAAATACTAATAAATCTCATATACTTTGTAAAGACATTTCCTTTGGGAGTCACGTACTATAACAATAATGTTATAATCTATGCCCTCTTTATTTTCCACGAAAACATCTATTACAAAGATAAATGTTGAAACCTATGTTTTCGGTATTTAATACACTTTAGTTCTTTATTTTTAAAATCTTTGTTTACTTTCAAAGATACTAGCGAGCCATATACGCTCTATAATTCTAAAAGAATTTCACTTTTAACAAAATTTACACCATATAAAAACCAATTTAAATTACATACCATTTTTTTCAAAAACCCAATATTTACTTTCTTAAAAATATTGACAATTATACTTTTCAACTTTTCAATTCTAATAATTTCATTTTAATGGGCTAAACCTAAAGTGGATTCTCTTCTTACTATCCTAGGAGTACCCTTCCTAAACCTTGGAAACTTCATTTCCTTACTAAAGTCTTTTGTTCCTAAGGCTCTACCGTTAAATCCTCTTCTAATTTTTGCAACTATCTGCACATGGGCCTTCCTCGAATCTATTGTGCATCTCCAATCTTGGCCTACAACTGTTTGGATTTCCACAATCCGAACCTAAATGTACAAAATCGTTTCTCAAACTTCTACCATGTGTAGACCTTCTCTATGCCTCAAGAAACGCATTTTCTTACGCCAAAAGTGACACTTGCCTTAAACCGATGAATGCGAAGTGTACAAAGAACCTCCTTAAAATGTCAAGGAATCTCTAATGACTGGAATGGAATTTAGCGCTCTTAGTGATGAATCAAGGGAATAAAGGAAGCTCAACATGACTGACCCCTGTTGGTCGCAAGAAACCTCGAGAGTCCTACCGCTCCATGTCTTTAGTCTAACGACTCTCCTCTCGCAGTCCATTATTGCTCCATAAGTGGATAACCATTTCATCCCCAAAATCATCCCATACCCCGAAACTCCCAATACATAGGCGTCATAATCAAGCTCTACATCTAGTATAAAAATTTTCAAACCCCTACAAATCATGGATAAATATGCCGATCCTCCTATGTGGTTTGAAACAACTATGGGGTCTACCACTAAAGAGATATCTAAGTGCAAACAATCAACTAAAGAACTCGAATGAAAGAGTGTGATGCTCCAGAATCGAAAAGAGTCCGAATGGGAAAATAAAAAATAGAGATCAAACCTTCTACAAAGATTTTCCTACCTCGATCTGGTCCACTACTAGAAGTTCTTGCATCCAAAGCATGTACTTGCACTGTAGGTGCACCTGCTCTCTGCCCCGTTCTCTGAGGACAAGCTTTACTAAGGTGACGAGGCTGTCCACAACTATAACACCTTCCCTTCATCATCTAATTCTTACAGTCCCTTGTGTAATGACCAACCAGTCCATAGTTATTTCATTTCTCGCTTTTCTTGATCCGCTTCTGAGGTCCTCCAATCCTAACAGCCCAAACATTCGCTCCGTGTCCTTCAACCTAGCTCGCACCTCCATAAAATCTTCTGTACCAAAAAATGTCTTGCCTCCTAGATTGGCGAAATCCTTGCATAGATTAGAGAAATTGGCTACCACGGGTGGATTGATGGGATTTCCACTCACTGGTGCTGGATTGGACGCTTGCCCTTGCACCTTTGGAGTCGTAGCTTGAAGGTATCTACGAAACTAGCCTGGGATTGGGACTACCTCTGGAAGACTAGGGGCATCCGCAATTCTATGCAAAGAAAAAGAGAACTTAGGCTCGAAAGAACCGAAGGAAGATTGAACCGGACTTTGAGGGGATTTTTATAAAAACTCTTTTATACTTGAAAGATATTTCTAAGAGTTTCTTTTTGAAAAATACTTTTAACACAAGTTATTTTGAAAAATACTTTACCTTTTAAAACAAGTTTTTAGGAATCCTGTAACCTTGGGCTCTAATACCAAGTGAAACACCCCCACAAACCTTAGTATACCCAAAAGGAACACACTAAAAGATGTGGTGAGTTGAAGGTATAGCTTAAACTTTACATAGACTAAGATTCACAAGACAAAATAAATAAAAACAGCGAAAACATTTGAAACAATAACTTATTTATAAATCAAACTTCACAAGATAAGTCATAACCAAAATAAGTCTCAAAATACCAAATACATATGTCTTATGAAAAACACCATCTCAGTTACAATATCAGAGTACATAAATAAAACCATCCCTCTCAATAGTACCAGTACATCCAAACTAAAATAAAAGGAAAACTGGAATAGAAGAAGAAGAATACATGAAGAATCTCCAAGAATGTCACTCCTGGAAAGCTGGAAGTCTACTTCCCTTGTCTCTACTGGACTATGGGGGAAAAGGGGAAAATAGAGGAGTGAGTCGGACTAAAAATTTGGTGAATGAAAGTAATTACTAGTATTCTTAAGCAAGGTAAAGATAATAAACTTTGCAACAGTTCTAGTATAAAAGGAAATAAAGGAAAAGATAAAGCTGGAATAAAATACGGTTTAATTGTTTGCTTTGCTTGGATAGTTTTGATTATCTTGATTATTTTCACTTTTCTGAAACTACTTTGATTAGGCTGAAATCCAATCCTAGTTTAATTAGGCTGACGTCCTAATTCTACCCTTTGATCGGCCTTCTATCTCTGTTGTGCCTACTGCGGGCTAGTCCCATCATGTGGGTCCCACAGCAAAAGACACCTACTAAGCGCTTAGAACTCAATAGCGACTTATCTTTTTACACTGAGCCCGCACGCTCGACCACCATTAGGCTCGCACTATCTATTGCTCCCTCTTTGGACCTCTTAATTACCCTAAACAGCATAAGCGTGCCCAGCCTTACCTCCGTGTGTTGTGAGACCACCAGTTCTTGACTGAAGGGAATGCTGCCGATACGGGTCCTAACAAACAAAATCTAGTTGCGCCTCTTGCCCAAATCCCTGATTTGAGCTTCTAATTATTGACCACTTATCTACCCTAAATAACATAAGTGTGTCCCAAGGGGAATGCTGTCGGTACGGGTCTTGCTTCTTAATTATTGACCACTTATCTACCCTAAACAACATAAGGGGAATGCCGCTGATATGGGTCCCACTTCTTAGTTAATGACCACTTATCTACCCTAAATAGCATAAGGGGAATGCTGTCGGTACGGGTCCTACTTCTTAATTACTGACCACTTATCTACCCTAAACAGCATAAGGGGAATGCCGTCGGTACGGGTCCTACTTCTTAATTGCTGACCACTTATCTACCCTAAACAACATAAGGGGAATGCTGTCGGTACGGGTCTTACTTCTTAATTGCTGACCACTTATCTACCCTAAACAACATAAGGGGAATGCTGCCGGTACGGGTCCTACTTCTATCTTTGCTTATTAACTTAGTATAAGTCTTTTTAAATAAGCCTCTTTTGTTATCTCTGCTATATTTGCTTATTAACTTATTCTAAGTCTTAAAATAAGCCTTTTTCTATTATTTCTCATATTTTCTCTTTTTAGTTATAATTACATGTTATATCTATGCTTGCAAATATCTTAAATTTGCCTATTTCAGTCTAGGTCCAATTTATTACAGTTCTTCTCATTTTACATCCCATTTTCTGTAAATTCAGTGTTCTTATATTTTAGTCCATATTAGCGAATTATTCTCTTTTATTTATTCCATTCGCGTAAAAGGGAACTAAAAAGAAATTGACATTTACAGAAGAATCCCAATGTAGAATAGATGTAAATAAAACGTAAATAACAGTAAATAACTGTAAATGCTGTAAATAACTGTAATAATTGGAAAACTATAATTAACAATAAGTAATAGCAAATAACTGAAATAGAATTGCTAAAAGAAAATAGACTAGAAAACAAGTCTATAATTTACTTAAAAATAAATTGTAAATAAACTTGCATAAAGGTTATCCCAAAATTGTAGAAAAACTACAACTATTGGAAACCCTATGATTTAAATTACTTAAAAATCTAAAATAATTACTTAAACACTCACCTGTGGTCCTTAGCTCTTTTCCTTGGCCTTCCCGGATCCACTTGTAGGGTATAAAATGTTTTAATTAAAAAGATCTCCTAGAAAAAATATTCCTTTTAGGGTCCAGCCTCAGGCAATAAACCCAAATGGAGAAAATCTGAATGAGAAAAATAGCTAGGCCTAGGGTCTTATTTATAGTGTCACTTGTGGATCTCAAACCGTTGGATTTGGAGATTCAATCTGGTGCAACCACGTCATAGGCTCAATGGGAACCGTCGAATGGTAGCACGAACGCACAAGATCGATCGAAATTGGAAAAACACGTCATTTCATCACCTAGACGTAAGTTCGTCCAAGAATGCATGTAGGTTGACCGCTAGGTCAACCTTTGCACATGGTAGGTCGACCTATAAGTCGACCTAGCCATTGGGAGGGTCGACCGTAGGGTCGATCTGCCATATTATATATATATATATATATATATATATATATCTTGTTTATTCCGTAACTTCTTCGTTCTAGCTCCGATTCTGACAATCTATATATGGAAATTGACCAGAAAATTACCACAGACACAATGGTGCAACTCCCATGGCTCAATTTTGATAATTTCACAAATTTATTTTATTATTTAATTAATTCATTAATTAGTTATTATAGCTTAAATTTTGGGTTGTTACAGAGATTCCAGGAGAGGTACATGTCTGTAATGGCACAGTTTGCTCTGATCAGAAAGTTTGTTGAGTTAGAGCAGGGAAGGATGTATGTTTTGGAGTATGCCAGAAGGTTCGAGGAGTTGGCTAGATATGGGTATGCTTCGGTGGATATAGTGATGAAGAGGAATGAGAAGTTCATCAGGGGGCTGAATCCAGAGTTAGCAAGGGCTACATTACCTCATATTAGAGATCCTTCTGATGTTGTAGTGGAGATGGCCTTAAGGCATGAGGAGATACTTGATTCTCTAGAGAAAAGTATGGCTAAGGAGGTCCAGGTGGGGCAGAGTTAGAAAAGGAAGTTCTTTCCTAAGAAAGGTGCTCAGAAGGGTGGAGCAGCCAAGAAAGGGAAGTCTGAGATTGTTTGCTTCAAGTGCGACAAGAAGGGGCAATTTGCTAATGAGTGTCATGCTGGAATGGCAAAGGAAGTGACCAAAAAGAAGAATGTCAGGTGCTTCAATTGCGACCATATTGGCCACTATAAGAATCAATGCAAGGAGCCCGCTAAGGATGGAAAGGGCAAGGTGTATGCATTAGAGTCTTCTACTTCGAAGCCAACAGCTCAGGAGAAGGGAATGGCAGTTTTGGGAGGTACGCTTCAGATTCATGGTATGTCTATTAACGTTCTATTTGATACCGGTGCATCCGTTTCTTTTATATCTAGATGTTTGATAGATAAGCTTAACATAGAACCCACATATTTAGTTACCTCCTTACGGGTTGCGAGTCCAATAGGAGGGTATGCAACTCTAGGGTTGAGATGTGACCGGTTAGAGTTTGACTTGTTAAGTCATACTTTTGTTTTCATTTTGCATGTGTTTGATTTTTTTAGGGTTTGGAATTATTCTTGAGATGGATTGGTTAAGTGAGTACGATGTTAGGATATTTTGCCAGGATAGAAAAATATCACTTAGGCACCCTGATTGTAGCAACAAGATTGTTTATACTGTAGAACGTTCTAGCGGTGTGGCGAATGCTTTGTTAGGTGTTATTAAATTGGAAGACAAGATAAGTCAAGTTTTTATGGTTAGAGAATTCGCGGATGTTTTTGAGCCTGTAGTAGGATTGCCACCGAAACGAGCCATTGAGTTTCAGATAGATTTGGTTCCTGGAGCAAAACCGGTGAGTAGACCACCAAGTTGGATGACCCCTACAAAGATGAGGGAGTTTAAAGTGCAGTTGGTGGATTTGGAAGGCAAGATTTTTATCAAACCGAATAGTTCACCTTGAGGAGAAGCCGCAGTGTTTGCTAAGAAGCCAAACGGATCGTTAAGGCTATGTATCGATTATCGTAAATTGAATGATAGGACGATAAAGAATCGATATCCATTACCGAGGATTGACAATTTGTTCGATCAGTTCAGTGGAGCCAAGATATTTTCTCAGTTGGATTTGGTGATAGGTTTCCATCAGCTCGAGTAGTAGAAGATAGTATACCTTTGACGACATTTAGGACCAAATATGGGTCGTACGAATTGTTAGTTATGCCATTCGGCCTGACTAATGCGCCAGCTTTCTTTGTAGATTTGATGAATCGAGTTTTCTGAGAGTACTTGGATAGGTTCGTAATGGTTTTCATAGATGATATCTTGATATACTCTAAGGATGAAAGAGAGCATGAAGTTCATCTTAGAGTGGTGCTAGAGACGCCGAGGCAGCATCGGTTGAAGGTGAAGTTCTCGAAGTGTCATTTCTGGAAGAAAGAAGTGAAGTTTCTTGGTCATTTGGTCTTAGAGAAAGGGTTGTCGGTAGATTCGACTAAGATTGAAGCAGTGAATAGTTGGAAGAGACCAGAGGAAGTGACTGAGATAAAGAGTTTTCTTGGATTAGCTGGTTATTATCGTAGATTCATTAAGGATTTTTCATGGATAGCAGCACCGGTGACCAAGCTAACGAGAAAGTATGTGAAGTTTGTATGGACCGATAAGTGTGAGGAAGCATTCCAGAGTTTGAAACACTTGTTGACCCATGCAACTATGTTGGTTGTTTCGGAAGGGAATCAAGATTTGGTGGTTTTTATAGATGCGTGTAGAATAGGATTAGGAGCTGTGTTGATGCAGAGTGGTAAAGTGATTGCCTATGCTTCTAGACAGCTTAGATCGCATGAGGTCAGATATCTGACGCATAATTTGGAATTGGCTGTAGTGATTTTTGCATTGAAGGTGTGGAGACATTACCTTTTAGGAGAAAGGTTTAAGTTATATACTGATCATAAGTCGCTGAAGTATTTGTTCTCTCAGAAAAAGCTGAACATGAGATAGCAGAGATGGTTAGAGTTTATAGCCAATTATTATTTTGAGATTGAGTACACACCAGGGAAAGCCAACAAGGTTGTGGATGCACTTAGCAAGAAACATCAGAATGCAGTATTGGCGATGATTGCTGGTGGAAAGATTTGAAAGCATTAGCAGATTGTAGAGTGTAGTGGAGATCCAAGGCTGGGTCTAGCGGAGAGACTGTTGTATTGTCTTGTTTGGAAGTTCGACCAGTGATGATCGAAAAGATTGCTTCTAAATAGGAGGAGGATCCAGTGTTAGCTGAACGGATCAAGAAATTAAGAGATGGAACCGAGAGCGATGACTTATAGGACTTCAGTCTTGACCAGAATGGGTGGTTAAGAAAGAAAGGGAGATTATGTGTTCCGAGTGTAGGATACATAAGGAAAGAAGTTTTGGAGAAATTCCATCGTTTTAAGTTCTCTATTCATCCAGGAGGAACTAGGATGTATCAAGATATGAAGAGAAGTTTCATTTGGGAAGGTATGAAGCGAGATATTGGCTTATGGGTAAAGAAGTGCTTGAATTGCTAACAAGCAAAGGTTGAACACAAGAAGCCAAATGGATTGCTTCAGCCATTGGATATTCCGATATGAAAGTGGGATTCTATTTCCATGGATTTTATTGATAGGTTGCTAAGGTTGAACAGTGGAAATGAAAGTATATGGGTTATAGTGGACAGATTGACCAAGAGTGCCCATTTCATTCCAGTTAAGTCAACCAGAATGGCACCTGTATTAGTGAAGTTGTTTATGAAGAATGTGTTTAGACTGCATGGAATTCCTAGTAGCATAGTAAGCAATAGAGATTCCTTATTCACTGGTGAGTTCTGGAAGAGTCTACGGGAAGTTTTGGGGACCAAGCTCAAGATGAGTACCGCTTACCATCCGCAGACAGATGGGAAAATGGAAAGAGTTAACAAAATCTTGGAAGATTTGGTAAGAGCTTGTGTACTAGATTTTGGGAGATCATAGGAAGACTATCTACATCTAGTCGAGTTTTCGTATAATAATAGTTATCAGACTAGTATTGGGATGGCATCGTTTGATGCTTGGTATGGAAGGCCAAGCAAATCTCATGTTTGTTGGTTAGAGACCGGGGATAGGTTGGTTCTTGGTCTAGATTTGGTTAGAGAAGCTATAGAAAAGATTGAGGTCATTCGAGCTAGGATGAAGGAGGCTCAGTCTAGGCAGAAGAGTTATGCAGATAAAAGATGGAAAGATTTAGAGTTCTCAATTGAAGATCAGGTTTTCGTTGAGGTGTCATCGATGAAGGGTGTGATTAGATTCGGAAGATCGGGAAAGTTGGCACCGAGATTCATTGGACCTTTTCGTATTGCTGAGAGGGTCGGGAAACTAGCATATAGAGTCAAGTTATCGAGTAGTTTGGCAGAAGTTCATGATGTTTTCCATATCTCTCATCTTAGAAAGTGTGTTAGAGACCCGGAGACTACTATTTCACTGACAGTGCTAGATGACTTAGTGGTAGAACCGGACTAGACTATAGTGAGAAAGCCGATTCGCATTATTGCAAGAGATGAGAAGAGGCTTAGAACCAAGACAGTCAGATTAGTTAAAGTCCAGTGGAGCGAAGATGACAGAGATGGTTCTTGGGAAACTAAAAGCAGGATGAGAAATACTTATCCTGATTTATTTGATGGTTTGTTTTACCACTTTGATTGATGTGTTTTGTACCTTATCGTAATTTCGAGAACAAAATTCTTCAAGGGGGGAGTTTGTAACACCCCATATTTTAGGGTAACATTATTTAGAATATTCAATTATTTAAATTAAATAAAATAATGTGTTGATTAAAGAATTGAAAATTGATTTAATTAAGGTGTAGCCGTGCCATTTAAACAATGAATTAAAAGAAGAATTAAAATGAAATAGAGGAAGGGTAAAATAGGAAAGAGGTCATTCCTATATCCTTAAAACTTGGTCGTGTATCCTATACACGTTCATTTCCATTTATCAAAATTTTAAAACATTGAGGCCGACCACCATTAACAAGAGAAATGGGAAGAAGATTAAGAAAAGCTAAGGAAAAAGCTTCATCAAATCAAATCCATTCACATCTCAATCTCTTTAAACTCTAAAGCTAAGGTGAATAGTGTTTACATCTCATAGTTGTTTTTTTGGTTTTAAGATGAAATCCAAAATATTTTGCATTGATTTGCCACATTTTTGAATGATGGAATGATGATATATACTTGTTGATGATTTATGTATGTTCATATTGACTTTATGATGTGTTTTGATATAAAAACCTTATTAAATGACATTCAAATACCTTGTGAATTTTTATGAAGTTCAGAAATGATATTTTGAAGATGGGTTTCAATTTTCAGAATTTTCTGAATTTATGTGGATTTCATATGAATTTTCTAGTGAAGAAAATATTATTTTGGATTAAAATTTATTTACAGTTAAATAATCAGTGGTTTGGGTCAGAAATTAATATAGGTTAGAAAACATATTAAAAGTGATTTTCTGGAATTTTGGTAGAATTTTTCTAAGTGTTTTAATGGGTATATAAAATTATTTAAGGTATGGAATTTAAATGTTTTATATATTTATGAAAGGAGAAGGGTCTTTTTGAAAATAAATTCAAATTGTTAATTCTGGAAAGTCGGCAGTACTTTTAGAAAAGAGAAACTTGCAACCAATCACAATTTGACAAACAAGGCAGGCTAGGTACAAAGAAATAGTTTAAAAAGGACTAATCTACATGGTTTATATTGTTTCGATACTTTTGGCACCAAGTTCCGACTCCTTATCCTCGCCGCCGACTCCATCGAAACAAATGCACATGGTATCAGGAAACTGGTACGTAGTGAATTGGATGTAGGCGGAAGGTACATGGTCGAAACCAGAGGTTCCGAAGGGGTTGATGCATTACTTTTCTTTTAAATGGAAATATGCGTACTTGCTTTCGACTAAGTAGCTTTCGACTTGGTTAGCTTTCAACTAGGTCAAATGGATTTAAAGAAATGGTTTCGATTGGGTTGTGCTTTTGTTTTAATTGAATGCTTTCGACTAAGTTGAAACTTTTGCTACCGCTTTCTACCTTTCGACCCAGATGGTTTCGAAGGGGTTGCTTTGTTTCTAAAATATGGCCACTTCTCCAAAGCTTTCAAAGGGATGGTTTCGACACCATCACTTCTTTACTTAGGAAATGGTTTCGAAACAGATGCTTTCGACTTAAATGTTTTAAAGACCCTTTTTCTCTGATTGAAGTATAACCCAAATGGTTTCGAAAGAGACAGTTTTAGTGGTTCCAAAAAGTGTTTCCACATGTTTTAAATTGAACCCAAGTGCTTTTGAAAGGTAGGTTTTGATGCCTTCGAATGGTTTTATGGGTGGTTTTGAAGGGGTGGTTCCCCAGGGTTTCGAAAGGGAAGAAAGGAAAGGTTTTTCCTATGTTTTGAAAGGTAATATTCAAAGGTTTTAAAAGAAGGATGTCTAGGATTTTAAAGCTTTCGAAGGAAGGTTTTTATGCTTTCGAATGGAATAATTTGAATGGTTTCGAAAGGAAGGATTTGGCCTTTCGGCCTAGTTAAGTAAAGGGGTTTACTTGGTTTTGAAAGGGGTACTTTCGATGGTTTCGAAAGGGTTGTTCAAAAGTTTTAAACAAAGGTTTCGAATGTATTAACTAGGCAATATAGCCTAAGTGCTTTCAAGTTAAAAAGGATTTTAACTTGTTTTGGACCAATAGTTAATCCTCATTAAATTTCATCAACATTATTTTGAGTAAAGTATATATAACATGGCAAAATAGCTTAGAGTAAAGCTAAAGATGTATTTTCCTTGTATAAGTATGATTTAAAAGGTTAAATCATTTTGAAAAGGTTATTCAAAGAAAAAGATGAAGGGTAGTTAACCCTATGAAAATGACTCAGATTAGAAGACCAGATAGGACTTGTGTAGGGTCGCGCTTTATGCTCATTGGCTATTCGCCCATAGCTAATTTAGTCCAGAATTCCAATGTGTAGGTCTTAGTCACAGGTAAGACTAAAATGTTGGTTACACATAGAAAGGAATATTTATGTACAGAGAAAGGTTATTGGTTAGCCCGCAAAACCATTAGGATCAGTTGACCCTTGGAGAAGTAAGTTAAGGACAGGCCATCCAGAAGTTTTGTCTAACAGATGTTTAGACCATTTGTTATTTTATCTAGGAGGCCCGAGTCAGCCAAAGGGACAGTTAGTCCAGTTTGCGGACAGTTAGTCCAGTTTGCGGGCAGTTAGCCCATATTTCGGACAAATAGTCCATTTACTACCTGTTTTTAGCATAACGAATATTGCTATTTTTATTATTATAATCACTTTGATTAACCAGTTTGGTTGCAGGAAAAGATTTGCAAAATATATGTTTTGGAAAGGATATTACTGTGGGAAAACCAGTTCGGCTAAGCGGCATGGTCTCACTCAATCTCAGTAAACCAAGATGTAATAGTACTATTCACACCAGGCTTTATGTCTGACTCGAAGTATTTGTTTCCCCTTAAACTCTCGAGTGCTCAAAATTGATTTGAGTGGGCTGAGGGTTGAGGTTTCCAGGTCTTTTCATTGTTTTGGCGAATAAAGCTTCCGGAGACGAGCAGGTGGCTGACGGATAGCTATTTAGGAGTTGCAGTTTATTCTATTTATTTCCGCTGTGTATATTAAGTCAGTTATGACTATATAGCTTTGATCAACCAAGAGGGCGTCGTCATATGTCGCTCTTGGCGTATTATTACAATGATTATATTTGATCCAAAGCCTGGGAAGCATTATGGGATTATGTAACTTGGATATGAATTTGTTTTGAAATGTAATCAGTAAAATGTTGTTTTTGAAATCTGTGATTTTGTTTATATTCAAGTGCCTCTGATATTATGGATACCATTAGCACTGCCGTATTTTGTCACTAGAAGTTAATACTATGGATGACTACAACATCTATAGCGCTTAGCTTTTGGCCTTTAGATACGGGATGTTACATTCTCTAAAGAAAGTTGAAGCTACTTCCAAGCGTTCTTTGATATCCACTCAAGATGAAGTGGATGAAATCCTCAATGACTTTGGAATCACCGGGGTGGAAGCCATTCCACCTACTGAAAATGATACCATCAACAACCCTCCTGAAGGGTTCTTTGCTTACACTGATATACGCATATAGCACGAAGGGTTTCTTCCATTTCCAGAATTCTTGTCTAGGTTCCTAGCTTATCTAGGAATTGCTTCGATTCAGCTATCTCCAAACGTCTACACTTATCTTGTATCCTTGCAGTTGATGGTGTTGGAATCTGGCATTCCCTCCTTGAATGTTGAAGTACTGAATCACCTTGTCCGATTGGTTAAGCTCAGCAACCTTAACAACCAAATCTTCCATGCAAATCCTCCAAGAAATTGATATTTGAGGGAGTGAACAAGTTTAGAGACTGGGAGAATCAATTCTTCTTTGTTAGATGCTTCTAAAACATTAGTGGGACTTTCTCTACCCCATTTAAGCTCAAATTTCATTATTTTCCTTCTATCTAGTTACTTTTCTTTGTTAATCTATGCTTTTTGTAAGGTGCTCCTGCTAAAGGACTAAATGAGGAGAATAAGATAACATCGGAGTCTGTAATCGCAGCTTCAAGCGAGATTGGGAATAGGTTAACGTTGCTAAATCCAACAAATTTATGAAAGCACTCCTTCTACCAGCGGGCCAAAGGATACTTGGTCATCCTCCTTTAGTCCAACACACCTCCCGAAGTAAGTGCTTCCTTTCTTTGGAAGACCCATCAAACTTCTCCCCAATGTCACCTATTTGCTCTGACCACTCCGGTAAGTTATAAACACTGCACTTTTTTCTGTTACTGTGTTGTTTTTCAAATTATTCTACTGACTTATGATCTGTTTGAATTCTCTTCAGCTGCTCCTCGGGTGGAAAAAACCCATCAGCGGTTCTGCCCCTCTCTCTTCGACTTCTCTTGCGCCATCCTTTTCTCAGGCCATCGCCGGGTCAAAGATGGCTGCTAAAACAAAACTAATTAAAACGTCTATGATGGAACCACCCCCAAAGAGAGTTAAAGTGGTTGAAGTTCCTAATTCTCCAATACTGAAAGAAGAGGAGTTTGCTAATATTGGCGCATCTTTAGAAAGTCCGACCATTGAAGCTCTTCCTAACCTTCCCAAGGAAACTTCTACTAAGATTGATCCTCTCTCTCGCATCATTGTCTCTAGCTCTCCGAGCGTATTCGAGCAGATGCAAAAGGCCTTGGGAACTTCATCCTATGCTCAAGTGCTAAATCTTCTAGGACCATCCTCTTCTGTTCCTTCAAATGACTTTGAAAAGATGATTTGTTCTATTTTAAACTCTTCATCATTCACTTTGATTCAACCGCCGTACTCTGTTTTTGATTTAGAGGGTCACTATCGATCCCTTCTTGAACAACAACTCTTGGTATTTTTTACGTTACTTAACCTAATTATCTCTGTTTTTCTTTAAGCCTTTTAACTTATGTTGTACTTTTCTTTCAGATTTCAAAAAGCTGCTTCTCCCAGCTTGAAAATGTATCCAAATCTTCTACCAAAACATCTAAACTTCGAAAGGAAATTGTTGCCTTGAACAACCAAGTTTCCTCCTTATCTGCAGAGAAGAGCGAGACTACAACTGAATTGGAGCGATTGAGGGCTTCTCCCGCCCAGTCGGAATCTATTATCTTGGAGGAGAGGAAGGCTCGCCAACTTTTGGCTGATGAGAACTTAGTGTAAAAGAGTCTGAAGATGAAAAAGGACGGATGACAGCTAAACAATCCTTATTAAAGGAAAAGCTAAAAAAGAACAAGGTTCCATAAAACTGGCTATCGGCACCATTTCTGATGCAAAGTAGCGAGTGTCACAATTCCTTTACACGTCTCCTGAAGACATTATTATGAATTAATTTGAAGACGCTTTAATGCTCGCCTACGTTGATAATGTCGATAAATGCCCGGATTTGAGCTTCCCCTCACTAGATCCTACTCTTGTTGATAAGGCCATGGATAGAATCAAAAAGATGGAGAAGGGGATTGAAGTTGCTAAGAGGGAGGAAATCGATGCTTTTAAAAATCTTTCTTTTGAAGTTCCTTCCTTCGAAGTAGAATCTAACTCCGAAGAAGAAGACGACAAAGATGAGGTCGTCGAAGAGGAGGGGGAGATAATGATGATGATAACGACGATGATAACGATGATGACGGGGATGACAACATCAAATGCGGACAAGGATCAGGTGGCAATGGGGGTGGCCATACTGAAGCTTCTGAAAAAGATGGGGATGATAATACGAAGTCCTCTGAAAAAGATTCATCCCTCATGAAGCGATTCCACCTAAGTCTACTACACTTTCAGGCCCACAAGAAGAGCCCGCTTCTATTGATGTTGAAGTGCCAAAAGAAAAAGAAAAGGAGCAGGTTTCCCGAACATCAGTTCCGGTATCTCAGGTATGGCATTCCATGTTTAAACATCTTTTGCTTCGAAGATAATAATAATGTAAATCTTTTATTTAGATAAGGAAGAAGTCTGTCCACCCCTATAAAACCAAGCTTGAAAGAAATCAAGCAGAGATAAATAGTTTAAATAGGAAGTTAGACAAACAATTGAAAGAGCAACATTCTTTCTGATAAATACCATAGACTTAATAGAAGTGCGGCAGTGTTAGCTTCTTTTAAGCGTTAAGAAGATTCCCCACGGTTGAGGAGAGCGCGCTTTCGATATGACGCTCTTTTGAAGGAAAACAGGGAATTGATTACCCTCTTCTAGATGTTGATCGAGGAAAGAGACATTTTAGTTAATTTCTTATACAAGGCCTATTGTAGACACCCAACCGTTGATTTCTCATATTTAGGTGATTTTAGTGGGGGTTTACTTAGGCGTTTACATAAAAATTGTAACGACCCGCTATTTTGGACTATTCGCATCCGCACATGTCGAACTTGAATAATTCAAAATACCGAATTGTTAATTTAAATTTGGCAAAACTGAACATATACAGTAAATAAATAAGCACATATCACAGACACAGTAATAAATGCAGTGGAAACAAAAGATAGTAGTTCATGAAGCTACTATATACATATCAGAGTTAAATAAGGTACAACAGATGTCTCAAATACAATAATCAAATACAAGAATCAGAATACAATCACTGGAATCAACTGGATATCTGAAAGCTGGATAGATAGCTGGATCTCCAAGCGAAGCTCCAACTCCAAAGGTGAGTCTCGAATACTGGTACACTCAGTCTGACCGGAGTGTAAAGCAAAACACAAAACACTCGAGTCAGGATTAACATTCTTATGTCAATAAATCCAACTCAAGTGAAATAGCAACAGAAATACAAGTAACTCAAAGGATGTTTTGAATAACCATCCTTTAAGGATCCGTTAAACTATCTACTATGTAGTAGTGTACGGTAAATAGATAATGCCTATCAGTAATATAAAGTATCAAGATAGTGTTAAGGCGTTACCATTATCCCCCTTAACACATTTTATATAAGCATTATAGTCTATACAGCACTGTAAACTCCACCGTAAACTAGTTGGATATCAGGGAGTACTCCATAGGTATAACACAAAACAAATCGTAGTGGTCGCGTATATAGGGATACAAGTATGACAAGGCACATGAGGCAATACCCAAGGTAGTGAAACTACCGTTTGTCTGATCTGGACTGGTGAGAACTCATCGCCGCAGCGATCGCAACACCGTGAAACAACACTCCCAAAATTTCGAGGGTGCACCAATCGATAACAAGTAATGAGTAGTTTTCGAAGAAGTGTGTTCGCTCGAGGTAGCTGGCCCCATTTGGCTCGGCACGGTTCCTGTTTTAGTCATTTCCAATTTGACACAAGTGTCAAGGCTATCCATTATCGTTCTCTTTCTTCAGTCATCACGTACATCATTCCAACCACTTCATTCTGGATCACACTCCGTGTGTAGTTATTAAAGTGGTATTCGGTTTAGACAATGAGTATATCCCTAACTGATTCCGGTCTCTTTAATAACTTTCGTGATTATTTCACCGATTGGTCGTTTATATATTTCAAAACCAAATCAATTACAATTTCAATTGGAATTTGTAAACCAACATTTCGTTTCTCTTTCTAAATCAATTTCCAAAATTTACGTTCCAAAACTTCCAAATTCATAATTTCAAAATCTTATAATTCCATTTCAATTTCTTATTAAAATAATTCAAATATTGATTCAAGTTCGTATATAAGTTTCATTTCAAAATCATTTAAATTAATTTAATTTGACATTCAAATCAATTTAAATTCATTGATCGATTTCATTCAATATTCATTAAGTTAATTTATCATTCAAAACAATTTCTATAAAATTTCCAATTCATTAAATCAATTACCTAAGTTCAACTTCATTGTATCAAAACTTACAAATTTGAATTAAATTAAATTCGTCAAATCAATTCTTTCAATTACAAGTCTTACATTAATTTCAATAAATCACATTTTATTTCTTGTTAAAGAAAATTCCAATTCACTTATTTATTTACTTAGTTACCATAATAAAGAACTAAATTTCACTAATTCAAGAGGTTCAATTTCACTTAATAAAGAATTCAATTCAATTTAATTATTAAATAATTCAATCTTATTCAATTATTAAATAATTTCAAAACTTAATTATTTACTAATCTCAAAACTTAATTATTAAATAATTCCAAACTTAATTATTAATTAAATTCAAAACAACGTTCTTTCATCAACTACTATGTTAATATTTTTTTCAAATTATTAAATATTAACATTTTCCTTTGATAAAAATTCAAATTTCAACCTCATTTCAAAACCATATTATTTATTCAAATAAAATCAATATTTTAGTTTTCAATCAAATTATTGACCAATCGGGTTTTATTTAATTCTCTACCCTAAGTCAAGTTCATTTGGGTATTTATCATTTCAACCCGATTCCATTTCAATTCAAAAATCAAAGCATAGCAAAGGGAACTTGCAGTGTGATAACTGGGATGGTGTCAAAGTAAATAAACAAGCAATAACAACAATCAATAACAACAATCCAATACTTAATTCAAATAATCCCGAAATAATCGTATTAATTCACATTCTTGTTTGTGCAAATTAGTATAATCATTTCTAGAATCTACACTATCATTTTATGTAGATTAAAGATTATTACATTAATATTTAAACGGTTCTTCACTTGATATCAATTATTCAATTCCATACTACATAAATTTTTTGAACATACATTAAATGGTTCAAGGTGTACTTAACCAAATTTCTACGTGTCAATTTATTTAACATTTAAAGGGGTCATATTATGCAAATGTCATCAATCAAATTAACATATATATCAAATCTAACTATCCTACGTCAATTTCAATTTCAAATTATTTATCACTTACAACATTAACAATTTAACGTCAAATGTAAACATCAAACAATCAATCATTTAGCAACCAAACTGGATTATCAATGTATATATAACAGATAATGGTGTCAGATGTCACAGGTGAACTGATACAGGTAAAACATATATATAACGGTGTAGATAACTAACAGCAACATATTTCAATTGTCGTTTCAATTGAAATAAAATTTAATAAATAAAAGAACATTAATCGTGAGTGATTACTCACCTTTCGAGGCTAGAGAAGAAAAGACACGAACGAGTATCGAATCCAAGCGCGAAGTGAGACAGGCACGAATTCAATGACGAAACAGGTACGACGGACCGAAAGCTGATAGAATGGAAATCGATGAAAGTCAAATCAGAATTGTATCGATGATGATAAACAGTATGAGTGAATTTATATGTATATAGCTATATATAATTATATATATAAATCATATTTAAATTCCAAACACATATTAAATTAAATATAGATGTATGTATTTCAAAACCCATTGTTACAAATTTAAAACACACACTTAAATACTTACCTTTTTAAACATATATATATAATTTCTAAAGTCATCATTTTTCAAATAAAGAACATCAAAGTATATATAACTAGCATGCATATTCTGGAACATATAAACAGACATACACTGTCTTGACTTTATCTACTAGTAAATACAACTATTGTTATTATAATAATAATAATTATTATTATCACTTCATGCATAAAATATCTAATATATAATATAAGACTCCTATACTTATACTGTAAACGTAGTGGACTGAAACATAGAAACTTAACCCTTATCTAAATGGTTCGACCACCTATATTATAAAATTGGTGGACTATAAGCTACTATACAAGTTTATATAACTTATTATACATTTACACTCAACTATTAACTTTATAGATTATAAACACATAACAAATATATGAAATGAAATTCATAACAGCTGTATACTTCATATACATATAAATGTACAACATCAAGTATGAGAACCCTTACAAACTTGTTTCGCATATATATATATATAACGATTAAAATAATATTTTTAAATAAACAGATACATATAACATTATACCAAAATCATGATGTATAGAAAACTGTCTGCAAACATTTATATTATAACAAAATATAAAACGAACTTGTTAAATAGATATTTATTTAAAACAATATAAACCTTCTTTATAAAATATATATTATAGCATATTATAATTATACTGACATATGTAAACATATATAACTAACTACATATAGTCTAATATACACAGTAAAATCAAATATATACATATTTCTGGAAACGAGGGTTCAAAACAGCCTTATTTATTTAGACATAATTAAGTTATTACAAACAAACAAAACAAAATTTTAGTTCAAACCAATAACCCAAAAATATATTGTATACATATACTAATAGATAAAATATATATTATATAGCTTATATTATAAATAAACTATAAAGCAGACTGTATGCATTCATATTGAAACCAACATTTCATAAAAACAGAGATATCCCTTACTAAACATAGGCACAGGCAAGCTATGTATATAGAACTGTTTATATACTTATAAAATACATAGACTTATACATCAACAGGAACTTCAACGCAAATAATTTTTAAACCTTTATATATAAACCAATAAAAATATGTATAAAGCCTCAAATATATAAAACTGTTGAGAACTGTAAACACAAACTACAAGTAAACAAAAATGTATAAACCAATTTATAATCATAAAATATATATATATAGTATCTTCAATATATATATACCTAGTAAGAGCACAGAGGCTGCAAATATGGGTGCGACGGAAGGCTGGAGAGGCACCAGACGGCTAGCTTGCGGCTGCTTGCAAGGGTCGCCGTGCTCGGGATGATGAAATGGCCTTGACGAGTGGAGACAAGGTCAGCGGAGAGAAAAATTGTGAGGCCAGGCTCGGGTAATGAGCCGCACAACCGTGAGTGATAGCATGGAGGGCGGAAGGGTCGGGAGAGAGGGTGAAAACATGAAGGCGGCAAGGCTTGGCTATGGGGTCGACCATTGGTGGATGGTGGGCGGAGTGCTGTTGGCTGAGCACGCGATGAAATCTTCGGTCGGAGGAGATAGAGGCGTGGGCGACTAAGGGATGCGTAGCGGCCAGTGTTTACATCGGAGTCTGGGGTCGGTGAAGTTGACGAGCTGGTGGTGCTTTGATGGGACAAGCGGTACGAAGAGGCAGAGGTGGTTGTGGAAGGGAGGCAGGCGATGAGCACGGGTTAGCATGCGGGAAGGAGCGAGGAGGGTTCGAGTATGCGTGATGACATAGAGAAGGCGGAAAGGAAAAGCATGAAGGAATAAAAGCCGGTCTAAAAGAAAAGATGAATGGTCACAGATATAAAACTTGTTTTATTTCCAAAGCACAGCATCCCAATGAAAAGAAATGTAACCGCAAACAACTGGTAGAATAGTAAGAGTCAGAAAATAAATTCACGAATATGAAGAGACTACTAGAGTTATTTACGTGAAATCTGAATGGACACAAGAAAATTCAAAAGTCACAACGGGTACCGATACGGTGTCGTTTTCGCGAGTTCCGTTGTGCATCGGACTTCAAAACACAGAAACGAATATACCACGGAGATCAGCACGACGAGACGATCAAAATGGTATATAGAGATCAGTGGTTTTATCGAATTATAAAAATTCGAATTTTCTACTAACGGAAAATGCAGTAAAATAAGATCGACGGAGCTAAAGAAGTCCGAATTTGGAAAAACGAAAAATGACGTCTTAGTCAGAAGATGATTTAGAATTTTTCTATGTAAAAATATTTAGGTTTCGAAAACATTTTATTTTCATCAATTCCTAACTGATTAAATTGAAATAAAATTACACACGAAAATAACTTCCAAATTTTTGGATGGAAATTTACTAGTTGCTATGATTAATTAGACGCATTCCAAATATCAAATTTTATTTCAAAATTATATCGTTTAAAATTTCACAAAATTTCAACTAAAACAGTTAAAATTTACGGGTTGTTACACTCTCCCCTCTCAAAACTTTTCGTCCCTGAAAAGGAAGGAGGTAGGAGAATAGAAACAACTAGAAGAAAATAGACTTGAAATACAAGTAAAACAATTAATTTAAACCATATAAATTTCAATTTAAATTAATTAATATTTAACAATTTGGTTAAATCCCTTTGATTTCACTTAAGTTAAATCAATCTATCTATTTCTAAATTCATTATCTTATTATCTAGTCATCCTCAATTAACAATTTCTAAATCATTTATTTGTATAATCATTTATTGTACTCATATTTTATTCAACAAATTTAATTCTTTTATTCCAAATTATTATTAATTATTCCACTTAATATATCTTATTACATATATTTAAACCATATAAATTAATTTAAACCATATAAATTTCAATTTAAATTAATTTATATTCAATAATTGGTTTAAATTTAAGGTATTTCCATCAGTTGATCTAACTCCAATTTGTTAATTCTTTCAGAACAAAATTTATTATATTCATCTCATTCAATTAACTTATTATTCTATCATCTTTATTTGCATTTTTTTTATAATTAAAATCTAAGTGTATAACATTTATTATAAACACTCAAATTTATTTATAAAATCATTTTATATTGTATATTATCCAATTACATTTTAACTTTTGAATAATTTAGGTAAGTTATATTGAAATGCAATTTAGTACTATACAAATAAAATTTTCAAATTCAATTATTTCAAGTTTAAATATTTATCCAAAATTTAGCTTTATTTATAATTGAAAACATCCTTTAACATAATTTTAAGCATTAAATTTCCGTTTAATTTCAAACCCTTTAGAGATAATTATGTATATACTATATATATTAAATCAAATTAAATTTAAAATAATATTCCCATATATATATATATATATAAAAATCAAGTCATACTTAAGAAATTCAAATTAAAATATTTCCCAAACAAAACCATAGCAAAGCTACAGAATGGTTTCTCCACTTCGAAACTCGAAAATGAATGTCGATGATGCGGCCGCCATCACCGAAATTATTTTCCAGCGACAAAATAGGAGAGCACTGATTTAAAACTTTCAAATTTTTCTGAAAACGATTTTCTATCTAAAATACTTTAAATAATATACTTTTTTTTAAACTTTAAAACCAAAGTTTGAAATCATCAGAAATTAATTCTCAAATTCTTAATCTCAAATTTATTTAGATTCCAAGTCAAATTATAGACCATGTTATAAATTCATTTATGGAACAAAAAATGATAATCAAATATTATCATTTCAAACAACCAATTTAATTAACTTATTAAATTCCAGAAAATTAGACTTATATATATATATAATAAAATCATAGAAATTTATTTCATTTACTAAATTTGTAAATAATATTGTGTCAGTTTGCTCTGTTCAAGTGTTTTGGAAATCTTATCGATAGCGTTGATCAGACGAATCGATCGGAAACCCAAATCAACATCAATAACTCAAACAACACAGCACATATTAAAACATTTATATATTAGTTTACAAATACATTTCTTTGCTCGACGATACGGGAATGAATTTTCAAAATAAATTTGATGGACTCAAATCAAAGAGAATTTTGATTCGAAGATAAGTTCAAAACAAAGATATGATGATTAAATAACAAAGTAGGAAGATTGATAAGTTTATATAAATCGCGGGCAACCTTAACCGGGTCCACCGTGACTTCAAGAATAAGATCAATGTAGAATTTCGAGGCAAATCGACATTTGATCTCAAGAGATAGAATTTTGCATAACCCAAGATGTCAGTATCTAAACCGAGGATATATAAATCTCCGGTGAATCGATTCTATCGTAAAAAAGTTTCACCCCTCTACAAATCAATTTGAGATTGGCGGGACCGCCAACTCATTATAAAGATCATTCAAGGTGGAGTTATGGGATACTCCGGAATTAGAAGACGAATAGTGAGGGACACGAATGGATTTTGGAACTGCAGGGAACGTTCCAAAATTCAAAGGAATCGAGTCAAAAGGAAGAGATTCAACTCGAATGAAAGTGATTCTATAAAATACATTTACCCTATATGCAAAGTTTTTCCTAGAGCTACCAAAGCTCTGATACCAACTGTAACGACCCGCTATTTTGGACTATTCGCATCCGCACATGTCGAACTTGAATAATTCAAAATACCGAATTGTTAATTTAAATTTGGCAAAACTGAACATATACAGTAAATAAATAAGCACAGATCACAGACACAGAGTAATAAATGCAGCGGAAACAAAAGATAGTAGTTCATGAAGCTTCTATATACATATCAGAGTTAAATAAGGTACAACAAATGTCTCGAATACAATAATCAAATACAAGAATCAGAATACAATCACTGGAATCAACTGGATATCTGAAAGCTGGATAGATAGCTGGATCTCCAAGTGAAGCTCCAACTCCAAAGGTGAGTCTCGAATACTGGTACACTCAGTCTGACCGGAGCGTAAAGCAAAACACAAAACACTCGAGTCAGGATTAACATTCTTATATCAATAAATCCAACTCAAGTGAAATAGCAACAGAAATACAAGTAAATCAAAGGATGTTTGGAATAACCATCCTTTGAGGATCCGTTAAACTATCTACTATGTAGTAGTGTACGGTAAATAGATAATGCCTATCAGTAATATAAAGTATGAAGATAGTGTTAAGGCGTTACCATTATCCCCCTTAACACATGTTATATAAGCGTTATAGTCTATACAGCATTGTAAACTCCATCGTAAACTAGTGGGATATCAGGGAGTACTCCATAGGTATAACACAAAACAAATCGTAGTGGTTGCGTATATAGGGATACAAGTATGACAAGGCACATGAGGCAATACCCAAGGTAGTGAAACTACCGTTTGCCTGATCCAGACTGGTGAGAACGCATCGCCGCAGCGATCGCAACACCGCGAAACAACACTCCCAAAATTTCGAGGGTGCACCAATCGATAACAAGTAATGAGTAGTTTTCGAAGAAGTGTGTTCGCTTGAGGTAGCTGACCCCATTTGGCCCGGCACGGCTCCTGTTTTAGTCATTTCCAATTTGACACAAGTGTCATGGCTATCCATTATCGTTCTCTTTCTTCAGTCATCACGTACATCATTCCAACCACTTCATTCTGGATCACACTCCGCGTGTAGTTATTAAAGTGGTATTCGGTTTAGACAGTGAGTATGTCCCTAAACGATTCCGGTCTCTTTAATAACTTTCGTGATTATTTCACCGATTGGTCGTTTATATATTTCAAAACCAAATCAATTACAATTTCAATTGGAATTTGTAAACCAACATTTCGTTTCTCTTTCTAAATCAATTTCCAAAATTTACGTTCCAAAACTTCCAAATTCATAATTTCAAAATCTTATAATTCCATTTCAATTTCTTATTAAAATAATTCAAATATTGATTCAAGTTCGTATATAAGTTTCATTTCGAAATCATTTAAATTAATTTAATTTGACATTCAAATCAATTTAAATTCATTGATCGATTTCATTCAATATTCGTTAAGTTAATTTATCATTCAAAACAATTTCTATAAAATTTCCAATTCATTAAATCAATTACTTAAGTTCAACTTCATTGTATCAAAACTTACAAATTTGAATTAAATTAAATTCGTCAAATCAATTCTTTCAATTACAAGTCTTACATTAATTTCAATAAATCACATTTTATTTCTTGTTAAAGAAAATTCCAATTCACTTATTTATTTACTTAGTTACCATAATAAAGAACTAAATTTCACTAATTCAAGAGGTTCAATTTCACTTAATAAAGAATTCAATTCAATTTAATTATTAAATAATTCAATCTTATTCAATTATTAAATAATTTCAAAAACTTAATTATTTACTAATCTCAAAACTTAATTATTAAACAATTCCAAACTTAATTATTAATTAAATTCAAAACAACGTTCTTTCATCAACTACTATGTTAATATTTTTTTCAGATTATTAAATATTAACATTTTCCTTTGATAAAAATTCAAATTTCAACCTCATTTCAAAACCATATTATTTATTCAAATAAAATCTTTATTTTATTTTTCAATCAAATTATTGACCAATCGGGTTTTATTTAATTCTCTACCCTAAGTCAAGTTCATTTGGGTATTTATCATTTCAACCCGATTCCATTTCAATTCAAAAATCAAAGCATAGCAAAGGGAACTTGCAGTGTGATAACTGGGATGGTGTCAAAGTAAATAAACAAGCAATAACAACAATCAATAACAACAATCCAATACTTAATTCAAATAATCCCGAAATAATCGTATTAATTCACATTCTTGTTTGTGCAAATTAGTATAATCATTTCTAGAATCTACACTATCATTTTATGTAGATTAAAGATTATTACATTAATATTTAAACGGTTCTTCACTTGATATCAATTATTCAATTCCATACTACATAAATTTTTTGAACATACATTAAATGGTTCAAGGTGTACTTAACCAAATTTCTACGTGTCAATTTATTTAACATTTAAAGGGGTCATATTATGCAAATGTCATCAATCAAATTAACATATATATCAAATCTAACTATCCTACGTCAATTTCAATTTCAAATTATTTATCACTTACAACATTAACAATTTAACGTCAAATGTAAACATCAAACAATCAATCATTTAGCAACCAAACTGGATTATCAATGTATATATAACAGATAATGGTGTCAGATGTCACAGGTGAACTGATACAGGTAAAACATATATATAACGGTGTAGATAACTAACAGCAACATATTTCAATTGTCGTTTCAATTGAAATAAAATTTAATAAATAAAAGAACATTAATCGTGAGTGATTACTCACCTTTCGAGGCTAGAGAAGAAAAGACACGAACGAGTATCGAATCCAAGCGCGAAGTGAGACAGGCACGAATTCAATGACGAAACAGGTACGACGGACCGAAAGCTGATAGAATGGAAATCGATGAAAGTCAAATCAGAATTGTATCGATGATGATAAACAGTATGAGTGAATTTATATGTATATAGCTATATATAATTATATATATAAATCATATTTAAATTCCAAACACATATTAAATTAAATATAGATGTATGTATTTCAAAACCCATTGTTACAAATTTAAAACACACACTTAAATACTTACCTTTTTAAACATATATATATAATTTCTAAAGTCATCATTTTTCAAATAAAGAACATCAAAGTATATATAACTAGCATGCATATTCTGGAACATATAAACAGACATACACTGTCTTGACTTTATCTACTAGTAAATACAACTATTGTTATTATAATAATAATAATTATTATTATCACTTCATGCATAAAATATCTAATATATAATATAAGACTCCTATACTTATACTGTAAACGTAGTGGACTGAAACATAGAAACTTAACCCTTATCTAAATGGTTCGACCACCTATATTATAAAATTGGTGGACTATAAGCTACTATACAAGTTTATATAACTTATTATACATTTACACTCAACTATCAACTTTATAGATTATAAACACATAACAAATATATGAAATGAAATTCATAACAGCTGTATACTTCATATACATATAAATGTACAACATCAAGTATGAGAACCCTTACAAACTTGTTTCGCATATATATATAACGATTAAAATAATATTTTTAAATAAACAGATACATATAACATTATACCAAAATCATGATGTATAGAAAACTGTCTGCAAACATTTATATTATAACAAAATATAAAACGAACTTGTTAAATAGATATTTATTTAAAACAGTATAAACCTTCTTTATAAAATATATATTATAGCATATTATAATTATACTGACATATGTAAACATATATAACTAACTACATATTGTCTAATATACACAGTAAAATCAAATATATACATATTTCTGGAAACGAGGGTTCAAAACAGCCTTATTTATTTAGACATAATTAAGTTATTACAAAACAAACGAAACAAAATTTTAGTTCAAACCAATAACCCAAAAATATATTGTATACATATACTAATAGATAAAATATATATTATATAGCTTATATTATAAATAAACTATAAAGCAGACTGTATTCATTCATATTGAAACCAACATTTCATAAAAACAGAGATATCCCTTACTAAACAGAGGCATAGGCAAGCTATGTATATAGAACTGTTTATATACTTATAAAATACATAGACTTATACATCAACAGGAACTTCAACGCAAATAATTTTGTAAACCTTTATATATAAACCAATAAAAATATGTATAAAGCCTCAAATATATAAAACTGTTGAGAACTGTAAACACAAACTTCAAGTAAACAAAACTGTATAAACCAATTTATAATCATAAAATATATATATAGTATCTTCAATATATATATATACCTAGTAAGAGCACAGAGGCTGCAAATATGGGTGCGACGCAAGGCTGGAGAGGCACCAGACGGCTAGCTTGCGGCTGCTTGCAAGGGTCGCCGTGCTCGGGATGATGAAATGGCCTTGACGAGTGGAGACAAGGTCAGCGGAGAGAAAATGGTGCGGCCAGGCTCGGGTGATGAGCCGCACAGCCGTGAGTGATAGCATGGAGGGCGGAAGGGTCGGGAGAGAGGGTGAAAACATGAAGGCGGCAAGGCTTGGCTGTGGGGTCGGCCATTGGTGGATGGTGGGCGGAGTGCTGTTGGCTGAGCACGTGATGAAATCTTTGGTCTGAGGAGATAGAGGCGTGGGCGACTAAGGGATGCGTGGCGGCCAGTGTTTACATCGGAGTCTGGGGTCGGTGAAGTTGACGAGCTAGTGGTGCTTTGATGGGACAAGTGGTATGAAGAGGCAGAGGTGGTTGTGGAAGGAAGGCAGGCGATGAGCACGGGTTAGCATGCGGGAAGGAGTGAGGAGGGTTCGAGTATGCGTGATGACATAGAGAAGGCGGAAAAGAAAAGCATGAAGGAATGAAAGCCGGTCTAAAAGAAAAGATGAATGGTCACAGATATAAAACTTGTTTTATTCCAAAGCACAGCATCCTAATGAAAAGAAATGTAACCGCAAACAACTGGTAGAATAGTAAAAGTCAGAAAATAAATTCACGAATACGAAGAGACTACTAGAGTTATTTACGTGAAATCTGAATGGACACAAGAAAATTCAAAAGTCACAAACGGATACCGATACGGTATCGTTTTCGCGAGTTCCATTGTGCATCGACTTAAAAACACAGAAACGAATATACCATGGAGATCAGCACGACGAGACGATCAAAATGGTATATAGATATCAGTGGTTTATCGAATTATAAAAATTCGAATTTTCTACTAACGGAAAATGCAGTAAAATAAGATCGACGGAGCTAAAGAAGTCCGAATTTGGAAAAACGAAAAATGACGTCTTAGTCAGAAGATGATTTAGAATTTTTCTATGTAAAAATATTTAGGTTTCGAAAACATTTTATTTTCATCAATTCCTAACTGATTAAATTGAAATAAAATTACACACGAAAATAACTTCCAAATTTTTGGGTGGAAATTTACCAGTTGCTATGATTAATTAGACGCATTCCAAATATCAAATTTTATTTCAAAATTATATCGTTTAAAATTTCACAAAATTTCAACTAAAACAGTTAAAATTTACGGGTCGTTACAAAAATACTTGGACAAATTCAAATCTGACCTGCATCCTAGAGCATGTTGGAACTTGCCTCGAGTCGGATCAATCCCCCAAGACCTTCCTCCTGAAAAACTCAAGTTTTATAAGGACAAATTTGTGCTTGTTTCAGTCTTCTTTTTAAACTTAGTTACATTTTATTATGTTATCACAGAGAGAATGTTCCTCAGGCAATCTTGTCTCTAGAGATTACCTAAGTCAATATGTTAAATTGAGAAGATTTTACCTCGAAAAGGCATTAATTTTGAAATCTTCAAAACTTGCCAGATATTTTTTTCTTAGAGACTTACGAAAACTTTATATGGAACATCCTCATCTTCGCTTCGATTTCCTTGGTGATGAGAAAGAAAAACTACTTAAGGAGATCCGGACCTACCATACTAAACTAATTTGCGGTCGTGACAGCCCTCTAGCCAGGGATGGGATTACAGCAAATATACCTCGGTGAGTACTCTGGAAGGAATTACCATTCCTTTTGACTCTATAAGTATTCTTTATGCTAATTCATTGAATAAAGTTAGTGATGCTATTTCTCGTCTTTAGAACAAATGTCTGTTGTATCTTTTAGCTTCACTTTTACTTGAGTTGTAACCTTTTGTTACAGCAATAAGGAGATTGTTCATTCTGGTTTTGACTTCATTCTTTTTTCTTTTGTATTTAAATAGGAATTTAAATTATCCGCAGCACCCCACTCATTAGATTCAGCATCTCGCTTTATCGATCTTAAGGATAAGCTGCTAGCGGATCTTGAAAAGAGCAGGTTTATTAAAGATACTATACTTGATTGTTTCCATGGCAATACCGAAGTGTTAAGATGGCATAAGAGATTCTTACTTCAGAAAACAATTGTTAGAAATCTTAAGGATCAGATTGCCAGTTTAGAAGCTGATGTCAATAGCAAAAATGAAATAATTTCCGCTTTGAAGCGTCAAGTTAAGTCGGATCCTTCAATTGACTTCGACCATAAGATGTCAGAACTTTTTCAACATATAAGCGATTTGGAGATGAAATTGAAGGATAGTCAAGCTCAATGCGAGTTGTTGGAATTTATTATGGGGAATAATATCTCGAGTATTGATTTACCAGTTCCTCATGCTACCCCATTTCCTGCTAAATCTACAAGATCTACTTCCCTTACTGCTCAGAAATTTCCCACTACGACTAATCCTCCCCAGGCTTAGACGAGAAGGTAGTGGGCAAGTTGTGCAGGAAAGTTAAATTCAAAATGATGAAATATTTTGATGAACAACAAAAAGTTAATTACTCACAGCGCATAAACGAATATGCTGCTAGAATTCAAAAACTTGAACGCCGTTTGCACCAAAAATGGTCACAAACCCCAAGTGTAGTGAAAGCACCAGCGTATGAATACAAATCAACAGTATTCACACACAAATCACAGATCTAAGCAAGTAACAAGCATCAATCAAGAAATAATGAACAGTGACACACAATTTATAGTGGTTCGGCTATCTCCGGCCTACGTCCACTTCAAGGTTTTTATGATTTTATTGCTCAATGCTTGAAGATTACAATTTCGTACGTTGTATTACAACTGATTTGCTGAACTAAGTCTGAATCTAAGGCAGCAATGGTGATCTGGAGTAAATCTGGCAGAATCTGGGCGCTCTTTAGCTCTCAAAATTGTCTGACCCCTTTTCTGAATGACCAGGGGCTCTATTTATAGGTGTAGGAGGCTGATATTTCGCCTAAATTGAGGGGAGACCAGTTCTGGTACGTCAGGGGGCCCACATGGCTGAAATCTGGAGTTCCGGGCCCACTTTGGGATCGATTCGACCCTTGGTTCGAATCGATCAAGAAATTGTCCAATCAAGCTGAAATTTGGTGTGGTCATTCTTCATCATGTGTTTAAGCTTCTGTGAAAATTTCATAGCATTTGGACGTGTAGATCTCAAGTTATGATCGATTCAAGTTGACGTTTTTCGCTTCCTGGAGTCGTTCGAATCGATATGCTCGAATCGATTCGTTCGAATCGATTTTCCTGCACGCGAAGACTATGGCGTGGTGCGCATGCCTCGGGTCAACCCTCCTTTATCTCCGAGTTTTACTGAGTCGTGGCCGGGGTTTTAGCTATGTAGACGTGGTGGATTCGAGGTGATCGATTCGAAGACGTGCTTCCTTCGAATCGATCTGGGTAACCTTCAGTCGATTGATACGAAGACTCCACTGTTTGAAGGGATTCGAAGGTGGGAACGTTCCAATGGATTCGAGCTATTGGATTCGAACTAAGGCTTGCTCAATGGAGTCGAAGCAAGGCGTATTCTGATGGGTTCGAAGCAAGGCTTGTCGTGATCGATTCGAGGCAGAGGCCGGCTCGATGGAGTCGAAGCTATAGTCCTTTTCATGGATTCGGAGGATCTCTCCTTGATGGATTCGAAGGTAAGAGTACCTCGATGGATTCGAACCGTGTCCTCGTGGAAGGATTCGAACCCACATGTGGTCTATCGATTCGAACCTATGCTATATCATCCATCTCCTTTTGGCGATATCTTGAGCATACGAACTCGGATTGACTCGAAACTTGGAACGTTGTTTCATCTGGCCTTGCTTGACATGTCTCATCAATTGCAGCCCGATCCGGACTCGGAAAAAATTCATCGATATCCATGGTGAACCTGCGATGCACAATCGATGTTCATGACTAATAATCATTGATTTTCAGTTAATCTTTGGGTATCTCGGCTTTGCCAAAAGTTGGGATAACACTTTGCCCCCCAAAATATGCCTTTTGTTAAAGGCGTGTTTTGATCAGTCTCAAGTTAAATGCTGTGAGTTCATGTTTTACTCATAGCTTATAGCATTTTCAATCAAGTCCATGGCTGTTCGAAGCCGAATTGTTATCAATTTTTTCCAGTGGAAGTTAAGAATGAAATTCTATGGTCTCTCCGTACTATTGATGGTCACTCCGGACCCTTGTCAAACCCATTCTAGATTTAGCGATTGAATAGAAAGATCCTATTGCACTCCGGCGTTGCTTTCTATCCCTTGCACTCTGGCCCCAGCTAGGGCGTATAGCGATGTCTTGGTCGTTCTCGACCGATCATAGCCTCTCCGGGCTCATGCTGGATCCCATCCTGTCACTCTCCAGTGAAGGGGAAACAATGTTAAGTGAGTCAATCCTGTCGCTCTCCGGCGAAGCGACTCACCTCCTACACTCCGGTTCAGTGTATCTGAACATTAAGCGATGTCTTGACCTGAATCGTCGGTCGATCACAGCCTCTCCGGGCTCATGATGGATCCCATCCTGTCACTCTCCGGTGAAGGGGAAACAACGTTAAGTGAGTCAATCCTGTCGCTCTCCGGCGAAGCGACTCACCTCCTGCACTCCAGTTCAGTGTATCTTAACATTAAGCGATGTCATGGCCTAAATCGTGGGCCGATCATAGCCTCTCCGGGATCTTATCGAATCCTGATCCAATCACTCTCCGGTGAATAGGAAACGATGCTTAAGTGAGTTGATCTTGTCGCTCTCCGGCGAAGCAACTCACTTCTTGCACTCCGGACCCTGCCTCTCCGGGTAGGATCATAAAGCGATCATGTTTATATTGATATTTAATGTTTATCCTTTAACTCTCCGGTCAAAGGTTTATTTTAATAAGTGTTTCTTTATTAAATTCAAATCCTAGATGTTCAATCTCAAACACTAGGAAAAACAAGATAATGCCTCTCCGGGCGGAGCGGTCTATTTCCATCTCAGAGCATGCCTAGGGATCTCTCCGGTTCCCGTACATGAGTAAGTGGGATAGCCGTTTTATTTTGGAAATCAAATCTAAGAGAACTAATCGACCAGAGTCCAAATCTTGAACTTGGCCCTTGCCATCACAATCAGTTGATGACGAGTCGTGATCCCGATCCAGGATCATTCCTGTTTGGTTGAGGCGGTAGTTGTTTGGGTCTAACCACCGTCGTACGTTCTCTAACATACTGCGGCAATCTACCACTCCTGGCATGTTCTTCCACCTCATCCTTCAGGTGGCGGCATTCATCGGTAGTGTGCTTATTCAGCTCATGGAATAGGCAGTACTTTCCAGTCCTACGCTCCCGCTCCGTGGGATCTCTCCTGGGTGGTTTTCGATAGGGGAGTTGCCCCCGAGTTTCGGTGTAAATTCGTTCCAGTCCTGCCACCAAGTCTGTGTATTGCCTGAATCTGGGCTCTCGGAATTTCTTCCATTTATCAGGACCATCATGTGCGTCATCCTGCTTTCTCTTTCCTTTGTCCGTCCTGGACTGTTCCCTGGCGTTTCCTTCGCCTTGTGCAACATTTATTTCCTGCCTCTTGGCTCATGATTCCTCTAATCGAATGAATTTTTCAGCTTCATGGAAAAACTCTCCAAGATCTTGCGGTGGATCTTTAGTCAAAGAGTCTTTGAATTCGGTGCCTTCTCCAACTCCTACCACCGCCGCCATCAAAATCATCGATGGGTCCGGGCGATCTACAGAAGCCACCGTTGCGTTAAATCGTAACAAAAAATCTTTTATGGACTCTCCGGTCCTTTGTTTTATTGATGCCAAAGTCATCACGCTCTTAGGTTGCGTCACGTGAACCCTAAACTGCTTCATGAAGCAATCCACAAGCTCGCCCCATGTCCTGATTGATCCGGTTTCTAGCTGCCTAAACCAAAGCGCAGCCAAATCTGATAAGAATAAGGGGAAACATCGCGCATTAGAATCAAGTTTTCCAATAATAATTCAATTTATTATTATTCTACTCTCTGAATTCTTGATTCTAATACACTTGTGCTTTCAACATCATTCAAATTCACTTTCTTACTTCCTTATTCTTCACGCATTCACATATATATCATAAAGGAGAAGATTATAGGAAGGGTGTACTATAATTGACAAATTCGTGTTACTCAAGAACACATAGGTTCAAGAAATATTGTTCTGTATAAGTCCCGTTCTGCTGCTCGGGCAAAGTGAAGTCCTCTTTGGCTGTTGAGGCAAAATCATGTTCTGTTGCTCAGGTCCCTGTTCGGCTGCTCAGGGTTGTATAGACCTGTTCCTCCGGGTTAAGTGAGGGTTGTTGTTAGTTGAAATTCTAGAAGGAGTCTGGGACTGGACGTAGAACGGGAAGTTCGAACCAGTATAAAAATTCCTGGTGTGCTCGTTTATTATTTACTATTATCTGCTGATTATTCTATTATTCCGCACTACTTTTATACTATTCCATATTACACGATCTATAGTCACTTTCATTTGTGTACTATAATTGACAAATTCGTGTTACTCAAAGACACATAGGTTCAAGAAATATTGTTCTGTATAAGTCCCGTTCTACTGCTCGGGCAAAGTGAAGTCCTCTTCGGCTGTTGAGGCGAAATCCTGTTTTGTTGCTCAGGTCCCTGTTCGGCTGCTCAGGGTTGTATAGACCTGTTCCTTCGGGTTAAGTGAGGGTTGTTGTTAGTTGAAATCCCAGAAGGAGTCTGGGACTGGACGTAGAACGGGAAGTTTGAACCAGTATAAAAATTCTTGGTGTGCTCGTTTATTATTTACTATTATCTGCTGATTATTCTATTATTCCGCACTACTTTTATACTATTCCATATTACACGATCCATAGTCACTTTCAATTGGTATCAGAGTCTGGGATTCTAGAGATCGTAACAACATCCTAGAATAAATGGCTATAAAGAGATCTAGTCAAGGCAATAGGAAGATGAAGAACAATAAAGAAGAATCAAAGGAGCAAACAAGCAAATGCTTCATGGCTACAAGTGATGATGTAAGTGAACTAAGTTTTGAAGATTTGGTTGAAATTAATTCAGAACTAGTGGAATTTGTAAAACAAACTAAAAAGCAAAAAAAAAGGAGTTATAAGGAAAATTAAATAGATCCGAATTAGAAATTAGTATGCTAAGAGATGAAAAGAAAATCCTAGAAGAAGAACTTGAAATATCTCAAGAATCTAATTCTAATTTAACATCTCAACTATCTATGATCACTCAGGAATTAGAAATTCAGAAGAATAAAAATGATGATTTATCAGTAGAAATTAATGATTTAAAATCTAACACTAAAGTATTAGAGTTAGAAAAATCTAGTCTCAAAACTAAGTTAGAAGATATTAATAAAAATGATTTATTACAATCATCTTTAGATAATTCAGAATCTCGAATTTTTCTTCTCGAAAATGAGAACTGTGCGTTAAAAAGGGAGAATTCTGAATTAAACAAGCAAATTGATATTTTGAAAAACAGTAATATTTCTTTTGAAAATAATAATTGTGACTTTAAAGCTAAATTTGATAAACTTAACACCGAAGTCACAAAATTTAATAAAGGTCAAAACGATTTAACCATGATTTTATCCAATTCTAGACCTTTACATGATAAAAGTGGTTTAGGATATAATAAAACTAATAGTAGAACTAGCACTAGATACGCTTTCATGTATAGTAAAAATGTCAGTGCTAGTACTAAATTTCGAGTAAAATCTAAATCCAATTTTTATAGAAATTCAAATACTGCTATGACCAATAATGTTTATAATTTCTCTAGAAGTACAAAATCATTGACCAGGAATATAAATAAAAATTATCTAAGTATTTGGGTTCCTATTAATTGGAAAAATAGAGAAAAATACATTGATGATTATTTTGATATGGTAGTTAATAATGAAAATTATATTTATAAAGGTTCAACCACATCCAAATGGGTATGGTTTCCTAAGATCTAACCCCCCGGACCCTATCATAATAAGTGGGTACCGAAAATGATTATTATTTTTTGCAGGTGCTCGGAGAAACAAAAGGAGAAGGATAGATTTTGGAATTTTAAAGAATGTTCCATACGTTTAATAGAATTACATGCTTACAATGAAATATGGACTTCAGCAAATATGGTAAAATCTATTTTATTTTTCCTTCATAAATAATAATGAGTTTATCTCGTTATTTACAAGATATTTTATATAATTTATTATATTCCCTCGTTCTTTTTTATAATGACAAAGGGGGAGAAATTCATATACATATTAATAGAGGGAGATATTATACTTATGGAGAGATGTTATACTTAGGGGGAGCTTTAAACATATTAATATTATTTTTTATATAGAATGAATATTTTTTAAAATTGTATAGTTGTCATCATCAAAAAGGGGGAGAATGTTAAAACCTCAATTGTTGGATTTTAATGACAACAACTATACAATTATGTCAAAGAATCTCTAAGCTAATTTGCAGGTACATGAGCATCAAAAAGAGATAATCAAATACGTTCAAAATGAAGATACACAGTACAAAAGTATGAAAGAATGTATATGGAGATACAAGAAGAGATATATACGATAGAGACAAGACGAAGGTGACAAACAAAGTATTATTAGTCATAGAGTGTCGTGTCTAGAGTTTACAAATGTTAAAATCTTCTCAAAATGATATACACACATATACATTCATATTTTAAATGAAAAATCAAGTTTTCAAAAATTGCATGGAGCAGGACTTGAACCCGGGTCACTAGTTAAGAAGGCAAGTGCTCTAACCATTTGTGCTATGCTATTTTTTAGTTACATTCAGACGTCTGAATGTACCAAATCAGACGTCTGAATCTGGAAAAATGAGTATTGTTAGTACAATATGCAGACGTCTGACTTGGTAATTTCAGACGTCTGAAAATGGTTGTTTTTAGCCTATTTTCTTTCTGTTTTGAGCCCGTGCAATTTCAGAAGTCTGAATTATTCAATTCAGAAGTCTGAATATCTATAACGGCTATTTTTTTGAAAAGGTACTTCTATTCGTGAAGAGTTGCAATCTTTAATCCAACAGATATGATCATAACTCTTGACGATAACTCTTCACGAACAATTGCAACTATTTATTATCTATATAAACACATTAGAATCAAGTTTTCCAATAATAATTCAATTTATTATTATTCTACTCTCTGAATTCTTGATTCTAATACACTTGTGCTTTCAATATCATTCAAATTCACTTTCTTACTTCCTTATTCTTCACGCATTCACATATATATCATAAAGGAGAAGATTATAGGAAGGGTGTACTATAATTGACAAATTCGTGTTACTCAAGAACACATAGGTTCAAGAAATATTGTTCTGTATAAGTCCCGTTCTGCTGCTCGGGCAAAGTGAAGTCCTCTTCGGCTGTTGAGGCAAAATCATGTTCTATTGCTCAGGTCCCTGTTCGGCTGCTCAGGGTTGTATAGACCTGTTCTTCCGGGTTAAGTGAGGGTTGTTGTTAGTTGAAATTCCAAAAGGAGTCTGGGACTGGACTTAGAACAGGAAGTTCGAACCAGTATAAAAATTTCTGGTGTGTTATTATTTACTATTATCTGCTGATTATTCTATTATTCCGCACTACTTTTATACTATTCCATATTACACGATCTATAGTCACTTTCATTTGTGTACTATAATTGACAAATTCGTGTTACTCAAGAACACATAAGTTCAAGAAATATTGTTCTGTATAAGTCCCATTCTACTGCTCGGGCAAAGTGAAGTCCTCTTCGGTTGTTGAGGCGAAATCCTGTTCTGTTGCTCAGGTCCCCGTTCGGCTGCTCAGGGTTGTATAGACCTGTTCCTCTGGGTTAAGTGAGGGTTTTTGTTAGTTGAAATTCCAAAAGGAGTCTGGGACTGGATGTAGAACGAGAAGTTCGAACCAGTATAAAAATTCCTGGTGTGCTCGTTTATTATTTATTATTATCTGCTGATTATTCTATTATTCCGCACTACTTTTATACTATTCCATATTACACGATCCATAGTCACTTTCAGTAACGACCTGTCAAATCTGATATATTTCATCTGCATGAAATACCAGAATTCCGCTTGATGTAGTAATTGTTGAACCCGTTGATCTTCAACCATCTTCATCAAATCTTTAAAACTTTGCGAATGATCCAGACAATCATATCCACCGATTTTATACTCTGCAAAACAAAGAATTATAACTTATAGTTAATTCAAAATCCGAAATAGCTTGCAAAAATTTACTATAATTACAAAACAAATAATATTACCCTCATTAACTCTTCAAAATTAGAGCGGTGATTATCCTGCATATAAAGCACGCTACCGTCTACCAGTCCGCTTTCCGGTTTTTCAAAGTTCATGCCAAAAAAACCGATTTTTACAAATCGTTTACAACCAATTAGTGATTCAACGCTTCAAATTGGATTACTAAGATGTACAACAAGCTATTTGACAATATTTCTAGCAAATACAACCAAATAATAAGCAAATTAGAAATTAATCAAAAAACTAGGGTTTAGAAATTACCAAAATCTATTTGTGTTGAAGAAGATCCCGCTTCAATTGTTGTAGCTTTGGTTTAATCGAAGAATGAAGAAGAAATTTGAAAATTTTATGATAATTTGGTGGTAATTAACTAAAATTTGGGTTTGTAGCTAGTGGGTTCAGGCGTGGAAGAAGGGGTTGAGGTTGGGAAATGTTTTTGGGTAATGAAGGGAAGGGTTGCTGCTGCCTCTGTTTTAACAGCAGCAACCTGTACAAGTGCAACTCATAGTTGCGCCTACACGATATTATAGCAGGCGCAACTATGAGTTGCACATGCTTATTGGAAAACCAACGCGCAACTTTTAGATGCGCACAGTTGTAAAAAATTTGTGCGCATCTAAGAGTTGCGCACCGTAAAAAAATTCCAACTTGCCATAGGTGCAACTAAAAGTTGCGCTTTTTCCCTAGCAGTTAGAAAAAAGCTGACTGGGCTACTGATTGGGTAGAAACTAGCCATGTTTGGTAATAAGTTTCAAAACGAACGCCGATCGCGAAATTGATTCGAAAATTAGCCTACTTTGAAAATTTGTCTTAAAATCTAATATTACATGAAATAGTGAACAATTGATATAAACTAGTATTATGTATAAGATGTATAATTTACCAGTCACCAGAACGTTGTTGTAACATCTTCCTCCTTACAACCCAAATGATTTAGAATGATAGTTATTGGTGTTGATTTGGAGCTATTGTCTGGCTGAGGCCCTTGACATTTGAGATATCGATTTATGATTAGTAATTATATTGATCTATTATATTTTCAATTTTCCGCTGTGGGTTGTTACCATTAGTGCTTAATATATTTCATTTCTGCAGGATATCATATCAACGATCCGTATGTTAGTCGATTTGGCTTTTTAGTTAAGCGAAAATCTGAAAAAGCTAAGGCCCCGTTTGGTTTGCTGTTTTTAATTTTGTGTTTTCGTCTAAACAAAAATACATTTATTATATATTGTTGGAAAACACACAATTTCGAAAAATGAAATTAACATAGAAAATAAAAAACAACTTTATTTGATTTTTCGTGTTTTGAGACATAACAAAAGGACGGAAAACAATTTATCTTCTTCATTTTCCATCCGTCGACGCAATGACTAAGAATTGTAAAAAAATTCCACATTTTCTTGTATTTTGTAGTGTAGGTTGAAAACACAAAACACAAAATTCAAAACGAAACCAAACGGGCCATAAATTTGCCAACTTAGCAAAAAGACGAGTGTAAATAGAATGTGCCAACTTCCAATCGGAGCCTTACGTGTTTACTTTTACGTGTTTAAACAGAATTAGGCATAGCAAAACCCCTAATTTGACTGGCAATAACCGTAGTAAATCAGGCAGAAAAGAATCGCGACAATGTCCAGAGGAGGAAGTACCAGCAGCCTAATCAGTAAATCCCTCTTAGATATCTTAGTCTGCCCTCTTTCTAAGCAGCCTTTGAGGTCACGATTCCGTATTCTCCTGATTTGATTTATCTGAAAACTGGTTAAATTCATCTGCTTGATTGGTGATTTCTTTTCAATCTGTAGGTTGTGCAATGAATCAAAATGTTTAGTAAGTGATGCTATTGGTGTTGCTTTCCCTGTAAGTCACATTTTAACCCTTACAGACCGTTCGGCATCGCTTTTTCTATAAATTAAGAAATAGTTTAGAGTTTCAAATTTTGAATAGTACAACTTAAGCTAGAACAGTTGTAAAATATGAAACAAGGCATAAGCTGGTGGTTTGTTTGCAAACAAATAGGAGGAGTAGTTGGTAGTTCTTTAAAAAACTACGTTCTATTGAATTGTATAGTTAGTATTCACTAACAGCAAAGCATAATTATTCAACGGATTACCCTTAAAATACAACAGAGAGGAAGGAATAATTGGTTCTAATTGTAATCCAAACAATATGGTGATGTATTTATTCATAGTAATTTTGAGTTTTACATTATGAGTGAAAGTAACCGCGTGAAGTTTTTTTTTAAAACTATTATTGAAGGCTTTTCCCTGTAACATTTACCCATCAGCTTCTTGCCAAGAGGAAATTTTGAGATAAGATCACTTGCTTCATCTCAAAACCGAAGAAATTTTTCACCAACTAAAGTGGAACGAAGTTTAACGATGATAAAAATCCGGTGCATTTTGACAAAATTGATGCACTTTGACATATTTAATTCTGCTGAAATATATAATTGCTACGAGGCTATTAGATAATGGATCCAAAGGTCTGCATAATTCATGGAACCATTACTTTTAGCTTCAACCTAAATGAGTGATCGATTTGTTAGAGTTTTATCACTTCAAAAATAATTATAATTAAACCCTAGAATTACAAAACATAACCAATGTTGATTTAATCGAGAAGAAATGAGAAAAAGCAAATAAACTTGCGGAAATCATAACTATATCCATTGATGATTCAAACAAAGTATATATGATTTGATCTTCAGAATTGATACAAATTCTATTTTCATGAATGATGAAGTAAAGATGAATTTGATCTTTCAAATTGATACAAAACTATATTTGTATTTCTCTATAGAAGATGATAAATAGAAATAGAACTTGTGTAATATGGAAACCATGATACCATATATATAATACAGTGATATTTTCAATTTGATCCCTCGACAAATTGAAAAGTCGTTAGTCTCTAGTCTACGCATTCTTTCATGAGAGTTACACTTTTAGTTTAATGTTTATTTCTTACTTGATTACTTTTTGTGAGACTTATATAATAAAAGCTCAATATCTCATGCTCTATGTTATTCTTATATTCAATATTTTTTTTTTACATTTCTCTATATAATACGGTGATATTTTCAATTTGACCATTCAACAAACTGAAAATAGTCCCTACACATTCTTTCAGAGAGTTACACTTCCAGTTTGATGTTTATTTCTTTAATTGATTAGGTTTGGTAAGATTTTATAACAATAGTAATAGCTCAATATCTTGTTGCACTATCTTACTCTTCTATTCGATATTTTTTACATTTCTCTATATATAGTTAGAGGTTAGAGATTAGATGTTAGGAGTTCAAGTCTTCTTAGAATTACTTTACTATATTTTTATTTCTTAGTATTTATTATTAAATAATAGTAAAATACGCTCATCTTAATCCTCTTTCATTATCTAATCTCCAAGTCGCTCATAAATTGAAATCTTCATCCAAATTGTTATATTTGCATTAATATTCAAGTCATTTTTTCTCATATATAATCTATCATCAACTTTCAATTTTCAAAATATCTTTTTTTATCATCCATATTTCATTATTTTCTTCACATTACTAAACTACAAACTATTTAGTAATAATTACAGTTCTAATGGTCGTACTAACAATTAATTGTAAGATTATTATTAATAGTAAATAATAAAGCTGAAAATAACCAAAAAAATTAAACAAATTTGTCAGTAGTTCGTTCTTGTTTATACAATTATGATAATCTTTCATACACTTCTTTTGATTAATCAGAGTTCAAAATAGTAAATAGTAATAATAATAATTATTAGGGGGAATTAATTTAAAGGACAAAAATTTATATATTTTTAGCCTCAAGGACATGCCCTTAATATTTTAACCACAAAGACAAACATTCTCTTAAAAATTAATCAAAAGGACAAATATTTTTTTAAAATTATTCATAAGGACAAACATTCTTCCAAAACTGCTACCGAACTAAAAACTGCTACCGATAACTATAAACTGATACCTAAAAACTGCTATCAATAACTAAAAACTGATACCTAAAGAAAATTGTCGTTCAGGTTAAAATACTGAAGGTATGTCCTTGAGGCTAAAACACTGAGAAATTTTGTCATTGACAATAATTTCTTGTAATTTTTATTACAATCATAACAACATCATCAATGACAGAAGTGTAACAATAATGTTAATAATTAACAAACATTAATAATTGTTAATGTTAAAAATACTAATAATATTTGTTAATTCTGATAATAATGTTAGTAATAAACAACAATAAATGAATATTAATAATATTATTATTGTTCCGACCTTACTATTAGTAAATTCTGAAAATAGAAGTAACCAAAACTGTTAACAATAATTATGATTTCAATGGTAGTATCAATAGCCAATAATAATACTTTCTGTGATTTTATTAATTAAAATAATTTGAAAACCTCTTTTAAGTTGACTATCGGTAATTTATATTCAAATCCTTTGTGATTTTTACAATTATCCACAAGCTTTTTTCAATTTTTTTCCTATATTTTCAAATTTAAGTGCTTATATTTATAATTTCTACAATCATTCAAAAAGAAATTTCCTATTTTTCTTACTATTATACATTCATCTTCATATAATTAAATAAAGCAACTTATTCTATTAAAATTTAAACTAGTTAAATAAATTCAATTAATTAATTTTCTTAACAAATATTGAATCTTAAGAACGGCAATCTCAATATATATACCGCATTTATATTAAAGAGACGACAAAATATTTTTTATTCAAATATAATTTTTTTGATCCAAATATAAAAATACGAATTACATTAAAAGATTATATACTTAAACGATAATAATGGATAGAATTAAAAATTAATTTATCCGAGTAAACTCATTATGGATTGCTTAACAAATTTCTAGTCCTTAAAATATTAACGTATGCAACGTGCATGTTGCACCCTAGTTTATAGAGTAGCAAAGCACATTCGTTTTATGTGTCGCTACAAAAACTTCTTTGATTTAAGACCTATGATGTGAAACTAGTCTTAAATTTGTATTTGTATAGACTAAAGTATCGTTCCCTTTTTGTATGATATTTTAAAATAAACACTCATATATATTTTCAATCTAACGGTTTATGTTAAATAGCTTTAAGACTGAATTGGTAAGTAAATTATAGTATTAATATTTTTACAATTGACACCAAATTGAGATCAATGTAGAAAATCTCAAATCACTATTTTTCTAAGACCAAATTTGTGTTATATATTTTGTTGGAGAATTCAAATTAGTCAGTAATTCATGTTTTATGATTCGATGGTTTATTTTATTTTGTTAAAAAAGAAATATACTAAATTAGGGACAAATTGTTGTTTTTATTTTCTATTGAACTAAGACTGATTTTAGACTACCTAAATAAATTTCAAATTTTTTTTTATATAATCAAATATAACAATTGTTCTAACTTCAACTTTTAACAAAATAATACACACAGACTAAAAAACATACTCTGATGTTATATGGAAAAATTTAGTTTTAATAGTATCTTAAAACGATTTAACACTAAATAAATTGGAGTTAACTTTTTTTAGACCGTGTATTGTTATCTTCATCATCAATTTATAGAAATTTTGATATTTTTATTACCAAATAATAATTGACAATGTATTCTTACTCCAGTTTTATATTTACTCGTTTAATATAATCAAACCGGCCGTCAGAGAGGCTTGTCTATTATAGTATGTAGGTTTGCAAAACCAAACAGTGTGAAGCGAAAAAAAAGAACATTAAAGATCTTGTTTTCAACATGTCTCCTTAAATCTTTTCAATGTATTTACTTTGTTCTCGCCACAAATATCTTAAATTAATCATTATATATAAATTTATAGTGAGCCTAGATTAAAAATATATATCTCTTTTTTATAAAATTTCAACATGGTAGAATGAGATGTATCTAGTGAAAAAGATTATATTTTATCATTTAGATAAATATCTCTCGTGAATATTTTCAGTTTGAAATATATTCAAAATTCAGAATAATTGCTTCCATTATGTTTCTTTCTAAAGAGCTACTTACTTAATCTTGCTCATTTTCGCATCCTCCATAGCAATGATGTCATTCGGTTAAATCCATATATACCATCCAACAAATATAAGCAACATATTATCAATTATTCTCCTTGCAATATATCGCGTTGCAAATATCCAACTCATAAACATACACAAAATAATGAGTATATTTAGTTGACATGATATTCTATTGTTTAAACAAGGGCTTTGAAACATTCAGAGTAATAAGCATGCATGTTGATATTATCCTTGTTCAACCGACTTTCAAAATTAACTTTATTACTCATGTATTAAATTGGCACTTGTAAATACTCATACATCATTATTGATTAGTAAAGACTTGAACCATAATGATTTAGAATATGGATTAATAGTTATTTTCCATTATAAGAATAACAAAATGGATAAGTAACCAGTAGGAACAAAATATACTGGTTGCTGCTGGTATTTTGTTACTACCAGATACTAATTCTTCTTATTCTTATAGTAGTAAGTAGTATTAGGTCACGATTATACTCTTTATTAAACACTGATGATAGTAACTGCAAAATGCCAATGTAATGTAAGAATAATCAAGTTATTTGTTGAATAGTAATTACAACAATATAAACCAACATGCACTCACGTTACTTTATATATTGTACTCAATATGGATTTAGCTGAGCATGACATTGTTGCTATGAAAAATAACAAGTTTCTATGTAGTTTCTAGGGAAAAAACGTATTAAAAACTTTCCTTTTGAGGTTTGGAAGTATTTTGAGAGAAAAACTATTGGAATTTGATTGAATATGTTTAGATCGTGAAGACTAAGGTTGATCATATTAAATTTTGAGTTTGATGCAAAAATTATATTGTAACATGTATAATCAATGAAAACATGTCCAACGTCAATTATTTACGTTGATTAAATATTTTAGATCATGAAGACTAAGGTTGATTAAAAGAAGTTTGAAATTTGATTATTTACGTGGATTAGTTGATGTTTTTGTTGTGTAAAAAATCGTTTAAAGCTAAAATATGTTGTATGTAAAGGTTGAGACCTCATGTAAGAGTAGTTTTCTACCACCTAACTAGTAACAGCATTGTATTCTGCTGTTTATATCACAGGTAAATTATTCGTATAAACTCATACAAGTAAAATAGTAAATTTCGACTTATACCTTTCTTATTGTAAAAATTATTAAATATAATTCATTATCGAATTCACCATCATAATCACTTCTAATATTTTTAATTTTCAAATTCTTTAAGTTTTGAATTCTTTTTGCAAAAATATTAAAAACTTCAAAAGTATCATTTTTATGTTTCAAAAATAAAGTCCATATATATCTAGAAAATTAGTCTATAACAACAAATATATACTTGTTATTGTTAAGAGACATAACTTCGGTAGGGTAGGTCCAAAAAGATCCAAATGAAGTAAATCTAAAGGTTGAAGAGTCGAAATAACTTTATTACACTTAAAAGACAATTGTATCAATTTTCCTAGTTGATATGCATCACATAGATTATTAACTTTGAAACTCATTTTAAGTAAACCTTTTACCAAATCATTTTTAGAAAGCTTGTTAATATATTTAAAGTTTATATGACAAAATCTTTTATGTCATAGCCATAGATCATGATCATTGGCTAAGAGACACATGTTAGTATTATTATTTATTTTTATATTTAAAATATAGATATTTCTTTTTCTTATTCCTTAAAAAAATTAGATTTTTGTTTTGATAAAAAGTATTACATTTATCCTTTACGAAAGAAATTGTAAATCCTTTATCGCAAAGTGGACTTATGCTAAGTACATTATATTTTAAATTTTCTACCAGTAGGACATTAGTAATTAAAGGAGAATTATATATACCTTTGTTACTGACATCCCATATGCAAATGACATATCCATTAGAGTTATCTTCAAAGGTGATTGTGCCTCCATCCATATATTAGACATTTGAAAGCATGTGTTGATTTCCGTTATGTGTTTAGAACATCCGCTATCAAGAATCCATCTCTCATTTTTCTCGTCGGGTACCTACAAAAAATAAGAGTTCGAATTGGTATGCACAATCTACGTTAGAATCCTAAGAGTTATATCTTAGAAAGCCATACCTAAATGGGTTTGGTGTTACCTTTAAAAATAAAATCATTATTATTATGACCATTGTTTAAGAAATCCTTTATATACTTGTTTTTAATATTGCTATCATTTGTCTTTGGTACCCATGGTTTAATTGTACTCGCATTAGTTTTTATACGTTTTTAGAAATAACACTATTTCCCCGTTTAAATTTAGTATATAAAGAACTAATTGTAGAAGATTTCATTTTATTGCCAATGAATCATAAACCCTTTTTATTTGTTGATGGTTTTGAAGACTACATTTTTTGATAAATTCTCTTTTTCTTTGTTAAAGTTAGAAACATTTGTTGAAAAAATTTCAAATTTATTTTAAGCTTTTTAACTTCATTGCGAAGAGAGTTTACAGTAGTACTTAATCACAATTTTGTTTGACTAATTTGACATTCCCACCTTTATATATTTGAAGTTTATTTTTTAAAATGAGAAGTCAAATTTGTATAAGAGTCTTGAGATTTTTGAAGCTTTTCTTCTAAAATATATATTTCATCCTTGAGCATTTCAATTTCTAATTTAGCTCTATTCAATTTTTCAATAGTTTCTTTATTCATTTTCTTACTAGCTTTCCATTTATCTAGTAATTCTAAGTTTATTTCAAATAAATCATCATAAGGGATTTTGGAACTTACGCAATCACTTGAGGCCCATTAAGCATACATTAGCCTACTCCGAATCACTCTCACTATTTGATGAAAAAGACGAATTTGAATAATCCCAAGTTACTTGATTGCTCTTTCTAAATTGTTTGTCATTTTTGCTTTTGAAGCTTTGTTTTTCTTTTTGAAGACTCAAACAATTTCTCTTGATGTGAGTGGTCTTATTACATTCATAGCATTTTAAGGAGGATGAATTGTTTACCAAATCCTTTATTGTTTCCTTATTTCAAAGACTTTTTGAAGTTTTTGGCAAGAAATTCTAAGCCATCTTCCTCAATGTTAGGGCCATCTTCAATTTGAAATGCAATGGTTTTTTGTTCTTTAACTTGTGTTCTTTTAGCCTGCAAATTTACTTCATACGATATTAGATTTCCAATCAACTCTCCTGGTTTGAGTGTTGAAAGGTCATTGACCTCTTCGATAATCAATACGTTTCTCTCCCACTCATCAATTAGAGAGTTGAGTATTTTTGGTACTGTATCAAAATCTGAATTTTTTCTCTCCTAATGCTATGAGAGTGAATAATGTCTTAAAACCTTGAATACATGTCAGGAATGGTTTCATATAGTTTCATTCTAAAATTTGAAAATAGATTTTTTGGCACATAAATTTTGCTTTGGTTAACCTTATTTGTGCTCTCATGTGTAATTTGCAAAATACGTCATATTTCATATGCAGTTTTGCACAAACTAACTCTATTAAATTCATTTTTATCTACTGAACAATGTTCATTGCTTCAGCATTGTTAGTAGCATCTATTTTTTAAGCTTTAACCATGTACTATAGTTAGTAGTAGGTATAGTATATTCTACTTGTGTAATATTCCATATTTCATATCCACCCGTTTGCATATATATTCTCATCCTAGTTGATCGATATGCATAGTTGGAACCAGTGAATAGTGATGGTCGTGTAGTGGATTGACCTTCAGCAAATGTGGCAACGGTGTTATCTATATTACTTTGAATATCACAAACTTTGTCATGGTTTAGTGAAGACTTGCTCTGATACCAAATGAAATTCTATAAGATCTCGTATAATATAGATAACATCTAACTATTGATAAATAAGCAAATAAACGGATAGATGAAGTAAAATAAAATACGATCACACTAGGATTTTTATATTATTTCGAATCTCCCGTCCTACATTCAGTCCCTAAACTCCATTTATGAATTTTACTAGCATCAATCTTCACTTCACCAGGAGGAACATGTTTACAACTGCCTGAACACTCGAACATGACTTCAACCAACTCTAAAGTGAACGCTTTGCTTTCCGACTTCAATATGTTCTTAACAACACGAGCAAGTCCGACTTAAGTACACATTTCCTATAATATCCTTTGATGATCCATGAATTGAATGTGCAGTGATATAAGAAGCAAAGAATAATTTTTGATTGTTTTTCATTTCAAGAGAGCAATGGATAGATTATGAATTAGAGAGCAAGAATTAATGATCTAAATGAATGAATCCGGTCTATATTTATAGCAGTGAAAAGATCCAGTGAAAGACTATGATTGTTCAAGAGATTGTAACCTTTTATAAACAGATGCAACTTTTCAGAAATAATTGTCCGTTCAAAAATATAGCCATTTATTTTGCCTCAGATGTCTGAGATGAAAATTCAGACGTCTGACTATTTTTGTTTTAAACATTTGAAACAGGGTCAAACATTTGAATTTAGGGATCAGACATCTGAATGTATTCTAGAAAAGAATACTTTTTTTTTCTTACATGTTTCAAAGAATACATTCATTTTTTACTTGTTTCAGACGTCTGGTCGAACTAATCAGACGTTTGATTAGCTTTAAAAAATAAAAATAGAAAGTACCTCGGACGTTTGATTAAATGGGTCGATCTTTTACATGGTTTCTTCTCGAAAATTTATAGACTATTTTTAATAACTCAGACGTCTAAGAAATTCACTCAGACGTTTGGCCCTAAATTAAAATTTGTGGTTTTGAAATATTAAGACTTCTGATATAATATCATAGACGTTTGACTTTTGGTATTTTTGAGAAATGATTTTGACTTTAAAAATTTGTTCTTTGATCATTTAAAAGGATTTCAAGTGTGTATGGTGTACATTAGTTTCTAGACTTAGTGCGACAACAAGTTTTGACGGCTGATCTTCAATGCCTTGATTGCTGCAGTTAGTTGTTGTTTTGCTTGTTGTTTGCTTTGAACATATCCTGTAAGAAATATAGTTGTGCAATATTTATAGAAATATATAGTTGTGTCATCAAAACTTTAAAATGCAGGATTCAACATAGAGGAATTCTCGTCTTGGGAAATTCTGTTGTCCTTGCAAATATGATATATAAGTAGCAATTTCCTCACCTAATCAGCAAAACAATGTGCTATACATATTTGCAAATATATTTTGTGGCATGCACATACATGATATATTTTGTAGCATGCACGATTGCACATTTGCAAGTATATTTTGTAACATGTGCACTTGGTATATAAGTACCAATTTTATATTTGCAAATATGAAATTCAATTGTAGGATTCTCCAGATCATATAAAGTACATACATGTTATTTATTTCATGTAATGTAATACAGCTATTAATGTAATGTAATACAGCTATTAGACTCTTGATTGGGTAATATATGATTGATTAATCACTCAGGCATAGTTCTCTGAGACCTTAATTGATGCACACAGTGGCGGACCCGATGAAAATATTGGTGTGGCACTGCTATACAATCAAAAGTTTTGAAGAATTTTTGTTTTTTCATCTTTAATACATTTTTATACACGTACACACACATAAATCTAATAAAATCAAACAATCCGAGTTGGGGATGAAAATTCAATAAGTAGAATTTTATATGCTTATATACTTTTGGGAACTATTAAAGAGAGAATCGTTTACATTTCTTATAGGGGAAGAATCTTTTAATCTGTAGTCATCTTTTAATATCAAATTATCATTCTTTTTTCCAATAGTGTCGTCTCACATTTCTATTACACATCTCCAATAGTTTACAAATTATAAATTATGATTACCTAATTTCCAGACTTGATTACGAGTGGTTCTCCCAACAAGGAGAATGAGTTGGACATTTGTTAAACAGACGTCTGATTCAAGGGCCTATAAATGGTGCACAACTCCCATTTTTATTCAAATTAATTTTATTTAAATTCAAAAATTAAACCAAAACGCATCAAAGATCAACTAAAATCGACAGGAAAAATGCACGTAACATTGACGATGTTGATGCCGGTCCAGCACATGATTTGTCGGATCCTACATTATCTATTGACGGTCTTCATATTTTGCCCAACTACCAGAGGGTTAAACTCACTACCATGATCTATCTTTTTGTTTAGTTTTGTCATATATACATTCGTTTGCAAATACATTATATGGTAGTGATAACTATTTTATATAAGTTAATATAGGTCTCACATATAACTAGGAGGGGTAGTTGACATAAGTGTATAGATGATTATTTTGTCACACTACCTCAGCTGACTAGAGGTTTATTAGTTGCAGTATTCCAATACAACTTCTATATTGGACATATCTATTATAACCTTTATAGTGTATACTATAACTAATATAGTATAACACACATATCTTATATATGTTTATTTTTATTTAATTAGCTAACTTTTAATTAATTTATGTAATTAAACAATTTTAATTAAATTATATTAATTTCAAAATTTTATCTTATATACATATATGTATACTTATGTTATCTTAAACACTTTAAAATAATATAACATATATCAACATATACAATACATGCATATAAGTATTAATTAATTAACTCATTCGATTAATTTATTTTATTAATATTATTAATAGATTTTAAATTTTAAAATTAATATTTAAATAGTTTTAGACATTTTTGAAACTTAGTTATATTATAACTTTTATAAGAAACATGTTTTATTTTAAATTTTAAATTTAAATTCTTGTCTTAATTTTCACTTTCGGTTTGTTTATTTCAATTCCAAATCGATCGTTGTTTAGTGGAGGCACTTACAAAGCGATGGTGGCCTATAACTCATACTTTTCATTTTGCTGATTTTGAACTTGCATTACCTTTGGATTTCTATATGCTAACTGGTATCGAGATACGACAAGTTGATTGTATACCTTTGGATTTCTATATACCGACCGGTGTCGAGATATGACAAGTTGATTGTATGCTTAATCGCAATGCATACAGCCAATACTTGTTAACATTCCAGGCTATCTATTAGTAACGTGCATTACAAATAAATTTACGATGTCCACTTCATTTGGCCTCCGCAAATATTGAGTTCCATAGATTTCTACGATAGCTTAACAAAATATATGGAGTGTTTCTAGCGCTACACTTCCCCTCAGTCGCAAGGAGTCGTCAAGCATATCTGCAAAGTTGTCGTATGTAACATTCTCGTAATAGCAGTTGCTTTTTGACGTCCAGTTAAACATAGAGTTTTGAAGACATTTGGTTTAAAGACAAAATATTTGTCATGAGCTTGCACGTTTTCAAAATTTTGTTGAACAATGGACGTCTCATTCTAAACTTCGTTCTAAACATCTTCGCAGTGTATGTTGGATGTTGTACAAAGTAATCGTTCATTAATCGTTGATTGAATGAAAAATGCTGACGATTAATGTATCATCTATCCAAGATAGAGCCTCCACGTTCAAGATGATTGTCCAATTTCTTCGTGTAATTATAGTAAGCAAGTTCGTATTGTAGTTGGGCAATTTTTATCTCATTATAATCGGAATCATTATTGAATGCGAGAAATTTTAATGTTGACATTGCCGTGATTTGAAGTAGAATAAGGTATAGATATAATAAAGAATTTAGCTGTGTGAAAATAATTTGAATTGATATGTTTATATAAAGGTTCAAAAAGTAGCCGTTACTAGTGCCCAACTAGTTGGGCGCCTGTTAAACAGGCACCTATAAGGCAGGTGCTTGTTTAACATGTGTCTAGCTTTTGTTATAAATTTGTAACCAAATTGGCCTTATAATCTCAACTGTTGGAAGTTGATTTGAGGTTTGGATTACGTAATAATTTTCAGACCCACTATTGGAAATGCTCTTACATCTCAAAATTAAAAAAAATCATGTATCTACCATTTCAAAGCAAAAAATCATGTTTGTCATTCTTCTGTCACTGTCGCCATTTTCCACTACAGGACTTCCACCCTTGTCTTATCGATCTTCCATTTACCATCTTCTCACCTTTGTCTTGTCAAAGTCCAAAACTCTAGTACACATGAGTGCTCTCCCCCTAGTGAGGATCACTATTTCATAAAATAAAAAACTCTAGTACACATATAAACTCTAAAATCAATCTATGTGATTTGAAGTTGCCTTGTACAAAGAATGTTAATGTTTGAGTTTCTTCATCTAAAGTACATGATTATGAATTTTGTTTTCTTTCAGTTTAACTTGACAGTGAATCATTTTTTATATTAAAGGATATATTGTAATAACAGCTCTCTGAAAAAATATAGAAATCGGTGTTGATGATTTAAATGAATATAAAGAAAATGACGATTGATACAAAGAGTTAGATTAATTCTCCTCCATGAATGCATATATAGATGGATTCTCCTTCATGGATACATACATATACATACATACATACATACATACATATATATATATATAATTAGAGAATTATTATATTTGTAATAGTTCTTTAAATCTTTTTTTGAAAATGGCGTCCTCTAACACTACCACAACAACCTCCTCTAATACTACATCATCAACCTCCTCCAATGCCACATCGGAGACATCCAGGGCTTCACCTGAAGGAACGAAAGATGGAGATGGGTGGCTGGAAGTTAGGCGGAAGGGTAAAAACAAAGTGACGGAAGGGGGACAGGAAAACCCTAAAGCTTGGGCCAAACCTAAATTTGGAGCCAACCTATTCAAACTGAATAAGGATCAAGGACTTAAACCTTGGACTGAAATATTAGGCAAAAGTATAGAATTAAAGATAGTGTTGAGTTTCACAACCCAAAGTCAGATCTAGATGGGGAATTTGCAGAAATTGATGATCCGGACTATCAAAAATCAAACGAAATGTGGACTAATTTCATGTTTGTTTATGTGGCAGGTAAACGCCCTTACTATGTTTACTTTAATGCATGTGAAAAGGGAATGAAAATCTAAGAGCAAATGGGAGGTTGTTTTCAAGGGATGATGGGTTCTACCTTGTCAAGTTTGAACCACAAGAAGATTTAGAGAAAGTATTGAATGGAGGTCCATGATTTATGGACAGCAAACTCATATTCATGAAGAGATGGGACGCCAATTTCCAATTTGAACGTGATATGCTGGAATCCTATCCAATTTGGGTGAGACTGAACAATCTACAGTTGGCATTATGGAATGCTAAAGGAATTAGTAAGCTAGCTAGCCTAATTGGTAAACCAATTGATACTGATGAAAATACGCGGCAGGTTAAGCGACTAAAATACGCTCATGTCCTAGTTGAGGTTAAAGCTAACACTAACTTCAAGAAAAGCATCAGAGCTAAAGACTCTCATGGTAGAACCTATGTACAAGAGGTGGAATATGAATTTATTCCACCAATATGCAAAAATGCAACTGTTTTGGGCATAGCTCACTGCAATGCCCAATTCCACATAAAGTTATCTCTCAGCAATGGAAACCAAAGGCATCAACACCATCAGAAATCACAGAAGCTAACCATAAGCCCCCGAGCCTATACACTATCAAGAAACAAACAAAATACCTGACAACCCAAAGGAGGGTATAGATAGAGAAGTTTTTACAAGCCCAAAAAATTACTACCCTACTAATAATACTAATGAACAGTCTGCTACGGCAGATAACCCGAGGGACCCCGGTATCCGAAAGCAGATACAGATGCCGGAGGGGCACATTTGATGCAGTCAGCCCATATTGTTCAGGAATCACATCAGGGAACTGAGAAAACTGGCCTTGGTGTTGCACAATGGGGATATAAGAAAGCTAGCCTTGGTGATGAACATGCTCCAGCATCGGAGATGGCTGGACTTGGTGATACATTGGATCCAGAAACTGAGAATGATAACCCTGCAAACATGGAAGAGATAAGCAGAATGAATATTAACTTGGACAATAGTGAATAAGAAACAGAAGATGTAGTACATACTAAACAACTTTCACTAAGGAGAACCCCACGTATAACGAACAGTTTAATAAAGGAAGAAGTAGCAAGAAGCTAGCAGGTCATCAACTGCTCCTGTTACTAGGAGCAAATCAACTGTTGTTTAATGTTAATACTATGTTGGAATGTAAGAGGTCTCAGTGGTGACACTAGAAAATTGGACCTCTTTAAAATAAGTTAAACCCTACGCTTATGACATTCCTTGAAAATAAAATGGGTAATCAATCGATTGAAATTTTTGACCACAACTTTGGCAATGATTGGCAATTTCTGAATAATAATTCATGTCAATCTAAGGGCAGGATCATGCTTGCTTGACACAAAGCAATCTGGTCTGTTAAGATTTCTGAACGTGGATGACCAACAACTAACTGCAGAAGTATCAAATGTTGGTGGTTTGTTCATGGTTATATCTTTTGTGCATGCTCACAATTGAGCATCAATCAGAAATAAATTATGGAGTAAACTGGTTAGCTTATCAAAACTTATAGACAAATGGTGGATGGTCCTTGGAGATTTCAATGCAGTATTGAAAACAAATGAGAAAAAAAGAGGACTTACATTGAAATGGTCACAGACAGTGGAGTTCAACAGATGTGTAACTACTGCAGGACTCATTGAAGCCAACCATGCAGGACTGAAATTCACATGGAGAAGTGATGAGGCTAAAAGAATCACATGCCGATTAGACAGAGTACTTGTTAATGCTGAATCAATAAAGAATATTTCCTAACTGCATGTCACGGTTCTGCCAAGCTCTACTAGTGATCACTCTCCTCTACATATTCAATTCAATCAGTAAAATCAATAGGTGAAAGGCAACCGTTTACATACGCTAACTATTGGTGCTTACTTGAAAACTAATGAAGTATCGATAGATATTTACAAGGCTAGCTGAAGGAAAGGGATGGTATACTCTAGTCATGATGCTAAAAGAGATCAAAAATGGACTAAAACAGTGGAACGAATTGCGACCGGAACAATCAGATGTAGTGTATAGTCTAAAAAAAGAATGTGCAAACCTCTTTACTATGTTAGATGAAGATCCAATGGACGATATCATTAATACCCAATACTATACAGCCTAGAAAAAGTTAAAACAAGCGATGCAACAACAAGCTATGGAGATCAAACAGAAGGCAAAAGAAAAGTGGCTAACCCAAGGTGACGAATGCACAAAATTCTTCTACACTAAGATGTCATACAGGCAGAACTACAACAATCAACTCAGCACAATTGCTAGCAATGGGGAACTTGTCAAAGACATTGAGCAGTTTGAACAAGAAGCAATATCTTACTTTTCTAATCTATACAGTGGAAAAATTAATCTTGCTTTACCTCATGTTAATTACAGGAGCCTGGTTAATGAAGAGGGGATAGCCATGTTGGAAGCCGCTGTTGCTGAACAAGAAATTAAAACTGATACCTTCTCCACTCACGTTGATTCGAGCCCTGGCCCAGACAGGTGGAACTCGAAATTCTCCAGCATCATTGGGAAGACCTGACACATGATATTAGAGGCAGTTCAAGAATCTTTCAATACTGTAAAAATACTTCATGAACTTAATCACACATTCATTACCCTAATTCCTAAGGTCAACAAGCCTACCAGAGTTGAAGACTACGGATTTATTGCCTGTTGCAACATGCTATATAAAATTCTCAGCAAAATGGTATGTAATAGAATAATTCAAATTTTCCCTAATCTTATTTCAAAAACTCAATCTGCATTTGTCAGGGGAAGGCACATTTTTGAAAACTCTCTCCTCGCTCATGAACTGGTCAAAAACTATAATAAGAAGGGAGCTGACAGAGTATGCATTAAGGTTGATCTTCACAAAGCGTATGATAAAATTAACAGAAAGTTCATAATCTAAATGCTGTCATGTATGTGATTCCCAACTACCTTAATTAAGCTTACAGAGGTTGTATATCTACTCCTACATTTTCTATTATGATTAATGGCACTCCTAGAGGGTTTATTAGTAGCAACATGAGTTTACGACAAGGGGGCCCCCTGTCCTCTTATCTCTTTGCAATTGCTATAGTGTATTTTTCACTTCAGATGAAATTGGCTTGTCATAATGGCCTCTTCCAACCTCTATATAACTGTCAACCAGTGGTCCATCACCTCCTATATGCCGATGATCTTACTGTGGTCCTCAAAACAAACTCTGTAGTAGCTCGGTGTATTAAAGATATTTTTGAAAATCTTGAAAGATATGTTGGCTTTCAGCTTAATTCTCAGAAACGAAAATGCTATTTTAACAAATATTGCAGCGACAAGAGTACAACATTGGATATCTTGGGCATAAAAGAAGACCGTTTACCAGTGAAGTATCTCGGGGTCCCTCTCTCATCTATTGTTATCACTGACAGAGAATGTGAGGAACTGTTTGGGAAAATAAGAGACAAGTGGAATGGAAGGAGCTCTAAATTACTCTCATTTGCCACTAGGGAGTAATTAGTACAAACTGTTATAACTGTTAAAGTAAGATTTTGGGTTCAAACTTTTTAAATCCCCGATTGCTCAATCGAAAAGATAAATTCAGCATGTGCAAATTTTACTTGAAGAGGGTATTTACATAAGGTTGGCTATGATGTGTTATGTAGACCAAAAGATGACGGTGGAGTTGGATTGATTAACCTTAAGGAACTCAAAAAAGTCTACAATCTCAAACTGGGCTAGAAAATCATCAATTCAGAAAGCTTATGGTCCAAATGGATGAGAGCTAGATATACCGATGACAACTTTTGAATGATGAGTATTGACAACAATGCTTCTGGAGTATGGAAAAACATTTTGAAGAGGAGAGATGAGCTCAAAAAACACTTAACCAGGCAAATTGCAAATGGTAAGCAAACTAACTTATGAAAAGATCACTGACTCAAAGGAAAATATCTTATTTCGAAGTTAGGTTGGGATGCACTTTCTAGCATGGGAAGATATGACAGTAAAGTTTATTCAATTATAACCGATGGAAGGACTCCGGAAAGAAAAAGATTACAAGTTCTCTCTTTGGATTTATAGTATATACCGATGTATCAAAATGCTAAGAAAGATATATGGACCTGGAACCCGACAGATCGGTGACTTTACTGCCAAAACAGCCTGGGAGGCGATTAGAACAAAACATGCAATTAAGAATTGTGCTTCTTCCTTATGGACTAGAGCAAATAATCTTAAAATGGCTTTTACTACCTACAAAGTAGTTAACCAAAAGCTTTCAACCGCAGATCGTCTAGCCAAATGGGGTCTGAATGTCATACTTCAATATAAATTATGCAACAACGACAATGAATCGCACCAACATCTATTCTTTGACTGCAATTATTCTAAACAGGTTCTAATATACTTCAAAGTAAAAAATAATGACATGCAAGCATATGGGAACTTGGAGGAAGAATCGTTATAGCTGTGCGGGGATAATAGGGGCTTGAGATTGATTCAGCGAGTAAAGCAGATAACAATCACAACTGTCGTCCACCATTTATGAAAGGAATAAAACCGGAGAGAGTTCCCGTGCAAAGAAAGAAGTTCAGATTAGATTTGCAAATTAATCGAGATGGTTGTAAGAATAATCTGCGATAGAATTAAAGTGAAGAATCGTACCAGCTATGAGGCGGAGGAACATCGAATGAAGGAAACATGGGGTCTGTTTGATTATCGGCAGCCATGATTTGGAAATGCAAGTTTAAAGAGGGAAATTGTAGATTTAAGCTATGCAGAACTGACGGAAGTGATAAAGCAGAGTTAAAAGTGGGAGAATAACGAATTATCTGACAGAGTCCTTTACCCTTTTCGAGGCAGTGTTGTAATCGATTTTCTCTACTTTTGTTTTAGCTGCGTGTGTATGCTGTATTGGGCCTTGGCGTTTTTCGCATATTAGAAATAAAATTGACCAAATTTCAAAAATAAATAAATAATAATAATTAGAGAATTAAGATTTATGGTTTTAAGATGAAGAGATTAAGAAGAAAGGGTCTAAGCGGAGAAAAAATGAGAAAGAAAAGAGAGAATTAATTATGGAGAGGTAAAATTTGTAGTTTTCATTTATTTTTACGAGGGAAGAATCGCTAATTTGATCGTCCCTTTAACGAAGATTGTGATTAAAGTTAACTTTTTTAGTTCCCCTTGACCAAAATTTTAATTTAGTAAATCAACTTTTTTAATTCCCAAGAACCAAAATCTTCAAGCACAATCTATATGAAATTGATTCTTACGTTATTGAGCTGATTTCTGATTTTGCATCATGTGTGCGTTTGCCTTGTATTCAAGCATTCACTTTGCAATGTGCAAGCACACAAACAGTATCGATTTGAGGGTGCCAATTTGCTTTGGTTTTGAGTTTCTACAATTACTTTATGTTTCAAACCAGGAAGGCCGTCGGGAAAAAAAGGGCGGAGCACGAGAAAAATAGGAGGTGAAAAAGAGAGAAACGCGCCCAGGAAGGGGTTGAACCTTCAACTTTCTGCTTAGGAAACAGACACTCTATCCACTGAGCTACAGGCGTTTTAACATATTGGCTTTGACATTTATTCTAATTACTAATTTTATTTCTCTAATAGATTGCATTTTCAAGTGTGAAAGAGTTGAAGTATTGTAATTTCTTATTTAAGTCATCTGAATATATATACAAATACATGTGTGTGTGTGTGCGCGCGCGTGTGACTTTTACATCTAGGTTTCATTACTTTATATATCTATTTATCTCCGAAATTGTTTAAATATTCTATTCACTCTCACTCAAGGTATTCATGATCCTTCAACGTTCATGTGTCCATTCAAACATTACACATTTTGATTTGGTATAAGAAAGTGTTGGTATAAAATAATATTATGTTTAATTTTGATCTCAAATTTACTTTGGGATAAAAAATAAACATAAATTTAGTCCTTAATTTGTCATTATTATATTTCAAGACTAGAATTTGATCTTAAATTGGTAATGATTTAAGAGTTTAAGACTACTTTGAGGTAAACTAAATGTTTTAAAATATTTGGTACTAAATTTTGGTCTCAAATGTGATATTGGATCAAAGCAAAAAAAGGACTAATTATTTGGTTCTTGTTTAGTGTTTACATATATCTAAGACTGAAATTAGATATTGCATTTGTTAAAATATTCAAACTTTTTTAGACTAAAATCAGTTTTAGATATTTCCGGACCAAATTGGTTTTAAATAAAATTTGACACTCAAAACTATAGTTTGTTCGTTATCTATTTCATGACTAAATTAATTGCTTTGATAAACATTTTCGTATACTGTGTGGTCCGCATGTTGAATATTTTCAACGATTATCTGGAAAAAAAAACACAAAATTACATTTTCATGCAAAGGAAACATATTAAAAGAGAAGATAATGTCACATAATTAGAAACATAAAAGTCATGTATTGAATGCATCACAATTTTAAGGTGTTATTTGCAGCATTGACTGGCAATGTTTTTGTCACTTTTCAACTATACAACTCTTGTTCTGCATTTTTCTCCTTCAGATAACAGATGGGATTCCTTCCTTGATGCCCAAGGATGGTAAAATGCTTGTCGATGAAGAAAGACAAAAAAAATGAGGCTTCTTCTGGTATCTCATCATAACCACTGAAAGTTTCAGCGAGTAAATTGTATGCTTATAACATGTTATATTTTCGATTCTATGTTTTAATGTCCAATAAAAACTGTGTTGCAAGAATGAATGCATTAGATGTTCTGTAACATTACAAACTGTTGGTAGTTTGGTACTACATGGTTTTTTTGTAAGAGTGAATCTATAATGACTATTTTTCCTCTAATTTTCAGATAATTTAGATTGTGTGGAATTCAGGTGAGGTGCTAATGTTTTTCTTCCTGTGTAAAATTTCTTTCATGGTTTTGGGCAAAGTCGAATTGCTGTTTTTATAATTGTCAAACCCAATTTCCCGGCTTTTTCACGATTTCATTTATTCATAGAATAATTATTTTTGATAGAATATATTTGAACGAAATTGCTGCTACTAACAGGGTTGCTCTTAGTATTTTCTGAGACATGATAATGATTTGTTGGAAACTGAAAGTAGAGAGTTAATGGTGGTTTGTATTTGAAGTCATATTGTGAAATATACTATGCCAATGATGTTTGATGTGTTCATTCAACACACTTCAAATATTTGTTGAGGTGCTCTCTGTTTCACCTTTTCAATATTAAAATTTTGTTTGTCGATGTTTATGGAGGTGCTCACCGTTTCAGCTTTTCAATATTAAATTTTTATTTGTCCAACCAAGGCTTCGCTCTTGAACAACAATCCAGTAACCGGTACTTAATGAAAATGCGTTCTTTTTTACATTTTGAATGACATAGTTTTGTTTGATCATAGGATTTTCGTGTGTTTCGTCTGTGGTTCCTATGACATTTCGAAAGAAAGATCAACAATGGAAATCATATGTAATTTCACATTGAATAATATTGAAATCTTAGAGCTTAATATATTTGAATCATAACTAACCTATTACGCAATATTGTGTGCTAATAAACACTTGCTCGGTTATAAGATCTCGTGAAAATTTCACGTGATATGTCTTGGTAATGTTATACATAAATATATTCAAAATCAATTCGAGAATTCAGATTTCGTAGTAGAATTTGAACCATACTTATTAGACAATAGTGGACAAAGACGTCAAACAAACACAGATTCTTAAAGACGTCTTCCGCTAACATTCGATCCATGTAGGTGTATGGTGTGAAATTCGAGATGCTCTTTGAAATTCCATTGTAATTTCTTCAATGGTAACTTCCAGATCAACAACAATTTCTTCAGACGCATGTTTATATAGATGATCGTCGCTCGAATAGTGTATGATGCAATTTGAATAATGTTTATTTATTTTAAGAATAAGTAAGATATTTGAGAAGAATGGAATTAAAGTTGTTTGAAAGAAAGAATAAAACAAGTCAATTTATGTTAAAATATAACTTGGGGTTTATGTATGATGCAACCTTACTTATCTTGAACATAGGTCTTACGATCAAACTAAACTCTACCATTGCTCTATGCGATCCCAAATGTAACTCTAATGTCTTAACACGTCTTAGGTTACGTTAAATACAAGCACCGTCGATCATGACGACAACATGTACAAGAACAAGTAATTGTCTAGAACTCTTTGCAAATATGTAGGGAAAGCATTAGCATCATCTTGTTGTTGGTTTTTGAACGATTTCAAGAATTCGTATGTAGAGGGATGCTACTAAAGAAGGAGAGGGCTGAGATATTGCTGGTTTTTTGGGGCTCAAGTTATTCAGCTTTTTGGCTCTTTAGTGTTTTCATTGTTCAGAAGATCCAGAAAGCTTTCGATCCTAAAAGCATGCCCAACAAGGGATTAGTCACTTGGTGACTGACCCTCAACAGAGGGAGGGTGAGCCCAATATTGGGCTCCCCACCGACTGCCAATGTTGACTTGGCGACCTTGGCAGTCAGTGATTTACCCGGCATTAATAATGCCGGGTAGTTATCTGGCATTATTAATGCTGGGTGAATCACATGAAATACACAGCCCCATTTCACTTTATCATTTTATTCGGCATTATTAATGCCGAATAAAATAACAAATTTAATTTCCTATATATCTTGTATTTCCTCTCTATTTTATACCGAACTTTTTAAACACAGGTAGTAAACAAGCTCAATTATTACTACAATGTCCGCATTTACTTAGTCATCTTTAGAGTTGCTAGTGCTTGTGAAATCCTATATTGAGGTTGTTGTGGAAATTCTAACTCTAGACCACTCAAATCAAAACCCCAAAGCATAGCTGAAAACAAGATCGTGGTAAGAAGTGCAAAAACAACCAATCAATATCTTAATCCAATTCAAAATCAATCACAATCATCAAACAAGCAATAGAGAAACAAAACAATAATGATAAATAAATCACACACTGATTTATAATGGTTCCACTAACGTCTTATTAGTGTACATCCACTTTGAGAGAGAGCTTTTATTAATATCAATGAGAAGAGTACAAGTAATTGATTACAACGATCAAAATTCTAATAGGATTGATTTGTGGAGTAGAGAATTGAAGAAAATTAGGTTTCGATAAACCCTAATTAATGGAGGTTAAAACCCTTGATTAAACCTGTAATCTGCTGCTGTTTCTGAATCCTAAAAATAGCTTATATAGGAGAGTAGAAAACCTAGGCAAAATTTCAAAATTGCCCCTTCGAATATCACAAATCTTCACACCAAAACCCAGATTGAAAATAGATTGAAAAACGTCACAGACGTCATCATATATTTCAGGGAAACATTTCCTGAAACCACGGACGTCTGTCCAAAAGTGATAGACGTCTGTCCCAGGTCTCGGGTTCCAAACCCTGCTATCACAGACATCTGTCATTTTATGATAGACGTCTGTCACCTGATGCTGACCATGGCATCCACTTACTTCACCATATATTCCTCCTTCGAGCTTCGATTTGCGAACCGTTTTCACCATTATAAAGCTACTTTCAACCTCTTCAATTCTCTATACAGTGTCGCCAACAGAGGTTGATCGTACTTATGAAATGAGAGTGTGTAGAGGTGTATATGTAGACCTGTCAAATGGATCGGGTCGGGTCAAAATGGGTTGAGTCAAAATTGACCCGACCCATTAATGACCCAACCCAAATAATTTTTTTTTGAATGCAACATCTTTACCCAACCCATTTAACATATGGGTCAACCCGTTTGACCCATTTAAAAATTACTTGAAAAATAAAATGGAAACCACAAAAAATATAATAAAAAAAATTGCACCAACTAACAAAACTACATATAAAAAAATTGCCTATGTTTAGAGGCCAAACAATTGTGTTCTGCAATATCTTTTTTTCTGATAGCAATCTTATATGTATATTTACTATGATGCAGGTAGCTTTAAAGAAGAAAAGCATGGCAGATGAAATAGGTCTGATTATACAAGCAAAAATTAGACAATATGCTCCAAGCACATGAGTTCTTATTATTTTATACTGATAAGAAATGTATTATTTATTTGTGATTTCTAGAGCTTGTTGTTTAAATGAGCTATTTATCTTTTGTCTATTAATAATTAAATAAAAATCACCGGTTTCACAAGTAGTAATTTCCTCCGGAGAATGAAAACTTGTTATATCTTGTGCTTGATCTTCTTCTATTTACATAATGGTACCGTCATGCAACCAATCCCTTGAACATAATAATGCTTCCACGGCATCTTCTTTTAGTGAACTACGATAATCATTGAGTACTCTACCATCAATGCTAAAAGCACTTTCTGAAGCCATGGTAGTAATTGGCACCGCTAAAATGAAATAATAAATGTTTGAGTTTCAAAATGAAATGTTGTTTGAGTATAGTCTAGTCGAACATTTACTGGTTAAATTAATTTGTTCTAAAGTCGACACTTTGATACTACAGTCAACTAGTTTACATTTCACAATTTAAAGCTAGAGTCACACCCAAAAAGTGCAGATACATTTGAATTAAGTAATCTAAATCGAGAGGCAGTTAGGAAAAGCAAGCAAGAATCGATGGTCACATGCAAACTAAATTGCTCCTTATATGAAGGAATGTTGGTCCACCATTTTCTAGGTATACTGTCATATATATCTTTACTTTATTCATTTGTTATTAATAAACCCTTAATCAACTTTAAAATTCATGTTTATTAATAAACCCTTTAATCAACTTAAATCCCCTTAAATCAATGAAATTCATATTATTATCTTATCGTTTATGTTTAATTGGACAAAACAAAGGACAAGCATTCGATTGGCATAGATTCACTTCTATATTATATCAAAAAATAACAATTCGAGCTTTCGACGAGCCCAGTTAACCAAACTACATACTATTTCATTACATTTATCCACATTGTCAAAAAAAGGAATATATTTTCATCTAGAATACTCAACCTTCAACAAACTAAAACAATAAATTATAAATAAAAAGAAATTTATCTGGATTCTTATTAATTAAGTGAATAAGGAAGTTGATGACAGTACAAGATCCTTTTTAAGACAAAAAAAGGAAATTATTTCCATATTTAAAAATTATTTTTCAAATCCTAATTTAGCATTGTTTTTAATTAGCACTATTAGATGAATATAAACAACAAGTTGAATCTCTTTCTTGAACACCACCTAAGCTTGACAAGCTTTTAAGCTAGACAAGGTAAAACCAAATGAAGACAAAGCAGCAACATCACTTCTAAACTATATATATACCAAACAACTCTTCAACATAATTTTTCAATCAAGATGAAAATGAAAACCAAGTCAAAACCTATGAAACCCGCCACCACCTGCCTTCCAAGAAGGCTCAAAACCAACCCCAACAATAATTATTGAGCTTCATAGGAGAAAAGGCTTATAGTTTTTAATAAATATACAGTATTGTTGAACAAAACCAAGTTTTTGATACCTCTTCCAACCATTTTTTTCTTAAGAAAAAAGCCAAACAATAAATAAGCTAATCCTAAGAACTTGATATTATTTCACGTACAGATCACAACCAATGAAAATTAAGAACTTGATAACACTTCATATATCACGTCCATCCATCCTTATATGTGCAAAATACTAAGTAATATATGAAGACAAGTCATGGTAGTAGCAGACAGATCGGAAAACAAAACCTTTCCAGAGCTTGCCTCCTCTCCACCAACAAGTATATAATTGTATTGAGCTAACTTAACCTCTCGCACCTGAACATAAATCAAATTATGAGAGGAACATAAAATATAAAGAATGACTAAATATAAGTACAAAAGAATGCACATAAAATATATACCTTTTTTTCATTGTTATGTCTGGTGTATCGATATCCACAAAATACCCAGTTTGATGTATTTTTTTTTGTACCTATGGCAGCACAAGTAAGCTTCAGTCATTAGTGAATCCGTAATTTTGCACCAAGAAACATTGCCTAAAACTGATACTATACTATGATATATTGCTGAGTTGAGCTCTTAAAATATACTTTTGCTAAACAAGTGACCTCAAGAACTTATGCAGTTGAAATGAACAAGTCTGTTCTAAACATGTACAACAAATAAACATATAAGAATTTTAATCAACCAATCAATATCTAATCAAGGTTTGCATTAAAAACGTGGTTTGAGATATGATATGTCAATAAAAATAATCGGCAGTAGTATCAGAAAAATTAAACTGAAAGTAGAAAATTAAAGTGGAATCATCCAAGGCAGGGGTTTTTGTACACAAATCTACCATATAAACAATAAACAAAAGCGAGCAACGATCAAAAAGACATAAAAATTCATACTTTTTTTCATTTTCAACTTTAACTCCTTCAAGAATTCTGGAATTGGAAGAACGCATTGCAAAGTGATGTAATCTTCCTTTAAGATAATATATAATCGGTTGAATTTAAAAGAAAAAGTAGGCGTCAAAGGAAAATATTTTGGGATCGTGAATTAGATTTAGGGTTTACTGGGTCGGATATTAGACAGGATCGATTTAATTTTAGATGGGTAGAATGAGTTTTAACCCGTTATAAAAAATAAACAAATGGGTCTGACCCAACTGGGTAAAAATTATGTTACGTGGGTTGGGTTATTGGATCACTGTGCATTTTGACAGGCCTATGTATATGTAAGCCATGAAAGGTTTTGAAACTTAGTCAATGAGGTTTACAGCAATCATCCTGGTTGTACAAGGAGGCGCTCGATGTTAGAAACGAAAACAACTTACAATGAATTTCCGGCAGCTTGCGATAGGTATTGCAAAATAATTCAAAAAGTTGAAGACGAAAACGTGTTTCAAGCAACTCGGTCTACTTTTGATTTGCGTTATATATTAGAGTACAGATCAGAATTTGTTGGTCATGAGGCATTTGAACTTCGATACAGCTGGCTTACGCGTTTTAGTTAACTATGAATTATTGTATTTCCGTATGCAGTTTCTCAATCTATGTCAGTTGATTGTAGCAGTAGTTGTTGATATATGAAGAGATAAGACTCTAATCTTATCCAGTACTTAAGATGTTAAGATAATATGTTCGATAATGATTTGTACTTAAGATGTTAAGATATAACTAGAAACAAGATTTGAAATATTGAAAGATAAAAAGAAAATTGAAAGGTACATAGAAAAAAGAAAGATACACATAGTAAACCTAGTTACTCCTAGAGTGGACAATCATCTAGGTTGAACCGTTACGAAGACGGTAGTTCTGCTGCATAACGTCATTGAGTTGTTACGAAGCCTTCTTATCTTTTCTTCAAATTCCAAATTGTAAGTAATAGCCCAAGAAGAGAATCGGTCGTCTATCCACTGTCCAAATTCGCATCCATTTGGGTAAAGCAAACAACAGAAGTATCGACGACCAATATTATCCCCATGTCGGATGACTACAATCGGTATTCGAAACCACAGAAGCGCATAACATTTGTGGACTGTACCTCGTCGACTTCAATTGCATTTTGTACTTGTGGTACTACATAGTCTATTTGCAGTTGTTGCTGTTGATAGTCTATTTGCAGTTGTTGCATCCCTGTTTGAAGCTTTCTTTGTCGCATATCTTCGGAATATCATTCTTCCATTTCAATATACCATGTAGTAGAGCTTCTGGATGGAGATGAATTAGGATGTGACAGTCCATACAAATGATCGGTATAATTATATGATTCTAGATAAGAAATATGCATCTTAAGAGTCGATGGTTTAAAGTTGCAAGCTTAAGTACCAAATTTTAAACCAATAGGTATTTATAATGAAAATAAACTTTCACCCTGAACCAAGCTACTCCATGAACCATGCTGGAATCTTTTCAGTGTTCGATCAAATAATTCCGAACCATGCTGTTTTCTGTCAAATGGTGCAGTATACATTTTCAAATCTTTTCAGTGTTCGATCAAATCTCTTTGAACCGTGCTGCTTTCTGTCAAATGGTACAACGTACATTTTCGAATCTTTTCAGTGTTAGATCAAATTACTATGAACCGTGCTGCAATCTATCAAACGGTAGTGTGTGTATTTTCAAACCTTTTCAGTGTTGGATCAAATCACTCTGAACCGTGCTACTTTCTGTCAAACGGTACCGTATATATTTTCGAATCTTTTCAGTGTTCGATCAAATCACTCTGAACCATGTTGCTTTCTGTCAAATGGTACAGTGTACATTTTTGAATGTTTTAAGTGTTCATAACAAATCACTCTGAACCGTGCTGCTACAGTACAAACCTGGAATCTTTTCAGTGGTCGATCAAATCAACAATAAATAATTCAAAAAACATTTTATTATAATTGTTATAAATGCGGTTTTAGCCAAATTTCTTCAACCATTTTAGTTTCTATCAAAAAATCAATTTAACAATGTTGAACTCAAACTTTGATAGTGTTCCACTTATCGGTGGTTTTTATAACCCAGGAAACGAACGAGTTCAAAGTAGAAGAGTACATTGCGAATGCAGAGTTGAAGCGATCATACTCATTTTTGAAACACGTGAAAATGCAGGTCAAAGATATTTCGCATGTAGGGATAATTGGAATGGATGTGGCTGGATTGATCCACAGCTATGTCGACAAGGAAGAGAGTGTGCGTATGAAATGCAATGAAGAGTTAGAAGATTAGAACTTCAACTTAACGATCGTACCCAGTATGTGTGTTTGAAGTATGCTTCGTAGATAATTATCGTCCATGTTTATGTTTGTAGTATCATGTATTTTAGGTAGTCAATGTTATGTTTTGGATGATTACTATGATGTATCTGTATCTGAAAAAGTCAATAGTTAGTATGTGTTTTTCAATAAGCATTTCCCTCTCTGTTTTTCAATCAGCAGCTTGTTTTCGAGTTCTATATATTCTTCTAGCTTTTCTTGTTTGCGTTAATACTATGATGTATCTGTATCTGAAAAAGTCAATAGTTAGTATGTGTTTTTCAATAAGCATTTCCCTCTCTGTTTTTCAATCAGCAGCTTGTTTTCGAGTTCTATATATTCTTCTAGCTTTTCTTGTTTGCGTTAATACCATAAATGTGTTTTAATTTATCCCGTCTATACATTCTTCTAAACTCAAATGCAACAACAATTCATAATAAGTAAATTCATACAATGACGTTACAACAAACCACAGTTGATACAACATTACAACATTGAAAATAAGTACATAATAATAATTTCCTTAGCACTCAACTATTACCTACAAAATGATGAAAGTGTTTCGTTAGTTCGCTAGGCAAATCTATATAAGCCTAGGGATCTCTGATTTTCATAGCTTGCTTAATGTACTATGCAAAGGTGTTTGGTTCTTTAAAAGTTGGACTCCCAAAGCACATGCTGGTTCTGAATAATTATACGGTTGTAGTTTATAACCATCTCTCTCTTCTTCAACAATCATGTTGTGAAGTATTATACAACAGTACATTATGTCGTATCACTTCTGGATCATTGTAATTCACCTTCTTTCTTATAATTTGGAATCTACCTTGTAGAACCTCAAAAGCACGCTCAACGTATTTTCTTCAACTAGCTTATTGTACTGTAAATTTGCGTTCCTTTTCATTACGAGACTTTTGAAACTTTTGACCAAAGTTTTCTAAGTTGAATATATTACATCTACAAGGTAATATCCCATGTCGTGTTGTACATTCCCTATCATGTAATTACGAGCTGGTGCGGTATCGTTAGATAAGGAGTTAAAAAAGTAAGACTGATGTTGAACATTAATGCCATATATATAAATCAAAAGAAGCTACAGCTTCCAAAATCATTGGTATCTTACAATAATGTTCGTTGTGTTGTCCATGTATTGCAACTGGACAATTTTCCAACGTCAATGCATACAATTTAAGCCACCCAACATATCTGAAAATCCACGTTGTTCACCCATGGACAATAGTCGATGGATGTCATTATCGTTCGATGTTCTAAGATACTCCGCACCAATGCTAGAACAACAGTTTTATAAAATTCTTTTAAGCATTCGTTGGCAGTAGAATCTCCGATTTGGACGTACTCGTCTTGTCTGTCAGCCCTTTCCCCATATGCTAACATTCGCAAAGCATTTGTCATTTTTTGATGCGACGAAAGACCCAATTGACCACCAATATTACGTCGATGTGTGAAATATAAGTTCATCCCTGCCAACCTCGACACAACTCGATCAAATATGTTTCTGAACATTCGATAACTTAATTTGAACTTCTCCATGTCAAAACGCGGATCGTCGTTAAAGTAATCTGCCATAATTTGATCGTGCTCTAATTGATAGTCTCTTTTTTTTTCATATCTTTACACCCCATAACACTACCACCTTGTTCGAAAGATTCCTCCATCTGCTGTAACTGAATGAGTTGTTTTGCTTTGGAATGCTAGTGTTTGTTGTTGAGCAACTTCTTGTGTATAACTTTTGTCTGATGTTGACGAAGAGGAAGAGGAAGAAAAAAAGCAAAACAATCGTTTTATTGGATTTATGATTGTTTGATGTGTGCTTTGAGGGAAGTGGAAGAGTAGGAAAAAAAATAAAAATAAACTTGCTTTTGGAATTGAAATGAACCGATGGAAGCAAATGAAGTAGAAATGAATGAGAGGGTTGTGTTGGGATAGAAGAGCAGCCGGTTAAAAAAGTGGATGTCAACTTGTATACCAATTTATCAAGCATTTATAATGTCGGGTAAACTAATGACCACGATTTGGCTACATCCTCCACGCGGATTGCCACGAGGAGAATGTTAATTTGGTCAGACTTTATCTAACATTATAAATGCCAGATAAAAACAAAATTTGATTTTGCCATTGGATCAATGCGGAGGTCAATCACCCCATTTTAGCCAACGTGGCATTGACGACCGACCCCTACTGTTGGCAACGCCCTAAATAGCCCATAACTGCTAACTGGGTAGCAGTTCTCATGGTACGATAAACAGGATTGCCTAGCCCTTGAAATACAAATTTTAAATTCTGCACAAAAATCATCAGCACCTAAAACCATTCATCCAAAAGCTTACAACTATTTTAGATGCAACGAACAGTGTTTTGCTCGGATAAAACCATTTCCATCCCCTACATTTGAATTACTAATGCAAGGCAGAGCTAACACGTGATAAAAATTTGAAATAAAATAGAAGTGAGATGAAAAGGATCTCCCACGCCTGATAAAATAATAATAACAAAATAAAAATAAAAATTAAAAATTAAAAAAAGGACTGCAACACATTATTCAGGTTTAAATATATTGTCTTCAGTTTAAAGTATTTGTATCAAACAAAGGAAACATACTTCAGATCCTCCAAAATTCAGAGATTGAGATAAGGCAGACAAATAAATAAAGTAACCTGATCACATGTACAAACTTTTTTTTGCTCCCTCCCACAAACATATTTAAACTTTTTTCTGAAAAATTCAAAAGTATGTCACGACAAAACTTAAGATTTCACGAACCCACATTAGTCTCGAGCATAGTGGCACTTTCAGAAAGTGTCACACCTAGATAAGCTTCTAGAATCAAGGAAGCTTCCAGATGCTGATCTGGTGAACGCTACATCGCTGTGACTGTTGCTGTTTGCAGCAGTAGAAGCCTCGTTGATGCTGGCATTTTGTAATTGAGTAGCGACAGCGTTGATACCAGTTGCTGAATTTGGATGTGCTGGATTTGTAGGTTGAGTGGTATGATTGATTGGGAGTACTCTCCAGTTCATCCAATCATTTCTTCTCCTAATCTTCTCTCCCTGTGTAAAACGTTCATGGTTAACAGTGTTGTATATGTATATCTAATTTATAGCTGCAAGCTTATTATTTAAAGGACTGTCCAACTATGCATACATGTACATCCATGCACGTGCATGTTCAAACACTACCCTAACCTGATTTTAAGCACCTCATTAGAACATAAATCCTGTCCAATGGACTGATTAATCCAACTTATCGATTACACTGACTCAACAAAACGAACAACAACAATTCATGGTACAAAAACATATTAAAGTGTAAAAAAAATAACAAAGATATAAAATATTTATTGTTGGGTGAAAAAAGATGCTACTTTCAGGATGTCACCAAGAGCGCACGCACACGCGCAATCTAAGCCAAATGCGAAAAAAGAATTCAAAACAAAACAATGTAGATATAATATATTTATTGCTGAGATCATCTACACAGAGAATTGAATAGCTTTGATACTTCTAACTCCTTCAAAATCATAAACTAATATAAAATATTACAATTTGAATCCTTTTAAATAACCTTGTCAAAATTACATTTCCAATCGACAATTGAAATATGTACACACACACATACGTCATGCGCACGCACGAATGTACATACACACACGTGAAGTGTGTGTGTTCACATACACGTGCATCACACGTGTGTGTGTTCACATACACGTGCATCACACGTGTGTGTGTGTGCGCGCGTGTGCACATAGCACACACACGTGTATGTGCGTGCATGTACATGTGTATGTATTTTAATCGTCTTTTGGAAATATAATTTTGACAAAGTTATTTCAAAAGAATTAAAATTTCGGTGTACATGATATCGGTAGTAAATTGATTGTATCTGCCGAATTTATTTGTTTAAATGAAACTGACAAAAAAACATGGAAAGGAAGTACAGAGGATATACATAAGAAAGGAGCTTGTGGATCTTCCATCGTCTTTGTGTACATGGATGCATACATATGTTTGCTTGTGCTTGTATGTGTATAAAGAGAGATTCAATGAGACCCCTCATTTGTAGCATTCCTCTCATCATATTATTAACTACACTTTTACAATTGCTATAAAACTTATGGATACGTACACATCTTAATTAAGATCATCACCATAAATTTTGAGCTCATTTGAATAATTCTAACGTTTTTGAATTTGATTTCAAATCAACAATTAAAATAACCATTTTAATGGTTAATATTGGTTTATCATTTTGAATAGGCCAGAAAATTCAAAATGATATCATTTTTTGTAGATATGATATTCATAATGTAGATTAAACAAATGGTATAGCTCAAAATAAAATAGGGATATTAAAGGAGTCTACTATCAAGGTTTTCAAAATAGGATTTAAATTGTAAATCATAAAATTCAAATTCTAAATCGAAAGGGATTTAAATCGTAAATCATGGATTCAAAATATTCATATTTCAATGTGTGCACACACTTTGAAATTGATTTTATTGTTTGAACTTCAACATCTAAAACAAAAAACTCAATATTCTCTCTTGTTGCATTTTTGTTTTGTTTTTTTCAAAATTAGAATTGGAATTGTGAATTCAAGCAAGTATATTAAATATATTGGAATTGTGAATCCATTGACTATTATCGAGGAACTGCAAAGAGACTAAAAATAAAAGGATTATGTATGTGTGTGTGTGTGTGTGTATATATATATATGTGTGTGTGTGTGTGTGTATATGTATGTATATGTATGTATGTGTATGTGTATGTTTATGTATGTATGTGTATGTGTATGTGTATGTATATGTATGTGTATATGTATGTGTATGTGTATGTGTATGTGTATGTGTATGTGTATGTGTATGTGTATGTGTATGTATGTGTATGTGTATGTGTATGTGTATGTATGTGTATGTATGTATATATATTTCTATTTCTATTTGGATACAAACGGATGACATAATAGATCCTAACTCTTAAATCTCATTGTGTTTTCAAAAGACATTGAAATTCATCATGTTGCCAATTAGGTCCAAATTTGTATCCCAATGGTCATTTTCAATACAAACATATATAAATATATGAAAATTTCTATTTGGATACAAACTGATGACATAATAGAACCTAACTGTTAAATCCCATTGTGTTTTCAAAAGCGATGGAAATTCATTGTGTTACCAATTAGGTCCAAGTTTGTATCCCAATAGCAGTTTTTTACACACAGATATAATAATATAATGCATATGTATATGTATACACTTATACGCACACGTATATACAAAGCAATGTTCAATAGCATCCCTATATTGAACACCCCAAACGCTTCATTCAATTTGGCCCACTTTAAAAAACTTATAAAACTTTTACACCAGTTTAAAAATTAATTACAGTCATATGACACTTTTGGTCAGCTCAGCGCCACGCTGGCTAAAATATACAGACGACATTTCAAATGTTGCCTGTATTTTTTTATAAAATAATTTACACTAGCACTATTTCAAAATGCGCCAGTGTAAAAAGAATTTTTATACAGGTGCATTTTCAAAAAGAGCGCAACTTTTCAAAACGCGCATGCATGATTTTGTAAAAGAAACACCGACGCATTTTAAAATAGCGTCGGTTTATTCTTTAACAAAAATTCTTCAACAAAATACATGCGACATTTGATGTCACCTGTACACGGTAGCCAGCATGGCGCTGAGCTGGTCAAAAATGACCTATATCTATAATTAGTTTTTAAGCGGCCTGAAAGTGTGATAACTTCATAGCCAAATTGAAAAAAATTCTCTTGAATTTATGCAAGAGTAAAAAGTGAATGTAAGAAAAAGATTTTTTTAATATCTTTGTTCCCTTTTGTTTTTATTCTCTATTATCCATTTGATGACTTCAATTGTTGAAATTAAAGGACGGTAATGCTCAAAAATACAAAAGATATTGAACTATGCTAGATATGCATGCGTATAAAGATCTAGATCCCCTCTTATTTATCACACTAAAATCCACTCTTCGTCTTTGTGCAAAAAGGATCCGAATTGAAGCCTTTTTTCTCAATATGTTATGTTTACTAGCAAGATCATCCATGCAAATTTTGAAATCATTTTGAAACTTTTATCCTCTTCAAAATCACATTACAAATCAATGGTTAAAATAAAAAAATTCAATGGTTCATATTGACTTGCAATTTTAAGGGTAAAAAGCTTCAAAATGATTCCCGATTCTGCATAAATGATCTTGTTAATGAATATAACACATCTATATAATACATATACAAACATATATGTAACATGTAAGTTCATGCACACACATACACATGTGTATATAGAAAAAAAGGGGTGTAAAGATGCACAACCTCTCCATTTTCAACCCTTATCAAAACCTTAAATAATGGTCATTAGATTAAGTAGATCGATGACGTAATAAATGATGATTTAATATTGCGAATAATAATAAAAGAGGGGCTGCGAAAATCTGAAGATCGATGACCTTAATAAATGATGATTTAAGATTGCAAATAATAATAAAAGAAGAGAACCCCTATTGAATATACATATTGCATTTATCCAATGAATTATTCAGTCTAATAAATAATATTTAAAAGCTAAAAAAATAAAGAGGCTACAGACTCTTCTGTAGTTTTGTTTACTTTTGAGGAAGTTTTAAAAAAAAATCAATGTCAAAATATGTTTACCTGTACTTCTACAAGAGAAGAGAACCGAATAGTCTCCAATATGTACTGTATGTTGTTAGTCAATTTTCTGACCTGCACAAGTTACAGAAGAATATGCAGACATCATAAGTTCTAATGTAAATATGCAAGAAAATAGTAATAAACATCGTCCAATTATAATGTAGAACTAGAACCCAGCAAATTAGAATTTCAATAAGATGAACTGGCAGTAGTCTAAATAATATACCTATAAATAAGTGAAATTTCTACTTGTTTACGGACTTAATGTGTTAGCAAAGTAGCAATTTGGTTGTATGCGTAAATGACCTTTATGTGTAACCATAACTTCAAGAGTGCATGCACAACTTAGAAACTTGTTATATTGGCATGTAATACTGAATATACCTATCAATATGACACCTTTAATCCCGAACTTCTAAGGATACTATTGTCATAATGTCTATTTAGGTTATGTCAATAAACTAAACGCTTTCTAATAAACCTCAGCTGAGACCGTGTCTGCAGTCTTAAGACTTCAGGTCCAAGTCTAAACACTTTCATTTGTGGAATGCAAAGGACACGGTATCATCTCAGCTGCGGTTAAAAGTATCTAACAATATAATAACTAGTGACCAAAACAACTATAATATATAAGGATGATGGTAGTTTTGAAAATGAGCTAACAGCTCCTAGCATCCTAGCCATTCACTGTTTTCATCTCAAGGGACAGCATTATATTGGCCTTCTAAAATGAGCAAAACACAAAACAATCAACAATTCAGGTTTGAAAGTAGCAAAAGATGCATCAACTTAAGTATATGAGAAATATGCTTCAAATGATAATTGTTAGCTAATAATTAATAGCACAGTATAAAGAGCACTGTAGGCAGAACATGAAGAAAACTGAACAACATTCAATAATACTGTAGTGATCAGCTTAGCTACTTTCAATTTAATGGCTGTTAGTAAAAGAAACCAGGACTAATTATACAAGAAATTATATCATGATTATGCAGTGCTTAGTTTGCACAAATTGTACAGGTGACAGAAGTTTGTCATTTCCAAATGGAAATTCAATTTTGATTGTTTTACAGAAAATAAAGAACTTTTGGTAAGAAGGCATTGGAAACTTTGTAAAAGCACCAAACATCTTACACAACTCTTAAAAGGAATTTTTGAAATGGATTTGATGATATAACCACAAAATAATGCAATGCTATATGTTAGCAAAATTCAGAACCTAGTGCACAACTCTTTTTGATATATGAGGAATACATGATGAAATGCCATGTCAAAGGTGGAAAGTCTAGACCCATTGCACATAGCTTTCCCCTATGCAGAGGGATCACAATTGAGAGCTAACCTTCCCTTAATTCAAATTGTATGGTTGAGGGGCATAGCTGTAGCTAAACTACAAAAGAAAATAGATATGATGATACAATAAGTCTATTTTTGGGGTTACTGACTTGTAACTGCTAGTGATAATACTGATCCAATGAGTAAAATTTTAAACACAAATCCACCAACGTTGAAAAAACATTTGAAAAGCTAGCTGAACATAAGCTAACATATACGACAAGTAATGTGCAAAGTATGAATGTCATCATCAACATCAAATGGTTATGCATGTTAACTCGGTGGTCAAAATGCTAATTAGTAGGGTAACAAATTTTGAAAAGAATTCTAAATAATTAAATTAAATGTGCTAAATTCAGAATCGTAGAAGCAAAAAACAGAATTAATATGCATCCAACGTATCTTTAGGATAAGGTTTGACTTCATAAATTAGTTTTGAGATATGAAAAGACTAATCCAATCAGTCTGTCTTTTCTTTGCAAAGAAAGGAGTGTTCATGTACCATGCCTTCCCAAGTTAGTAAGCACAATGAAATGCAAATAAATACATAAAAACGGTAACATAAATAAATTCGAAATGTGACAATAACATATTGTAAGCAACCCTACAATAACATAAGCCACTCATGGAAGATGTACGTTTGATTTTGGGTTTAGAAGAGTACCAGTTTCCTTGTTCCCTCTTATGTTGGTGAAATTATTTACCCCAATATGGATTACAATTCAAAATAGATAATGAAAGTAACGCAGAGAGATGATGCTGACATGTTAACAAAGGCGATTGTATTGCAAGAATCCTCAATACCCATCACTAGTACAGTTTCTAATTTGTCATACCAAACACTAAAATCCAGCCATTGTAGGAAAGCCAACACACAAATAGTATCGTATTTTCAGAAAGAAAATGCTAAATTTACCACAACTTTTATGGCAAATCAATACCATAATGAGAGAGGGATCATGTAAGGATCATGAGGGGTCCATGTGTAGAACCCATGCGTCTCTCATGTTTCCTCTCTTTGTGGTATTGGCTTACCAAAAAAATTGGGGTAAGTGTAGCATGGTTCTTTCTGAAGGAAAACCAGTGACTCAGAGATGAATATATGAACAGAAATGCACTTTGAATTAAGACTGAATAATGTGTACAGCAATATAGTACATGGTGTTCATCTGTACAAAGTTCAAACTCATTTTTGAGAATATTAAAGCACCAACTGGGGGTTATTAGAATAACTAACTGGGCTACTAATTTTAATTCATTTTTGATCTAACTATACTTCCACAAAAAAATTTGCTACCTTTATAAAGGTATACCATCTATATAGACTATGCTTTAGAAGAAGAAAAAAATTACAGTAGGACATATATTACATTAAATACAAATATACAAAGTATACCAAGTTCACTTGAAGGGGTTGGATGGACAAAAATAACAGGTAAAACCTATATTATCAGACGAAGGTCCAAGACCACACTACCGCAGAAATAACAGGTAAAACCATCTTTTTAATATTACATACAATATACCACCAAAAATTCTAGAATGATCGGGGTTCCAATTGCACTACACAGGTAAGGCGAGGAAGTCATTTCCTTCTTCTTCTTTTTTTCTTTTTTCCTTTTTGAAAATTTTAAACTGCAAGACATTAAAACTTTCTAAAGGTAATCGCTAAAACTGCTGCTAGCTTAAATTGAAAATCAGAGATCGGAATGGAGATTCCCCAGCCCATAATCAAAAAGAGCCAAGCAGCACTCAAAACATAGATCAAGAAAATGATTAAGCAAATAAATCAGTTTAATCTAATTCAAGAAAAGGACAAAAGAAAAAAGGGAAAAAAAATCTGGTCGTGTAGAGTGATAAGCAAATAAACCAGTTAAACAAACTGAGAGTCAAGTTAAAGTAGAATGGGTGTCTCAGTAATATTGGAATCAAATAGCTTTAGTCAACAATAAACGCCAAATGTGAACATACCGCAGGCAAATTGGCACAATGATGCACATGAAAACTTGCAATACAGAAGGATTAAACCGTTCCTCCACTATAAAAGAACAATTGATAACCAACTTAATATAAATATCAGTTTCAGAATTTAATAATCTGTATAAAATATCCATTTGGATAGGGTTTGAGTTGAGACTAAGGGTGTGTTCTTTTTTGAACCGAAAGGGGCAAACGAAATGGGCACGGGAAAGGGAAAGGGAAAGGGGTTGGTTCACGAAATAGGAATGTGTTCTTTTTTGCACGCGTAAGGGGCATGGAGAAGGGGAAATAGGGGAGGAAACGAAATGGGCAACGAACCGTTCGTTTTGAACCGTTGGTGCGAACTGGGCTGAGGAGTGGGGGCCTGCGTCGATGCGTCGGACGCTTTGGACGCGGACGCGAACTTTAACTGCCCAGTCCACGAAAAGAACGGTACCTAAAACTATTAACCCAAATCAAAACAAGTGGTAATCAGTTAAGACAAGGTATACTCACTTTTGGAAAGCTAGCAATCAAGGTTATGTGAACCCAGCCTTGTTCATCCATCTGTGACCGCAAATATATGTCCTTGCATAAATTTTCAGAACTGCAAACAGGTAAAATTGCACAATAAATCTAAACACATAAAAGGAGCTAAATAACCAATAAATTAGTTTTGCATAACAAAATAACCTAAAGTAATATTCAATCTGCTTCAACAGGGCTGCACGTTGAGGATCCAATGATGGAAAAAACATGGCATGCGGTACTTGATGTGGTACAAAAGGCATGCCCCTAATAGCCTCTGGATATTGTTGCGGTGCGACATAATAAATTGGAGAGGGAAACTCTGTACACACAACCACAACAATCAAAGTGGCATTTATTAACATACAAATAAACATGACCTGAGGTTCCCTCTAGGTTGTTTTCTACAATGTACAATCATGTGCAAACATTATCTGCTAGCTTATTACTAAGTCAAAAGGCAAGAATTTGGTTATTCCCCTCGTATGTAACCGTCTTAATTAAAGCCTGCCAACCTTCCCCTAATTATCAAGAATGAAAACTTTTACATCCATGTTTTCCACATGTTTGATTTATACATTACCTATGTTGATAATTGGATGAAAAAAAATTCAAAATGTTCAGTCAGATTTTAAGCAGTTGGTTTGATGGAGATGCTTCTGTACGATGGATGAGGGTTTACACTGCAATCTAACCAAAAAATGCAAGATTATGAATCAATTTACTAAACAATAATAACTTGGTGTTAAGTAATATAACAGGCTTCATTAACTCTTAAATACAATACTGCAACCAAATCCACAAGAAATGTATTACCAGCATATCCCATAGCACCACCAGCAATAGGGTGGGGTAATGGAGGTGGTGGGGGCATAAAATGTTGTGGTCTATGATATGTCCTAAAACCTCCTCGATTCATGTGGGAACTATTTCTATTGTTCCATTCTCTGGTCCCATGATTTTGGTGTGATCCACCTCCATTATTGCCTCTCCTATTTCCATTATTATGAGTGCGGTACTGCTCATTACTGCCACTTGACGAGCTTCTAGGAGAAGGTTCTGGAGCAGAAACCAACTGCAGTGATGCATTATTAACACTGCTGCACCCCTGTTTCAATGATTTTTGCCGGGTAGGTGGTATCGAATTCTTGACAAAGTTAGGATTTGACCCACTGTTGGGGGTAGTAGCCTTGGGAGAAGAGGAAGACAATGTCACCGGACCCTGTAAGAAAAAACAAAAGGCAAAATATTTTCAATCTGATGGAGGTAGTAGCTTATAGCATTTTCTATTTGATTTCAATCTGATGGGGCTTTATCAAAAGTTAGTTTGTTTAGCATATTTGTAATAGTCACATACCACAATACGACTATCAATTTAAGGCTTACTATTTTTTGATAACATAAGGCTTAATATTTACAGGGTGATTTATTAAGATAAAATACAAAATTATAAAATAATCTTTTATTTATTTGATTGCCAATAAACCATGTGCTGTCGAATTATATTGAAATTAACATCCACATTCTCACTTCAGATACTTCCGAGATATTTTAACATTTGTTGGTTTCAGATCAAGACATCAAAGTAAAATAGCATCCTTAAATGATGAACAGGACAATTTATGACACAAATGATTATATCAATGAATTCTCTCTACATAATATACATACATGATATACTAGGTTAGAAATTTTGAGCTTCAATAGCATTACAAAATTATACTGTTATCGACAAAATCTTGGTCCCACAAAAATCTAAGACAATATAACTCTGTAATGCTATTGAAGCTCAAAATTTATAACCTGGCAGATCATATGTTATATGGAGAGAATCTTGGTCCCATAAATATCAAAGACAACAGACCAATAGAACTATATCAAGCAGACCAAATTAAAATCTTTCCATTACTAAGAAAAATTATGATAGAAAACCTCAAACCGACACTTTTTCTTATTACATAAATATGTTAAAATAAACTCAAATAACTTCATTACCATCTGGATGACACAAACGACATCCAAAAAAAAAAGGTTCACAATGCTGACACCCTACGAGGACATCTCAGGGATTACATCAGGAAAAAAGTTCAAAAATGTGGCTTTTAGTTGCTTCCGTATCCCTATAAGAATGGCTGGAAAAACAATTTGCAAAAGCATTTTGAAGTAGGACTGATCCAGCCATAGAAGCCCAGACTAATAGTCAAATTTTTTTATATCGAAATACCAGAAAAAGATGGTTAGCGGAGGAATTTCATGAAACGAAATTTAAAAATTGAACATGGGCAAAGATACAAGGTAGATATAATATAAATATTGCCTTGCTTTGAAGTTACTTCTTACAGAATTACTTAGGACCCGGAAGCAGCTAGTAGTGCTTCTAAGTTAATAAAAAAATAGCTTTAAAGACTAAAATAAACGAAAGTTCGTGGACAAAACAACTTAAAGACGGCTCCCAAACTGAAAATAAGATATAGTTGAACTTTTAGATATAACAATTTTAAGATATTACACAAATATCAATCACATATTTCCTATATAACATGATTTAAGATGGTATGTTGGAACCCTAGAATAGTTAGCTAGCACATTTTCATACTAAAAAAAAACCAATCATATATTAAATAAGTCAAATTCAAATGACAAATGTATTAATTTGAATTTTAAGCATCCCCAATAAAACCCTAAAAAGTCCAGCAATTGTTTGATCCTCCAATGAAGAGTCTAAAGATGAGTTAAACGACACAAATTAGAATCTCAAACCCCAGTGTTGAACATATTGAAGTTCTAGATTCTGATCAAGCTTCAAACTGTTGCTGAATGCTCGAAGCAAGAGCATCTTAAACCCCAGTGTGAATTCATTGTATTTTGGATGCCACGCCATTATTTAGCATTTTCTATTAAAATGTTGTCCCCAATGCTAATGTATTTTGTTGATGTAATTCAAAAACTACTTGACATTGTCTTTTCCATTGTCTAGTTCTAGACATTCAACTTCACATGAAACATCATTTTTCTCTCTCCACTAGTGGTTTTTAACTAAAATATATTTTCTTTTTTTTATGAGAAAAGTATACCTAAGCATTTTTTTGTGCAGCTACACTTTTGCATTGGATAAAAAATATAACTCATGAATGTTAAGTGCTTTCACATCCTCTTGACAATGTGTATTACCTTTGTCACGTAGATTTTAGATGACAATACATTAGAAATGGATTGGAGATGCTTTAAAACATGACATCTGAGGGTTGCTATTCCCATGATGATAATATTACCTAACTATTTTTACTTCAAAGTGAAAAGAAAAAAAAACTATAAAAAACATAGTAATTTACTTTTTCTCATTTTTTTGGAAAACCAATAACTGAAATGTAACGATGACTACTATGTGTCTCAATGCCCAAGAGGACAATGGTTCAACTTTTACAAAATACGGACTTTAGCTTCACAAAAAATATTAAGGTTTTGGTGTTTTAAATTGTTACTTTGTTGCCAAAGTATGTGCAATGATGAGATTAAATCTTAGCCCAGTGCACTCGGCCACACTTTTGAAGCATGATCAAGTTTGAAGATGTGATGTCAGTCCGGCATTCGGGTACCAAATCAGATCCACCGCGTTAGCTTTGACTAAAATTATGTGAGCTCTTCATTGGGGAATATCTTAAAAACAGCACAATCTTCTATAAAAATGGAAGGATCAATAAACAAATAATCTAACAACGTTTTACTAAACCTGTGACATTTACCTAAAATCAAAACAATTTTCATCTAAATCGATTACTTTATGGCCTTTTTAACACAATATACTTTAAATATCGTACATCAGGGTCTCCATCAATCCCAATCAAAAACATTTTTCAAACAATAACATCGTGATCCACTGATCTACTGAAGGCCCTAAAATGAACTGGTCCAAAATCAAGCACAGTAATTTTTATCAATCAAAAAAGCGATCTCACCGAATCTGACGGAGATTTCAAAGAGTCGGAAGAGGACTTGGTGGACTCTGAAAGTGCTGGCCAAGAAGCAGCATCTACGACGGGGTTCACCTCGATCGTGCCATTAGGCACATTCCATACAGTCCTTTTCCCACGCGAATCGGCATTCCCTGCCTCGATCGATGGCGAATCGGCAGGTCCAGATGTCATCGTAGGGAAATTGGATTAAGGATCGGATCGAGGTGAGAAATAAGGATGTTTTAGGAGAGGGTTTAGCAATGCATTCAGTGATGATTTGGGTAGGGTTCCAAAAAGATCCGAATTGATCGGATATCAGGCGGCGCTGATGATGAATAGATGATGAGTAGCGTATTTATGTCGCTTTCGGTAGTTGCAAGTAGATTCTTTCAATTTTATGGGTTGGGCTTCATCTTTAAAAGTATTTTAATGAGCGTCTCTGCGTACACTCTCTTTTTTCTAAACGAAATATAGTACTTCATTTACTGGTTTTCAGCTTTTAGAGTCTTAGTCAGCGGGTACGGCGCAGTGGAAATGAGGTTTGGGTTCTGCTAAAAAGGCCCAAGTTCGATTTCTACCATGTGTTTTTCCATCATATATAAATTTACCCGGATGTATGGAAGCTTGAATCAGCGGACGGCTTTACTATACTGTAGTGACCCAAGATTTTTAGGAATTCATTTTGAAAATATAAATAAGTTTAAAATAATTTTTAAACTAATTTTAAAGGGGAATTGATATGGCTTGATATGGTGTAACGGTATGTGTGTACATGTGTGCACAAGAAATACACATGAATTAAAGCTTAATCCCTGAATAATGTGAATGAACACATGTTGATGTGTATGGAAATATTATATATATATATATATATATATATATATATATATGTGTGTGTGTAAAATAGATTAAATTCTTAAAAGCTATATGCATAAATAAATATATATGTATAGATGCTACTGATTGTATTTGAGTGTACATGTGCACGTGTGTCAGTACAAAATAATGTATAGATATATATGTGTACTAATTATTTCTGTAAGGCTTATATATACATATGTGTATGCTAATAAAATACTAGAGTTCAAATCAGCAAAATAAAATACAAACATATTTGTAATTATAGGCAGAAAGAAAAAGAATGAAGATATAAAAAGAAGTAATCCTCTTATAAATAAATAAAGGAAGTACATGCTATTTAAGTGAAAGCTAAAAATATAAAATAAGATAAAAACAGAGATATGTTTTGTATAGGCAGAATTAAGAAGGATACTTGATATATATATACATATAATAACCAATGGAAATCAAGTCACACTTTTAGCATGATAGTAGACAAGAGGAAAAGTATTTTCTGGAAAAGCTAAATTTCTGACAATAACCAAAAGGATATAACCACTTTCTCTTCACAAACTTGAGCCGAGAAGGGTAAGGTTTTGGGTTTAAACAAAATGCAAATGGCATGATTTCTGATGGGCAAAAATGACTTTAGCCAACACCTTAAACCCTAAGAAAAACCCTGCATAAATAGGCAGTGAGATGAGTAACCTTCTCTTCATCCCGGATAGCTCTTGAGAAAAATATATAGATATTATATAAATATAATACAAGTGAAGAAAAGGGTTGAAAGCAGAAGCTTACCAATCAACTAGGAAGTGAAAGAGAGCTAGGTGAGAAAACTCACTCATAAAAATCTAAGGCATTAAGTCCTAATGTAGGCAGCCAGTTTATAAGTTAATTTTTCTTAAAAAGGTATTTTCATATGTGATTGTCTATTTGTGATTCCAGAGATGAAAATGTTTTGATTTTTCTTTTAGCTGGTTGTTCTGCTTGTTTTATAATATGAAAGTTCTAGGTATTATTAGTATATATATATGTTTTATAAACTCAGATCTCTCTGATATGTTAATGTTTAGAAACATAAGTAAATACCCAGAGAATAAAATGTTGAATATAGGCAAGTAGTGTTGGTTTTGGCTCAACCCAGAAAATATAAACATGATGAGCTGCAATATACTTATGTATAAGTGCTGAGGCTTGAGACAAAAAGGAATTAGGAGTGCAATAGGGTTGCCTATGTGCTGATGCTCCCGATTCAAAGAAAATATATAAATATTCAAACACATAGCAAATAAATTTTGTGATTCAGTAAAACTTGGTTATTCTGAGTTTAACTAAAGCACAGAAGTTTGCAAAAGAAAAACTCTCTCAAAAGCCATAAGCCAATGTTAGTTGTCTATACCCCTTTTTAAAAATGCAAGAATATATATATGTATATGTGCAGAATCTATTTAATTGACACCTATGTTTAATTGCCTGATTGCCTCTGTTTAGTTATGAATGATGTGGAATGCCATGACATGAATGTTTGTTTTAGTGAAATGATTCGCTGAATGGGTTTGCCATGAAAAATCAAAAGTGTTATTACCTTAAACCTGATTAGGAAATGGGGTCAAGAGCACTGCAGGAATGACTTGTGTTATTGAGTAATACAAGTTGACACATGGCTTGTTTAAGTCCTAAGATCTTTGTGTAATGGTGTGAATTAGTCCATTACAGTGTGTCCATTGATTCATTAAATTGTAGATGAGACCAAGGCAGATAAATATATCAATATAAGAGAATTTGATATAAAGAGGTACTAGAGTTTTCCTGGAATGAAATATGAATAGAGAATAAATGATTTAATTCATTTTGGTAATTTTCCCTGTTTTGTATGGATGCTTATTTGATTTATGACTGAGTTGTATGAATGTCTGAATGTACCATATCTTTATAAGGATCTGAAAAGAAAGATTCAAGTGTGCACATGCACACTAACACAGAACATGCACACATGACTTATTTGTTTTCTAAAGGCAGAGTTATATACATATATACATGTTTCAACTTTAACTTGATTAACAAATTGTTTTAGTGGATTTTCTCATACCAGACATGTGTCTGACCCTAGTGTGCTAATGGCATCTGGGGTGTCTCATTTAAAATGGGGCAGCTTCAAATGCATTTTCAGGGACTGCAGCAATTAAGTAGGAGTAGGAGCAAGGCTTTGAGAAGAAGATTATAGCATGCTAAAAATTAATTAGATAAGAGCTTAAATGATGAAATCTGCATGTATTGATACTTTTAAATTGTAACTTGTATTAAGTACTAAATGTTGGATGGATATTTTGCTAAGTGTTTTGCTAAGGAATTGACTTGTAACTGGAATTTATAAATCTGGATATTATCTGATATGTTGAAGAAGTTAATCTAAATTTTGTAAGTGAAGTGAGCAAGAACACCATGATAAATAGGATGGTTACATTTTATAAATGTATTATTCAATCTTGAGTCTTTGAAAAGGGTTAAGTTTTGGGAAAATCTGGATAGTGGAATCTCAGTAAATTATATGATTTAATCTTCCACCATGACATTTGTATACATGGAGTGGATAGGCATAGGGAAAATGTATTTATGTGTCTGCAATGTTTTCATAATTTAATTTGTTCTACGCAAATGTTTTATGCCTTATTTTTGAATAAAAAGGAAAATCTGCAATATAGGAGTTGAAGCTATGACCAAAACAGTTGCATATGTATATAGGTATGCCCATTTAAATATGTTTGGTTCAGAGTTTAGCATACCAGTTATTCTTGTATTCTAACATGAGCCTGAATTTCTCTTCATTAAGACTTTGATCAAAATGCATTTTTAAGACCCTATAGGTTATACCAGAACAAGGAGTCTGGTTGAACCATGTTTCAGATACTCTGGTTCTCAGGAAACCCACTTATGTTTGCATTTCATTTAGCTTAGTATCATGTATCAAAGAATCAAGCTTTTGAAATATGATACCTCACTTTAAAATATTCCAGAAAAGAGATTGTACTCTAGGCAGATTTTATAAGAAAAATTAAACATAGATAATGATAGAAACTTATATCATTTTTCAGAGCACAAACACTACACCATAATTTATAGATAATCATAACACAATTATCTGGTTTCTAGGAATCATGCTTCATAGAGAATTCAGCAAGCATTCAAAGGTTAAAAATCATGTTGTTACCTATATATATACATAGATGAAATTTTGTTGTATAAATTGAACTGAACTATGTGTGGATTGATTAAACTTAATCAATCAAATTATCCTCTTGTTTTCCAGAACTTTGATTCAAACAAGAGAGGCATATACATCTTCACATGTATGTGCATGTCTTTGTGAATACACTGATATATTTATATTGGTAAAGATTTTGATCCTGGATAAGTTGTTTAGATAAAAAGAAGAAAAAGATTCTAGGCTTCAGAAATATATATATGAAAAAATATATATCTCTATGTAAAAAAAAATCCTTACAAATTCAGGTATAAAAGAGAGGGTCATTTCATATACCCTCCCCAGAAGTTTACCGGTCCGCCAGGTTCTCTTGGGTTTAAAAAAACAAACAAACAAAAGCTTCTAAAGTCTAAGACCAATGTTGCTTGGAGCATCCCAAGGTTATGAATATCAGGTAACCTGGAGTAAGACAGCTATTTCCACCAGACTGAACCTGTACTTTATTTTTTTTCCCACACATTCAACTTCCTAAACTTATTAATCTCATTTCCTCATGCAAACTCGATGACTTTGTTATGGATATCGGAACTAAGAGAGCACCCCTAAAGATAAGATAGTTATGCAATTTTCGTCTGATTTAATTGTTATGACGAATCTTGTTTGATGTAAAGTATGTTTTATGTTCAGTTGTATATACCGTAACATTGGGATATAAGTAATGTTTTACGTTAGATATATACAAACAAAAAATCTTTAGAAAAAATATTTAATCAATTTCTGGTACGAATGTGTTCATAACGACAAGTAATGAAGTGTGTCGATATATATTTGTCCTTAGATATTTCTAATCAAGATATATTGAGAACGAGATACTGATACATCTCCCGAGATTAGTGTACGTAATGCTCTCCATATGATGAATGGTGAATTAATCATAAGACGCCAAGGAGGGAGGTACGTACGTGTAACTGTTTGTAACCATTACAACACCAAGATTCTTTAATAGGTTGGTGAACTAAAAAATCTCATGTGATGATGAATGGTATTCATTTGAATTTAGAATACTTGCGAGTCTTAAATGTCTGAATTATACTTTGACTATGCTCGATCACATGATAATGATGATCGTGTTAAGACCATAGTTGCGTATAAGTTAAACCATTTGAAATGAAAACTATTCGAATAGAAGATTATGGTAGTCAACTTAAAGTCAAAATCTTTTGCCAAAGCAAATTAGTTAATTGATAAGCGTTATCAGATTGAACCATGAGGTTTAATGTTGTACTTCGCAATTAACTATGAATATCATTAGAGTTTTGACCGTTGATCGAACTCTAGATATATGTGTGGTATAGTGATGACGAAGAGAAAACGTGGATAATATATTATTGCTAAAGGTGTACCTTAAATGATCAAAAATAAGATTTTACCTAGATAATCTACATGCAACCGAACTATTGTCCACCACCGAATTTAATATGTAAAATATACTAATATTATTGAGGGTTGAGTTCACACTAGGGAGTCACACGACAATATTTTCCGGAATATTTTTTCGAATTAACTAAATCAAATTAATTTATAAATATTGTAAATTAGAATTGAGAAAATTGATATAAATGATATACTAATGTATTATGGTTTTTGTTTATTTTATTGAAGCCTTAAATTTAATTAGAGTAATATATAGATCTCATATATGTATTTAATTAAATAAATGAGCTCTCATAATATAAATAATCAATAACTGTTGTTAATCAGGCCTATGTGTGTGCGTGTTTTTGTGTGTGTGACGAACGGGAATTTTCAGCCCTTGAAAATCGACACTAATACATCCTCGGTATTCACGTGCCGCAAATTCAAGTGCCGAAAACCCAATCATTAGGGGTAAAAAGAAATAAAGATAGAAGATAGAACAAACAGAATCTCACATTGCATTAAAAACACTTACAATTTTACATATGGAAGATTACATACAACCACTTCAAGTGATTTATCAGAGTTACAGCATGTACTAACCTAGCTAGGATAGTTATATTGGTCTATTCTTACAAGTGCTAGTAGATGCATAATACAAATACAGCAGAATATAGATAACTTCTTCGGAACACCCAAATTGCTCCATGCTCCATGTTCCATTCCAAAGTGCTCCAAGCTTTCCTAACTACTTGGCTGCCCGAGAAAAATTAGGGCACCCAGAGTTTAAGGGAAAAGAAAATAAACTCCGGGTCAGTCATGAGACTGGTGTGAGAAACTCAAAGTACGCATTTTGAAAACAAAAATGTATCTTATAAGACCATGCCGCACATAAACACGGAACGGGTTTTTACCTTATGATAACCAAAACATTTTACGTTAAAATACTTGATATTATTTTTAATGACATATCTTTGAAAACATTTGCAAATAAACTTATTAATCTTAGCCGAAATTGTTACCATTATTAAATTCCAACATACTGGGCTCTACAGACAAAACTCTTACATGGATCGTTCAGAGAATGAATTCCATACAATGGCAAGGTGAGGGACTACCTTCCGTACAGTATACCTCTAGAAGGATATACCTAGGGTCCAAATACTGAACTCCTATACCAACATAGAACCAGCATACCCCTTCGTTGGAAGTACCGAATATGACATCACCCCGGTCGTTACCAATCTTTAACGGGATCCCGAAGCATACACCACATACTCGACATATAGAGAGTAATCTAGAAAGGTGATGACCATCTCCTAATGGGTGCAACCCACATAGCTCTGCTGCATCTACCCTGCTTTAACCATTTCTATTTGATGAGGTCTGAGATAACGTTTTACCTTTCACAAAGCACATTCCACTTTGAATGCCACCTGCCATTCCATGATCACATAACTGATTTCGACAAATGAATAACTCTTGAGCTCGTACGTCTCAGGAATGGGTGTTAAGCTAAGAGACATTGTCTTTTCTACCACCAAAAAGATGATGCGTTCATAGAGATCAATCAATGTGAATAGAAATGCAACGTCAAATGTTCGTCCATACAAGTTTTCCAGCAACAGGACAAACCAAAAACACTCTCCTACCACATCCTGTGGGAGTTACTTCTAGGATTAGTAGCGAGAAGTCCTTGCATCGAAGATCTTAAATAAAGAACTATCGCCACATAATATGATATGGGAAATGTAACGACCCGTAAATTTTAACTGTTTTAATAACGTAATTAGTTGAAATTTTGTGAAATTTTAAACGATAAAATTTTGAAATAAAAACTTAATATTCGAAATGCATCTAGTTAAACATAGCAAACTGTAAATTTTCATCCAAAAATATGAAAGTTTATTTTCGCGTGTAATTTTATTTCAATTTAATCAGTTAAGAATTGATGAAATTAAAATGTTTTTGAAACCTAAATATTTTAACATAGAAAAATTCTAAATCATCTTCTAAGCAAGACGTCATTTTTCGTTTTTCCAAATTCGGACTTCTTTAGCTCCGTCGATCATATTTTTCTGCGTTTTTGCTGCATTTTCTGCTAGTAGAAAATTCGAATTTTTATAATTAAATCGTACCACTGATATCTGTATACCATTTTGATCGTCTCGTCGTACTGATTTCTGCGGTATTTTCATTTCTGTGTTTTGAATTTCCGGTAAGTGGCGGAACCCATCGAACGATTTACTGTATCGCTTTTGTATTTTTGGCTTTTGGGATTTCTTTTGCCTCTTCATTTTACCGTGCCTGTCAATGCATCAGCTAGCCATTGATATTCCCAAAAAATTTAATTAGTGACTTTTGTTTTCCCACTGGTAAAATTTATATCGGTTCATTTTTCCAAACTGTTCATTTTACTTTTGAGATATTTTCCAGCACATCCTCCCAGCTCCAACATTCTTCCCTCGGTTTTTTTTCTTTTTCTTTTTTCTTTTCCATTGCCTAACCCATGACCGTGAAGCCTTTCCTCTACCTCATTATTCCCTGCTCCTCTTTGTTTTGCCTTTTGCCTAGGTATCTTCTTCCTCCACACCCGAGCACTTCGGCCACCATCTCCGAGCAACCGACCAAACCCCTGCTCCTCCAACCCACCTGACATGTCAGACCCCTACTGCCCTCTGCCACCCACCGTGACCACTTCCACTCGCCCTTCCCCCTCTCTTTCTCTTCCGCCTCGCCTCCTCTTTCCACTTAGCCGTGCAACCTCCACCACACTCTTTCCCCTCTCTCGCGACAGCCAATGACTGGCAGAAAGCGCATCAAACCCCAATGGCACCTCTTCACCTCGAGCCACCCGACGTAGCTATCCGGCCACATTTCCTCCTCCTTCCCTCTGTTCGACGCTTAACTGCCGCATCCTCCTTCCTTCACCAAGTCAGTCTCGCTTCTTATATATGTAGATGTTCAAGGTATATATGTTTATATATATTGGCCTATATATATATATATTCTATCTACTTTATATACGTGTATATATACGTATTGTAGTATTCATAGTTATATGTATTCATTCATATCGGGCTTTTGGAGATATAAGATTTATATGGATAAGTATATGCTTGCTGTATATAATTGATGCAGTCGTATAGACGTTAGTTGTATATATTAGTCTATGCAGATATTATCATATTTTAGTTATAGAAGTATGCTATATTTTGAAACAGTTATAATATATAATATATGTATATATATAATGTTGTATATATATGTGTATTTTAATCTTAAATATATATAATACTTTTATAAATTATGTTATCTGTTGAAATTTTATTTGATATGATATGTATATATATGTATATAGCTTTCTTTAAAATAGTTACAGTTTGAAATTTTGTAAGTTGTCAAGTGTGCAGTTTATGTACAAGTTATATATATTATATCTACTAGCTGTGTTTCAAGAGTTTTACATACAAGTTATATATTTTATATACTAGCTGTCAAGTGTAAAGTTCTACAAGTTATAGTATGATTTTTTTATATATATTTTCAAGTATTTCTTTTATATATATATATATATATATTAGTATATATATTCTGTTATACTGGTTTATATAATGTGAAATTTCATGTATATACGGATATATGTTTCTACTGTATATTTGAAAGGAAAAGAAAAGGATGTATATGTTTGATATATGAAAGTTGTATAAGTTGTTGGTTTATGTTATATACAGGTCTGTATTACATATAAGTTAGATTTGCATGTAGTTGTTTGCATATATAAATAGCTTACATATATTTGTTTATATATATGTTGATAAATATGATACTTTGAAATACGTGCGTATGTATGATAAATTGCATAGGTATTTTACTGGATATGTATAATCTACACATATTTAGTCTACATGCATTTTGTTTCACCTGTACACATACTTTGTTCTTGAATTGTGGTCTGCATATACATTCATGTGAATGGCTAACATATAGTTGTCTGCATATTTAGTTGTCTGATTATATAAATATTTGTGAGTTAGTGGTACATTTAGTGGTTTGCATTTTTTTTATTTGTATATTTTATATATACTTTGATTTCGAATATATGAGGATTTAAAATGTAATATTTTATTTTATTGTGCTTTAAATGGATATTGATTTTTTTTAAATAATGTATATATTTCAGCTTATATCAAAAATTTATTTGATTCATTCTCATCGATTTCTTACCTATCAGCTTGTCCGTCGAATTCATGCCAATCTAGCTTTGATTTGGAATTCGTGCTTAGCTCCATAACTCATCTCATTCTCGTTCATCTTTAGCCTCGAAAGGTGAGTAATCACTCACGATTAATGTTCTTTTATTTATTAAATTTGATTTCAATTGAAACGACAATTGAAATATGCTGCTGTTAGTTATTTACACTGTTATATATGTTATTACCTGTATCAGTTCACCTGTGACATCTGACACCATTATCTGTTATTTATACAATGATAATCCAGTTTGGTTGATAAATGATTGATTGTTTGATGTTGACATTGAACGTTAAATTGTTAATGTTGTGAGTGATAAATAATATGAAATTGAAATTGACGTAGGATAGTTAGATTTGATATATGTGTTAATTTGATTGATGACATTTGTATAATATGACCTCTTTTAAATGTTAAATAAATTGACACGTAGAAATAGTATTAACCACATCTTGAACCATTGAATGTATGTTGTAAAATTTATGTAGTATGAAATTGAATAATTGATATCAAATGAAGAACCGTATTAATATTATTGTAATAATCTTTAATCTACATGAAATGATAGTGTAGATTCTAGAAATAATTATATTAATTTGCACAAACAACAATGTGAATTAATACGATTATTTCGGGATTATTTGAATTGATTATCGGATTGTTATTGATTGTTGTTATTGCTTGTTTATTTACTTTGACACCATCCCAGTTATCACACTGCAAGTTCCCTTTGCTATGCTTTGATCTTGAATTGAAATGGAATCGGGTTGAAATGATAAATACCCAAATAAAACTTTGACTTAGGATAGAGAATTAAATAAAACCCGATTGGTCAATAATTGGATTTGAAAATAAAATAAAGATTTATCTGAATAAATAATAAGGTTTTGAAATGAAGTTGGAATTTGAATTTTTATGAAAGGAAAATGTTAATATTTAATAATATGAAACAAAATATTAACAATGTAATTGATGAAAGAATATTGTTTAATTTGAGAAACGATTGAATTAAGTTTTGAAATTATTTAATAATTAAGTTTGAAATTATTTAATAATTAAGTTTTGAAATTATTTAATAATTAAATAAGATTGAATTCTTTATATAATAAGTGAGATTGAACTTCCTGAATAAGTGAATTAAGTTTCTTTAGTAATTGAGTTTTGAAATTTGTAACTAAGTAAATAAATAAGTGAAATCGAATTTCTTTAACAAGAAATAAAATGTGATTTATTGAAATTAATATAAGACTTGTAATTTAAAGAATTGATTTGACAAATCTAATTTAATTCAATTTGAAGTTTTGATATAATGAAGTTGAACTTAAGTAATTGATTTAATGGATTGGAAATTTAATAGAAATTGTTTTGAATGACAAATTAACTTGACAAATATTGAATGAAATAGATAAATGAATTTAAATTGATTTGAATGTTAATTAAATTAATGATTTGGAATGAAACTGATATACGAACTTGAATCAATATTTGAATTGAAATTGAATTATAAGATTTTGAAATGGTGATTTGGAAGTTTTGAAACGTAAAATTTTGGAAATTGATATATAAAGACAAAGGAAATATTGGTTTATAAAATTCTAATTGAAACTGATTTGATTTGGTTTTGAAATATATTAAACGACCAATCGGTGTAATAATTACGAAGGTTATTAAAGAGACCGGAATCGGTTATGGACATACTCTCTGTCTAAACTGAAAACCACTTTAATAACTATACGCGGAGTGTGATCCAGAATGAAGTGGTTGGAATGATGTACGTGATGATTGAAGAAAGAGAATGATAATGGATAGCCTTGACACTTGTGTCAAATTGGAAATGACTAAAACAGGAGTCGTGCCGGGCTAAATGGGATCAGCTACCTCGAGCGAACACACTTCTTCGAAAACTACTCATTACTTGTTATCGATTGGTGCACCCTTGATTTGGGAGTGTTGTTTCACGGTGTTGCGATCGCTGCGGCGATGCGTTCTCACCAGTCCGGATCAGGCAAACGGTAGTTTCAGTACCTTGGGTATTGCCTCATGTGCCTTGTCATACTTGTATCCCTATATACGCGACCACTACGATTTGTTTTGTGTTATACCTATGGAGTACTCCCTGATAGCCCACTAGTTTACGGTGGAGTTTACAGTGCTGTATAGACTATAACGCTTATATAAAATGTGTTAAGGGGGATAATGGTAACGCCTTAACACTACTTTGATACTTTATATTACTGATAGGCATTATCTACTTATCGTACACTACTACATAGTAGATAGTTTAACGGATCCTTAAAGGATGGTTATTCCAACATCCTTTGAGTTACTTGTATTTCAGTTGCTATTTCACTTGAGTTGGATTTATTGATATAAGAATGTTAATCCTAACTCGAGTGTTTTGTGTTTCGCTTTACGCTCGGGTCAGACTGAGTGTACCAGTATTCGAGACTCACCTTTGGAGTTGGAGCTTCGCTTGGAGATCCAGCTATCTATCCAGCTTTCAGATATTCAGTTGATTCTAGCGATGTATTCTGATGTTGTATTTGACTATTGTATCCGAGACATCTGTTGTACTTTATTTAACTCTGATATGTATATAGTAGCTTCATGAACTACTATCTTTTGTTTCCGCTGCAATTATTACTCTGTGTCTGTGATCTATGATTATTTATTTACTGTATATGCTCAGTTTTGCCAAATATAAATTAACAATTCGGTATTTTGAATCATTCAAGTTCGACATGTGCGGATGCGAATGGTCTAAAATAGCGGGTCGTTATAGTTGGTATCAGAGCTTTGGTAGCTCTAGGCAAAACTTAGCATATAGGGTAAATTTATTTACAGAATCATTTTCATTCGAGTTTGAATCTCTTCCTTTTCGACTCGATTCCTTTGAATTTCGAACGTTCCCTCGGTTCCGAAATTCATTCTTGTCCCTCATTATTCGTATTCTTCTAAATTCTGGAGTATCCCATAACTGCACTTCGAATGATCTTTCTAATGAATCGGCAATCATGCCAATTCCCAAATGACTTGTAAAAGGGCGAAACTCCTTTACAAATGGCATCGAGTCACCGGAGATTTATATATATCCTCGGTTTAGATGCTAATATCTCTTGTTATCCCGAATTCTATTTCTTGAGATCAAATGTCGATTTGCCTCGGAATTCTGCATTGATCTTATTCTTAAAGTCACGGTTGACCCAGTTAAGGTTGCCCGCGATTTATATAACTTATCAATCTTCCTACTTTGTTATTTAATCATCATATCTTTGTTTCGAACTTATCTTCGAATCAAAATTCTCTTTGATTTGAGTCCATCAAATTTGAAACCCTATCCTTATTTTGAAAATTCATTCCTGTATCGTCGAGCAAAGAAATGTAATTGTAAACTAATATATAAATGTTTTAATATATGCTGTGTTTTTTGAGTTGTTGATGTTGATTTGGGTTTCCGATCGATTCGTCTGATCAACGCTATCGATAGGATTTCCAAAACACTTGAACAGAGCAAACTGACACAATATTATTTTCAAATTTGGTAAATGAAATAAATTTGTATGAATATATTATAAATATATATAAGTAAAATTTTCTGAAAAAAAAGGTTAATTAATTGGTTGTTTGAAATGATAATATTTGATTATCATTTATTGTTCGATAAATGAATTTATAAACTCGTTTTATAAACTGGTTTAGAATTTGAAATGAAATTAAATTAAGAATTTGAGAATTTAATTTCCGATGATTTCGAACTATGGTTTTAAAGGTTTAAAATGCACATTATTTAAAGGTATTTTGACTATAATTTGTTTCCAAAGAATTTTAATGTATATTATTTAAAGTGTTTTCAAATAGAAACCGTTTTCAAAGAATTTTAAAATGATAAAATCAGTGCTCTTCTCTTTGTCGCTGGAAAATAATTTCGGTGATGGCGGCCGCATCATCGACATTCATTTTCGAGTTTCGAAGTGGAGAAACCATTCTGTAGCTTTGCTACAGTTTTGTTTGAGAAATATTTTAATTTCTTAAGTATGACTTGATTTATATATATATATGGGAATTTTATTTTAAAATTTAATTTGATTTAATATATATAGTATATACATAATTATCTCTAAAGGGTTTGAAATTAAACGGAAATTTAATTCTTAAAATTATGTTAAGGGATGTTTTCAATTATAAATAAAGCTAAATTTTGGATAAATATTTAAACTTGAAATAATTGAATTTGAAAATTTTATTTGTATAGTACTAAATTGCATTTCAATATAACTCACCTAAACTATCCAGAAGTTAAAATGTAATTGGATAATATACAATATAAAATGATTTTATAAATAAAATTTGAGTGTTTATAATAAATGTTATACACTTAGATTTTAATTATAAAAAAATGCTAATAAAGATGATAAAATGATAAGTTAATTGAATGAGATGGATATAATAAATTTTGTTCTGAAAGAATTAACAAATTGAAATTAGATCAACTTATGGAAATACCTTAAATTTAAACCAATTATTGAATATAAATTAATTTAAATTGAAATTTATATGGTTAAATTAATTTATATGGTTTAAATATATGCAATAAGATATATTAAGTGGAATAAACTTAATAATAATTTGGAATAAAAGAATTAACTTTGTTGAATAAAATATGAGTACAATAAATGATTATATAAATTGATGATTTAGAAATTGTTAATTGATGATGACTAGATAATAAGATAATGAATTTAGAAATAGATAGATTGATTTAACTTAAGTGAACTCAAAGGGATTTAACCAAATTGTTAAATATTAATTAATTTAAATTGAAGTTTATATGGTTTAAATTAATTATTTCACTTGTATTCCAATCTATTTTCTTTCTGGTTGTTTCTATCCTCCCTACCTCCTTCCTTTTCGGGGACGAAAAGTTTTGAGTAGGGGAGAGTGTAACGACCCGTAAATTTTAACTGTTTTAATAACGTAATTAGTTGAAATTTTGTGAAATTTTAAACGATAAAATTTTGAAATAAAAACTTAATATTCGAAATGCGTCTAGTTAAACATAGCAAACTATAAATTTTCATCCAAAAATATGAAAGTTTATTTTCGCGTGTAATTTTATTTCAATTTAATCAGTTAGGAATTGATGAAAATAAAATCTTTTCGAAACCTAAATATTTTTACATAGAAAAATTCTAAATCATCTTCTGAGCAAGACGTTGTGACGACCGCCCATGACTCCTGCACCGAATCTAGAGATAGTGTGCTGTAAAGTGTGCCAGGCGACCATGGACGATTGTCAGGGTAGATCAAAATAACAGGATCTATCGTATTACTCACAGCGCATGGACAAAATACAATAGAACATATGTATAGTGAAGCTTTACAGAATAAAATGCCATCATATAAAACCCCATAATAGTTGAATACAAGCATCCAAATAGTCAATACATCAAGCCTCACTACATATCACTCAGAGAATACAAAGCAGTGGAACATCCAGTGCATATAGTAAGAAATAATATGCAATACACCAGCTCGTCTTCGATATCAGCACCGTGAAAAGCTAGAACAGCACATGTCACCTGCTACCTAGTCTGCCCGTCCCAAAATGGACGAACAGCCCAAGGCAATAAGAATTAAAACATAAAGCCTTGAGTCAGACAACAGTCTTAGTGAGCAGTAAATTAACTAACAACATACCAAAAGAGCATAAAGGAAAAGGAATAGGAATACAACCCTCCCACTCCAACCTCTTTCTACAGTGATAGTCCCCAGACACACTCTAAGCAGAAGCAAACATAACAGAGCATACAATGTAAAGTAAAGAAATTATCACTCGAGTCAAGGGCGATGTTTTCCAAGCACAAACCCCCAAGGCCTAAACCAAGATCAAATAAGCACCCAGAAAACACTGCTCTTGAGACCGAATGACGATACAACCAAACATCCATGACTCTGGCTATCACTGTTATCATTGCTTCGATATCACCGTTAATTGAATGACCGGCACATTCTTTCAGCCGTCCGTCAAGGGCTAATGGAAACCCCGGTTCTAGACATAACTCTCGCACGTCGTCTCAGCCCGTGCCTAGGACTATCGAATCTGCCCAGAGTACTCGACCATCAACAGTTGGCCGTTGGGACTATCGAATCTGCCCAAACGTACTCTTGCTTAGAGCATGCTAGAACCTTCAACAACGATGCTATCCAAGCCTCCTAGTCATCCTCCTTGACGACTATTTCCATACTAGCTCAAGCGCCTCTCAAGCATCCATTACTCTTAACTCGAATCATATCACCGAGTTACCAACGTGCTTGGAATGATCCCGTCTGGATTAGACCAAGACTATCTCATATCATACTTCGCTTCATCACATCCTCGCAAAGTCTCATCTCAACATCATCATCATCGAATCTATGCATAAGAGCTTCATCATCCCGCTACATATGCCATGAGCAGCTTTCCCAATTCAAGAGCCTTTCCCTTAGCTTTTGAATCATTCTCGATCTAAATCAAGGCATCAATCATCTAATTCATAGCAATCAACCAAATCAAACATTAATCCAAGCAATCAAGCATTCAAATAAGATCTAAATAGACAATTATCACAATAATGGCAATTTCGTAAATAAAGTGTTGAAAGTCTAACAAGCATGAAATCATGAGAATTATCTCTACAATCTTGATGAATGAACTTGCATAGGTTAACACTTAGTAAAAATGGTTGTCAAATCATCATGAACAATGGATCTATATGGATCTACACTTAGGATGAAGAAAATGCATGGAAATCACTATTTTTAACACCAAATCGAGCCAACAATCCGATATACTCCTTTGGATCCGTGTGAGAGATAATCACCACTCACCAAATCACCAAAACAAACCCAAATCAACACGCTTCAGATCTGGACAGCGAAGGATCAAGCTTGATCTATCACGAATCCGCTTCAAACGAAGAAATCTCACTTCAACGGATGAAGGTCTTCAACTTTAGCTCTTGGATCTTCAATCTTGATCTTCGATTTGGATGGATGGAATCACTAGATTAGAGTGGAGAAAAGAAGTGAAGAAGTGTAGAAGTCGAGCTCTCAAAATGGCAGCACTTCGTCGCTTCGAAATCCGGATCCCAAAAAGTGAGAAAAACCCTTCCTATTTATAGCTGAAAATCCACTAAGTCGTAACTCGGCTATCTCCATAGGTCGTCTCCGACCTAAGCCTCTCCGACCCAAGCCTCTCCGACCTAACAGATATGCACGCGCGCCCCAACTCCTACGACCTAACACTTCAGCGCACCCAAGCACCCAGCGACCTACGACTTAGCAACAGGTACGACCTAACACTTAGACAAAACCTAGCGACCTACCAATACTACGACTTAACTCCTCAGCGACCTAACACATCGCAGGCATGCGACCTACCGACCTAAGTCCAAGCGCACTTACGACTTATAAATCACGCGACCTAACACTTAAGCTATCCTTGCGACCTAACAACCCACACTACAAAACTACTCACGTGACCTAACTCCTTAAGTCGCCTAATTCTTAGGTCGCTAACACGCTAACCCTCTTAGGTCGCTAACACGCTAACCCTCTTAGGTCGCTAACACGCTAACAATTAGATCGCTAACTCCTATAGATCGCGAACTGCTATAGGTCGCTCCAACCGACCTAGTACTTAACCAATCCACTGCCTTAGGTCATCTAGACGATCTAACATCACAACTCCCAAACTTAGGTCGCTCACCCGCTAGATCGCATTTCCCCTTAGGTCGCTTACGACCTAAACCAAGACGTCCTAATCTCTAAGTCGCTCCAATACTTCCTTAGGTCGCCTAACCCACTTAAGTCGGTCACGACTTAACTCTTAGGTCGTGTACGACCTAGAACTTAGAAAAATCATGCCTAAAATCTGAAACGACTTAACAACACTAAAAATCCTAGATTTCAACGAACTTTTCGATCCGTAAAAATACGGGTCGTTACATTCTCTCCCCCTTAGGAATTTCGCCCCCGAAATTCCAAACAAACAAAACAAACAAAGACTGTTCTGCATGCCTACCATCCATAGCAATCAACAAACCATGCATCCAATTCTAGCTTAGCATGCAGAATTCTAAAACTAGAACAAGTTACAATATCGTGAGATGACTCGACACCTTAGGGCCATACCTTGAAGAGTTCAGGATGAGCTGCTTTCATCCTCTCTTCCACCTCCCACGTACAGTCGTTATCATCATCACTCCATTGTATCTTGAGCAACTTAACTACTTTCCTCCTAAGCTGTTTCGTGTCAGTTTCCACAACACGAAGCGGCTTACGAGGTCTTCTATCGACTGGATCAACTTCGAAGTCTTCGCAGCTACCAGCATAAACCACTGTATTCGAGTCGTGCACATACTTCCGTAGATACGATACGTGAAAAACATTGTGCACACTCGACATCTTCTTAGGTAACTCCAATCTATAGGCGAGCTTTCCAATTCGCTCGATGATCGGGAATGATCCAACAAATCTCGGAGTCAATTTTCCTTTCTTCCCGAATCGAATAACATTCTTTAGTGGAGAAATCTTCACAAAAACCATATCACCAACGTCGAATTCCAAATCCTTTCGACGCTTATCGGCATAACTCTTTTGACGGTCTTGGGCTGCTTTCATTCGTTGCCGAATGATCTCTATACAATCCGAAGTCTGTCGAATCATCTCTGGCCCAAGCATCAGCTTTTCTCCTGCTTCTATCCAACATGTCGGAGAATTACACGGTCTTCCATACAATGCCTCATACGGTGCCATACCAATACTTGACTGGTAACTGTTGTTGTACGCAAACTCTACCAAATGAAGGTGATCTTCCCATGATCCTCCGAAGTCCAAAACACATGCTCTAAGAAGATCTTCCAAAACTCGGTTGACTCTCTCGGTCTGACCATCTGTTTGAGGGTGATAAGCTGTACTCAAACACAACTCGGTTCCCAAAACCTCCTGGAAACTCTTCCAAAATCCACTAGTGAACAATGGATCTTGATCGCTCACTATACTCTTCGGAATACCATGGAATCGGACTATCCACTTAACATACAACTCAGCCAACTTTGATGCAGTCCTAGTCGATCGAACAGGAATGAATCTTGCACTCTTAGTCAAACGATCTACAATGACCCAAATCCCTTCGTTTCCCGTTCTTGTTCTAGGTAATCCATCAATAAAATCCATCGATATCTGCTCCCACTTCCATGTAGGAACTTCTAATGGCTGAAGCAATCCACTAGGCTTTTTCTGTTCGGCTTTTACCAACTGGTAGTTCATACACTTGGAAATAAAATTTCCAACATCCTTCTTCATACCTTCCCAGTAGTAGGTTCTCTTCATATCCCGATACATCTTATTTCCACCTGGATGAATTGTCAACTTCGAGTGATGACTTTCCTTCAGAACTTCACTCCTCAATTCATCTATATCGGGAACAACTAGTCGTCCTTGCTTTCGAAGCCAACCCTTCCGATCGACCTCGAATCCTTTATTCTTTTCTGGATCCAATCCAGATTCCAATTCACGGATAATCTTAACAAGATTATCGTCTCGCTTTTGGCTCTCGCCAATCCTTTCCACAAGAGAAGGTCTTATTGATAAGTTTGCCAACATCTTAGGTTCCAATTCACATCTAGGCCCGAAGTCAAATCCAGCTAAATACTCGAGATTCTTCCATTCTGAAAACATGGCTCCCAATCCCGCATGTCTTCGACTTAACGCATCTGCCACTGCGTTACCTTTTCCCGGAGTATAAGCTATACCAAAATCATATGATGCCAAAAACTCTAGCCAACGTTGCTGCCGAAGATTCAAATCCTTTTGGGAGAAAAGATACTTCAACGACTTATGATCCGTAAACAACTCGAATCGAATTCCCAATAGATAATGTCTCCACATCTTCAGAGCAAAAACAATTGCCGCTAACTCCAAATCATGAGTCGGGTAATTCCTTTCATGCGGCTTCAGTTGTCGACTTGCATACGCAACAACTTTTTCTCTCTGCATCAGCACTGCTCCAAGTCCAGTACCACATGCGTCGGTGTAAACCACCATCTCGTCATTCCCACTTGGAATAGTCAAAACAGGAGCACTAGTCAATCGCTCTTTCAGGATTTTGAAGGCTTGCTCACACTTAGCATCCCAACTGAACACTTGGTTCTTTTTCGTCAATCCTGTTAACGGTGCAGCTACCTTGGAGAAGTCTTTGATAAACCGATGATAATATCCTGCTAATCCAAGAAAACTTCTCACATCAGATGCATTCTTAGGTCTAACCCAATCCTGGATTGCTGCCACCTTAGCGGGATCAACCGCTATTCCACTTCCAGAAATCACATGGCCTAAGAACCTCACTTCACTCTTCCAGAAGTGACACTTCGAAAACTTAGCCTTCAGCTGATGTTTCCGTAAGATTTCCAAAACAATACGCAAGTGCGTCTTGTGCTCTTCTTCCGTTCTGGAATAAATCAGAATATCATCCACGAACACAAGTACGAACTTGTTCAACTGATCTCTGAACACTCTATTCATAAGATCCACAAAATATGCTGGCTCGTTAGTCAATCCAAACGGCATTACCAGCCACTCAAAGAAACCAGATGGTGTCCGAAAAGCAGTCTTCGGCACACTATCCTTAGCTACTCTCAACTGGTGAAATCCCGTTGCCAAATCCATCTGAGAAAACACCTTAGTTTCGTGAAGCTGATCAAACAAGTCATCTATCCTCGGCAATGGATACTTGTTCTTCTTAGTCACCTTATTCAGCTCACGATAATCGACGCACAATCTCAACGACCCATCTGCCTTGGTTGCAAACACAACTGGTGCACCCCACTCGGACACACTACGCCGAATGAATCCTTTCTGTAAAAGGTCATCAACTTGCACCCTCAACTCTTGCTGTTCCCTAGGCGCCATTCGCCTAAGAGGCATCACAACAGGTCTGGCTCCTTCAACTAGATCTATACGAAGCTCAATCTCTCTATGCAGCGGCAACCCTTTGACTTCGTCAAAGACATCCTCGAATCCATTAGCGATCGGCACTGATGACAGTCCATCCCGTGGAACAACCAGCGAATACATGAAGCTCATGAAGACGCCTTCCTCATGCTTACATCGTATCACAACCTTTCGCCCCTCCACATTCTCGACTGTCACTTCCAACCTCTCGCAATCAACCTTCGCCGCATACCTCCTAAGCCAGTCCATACTCAAAATAATTCCGAACCCCGCAAAGTTCAGAACAAAACAATCACAAACAAAAGAGCAACCATGACTCGATACAACTAGACCACGGCATAACATACACAAACAAGACGAACCCCCAACTGGATTAGTCACAACCAATGGCCTATCAACAATATCCGGTTCCAAACCCAACCGGCCTACAAGTTCACTACAAACAAACGAATGCGACGCTCCAGTATCAAACAGAACTCTAACTGGAACACCACATAGGAAAAGAGTACCTTGAACAACCACACTCTTTCCCTTCTCTTCAGCGGTAGGAGCTTTTGAAGACGACGGAACAGCTCCCAAAGCATAAGCTTGCACAATCTGCTTGTCCCTCCTCGGTTCTGGACAATTCTTCCTGAAATGCCCCGGCTTGTCATAGTTGTGACACTTCATCGGCACCTTAGGATTCTTACAATCCTTCGAGAAATGGCCCTTCTGCTGACAATTGTAGCAAGTCACCTCGCCTTTCGGCTTCTTCTGACCATCCTTACCCTTCTGCTGTTGCTGCTTCCTCTTCTTGTTTCCACCTTGCTGAGGTTTAGACTCTTCCCTGGTCACAGCAACAACAGATCCTTCCTTAGGAAACAGACTCTCATGCCTGAGAGCTTTCTCCACAAGCTTCTCAAATGAATCGTCCAAATGATCCACTAACTGTCTCCCAAGATAACTGTCCAAGCCTGTCACAAACTTCTCATTCTTCTGATATGCAGACTCAATATATGACCGGGCATACTTGGACAACGCTTCAAACTCAGAAACATACTCAAGAACTGATCTCCCTCCTTGCTTGAGCTCCACAAACTTCTTGAACAGAACAGACTTCTGAGCTGTAGAAATGAACTTAGCTTCAAATCTAGCTTGGAATTGCTCCCAAGTAATCTCTTCCTCCACAGTATTGATGGTGATAGAGTTCCACCAATCAGAGGCTCTCCCTTGAAGCTGCCTTGATGCCAACTTCCTCTTAGTTGCATCATCAATTCCCAAATCACCAAAGATCCTTCTACAAGCATCTATCCATCTCTGGACTTCGATAGTTGATTCTGTTCCCAAGAAAACCTTTCCTCCAAGAGCAGTATAGTCCTTACACAACTTAGCGAAATCCACTGGTTTTGGAGTTTGAACTTGAACCCCAACATCAACTGACGGCCCTGGAGCTGGCATCCTTCTCATGATCGAAGTCATCATAGCTTCGAACATAGCTGCATAATCAGTAGTCCCTTCAGTAGCTCGGCCTTCCCTAGCAGCTGGTCTCCCTCTTCGACTCATTCTCAATATCTATAAAAAGGAATGATCAGAACATCTAGAGAAACAACTGCACAAAGGACTAACTAACTTCTAAGCTACTATATTATATATAGTAATCATCCATCAAATTACAATTACGTCTCTCATACGTAGTTACGACAGCGAGCGTTGGGTAAAATCGATTAACCAATGCTCTGATACCAAATGTGACGACCGCCCATGACCCCTGCACCGAATCTAGAGATAGTGCGCTGTAAAGTGTGCCAGGCGACCATAGGCGATTGTCAGGGTAGATCAAAATAACAGGATCTATCGTATTACTCACAGCGCATGGACAAAATACAATAGAACATATGTATAGTGAAGCTTTACAGAATAAAATGCCATCATATAAAACCCCATAATAGTTGAATACAAGCATCCAAATAGTCAATACATCAAGCCTCAGTACATATCACTCAGAGAATACAAAGCAGCGGAACATCCAGTGCATATAGTAAGAAATAATATGCAATACACCAGCTCGTCTTCGATATCAGCACCGTGAAAAGCTAGAACAGCACCTGTCACCTGCTACCTAGTCTGCCCGTCCCAAAATGGACGAACAGCCCAAGGCAATAAGAATTAAAACATAAAGCCTTGAGTCAGACAACAGTCTTAGTGAGCAGTAAATTAACTAACAACATACCAAAAGAGCATAAAGGAAAAGGAATAGGAATACAACCCTCCCACTCCAACCTCTTTCTACAGTGATAGCCCCCAGACACACTCTAAGCAGAAGCAAACATAACAGAGCATACAATGTAAAGTAAAGAAATTATCACTCGAGTCAAGGGCGATGTTTTCCAAGCACAAACCCCCAAGGCCTAAACCAAGATCAGATAAGCACCCAGAAAACACTGCTCTTGAGACCGAATGACGATACAACCAAACATCCATGACTCTGGCTATCACTGTTATCATTGCTTCGATATCACCGTTAATTGAATGACCGGCACATTCTTTCAGCCGTCCGTCAAGGGCTAATGGAAACCCCGGTTCTAGACATAACTCCCACACGTCGTCGCAGCCCGTGCCTAGGACTATCGAATCTGCCCAGAGTACTCGACCATCAACAGTTGGCCGTTGGGACTATCGAATCTGCCCAAACGTACTCTTGCTTAGAGCATGCTAGAACCTTCAACAACGATGCTATCCAAGCCTCCTAGTCATCCTCCTTGACGACTATTTCCATACTAGCTCAAGCGCCTCTCAAGCATCCATTACTGTTAACTCGAATCATATCACCGAGTTACCAACGTGCTTGGAATGATCCCGTCTGGATTAGACCAAGACTATCTCATATCATACTTCGCTTCATCACATCCTCGCAAAGTCTCATCTCAACATCATCATCATCAAATCTATGCATAAGAGCTTCATCATCCTGCTACATATGCCATGAGCAGCTTTCCCAATTCAAGAGCCTTTCCCTTAGCTTTTGAATCATTCTCGATCTAAATCAAGGCATCAATCATCTAATTCATAGCAATCAACCAAATCAAACATTAATCCAAGCAATCAAGCATTCAAATAAGATCTAAATAGACAATTATCACAATAATGGCAATTTCGTAAATAAAGTGTTGAAAGTCTAACAAGCATGAAATCATGAGAATTATCTCTACAATCTTGATGAATGAACTTGCATAGGTTAACACTTAGTAAAAATGGTTGTCAAATCATCATGAACAATGGATCTATATGGATCTACACTTAGGATGAAGAAAATGCATGGAAATCACTATTTTTAACACCAAATCGAGCCAACAATCCGATATACTCCTTTGGATCCGTGTGAGAGATAATCACCACTCACCAAATCACCAAAACAAACCCAAATCAACACGCTTCAAATCTGGACAGCGAAGGATCAAGCTTGATCTATCACGAATCCGCTTCAAACGAAGAAATCTCACTTCAACGGATGAAGGTCTTCAACTTTAGCTCTTGGATCTTCAATCTTGATCTTCGATTTGGATGGATGGAATCACTAGATTAGAGTGGAGAAAAGAAGTGAAGAAGTGTAGAAGTCGAGCTCTCAAAATGGCAGCACTTCGTCGCTTCGAAATCTGGATCCTAAAAAGTGAGAAAAACCCTTCCTATTTATAGCTGAAAATCCACTAAGTCGTAACTCGGCTATCTCCATAGGTCGTCTCCGACCTAAGCCTCTCCGACCTAAGCCTCTCCGACCTAACAGATATGCACGCGCGCCCCAACTCCTATGACCTAACACTTCAGCGCACCCAAGCACCCAGCGACCTACGACTTAGCAACAGGTACGACCTAACACTTAGACAAAACCTAGCGACCTACCAATACTACGACTTAACTCCTCAGCGACCTAACACATCGCAGGCATGCGACCTACCGACCTAAGTCCAAGCGCACTTACGACTTATAAATCACGCGACCTAACACTTAAGCTATCCTTGCGACCTAACAACCCACACTACAAAACTACTCACGTGACCTAACTCCTTAAGTCGCCTAATTCTTAGGTCGCTAACACGCTAACCCTCTTAGGTCGCTAACACGCTAACCCTCTTAGGTCGCTAACACGCTAACAATTAGATCGCTAACTCCTATAGATCGCGAACTGCTATAGGTCGCTCCAACCGACCTAGTACTTAACCAATCCACTGCCTTAGGTCATCTAGACGATCTAACATCACAACTCCCAAACTTAGGTCGCTCACCCACTAGATCGCATTTCCCCTTAGGTCGCTTACGACCTAAACCAAGACGTCCTAATCTCTAAGTCGCTCCAATACTTCCTTAGGTCGCCTAACCCACTTAAGTCGGTCACGACTTAACTCTTAGGTCGTGTACGACCTAGAACTTAGAAAAATCATGCCTAAAATCTGAAACGACTTAACAACACTAAAAATCCCAGATTTCAACGAACTTTTCGATCGGTAAAAATACGGGTCGTTACAGACGTCATTTTTCGTTTTTCCAAATTCGGACTTCTTTAGCTCCATCGATCTTATTTTTCTGCGATTTTGCTGCATTTTCTGCTAGTAGAAAATTCGAATTTTTATAATTAAATCGTACCACTGATATCTGTATACCGTTTTGATCGTCTCGTCGTGCTGATTTCTGCGGTATATTCATTTTTGTGTTTCGAATTTCCGGTAAGTGGCGGAACCCATCGAACGATTTACTGTATCGCTTCTGTATTTTTGGCTTTTGGGATTTCTTTTGCCTCTTCATTTTACCGTGCCTGTCAATGCATCAGCTAGCCATTGATATTCCCAAAAAATTTAATTAGTGACTTTTGTTTTCCCACTGGTAAAATTTATATCGGTTCATTTTTCCAAACTGTTCATTTTACTTTTGAGATATTTGCCAGCACATCCTCCCAGCTCCAACATTCTTCCCTCGGTTTTTTTTCTTTTTCTTTTTTCTTTTCCATTGCATAACCCATGACCGTAAAGCCTTTCCTCTACCTCATTATTCCCTGCTCCTCTTTGTTTTGCCTTTTGCCTAGGTATCTTCTTCCTCCACACCCGAGCACTTCGGCCACCATCTCCGAGCAACCGACCAAACCCCTGCTCCTCCAACCCACCTGACATGTCAGACCCCTACTGCCCTCTGCCACCCACCGTGACCACTTCCACTCGCCCTTCCCCCTCTCTTTCTCTTCCGCCTCGCCTCCTCTTTCCACTTAGCCATGCAACCTCCACCACACTCTTTCCCCTCTCTCGCGACAGCCAATGACTGGCAGAAAGCGCATCAAACCCCAATGGCACCTCTTCACCTCGAGCCACCCGACGTAGCCATCCGGCCACATTTCCTCCTCCTTCCCTCTGTTCGACGCTTAGCTGCCGCATCCTCCTTCCTTCACCAAGTCAGTCTCGCTTCTTATATATGTAGATGTTCAAGGTATATATGTTTATATATATTGGCCTATATATATATTCTATCTGCTTTATATACGTGTATATATACGTATTGTAGTATTCATAGTTATATGTATTCATTCATATCGGGCTTTTGGAGATATAAGATTTATATGGATAAGTATATGCTTGTTGTATACAATTGATGCAATCGTATAGACGTTAGTTGTATATATTAGTCTATGCAGATATTATCATATTTTAGTTATAGAAGTATGCTATATTTTGAAACAGTTATAATATATAATATATGTATATATATAATGTTGTATATATATGTGTATTTTAATCTTAAATATATATAATACTTTTATAAATTATGTTATCTGTTGAAATTTTATTTGATATGATATGTATATATATATGTATATAGCTTTCTTTAAAATAGTTACAGTTTGAAATTTTGTAAGTTGTCAAGTGTGCAGTTTATGTACAAGTTATATATATTATATCTACTAGCTGTGTTTCAAGAGTTTTACGTACAAGTTATATATTTTATATACTAGTTGTCAAGTGTAAAGTTCTACACGTTATAGTATGATTTTTTTATATATATTTTCAGGTATTTCTTATATATATATATATTAGTATATATATTCTGTTATATTTGTTTATATAATGTGAAATTTCATGTATATACGGATATATGTTTCTACTGTATATTTGAAAGGAAAAGAAAAGGATGTATATGTTTGATATATGAAAGTTGTATAAGTTGTTGGTTTATGTTATATATAGGTCTGTATTACATATAAGTTAGATATGCATGTAGTTGTTTGCATATATAAATAGCTTACATATATTTGTTTATATATATGTTGATAAATATGATACTTTGAAATATGTGCGTATGTATGATAAATTGCATAGATATTTTACTGGATATGTATAATCTACACATATTTAGTCTACATGCATTTTGTTTCACCTGTACACATACTTTGTTCTTGAATTGTGGTGTGCATATACATTCATGTGAATGGCTAACATATAGTTGTCTACATATTTAGTTGTCTGATTATATAAATATTTGTGAGTTAGTGGTACATTTAGTGGTTTGCATTTTTTTTATTTGTATATTTTATATATACTTTGATTTCGAATATATGAGGCTTTAAAATGTAATATTTTATTTTATTGTGCTTTAAATGGATATTGATTTTTTTAAATAATGTATATATTTCAGCTTATATCAAAAATTTATTTGATTCATTCTCATCGATTTCTTACCTATCAGCTTGTCCGTCGAATTCATGCCAATCTAGCTTTGATTTGGAATTCGTGCTTAGCTCCATAACTCATCTCATTCTCGTTCATCTTTAGCCTCGAAAGGTGAGTAATCACTCACGATTAGTGTTCTTTTATTTATTAAATTTGATTTCAATTGAAACGACAATTGAAATATGTTGCTGTTAGTTATTTACACTGTTATATATGTTATTACCTGTATCAGTTCACCTGTGACATCTGACACCATTATCTGTTATTTATACAATGATAATCCAGTTTGGTTGATAAATGATTGATTGTTTGATGTTGACATTGAACGTTAAATTGTTAATGTTGTGAGTGATAAATAATATGAAATTGAAATTGACGTAGGATAGTTAGATTTGATATATGTGTTAATTTGATTGATGACATTTGTATAATATGACCTCTTTTAAATGTTAAATAAATTGACACATAGAAATAGTATTAAGCACACCTTGAACCATTGAATGTATGTTATAAAATTTATGTAGTATGAAATTGAATAATTGATATCAAATGAAGAACCGTATTAATATTATTGTAATAATCTTTAATCTACATGAAATGATAGTGTAGATTCTAGAAATAATTATATTAATTTGCACAAACAACAATGTGAATTAATACGATTATTTCGGGATTATTTGAATTGATTATCGGATTGTTATTGATTGTTGTTATTGCTTGTTTATTTACTTTGACACCATCCCAGTTATCACACTGCAAGTTCCCTTTGCTATGCTTTGATCTTGAATTGAAATGGAATCGGGTTGAAATGATAAATACCCAAATAAAACTTTGACTTAGGATAGAGAATTAAATAAAACCCGATTGGTCAATAATTGGATTTGAAAATAAAATAAAGATTTATTTGAATAAATAATAAGGTTTTGAAATGAAGTTGGAATTTGAATTTTTATGAAAGGAAAATGTTAATATTTAATAATATGAAACAAAATATTAACAATGTAATTGATGAAAGAACATTGTTTAATTTGAGAAACGATTGAATTAAGTTTTGAAATTATTTAATAATTAAGTTTGAAATTATTTAATAATTAAGTTTTGAAATTATTTAATAATTAAATAAGATTGAATTCTTTATATAATAAGTGAGATTGAACTTCCTGAATAAGTGAATTAAGTTTCTTTAGTAATTGAGTTTTGAAATTTGTAACTAAGTAAATAAATAAGTGAAATCGAATTTCTTTAACAAGAAATAAAATGTGATTTATTGAAATTAATGTAAGACTTGTAATTTAAAGAATTGATTTGACAAATCTTATTTAATTCAATTTGAAGTTTTGATATAATGAAGTTGAACTTAAGTAATTGATTTAATGGATTGGAAATTTAATAGAAATTATTTTGAATGACAAATTAACTTGACAAATATTGAATGAAATAGATAAATGAATTTAAATTGATTTGAATGTTAAATTAAATTAATGATTTGGAATGAAACTGATATACGAACTTGAATCAATATTTGAATTGAAATTGAATTATAAGATTTTGAAATGGTGATTTGGAAGTTTTGAAACGTAAAATTTTGGAAATTGATATATAAAGACAAAGGAAATATTGGTTTATAAAATTCTAATTGAAACTGATTTGATTTGGTTTTGAAATATATTAAACGACTAATCGGTGTAATAATTACGAAGGTTATTAAAGAGATCGGAATCGGTTATACTCTCTGTCTAAACCGAAAACCACTTTAATAACTATACGCGGAGTGTGATCCAGAATGAAGTGGTTGGAATGATGTACGTGATGACTGAAGAAAGAGAACGATAATGGATAGCCTTGACACTTGTGTCAAATTGGAAATGACTAAAACAGGAGCCGTGCCGGGCTAAATGGGGTCAGCTACCTCGAGAGAACACACTTCTTCGAAAACTACTCATTACTTGTTATCGATTGGTGCACCCTTGATTTGGGAGTGTTGTTTCGCGGTGTTGCGATCGCTGCGGCGATGCATTCTCACCAGTCCTGAAATGACCCTCCTCTTTCTACCTTAATTTCATAAGGATTTTTTTTTCTTTTTTTTACTTCATCAAAGGGAATTTAAATCAAATAGAAATCAAAATGCCATACAAGCTATTGACATAACCACTTATTTCTTTTCTAAGTAGGCAAATTAGGCAAAATCAGCAGTTCAGACGTCTAAATTCTTATGACAGGCGTCTAAACTTAATCCCAGACGTCTAGCTAATTATGACAGACGGCTCAGAGATCTAAAATTGAAACAGAGAGAAAAAGACATTTTGAACTAAATTCAGACATCTAAATTTTTGTGACAGACGTCTATATTTAACCTCAGACGTCTAAATTATTATGACTGACGTCTAAGTTTAATCTCAGACGTCTAAATTAATATGACTGACGTCTAAATTTTATCTCTATGTACATGCATATGCACATTCAATTTATATGTGTCTGGATGTCCACCTACACTCATTTGCACTTTTAAGTTTGATTTAAACTTCCTTTGAACTATCAGAGTCATTTCTTTTTCTTTCAAACAATTCAACCAGGATTCAAAACTTATTACCAATATAAATATATCAGTGCATCCCTATAATATACACATACATATGAGGATGTACGTGTTTCTCTTGTTTAAATTCAGAGTATATATATTTTTGTTAAACAAGAGTATCCTGCTTGATTTGGATTCTAGCAGTTCTGACTAAAGTTAATTACTATATACTTTTGAATATTTGTAACAAGTCAGTAAATCCTATGCAAATCTAATTTATATGAACTTAAAAATATCCACAAGAATAATTCCAGGTTTTTATAGCTAAACTCAGATTTTTAACCTTCAAACTTAAGGTTTTAAGTAACTTGAAATTAACTAATACAATGTATGTACATATACATATCCATTTCTCAAATACAGGCATATATCATTTACAGATTTTCACCACAATACTCAAATATATATTTTCTTGCAAAAATTCAACTAAGTCTTTAGATTAATTCCAAACTTAATACATCACTAAATTCATTTAGAACAACCAATAAATCCAAACTTTTAAGACCATTACATAACAACCAAAACAGAACTATAAAAACTCCCCAGATTACATGCAAATATTTCATTCTAAGTTCTTATTCAATTCTAATTTAGCATGCTTATATAATCACTCTCATTAGCCACAGCAGCTTCCTATTTAGATCCAGCATTCCCTGAAAGAACATTAGAGGCTGCCCCATTTTAGATGAGACACCCCAGATGCCATAAGCAAACAAGGGTCAGATACAAGATCTGGTATGAGTAAAATCAAAAATTCCATGATATTAAGTAAATGAGTGAGACATAAATATTTTGTACAAGTGGGCATATCTTCTTTGAACAATTTGCCTGACTTGTTGATGATATACTTGTGCATATATGATCAGTATTTAAGACTAATCATGTACACACATTCAACCATGCAAACATATATTTCAAATAGAAATACTCAGGAACTATCATAGCTCCAGTCCAACCATCTTAGGAATAACTCAAGTTCCTACTTCATCAATTTAAGGTTGCATTTACCAAATTAATTCCTAGCCTCATCTGCCATAAAGGAATCACGGGGACACATTGCAATAAAATAGTTCACAATATTGCACAAAGATCTCAGGGCTTAAACAAACCATGTGCCAACTTGCATACTTCAAATATGACAAGCATTCCAGCAGTCTTCTTGGCTCACAATCCTTAGTTTATTTACTAAGTGTTCATGTTTAATCCTATCGTGAGATAGCTAGGTGACTAAATCCCAGTATACATGAAACATTACATAGAGTTTACAAGCATAACTCAAGAACAATCTAACATTCATGTCCAGGGAAAATCATATTTTCAAGTATTTTGGCTTAAAGAAAATACAAGAATATTTACAACTGGGAATAAAGACTAGGCATGTGGGTTATTATTGCTTCTTAAGCAACCATGTTTGAACTAAATTCAAGATCTAGCTTAAACAAGATTTCTGGCTCATGGATTTTCTATTTGATCAAGGGTTCAGCACTTTTGGATATTTCCATTGCAACCTTGAATCTTTCATTTGAGCCTCAGCACTTACACAAGTGTAATGCAACTCATATACATTTTGGTTTCTATGTTTTCCATGCCATATCTAAACCAGTTACAAGTATTCTCTATTTACTTTCATGATTTCATACTTTTACCTTTCTGGGTGTAACCAAACAGAGCAAAACACTCAAACATCAAAGCAATCAAAACATCCAGAAACACCCATTAAAACATCCATTGAAGCATCCATTAAAACCATAGTAATGGAAGCAAAAACATGTAGAAAAAATAACATAAGTCTGGCTGCCTCATAACAGGACTTAATGCCATGGGTTTAGTGAGATTACTCACTTGAATATTTCTTCTTATAAATCCAGAAAATCCCTGAGTGTATTTTCTCTTCCTTTAAAATGTTTTCTTCTTTTCCTATTATAAGTAGCTCGGGTAAAACAATTTCTCTGGCCATAACTACTTATTTATAAACATATTTTTACTAGGGTTTTACTCAAGACAAAATTCCATTTCTGTCCTGGCTAGCATCATGCATTGTGTGTTGGCATTTTCTCATTTTTATTCCTAATTACCCCCGGTCATATTAACCAATTAAAGGCTGCATTTTCTTTTCTTTACTTTTTCAGAAAATGGCCACTCACCTAGTCATGTTAAAAGTGTGACTACCCTATTTTATATTTTAATTATTCCTGAGAATCCCCTTTGCTATTTTTGCCTACACAAGCATATTGACTTGTATTACATTTCGTGTCATTTTAATGTTATAGTTTCACTTGCTTATATATATATATACTTTTCAGTACTTAAAAATGTATATTTGTATACATATCTTATCTAGGCTTATTTAATTCCTCTTTAATTTCAGAAACATATGCACCTATATGTATACAGGTTTTCAAATCCTTATAACATATATATGTATAATTTTTTTCTTCTGGGTTTTAAATAAAATCTGTTTACTGATTTTAAAATAAAACTTACTTTTCTTATTTTCTGGGATGATCCATATAATTCCAGAAATCAAATATCCATATCACAAAATCATGTTTGTAATGCTTTTTAATCCTTGTTTTAAATTCAAGAAATCTGGAGTTCTTCCTTGTGCCATATCAGTGTGCACGTGCACACATGCACACATACTTGCACACAATTAATTCCATATATTCTTATACAAATAAATTCAGATATTTTCAAAATTCAACTAAAATAAGATTCCATGAATTTCTGGGGCATTACAATCACCCCACCTTTTTAGGAATTGTGTCCTCACAATTTTTCTCATTTTGACTTTAAACATTTCCAGATTTTATAAAATCTATCAAACATAGCATAAGCAAACAATTCAGCCAAAACAACCATACATATTAAACTTTTTAGGGATTTAGATTTTTACCTTCCACTGCAAAAAGCTTAGGGTAATCCATCTTTATCTTATCCTCTAACTCCCATGTACAATCATTAGGGTCTAGGCTCCATTGAACCTTTACCAATTTCAAAGTTTTGCTCCTCAACTTCTTTTCCTCTTTAGCTAAAATCCCCACTGGTTCTTTCTCATAGACCAAGTCAGGATTTATTTGAACTTGAGTTGGTTTCTCTAGAATTTCCTCTTTATCATGCACCCATCTCCTAAGTTGTGATACATGAAATACATTGTGCATTGCACTCATCTCTTCAGGTAGCTCCAACTTATATGCTAATGAACCTATTTTTTCCAAAATCTTGTAAGGTCCAACATATCTTGGTGTAAGTTTTCCCTGCTTGCCAAACCTCAACACCTTCTTCATAGGTGAAACTTTGATGAAAACATAATCACCAACTTCATATTCTACCCGCTTCCTCCTCATATCTGCAAACTTCTTTTGCCTATCTTGAGCTGCTGCCATTCTTCTCCTCACCAATTCAATTTTCTCTGTAGTCTCTTTAACATACTCAGGCCCTAAGACAGCCTTTTCTCCTGCTTCAACCCAACATATTGGTGACAAACATGGTTTTCCATATAAGGCTTCAAATGGTGCCATACCTATGGTGCTTTGATAACTATTGTTATATGTAAATTCAGCCAAATGGAGGTGATCTTCCCAATTACCTCCAAAGTCCAATGCACATGCCCTCAACAAATCCTCCAAAACTTTATTTATCACTTCAGTTTGACCATCTGATTGGGGGTGGTATGCAGTACTCAAGCATAACTCACTTCCCATGGCTTCTTGAAAGCTCTTCCAAAATCTGGATGTAAAGATTGTGTCCCTATCACTCACTATAGTCTTAGGGATTCCATGCAATCTTACTATTTCTCTCATGAATATTTGAGCTAGTTTAGGTGCATTTCTTTCTGCCTTCACTGGTATAAAGTGTGCCACTTTAGTCAATCTATCAACTACTACCCAAATGCTTGTGTTTCCTCTTTTTGACCTAGGCAGACCATCTATGAAATCCATAGATATATCTTCCCACTTCCACTGTGGTATACTTAGAGGTTGTAATAGGCCTGAGGGTCTTTGGGTTTCTGCTTTGACTTGTTGGCAAGTCATACACTTTGCAACATGTTTGGCCACATCAGTTTTCATCCCTCTCCACCAATAATCCCTCTTCAAATTTTGGTACATCTTGGTGCTGCCTGGGTGTATAGAATATTTGCTCCTATGATATTCATTAAGTATCTCTTCCTTCAATTCTATATCCTTTGGAACACATATTCTACCTTTATTCCTTAAGTAACCATTCTTATCAATGTGGTAGTTTGCTACTTCTTCTCCTTTTTCTATTAAAGTCTTCTTTTCTAATAAATCTGGATCTCCCCCTTGCATTTTTCACACTTTCAAAATTAAATCTGATTGCAAAGTTATCAAACTTAATTTTCCTTTACTCCCTTCTTCAATCATCTCCATGTTTACCTCACTGTTTTCCTCAATTTCCAAATCAGTAAGTAGAGATAAATTTCTAAACTCTTCTATCATTAGCATGGCTACTTTTGCATGCTGCCTGCTCAAAGCATCTGCAACCTTATTAGCTTTTCCTGGAGTATAAAGTATGTCTAAATCATATGCTGCTAGAAACTCAACCCATCTATGTTGCCTCATATTCAAATCTTTTTGTGAAAAAAGATATTTCAATGCCTTATGGTCTGTGTACAAAATAAACTTAGCACCTAGAAGATAATGTCTCCAGAGCTTTAATGCATATAACACTACTGCCAACTCAAGATCATGGGGTGCATACTTTGATTCATGTGGCTTCAATTGTCTTGATGCATAGGCTATAACTTGATCTTGCTACATCAATACAGCTCCTGGCCCAAAACCACTTGCATCAGTATACACAATCAAATCCTCATTTCCTTCTGGTACTTTCAACACTGGTGCATTGACTAAGGCCTCCTTGATTCTACTAAAGGCTTGTTCACATTTCTCAGTCCATATAAAGGGTTGGTTCTTTCTAGTTAGGTTGGTAAGAGGTGATGACATCTTAGAAAAATCTTTTATAAACCTCCTATAATACCCTGCCATTCCCATAAATGACCTAACTTCTCCCACTGTGCTTGGCCTTTTCCATGCTTGGATTGCCACAATTTTATTAGGGTTTACAGAAATGCCTTTGGCAGATATAACATGCCCAAGGAAATGCACTTCTTCTTTCCAAAATGCACACTTAGAAAATTTTGCTTTTAAATCTTTTTCTCTTAATCTAGACAAAACAAGGTGTAAGTGATTTTCGTGTTCCTCTACTGTTTTAGAATAGATCAAAATATCATCAATAAAAATCAAAATAAACTTGTCTAAATAATCCCTGAATATCCTATTCATCAAGTCTACAAAGTATGATGGAGCATTTGTCAACCCAAATGGCATGACAAGAAACTCATATAAACCATACCTAGTGTTAAAGGCTGTGTACTTAACACTTGAGTCCTCAACCTTCATCTGATGGAATCCAGATGCCAAGTCTAACCTAGAAAATATTTTTGCTCCACTAAGTTGATCAAAAAGATCATCAATTCTAGGTAAGGGGTACTTGTTTTTGATAGTGACTTTGTTTAGCTCCCTGTAATCTATGCACATTCTTAAAGTACCATCATGTTTCCTTACAAACACTACTGGAGCACCCCAGCATGAATTACTTGGTCTTATAAATCCTTTGCTTTCCAACTCTTCTAACTGTTTCTTCAATTCCTTCAACTCACTTGGCCCCATCCTAGTGGGTTTCTTAATAATTGGACTTGCTCCTGGTATCAGATTAATCTGAAATTCCACTGGTCTGTGGTGTGGAACACCCTTAACTTCTCCAAACACATCTAAGTATTTGTTAATTATGGGGATTTCTTCAATAGAAGGCTCACTGGAATCCTTACTTAAGTCAATCAAGTGATATAATTTTCTTTCCTTGGCTATTTCACACAAAATTGTGATTCTTTGACCTCTAGAATTTATAATGATATGGTGGATGAGTCTAAATTAATTATTGCTTTGTATTGTCTTAACCAGTCTACACCCAATATAACACCTATATTTGGGTAATTTAAAACATATAAATTGGAAATAAAAACATTTCCTCCTATGTTTAATTCCACATCCACACACATCAAGTTTAAAACACTAGAACTTCCCAATGGGCTTTGCACTAACAAAGGGGTTTCAACCAGTATGCAATTTAATTTAAGCAATGCAACTAACTCATGGGAAATCAGAGAATGTGTTGCCCTTGTATCATACACTACTGATATGGGTAGGGTACAAATAAATAAAGTACCTTCCACTTGACCATGGTTTTCTGCATTAGCCTCTACTGTGGATTTGCTTCTGCTTTCCAAACTTGCTAGCTTCCCTTGCTGTTTATACTCAAGGCAGTTTCTCTTGATATGTCCCTCCTTACCACATAGGTAGCATTTGAAAGCTCCTCCCTTCAATTTTGGGCACCTTGGTTTGATATGTCCCTCTTTTCCACAATGATGACATGTTATTTTTCTCTTTGTATCAGTGGTCTTAGTATCATTGGTTTTCTTGCCTTCTGTCTCCTCCTTCTTTTTGTCATAGGGATGATACCTTCCCCTATTTTTCTTATTGTTGTTATTCTTAAAATTCTTATACTTCTCCCTTTCCTTGTCATGTTGCTTAAATTTTAAGGCCAGATCAATGATTTGATCAAAAGTTTTATCTGCATATGGCAACATAGCCCTACTAAGCCCTGGGTTTAAACCCTTAATATACCTATCATTCTTTGATGCCTCATCAGCCACAAGCATAGCTCCATACTTAGACAAGCCCTCAAACCTATGAGTATATTCAGTCACATTAAAAGTTCCCTGCCTAAGTCTGATGAATTCTTCAAGCAATAGAGTTTTGGCTGATGCTGGAACAAATCTAGCTTCCAACATCTCCTTGAATTGATTCCAAGTGATCTCATTTTCATTTCTTCCAGCTATGATCACCTCCCACCAGCTTAAAGCTACCCCTTTCAGTTGTCTTGAAGCTACTTGCCTCTTCCTTTGATCATCCAATTGCATGTCATTGAAAACTCTGTCCAGTGTTCTCAACCATGCTTGAATTTCCATCACATTCTCAGTTCCTTCAAAACTCCTGCCTCCCAAATTGGAATATAGTTTTGAAAGTTCTTCATGTGGGTTCTCAGGCCTATGCCAAATTCCATCCCTTAAAGCCCTCATAAAGTCTTGCATATCAAGCATTTGTGGTGCACTTGATCCTGCATGGTGATGAGATCCTCTTCCTACCATGGTCTGCTAACTAAGTTCTGGGCAAATGGTATTAGTATATTATGAGTACTTCTATAATTACTATTTTCTTATCTAAATTATTTCATCCAAAACAAACAGACAAAATACATTTCTATAATACTTAGCAATCAATGCAACCAAGTGCTCTGATACCAACTGAAATGACCCTCCTCTTTCTACCTTAATTTCATAAGGATTTTTTTTTCTTTTTTTTTTACTTCATCAAAGGGAATTTAAATCAAATAGAAATCAAAATGCCATACAAGCTATTGACATAGCCACTTATTTCTTTTCTAAGTAGGCAAATTAGGCAAAATCAGCAGTTCAGACGTCTAAATTCTTATGACAGGCGTCTAAACTTAATCCCAGACGTCTAGCTAATTATGACAGACGGCTCAGAGATCTAAAAATGAAACAGAGAGAAAAAGACATTTTGAACTAAATTCAGACATCTAAATTTTTGTGACAGACGTCTATATTTAACCTCAGACGTCTAAATTATTATGACTGACGTCTAAGTTTAATCTCAGACGTCTAAATTAATATGACTGACGTCTAAATTTGATCTCTATGTACGTGCATATGCATATTCAATTTATATGTGTCTGGATGTCCACCTACACTCATTTTCACTTTTAAGTTTGATTTAAACTTCCTTTGAACTATCAGAGTCATTTCTTTTTCTTTCAAACAATTCAACCAGGATTCAAAACTTATTACCAATATAAATATATCAGTGCATCCCTATAATATACACATACATATGAGGATGTACGTGTTTCTCTTGTTTAAATTCAGAGTATATATATTTTTGTTAAACAAGAGTATCCTGCTTGATTTGGATTCTAGCAGTTCTGACTAAAGTTAATTACTATATACTTTTGAATATTTGTAACAAGTCAGTAAATCCCATGCATATCTAATTTATATGAACTTAAAAATATCCACAAGAATAATTCCAGGTTTTTATAGCTAAACTCAGATTTTTAACCTTCAAACTTAAGGTTTTAAGTAACTTGAAATTAACTAATACAATGTATGTACATATACATATCCATTTCTCAAATACAGGCATATATCATTTACAGATTTTCACCACAATACTCAAATATATATTTTCTTGCAAAAATTCAACCAAGTCTTTAGATTAATTCCAAACTTAATACATCACTAGATTCATTTAGAACAACCAATAAATCCAAACTTTTAAGACCATTACATAACAACCAAAACAGAACTATAAAAACTCCCCAGATTACATGCAAATATTTCATTCTAAGTTCTTATTCAATTCTAATTTAGCATGCTTATATAATCACTCTCATTAGCCACAGCAGCTTCCTATTTAGATCCAGCATTCCCCGAAAGAACATTAGAGGCTGCCCCATTTTAGATGAGACACCCCAGATGCCATAAGCAAACAAGGGTCAGATACAAGATCTGGTATGAGTAAAATCAAAAATTCCATGATATTAAGTAAATGAGTGAGACATAAATATTTTGTACAAGTGGGCATATCTTCTTTGAACAATTTGCCTGACTTGTTGATGATATACTTGTGCATATATGATCAGTATTTAAGACTAATCATGTACACACATTCAACCATGCAAACATATATTTCAAATAGAAATACTCAGGAACTATCATAGCTCCAGTCCAACCATCTTAGGAATAACTCAAGTTCCTACTTCATCAATTTAAGGTTGCATTTACCAAATTAATTCCTAGCCTCATCTGCCATAAAGGAATCACGGGGACACATTGCAATAAAATAGTTCACAATATTGCACAAAGATCTCAGGGCTTAAACAAACCATGTGCCAACTTGCATACTTCAAATATGACAAGCATTCCAACAGTCTTCTTGGCTCACAATCCTTAGTTTATTTACTAAGTGTTCATGTTTAATCCTATCGTGAGATAGCTAGGTGACTAAATCCCAGTATACATGAAACATTACATAGAGTTTACAAGCATAACTCAAGAACAATCTAACATTCATGTCCAGGGAAAATCATATTTTCAAGTATTTTGGCTTAAAGAAAATACAAGAATATTTACAACTGGGAATAAAGACTAGGCATGTGGGTTATTATTGCTTCTTAAGCAACCATGTTTGAACTAAATTCAAGATCTAGCTTAAACAAGATTTCTGGCTCATGGATTTTCTATTTGATCAAGGGTTCAGCACTTTTGGATATTTCCATTGCAACCTTGAATCTTTCATTTGAGCCTCAGCACTTACACAAGTGTAATGCAACTCATATACATTTTGGTTTCTATGTTTTCCATGCCATATCTAAACCAGTTACAAGTATTCTCTATTTACTTTCATGATTTCATACTTTTACCTTTCTGGGTGTAACCAAACAGAGCAAAACACTCAAACATCAAAGCAATCAAAACATCCAGAAACACCCATTAAAACATCCATTGAAGCATCCATTAAAACCATAGTAATGGAAGCAAAAACATGTAGAAAAAATAACATAAGTCTGGCTGCCTCATAACAGGACTTAATGCCATGGGTTTAGTGAGATTACTCACTTGAATATTTCTTCTTATAAATCCAGAAAATCCCTGAGTGTATTTTCTCTTCCTTTAAAATGTTTTCTTCTTTTCCTATTATAAGTAGCTCGGGTAAAACAATTTCTCTGGCCATAACTACTTATTTATAAACATATTTTTACTAGGGTTTTACTCAAGACAAAATTCTATTTCTGTCCTGGCTAGCATCATGCATTGTGTGTTTGCATTTTCTCATTTTTATTCCTAATTACCCCCGGTCATATTAACCAATTAAAGGCTGCATTTTCTTTTCTTTACTTTTTCAGAAAATGGCCATTCACCTAGTCATGTTAAAAGTGTGACTACCCTATTTTATATTTTAATTATTCCTGAGAATCCCCTTTGCTATTTTTGCCTACACAAGCATATTGACTTGTATTACATTTCATGTCATTTTAATGTTATAGTTTCACTTGCTTATATATATATACTTTTCAGTACTTAAAAATGTATATTTGTATACATATCTTATCTAGGCTTATTTAATTCCTCCACAACACCAAATATGTCATTTTGTAACACTTTTTTTGGTGCAATTTACAACAGTTATTAGCGTGACAACTTTCCAACAGATATTTCCATTGGAAAAGATTACAACGGTTATTACCGTCATAAAATTAGATAATTTTGTAAATAGTTATAATTCAAGTGGATAGGATTGTAATTTCCCTTTTATTTCACTTTTATCTCACTCCTCACGCTTCTACCATTTGACCCTCCCTCTTTCAATCTTGGGTTGTGCGCTCCTGCTCTAACTCGTCGTTTCGGTATTTTCCTTTCAATTTCAATCTGGGATAACTGCGCGCCTCCTCGACTCGTCCTAGCACCGCCTCGGCCTTGCAGGTAATTTTTCCCTTTGTTATCTTAAACTATTGTTTCTTTGATTTCATTTCAAACCTAATACGCTTTCTTAATGTTGAGCATTAATTAGATGTCAAAACATGAATTTTAGCATGTTTGCAGTGTTCCATTTTCACGTTTATGTGATTTTATACTCTGCTTCGATTTTCACTTGCTATATAATGGTATATGTTGATAATTTTTTTATGTTTTACTACTTTTGAAGGTTTGCCTTGCTGTGTTTAGTATAGCTAGGTGAAGATTTCTCATTTTCACAATGTTGCGCTGTAAATCGTATAACTGGGTTGTTTCATTTACTTTAACCTTTTTTTAAGAAAAAAACTTCAATATTTAACCGCTAGTATTTCTCTAGGACATGTTAAGCCACTAAAGCTTATATGTTAAGAAAACCTCAATATGCAAGGCCTGAGTTTTATTCAAAACTAAGACTTCTCATAAAATAGAGATGAATCGCTTCTTTGTAAGCCTAGCTCCTTCGGAGTTTTAGAAACATCCAAATATTTGACCAATAATTATGAAACTTGACTAGTTAGAGGCCAAATGAATAAATAGATTATTGCAAAAGCATTTGTTCATCTCTTGAGTTTTATTTAAAAAAGATGTTCATCACTTGATCTAATTTTCTACTTAAGATAAAACGTATGCTGCTCCATATAAAGCAACAATTTTTTTTTGCTTCAACCATATAATGGTGCATCATTTCCCAAATCTATACCCGTTTTTTATTAAACACTTTAACTGTAAAATATTCATTGTAATTTGCAAAATGATTCATAACTAGGACATTTGGTATCCTCTAACATGTAGACCTGGATTTCTCCTTCTCCAAATGTAGCAGTAACTTATTTTCTTATTCATACATATGTCCAAATATCTATTACACTATTTTTCCAGCTATGCTAGTGTTCCTTTGTTAATACCAACAATCTTTACCATCATCTAAGGAGGTCAAACAGTTGTCCTACATAGTTTTCCTTTACCCTGATTGTCTATTTTGATTGCACTACTTGCATTGTCTATGTGCATTTTTTGAGTAACACATCCATGATACCTAAAACTTGTCTTTATAATTAATATTTTGATCAACTAATCAAACGTTGACAGACTCTTGACTTTAAATATCAGTATACTAAACCTATATTCCATATATCGAGCAATACAGACTTGTGTATCTTTCATAGTTCAAATTCCCCCTTGCCTTTTCAACACTATAATGCTATAGACTTGTATATGAGCTTCATGCATCAAGGTAATGGTTAATACTGAGTATATTTGGTGAGCCATTAGTATTGGAGACATGACATATCTGTGCCGTTTGGCTACAGCAACACCCTTCTCATTCCGACCGCAATATAGCTTTTGATGCATTGTTTTTAAACCATTAAATTTTCCTTTATATCAATAGTAATCTACCTTTCATAACTTCATATCACACTTGTATGAATATGTTTCTTTAATTTTTTTTTTTAAATATTCGAAATGTATTTTCTGTATGTAATAGTATTTCATAATATTGAAACTAAAATGCTACCTTTACATTATTGTATTTGAAATGAATTTATTTTCTTCTTTTATATTAAGGTTTGAGATGGCTTGAGTATCTTTAGTTTTATTTAGCATATATTGTATTATATTTTAGGGATGACAAGGTTAACCTTTACTCTTTACCAGTTTTTGTATTTCACTTGTATGTTATAACCAGTATTTTTTTGTTGGTAATGACTGAAATCTATAAATAAAATATACCTATGCGGTGATTTATTGTGTAATCATATGCAATTCGAAGTGAATTACACACACTGAGAACACACAAACACACATATCTTAAGTTTACTTTGTCTTTTTTTTAGAATACATGGATCGAATTGGTCTATTTACTCTATCTCAAGTATAATACTGGTTTGTAAGCTGCGTTTTTTCATTATCTTATTAAAGAAATTTTTGGTTGGGAAATGCTTTACAAATATTGGAACTCACTTTTACTGCACGTATTTGGTCTTTTGTTTGGTGTTATAGTTGTGTGTTTTTATCTATTAAATTTAATAAAATTAAAATTTCATTATTAACTACTAGAGATTCAGATGATGCCCCTTTTAACTGGGTTTCAATGGCATTACCAGTTAATGATTATGACCTGGTTCTTTGGAATTGATTTTTCTTAAATTTAGGAAACATTAGAAGCTATGCCATGCTGTGTTGTGTGAAGAAGGAGATGCATTTACAAGTTGGTGGACAGTCTGAATTTTTTTATGCAGTGAAGTGTAATGTAGGTTTAAGCTTCCAATATAAGGTAAAAAAAGATTTATGTTGTACCTTTTCTATTGTTATGCAAGTTCATACTCTTACACTGTTTAAAAAAATATTGATATCTACTTTAGAGTTACTGACGGTTTTACAATTTGTGATTTACAAGTTCTAATTGTGGTACTGTCATAAATATTGAACCCGGTTTTACACCATAAACATACATACATCGCTATAATAAGTGTATCTTTGTAAATGATAACAGGTGTATCTTTGTAAATGCTGCAGATGAGCTTCCTCTTTTCCTTAACGTTGTTTCTGGATGGAGTTCAATATGTCAAATTTAATAAGGCATTCATGGGATCGGGAATAATAAGTTACATCTTGACTTCTTTTTTCTTGTGATTCATGAAGACAAGTGAAAGAATATACATAAGTATAATAGTTGTAATATCTTTTGGTATCAATTTTTTATACATGAACGTGAACTTTTAAAACTATCATTAATCCAAAATGAGAACATATTACTAATGAATTAAAAAATTGTACCTTTCAAAAATATCCTTAGTTCAAAATGGGAAAATATAACTAGTGAATTAAAAAATTGCAACTTTCAAAAATAGCGTTATTTCAAAATGAGAACATATACCTAATGAACTAAATAAACTTAAGACACGAGGAAAAGTCAATAATATGTAAAACAAAAGAACAAGTGATGTTATTTTGTGGTGTTGATCTTTACATTCAAACTATTTGAATGTAAAAGCATATTGAGAATTAAATATAATAATATTAAGCTTATTGCTTTCATGGATAATTTAAGCCTCATGAACTAGACATGATACCACACAAATTACCATATAGTATGTATAATAATCTGAAGTAAGCAAACTATGTAAGGATTTTAGTGGACCTTTGAATTATTAAGGGAAACTATGAAATTGGTATATTTTATTAAGACCGTCAAGTTAATATTTAGGCATATATTTTTTTGTTGCTAATTCTACCAATATATTATATTTTTAGGAATAAGATTTCAGTTATAAGCACGAATGCATTTTTGATCAACGCGGGCCATTATTGTGATTTGTATTGCATTTCCATATAATCCTGTGCTCATTCTAAGGAATCAACTATAGAAATATGGATATGAGTGTTAAAGAATCAAAATACAAAAATTTGAACCTACAAACCAAATAATATTTCTTCAGCAAATGCACTAGTGGAAAACTTGCAATATAGAAATTGAAATAGAAACTCAGCAGTTAATTGTAATTATATTGATTTTTTACTTCACATAACCGTCACCACTACTTTATCTAATATTATATAATATATGTAGTTAATTGTAATTATATCAATTTTTTACTTCACATAACAGTCATCGCATAATCAATTCATGTATCCAAAACTCAGTAGTTTTTTTGTGTACCTCTTCACCCATGGATCAATCCTGCTTAAAACAAGGTATACTTTCAATTTCATCTCTTATGTATCTATTCACATGCATGTTCATTCAAGTGAAATATTTTATAAACTGATATGCATTAGCTTGAAAAGTATCACTCCATCAAATGAGCTATTTTGCAATACTAATCACCTTAAAGATTTTTGATCGATTTTTGCAAAAGATCGACATTATTAATTTTTTCAAACAATACCATTCCCTTGAAATGAATGTTGGTAGGCGAACTGCATTGTATGGTGATCATTATAAAATACACATTTATTGATCAGCTTTGCAAAATATAGTGATAATAGATCTTTGATCCATATAAGATGATAAAAGTTTAAAAATGTGCAAAATTGTGTAAAAATTAGTAGAGAAATTCCTATTCAAATGTCATGTTCTATTAGGAAATTATTACTGACAAAATTATGCACACACATCTGCTGTAAGGTTAACATTTACAAAACTAAGAAATTTATACCCGTGTGTTAAGTAGTTAACTTACTTAGTTAATAAACAAATGATCATATCTAAACAAGTTTGTAATTGCTTTTCAAACTTGGTTATATTACTTGTATGAAGCCATTGGCTGCTGCATACCAATATGTAGCAGCCCGAGACCATTGCATACGAGTGCAGAGCAGCCTTGGGTTACTACATTGCATATGCAGCAGCCTGCATATGCATATGCAGGCATTAACATATGCCTACATTTGCAATGCATATGCAAGCATTAGCTTATGCAATGCATATGCCTGTACATGCACTATAATGCATATGTGTCAGCATATGCCTGCATATGCATTTCACTGCAAGGCATATGCATTTGCTTGCATATGCATTGGCATATGCAATCCAAGCCATATGCATTTGCTTGCATATGCATTTTTTGCGTCGAGGTTTGCAGAAAGAAAATGTGAAACGATTAATTAGGCTTGATGTCCTCTAACATAATAATCAATTCTAACAAGAAATATATCAAGTCATGCAAAGTACGTATAGCCACGTAAAGCAAAGTCGCGTGTATCTTCTTTTATATTTGACATACAAAACAAAGCCAGCCCGACTAGCCGTCAACTCCACTTGAACATTCTCTTATTTACATGCTAATTTCCGAGTAGCTGACTAGTGTAGCCTGAAGCAACCGACCTGATTAAAAGCCTAATGCATTATTGCAAATCCAAGTGCTGCAACAATCTCGAATTGGACAAGCAGTAGAGTAGCTTGCACCTAGAATTGACTAGGCCTAGACTAGCTTGAACTACTAAAGGAAACCGCGACTTAAATTGAAATTGTAGCAAGCACATTAGCAGTACTGAGATTTACAAGCCAACTGGTAAAGTTCCTCATATTGAAGGGGTAAATTAACGTAGTTTATTATGATTAATATATATATATATATATAACCATTACACCGTTGAAATATTTACTTATTTCTTATTCTTAATTTTAAATGTAAATTCTTCAATTATCAAATGTCTTCAACGAGCTCTTATGTGGAGAATGTTTACTTTATCTGAATGTTTAGAGACCACTTTAATGACATAATTGTGATAAAATGCAGGAATAGTTCGTGATAGAGTAGTTCCAATTCCAGGATCAAGATTGCAATTACCAACATTTCACACGTGAGATATTTATGGAGCATGCTACCACAAGTAGTTGGAAATCCAGCACATGAGTTAGTGGTGGGTTAGAAAAAAACGGTAATTCATATAAAAATGATGTAGCATGCGCTGAAAGGAAAAATAGGCCTTTCCATGAACGGGAGTTGGTGGTGGTTTTGTAATATGGTCCATCTATCGCTTCCAATATGTGTAAGCTTCTTGATTTGTTATTTGTAAGCTTCATAACTTATTTCTAGTTGTGATACTTTGAACTAAGTTGTAATACTTTAAAGTTATTTTGTATTTTGATGTTGTTGGGTATGGTGAATGGCTTTGTGTTTAATTTTGATATTTTGATGTTTATTGAAATGAAATTTGCTTCGAGAAATGAATTGTGATATGCTTTTTTTTATATGTTTTAGGAAATAGTTATATTATATGATGTATATTTTGATTCTTATATGCTTTAGGAAATGAATTGTGATATTTTTTATACGCTTCAGGAAATTAATAACGGTTATAAATGTTACAAAATTTTACCTCCATAACAGTTATAAGTGTTTCAAAGTTAAAGTTCGTAACGGTAATAAGTGTTACAAAAATTTTATTTGTAACGCTTATAACCGTTATATTTTCCGTGGCAAAAATTGTCACGTACGCCCTAATCACGTTTATAACCGTTGGGATTTCAATTTGTAACGCTTATAACCGTTACAAATACTCCTTTCTGGTGTTGTGCTCTTTAATTTCAGAAACATATGCACCTATATGTATACAGGTTTTCAAATCCTTATAACATATATATGTATAATTGTTTTCTTTTGGGTTTTAAATAAAATCTGTTTACTGATTTTAAAATAAAACTTACTTTTCTTATTTTCTGGGATGATCCATATAATTCCAGAAATCAAATATCTATATCACAAAATCATGTTTGTAATGCTTTTTAATCCTTGTTTTAAATTCAAGAAATCTGGAGTTCTTCCTTGTGCCATATCAGTGTGCACGTGCACACATGCACACATACTTGCACACAATTAATTCCATATATTCTTATACAAATAAATTCAGATATTTTCAAAATTCAACTAAAATAAGATTCCATGAATTTCTGGGGCATTACAAGTCCGGATCAGGCAAACGGTAGTTTCAGTACCTTGGGTATTGCCTCATGTTCCTTGTCATACTTGTATCCCTATATACGCGACCACTACGATTTGTTTTGTGTTATACCTATGGTGTACTCCCTGATAGCCCACTAGTTTACGGTGGAGTTTACAGTGCTGTATAGACTATAACGCTTATATAAAATGTGTTAAGGGGGATAATGGTAACGCCTTAACACTACTTTGATACTTTATATTACTGATAGGCATTATCTACTTATCGTACACTACTACATAGTAGATAGTTTAACGGATCCTTAAAGGATGGTTATTCCAACATCCTTTGAGTTACTTGTATTTCAGTTGCTATTTCACTTGAGTTGGATTTATTGATATAAGAATGTTAATCCTGACTCGAGTGTTTTGTGTTTTGCTTTACGCTCGGGTCAGACTGAGTGTACCAGTATTCGAGACTCACCTTTGGAGTTGGAGCTTCGCTTGGAGATCCAGCTATTTATCCAACTTTCAGATATTCAGTTGATTCCAGTGATGTATTCTGATGTTGTATTTGACTATTGTATCCGAGACATCTGTTGTACTTTATTTAACTCTGATATGTATATAGTAGCTTCATGAACTACTATCTTTTGTTTCCACTGCAATTATTACTCTGTGTCTGTGATCTATGATTATTTATTTACTGTATATGCTCAGTTTTTCCAAATATAAATTAACAATTCGGTATTTTGAATCATTCAAGTTCGACATGTGCGGATGCGAATGGTCTAACATAGCGGGTCGTTACAGTTGGTATCAGAGCTTTGGTAGCTCTAGGCAAAACTTAGCATATAGGGTAAATGTATTTACAGAATCATTTTCATTCGAGTTTGAATCTCTTCCTTTTCGACTCGATTCCTTTGAATTTCGAACGTTCCCTCGGTTCCGAAATTCATTCTTGTCTCTCACTATTCGTTCTAAATTCTGGAGTATCCCATAACTGCACTTCGAATGATCTTTCTAATGAATCGGCAATCATGCCAATTCCCAAATGACTTGTAAAAGGGCGAAACTCCTTTACAAATGGCATCGAGTCACCGGAGATTTATATATATCCTCGGTTTAGATGCTAATATCTCTTGTTATCCCGAATTCTATTTCTTGAGATCAAATGTCGATTTGCCTCGGAATTCTGCATTGATCTTATTCTTAAAGTCACGGTTGACCCGGTTAAGGTTGCCCGCGATTTATATAACTTATCAATCTTCCTACTTTGTTATTTAATCATCATATCTTTGTTTCGAACTTATCTTCGAATCAAAATTCTCTTTGATTTGAGTCCATCAAATTTGAAACCCTATCCTTATTTTGAAAATTCATTCCTGTATCGTCGAGCAAAGAAATGTAATTGTAAACTAATATATAAATGTTTTAATATATGCTGTGTTGTTTGAGTTGTTGATGTTGATTTGGGTTTCTGATCGATTCGTCTGATCAATGCTATCGATAGGATTTCCAAAACACTTGAACAGAGCAAACTGACACAATATTATTTTCAAATTTGGTAAATGAAATAAATTTGTATGAATATATTATAAATATATAAGTAAAATTTTCTGAAAAAAAAGGTTAATTAATTGGTTGTTTGAAATGATAATATTTGATTATCATTTATTGTTCGATAAATGAATTTATAAACTCGGTTTATAAACTGGTTTAGAATTTGAAATGAAATTAAATTAAGAATTTGAGAATTTAATTTCCGATGATTTCGAACTATGGTTTTAAAGGTTTAAAATGCACATTATTTAAAGGTATTTTGACTATAATTTGTTTGCAAAGAATTTTAATGTATATTATTTAAAGTGTTTTCAAATAGAAACCTTTTTCAAAGAATTTTAAAATGATAAAATCAGTGCTCTTCTCTTTGTCGCTGGAAAATAATTTCGGTGATGGAGGCCGCATCATCGACATTCATTTTCGAGTTTCGAAGTGGAGAAACCATTCTGTAGCTTTGCTACGGTTTTGTTTGGGAAATATTTTAATTTCTTAAGTATGACTTGATATATATATATATATGGGAATTTTATTTTAAAATTTAATTTGATTTAATATATATAGTATATACATAATTATCTCTAAAGGGTTTGAAATTAAACGGAAATTTAATTCTTAAAATTATGTTAAGGGATGTTTTCAATTATAAATAAAGCTAAATTTTGGATAAATATTTAAACTTGAAATAATTGAATTTGAAAATTTTATTTGTATAGTACTAAATTGCATTTCAATATAACTCACCTAAACTATTTAGAAGTTAAAATGTAATTGGATAATATACAATATAAAATGATTTTATAAATAAAATTTGAGTGTTTATAATAAATGTTATACACTTAGATTTTAATTATAAAAAAATGCTAATAAAGATGATAAAATGATAAGTTAATTGAATGAGATGGATATAATAAATTTTGTTCTGAAAGAATTAACAAATTGAAATTAGATCAACTTATGGAAATACCTTAAATTTAAACCAATTATTGAATATAAATTAATTTAAATTGAAATTTATATGGTTAAATTAATTTATATGGCTTAAATATATGTAATAAGATATATTAAGTGGAATAAACTTAATAATAATTTGGAATAAAAGAATTAACTTTGTTGAATAAAATATGAGTACAATAAATGATTATATAAATTGATGATTTAGAAATTGTTAATTGATGATGACTAGATAATAAGATAATGAATTTAGAAATAGATAGTTTGATTTAACTTAAGTGAACTCAAAGGGATTTAACCAAATTGTTAAATATTAATTAATTTAAATTGAAGTTTATATGGTTTAAATTAATTATTTCACTTGTATTCCAATCTATTTTCTTTCTGGTTGTTTCTATCCTCCCTACCTCCTTCCTTTTCGGGGATGAAAAGTTTTGAGTGGGGGAGAGTGTAACGACCCGTAAATTTTAACTGTTTTAATAACGTAATTAGTTGAAATTTTGTGAAATTTTAAACGATAAAATTTTGAAATAAAAACTTAATATTCGAAATGCGTCTAGTTAAACATAGCAAACTGTAAATTTTCATCCAAAAATATGAAAGTTTATTTTCGCGTGTAATTTTATTTCAATTTAATCAGTTAGGAATTGATGAAAATAAAATCTTTTCGGTATATACGGAAATATTAAACATCTCTTATAAAATCCCTTGATAATCTTTTAAACTTGTTTTTACTAGGAATCAATTCGAAATCGTTTCATTTTTATTTAGGAAGATATTGATCCGAGTAAACCAAATTCACCATCCCCTCCGTCGGGCCAGTCCGGATAGCCAGGGAGAGCATGAAACTGGTTTTAAACCCAAACTTAGACACTGTCTCTCTTACACCCATAAGGCGGTCAAGTTATTTAATCAACTCTAAATCTTTAATCACACCAAAAATTCTTCAAATCATCTTTAAAACACTTAATAAACCATTTAAAACCATTTATAAAATATTTGAAAAAGAATTGTTAAGTCTAAAACTATAATTCAAAAGTTATAGAAATGTGATGCGGAAAAGTGCTACGGAAAGTACATTTTTAGCTATATTGATCAAAATGACTTTTTATTATTCGAAATTTCATTTTTATTACTCAAATCACTTTCAAAACATTTTAAACATTTATAAGATTTATTCCATATTTTTAAAAAAATTTAAAACATCGTTTTCAAAAATATCCAGTTTTGGATTCCGAACTGCAAAATCGGGATTTTTCCAAAACTTGTTTTACTCCTGTCTCAAAATCTACTTATCGAAATCTCGATTTTCTTTCTTCATTGGAAAACTACGGATATAATAGTTCGGAGAATTCTTATCTCGAAGAATTCCAAGCTATATTCCAACTTTTACACATGTTTGACTTCCATAGTGCAAAATCGTGAACTACCGTTACACGACGCGCTTATTTTTAACTAAATTTTCCATTTCTTTTCAAACTTCTCCAAAACACTTTTAAATGTTTATAAAACATTACAAATACTTTGTAAACCATTTTTAAGAGATTTAACAATTCCATATACACCATTTTATTAGTTCAAGGAAAATGATTTCCTTTGTGCTTATCGACGTGTATATTCGTGACTTGCATATATATATATACGAGTATGGTGGCACGTCCGTTGGACGTGTGCGTAAAAGGGAGAGAGTAAATTTTCTTTTTGTTACAGTTGTTGTATTGTCACAGAGTATGGTAAAGTGTTTGGTAGTTGTGGAGAAAAGAGGGAACGATATGGCAACCAAATAGAAATAATGTATTGTAAGAACATAACTCACACAAACACTTTGTATATTTTATTATTTTATAAGGGATCAATTTCTACAGATGAACATAATATAATATCAAGAACAAAGAACAAATGGAGAATTTAGAAAACGAATGAAATCAGAGCTACAATATGGGTATATGCTAGTTAATAACGATATAAGTATCAAATTTGGAAAAGGTATTCTTGGTGAAGAAGAAGCTTTAGTAGTAACGGTCTAATCCTCAAAGCTCCACTTGCTTCAATAGACTCGTATTTGGTTATTCAATGAGTGTTTTGTTGTTTAGGAAAGTGTAAAGAAGTTTGATCAAAGGCCCTAGATTTGATTTTTTTTTCTTTCAGCTTTATCGACTTATGTTTTTTCATGTTGATTTGAATATCCTCTTTCTTTTGTATTTCTAAAGACGGTTGTTGTCTTAAGTGTAGCATTTAGATTCTTTTGTTCTCAGTGGACCATTTCCTGGACGAAATAATGTAAGCTAAATCTACATAAATGAAGTTAAACAACAATAAAATTTAAAGCATCAAAACGTGAGTTATAAAGGGTAGTTTTTTCCTGATAGATTGTTATTTCCACAATGTTTACAATTTCCTCACCGAGGAATGATAAATTCAGAATCATGTTCATAGAAAATATAATCTGAAATGTACTCAGTACTGATAGAAGAATGTAAACTTCAGTTAACAAACAATTCTCACCACTTGATATTATGACATATTTTAAAAACTATCTGATGGTAGAAGCCTGTATATGAAAATAATAACATAAGTGATTCGATCAAATAGAAATAGTCAATATAGAAAATAATAACAAAAGTGACACCAAAAAGAAACTTCTTTCACTTTGAACTTTCGGAATCCAACTCTAATAGACCTGGGTTGAGCAAATGTCAATGTGCCTTCTCTACTCTCGAGCCTTTACATACTTCACAATGTTCTCTTTCACCCTACAAACATACTGAGCACATTTTTACCGAAAGCTGTAAACATTGCTTGCAATAACATGATGTATCCTTATAAGCCCGTAAGAGCGGATGATTTAGACATCAGTATAGCCAAAACTAAAGCATGGTTCCACATGCCATCTAATCCAGTATCCAACAAACATTCTCTCTAACCCAGAAAACTGTAGGGACGAAGGATGCAGTCCAAAAGTGGAGAAGAAGGTCAGTTGTTGCGTGACAGCCAGGAGTTCACCATGCATCCAACTCCGATCTTATCACCAACCTTGGATTTGGCCATTTTATACCCACCACAGTTGCACTTCCCAATGTTCCATGGCTGGACATACAAAATTATTTGAGCAAATATTATTTGTTGGAAATGAAATAAAGATGTGAATATATAGTGGGTGTTGTTCCAATCATTTTTTAGGAAATGAGGGTGCAAATAAATAGAGATACATGATCAGCTTGTTAAGAGCAAGAAAAGTAAGAACATATGCTACATATTTAATACATTAACCAACAAATAATATGATGAATTACCCACCCATCATTTAAAGCATACAGAGAAGCAAAAAATATGAGTATGGTGGCACGTCCGTTGGACGTGTGCCAAGAAGGATGGGTGAAAATTTTGTGCGCGCTACAGTTATGGTAGTGAAATATACACACATAGAGACACATACATACATATGTGCATAAATATATGTGTGTGTATTTTTAATAGTAATTGCAATACCTTTGGTGGCACACTATTTTGGTGTCAACGTGAACTATCAAAAATGCCCCTACTAAATCTTAATATCACTTGAAATTATGATCCAACAATTAAATTTCTTTTACAAATTCAAAATGCTACAAATGTTATTTAATTTTAATATCACCTAAAAATCGGATCTAACAAATAAAATTCTTTTAATAATAGTTATAATACCTTTGCAGCTGAAATAATGTAAGCGAGGTATAAGTCACAGTCAAGTCAATGAAATAAGAATCACTTATATCTTACAGTTAGAGAAAAAATAAATTAACCATTGTAGAAGAATTGGAAAGGTTTCTTATACTGATGGAGTTTTTTCTTTGTCGTGGTATTAGTTGTATAAATCATAATATTAAATTTGTAAGATTTTATTACTATCTTAACTTCTCCATTTAACACCATTGAGAAACAAATTATATAAATTAAGATAAATTATAGAATTTAAATATGCAATTCACATGTGCGAAGTAAGAATTACATACAACAAATATATAAAATGTGGTCAAAGTACTCAATATTATAAAGGGTCCATCTGATTATTATGTGAGCATATACGATGACAAAGCAGTATTTATATCTCTTTCCTACATGTTTTGAGATAAGTTTTCATAATCAAGAAGTCACTACTGAAAGTTGGAGATATTAGGCACTAACATCAATGAAATATTAGCTTAGCTTCAATCAGACAGCAATATTATGGATATAATCCAGATAGACTGATTATTATTTTTTTCTTGAGTAAATTTCTATGTACACCTAAGAACATAACTTCATCATAAAATAATAGTAAATAGTTTAATATTCATTTTCAGAAATATAACAATGGTTTTTATATGAAAAACTAATTATTAGTTGAAAATAATGCTATTACGTAGAAATAACAGGTCCAGTTGGAACTGTTGCTGTCTGAACTATTCCTACATTCGCCCTCTCTTCTCTGACACGATTGTTGTAGCCTTGGCTTGATTTGGATACTGGTGACTACTGCTGGTAGGATTCACGTCAGTTGCTGTCGATAGATGAAGTTATTATCAACTAAAATTTATGTCAAAATACCTAAAAACAGTGACATACTAAAATAAAATTTATGTTCATGATATTGTTTTTCTTTCAATAAGTGTTAATGTTTTTAGAGAGGAGTTTGGTTCAAAATATTATAGCATGTTTATGGACCCCATCAACCATTTCAATATCATATTATGTCAACAACTCAATCTAGCTCATTTAATAATGAACTAATTAAACCGTCCAAACCGAACCAATTATTTTCATCTTGATTGAATCGGTTTCAATTTTGAAAAATGTTAACTTTGGTTTGATTTAGTTTTTGTTTTTACGAAACCAAACCATTTGAGCCAAACTAATTAAACCAAATGAAAACATTTGCTCATGGATATTGTACGAAGTGGTAAAACAATTAGCGTTGCTTATGAATTAAAAAGTTTACTCATACTCGGGTGTAACAGAAACCAAACAAACCAAACATATTTGAACCAAGCAATAGACGGCAATGGAAATATCAAAGATGGAAAAAAATGATTTAGTATACAGAATGATCCAACAAAATAGATAAAAATTAGATTTAATTCAAGCACTGTACACGTTTGAGCTAAGCTAGCAATCCATAAAATTCAAGAATAATGTCTTAGGGAAAAGATCATGTGAACAAAGTTAAATTTTGACAGTTTGATCTTTTTTGGAAAAGTAAATATTAATGAAATGGAAGAAAAGCAAACAACTTGTGAATGAATGCTTACCATTCGGATTCATAGCAAAGATCACTTCATTTCTATTAACATAAACCAAAGGTGAAAATGACACATCTCCTTCTAAAATCATCATTGTTCTTGTGTTGTTCGCCAAAAGTACCAATTGTATCACAACCTCAACAATTTGCTTTTTCTGTAAAATATAGTAGGCGACTAAATTAGATACGTAGCAAATTTGAACATTTAAACAAATATTGCTTTTTTGAGTCCAAAAGTAAAACATATAATGTTTCTGGTGTATGTATATAGCCAGGCTGCCATGACAACAATGTAGGCCATCAATAAAAAAAAGCAAAGGAGAGCATATAGAAAAAGCACATAATGGAAATCAAGCTTACTCATCAATTCCTTTTTAGTCAACACCTATCTTCCGTCCTTGTGGCAAAGAGTCCATGACAATCCAGGACAACCACTGCATAACAGAAGGAAGTAAATAAAAACAACCTCAACATATACAATATGAGCAAATAACTCATACGAAGTAATACCTGGTTTACCTAGTGTATATAAGTGAGTGATAGAATCAAATGGAAGATTTATCAATCAAAATCGAATGGTGAGGATAAGATTAGGATAGATTAATAGTACAAATAGCTATATTTTATAAACTCTTATCCTCTATAACATGTATGCATTTAAAGGTAATGTAATTTGTCGAAGGTGAACTTTCTTAAGCTCTGCATACTTTTCACAATGTCTGTAATTGAAATATTAAATATATTGGGACGACAGAGTCATGATTTGGTACGGCAAGTAACCAAATGCTGATATACTATTGTCACTCAATATAAAGAACTTCATGATTTTTGTGTGCATGCAGGTTCAATTCATAAATAGTACATGAATCCCTGGATTAAACTTTTTCATCAACCCTGGATTAAACTTTTTCATCGGTCGTACTCAAATTATATAAACTAATATCAGGTTGGTCATCGTATAAATCACAGTATGCAGTTTAAATTTATATAGGTGGATTAGAATGAATCCCCAACTGCGGATGAATAAGTAAATAAAAGCTTTATTCAAACTCAAATTAAGATGGAGAAAGGCGAAGAATTAATTCGCTTCAATTGTAAAATATTTTTTTGAATCTAAAAGAATTAGTTAGGAATTTAGGATTGAAAAGCAATGGCAATGAAGCTAAGGAAAAGTATAGTAAAAAAAACATAGTACCTTAAGTTGTTATGCATCTCTGCACCAACAGGCTGTCATTCGCTCCTTGTGTATATCAATCTGAATCATTCATCCGCTCCTTGTGTATAACAATCTGAATCATTCAGGGACCTACGAAATTAGCATACATAGAATTAGGGTTTTAAAATAAATGATTTTAAAAACCAAAAGTAAAAAATTTCATAGTATTTTTGAATGGGTTTGAGGGGACAAATGCAACCTTCGGCTATGCTGCCCAAATATGAATTCAATAAAGCTTCACGCCTAATTGATATGGTATACTAATACATGCCTGTAAAAAAATCAAACCTTTAGTTAATATACAGCAAAATGAAGCTATGAAAACTAAAAATCATAACAAAACACCTTATTAGACATTGATAATCCATCTCTTTCACAGTTTGTTTAGGGTTTAGAAGCATCATATTTTTTTGTAATCATTTAAACAAATTTAGTACAAAAAACAGCAAAATACGAAATCAAACTAAGAGAAGCATAGACTGGTAAGGATTCAGTTTACTAAAAGTACTGAGTTTGAGATCTGGCAAGCGACTTTTTGAGAAGGATGAGGTGGAGATTCAATTTCCCTAGCCAGTATGAAGAATTAGGAAGTTAGAAAAAGTATGAACTTAAAAAATTAAAACTTCCAATCGATAAATTAAAATAAATCACTTACGTGACCAAAGCTGAGAGCGGCAACCTCTAGCGCTCCAGATCCGTCGCCTTGCTAATTCAAAATGAACTGCCTCACCAACAAAGGATCCAACATGAAAACTGAAAAGAGATCGCAATAACCTCCCTTGCATCTTCAGATTTAACTGCTGTAGTACCAACAATCCAAAGAATGAAGATGAAACTGATGAAATCAAGGGAGATCCATAGAAGCTATAAAAAATGATAATAAAGGGCATAAAGGAAACAGTTTTACCATTTTGAGAAGAGAATCCAGAGAACTGACAACACAACATACTCGACCACAGGTGATTGAAGCATGAGGAGTAGAGGCCTCTCACGGCTCGTAGTGAAGATTTGAGGAAAGGGAAAAGAAACTGTCGGGTAAATGACAAAAACATGGGGGAAGTAGGCGGTTGATGAAACGTGGTTAGAATGGAGTTACAATTTTGCCCCAATGCGGAAATTTGTTTCTGTTTACTCAATCGGACAGTATGGGAAATGCCAAAAAGGCTTTACTTTGACCGGTTTGACCAAGGTTTTGCTTTATAGTATAGATATATATATATATATGTATATATATTTAATATTCATATGAAAACAACCAAACTTGATGATCAAAACATAATAAACATTCATTTGCAACATCATATCATCATCCAACATATATTATAATAGTTTTAGGAGTTCTCACCTTGGATTTTAAACGATTTACTTAAAAATTCGCTACAGCTCCGCTATTTGAGTTTTGAAGCTCAGTATTCTTCGGATTTTAGCTTCTAAATTCCTCGACCAAGTCTTGAGGAGGCTAGGGGGTGCACGACCTAGGGTGTAGCAATGAGTGGGCTCGACCTAGGGTGGAGTGAAGTGGAGTTTGTGAAGAACAAAGAGAAATGAGGAGTTTTGGAATCGTTTTGAGGAGTTTTACTATATATAACTATATATTATAATTTTAGTTTCTTTTTGAAATAATTTTTGACATTATTTCCCTTAGAATGGAAGCCATTAAAGAGGAAGCAAAAGCTTGAGAATATGAAGAAGAAAATGAATGAAAAAGAAGAGAAGAGGGTAGGGTATTTATAGGAAAAAAGAAGAGTATAAAGGAAGATATGTACACATCACCTTTGCATCACCATTTCAAGGCTTCTCCTACACACCTCCCCTCCTCCAAAGCTCGGCAAGAAGGCCCCCCCTATATGCACATCACTTCCATCTTCTCATGTGTACATATGTTGACTTATAAAAGCTTAAGGAGTAAGTTTGCTTAAAATATCTTATATATTTTATATTATACTTTTATATTTATATATTTTGGTATATATATATATATATGTCTGTGTGTGTGCATGTTACATGTATGAATATGTACATGTATATGTGTATGTAACATACTCCTACAACGTTGCACAACTTCCACACGTTTTATCGTTACAAATCCAGATTCCGATTTTTGGTCATATTTTCTCTTTTAAATTAATATGCATATTTTTGTAAACAAATTTTAAAAATAAATTTTTCTTATTATTATTAACTAATTAAAATGACTGTATTTTATTTATAAAATCATATAAATTATTACAAATAACCATTCACAAAATTATTTGTATTAGCGATAAAGCTAAACAATCACTTATTTAAAGTGATATATTTACGGGTCGTTACCGACTCTCCTTATTAAAAGAATTTCGTCCTCGAAATTAAGATAAGAGAAAATAGCTCAAAAATAATATATTCGATATGATGGAACATATACAAAAGTATGAATAAGTGACTACACCACAAGCAATGCGTATACTATAATGATACAGTTCATTCTTCAATTCTAAACTCGGGATATGCCTTTTTCATTCTATCCTCTGTTTCCCAAGTGCAATCCTCAACATCTCCACTCCATTGAACTTTGACTAACCTTATCGCCTTCCTCCTTAATTGTTTCTCATCACGATCAATGATTCGAATAGAGCGTCTGATAACTGCTAAATTCGGTTCCACCTCCAAGTCTTCCTGAGCAGTTGTTTCTATGATTTGCTCTGGGTCATGCACATGTTTCCTTAAATGAGATACATGAAAGACATTGTGCACTCCTGCTGACCTTTCTGGTAATTGCTCTCGATAAGTTAGTGGGCCGATTCGTTCAAGAATGGGAAATGGTCCAATATATCGAGGTGCTAATTTCCCAGCTCTTCCAAATCTCACCACTCCTCTCATCGGAGAGACTTTTAAAAAGACTGAATATTCAACTAAGAATTTCATATTTCTACGCCTTTGGTCTGCATAACTTTTCTATCTGCTTTGGCTTCCTTTAGCTTCTTCCTAATCGTATCGACCTTTTCTGAAGCTTCTTGTATCATCTCAGGACCAAGTACTAACCGATCTCCTGTTTCGATCCAACATGCTGGTGATCTGCATAGACGACCATATAGAGCTTCATACGGTGCCATGCCGATACTAGCTTGATAACTGTTGTTATAAAAGAACTCTACTAAATGCAAATGATTTTTTCAAGAGCCTCCAAAATCTAGAATACATGCTCTGAGAAGATATTCCTAAATGCGGTTAACTCTCTCTGTCTGTACATCGGTTTGAGGGCGATAGGCAGTGCTTATATTCAGCCTTGTTCCTAAAGCGGTCTGTAATGCTTCCCAAAACTGACTGGTAAAGGTTGGGTCCTGATCACTTACTATACTGTTTGGAACTCCATGCAATCGTACAATTTCCTTCATATATATATCTACAAGGCTTCTAGCGGTCCTTGTTGGCTTAACTGGAATGAAGTATGCACTTTTTAGTTAATCGGTCTATGATAACCCAATTGCCTTCGTTCCCTTTCATCGTTCGAGGTAAACTATCAATGAAATCCATTATATTTGATCCCACTTCCAAGCTGGAACCCCTAGAGGTTGAAGTAACCCTGCAATTTTCTGTTAGTCGCTCTTGACTTGTTGACAGTTGGCGTATCTACTAACATAAATGGATATGTCCATTTTCATGCTTTTCCACCAAAATGTGCGCTTCATATCTTTGTACATTTTGTTAATTCCCGGATGAATGTTAATTTTTTTTGTGACATTCAGCTAATACCTCTTGTCTAAGATTTTCCACATCCAAAACGCAAATTCACCCATTCAACCGTAATACCCCACGGCTATCTATTTCAAAGCTTGAATTTCTTCCTTCTTCGGTTTCCTTAATGAACTTTTCAAATTGTCTATCTTCTCTTTGTTTACTGGCTATTCTTTCCAGAAGAGTCGGGGTAACTACAAGATAAGCTATAATGGCATGCTTTCTACTCAATGCATCCGCTACTACGTTGGCCTTCCCGGGTGTATATAAGATATCAAGGTCATATGATGCGAGAAATTCTAGCCAATGTTGTTGTCTCATGTTCAAGTCCTTCTGGGTGAAAAGATACTTCAAAGATTTGTGATCTGTGAAGAGCTCAAACTTTTCGCCCAGTAGATAATGTATCTATATTTTTAATGCAAACACAACGACTAATAGTTCTAGGTCGTGTGTTGCATAGTTCTTCCCATGAGTCTTCAGTTGTCGGCTTGCATAAGCGATTCCTTTCTCATGCTGCATTAAAACTGCACATACACCTTCTCCACAAGCATCAGTATATACAGTTAAACCACCGCTTCTATCAGCAATAGCTAAGACTGGAGTGGTGGTTAATCTTTTCTTGAACTCATTAAATGCTTCTTCACATTTCGGCGTCCATTCAAATTTAACATTCTTCTTTGTTAACTTTGTAAGATGGGAGGAAATTTTTGAGAAATCCCGGATGAACCTCTAGTAATATTCTGCCAATCCTAAAAGCTACGGACGTCTTTTGGAGTTTGGGGTGTCTTCCAAGCTACAACTTTCCCTGGATCAACTAAAACTCCTTCTCCTGATACTACATGCCCTAGGAATCTTATTTCTTTCTCCCAGAAATGGCACTGCGAGAATTTGGCTTTGAGCACATTCCTTCTTAATATCTCCAATACAATCTCTAGATGCCTCTCGTGTTCTTCTTCAGTCTTCGAATATATAAGAATATCATCAATAAAGACTAACACGAATGTATTTAGCACATCTCTGAATACTCTATTCATGAGGTCAACAAAATAAGCGGGCACATTAGTTAGCCCAAAAGGCATCACTAACCACTTATAGAAGAAATCTGGACCTCTGAATGTAGTTAAATGTACGCAGTCTTCTGCTATTCTAAGTTGGAATCCTGAGGCTAGATCCATTTTTGAGAATACCCAAGCACCATGAAGTTGATCAAACAAGTCATCTATTCGAGGTAGAGGATACTTGTTCTTAATCGTTTTGTAACAACCCATAATTTCAACAAATATTTTTAAATTTAATTTATTTGAAACTTTGATTTTTAATCATTTAAAATTGAAATTTTAGAATTTTCCAATGTATTTTGGATTCTGTTTCTAATTTGTTTTCCAAATATAATTAAATAATGATTTTCTGAATTTTTTTATTTTGGTCAACTTTGGTTAAACTTTGACTTTCAGTTAAAAATTTTTAATTTGAATTTTTAATTCTAATCTTTGTCTTTGAAGTAGTATTTGTTTCTGATATCAGTTTTGCTTTTCGTTTTGTAAAATTTTGTTTTATACTTTTTAAAATTTGATAAAATTCAACGTTTTACACGCAATTTTTCTCTGTATTTTCACTGTTCATTTTTCTATTTATTTTCCATCTTTTATTTGTTTGGGCTTTGAATTTTATTTGTGTGTTGAAATTGTTTTGATTTGGGCTTGTGATATTGGGCTTGGAAATTCAAAAGACTTAAGTTACATTTTATTGTTGACTTTTCATACCTCTCTAGCCGTTCACATCTTTGGCCGTACAAAACTTCCCCTCTTCCTCACTTATTTTTCACGTACAAACTTTTGTTCAGCTTCTCATTTCTCATTTGCACTCCTGAGATAAAAATTTCAGTATGTTTTTCCATGGTTTCTCTTTCTCCTTCTCTTTTCTTTTTCTTTTTCTTTTATTTACAAACTAAGGCTCGGCCTCTACCCTATCATCACCAACTCCTTGCCGACATCACCTCCTCCTCTACCATCACCTGACCGGCCACCACCATCTCAACACCACCCCATACCATTGCCGTGACCACCATGATCTAATCCACCACTAAAACATGTTAGAAACCCTAACCGGCCTCATATATTCAACCTCTTCCTCCTTGTAACCTCGGCCACCACCACCATATGCTCCTCCTCCGACCTGACATGACTTGACATGACCACTGCCGCACCTTTAGATGATGACCAAATCTGCACCATGCCTTGAACCAACCCAGACCGAGCCAATTTTGCATAGGGCCGAACCACTTGACCCAAGACCATTCATTGCCTTGCCTCTTTACATTCACAACTCCTACCCCTTCAACTTCCATTGCTTTGCCGTACATTTCCTGACCATGGCCGTGAGTTTCAGGCAAGATCTGATCATAGGCCGAACCATTTTGATAGTGGTCTAGCCTACTTGCAAGATGGTCGAGCCCATTTGTTTGGTTAAACCCATATTTGTTTCATTCTTGTCCATATTTTACAGTGTTTAAATTCTTTTGTGTTTGAATCTATACTTATATTTTTTTTGTTTGTATTTGTTATTACAAGACTTGGATCTTGGCTCTCCATCTACTCGAAATTGATTCGTGCTTTGTCGTGCTTTTCGGAGTTTGTTTGTGTGTTTGAATTTGATCTCTAGCTTTAAAAAGGTGAGTTTATCACTCTCGACAAATCGTACTTATATAAATGTGAAACAATGTCACTTGAATTGTAGTAGTTGATATGCTATGTTATATGCTCACATCTGCCTGTTATCTGACATTTTATGATGATATTACCTGATTATAGACCTGTTGCATCACCTGACATCATATGATATGTTTTACTGTTTATTTATTTTCTGTTTCTCACACTGGAAGTTCCCTATTAGTATAGAATCACTATGGGTTGAAATGATACATACCCGAATAGACTTTAGAATAGGGAAAGGTCGTTACGAGCTGAAATGATAGGCTCGAGCAATTTTTATTTGACTTGGGATTGCGGGTTTGAAATGATAAAACCCGGAATGTTAACTGATTACGGATTGAAATGATATATTATCTGTATCACTTGACCTAGGTTATAAAATATTATATAGACCCGTGGTTAAATTTTTAAATGATTTTTCTAAAATTTTTAAGAATTTTAAATTTTAAAAATATGGATTTTTAACTTAAATTGGATTTAAATGATTTAAACAGTGATTTCATAAGTTGATAAATGGTTTAAATTGAAATTTAAAATTTGATTTAACTTAATAATTGAAATTTGATTAAAAATGGGATTTTAGAAATTATTAAGTATTTTTAAAGGTAAAAATGTGAAATTTTGACTTAAATTGGATTTAAATGATTTAAACAGTGATTTCCTAAAAGTTAAAATTTTATAAGTTGATAAACGGTTTAAATTGAAATTTAAAATTTGATTTAACTTAATAGTTGAAATTTGAGTTAAAATGGAAATTTTAAGCTTAACTTAGTAATTAAAATATTTATTTATGAAATGGATACCTTTTTAAAGTAAAAGAAAATATCAAGTTATTTGTTAAAATAAAAGTTAAGCAACTTATAGTGAATTTTGACTTAATGTAAATGAATTATAATTTAATTGGATATTTATTAATAAAATGTTATTTTATTAAATTTATAAGTTAAATGATATCGTGATAAATAATTTTGAAAAGTGGAATAAGTTTGATAAGTTAAAAATGATAAAAGTGGAAGATATATTGTTTAAAAATGTCATAGTACAACTTATAACAGAAATTGTAGCATTCCAGAAATGCTGTGGTTTCAGTGTATTGTTTTTTAAATCTACTGTCTATATAGCAGTAGTTTATAAGTGCCGTTGTTTCCAACAATGAACTGTTTTCAAATTACCACTGTATCTACAACAGCAGTTTATAAGTGCTACTATTTATGAATTGTGTTGTTTTCCAATTTTACCACTATACTTACAGCAGCATTTTCTAAGTGCTGCGAATGCTGAAATATACAATGTTTTGGATTATTACAATTGAATAAACGAGCTTCGGAAAATGTTGAAATTTTGGGAATTGAATATTTGATTTGAAAGTATAATGACTTCATTTTAAATGGTTTAAATGAATTGTTTTGATTTGAAATATAAACCATTTTGAAATTTATAACCACGGGTTATAATAACGGTTGGATGTTATAAAGTGTGGCTAGAGGTGGGCAATTGCTGCAGCTTTGCGCTACCCTAGTCACATTAACACTATTATTTTGCATAGTTTTCTTTACTTTAGACTTTACTAATAGCATTCATTACTGCATCATAGATGGTTTAACGGATCCTTAAAGGATGGGCGATCCCAGGCATCCTTTAAGTTACTTGTGCATCTCTATTACAGTTCACTTGAGTTGGTTTACATTGTATAAGTATGTATGTCCTAACTCGAGTGTTTTGTGTTTTACTTTATGCTCGGGTCAGCCTGAGTATCACAGCTCTGATTCACCTTCTGGAGCTAGAGATTTGCTGGAGCTTATTTATCTATCTGTCATCCATTTCCATTTCGGTCATTTCCTATTCAGCTGTGTTATGTATTAGTGACTTATGTATTCAGACTTCTATTGTATTTGCCTTTCAGACTATGATATTTTGTATTTGTTTTGAGAGTATTTATGTAGTAGCTTCATGAACTACTATGGTATTTTATTTCCGCTGCGAGTTATTCTGATATTCTGTCTGTGATTCTGTGTTTGATTTTATTTGCTCCAAATTTTCTTAACAATCTACTATTTTGAAGTATTTGAGTCTGGCATGTGTGGATTTATTGTCGATTTGAATGGTCCAAAATAGTGAGATGTTACACGTTTGCTTGTTCAGGTCTCGATAGTCTACACAAAGCCTTAGGGAAACATCAGACTTGGCAATGAAGACTACTACCACTCCCTAATTTGAGCGACTTGGTCTTATCAATCCCTTTCTCAACAACTCATCAATTTGTTCCCTCAATTAATCCATCTCTCTTGGAGCCATTCTTCGCATTTCGTGAACAACATGTCTTGCATCAGGAATTAAATCGATACGAAACTCAATTTCCCGATATGGGGCAAACTTTTTACCTCTTCAAAAACATTCAAAAACTTCCTAACAATCGGTATGATCTCCAAATTTTGTTGGGGTGAATCAATGGCATACTGGAAACTATCCCTTACCAGGCTAGGCTTGTTGCAAGATATTTCTATAAAATTTCCAAAGCTGGTCCATAAAGATACCGTTCTTTTAACGCAATCAACGACAACTTTATTTTTGCATAACCAATCCATATCGAGCAATACTTCAAATCCGATAAAATCAAGGAAAACATATCATATGAAAGACAATGAGAAAGGTAGGTAACTTGGACCTTTTCACAAATCATACAAAGGTTTATTGTACCACCTATGGGATTTTACACACAGATTGGGGTATCTACTATTTTTTTGGTAAGCTTCAATTTTTCCACCAATTCTTTTAAAATAAAATTGCGAGAAGCCCCAATATCAAATAATACTTTAACCATAATGTCTTCAACACAAATAGCACCCTCTAGAACTCCTCTTTCCGTGGTCTCTTCCGAAGTTAGTGGTTCTTCTTCCATGGCATAGGTCTTAGCTGACTGGACAATCTCCATAAATGGACAACCCATCATCATATGCCTTTGTTAGTGGCAATTAGAACAGATTGCCTTTTCTCGTTCCAACAATCTTCCATAATATGTCCTTTCTTTTGACAATTTCCACACCCGGTACCCGTTAAATTCTTTTTCTTCTTTCCTCATTATTGCCTTTTCGCCTTTGGATTGAATTCCTTCTCACTAGGGTTGTTGCTACTATTGATAATATTTAGTTCTGATGCTGGCTTCTCTTTATCAAGAAATTCGTATCGCATACCCATATATTAGGTTCATGAATGATCCCTTTAGGTGAGCAGTCATTCTATCATGAAACTCTTTTCTCATCCCAGCCATAAACATTTCATTCTTCTTAAGTGGAGTATCAATCAGTCCAGACCCAAAGAGAGATAATTCATCAAACTTTCTTAAGTATTCTTCTACCGGCATTTCTCCTTGCTTTAGATCCATGAATCTTTTATAGAGACGGGACTTCCCAGCATCGGGTAGGTATCGTTCTTTAAAAACTTCCTTAAATCTTTCCCATGAAATATCATCTTCTGGTTCATTGATGGTAATTGACTCCTACTAAGCCAAAACCCCATCTTGCAATTGCCAAGATGCTAGGAAGCGCTTTTGCTCATCCTTGATGCCCAATCCTTTAAAGATTCCCTCACATATGTGGAACCAAGCCTGAGCTTCACTAATAGATTTTGTACCCTTGAATGGTTTCCCACCCCAGTTGGTAAAAGTTAGGTAGAAAGTTGCAAGGTTAACTTGAGGTTGTACAGGAACTATCGTTTCTTCAACCCTTTTGTTTCCTTTTCCTTGTCCTTTTTTAGTACTCATTTCCTACCACCTTAATATAGTAAGGAAATATCTTTAGGATTATAGACAAGATTATCTTAGGGAATGGCATAAAACTCGAATATACTTATTTGGATAAGATTTTCAATTATGCGCTCTCTCAGACTAAACTCATTCTAGGGCATTGCTAACCCTATCTCTAAGGAGTTGACCCCAACCAGGCTTAGGTATTCGCTCAACCATAAGCTCTGATACCAAATGTGACGAACAAGAATTTTCGACCCTTGAAAATTGACACTAATACATCCTCGGTATTCATGTGCCGCAAATTCAAGTGCTGAAAACCCAATCGTTAGGGGTAAAAAGAAATAAAGATAGAAGATAGAACAAATAGAATCTCACATCGCATTAAAAACACTTATAATTTTACATATGAAAGATTACATAGAATCATTTCAAGTGATTTATCGGAGTTACAGCAAGTACTAACCTAGCTAGGATAGTTATATTGGTCTATCCTTACAAGTGCTAGTAGATGCATAATACAAATACAACAGAATATAAATAACTTCTTCGGAAGACCCAAAATGCTCCATGCTCCATTCCAAAGTGATCCAAGCTTTCCTAACTACATGGCTGCCCGGGAAAAATTAGGGCATCCAGAGTTTAAGGGAAAAGAAAATAAACTCCGGGTCAGTCATGAGACTGGTGTGAGAAACTCAAAGTACGCATTTTGAAAACAAAAATGTATCTTATAAGACCATGCCGCACATAAACACGGAACGGGTTTTTACCTTATGATAACCAAAACATTTTACGTTAAAATACTTGATATTATTATTAATGACATATCTTTGAAAACATTTACAAATAAACTTAATAATCTTAGCCGAAATTGTTACCATTATTAAATTCCAACATACTGGGCTCTACAAACAAAACTCTTACATGGATCGTTCGGAGAATGAATTCCATACAATGGCAAGGTGAGGGACTACCTTCCGTACAGTATACCTCTAGAGGGATATACCTAGGGTCCAGATACTGAACTCCTATACCAACATAGAACTGGCCTACCCCTTCGCTAGATAGTACTGAATATGACATCACCCCGGTTGTTACCAACCTTTAACAGGATCCTAAAGCATACACCACATACTCGACATATAGAGAGTAATCTAGAAAGGTGATGACCATCTCCTAATAGGTGCGACCCACATAGCTCTGCCGCATCTACCCTGCTTTAGCCATTTCCATTTGATGAGGCCTGAGGTATAGTTTTACCTTTCACAAAGCACATTCCACTTTGAATGCCACACTGCCATTCCATGATCACATAACTGATTTCTACAAACGTATAACTCCTGAGCTCGTACGTCTAAGGAAAGGGTGTTAAGCTAAGAGAAATTGCCTTCTTCGCCAACAAACAGATGATACGTTCATAGAGATCAATCAATGTGAATAGAAATGCAACGTCAGACATTCTCCATACAAGTTGTCCAGGAACAGTACAAACCAAAGCCAGTCTCCTACCACATCCTGTCGAGAGTTACTCCTAGGATTAGTAGCGAGAAGTCCTTGCGTCGAAGATCTTAAATGAAGAACTATTGCCACTTAATATGATAAGGGAAATTTCCCCCGAGGGTCAGTGACAAGTAGCCCTACATTCCATCTTCCATAATTGTCTTCATGTCTTCACTTCGAATATGTAAATTGGTTCAAAGTGGTCTTCAAACAAGAATTATCCACATCCGACCCCGGTTTCTCCGAACCAATCATCGATAAAAGAGGTCAGGTGAATAGGGAATTGTTCTTTAATTGATTAAGTTCTTTTATCGAAATATCTTTTGTAGATATACATTTATAAAACATTATTTTCAGTATATACAAAAATATTAAACCTCTTTTATAAATTCCCTTGATAATCTTTTAAACTTCTTTTTACTACGAATCAATTCGAAATCGTTTCATTTTTATTTAGGAAGATATTGATCCGAGTAAACCAAATTCACTATCCCCCCCATCGGGCCAGTCCAGATAGCTAGGGAGAGCAGAAAACTGGTTTTCCAAACCCAAGCCTAGACACTATCTCTCTAACACCAAAAAGGCGGTCAACTTATATGATCAACTCTAAATCTTTAATCTCTCCAAAAATTCTTCAAATCATCTTTAAAACACTTCATAACCCATTTAAAAACATTTATAAAAGATTTGTAAAAGAATTGTTAAGTTTAAAGCTATAATTCAAAAGTTATAGAAATGTGCTGCGGAAAAGTGCTGTGGAAAGTGTCTTTTTAGCTATATTGATCAAAACGACTTTTTATTATTCGAAATTTCATTTCATTACTCAAATTGCTTTCAAAACATTTTAAACACTTATAAGATTTATTCCATATTTTCAAACAATTTTAAAACATCGTTTTTAGAGAAATCCAGTTTTGGATTTCGAACTGAAAAATCCGGATTTTTCCAAAACTTGTTTTACTCATGTTTCAAAATCTACTTATCAAAATCTTGATTTTCTTTCTTCGTTGGAAAACTATGGATATAATAGTTCGGAAAATTCTTATCTCGAAGAATTCTGAGCTATATTCCAACTTTTACTCATTTTTGACTTTCATAGCGCGAAATCGTGAACTACCATTACGCGACGCGCTTATTTTTAACTAAATTTTCCATTTCTTTTCGGACTTCACCAAAACACTTTTAAATGTTTATAAAACATTTCAAATACATTTTAAACCATTTTAAAGAGATTTAACAATCCCACATACACCATTTCATTAGTTCAGTAAAAGTGATTCCCTTTGTGCTTATCGACGTGTATATTCGTGACTTGCATATATATTCAATATTCATATGAAAACAACCAAACTTGATGATCAAAGCATAATAAACATCCATTTGCAACATCATATTGTCATCTAACATATAGTTTAATAGTTTTAGGAGTTCTCATCTTGGGTTTTAAACGATTTACTTAAAAATTCGCTATAGCTCCGCTATTCGAGTTCCGAAGTTCACTATTCTTCCGATTTTAGCTCTTAATTGCCTTGACCAAGTCTTGAGGAGGCTAGGGGGTGCACATCCTAGGGGGTGCATGTCCTAGGGTGTAGCAATGAGTGGGCTCGGCCTAGGGTGTAGTGAAGTGGAGTTGTGAAGAAAAAAGAGAAATGAGGAGTTTTGGAATCGTTTTGAGGAGTTTTACTATATATAACTATATATTATAATTTTAGTTTTTTTGAAATATTTTTTGACAGCATTTCCCTTAAGATGTAAGCCATTAAAGAGGAAGAAAAAGCTTGAGAATATGAAGAAGAAAACGAATGAAAAAGAAGAGGGTAGGGTACTTATAGGAAAAAAGAAGAGTATAAAGGAAGACATGTACACATCACCTTTGCATCACCATTTCAAGGCTTCTCCTACACACCTCCCCTCCTCCAAAGCATGGCAAGAAGCCCCCCATGTGCACATCACTTCCATCTTCTCATGTGTACATATGTTGACTTATAAAAGCTTAAGGAGTAAGTTTGCTTAAATATCTTATATATTTTATATTTATATATTTTGGGGTGTGCGTGCGTGTGTGTGTACGTGTGTGTGCATGTGTGCATGTTAATGTATGCATATGTACGTGTCTATGTTTATGTAACATACTCCTACAACGTTGCACATCTTCCACACATTGTATCGTTACAAATCCCAATTCTGATTTTCGGTCATATTTTCTCTTTTAAATTAATATGCATATTTTTGTAAACAAATTTTGAAAATAAAATTTTCTTATTATTATCAACTAATAAAAACGATCGTATTTTATTTTTAAAATAATATAAATTATTATAAATAATCATTCACAAAATTATTTGTATTATCAATAAAGCTAAACGTCATTTATTTAAAGTGATATATTTACGGGTCATTACATTATGTGTATGAAAAGGGAATCGACTATGATAAGATTTAGCGGAGCTTCGGTTTATTTCAAAAGATATTTTGATAAATAGTTTATCAAGGAGAAAAGGATGAAAGTGTATTAGATATTTTATAGCTATAAACATGCACATCTAGACCGCTTCATTCGTTGCTTTGTTAAGGGTGACGTACTCGGTCTCCATCGTTGAATCAACTACTATTTCCTTTTTGGAACTTTTACAACTGACAACTCCATAGTTTAATGTAAATACATAACTAGGCACTAATTTATTATCATTAATATCACCCTGAAAGCTTGAATCTGTATACCCCTTCATAAATCCTTATATATAAGAAATATGCCTTTAGTATTTAAGAAATACTTAAGAATGCATTTCACAATGGTCTAATGGTTTTCTTCAGGATAAGACTGATGTCAGCTAATACATCCTAATGCATAAACCACATCTGGTCTTGTGCATAGCATGGCATACATGACGGAACCGGTTGTGAATGCATACAATGTCTTCTTCATACGGTCTTTCTCCCCATTAGTACGAGGTGCATAAGAATGATTTCAAATTGAGTTGGAACAATTCCGCTTTTGGAATTCTTTATACTGAACCTTTTTAGTAAGGTATCTAAGTCCTGCGATTAGGATAGTCCTAACAACCTTATGGATCTATCTCTGTAGATTATTGTACTAAGAATATAGGTCGCTTCTTCCAAATCCTTCATAGGGAAATTCTTGGACAACTATGCTATCATATATTGTAATAACACAATGTCTTTTCCAATCAAGAGTAAATCATTGACATATAAAACTAAGAACACGATAACACTTCCTTCTTCTTTTTGGTACACACTCTTTCTTTGTACTCTGATAAAAATCAAACTGCTTGATTACTTTATCAAATAGTTATTCCAACTCTTTGAAGCTTGCATAAGACCATAAATTTATTTTAACAATTTGCATGCCCTTCCCTCACTCTCACTGACCTCAAAACCCTCGACCCGTGACATGTAAATGGTCTCTTCTGATCACCAATTAGAAATGACGTTTTCACATCCATCTTTTGTAGTTACAAAATGCGGCGATTGCAAGCATTATCTGAAATAGATTGAAGCATGGGTGAAAACCCTTTTCCATAATCAACATATTGAATTTAATGAAACTCATTTGCAACTAGCCTTTCCTTATAGGTCTCTATCCATCCATCTAATTTTAGCTTTTTCTTAAAAATCCATTTTCAACCGATGGGTTTTATTCCTTCGGGTATGTCAGCCAAATACCATACTTTGTTTCCATACATGAAATCCAACTCGGATTTCATAGCTTCAAGCCGAAGTGCAAAGTCTTTATCCTGTAGTGTTTGTTGGAATGAGAGTGGAGTGCCTTCTTCTAAGACGCATTCCTCTTTCTCGCTATCCGTGAGAAAATCATAGCATCTCTTTAGTGTGCTAGATTCCCCATTAAACCTTCTAATAGGTTGCATGTTTTCCTATAATTGTGAATTGATTCTCTCACTGGGTCGGCCTTTGTGTTAATTTTTCGAATCTCATTTAATTATACAACTTTGTAGTTTATTTCTTTGATGGAAATAAATGTTCTCAGAAGACAACATGTTTAGAAACAATAACTTTTTATTCCTTTGTATTATAGAAAAAATATCCATTAGAATTTTTGGGATAAGAGTGCCAATCTTGCCTCGAGTTTATTGAGGAAACGTTCTTAACGTATGCTGAACAACCCCACACCTTCAAATAATTGAGGTATGGTTTCTTCTGATGCTACATCTCATATGGCATCATAGTCGCAAATTTAGCAGGCATCATATTCAATAAATCTTTTGCAGTTTCTAGTGCATATCCCTAATAGGAAAGAAGTAACTAGACGTTATTAATTATGGGACAAACCATATCTAATAGGGTTCGGTTCCATCTTTCCAAGACACCATTGTGTTGCGCTGTATAGGGTCAAGTAACCTGATATAAAATCCCATTATCATTTAGGAATTAGGTATTTTAGAGTTCTTGTCAATATACCACCTCCTCGATATGATTGAAGTATTTTTATTTTATGATTCATCTGATTTTCTACTTCATTTTATACTCTTTAAATTTCCTGCGAACATCAGATTTATTCTTTATAAGGTATACGTATCCTAGTCTCGAGAAATCATTGGTAAATGGTAAATGATACAAAGTAAGTCAAATTATCCAACTCGAATTTCATAGCGTCAAGCCAAAGTGCAGAGTCTTTACCCTATACAGCTTGTTGGAACGAGAGAGGAGTGCCTTCTTCTAAGACGCGGTCCTCTTCCTCGCTATCTATGAGAAAATCGTAGTATCTCTCTAGTGTGTTAGATTCCCTATTAAACCCTCTAATAAGTTGCATGTTTTTCTATAATGGTGAATTTGATTCTCTTGCAGGCTCAGCCTTTATGTTAATTTCTCGAATCTCATCTAAGTCTACAACTTCGTAGTTTATTTCTTTGATGGGAATATCTTTTCTCAAAAGACAACATGTTTAGAAACAATAACTTTTTGTTCCTCTGTATTATAGAAAACATATCCCGTAGAATTTTTGGGATATCTATAAATTTACACGGTGTCAATCTTGTCTCAAGTTTATTGGGGCCAACGTTCTTAACGTATGCTGAACAACCCCTCGCCTTCAAATAATTGAGATAAGGTTTCTTCCCATGCTACATCTCATATGGCATCTTAGGCACAGATTTAGTAGGCATCATATCATGTGTTGTGGTTTCTGGTGCATATCCCTAATAGGAAATATGTAACTCGGCCTTATTCATTATGATACAAACCATATCTAATAGGTTTCGGTTCCTTTTTTCCGAGACACCATTGGTTGCGGTGTATAGGATGGAGTAACCTAATATAAAATCCTATTGTCTTTTAGGTATTTTAGAGTTCTTGTCTGACATACTCACCTCCTTCATATAATTGAAGTATTTTAACTTTATGATTCGTCTGATTTTCTACTTCATTTTTGTACTATTAAATTTCTTGCGAACATCGAATTTATTCTTTATAAGGTATACATATCCCTATCTCGAGAAATCTTCAGTAAATGGTAAATGATACAAAGTAAGTCGAATTATCCATTGTTGCTATAGGCACTGGGCCACATACATCAGTATATGCAAGACCTAAGGTTTTTTTATTGCTTCCACTGAAGGGTTTCTTGGTCATTTTTCCTTTGAGACATGACTCACAAGTGCTGAATGATTCATAGTCAAATGATAGTAGAAAACATTCAGCTTTTAGTTTATGCAGTCCTTTGTTACTAATATTACCTAACCTATAATGCCATAGGTAATTATTTTGTCAACATAAGTTTTATTAACGATAAAGATATGTTTAAAATTAAGTATATAAATGTGATTATCTAAAACACAATTACAAATTTTATTTCCATAAAAAAAATGTTCATAACACTACTACCACAATGGAAAATATAATCCACTTTTAGACAATTTAAGCGCGAAAATTATTCCATAAATAAAGTTTTTAACATAAAAACAATTATTTAAGATCAAATCAAATCCATTCGGTAAAGTCAAATGATAATCTCCAACTTTAATTGCAACTACTAGAGATCCATCAAAAACATGAAGCCCCATTTCACCCGTTGCCACATGCAATTTGTTCCTAAGTCGCTATAATGAATTACGGATATGAATTCCAGATCTAATATCTAAAACCTAAGATAATTTATTGATTGCAAAACAGTTTTGAATCTTAAATGCACCTTTAGGAGCTAAAGAAACACTTTCCTTCATTTCTTTGACTATCTTCAAATAGTCTGGACAATTGCACTTCCAATCCCCTTATTTTGTCGGTAGGTGCATCCTTCGTACTTTTCTTAGAACCCCTTTTTCGTTTGTTCGAATCTTTCAAAGATGTTTTCTTAGCCTTTATAGCAAACACCGCTTTTAACCCTTGAACAACTCCTCAACCGAGCTCAAAATATTAAGTACCTCGATGAGGTTTATGCTCAGCCGGTTCATATTATAGTTCAATATGAATGACATACAATGCGGAGTCAACGAACCTAAGATCAAATCCACTTGCATTTCATCGCTTATATTCACATCTAGCTCTGAAAGTGTATTGATATAGCCTTTCATTTCTAATATGAAATCCTCGACATGTTTTCCCTTAGTTGTCTTCGTATAGAACGATTTCTTAGTAATCTTGTACCCCATGGAGTGAGCTTGCTCCTCAAACATGGCTTTGAGGCTTTCAAAGATTTTATGGACATACATAATTTCATATTGTCTTTGCAATGGCTTGTTTAAAGTAGATAATATGAACACTTTAGCGATTTCGCAATTAACTACCCAAGTGTAATAAGCTGTAACTGTCTTGGAATCGACGCCCTCAATGGGTTTTACTTTTAATAGTTCAGTTATTGATGACTGTAAACGTTTATATGTAAGTGCTATCTAAATTGCTCTTAGCCAGTCAGTGTAGTTTGGTTTAGATAGTTTATGGTTTTTCGAAAATAGTCTAAGTTGGTTATTTTGCTACAAATGTAATTTAATTAGGAGAAGTTATACATAACAGATTCTTATATTATTAGATAGGTTAAACGTTACATTTCAATTATCTAATAAGCTCCCACTTGACCTTTTTTTTCCTCTTAACTCCAAGAGAAAACATAACAATCTTTCGATTTCTTTAGTGGGTGTTAGGACTCTCATGCCTTGGGATTCCGACCTTGAGAAAACTCAAACAAATCATAAGGTCCGCATGTGATGGATAACATCTTATCAGTTTTATCAAATACAACTCCTAACCCATTTTCTTTGTCCTAACCTCATTTCAACCTTGAGCAAACTTAACTAATCGAAAGAGATTATTCGCTCATACCTATAATTTTGCGATGATGTAAGTATACTGTACGAACTTTAAAGAGATTCAACAAATACATGAATGTATCTTGCCTCATCTTGTCAACATATTAATAGTAATATACATAACATCTATAGCTTAAGGAAACTCAACAACTAAAGAGTGTGCAAATAATCTATTAATATATAAATGGTAGAGGATAACATATATATATATATGTATGTATGTATGTATGTATATCTGTGTGTGTGCGCGCGCGCACGTATGTGTATTAAGGATTCATAATCTTCAATATATATTTACATTTAATGATATCAATGTAGGGAATAATGTAATTCATAAGAAATACCCTCATGATTCAACTATCAGATGTATTTGAAATCACGACATATGTATAGTATGTATGTACTCGTTCCTTAAACCTACGTTGGATTTATTATAGTTCCACTTAAAATTTATACATTCATATAGTATAAGTTTAATATATTTATAAATATTTATAGTTTATTTAACTTATACACCATTCTTATGTATATTATTACTTAAATCATATTAATTTATTAATTTATCATAATTTTTTTATTTTATCCATCCTAAACAATTGAAGATGAATATTGGCTATAACACTTATAGTTTTATATATACGCAAATCATTATATTTGTATATTTTATTTTATTAATTAATATTTAAATAATATATTTAATAATTAATTTCATTTAGTTAAAACAATTTTAATTAAATAATTGATAAATTCAAAAATATTTGTTTATAATTTGTCTTAAATAATTTACGATAAATATATATACCTAATTATAACATATACAGATATATGCATATATATACATATATCAATATATATGATTTATTTCAAGTAATTAACTTTTAATTAATTAATTGTTTAATTAATTCAACTAATTACATTATTCAATAATTTCATAAAATTAATTTATTTTCAAAAATAATTTTGAAAAATATTTTATAATATTTATAGAATTTGTTATTTATAAAGTAAATGAAAAATTATATATGTTTGTGTATATGTATGTATCTATGTAAACATAAGATATATATACATATTAAATATAATTTAGTCGAAAATATTTATAATTAATTCATAAATTAATTTGGCCAAAAGTTTTTTTAATTTCCTAAAACTTCTATTAATAAAAATTATCTACATAATATATATTAACTTAATTAAATATATATATATATATATAAACATATTATATTGAATACTAACAATGAACAAAGTTTAATTATATTTATAATTAATATAATATATGTATGTATGTATGTATGTATGTACATGTGTGTGTGTGTCTTTAATTGGAAAAACATTTTTTGGCCAAAATTAAATTGTACATATAAAAAAATATCATCATAATTATAAAAAGAACTATATAGTTTAGTGTCAAATATTAAACAAATATGATTTAACAAGTAATGGTGTATACATATGTAAGGTGATATGTAAGATATAATACATTAATATCAGTATAAAATTAAAATAAATTCTACCTATTAAGCTTTTTGATTCACGGCTAGATTTATATAATGTTTCCTGGAGATCTGACCAGGCAACTGCGTACTCGGCATCCAGGAGTACTCGGCATCTAAGGGTGATCGGCATCCAGAGGCGCTCGGCATTAGCAAGCGCTAGGCAGTAGCAACGGTCGGCCAGAGGCAACATTCGGCCAAATACTTCGTTCGGCCAGAGGCATCGTTCGGCTAAGGGCTTCGTTCGGCCAGAAGGCTCATTCGGCCAGAAGGCACGATCAGCCAGATACTTCGTTCGGCCAAAGGCATTGTTCGGCTATAGGCATCGTTCGGCTAGAGGCATCGTTCGGCTAAGGGCTTCGTTCGGCCAGAAGGCACGTTCGGCCAGATACTTCGTTCAGCCAAAGGCATCGTTCGGCTAAGGGCTTCGTTCGGCCAGAAGACACGTTCGGCCAGAAGGCACATTCGGCCAGAAGGCACGTTCGGTTTCGTTGGCTATTCAGCCTACTCTTCGCACACGAGAAGCGCCCTGTTCGGCATGGAGAGTGTGGTTCGGCATCCAACTGTTCGGCCTATTTGGTTCGGCATATAGCGACCACTACATTTGGACCAAGGTGTTCGGCTGCCAAGCCCACTTGGGAAGTCCAACCCATCTTTGTCTATAAATAGAGGGGTAGTGGCACAGTGAAAAAGGACCTTTTTTCGGGAACACTGGGGAGACTCTACCGCTTTCAAGACTCATCTTCTTTACTTAGTAATTGTATTCAAGCATTTGATCGACGGATTGTATCTGTAATCAATCATTAAGAAGAGCAATAAAGTTTAACCTCAAAGTGGACGTAGGCAATTAAGCCGAACCACTATAAATCCAGTGTTCTTACTTTCTGCATTTAATTTAGCATATTCTTCCTTGTTTAATTTAACTTCATCACTTATATCTCTACACAATCTTTCTCAACGAGGTTATTGACCAATTTTGGTGCTAACACTTTGGTGCTTTCACCGAGAATTGAATTCTCAGACCTCAAGGATCTGCTTTGAAGTTACTGGATTGAATAAATCCCCCAAAGAAGATCCGACTCATTGATAGGACATCCGTTGGTTCTACTCAGAGTTCATACCAATAACTCTACAATGGCAAGACCGCGTACCAGGTCAGCTTCTCATAATGCAGACGCCTACGAGACTGCTAGCGTGCAACAAGCAGGACCTAGCAATCAGCCAGCGATTCCGGGTGTAGGAACTACCGCCCAAGACCAAACTCCGGTTGTCACCAGAATAGAGTTCAACGACTTGATGAGAGAACTCAGGGAAAGCAGGAGACAACTAGGAGAGCAGATGCAAGCTAATGCCAACCTGATGGCACAACTCACTCAACAACAGCAACAGAATGCTGGGGGCAATCCTGCTCCTTACTCCTCATCCGATAGCTCAACTTCATCCGATGAACCTCCTAGGCATAGGCGCCGTAAGACTGAAACTGCGCGGGCAGGTGCTGCTGTCCGAACAACTGGAGACCGTGACCAAGTCTGGAAACTTAGGAGCTGGAGTGCAGGTGGAGGCTGGAGGCCCAGACCATCAAAACGCTAACGATGTCGAACCACAAGATGCGCATTTGGCAGATCGCCAACAGAGGAGGCATCAGCACGATCAGTCACGTAGAACAGACTCTAGCCTTCCACCTTCTATACAAACACCAGACCTGACAGCCATGATCAGGCAATTAATGAAAGAAAATCAAGGCTTATCGAATGACGATTGGGGAGTGTCAAGAAGTCATACTCCATGCACAGACATTGTTCTACAGGTAGCATACCCCAGAAAGTTTAGTATGCCAACTATCCCTGCTTATGAGGGAAAGACTGATCCCAGACAGCATGTCATGAGGCACGAGTGGATGATGGATTCAGCCAGAGCAAATGATGCAACCAAGTGTAGATGCTTTCCAATTACTCTATCTGGGATCGCTACTATGTGGTTCACCCAACTTCCTCCGCGGTCCGTATCCAGTTTCGAGGAGTTGGCAAAGAAGTTTATTAACCAGTTCAGGATACACACTACTCGTCCAAAGGACGTGATGTCTCTATCAAGTGTAATCCAGACTCCTGGGGAGTCATTGAAGGAGTATTTACAAAGATTCCATATTGCGGCGACTGAAGTCAGTAATCCCAATGATCATGCAATTCTAATGGCTGTGATGCGAGGTGTGGATCCGGATTCTGAGTTCGGAGACTGGCTGGCAGGAAAACCTCCGACTACGCTAGAGCGTTTTTACTCAAAGGCACACCAATTCATAAGAAGAGAGGAAGCCAGGTGGGTGAGGCGAGATAAGACACCGGGGCCTGTCTAGGAGTTCGTAAAAAGCAACATTGCTGTGCAGGAGTCCGGAGACAACTCGGGAAAAGTCCAAGTCAATGTCCAGAACAAGCCTGGGTAGCCTAAGGAGTCCGAAGGAAGAAATCAAGGAAAGAAGAGAGAAGCGGGGAAGTGGAAGCCGAGAATTCCAAGCTACAACGAGTATACCCTGCTGAATGGGTCTCTTGAGAACATTTACCTATCAACCTGCAATACCTTTCAGTATAGAAAGCCACGTCCAAAAGAGTCAACCGAGGAACAGAAGCGGACTGGAAAATACTGCCGCTTCCATGAGACTTATGGGCACAATACAAAAGAGTGCAGACACCTACACGACGCTATAGAGAAGTTGATCAGGCAGAAAAAGTTACAGGAGTTTGTGAAGGATCCACAGGAGGGAGGACAAGGAACATCCAACCCAGGTCGTGCACCAGCTCCACGTCATCCCGAAGAGCCTGCCCGGACTGTGGGAAGACTAGTCATAAACACGATCATCGGCGGGCCTCACCCTACGGATAAGAATTGGCAAGAGATGGAGCGGTATGCTAGTTCCCTGAAGCACGCAGATTTCGAGTGTTGTTCCAACGCAGAGGATGTGACCCCTGCTAAACAGCTGCGCGTGATGACAGACGATATAGTATTCAGAAACAGAGATGCTGACCAAGTTGAAGCTCCTACCATCGACCCGATGGTCATATCCGCGACAATCGGACCGGCCTATGTGAAAAGAATTATGATTGATTGTGGAAGTTCTGTCAACATCATCTTCAAGAAGGCTTATGACCAAATGAAAATGGAAACAAAGGACTTGAAACCGTCCAAAGCTCATATACATGGCTTTAATGGCGCAGCGACCGATGCAGTGGGGTATGTTGAGTTACCAGTTGAACTGGGACAAGGCGAATGTTGGAGGGTGCGAATCCTACCCTTCGTAGTTTTGGATGTGGATTCTTCGTATAATGTTTTCTTGGGCCGACCAGCCCTGGCTGAGTTTAGGGCAGCATTAGCCCCGTGGTGCTTAACTTTGAAGTTCCCAACTGACAAAGGAGTAGGTGTTGTTCATGGCGACCAAGCAACTGGTCGTGCCTGTTATGTGGTTGAGCTCCGAGAGGCTCATTGGAGGGAGAAAGGAAAGGTTGCGGACAATCCCGTTCGCATCCACAATTCTGATAATTGACAAGTAGTGCCCGAGCCCTGGCTCGGGCATAATTCTCGGATCTTCAGAGACATAGATCCGAGAGACGACGATGAGAAACCCAGGGAAGAAAAGGCAGCGCCGGATGAATTAACAGTTGATATTTCAATCAGCCGAGACGACCCATCGCGAGTACTGAAGATCGGATCGCAACTCGGTCCCGCAATGACTGAAGACCTTAGTAATTTCCTCCGAGCAAATCTTGATGTTTTCGCCTGGACGCATTCTGATATGTGCGGGATTTCTCCTGCCATTACGAGTCATATGTTGAACATAGACCCGAAATACGTCCCAGTTAAACAAAAAAGGAGAGGGATGGACCCAGAGAGGTCCGCTGCTCTCAGAGAGTAGGTGGACAAACTCAAAACCAATGGGTTCGTCCGCGACACCCTCTACCCTGAATGGGTATCGAACCCCGTGCTGGTGAAAAAGGCAAATGGGAAATGGAGAACTTGCGTAGATTATTCCGATTTGAACAAGGCATGCCCCAAGCACAGTATCCCGTTGCCTAGGATTGATCAGTTGGTCGACTCCACTGCAGGGCACGAACTGTTATCATTCATGGATGCATACTCAGGCTACAATCAAATCCCGATGCATATTCCGGACCAAGAACACGCCAGTTTCGTCACAGACGTCGGGCTATATTGCTATGTAGTAATGCCTTTCGGATTGAAAAACGCGGGAGCAACTTATCAGCGTTTGGTGAATCGAATGTTCAAAGACCAGCTTGGTAGAACGATGGAAGTCTATGTGGATGACATGCTCGTGAAGTCACGACAATCAAACGACCACATTCGAGACTTAGCGGAGATGTTCGATATACTCAGATATTATGGGATGAAGATCAACCCTCTGAAGTGTTCCTTCGGCATTGCGTCGGGGAAGTTTTTGGGATTCATTGTCAATGCTAGGGGAATTGAAGCTAACCCAGAAAAGATCCAAGCCATTCGAGATGTGCAAGTGCCTAGAACTATAAAACAGGTGCAAAGCTTGAATGGAAAAGTGGCTGCACTGAGTCGATTCATATCCAGAGCCACAGACAAGTGCATTCCTTTCTTTGATATAATAAAGAAAGGGAAGAGGAATTTCGAATGGACGTCTAATTGTGAGGAAGCATTCCGAGATCTGGTGAGGCATCTGGAATGTCCTCCAGTGCTGTCGAAGCCGGTAGACCACGAGATGCTGTACGTATACTTGGTCGTATCCCTGCATGCTATAAGTGCGGCTTTGGTCCGCGAGGAGGACCGAGTCCAAAAGCCGGTGTATTACGTTAGTAAACGTTTAACAGGGGCAGTAAGAAATTACCCCAAAATCAAGAAATTGGCATATTGCTTAGTGATTGCATCACGTAAGCTGCGCCCATACTTTCAAGCACACTCAGTCAGTGTCTATACTGATCAGCCCCTACGGCAGGTACTCCAGCGACCAGAAACTTCTGGGAGATTGCTGAAGTGGAATATCGAGTTGAACCAGTTCGATATTATCTACTTGCCACGAAGAACCATACAAGGACTAGCATTAGCAGATTTCATTGCTGAGTTTACTGTATCTGACGAACCAGATAATCACAGTGTCATTCCCCCCGTTCGATGGAAATTGTACACCGATGGGGCATCAAACGACCGTTGCTCCGGAGCTGGCATGGTTCTGGTAACTCCGGAAAATCGATCGATATGTTACGCTTTAAAGCTCGATTTCCCGGCTACAAACAATGAAGCAGAATATGAAGCACTGGTTGCTGGCTTAAAACTCATTGGAGAACTTGGGGTTAAATCAGTCGAAATCTTTTGTGACTCACAACTGGTGGTCTACCAAGTGCGGGGAGATTACCAAGCAAGGGGATAGAAGATTGCTCCGTACCTTGCTCTAGTTCATGAACTATTGGCGAACTTGGAGCACTATGATATTTCACATGTCCCACGTGAACAGAACAAAGAAGCCGACTCATTGGCTAAATTCGCGAGCACTGGCGATGCACAGCAAATGGGATTGGTTCCCGTTGAAACTTTACGCGCTCCAAGCATAGACGCAATGAAAGTTGATTTTGTGTCGAAAACAGGAATCGAAAGAGAGTCATGGATGACCCCATTCAAACTATACCTGACAACCGGGACTTTACCAGAAAAAAGGAGCGAAAGACGGCAAGTCATCCGAAAAGCCGCACGATATGTAATTCATGATGGAGTAATGTATCGGAAGGGGTTCTCAGTCCCCTTATTACGATGCATTGCCCATGATGAGACAAAGCGGGTCCTGGAGGAAGTTCATGAAGGAGAGTGTGGCGACCACATTGGGGGGCAAACGCTGGCAAAAAAGATCCTCCGCTACGGATACTATTGGCCGACTGTAAATCGGGATGCTGCAGACTACGCGAGGAAATGTGACAAGTGTCAAAGACATGCGAAAAACCCGAGAGCTCCACCAACAGAACTCACACAAATGGTTAGCCCCTGGCCATTTGCAATCTGGGGAATCGACATAGTCGGCTCCTTGCTTATATCCAAGGGTGGTGCAAAATACGCGATAGTTGCAGTCGACTATTTCACGAAATGGGCCGAGGCAGAACCTTTAGCCACAATCACCTCTAAGAAGGTCATTAATTTCATTGTGCGAAACATTATATGCCGCTTTGGTCTCCCTCGAACCATCATTACAAACAACGGAACACAGTTTGAAAGCAGAGAATTCAAAGATTTCTGTTTAAAGTACGGTATTGAGAAGAAGTTCGCCGCCGTAGCGCATCCGAAGGCTAACGGGCAAGTCGAAGCCGTGAACAAAATAATCAAGTCCATACTGAAGAAGCGTTTGGAAAAAGCCGGAGGCAAGTAGGTAGATGAACTCCCAACAACATTATGGGCTTATAGAACTACCCACAAGTCCGCGTCTGGCCACACTCCATTCGCATTGGCCTACGGCTCGGAAGCCGTCATACCCATGGAACTGGAAGTTCCATCGCATGGAGTGACATATTATGATCCCAGGATGAATCAGGATCTCTTATTGGAATCGCTGGATTGCATTGATGAAAAACGTGAAGAGGCTGAATTAAGGGCGGCAGCACATAGGCAACGAGTCAAGCGATATTACGACGGCATAGTCCGCCCAAGGATTTTTGATGTGGGTGATCTCGTTTTGAAATGAGTTTTCCTGGTACCATCACATATGAATCCCAACTGGGAAGGTCCATACATCGTTGAACGGAAGCTTGGAGAGGGAACATTCAAGCTAGCGACCGTTGATGGCGTAACACTACCCCGAGCATGGAACAGTGAACATTTGCGACATTGTTACATTTAGCCTGTTTCTTTCTTGTTTTAGGCACCGTTATTTCCTTTATGTTTTTGTTCTGTTGTCACTTAGTTTCTTTTTGACCTTGTAATCAGGCGATTTTGTTGTTTTTCATTAATAAAGGCTTGAAGCCATCTTTCCCATGAATCACTAATGTTTCTATATCTCACTGTCGGGTGACGAATTGCTGGAGTTACATTATTATGTATGATGTACGAACTCGTATAACCGACTTCAATCTCTGAGTCCCCGGAGTGCGGACCGGAGTACTCTAAGTCCCCGGAGCGCGGACTAGAGTATAAACGACTTCAATTTTCGAGTCCCCGGAGTGCGGACCGGAGTACTCTAAGTCCCCGGAGCGCGGACTGGAGTATAAACGACTTCAATCTCCAAGTCCCCGGAGTGCGGACCGGAGTACTCTAAGTCCCCGGAGCGCGGACTAGAGTATAAACGACTTCAATCTCTGAGTCCCCTGAGTGCGGACCAGAGTACTCTAAGTCCCCAAAGCGCGGACTAGAGTATAAACGACTTCAATCTCCGAGTCCCCTGAGTGCGGACCGGAGTACTCTAAGTCCCCGAAATGCGACTAGAGCATAGGCAATTCGAACCTCCGAATCCCCTGAATGCGGATCGAATTGCCCTAAATCCTTGGAGCACGAATTTAGAGGAAATTCTGAGCACACAAGAATGTGGAACAAGAAATATACCACTCCAAGGAATGTTCGAACAATATAAGAAAGTATTGGGAAATTATGCAACTCATAAGTACTTGAGTTTTGACCACAGTTATTCATAAAGCTAAAGAAGCAAAAGAATCATTCAAGTGACAAAGAAACTAAACTTTATTTAATAGTCCAAAATGGGGTTACACAGCTATTCCTCCAAAACTTGGAGCCAAAAATCCATCTACACAAACTACGGAAATGAAAGAATGAAAGTAGTTACAAGACCTAAACAAAATCTCATTGAATGAGTATAGCGACTATTTCTTTGGTTTCTTCTTCTTGTCTTCCTTTGTTTTCTCAGACGATTCCTCTCCCTCACGCTTCTTCTTGGATTTCTTGCTTGTTAAAGAAGCGGAGTCAGGAGCGGGAGAAGGAACATCCAGCGGTTTGGATTTGCCAGGGAGAATGATCTTCAAAGGTCTATTCCGCGGGTCGGTAAGTTCCAATATTTGAGGCTCGACCTTGATCTCAACTTTCTTTTTCTCCTCTTTTGCGAGATGCTCCCTCATGCTCATCTTCGAAGTATGTTCGGAGGCGCCAGTGATCTCGATTTCATAACCCCCTTCGGTGGGAGACGAAGCGTCAAACTTATCATCATCTAGCGCCCCGATCACTTGAGCGTCAGGGCCAGGAGTTACTCCCGCATGAGCAACATCGCTTGCCTTCTCTGCCTCCTCCTTGGCGTCATCGCTCCTCAGAGTTGGTTCAGGATCAGAGCAGCCTGCATGAAAACATAAAGACTGAACATTAGGACAATAACCGCTACCAGAAATTGACAGATCTTTTAACTTCTAAAAGGAGAATTTTGTACCGGGTTCTGGCCGGCTATCAGTTGCGCGTGGAGTTTCACCCTCTAGAATAGGGGATAGCACGTGAATGCCAAGCCCGGGATCTTCTGGATCGTAGCCGGCATGCTGCTCGAATGGGTCAAGTGTTGGCCGACCGGCCGATTGAGCAGAGGGAGGAGCAGCAGTCTTAGCCTCAGAAGGACCAGCTTCGTCGTTTTTATCTTTTTGTAGGGGAGAGCCTTTGCTATAAAGCGCCAAAGCTGCAGATAAGTCCACTGGCTCGTTCCCCCTAAGAAATTCCTTCACCAAAGCATCCTCATCGACTTCCTCAGAGCCCGACTCGGTTTTTCTGATCTTCACTAAAGTTTCCCAGGCCTCGGCTAGGGATTCAAGATAGCCCTCGCCTAGGAATGTCAAGTCGCGATGCATAAGGACGCGGGCGCCGTACTCGGCAATCAGCGGGTCAAACATGCACTTGACCTCTTCCCTACCGTCCTCTGCAGCTGCTTCGAGGCGAGAGTCAATCTCCTCAGAAGCTTTCCTCTTGCCCTCCTCACGGGCTTCGTTTTTCACTATCTCAACCCTAGTAAGTTCGTCGTCGAGCTTCGTTTTCAAGAGCCGCGTAGCAACGATTTCATCACAGTATCGTTGGGACTCTTCTTGAGCGACTGTTTTCTCCTCTTTCTCTTTAGAGAGCAATTCTTTCAACTCTCTGACTTGCAGGGCAAGCGCGTCCCTTTCTTTCTGGATAGAATCTTTTTCTAAGGCAAGGGCTCCGTTGCGCTGGACTGCTTCATCGAGTTCCTTCTTATGGGTCACTTCTAAACGAGTGACGGCCTCGGCAGTATCTTTTGCACTTTGCTCTACGGCTTCAAGTTTTGACTTATACGAAGCGAGCTCTTCATCTTGATGCTTGATGATGTCCTTGTCAAAGCCAGCTTCCAATTTCAAACGGTCAATTTCATGTTGTCTCTCAACAGATACCTCCGAGACTTTTTCGACCAGGTGTACGAACGCGTCATGTTGAACATAGACGTCGTTGTTGCAGGCGATGGCGCTCTGCTTCACGTGCCCTGGGATATGATGAATAGCTGGGAGGAATTTCAGGCCATCAAAGCAGATTTTTGGGAATTTGGCCTTAAGATCGACCATCTTCTCTGCTATAGTTGGGTCAACCGTAGGAGTAGGGGTAGGAGGCTTTGAAAGTTCTGTTCTTTTCCAATGCTCCCATTTTGCCTTGTGCTCGACGAACCGGAATGTTGTTCTCGGGAGACATCGGGTTGAGACCCTTTCTGAGAAAGCTTTTCTTTATCTGGCTCGGTTTGAGGAGGAGGATCACGAGAATACGAAGACTGGGAATTTGTCTTCTTTCGATAGGACGAATCGTGAGAACGGTTGTCTCGATCCTCGTAATCTTCCCTATCCCTACGTCTGCCTGAGCCTGAATCCCGTCCGGGATGGTGAAATATAGAAGAACCGCGGTGGCGATCGAGTCCGTGGGAGCGCCCCATGTCACCTGCAAAAGATAACAACGAGTTAAGAAAAATCGGGATGATGGAAAAGCTTGAAGTGTATGGTGATGTGCGTGTGTGCGTGTGTGTCCTAGTGTTCCCCCCGACGGACCGGTTCCTTTGTCTTTACTGATTGGAGTGTTATCTCCCTGGACTGAGGGTTGAACTCCCGCGCTGCCTCTAACGGACGAATGAAATTTAAAGGCTTCCGGGTCATCGAAACCATAATTGAGTATATCGTCGGGGATGGTAAGGTTCGACAGACCCTTTAAAGAACTTTCCATGTGCTGTGAAGAAGCCTCTTTCTCTGACGGGATGAGCGTAACTTTTGAAGTTCCACCAACTTTCTCCTTCCGTATCTTGTACGTCAATTTCTTCTTTCCCTTCGAAGGGGAAGATGACGTTTCAATATCGTGCACTTCGACCGTCGGGTTCCAAGCGGGACCCACGTTCTCGCCTTGAGTTTCAGGAGCATCATCCTCCTTGTGTTCACCCCCTTCGTGTGCATCGGGAGTATGGCGTGATGATGATCCAACTTGTTTTTTCCCTTTAGCGGGAGTGGATTTGGGGATGGAAACACCCTCCGGGAGACTAATCCGGCGACCACTTGCTAACAGTCCGAACCTCGATAGTGATTCATTTGAAAGGAGGGTTCGGATGTCCCATTCCTCGGCAGGAAGAGCTCTAATGGCTTCGACAGCCTCGGAATATCCTCGGCCCTCAGGACGCGGGTTGATACCTGAAAAAGATGAAACAAGGAGTTAGAAAAAGCATAGCTCTGGTTGAGCGTGAATGTCGACTCAGGGAGGAGACTTACTACCTTCGACCCATCTCCTTGCGAAACCGGGTGGGCAACGCACATAGAACCATTCCTGTTTGTACAGGGAGAATTTGCTACATGCCCCGGTTAAAATATGGCACTTGTGGTACGGCTCGAGGAACATAAAAGAGGGACTATCTTTTCGCTTTTTGATCATGTAAATATATCTGATGTCGCCAGAATTTGGAGGCCTTGAGAAGACGGCCATGAAGAGTAGGTAGGTCCCGTATATGAATGCGTGACCATTTGGATGCAGCTGCGACGAGGCGATGTCTATGTACTGCAACACGTCCCGAAGAAATAAATTGAATGGAGGCACGCTGCCCATCAAGCACATGAACTTGTTACAAGCGGTATATCCGACTGGGGGAAGGTGAGGACGATCGTGTCGTGACGGGACCAACACATCGACAAAGGGGATTCCATGGATGGAGCATATTCGCCGAAGTGCGACTTCATTAATCTTCGAAGCCTGTGAGTCAATCGGATTGTCTAAGAGAATTGTTGCCTCCAGGGCATCAGGAGCTAAGTTATGAGCAGGGGAAGTTATGAGCAGGGGAAAATGAGCTTCGAATCGTCGCCTTCGAAGACCGTCATCGCTGACCGTCTTAAAAAGCCTGCCTTGTGGTGATTACAGTTCCAGATTCAGAAAACATATGTTAATCTAAGTTCAGATTTATGTCTACTAAAGCTAGGAAGTTAATGATCCGGGTCAGTTTTATATATGCTAATATGCTTAGGTCCTGGTCCTTGTTTTGCTATATGAATAGGCATGGTTAATAAGTGTTCGGCCTAATTCTTGCTCGGCTAAAGGTATCATTCGGCACGTACGGCTAAGTTTTGTCCGGCCAAAGTGGTTTTCAGCATTCACAATCGTTCGGTGAATTGTGGTTCGGCATTTATGTTGTTCGGCCTTTATTTTGTTCGGCATTTGTATTGTTCGGCATTTGCATTGTTCGACATTTATGTTGTTCGACATATACTGGTTCGGCAGTTAAGTAATGTTCGGCTGAAATATTGTTCGGTTGAGATATTGTTCGGCATTTAAGTAGTGTTCGGCCTTGGTATTGTTCGGCTGAGATATTGTTCGGCATTTGAGTAGTGTTCGGCCTTAACATGGTTCAGCATTTATGTTTGTTCGGCTAAGATATTGTTCGGCAATCGTAATCGTTCGGCATCCCACTAATTCATGCCTTCACCTTAGCCTTCCATTTCACTGTCCGGCGCATGATAACATACGCTGAACCAGAGTTATGCCATTCGACACCCTTACCACCTCCAACGCTTCCACTTTTCGTTCTTCTCCTTTAGCTTCGATTCGGCACGAAGAAGCTAATCGCCCAATGATCTTATGTGCGAACACTCCTGGTCATTCCTCCTCGCCTTGCATCGTTCAGCAATAAAGACGACCTAATCAAAAGTTTTCTACATGACCCACTCGGCTGTCTCGTGTTGAAACTATTTGAATCGTAGAAGGGGTAATACCTAGTTTGTAGATCGGAGCTTAGGAAGGATTGATTAGGCTTTAAGTCTGATTGACTGGCGAGGATTGCAAGTCTTTATGGAGTGACAGAAGTAAAAGTGTAAAAGGAGAGAAGTGGGGAGGTGCCTGGTTTTATAGGGAGAAAGTGGAAGTCGAAGGGGCTATATCCGGTAGAACCGGTCAAAGCCGTAGCGTTCGAATTCAAAACATAGAATTGCTCGGCACATGAGGAACATTCGGCTTCGAACGTATCGTTCGGCATTTATACCACATCAGGCGCACACCACAACCACTGATATTCTCAAGAAGGGATCTCCATTAGAAGTTAGTCAAGGATTTGAAACGAAACGTGGAGGTTACGTAATTCAAAGCGTATCACGTTCAGTAACGTAATACACTTTGGGGGGCAAGTGTTTCGTGGAGATCTGACCAGGCAACTGCGTACTCGGCATCTAGGAGTACTCGACATCTAGGAGTACTCGGCATCTAAGGGTGATCGGCATCCAGGGGCGCTCGGCATTAGCAAGTGCTCGGCAGTAGCAACGGTCGGCCAGAGGCAACGTTCGACCAGATACTTCGTTCGGCCAGAGGCATCGTTCGGCTAAGGGCTTCGTTCGGCCAGAAGGCTCGTTCGGCCAGAAGGCACGTTCGGCCAGATACTTCGTTCGGCCAAAGGCATCGTTCGGCCAAATACTTCGTTTGGCCAAAGGCATCGTTCGGCTAGAGGCATCGTTCGGCTAAGGGCTTCGTTCGGCCAGAAGGCTCGTTCAGCCAGAAGGCACGTTCGGCCAGATACTTCGTTCAGCCAAAGGCATCGTTCGGCTACGGGCTTCGTTCGGCCAGAAGACACGTTCGGCCAGAAGGCACGTTCGGCCAGATACTTCGTTCGGCTAGAAGGCACGTTCGGCTTCGTTGGCTATTCAGCCTACTCTTCCAACACGACAAGCACCCTGTTCGGCATGGAGAGTGTGGTTCGGCATCCAACCGTTCAGCCTGTTTGGTTCGGCTTATAGCGACCACTCCATTTGGGCCAAGGTGTTCGGCTGCCAAACCCACCTGGGAAGTCCAACCCATATTTGTCTATAAATAGAGGGGCAGGGGCACAGTGAAAAAAGACCTTTTTTCGGGAACACTGGGGAGACTCTACCGCTTTCAAGACTCATCTTCTTTACTTAGCAATTGTATTCAAGCATTTGATCGACGGATTGTATCTGTAATCAATCATTAAGAAGAGCAATGAAGTTTAACCTCAAAGTGGACGTAGGCAATTACGCCGAACCACTATAAATCCGGTGTTCTTACTTTCTGCATTTAATTTAGCATATTCTTCCTTGTTTAATTTAACTTCATCACTTATATCTCTACACAATCTTTCTCAACGAGGTTAGTGACCAATTTTGGTGCTAACACATCCTTGATCTCCCAAATTTGCACCCTTCTTGCAAGATACAGACATGCAAACACTGGATAAATAATATTTGATTGAATGGATATGAGTAAGGTAAGAGAAATTGAGAGTTGGGAAGAGTAGCTTGCGGCTTGAAATAGGAAGAGGAGGGAGCAAATAGTGTAAAGAAAGTTGAGGCTTATGGTTTGAAGATATAGTAAGATCCAGAAACAAATATCTCCTCAAATCCCTCTTATCAATTCAGACCCAAAGAACCCCCTTTTGCCCCTTATTATTTCTGCATGGATTATAATCCATAATGGAATAGAATACCTACTAAACGGATTAATAGTTTATTCAATTTAAATCCAAATTAAACTGTTATCTATATCGCAAGTCGATACGCACATATATAACTAGTATATACATACCTAATAAATTACTAATAGCACCTTGAACAATTCTAGAAGTAAATTCATATTACTAAACACACCCCTTAAAATAAATACAATAGTAATTAATGTTTTACAAATATCAATTTAATCATAATCATTGTAAACCAATTAAATCAAACGGTGCTTCGGAGACTGAATAGATTCTGTTGTGCGAATCACAAGTATGAATTAGCTAGCAATTAATTTTTAAACAATTTAAATACTAATGTTTACATGTCATTTTAGCTAGTGGTGTGGCAGTTTGACTTAATTCGTCGGTTATAAATCTCATCGGTAAAATCAAATTTTACAATTTCAAGCGGTATTGTTTAGTAGCGATTATTTATGCCAATTCTTTTTGTCAACACTATATCATTTTAGAACTTTTGGAATTTGATCTTTATCAAAATTCCAATATCGTCCATATTCAACTTGTATTCCATAAATAAAGCTTTTGGTTTAATAATAATAATAATAGTCATTATTTATTAATCATTCTTCTTTAGCCAGGGATTTTGACTTTGATTTGACTACAGTTAACCATGATACTAACCTTATACAATTGAGGAGATGAATTCTTTATTGAATAATGTTTCACTTTCATTGTGTAACGACCCATAATTTCAGTCATTCGAAATTGGAATATTTAATTGATTTTAAATACTCAAAAGTTAATTTTGTAAGTTAAATAACTTATATTTCAAATATAATGATTTATTTGATAATTTAATTGTTTAATTTAATATTTGAAATTGTATAGAAAAGGGAAATTTGAACTTAAAATGAATGAAAAATGATTTATAAAGTTGATATAAATCTATTTAAATTAGAATGGAGTTAGTAAACTTTAATTTTGATTTAAAAGTTAATAAATAGAAATTGGAAATTTCATATTTTAATTAACGTGTAAAAATAGTCATTTTTGACACTGTCTCGGATTTCGACGAAATTAGTTTCATTGGATCTGGAATAGCATATTATTATAGGATTCAAAATTTTATGGCGATCGAATTTACAGTTTGGTCGTGCGAAGTTGAAATGCATAGAAATTTTTTTAAGTAAATTTAATTAAAGTAACTCGATTTCAAAAACCTATCTTCTGTATATGATGGAGTTGGCCTTCGATATATATTCCATTATGTTCGGAATAGGGGTAAAACATTATGAACGCCAGGCGGCACGCTTTGTTTGGAGTTTGAAAAATTAACGGGTGGACAGTGATTTGATAATTGCCTATATAACGACCCTAAACTAATTCATTTGCAAACCCTAAACCTAAAATGAAACCCAGCTGCCACGGAATATTCGAACAGCCAGAATCATCCTGTCTTCCTCCTCCAATCTCTCCCAATCCATCAGCTATTATCAAAAGCTTCTTAAATGAAAAACGAAGAGCTCGTCGAGCTCTATAATCTCAATGACTATGATCGCCTAATACGTGATAGATCGACGACAATTTAGCCTTGAAAGGACCGCGTTCAACTGCGTTTTCTCATCGATCTGGAGAACATGGTGGAGCCGGCCTCTGGTCGAGGGTGCATTGGAGTGAGGCACACACGGTGGCAATGTTGGATGGTTCTCCGATGAGCTAGAAGTGGAGCGACGATCGCTTAGAATAAGCGGTGATGGGTCGCGTTTTCGAACAGAGAAGGAGAAGGATTAGCATAAGTTAATTACGTTAATTAATTCACTAATGGCGTTAGTTAATTATATTAAAATTCATGTAATGTTTTAAAATACATAACTCTTTCATACGAGGTCGGATTCGCACGAAACAAGTTGCATAGGATTCGTATTTTACATTTTAGAGTTGGATTGGACTTGATTAGAGCTCGCAAGAATTTTTGTTAAAATTAAATGCTCGTTTAATTTAATTGAAATAAAACGCTGCAACTATGACTGCAAGCAAAGTGAGTAAAACTCAGTCTCTCTGACCCGTTTATATTTTTGTATAAGTGGGAATAAATTTATTTTATGATATGTGATGATTGTTTGGATGTTATGCTATATTATTAGTAGTTGGATATATTCCTGCCTATTAGAGCAGATGAGACCCTATACGTTCCCGTGTATGAGCGGATGAGCCTTTGTACGCGCATCTGCCTTGAAGCAGACATTGTACATATTTTCTCATATGTATATTTATTGCAGGTTACAGGTTGGAGGGATCCAACTGGATTCCTCACCATTGTTGATTTTTATTTACACATATTGTTATATATGTTGTATTATGCGATGTTTGATGTGATGGATGCCATGTTTGCTATTATTGATGTGCATCCCCTTGTTTAGTACTTTTGCAGCATTGGGCCATAATTTTTGAAATTTAAAATATTAAAATGATGATTTCAATTTAAGAAAGGATTTCAAAGTGATTTTGAAAATATATATGATTTAATAATTTTTGAATTGTTAAAGAAATGGATTTATTTTAAATGAATAAAAAGTTATAATTTTTATGTTATAAAAATTACGGCTTTGTGAAATATACTTAAATATGATTTTTGAAATATGAAGTTAACTATTTTGTAAAATAAGTTAAATTGAGAATTTTGAACTTATTATAAATGGTTTATATATAATATTTATAAAACTAATATTTTATAAATAAAAGCAATGGAATTATAAACGAGTTTTGTAAGTGTTAAAATGAAAGGTTATAAAGGAATGCTATTAATAAAGAGATTTAATGAAATGGATTTTTATAAATAGTTTTATAAATATTAGAAATGGATTTCTAATCAAATTTGTAAATGGATTTGCAATTGAAATTTAGAAATGAATTTATAATGGGCTTTATAAATAATGAGATTACAAAAGAATGAATGTGTAAATCAAGAAATTTATAAGTAAATAGGCTTATAATAGGATTTTGATATATAAATGAGATAAACGGAAAATTTGTTAATAAAGGAATTTTATAAATGGAAGTTTTTATAAAATAGAAATGTAAATTATAAACACTGTTTTATAAATGTGAAATCAATTTAATTTAATAAGCTAAATATGGATTTTTATAAAAGGAAGTATATTGACGTTTTTAAAGCGAAAAATCCTTAAAATGAATGTTTTGGAAAGTGATATTTTAAAATGGAGTTTAAATGGTTTGAAAATACAACAAGTTGTGAATTCACTTATTATTAAAATAAGTTTATGAAATGTTTTCCAAGTATTGAAATGGTTTTGAGAATATATCTTTTTAAAGGTAATTTGAAGTAATAAATTTGGAAAAATGATTTAATAAATAAAAGATTAATAAATGAGGCCTAGTGACTATTTAAGTGCTAAATTATATTTTTGGCCAATTTAGTTTATCGACTTGATGTGGAAACTATTTAGTCGTACACTTAGTATGTAGCCATCATTGTAGGCTTGATTATCATTTGGTGTAAAAGATATTGATTCGAGTAGTGCAGAGTGATTACTCCTATCTACCAAGCTTCCTTCTTGGCCGAAGGATAGTAAGTTGAAAGTTGGAAACATGATAAGTCTACGAGACTTGGTTTCTGTATGAGGTTGAGTAATGCTTTTGCGTTGTTGGTGCGAAGAGATCGGGATCGGTTTATCCGAAAACCACTTCGGACCAACCTATATGCGACGATTGTGCAGGTTTGTTGATGATATTAATATATAGGATTTTCATAGTGAAGGACTGCTTGTTGATCATTTGGGGTTAAAATCCCAATATACATATAGTAGCAGTAGTCTCTTCGTTATGAAATATCCAATGCAAGGACTATTCGCTACTAATCCTAAGGATTTCCCGATAGAATGTGGTAGGAAAGTACCTTCGGTTTGTCCTGTTCTTGGACAACTTGTATGGATGGATGTCTGATAGTGCATTTTCTGAGATTGCGTACATTGAACCTGCCTTGTTCTTCCTTTGTTCCGATGTTTTTTTAGCCGTTTCACTTCACTTTCTTGCTATAATTCATGATGTTTTTGATCGTTTTTGAAGGCCATGATGTTTATCAATAGACTAGCCAAATTTTGGATATTTTGAAATTCAAATTTTGAATTGTCTTGTATTTAATTTGAATTTAAATTCGAATATCAGTTTGAGTGATTTTCCTTGTTTTTATTCGTTTTTGTGCACGATTTTCTCTAAATCTTTTTAAAATGATTTTTAAAATTAATGGGCATTTCAAAATAATTATTATATAATATTTTAAAATATTTTCAAGTGTAAAATCTATTTATTCTCTATAATAAGGGAAATTTTCAAATAGGGTTTTCAAACTGTTTTCGAAAATTGGTTTTCAAAGTTTATTCTTGGCCCAGATTCTGTTCGTGATTCTTCTGAGAATTCAATAGAGAATGAAAGAGGCATAGAGCCGCTAAAAATCCTACACGGACAACCGTAGGAAGCCTCTCAAGTTCTCTATTGGTGATCTCGTCTTTATTCGTGTTTCTCCTCTGAAGGGGGTTATGCGTTTTAGTATGACTGGGAAATTGGCTACTCGCTTTATAGGACCATTTCCTATTACTGAACGTATAAGCCCTGTGGCTTATAGGGTTTCACTTCCAGCTCATCTATCTGGCATTCACGACGTGTTTCACGTCTCCCAGCTTCAGAAGTGTCTTCAAGAATCGGATTCTATTATCGATTCTCCCGATTTGCAAGAGCTTGAGATATCACCTGACCTATCTATCGTGCAGCAGCCTATTCGCGTGCTTGTTTCGAAGGCGTCTCACCTCCTCATTTTGCAAACATACATATGTGGTGGCGGAGAAGGCAACTTCTCTTAGCTTAACACCCTTCTTGAGACATACGAGCTCAAGGGTTATATTTTTGTGGAAGGCAATTAGTAGTCAACGAAAATGGCATTGTGGCATTCAAAGATAACAATGATGTGATATATGAAAGGTATTCGATATCTCTTTTGGCCTCACACCCCAGGAAATGACAAAAACTGGGTAGAAGCAGCAAGGCTAAGTGTGTCGCTCCTATTAGGAGATGTCATCATCCTTCTAGATTTACTCTACACATGTCTAAGTATGTGGTGAATGTATGACTCGGGTACCTGTTAAAGGTCGGTAACGATCCGGGTAATGACATATTTGGTACTATCCAGGAAGGGGCAGGTCGGTCTTGTGTTAGTTTAGGCGTCGGGTATCTCGACCCTAGGTACATCCCTCTAGAGGTGTATCGAGTTTGAAAAAGGTAGTCCCTTACCTTGTCATTTGTATGGAATCCAATATCCACTACGTGTCTGCCATTTTGTTTGTAAACCTATTATGTTGGAATTTAATAATGTAACAATTTTAGCTATGATTAATTATTATTTGTATAATAGACACTATTATAATATAAGAGAATTTGATATGAAATGTTTTGGTTATCGTAAGAGAAAAACCCGTTCGTGTTTATGTGTGGACGTTGTCTTACTAGATACCTTTTGTTTTAATAAAGAAAAAGTTTTGATAACTTTATAAATTCAGTTGAGATGTGTTTTTCTCACGTCGGTTTACCAGACTAATCCGGGCATTCTTCCCTTTCAATGATCGGGTCAGACCGAGTATATTCACAGGTTCGGATTTGGTACTTTTGGAGCTTCAGCAGACGAGCTGGAGATCTTCATGTCGTATACACGTATCTGTTTATTTACCGCTGCATTTTTGTTGTAAATTATCAGCATTTGTGAGGACAGGTTGTTGTAACTTTCCAAGCTGGTAATTATTTATTCGTGTACTCTGATATTGATGTATATATATTACAGTTTCTCTTTTGTAAAGATGCATCTATATTATATGTTGTTCCGCTGCGGTGTGAGATTTTGTATTGTTTTGGTTCTGTTTCTCTCTTCTTCTGCTCTTCTCTTCTTCTCACTTCTTTCTTTCTTCTCACCCTCTCTCTTCTTTCTCATGACTTTCCATCATTCTGTGCTTTTTAGGTCGGACATGTGTGATTTAGTGTCGATTCAAAGGGTATGGATTTGTGGGTCATCACAACTGTTGGATCATAGGTTTTGATTGCTAACAAGACACAACAATTCATGAATCTACGACTATGACAACATCCGGACTCAATGACTCAAGGTATGGTTCATATAGTTATATATTTTAACAAGAGTCATCAAATATATATATAGAGTCTAGTTTAGTGCTTTGTTAAAATCTTTCCTCAAGAATCATCTTTCACATTCAAATAAATTTTCATATTTTAATCAAAATCAAGTTTTTAAAAAAATGCATGGAGCGGGGCTCGAACCCGGGTCACTAGTTTAGAAGGCAAGTGCACTAACCAACTGAGTTATAGTGATTTTTCTTTATCAACAGAATTCAGTCGACTGAACAATATCATTCAGTCGACTGAATCTGTGCATATTAACATATATGTGCATGTTTTTAAATTCAGTCGACTGAATGATCAAAGTCAGTCGACTGAATCCTGCAACTGTCGTTTTTTTTAATGAAAAGACACCTCTTTTCTGCATAGTTGTCTTCCTCCCCAAGGGTTGCAACCATTGCTTTTCATAAATATCTCTTCACCAGCAGTTGCAACTTCTTAACTACTATATATATGCATGAATTTCAAGATCAAATTACTTCACTTACTTGCTTATACTTGAATCATATTTTCTGAATTAACTACTCTCTTGAATTCATACATTCATTGCTTACGTATTCATTTCCATATTCTTCAAGCAATTTGAAACTTCCTAATCTTCATATACACACAACTACACACATCATACTTGAGGAAAAGATTATAGGAAGGGTGTACTATAAACATACTTATCTGTGTTATCAGAACACAAAAAGTCAAACAATCTTTTGTATTTGTTAAAGTCCTGTTCTGCTGCTCAGGCGTGTGAAGTCCTCTTCGGCTGTTGAGGCGAAATCCTGTTCCACTGCTCAGGTCCCCGTTCTGCTGCTCAAGGGTTGTATAGACCTGTTCCTCCAGGTTAAGTGAGGGTTGCTGTTTTAGTGAAATTCCAGAAGGAGTCTGGGACTGGACGTAGGATGGTGCTCCGAACCAGTATAAAAATCTCTGGTGTTATTTTTATTATACTGCTCTTATATTCCGCACTATTTACTGTATAGATATCACCACTATATTCTGTATTATCGTATATCCATATTACACGATCCATAGCACACTTTCAACAGCGTGGTATCAGAGCTTTGGGTTTAGCGATAAACCTAGGTTTTAATGGGTACTCATTATAGATATGGTTAGTAATACCATGGAATGAGTCTGAGTGTGTGTATATATATGAGCGCGTATTTGTTAGTAATATAAAAATGTTTTGTATTGGGTTGTTTGATTTGTTAAGTTTGAATTTTGGGTTCTGGTCGATGCTTCTACATAACGTCATCGGTTCGGATTCCAAAACACTTGAGCAAGCAAACTGACACGGTATTGTTTTAAATTGGATAAATGAAATAATTTTACCTTAATTATATTTTATATTTAAAGGAATAATTTTTTCAGAAACTATTATAGTTATATATGGATTGTTTGGTTGTTTATGCAATGATAATATTTATAAGTAAAATAAAAGTTGTTATAAACATAATATAAACAAAGATAGACAAAAATGAAATGAACTTATATAACAAAAATGAAATAAGAGAAATTATATAAGTATAAATTTATAAATGTAATTTATAAATAAAAATAATTTAAAAGAAATAAAAAGCACTGAATTCACTACTGTCGCTGGGAAATAATAAGGATGGCGACTACAACATCATCAGTATTCATTTTCGAGTTTCTAAGTGATGAATTTGCTACCTTAATAATTTACTAATGAAGTTTAGATTTGTTTTGATAAAACAAGTTTTCATTTTAAAATCCAAAATATAATTTGATAAAAGTGTAAGAAAATAAGTTTTTGAACTAATAAATTGAAAATGGTATGTATCAGAAAAGAAAATTTAAATTGAGATATGAAATTAAAATTTTAACTTAAGTAAAAGTTAAATAAAATCGAGTTAGTAATTGTAACAACCCGAGATTCCGTAATTATTTTATTATCGTTTTAGACGATTAATATTGTTGTTAATTGCTGAGTGAAGTTTTTAAATCGGTTTGAAATTCTTTGTATTATATTATCAAGTGTTTATATGGGCTTTATGAATTTAAATCTCGGGCCACATTTGTATTTTAAGGGATGTGATAATTAATAAAGCCGGGAACAAATTCTTTTTCCCTCCGTTCAAAGTTCACTATCCCGATCCCTAATTACTTCGGCCCGATTTTTTTGAGAAAAATGATGATCATACCTCTCGTACAAGTAAACCCATACTAGCCCATGCCCTAGAGACGATGTTTCTCTATTAAAACCACGATCATAAAAACGAAATCCCCTCTTTTCCCATTCATTCAAAAACCCAAATCAAATCAAACGAGAGAAAATAAAAATGGCGTCTGCTTGGGGTTGCTCGTTCGTCCCTCCGCTTCGTCAAAAAGTAGGGCTTCGACTCGTTCCCTCTGAGAGATGATGGCTGCGTGTTCCTCTTCGTTCAAAAAGCTAGGGCATTGAAACCGTCGATTTATTGATCGAATTCGCTTCCTCTCCGGGTTTGCTTCTTTTGGCTACGCTCTCGAATAATGTGAGTAATTGTTATTACTCACATCTAATTCAAATATGATTCGAGATTTTCGATTTCTGGTTTAATTGAATCTGTCACTTGATTTATCTTGGCCATTTTTATGCTTGGGATTGACCTCTGACTTATTTGAATTACTCGAATAAAATGATGTCGATTTCTAACTTGTTCGGTATCTTTGCCACTGCGATTTGTTTATTTTCAGTTTAGACCACCATTGTTTTGACGATTTCGAATTTATATTCTCGAATTTGTCCAACATTTTGTTTTGGCCATTTCTTCTTGGCTACCACTGTTTTGATGAGTTCTAACTCGCTCCGTGCATTTCTCGGTTGGCATCGGTCTTGATATTGAATTGTTTTTATTGTGACTTAGGCATTTACTTGGTTTTGAACTGTTTGTTCTTGGCATTTTCATGACTGTTGATTTTGTATTGTCCCTGTAACATTCTTGACTGTGCTCAAGTTCACTTGCGGGTGTGTTTGTGGTTGGGTGATAATGTTGTTTTCTGCTTCAACTTGTTTTCGTTACTTGACTTGGAACTTCATTGACTGGTATAATTGTTGTTTCTTGATCTTGTGATGATTGATCTTTGTTCGAACTTGCCACTATCGTTTTGATTCCTTGAACTGCTGTTGATCATTTCTTGAAACTGCTACATGCTGCTTATATTCATCTGGAAGTTTTGTGTTTCCTTGTCTTTGTCATTACCTGACTATATGCATACATTTTGTAGATGAAGTTGCACGTGGTTGTTACTTCGAGTTTGCTTCATGTAGTCTTGATAGTATTGAGCTCGATAGCTTCTTGGTTGCTTGATGCATTTTGATATTGGTTTATATAACGATGGTTACTACAACTCTGTTAACTCGATTGCTTGTTGCACTGTCCAGCTTCATTTAGTGTTCATTGTATCATATTACTATTCAATCTTGCATTGTATATTTATATGCATGCCACTGATCATATGTTGATAGGTCCACTGGAGTACAGTCTTCATTTTATGGCCCTTATGCACTGTGTAGTTGTACGAACATGGTGCATTGTTTCGAGTTGTATCACTTGAATTTTACTGTACACATAGCATATAATTTGTATCACTTGAGTCATTCAAGTGTTTTGAGCATTTGATGGTTGAGCCTGCATTTCTATTGCTTGACTCGAAGCTTGGTACTCATGTAATGTGTCTGCACTTATATACTTCATCATTGTTTGCCATATCGGCTTCACCGTATCTCCATTTGCCCGTTGTACTTGCAGCGTAGTTGTTGCAGTGTTATTATATTCACTTGGTGGCATTTGGTTGCATACCATTTGCACTGTGCAGTCTTTCCACGGCTGCATTTGTTTTAGTGGTTGCATCTGAAAGTTTTGTTGCAGTTTGCCCCTCGTATTCATTTGTGACTGCAGTTTAGTTTTACATGCAGCTTTGCCCTTGTTGATTTGCATTACGTTAATACATTTGGATTTGTTCTTGAATTCACTTGAGTTGAATCCGTTATTTTGGGTTTGACCTTGTGATTATTTGCGTTTTTCACTGAGCTTTAGTGTATCTCATGCGATAGTGGCGAGGCAGTACACGCGTGCGTGTACTGCAGCCCTATCAGATTTGACAGTTTTAAATTGATGTTTCGATTTGTCGAATTGTTTCGTTGGTTAATTTCATTGTTTTGGAGTTGCATTCTGAATTGGATTGTTGATTTGTTGTTTAACACTGTTTAGTGTTATATCTGCCGTTATCCAATTCTCGTATCGAGAGTTGGATATACGAGATTTCTGTGATTATCGTCCAATTGACTATCTGATTGTTATTGCTGCTATGCACTAATAACTGAGTTTGAATTAGACTGACTCGTGTATTATTTTCTTTTGAATTTAATACTCGGGTCAGACCCGAGTTATTTCAGGTTGTAGATTTCCTTCTTTGAGTTGCTGTTCGGGATTTGAAGACTTTTCATATCTTCTGAAGTTGTCAGTGTCATTTTGTAGTAGTCGTGTCATTGTATAGAATGATATGTATTCATGTATATTAGTCGATAATGTACTTGTATATATAACTTCTAGAGTCGACAGTTGTAGTTGTATCATATGTATTGTGTCAACTATGTATTAACTGACATCAGTTATATATATGAGACTTTTGTTTTTATCTGAGTTCCGCATTTATATTATCTGTGTTATTGTTATATCTAATGTCCTAAACTATTATGAACCGTCGTAGTTCGTTTTAGACTAGTATTGGGTGTGTCGATGGGAGTAAATAAATAGTAGATGAAAAACAAAAAGTATATACCACTTCTATCGAGATAACCAATATTAGTGTAAGGCCAACTACGGATGGTCGCCCCTATCCAGCCTTATTCTTCGTAATAATAGACAGTATTCCTTTTAATACTCTTTGTTATTATGAGCATAGAGGTGGGGCGTCACAGTTGGTATCAGAGCTTGGGGTTTATGGACATAATATAAAACATAACTTGGATGGAACATATGTTACAACTATTGGTCGATGTTTTATCTGTGATTTGAGTCAAAACTAAAGTTTTGAAATTTTGATGAAATTTTTAAATATCTTTATTTAAAAATAAAAGTGGAATTGTGTTTTGTTGTTTTGATGAAATTGTGTTCTGATGATTTGATTGATTTGTATTCTATTTATCAGAGTGCGCAGCGGAAACAGTGAAACTGTCTTCGCTAAGTACAACTGATAATCTTTTTGATTTAAAAATCAAAATACGAAATTTATTTGAATTTCATTTGTAGTTTTCATAGCTGTAATTATTTTGTTTCTTTGAGAATTTCGAATCCGAATTGAGAATTCGAAGAAATTACAGTTATGTGATTTTTGTTGAAATTTCCGCTGGCTTTCTTTTGTACTAATCATCTATTGATTAGCTTTTGCTGTTTTGAATTATCTTCATTGAAGATACATTCGAATGATTTCTTTGCTCATTTTATAATACATGCAAAAATTTGAATTACATGCTATTGCATTTATTTTACGTTGAACCGATGCTTGGTTATGAAACGTATTTGTTGCCGTTATTTTTATAACGGGATTTTACACCAATGCTATATTTTGAAGCACGGTGTTTTGTGGCATTTTGATGAATGAAGATTCACTGATATTACATTTTGATGTAGATTGTTTTGATGTGATTTTTGACGTTTTAAAATTACTGTCGCTTTGGCTTCAGTAACCGTCAGATTTTAAAAAGTGGATTTTCAAGCGGTTATTCCGCAATGCTGTTTTGTGACCGTTTTTACGGTATTTTGAGAGGTACAATTTCCTTATCGAAATTGTTACTGATTTGCTGTTTTAATCACGTGATTGAGAAATCGTTTTAAAAATGAAAATTGTTTATAAATTTTTAACGATTTGCGTTTTCAAAAGAATGAGAAAGCGACTTAAACGATTCAGCAAAATCGAGGATTATGACCCCTTTCTTTTACTGTTTCGCTTAACTCCGGACTTGTTCAGTTGAGAATGCGAATTGTTATTTTTACAAAATAAATAAAATTGTTTTCAGAAATTTTACAATTTGCGATTTCAAAAGAATGAGAAAGCGATTTGAACGTTTCAGCAAAATCGAGGACTATGACCCCTTTCTTTTACTGATTCGCTTAATTCCGGACTTGTCCATTTGAGAATGTAAAGTGTATTTTTACAAAATACACAATTTTGCACTTTCAAGGAAACGATGAAGAGAATCAAACGATTTAGTAAAACACGTGGTATGGGACATGTGCGTTTGCTATTTCGGTTAATTCCGGACTCGTTAATTGAAATATTTGATGATTTTGTGTGCTTTCGAGCCACTATGAGGACCTTCGGGTCATTTGTTGGACCTTCGGGTCATTTGTTGGGCTTTCGGGCCACTCTGCGGACCTTCGGGTCAAATACCAGTACTAGACCTTCGGGTCACTCTGCGGACCTTCGGGTCAATCTGATGGGCGCCAAAATTATGTTGAGTACTTGGTAGGCTTCGGCCACTCTGAGATGCACGTGCGGCGAATAAAAAAAAAACTCGCCATCTGATGGGATCGATCCAAGCTTTTATGTTGATTTTCTAGTCTTCTTAATTGATTTCTAGATATTTGTTGCTTCCAATTATCTGCAGGTAATTGGATATTTGTTGATATGAGTTCTGATTATCGTTTTTGATAATCAGATATTTGTTGTTTCTAATTATCGCTTGTGATAATTAGATATTTGCTGATATGAGTTCTGATTATCGTTTTTGATAATCAGATATTAGTTGTTTCTAATTATCGCTTGTGATAATTAGATATTTGTTGATATGAGTTCTGATTATCGTTTTTGATAATCAGATATTTGTTGTTTCTAATTATCGCTTGTGATAATTAGATATTTGCTGATATGAGTTCTGATTATCGTTTTTGATAATCAGATATTAGTTGTTTCTAATTATCGCTTGTGATAATTAGATATTTGTTGATATGAGTTCTGATTATCGTTTTTGATAATCAGATATTTGTTGTTTCTAATTATCGCTTGTGATAATTAGATATTTGCTGATATGAGTTCTGATTATCGTTTTTGATAATAAGATATTAGTTGTTTCTAATTATCGCTTGTGATAATTAGATATTTGTTGATATGAGTTCTGATTATCGTTTTTGATAATCAGATATTTGTTGTTTCTAATTATCGCTTGTGATAATTAGATATTTGTTGATATGAGTTCTGATTATCGTTTTTGATAATCAGATATTTGTTGTTTCTAATTATCGCTTGTGATAATTAGATATTTGCTGATATGAGTTCTGATTATCGTTTTTGATAATCAGATATTAGTTGTTTCTAATTATCGCTTGTGATAATTAGATATTTGTTGATATGAGTTCTGATTATCGTTTTTGATAATCAGATATTTGTTGTTTCTAATTATCGCTTGTGATAATTAGATATTTGCTGATATGAGTTCTAATTATCGTTTTTGATAATCAGATATTAGTTGTTTCTAATTATCGCTTGTGATAATTAGATATTTGTTGATATGAGTTCTGATTATCGTTTTTGATAATCAGATATTTGTTGTTTCTAATTATCGCTTGTGATAATTAGATATTTGTTGATATGAGTTCTAATTATCGTTTTTGATAATCAGATATTAGTTGTTTCTAATTATCGCTTGTGATAATTAGATATTTGTTGATATGAGTTCTGATTATCGTTTTTGATAATCAGATATTAGTTGTTTCTAATTATCGCTTGTGATAATTAGATATTTGTTGATATGAGTTCTGATTATCGTTTTTGATAATCAGATATTTATTGTTTCTAATTATCGCTTGTGATAATTAGATATTTGTTGATATGAGTTCTAATTATCGTTTTTGATAATCGGATATTTGTTGCATTTAATTATCGCTTGAGATAATTAAATAATTGTTGATTTGAGATTTAATTATCGCTTCAGATAATTAAATATTTGTTGATTTTAGATTTAATTATCGCTTGAGATAATTAAATAATTATTGATTTGAGATTTAATTATCGCTTTAGATAATTAAATATTTGCTGATTTGAGATTTAATTATCGCTTGAGATAATTAAATAATTGTTGATTTGAGATTTAATTATCGCTTCAGATAATTAAATATTTGTTGAATTTGAAATTTGATTATCGTTTTTGATAATCGAATATTTGTTGAATTTGAGAAATTTGATTATCGTTTTTGATAATCGAATATTTGTTGAATTTGAAATTTGATCATCGTTTTTGATAATCGAATAATTGTTGAATTTGATGTTTTGTGATATTCGTCTTCGATAATTTGACATTTGTTGATTTGTTTTCTGAGTATCGTATCGATGATTAGACATTGTTGCTTTGTGATTCTCTGTATTTTAATTATCTTGTTGATAAATGAATATCGTTAATGATTGCATTTATTCAGTTTTGCTGCTTTCTGACTATCTATTGATAGTTAAATTTTGTTGAAAATTTGTGAATCTCTTTTATTGGAAATTAAAAGATTACTGTGGCATTTGAATTCTTGACTGTTATTTTTCTAGCTTAACCAGTTTTTGTTAGAAAAGTAATTGTTATTGACGACCTTAGTTATGAAAATTGCGGGGACGCAATTTTTATAAGGAGGGGAGTCTGTAACAACCCGAGATTCCGTAATTATTTTATTATCGTTTTAGACGATTAATATTGTTGTTAATTGCTGAGTGAAGTTTTTAAATCGGTTTGAAATTCTTTGTATTATATTATCAAGTGTTTATATGGGCTTTATGAATTTAAATCTCGGGCCACATTTGTATTTTAAGGGATGTGATAATTAATAAAGCCGGGGACAAATTCTTTTTCCCTCCATTCAAAATTCACTATCCCGATCCCTAATTACTTCGGCCCGATTTTTTTGAGAAAAATGATGATCATACCTCTCGTACAAGTAAACCCATACTAGCCCATGCCCTAGAGACGATGTTTCTCTATTAAAACCACGATCATAAAACACGAAATCCCCTCTTTTCCCATTCATTCAAAAACCCAAATCAAATCGAACGAGAGAAAATAAAAATGGCGTCTGCTTGGGGTTGCTCGTTCGTCCCTCCGCTTCGTCAAAAAGTAGGGCTTCGACTCGTTCCCTCTGAGAGATGATGGCTGCGTGTTCCTCTTCGTTCAAAAAGCTAGGGCATTGAAACCGTCGATTTATTGATCGAATTCGCTTCCTCTCCGGGTTTGCTTCTTTTGGCTACGCTCTCGAATAATGTGAGTAATTGTTATTACTCACATCTAATTCAAATATGATTCGAGATTTTCGATTTCTGGTTTAATTGAATCTGTCACTTGATTTATCTAGGCCATTTTTATGCTTGGGATTGACCTCTGACTTATTCGAATTACTCGAATAAAATGATGTCGATTTCTAACTTGTTCGGTATCTTTGCCACTGCGATTTGTTTATTTTCAGTTTAGACCACCACTGTTTTGACGATTTTGAATTTATATTCTCGAATTTGTCCAACATTTTGTTTTGGCCATTTCTTCTTGGCTACCACTGTTTTGATGAGTTCTAACTCGCTCCGTGCATTTCTCGGTTGGCATCGGTCTTGATATTGAATTGTTTTTATTGTGACTTAGGCATTTACTTGGTTTTGAACTGTTTGTTCTTGGCATTTTCATGACTGTTGATTTTGTATTGTCCCTGTAACATTCTCGACTGTGCTCAAGTTCACTTGCGGGTGTGTTTGTGGTTGGGTGATAATGTTGTTTTCTGCTTCAACTTGTTTTCGTTACTTGACTTGGAACTTCATTGACTGGTACAATTGTTGTTGCTTGATCTTGTGATGATTGATCTTTGTTCGAACTTGCCACTATCGTTTTGATTCCTTGAACTGCTGTTGATCATTTCTTGAAACTGCTACATGCTGCTTATATTCATCTGGAAGTTTTGTGTTTCCTTGTCTTTGTCATTACCTGACTATATGCATACATTTTGTAGATGAAGTTGCACGTGGTTGTTACTTCGAGTTTGCTTCATGTAGTCTTGATAGTATTGAGCTCGATAGCTTCTTGGTTGCTTGATGCATTTTGATATTGGTTTATATAACGATGGTTACTACAACTCTGTTAACTCGATTGCTTGTTGCACTGTCCAGCTTCATTTAGTGTTCATTGTATCATATTACTATTCAATCTTGCATTGTATATTTATATGCATGCCACTGATCATATGTTGATAGGTCCACTGGAGTACAGTCTTCATTTTATGGCCCTTATGCACTGTGTAGTTGTACGAACATGGTGCATTGTTTCGAGTTGTATCACTTGAATTTTACTGTACACATAGCATATAATTTGTATCACTTGAGTCATTCAAGTGTTTTGAGCATTTGATGGTTGAGCCTGCATTTCTATTGCTTGACTCGAAGCTTGGTACTCATGTAATGTGTCTGCACTTATATACTTCATCATTGTTTGCCATATCGGCTTCACCGCATCTCCATTTGCCCGTTGTACTTGCAGCGTAGTTGTTGCAGTGTTATTATATTCACTTGGTGGCATTTGGTTGCATACCATTTGCACTGTGCAGTCTTTCCACGGCTGCATTTGTTTTAGTGGTTGCATCTGAAAGTTTTGTTGCAGTTTGCCCCTCGTATTCATTTGTGACTGCATTTAGTTTTACATGCAGCTTTGCCCTTGTTGATTTGCATTACATTAATACATTTGGATTTGTTCTTGAATTCACTTGAGTTGAATCCGTTATTTTGGGTTTGACCTTGTGATTATTTGCGTTTTTCACTGAGCTTTAGTGTATCTCATGCGATAGTGGCGAGGCAGTACACGCGTGCGTGTACTGCAGCCCTATCAGATTTGACAGTTTTAAATTGATGTTTCGATTTGTCGAATTGTTTCGTTGGTTAATTTCATTGTTTTGGAGTTGCATTCTGAATTGGATTGTTGATTTGTCGTTTAACACTGTTTAGTGTTATATCTGCCGTTATCCAATTCTCGTATCGAGAGTTGGATATACGAGATTTCTGTGATTATCGTCCAATTGACTATCTGATTGTTATTGCTGCTATGCACTAATAACTGAGTTTGAATTAGACTGACCCGTGTATTATTTTCTTTTGAATTTAATACTCGGGTCAGACCCGAGTTATTTCAGGTTGTAGATTTCCTTCTTTGAGTTGCTGTTCGGGATTTGAAGACTTTTCACATCTTCTGAAGTTGTCAGTGTCATTTTGTAGTAGTCGTGTCATTGTATAGAATGATATGTATTCATGTATATTAGTCGATAATGTACTTGTATATATAACTTCTAGAGTCGACAGTTGTAGTTGTATCATATGTATTGTGTCAACTATGTATTAACTGACATCAGTTATATATATGAGACTTTTGTTTTTATCTGAGTTCCGCATTTATATTATCTGTGTTATTGTTATATCTAATGTCCTAAACTATTATGAACCGTCGTAGTTCGTTTTAGACTAGTATTGGGTGTATCGATGGGAGTAAATAAATAGTAGATGAAAAACAAAAAGTATATACCACTTCTATCGAGATAACCAATATTAGTGTAAGGCCAACTACGGATGGTCGCCCCTATCCAGCCTTATTCTTCGTAATAATAGACAGTATTCCTTTTAATACTCTTTGTTATTATGAGCATAGAGGTGGGGCGTCACAGTAATGAACTATATGAATTAAAGTTTAATGAAAGAAAAGTTAAATAAATTGAATTGAATTTGAAAGGAATTAGCTAGATATTTGAAATGAATCAAATAAAAGTGAATATAAACTTAAGCTGTAAAGTGATTATATAACCATGAATTGAAATTATAGAATGGAAGTAAACTTAAGTAAATATTCATGAAATTTTAGGTAACTAAGTTTGTATAACTTATAAATTTGAAGATTGTAAGTTAAAACAAATTTTCTATTTGTTTAATATGAATGTTAAGAAATAAAATCTAAAAATGAATTATAAGTTGAATTATAAGTTAAGTCAAAAAGAATGAACTGTTGTGAAGGAATTTAACTTAAGTAAAATTAAATAAAGTTGATTTTGATATTCAAAATGAATCAATAAAATGAAGTAATGGAATGAATAATGATCTTGAGTTATAAAATAAAATCCAACTTAAGTTGCAAAATGAATTGAATTGAACTAATGAAAATAAATTAGTTAATTGAATATGACTTGGAATGTTATTTGTTAAAATTGAGTATAACTTAAGTTAAGAAGTGATAATAAACATAAGAAGTGTTGTATAAAATTGTTAAAATTGATCATGAACTTAAGTAAAGAATTTTATGTAATGGTTGTTAAGTGTTATTAGTATTAAATAAAATATACTAAGTAAATTAAATATGGAATGAGATGTTGCTAAACATGAACTGGATTTAAGTGAATATTAATAAGTGGAAGTTAATGACTGTAAATTAATTGAACGAGAATTAATTGAATGTGAACATAATGAATTTGAATTGAATTTAAATCAATCGAATATAGATAGAATGAATGATAATCAATTTGAAAATGAACGTGAATAAAATTGAATGTTAACGATTTGGATGTAAATGAAAGGAATGTAAATTGGTTGAATGAAAACTAATTGAATATGAATAATTGAATGTTAATAAAATGAATGTGAATAAGTTGAATATAAATCAAAAGAATGTTAATAAAAAGGAAAGTTAATAAAACTTAAAACCATTAACATTGAAATGTATATTAACTTGGTTATGACATTAGATGGATGTTAGTTGTTGGATGGTTCCTTTTGTTGCATGTGTTTCATTTGCATATGATTATTGTATAGTTATGTTATATATTGATATTATTTTCTATATACACGTTCTCATTGGTTTGTTGAGTGTTTAGTAGGTGTGGATGGCGTATGCTTCGCATTGGGAGCTCGCTTTCACGCTGTATTGCTTATATATGCTTGCTAATAATATATAAGGTACATATCTCGAATTACATATCGTATTTTTACACTTTTTTCCCTACGGGATGCCTCATTCTCGAAGATGAGATGTATATTTGTGATATATGTTGTGATTTTACTACGATCGAACCGCGCAAAGGAGACTTTGGCGATTTTTTTTGAAAATTTAAGGCGTTAGAAAAATTTAGGGAAAATTAGAAAACATTTATTACTAAAATTTGATTTTGAATTATAATTTGAAATAGTATTAGTTAATAGCTATGAATGGATTTGATGACCTAGGAAAAGTTTTTATAAAGAGTTACAACTAATTATTTTGGAAAAGTTAATGAAGTTGTAACATCTTTCTCACTTAGTAATTTCGGGGATGAAATTCTTTTAAGAGGGAAGTATGTAACGACCCAGAATTTGAGTCATTCAAAATGGGAATATTTAATTGATTTTAAATATTTAAAAGTTAATTTTGTAAGTTAAATAACTTATATTTCAAATATAATGATTTATTTGATAATTTAATTGTTTAATTTAATATTTGAAATTATATAGAAAAGGGAAATTTGAATTTAAAATGAATGAAAAATGGTTTATAAAGTTGATATAAATCTATTTAAATTAGAATGGAGTTAGTAAACTTTTAATTTTGATTTAAAAGTGAATAAATAGAAATTAGAAATTTCGTATTTTAATTAACGTGTAAAAATAGTCATTTTTGACGCTGTCTCGGATTTCGACGAAACCAGTTTCCTTGGATCCGGAATAGCATATTATTATAGGATTCAAAATTTCGTGGCAATCAGATTTACGGTTTGGTCGTGCGAAGCTGAAACACATAGAAATTTTTTTAAGTAAATTTAATTAAAATAACTCGATTTCGAAAACCTATTTTCTATATATGATGGAATTGGCCTCTGATATATTTTCTATTGTGTTCGAAATAGGGGTAAAACATTATGAATGCCAGATGGCACGCTTCGTTTGGAGTTCGAAAAATTAACGGGTGAATAGTGATTTGATAATTACCTATATAAGGACCCTAAACTAATTCATTTGCAACCCCTAAACCTAAAATGAAACCTAGCTGCCACAGAATATTTGAACGGCCAGAATCATCCCGTCTTCCTCCTCCAATCTCTCCCAATCCATCAGCTATTATCAAAAACTTCCTAAATGAAAAACGAAGAGCTCGTCGAGCTCTATAATCTCAATGACTATGATCGCCTAAAACGTGATGGATCGACTACAATTTGGCCTCGAAAGTCGCATGTTCAACTACGTTTTCTCGCCGATCTGGAGTACGTGGTGGTGCTGACCTCTGGTCGGGGGTGCATTGTAGTGAGGCGCACACGGTGGCGATGTTGGATGGTTCTCCGGCGAGCTAGAGGAGGAGCAGCGAGCTAGAGGATGAACCTCTATATAGGTTCCAACATCTCAAACACCTCTTACTAAACAGAGATCACGTATATGGTTTTGAAGTGGTTACAATTTCGAATCATCTCATATAAGTACACTCTCCCGCTTACTGGGCACTCCGAAATCAATCGATAGATTTCCAATTAACTCAACTCTAGTTCTTTTAGAAATAAACAAACAATACATAAGGGTGGGGATCATCTCCTATCTAGACAGATTTCCTTACCATTTGTCCTAGAAGAGCAAGACGAGTTTATACATAGGTTATATCATCACTAAGTGAATAACCATACCATATAATTCCACTATTTCTTCTGGATATTTCCAAATTTAATTTTGGTCAATTCAACATAATGTGGATGATCGCATATGGAAACTAAGTTTCGTATACTTATCACGTTTCAACCTTCTCAATTTCCGCTATCCCTCGATCAAAAGTGAAGCCCGGTATGTTAGAGCATAATTGCTTCTACACCCTACTTGAATCATCATTCTTAACTCTCACATATAGAAACAAATCTACTTTGTCAGCTTTAGTGTTAAGTGCACGACTAAATACTTTCCATAAACAAGAAAACAAACAAAGCACGATTAATTCACACAAAGCACGATTAAGTCACATAAATGATTCTAATCCCTTTTTTAATTAATCCTTTATTAATTAAACCTCTTTTATTAGTGAAATTCATTTTACCTAATAAAACTTCTTTTATCAATTAAAGCTTTCCTTATTAATTTATACTCCTAATTAATTAAACTCCCAACTAATTAATATCCTAATTAATTAACCTCCTAACTAATTAAAACTTCCTTATTAATTAATAGTCCTTTATTTATTGAAACTTTCTTTATTAATTAATACTCCTTTATTAATTAAAACTTCCTTTATTAATTAATATGTCCTTATTATTTGTATATATATACTTTAGTTTCTCTTTATAAAAGATATGTACTTGTACTCTAGTATTTTCACCATTTATTATACTCTTTTCAATACTTCAAAAGGTATTCATGTACTTATCTCAATGATATAAGTATGTTCACAAATCGCTTAACAAGATTTACTTGCTTTAAAATAAAATAAAACAAGTTAAAAGCAAATGTTACTCAAACATTGTTAATACAAAACCCTTATCTCTTTTATAAATTAAATCTTTACTTTTTCTATCTTTTTCCAAAAAATTTTGCATTTGTTATTACTTTCAAAATACCCAATTGAAAGGTCTAATTACGTTCACAAATCTACTTCAAAGAGTTTAAAACAAATGTTACTTAAAAATTGTCACAACAACTCAAAATCGCTTCTCTTATAATTATCTTTAAAACATTTTTCTATAGATCTAATTATATTACTAAATATAATAAAAAAGAGTTGAAGACAAATGTTGTTAGAACATTGTCATAACAAACGAAAACCGCTTCTCTTATAACTATCTTTAAAACATTCTTTTAAAGATCTAATTATATTATTAATTACGATCAAAAAGGGTTAAAGACAAATGTTATTAACACGTTGTCACAACAAACTCAAAACCATTCCATACTTGTTATTATGTTTAAAATATCCATTTGAAAATCTATACATGTCTTCATTTATTAAACAAGGTAATATACTCTTTAATAACTTCACAAAACCATTTATAATAACATAAGTGTTATAATCCAAAACTTCATTTATACTTTTATAAAATACTTAACTTTTCCAATACACACACACACTCTAAAAATACTTATAAATAGGTTTAAATATCTATGTATAATATAACATAAAAATAACCAATTTATAATTTACTAAAAACAATTTAAAACCCTTTACTTTAAAAAAATACATAAATAATTATTAAAAACATATTTAAACATTAATATATTCTAGTAATAAGTACACTTATAATACTTACTAAAAATGTGAAGAAGTCCCTGGGATGTCTTTTAAAGTTGACTTTAAAAATTGCCGAACACAAGCCGTTTCAAAGTGCATCAATAGCGACATTTTCGCTTCTAAATTTCACAACAAAGTTATATAACTATTCAAACCAATTCCTTGCTGCAACCAAAATATATTACATCATAATATATTCTCAAATAATCACATAATACAAGTTTATACATGCGGGGATTCAAAGTGCACTTATAACGACTATTGCTATATGGACTATTCCATATCCATTCCAAATTCAACACACAATCCAATCAACCATTTAAACATCAAGTCAGGACCACACCACATGTTATAGAAGGTAATAAAAGTGATGTTATACAATATAAAGTTGTTATTTGCTTTCAAAAGCAAGGCGGTCCAAAGTTATGACTTTAATTAGTTAATATCGCTTTAACTTTATATTTATACACATACACACACACACACACAAAATATATACATACAAGACGGTGAAACAACTCACCGAAATCTAAGCCAAACATAAGCTCATGCACACCTAAACACAAGAACACCTTCTACCATGCTATAGATAATCTCACCGTGAGTGCAACGGCGAAGACTGTGTCTCAATTGGACCTCGTATGCAAAAAATACGAATTAAATACGAAATAAGATTAATTGAAATGATTAATAAACAAATTACCTTAATTAATCCCCTAATCCATCTTCCTTTCCAAATCAAAATTCTGTACGTGCTTGTGTACTCTCTTATTACCATACACCATTACTCCCCTAGTTCTCATCCAATTCTCGACGAGTTGTCGCATCGCTGGCTCCAATGCACTACACTACGTTCGATTTTCGCAACGGTCCCCATCACAACCCTTCCAATGCAGGAAAATCATGACCTAGCACTCTCCACGCGATGTCAAAATGTCGCACTTCATATGACAAGGCTAAAACTATGACTGTTGGTGCCTACGGGTGCGTGCCGCCAAGAGAAACTCGACCACGCTCTTTGTTTCGCACAACTCGCCTTCAATCATCGCCTATGTCGAACCCTAGCTGACGGCCACAAACATCGACCATCCCCCAACACTGCTGCACCTACTAATATCCACACGAATGTGATGCCCTCCTCTCCATGAGTCCAATGAATCCAATCTCATCAACTTGAATGGCTTGTAGCTCCCGAAATTGGCCTAGACCCGCAACCCATTAACTTGGACCCATTGGATTTTTAAGGAAAGAAAGAAAAGAGGAAGAGAGAAATATCTGGTTTGGGTAAAGGTGTACATATACTATACACACACACAAACATGCACACACACATATATACATACATACATATACATACATACATATATATATATATATATATATATAAAAGCTAGGATCTATAACCCCCTTTATTTAGCTCCGTCATGTTGCACCCTGATATCAGCCACATGTTAATATTTAAATATTTGGTCATGTGAGAGGAGAGAGAATATGCCAATTATTTGAATATTATTATGTGGTTGATATCAAGTGCCTGCATGATGGAGTTAAATAAGGAGGATTGTGGATCCTAGCTACACACACACACATATTATTAGATTCCTCAAATAAATAGCCAAACGTTTGGAGCTCATATGATTACATAGCACATCGGATCGCCATAAAACTCGTCGACTTACATCACTTCACTTTTCCAGTCCCGATGAGATAAATTTTGTCGCTGTCGAAGACAGTGCTCCATGATGATAATTTTATGTGTTTTGAGGCCATTTATCGATAAAACGATTTTTGGTCACATTCTCGATATTTCTTTGAACTATTTATTTTTGTAAACATTTTTCTAGAACAAGTTATCGTCATTAGTTACTAACTAAAATGGGGTTAACAAGTTTATTAAATCAATTCAATCGCATTAAATCCAAGATTCAAATATTTAAATACTTCTGATATTTAAATACGAAATGTCTGAAATTCGAAGTCTTTACATTCTCCCTCACTTGAAACATTTCATCCTCGTATACCAACATGAGCAACCAAAGTAACAATCACACATCAATACTTAACAGTATTAACAATTACCAGCAAATAGGCTCACATTTTGCTCAGGCTCAGAAACCTCCTCATTGCATAAGGATGATAAATAACCTACTAAAGCGTATCTTACGCTCAACAGCCTCAGGTTATTAGTTAATCGGTTATTCATATACCTTAAATGATTCGAAGAGTCCTTTTCAAAACTCTCCATAAGCCAACAAATATAGTATGCAAATATGTTAAAGCCCGCACGATGTACATAGACCATCCTTATGCAATATCAATCTGGATTACGTAGGTTTCATTTCCAAACTAGTATAGATCACTTGACCTTTCTAGTGTGGACTTCGATCAGGTTCCTTGATTAAAAACCTCTGCTCTTCTTACATTGCCATATACTATGACTAGAAAACTTAGCAATCATATCAAGAATCCATATCAAGTGTTCGTCGTTAGGAATCGAGTGAAAAATCCTTGTCAAGACCGGTGTAAATTACCTTGAAATCATGTACTGGAATCTTAGATCAAGAACTGTCATGTGAATAAAATGATCTATGTGCAACTTACATACTTTATTCTATTGGTCTCTTAACTACACCAATTTCTTTTCATTTTAAATCACATTCACCCTCACATATAGTTTTTCTCATTTTAATACTAAAATCACTTATGAATTATTTCATAAAACGTTGCGTAAGTTTTTAAAATTTTATAAAAACATCTTTATTTAAAAACCATTCCATAACTTAAGTTCATATTCGTATAATACTCTACTACATGCTAAGAGTATATACACTATCTCAGATTCATTTTACTTAACAAGGATGTTCTGCAAATTAAAACTTGTTTAAAATTTATTATCTTCTCAATTCATGAGTTACAAAAACTCATGTTTTATATTTTCACAATACACTTAGCTTCAAGTTCTATAACGATTCGGAAGTTTCCGACTGTCTAAAATCGTCGAAAATCTGTTTTATTTTAACAAATGAAAATTACCAAACAACATATCATAACATGATGCACATAGCATACTGTCCTAATGCATATGATGCATGTGTCTATAAAATAACTTAATAAAGTTTTCCAATTTCTTCACAGAAAAACTTTAGAACTAAACATCCGTGTTTTATTTCAAATCATTTTGAAATAAAAATATATTTATAACTTTTGTATATCAAATCATACTTTTGAGACTTATATCAATTTTTTTTTACCAAAAGAACCTGTAGCAAACTATTATGGTAGCATCCCCTACTTTGAAACTCGTAAATGAACGTCGATGATGCTGTAGTCATCACCAGAATTATTTTCCAGCGACGAAAGTGAGTTAAGTACTTTCTATCTACTTTACAATCCTTTGAAAATATTTTTATTCATAAATATCTTTAAATAACACTATTACTATTTTCTCTTAAAAACCTTGAAAAATAATTTTCCACAACACCAGGATTTAAGGTATCAAATTCTCAGTCTAAATCCTTTTTTATTTATAAACTATTTTTATATAAACTCGCCTTCTTATATAAAACCTTTTCACAAATATTTATCCTTAAAATATATTTCTTTTATTTTATAATACACAACGTTTATTTTTTTAACCCAATATTAGTATCGAACGCCTTATAGTCAAACTGTAAAACTTAGTTCACAAGGTATTTGTTTCAATGTCCCCATAAGTTACTATCTACCCAACCCATGTAGTAAAAATGGTAAGCTAGTTATAAATCAAAAACCAATAGTAAATGCTCATAAATTGACTGAGCATGACTAATCTTATACCCAACACAATTGTGGTCATGTTTCATCTCGTAGATTTTAGTGACTCGATATCATATTAGGGGAGATCTCAGACGAGACGAGTGCATCTCTGGCGCCAATGTAACCACCCGCAAATTCATTACTTCAGAAAAATTTTAAAATATTTCAAATATAGGATTTCTTTTACATAAATGATAAAGTTTTGAAAAATAAATAATATTTGTAATCTTATTTTGAATAAATATTTACAAAAAAAATTTACTTTGGAAGATTTATCGATAAAAGATCGAAATCCGTTTTCTCAACAAACAGCTCTTAGACCATTCGACATCGTGCACAAAGCTAGATATATACACTCATTTATATATATATGAGTGAGAATACGTAATAAAATTATTATTTTTATTTTTGAAAATAAAATGTCTTTAAGACATTATCAAAGATATCACTATTTCGGAATAAATAATTTTTGAATTTAAATTGAGTTTAAATGATTTATTAATTATTTTAATTATTAAATAAGCCCTTTTAATTGTTATATAATGATAGAAATATTATTTTCAAACTTTATTTACAAATATGTATATGTATATGTGTATATATATATATATATATATATATTAAATAATGAAATCGAAATCGGAATACGTAACGATTCAATGTAGAATAGTTGTGCAACGTTGTGGATCCTTGTGACGTACATATGCATATATACATGTCACATGAACACATATATATACATAATATATATATATATATTACAAAATATCTAAGATATTTTCCTAAAACTGCATCCTTAAGTAAACCCAAAGTCAACCTCTTACACCCTAAATACAAGCACATGGCTACACACATGGGGGGGGGGGGGGGGGAATGTTCGACCGTGGATGATGAGGTAGGAGGGGGTGGGGAGGTGAGGCAATGATGATGAAATGGCAAGTAAATATCATGATATTTTTATTCACATTTTTGCCTATAAATACCACTATCCATCTTCACTTCATTTACTCATAAATTCCTAAGTCTTCTTCAATTCTTTATACTCCACTTTAATGGCCTCTCGCTTAAAGAAAATTATGGCAAAAAGTAACTAAAATTATATAGTGTATATATATATTATACAAACACTTCAAAACTAAAGAAAATCCACTCCTTTCCCCCCTTGAAACCCACAACTACCTACTACCACCAAAGGTCGAGCGTTTCCCCTCTTCCAAGCAAATCCATGAGCACCCTACCACCAGAAGCCAAGGCCGAGCCCATCTAGGAGCTTTAGTGCAAGCTTAGCAAGCTAAAATTTTCGAATAGCAGAGCTATAGTGGTTTTAAAGTTAGTTCGATTAAATCCATGGTGAGGAACTTTATTTATATTATGATATATTGGATGATATATATGTTTGGCTATGCTTGGTTGTGATGATTGTGAACCATGTTTGGATAAGATAATATGTTTGTTTGGATGTGTAAACAATTTACGTTTAACACACGTCGAATATCAGAAAAGAAATCACTTTCCTTTAATAAATGAAATGCTGCATATGAGATTGTTAAACCTCTTTAAAATGATTTAAAACGATTTATAAATGTTCTATAAACACTAAAACTCAATTTGGTGAAGTTTTGACAAGTTATGAAAATTGAGTCAAAAATAGGCACTTCGCGTAATGGTAGTTCGCGATTTCGCGCTGTAAGAGTTTAAACCATTTATATGACGAAATCGGAGTCAGACTTCATTATAATAAGAATTTTCCGAACTCTTATAATCATATTTATAAAAAAAGAAAAAGATTGAGATTTAGTTTGATAAATTTTAAAATATGAGCAAATTAAGTTTTCAAAATAGTCGCGGTTTGGCTGTTCGGAAACCAAAGCGATAAATTCTTTAAAATTGATAATTTTAGTTCTTTAAAAATATGAAATAAATTCTATAAACATATTAAAATGTTTTAAAAGTGATTTGAGTTATAAAAATGGATTTCTAAATGATCGAAAAGTTGTTTTGATCAAATAAGCCTTAAATCGGAGCACTATTCGCAGCAATTTTTGTAGCACTTTTAATAACTTTTGAAATATGGCTTTAAACATAAGTATACTTTCCCAAATCTTTTATACTTATTTTAAAATAAATAATTAAGTATTTTAAAGATAATATAGAGGTTTTATATTTTATTTTAAAGAGTTTAAATAAATGATTTAAAGAAAAGCTGTTATAATTAAGTGATTTTATCTTGTCTCTAAAAGCCGATAAGTAGACTGGATTTTTCTATTTGTGAGATCTAGATGTGAGTTGCTTAAACTAAGGAGATGTTCAGGAGCAATCAGTGCCTTGGCTCACTTGGTCTCTTTCCTAGGCGAGGGATAGATAAGGTCGAAATGTTGGAAACGAGGCAAGTATAAAAGATTTAATTTTTCCAAATTTAATACAACTTGGATTATATAGGAATAATCTTATTATACTTGGTATTAAATTCCAAGGAGGGAATACGTACTATCCATGTGAAGTTAAAAGGTGATTTCACCATTATTCGATGGATAGTAAAGGTTGAATACAAAAATTGATGTTGAGTAGAATTAGTATAATTTATGTTGATCCTTTTTACCCAATAAGGTTTTGTAATATGATTATGAGAAATGATTTGGATTTGGTAATTTCCAAAGTTAAAGAGAGGTTTAATGATTCCGTATATATTGGAAAAGAATATGATTTAAAGATTTATATATCTAAAAGAGATATTTTATTGGATAAAAGATATAGATAAATGAAATGATAATCACCCTCAAACTTAACATCTTTTATCGATGATTGGTTCGAAGATCGGGGTCGGATTTGGATGATTCCAATCTGAAAACCACTTCAAATCAATTTACGCATTCAAGGGTGAAGACATGGAATGAAGGGCTGCTTGTCATTGACACTCAGAGGAAATTTCTTATATCATATATATGTGCCAGTAGTATCTTCATTCGATCTTCGATGCAAAGGCTGCTCGCTACTAATCCTAGAAGTGATTCCCGACAGGATGTAGTAGGAGAGTTCCTTCGGTTTGTCATGTTCCTGGATAACTTTTATGGACGAATGTCTGACATTGCATTTCTAACATACACGTACATTGATTTTTACAAACGTACATATGTTTGGTGGTGTAGCAGGTAACTTTCCTATACTTAACACCCTTCTCTGAGACATACGAGCTCAAAGGTTGTACATTTGTGGAAATCAATAGTGTGTGATGGAATTGGCAATGTGGCATTCAAAGTGGAATGTGCTATGTGAAAGATAATCGTCACCTCGGGCCTCATCACTCGGAAATGGCTTAAATAGGGCATGCCATAAGGCTATGTGATTCGCAACCATTAGGGTATTGTCATCACCTTTCTAGATTACTTTTTATATGTCGAGTATGCTGTGTATGCTATGGGATCCCGAATAGGTCGGTTACGACCGGGGTGATGTCATATTCGGTTCTATCTGCCACCAGATGAGTCTATGGGTAGGCTTGTCTTGCTAGGTGCCGAGGTTTCAAAGGTGTCGATCCTCGGTACATCCCTCTAGAAATGTAATATATGGAAGGTATCTCCTTACCTGCCATTGTATGGAAATCCATTCTCCAATAAGTGCCTTCAAACTTGATTGTAGAACCTATTATGCTGGAATTTAATTAATGTAACAATTTCGGCTAAGGTTATATATGTTTACTTGTAAAGTGTTTTCAAAAGATTGTCATTAAAAATAATATCTCTTTTTTTGCACAGTAAAGATTTTAGTTATCATAAGGTAAAAATTCATTCCCTGTTTATGTGCGGCGTGGTCTTATGAGATACCCTTTGTTTTCAAATATCCATATTTTGAGTTTCTCATACCAGTCCCATGACTCACCAGGAGTTTATTTTCCTTTTCCCTTAAACTCTAGGTGCCCTATTTTTCGGGCAACTAAGTAGTTAGGTAGCATGGAGCATTTTAGAAGGAACACGGAGCATGAAGCTGAAGGGTCTTATGTAAATAGTCATCTAATTTTATTTCGACTGTATTATCTGTTTTGTACCTAACAGCACTTGTGAGGATAGCTAGTAATAACTATCCTGGTTGGATTAGTACTTGCTAGAACTCTGATGGAGCAATTTGGAGTAATTGCATGTAGTACTCATATGTAGAATTAAATGTTGAATGCAATGCGAGATTCTATTTTATTTGTCTTCTACCTTTATTTTCTTTTACCCTATGATAATCTACCTCTCCGACACTTGGATTTACGGCACATGAATACCGGAGATGTATTAGTATCAATTTCTAAGGTCCAAGGAGGTGGGTCATCACATTTCATATTGGAGATTATGGTTGAGCGAATACCTAAGCCTTGATAGGGTAAACTCATTAGAGATAGGGTTAGTAATACCCTATAATTTGTTTAGTCAGAGAGAGCGCGTATTTGAAATTTTATTCGAATAAGTATGTTCGGGTTTTACACCCATTCCCTAAGATAATTGCATCTGTAATTCTAAAGATGTTTCCTTACTATATGCAGATAGTAGGAGATGAGTAATAGAAGAGGACGAAGGGGAGGTAGCAACATACAGCCACCAATGGTCGATCAAATTCTATAGTAATTGAGGAAGAGGTAATCCCTATGCAACCTCAAATTAACTTTGCTACTCTGTGCAAGAATTACACCAGTTTGGGTGGTAAACCATTCAAAGGAATGGAGTCCATTATTGAAGTTCAGGCTTTGATCCGCTCTTGTGAAAGAATTTTTAAGGGATTGAATATTAGATATGAGCAAAAAAGGTTCTTAGGTTCTTGGCAGTTACAAGAAGGGGCTCAACATGGTGGGGGTCCATAACTCTGAATTATTCAGAAAATATTTTCTCATGGGAATGGTTTAAGGAAGTATTTGAAGAACAATATATGCCAGCTGTAGGAAAATCCCGCCTTTATCATGGTTTTATGTATCTAAAGCAAGGAGAGATGTCCGTAGAAGAATATTCCAACAAGTTCAGTGAATTGTCCCGTTTCGGGCCAGGATTGATAGACACTCCTTTAAATAAAAATGAAATGTTTATCTGGGATGAAGGGACAATATCAGGACAGGATGACCAGACATGTAAAGGGAACCTTTGTAGAATTGGTAGACATGGGTTTCCGATATGAAACTCTAGAAAAAAAGAATCCGTGCATAACTCAAAGCAGCAATGATAACTGGAAATAAAGGATTCTAGGAAAAGGTCATGGCAAGGCAAGCCCGAAGGAGGACCGCAAGAAAACAATTTGTAGGATATTACTTGTTATAATTGCCAACAGATGGGTCATTTTTCCACCACCTCTAAGAATCCTAAGGCTTAGGATAGGAATTGCTACAATTGTCACAAACTAGGGCACTAGAAAAAGGATTTCCCATGGATAAAGAAAGGAGAACATGTTAGAGTCTTTGCCATTAAAGTTGAACCCTCAACTTCGACTAATGCAAAGGGCAAGAGAGTTCTTGAAGGTAATATCTTTATTAATAAAAATCTAGTTAAAGTATTATTTAATACTAAGGGATTCCCATAGTTTTATTTCTAAAGAATTGGTTGATAAACTGAAACTTACCACAAAGATATTAGATACCCCTATATGTATCTCTAACCCCATAAGTGGTAAAACTAATCTAGGTATAGTTTGTAAAAAAATACAAGTTCCCTACCTATCCCAATAATTTTCATGTAACCAAATCGTCCTCGATTTTATTGGATTTGGGATTATACTCTGTACGGATTGGTTGTCTGAATATAAGGCTATTCTTGATTGTGTTAAAAGGACAAAGCATTTAGAAAATAAAAGAAGTAAACCTTTTAAAATAATGAAAAATTAAGTCTAGTAATGGATAGTTTTATGTATGCTCTAAATTCGTTTTAAAAACGTCTAGAAGAAATACCAATTGTTAAGGAATTTTCGGATGTTTTTGAGGAAGTTAAAAGTTTATCCCCACATAGGGAAATTGAATTTTGAATATACTTGATTTTCGTTGTGAGGTCTATTTTTTACTCTTCTCGAAGAATGGCCCTCAGGAAGTAAATGAATTAAGGAATCAAACTGATGAATTATTAAAGAAAGGACTAATTAGACTAACTCGCTCAAGTTGGAGCTCAACGATATTTTTGTTGCAAAGTCAGACGGCTTCCAAAGACTTTGTGTAGATTATCGAGACCTAAATAAGCAAATGATTGAGAACAAGTATCCTCTACCCCGTATTGATGACTTATTTGATCGACTTCATGGTGCCCGAATATTCTCTAAAATGGACCTAGGTACAGGATTCCATCAATTAAGGATAACAGAAGATTGCATTCCTTTAACTGCATTTAGAGGACCAAATGATTTCTGCGAGTGGTTGGTAATGCCTTTTGGACTAACTAATGTGCCTGCTTATTTTGTGGACCTAATGAATAGAGTATTCAGTGATGTGCTCCACAAATTCGTGTTGGTTTTATTAACAGTATTCTTATATATTCAAAGACCAAAGAAGAACAAAAAATGCATTTAGAGACTGTACTAGAAATATTAAGAAGGAATGTGCTCAAGGCTACGTTCTCCAAATACCACTTTTGGAAAGAAAATGTAAGATTCCTTGGAAATGTTGTGTCAGAGGAAGGAATCTCGGTTGAACCAGGGAAAATTATAGCCATTCTAGATTGGAAGCAACCACAAACTTCGAAGGACATTCGCAGCTTCTTAGGATTGACAGGGTAATACCGAAGATTTATTCAAGACTTCTCTAAGATTTCCTATCACTTAACGAAGTTGACTATGAAGGATGTTAAATTTGAATGGACGCCAAAATGTGAAAAAGCATTCCGGGAGCTTAAGAAAAGATTAACTACCGCTCTAGTCCTGATTATTATTGATGAAAACAGCAGTTTGACCGTTTATACTGATGCTTGTGGAGAAGGAGTGGGCGCGGTACTGATGAAACATGGGAAGATTATCGCATATGCTAGTAGGCAGTTAAAGGCGCATGAGCGAAATTATGCAACACGCGACTTAGAACTATTAGCCGTTATGTTCGCACAAAAGATTTGGAGACATTATTTACTGGGTAAGAATTTCTCATAGTTTATTTTGATAAACTTTGTTTGACCTTGGTAAATAATATTCCTTCTTTAAATAGGTGAAAAGTTCAAACTCTTCACAGATCACAAATCTTTGAAGTATCTATTCACGTAGAAGGACTTAAATATGAGACAGCAGTGTTGGTTAGAATTTCTCACGTCATATGATCTAAATATTATATGTACACCCGGGAAAGCTAATGTAGTAGTAGGTGCGTTAAGTAGAAAGCATGACATTATAGCTTATCTGGTAGTGACTCCGACTCTTCTAGAGATAATTTCCAAGAAACAAAAAGAAGATCTGCGTCTAAGGAAGACTATTAAGGATATAAGCAGAGGATAGAATTCAAGCTTTGAAGTAGATAACCATAGGATATTACGGTTAAATGTAAGAATTTGCGTTCCCAATATTGACAACTTAAGACAAGAAGTGTTGACTGAATGCCATCCGTCCAAGCTAAATATCCACCCTGGAGTTAACAAAATGCACAAAGACGCGAAATGAACATTTTGGTGGAAAAGCATGAAGAGGTACCTCTCTATCCATGTTAGTAGATGTGACAATTGCCAGCAAATTAGAAGCGATCAGCAAAAGACTGCTGGATTACTTCAACCTCTTGAAGTTCCGACTTGGAAATGAGACTGAATATCGATGGATTTCAACGGCTTACCTCGATCAAGAAAGGGAAATGAAGGCATTTGGGTTATCGTAGATCGATTGACCAAAAGCGAATACTTTATCCCAGTAAATCCAACAAGGACTGCTGCAAGTCTTGTAGAGATATACATGAGGGAAATTGCTCGATTGCATGGTGTCCCAAGCAGCATAGTCAGTGATCGAGACCCAACCTTTACCGGGTAAGTTCTAGGAGGAATTACAAACAGCTTTGGGAATGAAGCTGCGTTTAGGCACCGCATACCATCTCCAGACCGATGGGCAAACTAAAAGGGTAAATCGAGTATTGGAAGATCTTTTGAGAGCTTGTATCTTAGATTTTGGAGGTTCATGGGAAAACTATCTTCATCTGGTGGAATTCTCTTATAATAACAACCATCATGCAAGTATTGGCATGACACCGTATGAAGCTTTATATGGTCGTCCATGTAGATCCCCAACATGTTGGGTCGAAACTGGAGATTAGTTAGTACTTGGTCTTGATATAAGAAGCCTTAGAAAAGGTAGACTTCATCAGAAAGAAGATGAAAGAAGCCCAGAATAGGTAGAAGAGTTATACTGATCGAAGGCGTAGAAATTTGAAATTTTGTATTAAAGATTTTGTACGTTGATAGTCTCTCCGATGAGAGGAGTAATAAGATTTGGACTAGCAGGGAAGTTAGCACCTCGATTTATTGGAAAATTTCCATTCTTACACGGATTTGCCCATTAGCCTATCGTGTACAATTGCCCAAAAAGTTGTATGATGTGCACAATTGTCTTTCAGATATCCCATCTACGGAAATATGTGCATGATCCAGAACAGATTATAGAAATAGCTACCCATGAAGATTTAGAAGTAGAACCAAATTTTGCAGTTATCAATCGAGTAGTTCGAATCGCGGATCATGATGAGAAGTGATTGAGAAGGAAGGTGGCAAGGTTGGTTAAAGTTAAATGGAGTGGTGATGCCGAAGACTGCACATGGGAAGAAAAGATAGAATGAGGACGGCTTATCCTGAGTTTAGGATTGATGTATAGTTTGCACGTGGTATAAAGATAGTGTACTCACCGCCCGTAGTGTGGTCACTTATCATATCTTGTATATATTTCCCCATATTATATATATATTCCATTTCAAGTCATTTTCTTCTTATCCTTAATTTCGAGGACGAAATTCTTTTAAGGTGGAGAGTATGTAACGACCCGCAAATTCATCACTTTAGAAAAATTATAAAATATTCAAATATAAGATATTTTTTTACATAAATGATAATGTTTTGAACAATAAATAATATTCACAAAAAAATATACTTTGGAAGATATATCGATAAAAGGACCGAAAACTATTTTGTCAATAAATAGCTCTTAGACCATCCGACATCATGCAAAGGGTTATATACATACACTCATTTATATATATAAGGGAAATATGTTATAAAATTATTTATTTTATTTTTGAAAATAAAATGTCTTTATGACATCATCAATGATATCACTATTTTGGAATAAAAGTTTTTTGAATTTAAATTGAGTTTACATGATTTAATAATTATTTTAATTTTTAAATAAGCCTTTTTAATTATTATATAATGATAGAAATATTATTTTCAAACTTTGTTTACAAATATATATATATATATATATAAACACACACACACATATATATATACATATATACATATATATATACATATATATATATACATATATAGATATATACATATATCTTTACTACTAATAATAAGAATTCCACGAACTGTTTCCAACCGCGTCTTTTTGAATTTCCAGATATACCCTTTCGTGTTTTTTTAAAATACCAAATATACCCTTCCTCTGCCTGCACTCCCGCATATCTCATTCCCGCATTTCCACTATATTCCTGAAACTAAAAAACCATAATTCCCCTTTCCCACTCCCACCGACTCAGAAACTAAAACTAACAATCGATTTCCAAACCCTACGTAGCAACAACAACAATTAGCGATTAACTATGGTTAGCAATTAATGAATATTATCACTTTTCGATGATTAAGCTCAACCATTGTTGAGCCGATTTCCATTAGACTTCGATCGCAGGTACTTTTCTGTTGATTTCCATTTACTCGAACGAATTTTAAGTATGATCTGTTATCCTACGCAGCAGCAACGATGATTGGCAATTAGGGACAGTTAGAAATTAACGAGCCAGTGGAATTAACGGTGATAACCTTAACAACGATAACAATGACGATCACAGGTAATTTTAAATACCATCTATTAAAATTATCCTGAACGGATTATTAGTCCTATCAAGTAAAGAATGTAATTGGTTATTATATTCCCTGACTTCTTCACGCTGCTTTTTGATGGAAGGTGTTTCATTATTCCATTGTTTTAGTTTAGCTTTAACCCTCTTTAATTTATATAGACGCTGAAATAAAGCATTGCCATTGACAAAAGCAGATAAACCAGAATAAATTACTTCCTTATAGGCACACATTCAACCCAGGCGTTGTTAAATATGAATGAAACTTGGTGCTACTACTTTTGAGTTGAGATAAGTTGTAATAGAAGTGGACAATAATCACTTGAAGCATGATTAAGGATAGTTGCATTATAATTTTTAAATATTCACGAATTCATAATTTATGACAATTCTATCTAATTTACTATGTATAGACATATTAGTCCCCCTCTTCAAGTGAAACAATTACCAACTACATTAGCTTTAAGTAAAATGATGAATTTATGCAGCTAGCAAGATCATAATTCATTTTTAACCCAGAAAAGCAGCCACCTATCATAATTCATTGATTTACTCGACTTTCCCCTTAATCATTTAGAATAAGAAGATAGGCCTGATATAATAGTATCTGTAACATTATTATTTGAAATGGTATTTTGCTTAGTATCTAATGAAAGGTTTTGTTTTGATTAGATTTGTTCAGCAGCAACAGGACTGGACTCTGTACCAGATTGTTCAAAAGAAGCATGTCCATTTGTTGAAGAAGTAGAAGAGTTAGATATGTTAGCAGAAGTAGTAGACTTGAACTCTTGATTCTCAGTAGAAGATTGTACTTCCAAAGGCTTTGGTGAATGCTGAAAGTTAATGTTGCTATCAGTAGAAGTAGAAGACTCGATCTTCGATGGTTAGCAATTAACTACGGTTAGCAACTAATGAAGATTTAATATATTTAGTAAAAAACGCTAACAATTAAGCCTCTATGAAATCTAAATAACCAAAATAATCAATAATACTTAGTAAGTAAATGCTAGAAGACATTTGTGTTGACTTTTCTACAGTTATTTATTGGCAAGATCTCCTATAGTTTCAAGCTATAGTTAAGCTCCAAGACAATAATGGTTTGTTATGCATAAGTAAATTAGCAATTATGATCATAAATCAACTGAATTGGATAAGCTAAGTGTACAAAACTATCATGAAGACCCTAGACAATAGTCATTCAATTATACTAGCCATTGATAAGATCATATTTCTCACTTACAAAATATTATTATATAATCACAAGTAAAAAAGAGAGTATAGAGATGCCTCGATATAAAACTTCCAAGTTCCAACCCTACTGCATGTGTAGTTCATAAAAGGTTCGGGCATATTTTTTTATTCTTGGGAATGAATTATAGAGCTGCTATATTTTGCTAATTTATTTTTTGGAAGATAACATCTATTTTCTTATGCTGCAATAATACGCTTAAGTGGTGATTAGCTCCTCATACATCTCTATTGTTGGAAATACTAAATTGGCACTTTGCCCCATGGCTGCTACTATTTTTAACTGAGATCTTGCTTGGATATTCATATCGAATCAGTAAATATATGTTTTAGTTGTTTTAATTTTGTAATTTTGTTAACATGTTAGACTGCATATCTTTATTTGGTGGTATCTGAAGGTCAAATTATAGTGGAACTACAAAAAAGTAAAAAGTGTCATACTACTTGATATTTTTCTTCCTTGAGTTTACTAGATAGCATGCATATTATAATGGAGTAAAAAGTGTCATAAATTTTTATCCATCCGCTTAAGTCTAAACTCCTAAGTGCACTTAGAGTTTTCAGGTTGAGAAACGTTATAAGTAATTCTTTATCAGTGAATTTCATGCCTACTATACTGACTTTTTTTAACTCGATTACACACAGGTCATATGATTGTGAGAAAATCATCATCCATGCCAATTCATTGCTTCGAATCAAGTACAGTAAAGAAAGGTAATCTTTTATCATACCAATTTATCTTCTTTCTGCGGATTCAGTTTCTCAACTCTTTATGATAACACATTTAGTTACAGACAACACTTTTATTGTCTCTCTCAAGTTTTTGATCGCTTCTATATAACCTCTAAAAGTAAAATCGCTGCATTCTTCCAATCTCATACTCTTCATCATTGACAGCCTAATCAATGCTTCATCTATTAAAGAGTTGCATCTTTGTATAACAATCTCATTCAATCCTTCATAACCCTTAAGACATTCCCCCATTAACTTGCACAAACTCCCATTGTAACAAACTTAAGCTTATTAACTGACTCTATTTTTGAATTGTTGATTTCAGTGGGACTAAAAAAAATTCTAGATGCAGCACATGCATAGCTTGAGCGCTGTTTTTGATTGCTTCAAGAACTTCATCGTCTACCTTCATCGTAACATATTTTAGTCTAGCTAATTTTGGTAGTTTTGATACAACTATTACCATTTCAGAATCTTTAACAAGATGACATTTAACTACTATCAAAGAACTAACATTTAAACACTTGCTTGCAATAGATTCAAGCTACTCATTACCAATCAATAGGCATGGATCAATCGTTAAATCTAAAAGTGCCGAAAACCTTTTTGCTATAGATGAAAATCCATCATCGCCAATTCTAGGAAAGGTTATTAAGTGTAGTTTTTGAGTACTTTTGCACCATTTTGCAATTACAGTAAGCCTTAATGATTTATTATGCTAATTTAATTCTTACTTCTTTCGTATTTACCGAGTAGAAGAATTTTTTTCCAATTTAGTATCAGTTTCATACTTAATTTTGTTCAATCTTATGTTTTATTTCAAATGAATTTCTGTGTACCTATAGCTTTTAGATAGATATTGGAAACTCAAATAATAGAAGCTCAGAGGGTCACAGGAATTGTTACAAAGATTATAACTCAATAGTAGCACATGAAGCCGCTGAAAAGAAAATTCAAAAAGTATTTCTGTGTTTCATTTATTTGAACATCTACTGCAAAGGCTTAGGGTTCATTGAAGCATATAAATCAACAGTTCACAAATGTCTTAAATTTTAGCTTGCAAGAAAACATTCCGAGCTACATGGATTTCAACTCTGAGCTTTATAGATTCCTGCTCTCAAACTTAAAGACAAAAAAAGAAAATCTTCTATTAGACCAGTGGTTATCTACACCTTTAAAGGAGCCAAGTTTCAATTCAAGAATATAAACGTTCATAGAGGATAACTGCTCTAGAATTTGAAAAGTTACACCAAATCAGAATAGTAGTTACATGTACTGCAAGGGAGATGAAATAGATAAAAACATTTGCACATGATGGTATAGTTTGGACATTTTCTACATTAAGAGAGATGCTTTTTGTACTATTTTATTTGTTCTATTTATCTTAAAATTATGATATTCTCCGTTGGACTATGATTTTATTGGTGTTAAAATATTTGTGTTGAAAAAATTTACATACACGTTTGTTTTGATGTGTGATATTGGATTACCGTCATGTTTGATTATGTATATTGTATTAATATCCATATTTTATGATATATGAGTACATACATATCATTCCCATTCCAAGTTAATGGTTTGTCAAAATAGAAACCAAATGTTACCCTTTGAGTTGCAGGCTTGATCTTTCCGTTCAACTTTATGATGAGCGCATGTTATCCCAATCGAATTTAAACACTCAGTTGTACCTGCACTATATATATATATATCTGTGTGTGTGTGTATATTGATTCTGATCGATTCCTATATATTTTTATAGTGTGGGTTATATCCTTTTATTTTGCTGCCTATTTTTGTGACTCATCAATTTTAGATAGGTAAATGATGAAAAATACCTAAGAGGCTTCATTTATCTCTTATTGTGACAACAACCAAATTTATCCTACACTTCATGAATCTCTTAGTGTGACAACAACCATATTTTTCCTACCGCCTCCATTCATACAGTGAATAAAAAATATACATGCTTTGAAACATACTATAGATTAACATTGTAGAATTAATGCATACACATTGTGATTAAATACAAGCCCACATGGACGTGCATATTTACTCGTATAATAAATAAGAAGTAAAAATATGATCGGAAATCGAAATCTGAATATGTAATGATTCAACGTGGAAAAGTTGTGCAACATTGTGGATCATTGTGACATACATATGCACATATACATTTGCACATACATATACATGTCACATGAACACATATATGCATACAAATATCTATATAACAAATTTTCTTTGGTTTAACGGCAAGACAAAGGAAAGACAAAGAACGGTGGAGATTTAATATAACGCAGGACAAAGAGAGGCTTCGATTTGGCCAACAGTACTCAAATTACATGCCGTCACCTCTCTGTCTAAATTAGACGGATCCACCTCATGAGTGTTTTGAGGATCGTGGCCCACTCTCTTTGAAACAAACCTACTCCACTACTCCCTCAAACTGCTCTTCTCCGACTTCTCCCACTTCCCCATCAACCCACTTCATATATATATATATATACACACACACACACACACAGACTGGACTTCATCATCATCTACTTGCCACACCACCATCTTACATTTTCAGGTGCTGCTCTCTTCCAATTTTTCGTTCTTCAGCTGCATTTCTGACCCTCAACATTCCCTTTCTGCATTTATGTTGTTGCACTGACTGTTTCGCATTACTTACAATTTCAATTTTTTGCATATACTCTTTTTGGTTGAATGCAGCATACTAACCATGATTTAAATATACTAACTATATTTTCCTTCTTTTGTTCATTTAATACAGAATTCTAACAGTTGATCACCGTGAAGCGGGTATTACTCTATTTCTTTCTCCACTTACGACAAGCTCATTTCCATTGTTCTCCCTTTTCCTCACTTCGGTCATGTATTACATTGCAGAGTAGAACAACAGCTCAGAAGAGACAAATGTTGCAGACCAACATCGTTGTAGTGGAAGAGGCTACAGCTGATGGCATAACAGTTAAGGTTGAGGCTAATGCAACACCGGATAACAAACCAAAATGATGTAAGCTTAAACCGAATGATTATAAAATTTCCCCTGCTTTGGAGGTAGTAGCTGCAGCACCGATGATGGGATCGGTTGATCCTCCACCCACACCCAACATAGGTCAAGTTGCAGATGATGAGAACTTTGCTAATCACGAACCCCCTGTGCCATTATGCATCCCCACTGATTGGACTACAGAGTTTGAGGCTGCTGTGGTAATACACACTGCTTTAAAATGATGGATATCACATTTGTTTTTCTATATGAAGTTATTTATTACTTTTCTTACGTGTAGGTTGCTTGGGCAGAGAAGAATGGATATTGATAGTCTCCTTGCTAAATAATTCCATGTCCAACGTTTCATCTCTGTTCAGTTACTATATTCGTCTTTGTTGTCTTCTGACTGTCAATTCTCATTGTTCTCTGATCTTTTTAGTTGTTTTGATTTTTGTACTTTCCCATGTTTATGTTTCGGATGCCTATGTAATGTCAGTACTTACTTCTCCCTGTTATCTTCAATTTAAATTTCTCTGTTCTTTCTTCAACTGGAATGTACATGTTAGTACAAGATAATGACCTTTCTACCACCAATTTATGTTTTCATGTGCATTAGATTCTGATGTGAGTCCCCCTTCGACTATTATAAATATAGCAAAATAGTTGTATGTTCTTGTGATATGTACATGAAAGTGTTTAGTTACTGTGGGACCATTTTACAGTTTATGTGCACTGTATACAATAACACTGTATACACTACCACTTAACATGTATGTGCAACGAAGTTAGAAGATATACTGCCTTTTGTTAACCAAGTTATCCTCTTCTAACATAACTTACTTTCGTCTATGGTTATTGTTGTATACATTACAGTATTCTTGACTACATATTAAATAATATGGAATAAATGTAACATGTATGATGTTTCTATACCCTTAATTGGTTCATGCTGCAGTACATATTCTGATGCTTCCTTCTCCCCATTCTATCAGTCATTTATTTTTGTATTCTTTGTTGTTGCAACAGTTGGTTGTTGTGCTTCATTTTTGCAACTATACTTCAAATTTGTTCATTCAATTCCAAGGCATTTCTCTTGAGCATTGATATTTACACCCCAGAATCATCTTCATAAGAACTGTTTAAAAAATATGTAAACCAATTAAATTTAGCAGATTATAACATCCACCAACGACCCCACACATTTACTGCCACATGAATTAAAAATATGAAATAAAGATGACAAATTTTAAATGGGTGGTGTTGGGCACATCAACGGTCGATACTTGAAATGAAGAAAGCAGTCTCATTTCTGTTTGTAGTATAGTTTGGAAGCCTAAAAAGGTAACAAATGAGTTTTGAGTTTATGATACAATTTGAAATCAAACCACTATTGTTAAAAATTTTGATTTCTTACAAACTAATACTAAATCTTAATCATCACTGTAATTAGGCTTAAAATATTATATTCTTTTACAATTACGATTCCACAATTATATTAGCTACACTGAAATTTAGTACTCACTGCATTTTCTTCTGATTGTATGATGAGGTGGTTTTCACACTTTGCATCTGCATCCACTGGTGAGGTTTACTATATCATATCATTACATAACAGTACTAACAGTTAGGCTTCTCTTTGGTACAACCATGTAAACATATCAATCAATTAATTTACTCCATCATCTGGCACTAACATGTACGGTCCAATTCCAGAAATAACATGGAGAAATAAATATTGAATAAAGTACAGGCATCTGCAATATACATGTGAAAAGTACAAACATTACAACAAATGAAAAGAGCAGACAATAAGAAATGGTATTTAAGTACACGGTACAAAGATAAATAAACAAACAAAACAAAATTTGATTGAACGATGAAGAAATAAAAGAACAATGAATTTTTCGTGCTCCATTTTTTATCTATCTACCATCTACTGGTACTTCTCTTCTATATAGCCATTTGTAGTAGCTGATGTACACACTATGGGACTTTAGTTTATTTTGGCACTGGCCATCACATTGATGATCACCTCAACAATATTACACTTTTTATATAAATTACCACATTATTCCTCTGACATCTGAACCCACATATTTACGTTCACAAAAGCTCACCAACATGCACACACATGAATGTACATATGCACGCATGCATGCTCACCATCGGTTGTACGGAATAACTCAATATGCACACACATGAATGTACACATGTAGTCGAACAGCTAGCACAACTGCTCGATGTATATATTAGGAAGAGCAGCAGCCAAAAATATAAGCTATTCATCAACGCTATGAGCCATAACTCCATGCATTTGTGTTGCAGATGGGATGTACGAAACAAAGCCAAAATGATATCTATTACATATCCAATGTAACAAACACTTATTCCAGCCTTTACAACTAAAAAATTTGTGCAAATACATGACTGTCTTTTGTGTACATGTTATGTACGTGTCCACTTTGTGTGCCTGCAGGACAACCTAAGGATGCAATTACATCATATGTACAAGCCATAATGGACAAACTTCACTGCACAGACTACGCTCTATGCAACACTGCAGAAGAATTTGAGCCGAAAAACATTCAAACTCTCCACACAACCGCTTTCATGACGATTGTGGAAGAATTCACCAAAGTAAAAGTTGTAACTGCATCAGATTGTACAGAGCATATCAGAATTCAGTACCTGTTAGTCTATGGATCCATGAACAGTTAATAGTTGAAAACTAATCAACAAAAATTTGCTAAATCGTCCTCTATCTGAACAAAAAAAATCCTATTGGTATACGATCCATACTGTTATCCATCACTGAGATGTCCTCTCTGTTCCAGCAACAATACAGTCCTTTAAGCTGCTAAAATTCATTTAAAACCTCATCCTGCATTAATTCATGCTTCAATCTACATACAAAAGGAACTTGCACTTAACCCACTACCCACTTATAACTGAATTGGTGATCCACTTACCATATATGTTACTCCACGTCCTTACATCCAACATTTTTTAGTTCTCCTTCCTCCATGCATTTTTTGTCATTTACTTCTTCCATTTCCCATTCTTATTTACTACAGCCAACTGTACAGCACAAGGTACACTCTAACATCAAATATTCTTTCATCCATGTCAACATTTTCCAGTTTGACTATTTCCCCTATTTTCTACAAAATCACACTTAAATATATGTTATCTACTGATCCAGATCAACAATTTGGCTGTAAGCAATATGGACCAATGTGCAACAATGTATCAAATAAATGCACAATGCCAACATATTTATTCAGTCAAGCAAACATTGCGTAATGTTTTTCCCTCTGATATTTATTATTCCCAAACTTTTATTTTTTTTTAAACTACTTTACCTATGCTGCCTCATTCGTATTAGGACACCAAACTGTAATATGGTTCTCACACCATCAAATCGTTCCTTAGTTCAACAGAACCGTCGAAGACGAGAGAGATTATCCTAATTGCAAACTACGACAACGTCTCAGCCATCATCCTCAACTAACACCATTTGTTAATAGTATGAGAAATCAAAAAATCCACAAATTCAGTTGCATATGCAGTGTACAGAACCTATAGTTAACCTGTCCTCGCCTAACAACATTGACCAGCAATGCTCCAACCCACTAGCATAAAGACTTGACACAATGAACACCCAACGTATATCTACAAAAAAAATAGCAAGCCGCGGTGCTAATCTGTAAGTGTATAGTCTTCTATATTTTGTTCTACAATTACTTCACACTTCTTAATTTTTACTATATCACATTTTTCCCTACCTCCCTTCACCAATTTACTCACATTCCATTAGTGATATGATCAAGATGCCATCAATCCGTTCAGTATCACAAACATTGCGAAGGCAGAGGGGACGACTAACCAATTTTGCAGCTAGCTCGAACATCAACGACGTCGACTGTATGGTCGATCAGCCATCATCAAGTGGTTGCATACCGACAATGAATCAGAATCAATATTTATAAGATACTACTACACAGCTACAACATCATGACCCAAATAACATATCCATCACATGCTCAATGGGTCAATGTACAGACTCCATGTAAGCAATTATTACACCTTCCTTTCTGCTTGAAAAAACAAATATCAATGTATGTATCAGTTTTTATTTCATGACACTTTATTCTACTCACTACCATCAGGATAAAATCTGTCGCTTGCGTTAATACAATATCGAATCGATCCATTCTCAAAAGTTGCGACGTCAAAGAGAAAGAATAATAACAATCAGAGATGGGAGTAATGCACAACATCGAAAATCACAAATGCATATCCTTCCCTCCTGTAACGAAACTGACATCACATTGTAAGCTCTGTCCTTCCATGTACTCCCTTGCTATATAATGTAGCCTTGATACTTATGTACATAATATAGAATAAAAAATGTTCTTCCTTTTAACGAAAATGCAGAAGCCCAGATGAAGAAGGATGTGCTGAAGTTGAGCCAACACAAACTGCACAAAATACTATTCACCAACAATTGCAATCCACCGAATGTCATTTCTTGGGCCTAAGGAATATATCATGTCCATTTTGCAGAGCTCTCCATTGGATCGATGAGCGTTTAAAAGACAGTTCCAAAAGTAACCCACTTTTTGGAACATGTTGTAAATCTGGAAAGGAGAAACTACCAGCGTTAACGCTGCCACCTTCAGAACTTCATCAGTTATATGATGGAACTGACTGGAAATCAATATCATTTCTACAACATATTCGCCAATATAACGCTGCAAATGCATTTACAAGTCTCGGATGTCAGTTAGATAACAGAAATTTGGGTCGACGTGGGATCAATTCATTTACTATACATGGAGAATTACGACATAGGTCAGGTTCCCTACTACCCGACAATGGCGATACACCTATTTACTCACAGCTGTACATCTACGATCCTGAAACCGCATTACAATTTCGACAGGACAGAAATAAAGAACTTAAGAAAGAGGTATTGGAAATTATTCAAATGGTGCTAATGCGCGATAATCATTTCACACGATTATACCGTCAAGCATATAATATTTTAGAAAAACCTGCACATGCAGGTAATCAATTACCCATCAGTCTCCACTGCAATAAAACAACTAACAAACGAGTGTACAATATGCCCACGGATGGGATAGCAGTTATACTACCAGGAGATGAGACTCAACTAAGTGCAACTAGGGATATTATCATACATCTTCGAGGAGGAACACATTTGCAAAGGATTAGTGAATGTCATCCAGCGTATCTACCATTTCACTATGTTCTCCTCTTTCCAAATGGTGATCTTGGTTGGGATATTAATCATACAAAATGGAATCCGAATTTAAATTGACCGACGTCTGATAGATTGACTCAACAACCATACTACAATTATCGAATATTTGAACGAGAAGAAGAATATTCGACTATTTTGCTCGGACGAAAATTGTTTCAAGAATTTATTGTCGATGCATGGGCATGTACCGAGCAAAATAGATTGCAATGGGCTAGGACTCATCAAACTGAACTTAGAAGAGATCTTTACTCCGGTATCACAGACATTGAATCTGATGTCTTACAACTTGATCAAATCGGGAAACGGTTCATTTTACCATCTAGCTTCATCGGAACCCCCGGACATATGTATGAGATATACCAAGACTCTTTAGCTATAACACGGTACAATAGGCACCCAGATATTTTTTTAACAATGACTGCAAATCCTAGCTGGCCAGAAATTCAAAACACTATCATGCAAACCTAGAAACCAAGTGACCGTCCGGATATAATTGCTAGAATTTTTGAGCTTAAAAGACAAAGTTTGATGAATGAAATTGTCGAAAAAGGTATTTTTGGACTGGTACCAGCTTACGTTTACACTATCGAGTTTCAAAAGCGGGGATTACCACATATGCAAGCGCTTTTCTTCATACAGCCTTCTGACAAAATAAGAATGGTTGAACAAGTAGACAACTTGATTTCCACAGAATTTCCAAATGAGTTAGAACGCCCGTTATTGTTTGATACAGTTAAGAAGTGCATGGTGCATGGACCCTGTAAAGGCAACATCCAAGCAGCTTGCATGGAAAATGGTAAATGTTCAAAGCGCTACCCCCGTGAATGGGCTAACACAACAACAATGGATCAAGATGGATATCCTATCTACCGTCGACGAAATGATGGGAGATCTTATATGGTTAAAGGATTAATTGTAGATAATAGAGATGTCGTTCCTTACAATCCTAAACTTTCTGAAATGTTCAACTGTCACATAAATGTGGAAGGTTGTGCAAGCGTATGAGCTGTTAAATATAAATATATATATATATATATATATATATATATATATAAGGGACATGATCGAACAACAATGGCAGTTGGCGACGACAATGAAATCAAACAATATCCTGATTCTAGATACATTGGTCCACCTGAAGCTGCATGGCACATTTTTGGTTATCATATGCACAAAGAGAAACCGGTAGTCATCCGTCTGCAACTGCATCTTCCTGGAATGCATCAAGTTACTTTCAATCCACGTGAATCGGCCGATGTAATAAAATTACCTGGGCAAAACCAAACATCGACTTTGATCGAGTTTTTCACCTTCTGTAGCATTCACCCTGAAGCACAACGATTTACATATCAGGAATTTCCTGAACATTACACATGGAATAAAAGTACACATACATGGTCACCACGATGTACCCACTCAAAAGCTATAGGTTGTATGTATTTTGCAAGCCCAAACTCAGGATAAACTTTATATCTCCATTTATTATTGACTATTACTACAGGCCCAACGTCTTTTGAAGATTTAAGAACAATAAATGGCCATCTTCATCTAACATTTAAATCTGCTTGCGTTGCTAAAGGGCTGTTAGAGGACGACGAGGAATGGGTTACATGTTTACAGGAGGCTTCCTTCTTCAATACATGATATCAGTTAAGAAGACTTTTTTGTATTATTATCACCCAGTGCTCTATATTAGAACCACATCATATATAATATAGATTTTCTATGCATTTATGTGATGATCTAACTCATACAATTAGAACAAATTTCGCAATTCCTAGCCCAACAGAATATCAAATAAATGACTATGGTTTGCATCTTCTTAACAAACTGCTATAGGAATCTGGGAAATGTTTATTAGATTTTCCACCCATGCCACTACCAACTGAAAATTGGAGTGCAGTCAGTCACAACAGACTTATATGGGAACACACCAAGTTGCGATATGTGGGACAAGCAGCAAAGACTGAAAACAATGTCAGGTCATTAAATGATGGCCAACGTAATGCATATATGAAGATAGTTGATTCCGTACAAAATGAGTATGGTTCAACTTTCTTTCTAAACGGAGGAGCTGGCATGGGAAAAACATACTTATATAACACACTTGCACACAAATGCCGTAGTGACGGTCACATTGTAATTAATGTTGCTTCCTCTGGTATTGCTTCACTGCTCTTACTTGGAGGTAGAACTGCACATTCGACCTTCTCTCTTCCTTTAAATATTTTAGAAGATTCATTATGCGGGTTTACAAAGCAACCCATGACAGCAGAACTTCTTAAAAACACAAGCCTCATTATATGGGATGAAGTGCCGATGCAGCATAGATTTTGTGTCGAGATAGTTGATCGATCATTAAATGACATCCGAGATAGCTCAAAACCATTTGGTGGAATTACAGTAGTACTGGGAGGCGATTTTCGCCAAATTCTACCTGTTATTCCAAGAGGTTTACGGGAAGATATTGTTGCATCAACACTACGACGATCAGCGTTATGGAAATATGTACAAGTGCTAACACTAAGTACAAACGTGCGTTTGAAGTCGGATGAAGCAGACAATACTGAATTCTCAGTTTACTTGGAAAAGGTTCTACTACTCACATTTTCTTATACCTTCCATTACTGTCAACAACAACAACTATTACTATTTTAACCTAACTACCCTTTTGCACCGCTTTTCTTCTCAAGTAGGATCAAATACCGAGCTGACAGTCAACATGGACATGATGCACAAATGCAGCAACTTAAATAGCTTAATTACAACAGTTTATCCAGACCTGAACGATATATGCATAGCTCCATCATTTTTTAATGATCGAATAATTTTATCTGCCCGTAACTAGGATGTGAACACCATAAACTCCGCCTGTTTGCACCAGTGTCCGACTACTGCCCATGTTTTCCTAGCTGCAGATAGGTTAGTCGAAGATGGGGACAATGATCGTTATCCAAGCGAATTCCTAAACTCATTAGAGTGCAGTGGGTTACCTCCTTTCAAACTTGAAGTCAAAGTTGGATGCCCTATAATTCTGTTAAGGAACCTTGCTCCTAAGGATGGACTGCAATGGCACCGGATTAATAGTCGTTCGTTGTGCAACACGTATTATAGAGGCTGAAATACTAACTGGAGATAAGTCTGGAAACTTAATTTTCATCCCACGAATATCTCTTCAACCATCATCTTCTGAACTAAGCATAAACATGTCGAGACGACAATTTCCTATCAGATTAGCTTATGCAATGACTATAAACAAGGCATAGGGACAGTCTGTGAAGTATGTGGGTATCGATTTGCGCACGCTTGTATTCACCCATGGACAACTATACGTAGCTCTTTCTAGATACACTACCTTCCATCGTATCTCTATCCTTCTTCCACCTGAACAAGAGGTAACTGCAACGAATATAGTGTACCCTGAGGTTCTACTTTAGCTCACTTTTGTTGCCTGTTATTCAACAGACCACTGTCTCGTGCCTCTCACCGACCAACTTTCAGGTACTCCTTTGTGAACTGCATTGATTTATTATACGATTTGCTGTACTTCAAAACCTTGCTTCTCACCACTCCTCTTCACATTCATAACTAACTTTACATTTTTTTACTCCATATACATTTTGATGACGGGACTTTCATACCCGTCCTTTCATATTTGTTTCCCCATACTAACTTCTGTTCTTTTATATGCAGGTAGCAGTGAATAATGTATACTTTTGGCCCCCGTGCAACTTTTTCATTTTTAATTTCTTCTTCTCTTCAGCTTTCTTATATTTCTTCTCCATGCAATCACATTTATTTGTGTCTGGCTTAGTGCTTGCATTAGAATATTATTTTTGTTATGCTCCATTTATGGATTGGTCAGTGTATATATAACTGACTGGCACTTAGGTAAGCATCAAATTCTGTCTACTGTATCAAAAAGTTTACAGTGTTCAATTGAATATGTCAACTATTAACAGTGGATTATTACTAAATAGCTTATTACTAAATTATGTAATTGGTTGATTTGGACTAAACAATATGGTTTTCTTAGCAAACTATTTCTAATCACCTAAGACTGTTATGTTATTAACAGTGGAAGAGGAAATTGAGTCTATTCAAACTTATAAAGGATAATTTTCGGATGAGACTTTATACGATTAATTTATATAATTTAATATTTGACTTATTATGTTAATTTTGTATAGTTAGATGAGTTAATCTGTGTTATTAACTGCAAAAGCTTAATGAAACAAGTGAGAGATTATATATACAATTAAGTAAGCGTATGTTAAATTTACATGTATGTGCAGTAGATTAAAATATGATATGAATACCTTACTATTGAAATATCATATTACAAATCCAAATTATAATCCACACCACTAAACAAATATAGTCATTACAATTTTTATTATTAATTTGTTGTATATAGGCCTACCAATGATCAATGATACAAGGAACTTGATATTTCTTTCAATGCTGTCTGAACTCTATTTTCAATGAACTAATATATGAAAGATGAGAACTTGAGTCCACTGCTTATTCTGCCAATGATGATGACTAGGTGTTAAAATAAAAGTCAGCTGATTCCTTTATTCCCTGAGTTTATTAGAGTTTGCTTGCCCGTCAAAGGTTTTGGTTTGAGATTGTGTACCAATCAATTCTTTGAAAATATTTTGTTTGAAGGAAACAAGTTTCTTTCCATTGCTATCCATGTTTACCTCCAACATGTAGCTCCTTGAGAATGAATTGAGTTGAAATGTAATAAATGATTACCAAGGATTTTCACTTTATTCGGTGACCGTTTGCTTTCATAATCATTCTCAGTTTGGCAAACACATGTAAGATAAACATCATGTAAAGATTATGACTTTTCCTTTATATAAAGTTTTCTTTTTAATTCTAGATTACATTTACTGTTCTAAACTGCCATTTTTTTCAACATCTTACTCCATTAAACCTTGACATTTTGGAAATGTACGCACATGCGTAATTACTTACACAGACATATGTGTGTGTGGAAGTTATATATTATCAGTATTCCATAGAAATGATATTTTATTCTTATTTTAAGAGTTTTACTATCTAATTTGCAAATAAGCATTAAATCCCGATCATATCACTTGATTAATAGATGCAATTATAGCTATTATATTATTGGACTAATTAAGTTTTTCCACACAAAAAAAAACCAACCAAATTGCAATTTTATATATCTTTTATATTCAACAAATATTACATTCACCAAAAAATTTATCCTTACAAATTATTGTGTTATAAACATATAAATAAAATAAAATTTGTACCCGGGTCGATGGCATGGGCTCCATGCTATCTATATAACAAATTTCCATTTGGTTTAACGGAAAAGATAAAGAAGGGTTGAGATTTAACATGGGAAAAGATATCAGATGGCTATAGTTTGTCCACGTCAGAATCAAAACTAACGTAGTTTAACTTGCTAACTCCATCCATTAGTTCACACAAACTCACTATGCACGATCTTTCAAAACTTCCTCTTCCAGTTTCGCTTTAGAATCGCAATTTCTCCCATTTATTCCTCAAAAAGCTTCTTCAACTGGCAATGGAAAGTACGATCTCTAAGGAGCTAATCGCCATTGCTAATATTTTTTGTCACTTTGATGTTTTCCCTCTTTTTTCAAATCAGCATGCCCTGTAGCTTCAATCCCCAATCATTACAGACAACTATATTTTTTTATACAATATTGTTTACCATGATCAAAATTTGCATCACTGCAACATATAGTTCCATAACCTGTGTATAAAATAAAGTATGCACCCGTGCCATCGGCACGGGCTTCCTACTAGTACTTATACATACAAACACACACACATACATACATACATATATATATATTACAAAATATCCAAGATATTTTCCTAAAACTCACCTTAAGTAAACCCAAAGTCAACCTCTTACACCTTAAGTAAAAAAACATGGCTACACACATGGGGGTTGTTCGACAGTGATTAATGAGGTAGGAGGGGTTGTGGAGGTGAGGCAATGGTGATGAAATGGCAAGTAAATATCATGATATTTTTATTCACATTTTTGCCTACAAATACCACCATCCATCTTTACTTGATTTACTCAGGAATTCCTAAGCCTTCTTAACTTCTTTATACTCCATTTTAATGGCCTCTTGCCTAAAGAAAATTATGGCAAATAGTAATTAAAATTATATAGTATATGTATATTATACAAACACTTCAAAACCAAAGAAAATCCACTCCTTTCCCCCTTTGAAACCCACGGCCACCACCTCCTACCACCAAAGGCCGAGCCTTTCCCCTCTTCCAAGCAAGGCCATGAGCACCCTACCACTAAAGGCCGAGGCTGAGCCCATCTAGGAGTTTTAATGCAAACTTATCAAGCTAAATTTTCCAAATAGCGAAGTTATAGTTGTTTTAAAGTTAGTTCGATTAAATCCAATGTGAGGAACTCCATTTATATTATGATATATTGAATGATATATATGTTTGGCTATGCTTGGTTGTAATGGTTGTGAACCATGTTTAGATATGATAATATATCTTTATGGATGTGTAAATAATTCACGTTTAATACATGTCGAATACCACAAAGAAAATCACTTTCCTTTAATAAATGAAATGGTGTATATGAGATTGTTAAACTTCTTTAAAATGAGTTATAAATTTTATATAAACACTAAAATCCAGTTTAGTGAATTTTTGACAAGTTATGAAAATTGAGTCAAAAATAGGTGCGTCGCGTAATGACAGTTCGCGATTTCACGCTGTAAAAGTTTAAAATCATTTATACGATGGGATCGAAGTCGGAATTCTTTATAATAAGAATTTTCTGAACTCTTATAATCATAGTTTTCAAACAAAAGAAAAAGATTGAGATTTCAATTAGTATATTTTGAAATATGAGCAAGTCAAGTTTTCAAAATAGTCGCGGTTTGGCAGTTCGAAAACCAAAGCTATAAATCCTTTAAAATTAATATTTTAAATTCTTTAAAAATATGGAATAAATTCTACAAATATATAAAAATGTTCTAAAAGAGATTTGAGTTATGAAAATGGATTTCTAAATGATCGAAAAGTTGTTTTGATCAAATAAGCCTTAAAAGCACTATTCGCAGCACTTTTAATAACTTTTGAAATATGGCTTTAAACTTAAGTATTCTTTCTGAAATATTTTATAATTGTTTTCAAATAAATAATTAAGTATTTTAAAGATAATATGGAGGTTTTATAATTTAGGTTAAAGAGTTTAAATAAATGATTTAAAGAAAAGCTGTTATAATTAAGTGATTTAATCTTGGCTCTAAAAGCCGATAAGTAGACTGGATTTTTCTATTCATGAGATTCGGATGTGAGGTGCTTAAATTAAGGAGATGTTCAGGAGCAACCAGTGCCTTGGCTCGCCTGGCCTCTTTCCTGGACGAGGGATAGATAAGGTCGAAATGTCGGAAACGACGCAATTATAAAAGATTTAATTTTTCCAAATTTAATACTACTTGGATTATATAGAAATAATCTTCTTATACTTGGTAAATTCTAAGGATGGAATCCGTACTATCCATGTGAATTTAAATGGTGATTCACCATTATTCGACGGATAGTAAGGTTGAATACGGAAATTGATGTTGAGTAGAATTAGTATAATTTCTATCGACCATTTTTACTGAATAAGGTTTTGCAATATGATTTATGAGAAATGATTTTGATTTGGTATTTCCAAAGTTAAAGAGAGTTTTAATGATTCCGTATATACTGGAAAAGAATACGATTTAAAGATTTATATCTCTAAAAGAGATATTTTATTTGATAAAAGATATAGATAAATGAAATGATAATTACCCTCAAACTTAACATCTTTTATCGATGACTGGTTCAAAGGTACCGGGTCAGATTTGGGTAATTCCTATTCAAAAACCACTTCAAACCAATTTACACATTCAAAGGTGAAGACATGAAATGATAATAAATGGAATGAAGGACTGCTTGTCACTGACCCTTGAGGAAAATTTCCCATATCATATTTATGTGGCAGTAGTATTTTCATTTGATCTTAGATGCAAGGGTTGCTCGCTACTAATTCTAGGGGTGATTCCTTATAGGATGTAGTAAGGGAGTTCCTTTGATTTGTTTTGTTCCTGGACAACTTGTATAGACGAATGTCTGACATTGCATTTCTAACATACACGTACATTGATTTTTACAAACGTACATCTATTTGGTGGTATAAGAGGTAACTCTCCTATACTTAACACCCTTCTCTGAGACGTACAAGCTCAGAGGTTGTATATTTGTGGAAATCAATAGTGTGTGATGGAATTAGCAATGTGGCATTCAAAGTGGAATGTGCTATGTGAAAGGTAATCGTTAACTCGGGTCTCATCTCCCAGAAATGGCTTAAACAAGTTATGCCATAAGGCTATGTTCGCAACCATTAGGGTATGGTCATCACCTTCCTAAATTATTCTTTATATGTCAAGTATGTTGTGTATGCTATGGCATCCCGGATAGGTCGGTTATGACCGGGGTGATGTCATATTCGGTTCTATCTGTCACCAGATGAGTCTGCGGGTAGGTCGGTCTTGCTAGGTGTAGAGGTTTCAAAGGTGTTGATCCTCGGTACAACCCTCTAGAGATATATTGTGTGGAAGGTAGTTCCTTACCTGCCATTGTATGGAAATCCATTCTCCAATAAGTGCCCTCGGACTTGATTGTAGAACCTATCATGATGGAATTTAATCAATAACAATTTTGGTTAAGATTATATAAATTTACTTGAAAAGTGTTTTCAAAATAATGTTATTGAAAATAGTATCTTTGTTTTTGTGTAGTAAAGATTTTGGTTATCATAAGTTAAAAACCCGTTCCGTGTTTATGTGAGGCGTGGTCTTATGAGATCCCTTTGTTATCAAATATCCGTATTTTGAGTTTCTCATGCCAATCCCATGATTGACCCGGAGTTTGTTTTCTTTTTCTCTTAAACTCTAGGCGCCTTATTTTTCGGGTAGCTAAGTAGTTAGGTAGCATGGAGCATTTTGGAAGGAACATGAAGCATGAAGCTAGAGGGTCCTATGTAGATAGTAATCTATTTCTATTTCCGTTGTAGTATGTGTTTTGTACCTACTAGCACTTGTGAGGATAGGCAGTTATAACTATCCTAGCTGGATTAATACTTACTAGAACTCTGATGGAGCAATTTAGAGTAATTGCATGTATTACTCATCTGTATAATTAAATATTGAATACGATGTAAGATTCTATTTTATTTATATTCTACCTTTATTTTCTTTTACCCCATGATAATCTGACTCTCTAGCACTTGAATTTATGCCACGTAAATACCAAGGATGTATTAGTGTCGATTTCTAAGGTCCGAGGAGGTGGGTCTTCAGAGGCAATGTCAGATTTACATCTCGGGGCTTAAAGTTCATCTTAGGACCATCTTAGAGTATATTTTATGTTTAAAATTAATTTGATTACACAATAATATTTACATACTCTAAAATAAACAAAAACTTAAGCTGGCTTGATTTGTAAACTCACAGCAAATACCATCGTCATTGATTACTCAAAATATTTGTTATACCATTTAAACATCTCCACGATTCTAACTGGAAAAAGTAATGCAATTATACTTCAATTATAGAAGATTTTTTAAAAAAACATCATTAATTTTAGCACAAAATGATTTATTACATATATTGTTCATATTTAAGGATTCATAAACTTTAATGATAATGATCCAGTTGCACAAATATTTCCCTAAATCTTTAAGATCAAAAATGTAAAGGGGAATCAAAAAATGAATGTCAAAAGAATAGCAAGAAGCGATTTAGTTTGGTTTACCCGATACTCATCTCTAGGGTTTAATCAAGTCCACTTACAGATTGGATTCAACTCAACTTCATGAAAAATTCTAAACTTTTACTTTACTAACTTCATGAAAAATGATAACAAACTAAACTTATTATAAGTAAAAGAACACCTTAACTTCATGAAAAATTGGATTTCATTAAATAAAACCTAATTGCATACCTATAGAGAGTAAGGAGAATGGTCGACAATGAAGCTGTAGATTGTCGAAAGCGAGAGCGAGCAGTTGGAAGTTGGAAGCAAGCGCGAGCTGTTGGATGTTAGAAGTGAAGTTCAAATTATTTTAGAAGAGGACGGTCGGTTTTAATACATTGTTTACTGAAGTAACAAGGGAGAAATGGTTTAGAACTGTTACTGGAATTAGATAAGAGAGAAAATGGCTGAGTCAATTTTTGATGATGGGCTGAGATGGGCCCAAACTTATTTTTGGAAAAATAAATAAATTGGCTGATACCATAGAATATCGTTTCGGTGTAAATATCGGTCGGCATATGTAAATATCGGCTGATATATTTGAAAAGAGATATCAACCAATATCTTCTGTTTTGTTTCTTGGAAGCTTTCAACCAAGATCTCGGTGCAGGTATCGGTTGAGATATCCGAGATTTGAAACACCGGTCAAGAGTGAAGCTCGATAGGTTAGAGCACAATTTCTTTTATACCCTACTCGAATCATCATTCTTAATTCTTACAGATAGAAACAAGTATACTTTATCGGCTTTAGTGCTTAGTACACGACTAAATATTTTCCATAAACAAGTAAACACACAAAACATGATTAATTCACACAAAGTATGATTAAGTTACATAAATGACTTCTAGTCCCTTTTTTAATTAAGTCTTTATTAATTAAACCTCTTTTATTAGTAAAACTCCTTTTATCTAATAAAAGTTTTTTCATTAATTAAAACTATGCTTATTAATTTATACTCTTAAGCTCCAAACTAATTAAACTCCTAATTAATTAAAACTTACTTATTAATTAATACTCCTTTATTAATTAAAACTTCCTTTATTAATTAAGACTTCCTTATTATTTAATACTTCCTTTATTATTTTGTATATATATTTAATTTCTCTTTATAAAATATATATACTTGTATTCTAGTATTTCACCGTTTATTTACACTCTTTTCAGTACTTCAAAAGGTATGTATATACATATCTCAATGTTATAAGTATATTCACAATCACTTAACAAGATTTACTTATTTTAAAATATAATCCAAGAGGTTAAAAACAAATGTTACTCAAACATTTTTTCTTTAAATCCCTTATCTCTTTTATAAGTTAAATCTTTACTTTTACTAACTTTTTCCAAAGGATTCCACACTTGTTATTACTTTGAAAATACCCATTTAAAAGGCCTAATTACATTCATAAATCTATTCAAATAGTTTAAGATAAATGTTACTTAAACAATGTCACAACAACCCAAAACTGCTTCTCTTATAATTATGTTTAAAATTTTCTTTTAAAGGTCTAATTATATTACTAAGTATAATAAAAAAGGTTGAAGATAACTGTTATTAAAACATTATCACAACAAAACTTCTCTTATAATTATCTATAAAATATTCTTTTAAAGATCTAATTATATTACTAAGTATAATCAAAAAAGGTTAAAGACAAACGTCGTTAACACATTGTCACAACAAACCAAAACCGTTCCATACTTGTTATTATCTTTAAAATATCCATTTGAAGATTTAAATATGTCTTCATTTATTAAAAAGGTAATATACACTTTAATAACTTCAAAAAACCATTTATTAAACAAGGTAATATGCTCTTTAATAACTTCACAAAACCTTTTCGCTTCTATCTATCAAAACTTTGTTTCACAATTTCTATAACTTTTTAAACCACCTTGCTGCCCTATACACCAAAATATGTATAGAGAACAACCAAAATATATTTTATCATAATGTATTCCCAACTAATCACTTAGAACAAGTTTAAACATACAAGGATTCAAAGTGCACTTATAGCGAGTATCGCTATACAGACCATTCCATATCCATTCCAAATTCAACATACATTCCAAACAATCATTTAAACATCAAGTCAAGGCCACATCACATGTTATAGCAAGTAACATGAGTGATGTTATACAATATAAAGTTGTCATTGGCTTTTAATAGCATGAAGGCCCAAAGTTATAACTTTAATTAGTTAATGTCACTTTATATTTATACACACACTGTAACACCTCGCCTTTTCGACCCTTGAATGTTGACACCAATACATCCAGGTTATTAACGTGCCGAGCACCCAAGTGCTGGAAAGATAGAATGTTAGTTAAATAAAAATAAAAAGAAAATAGAACAAGAAAGAAGGAACACATATTATAATTTCAGAGTGGGCAGAAACGATAATATATAATATCAAAAGACAGTACAAAACCGTCACTCTAAGATATGCAGCATTTCAGAGTTACGATTCTAAATACTATCATTAGCCTAGACAGTTATAACAACCTATCCTCACAAATACTGATATATACAATATAGTAATGTAGTGGAAGTAAGAATAGTATGGTAGGCAAAACATCCAGCTCGTCTCCTCAGCTCCAATGAATATCTAGGAAAACCTGCCTTTTTCAGACTACTCAAAAGAGCACACGAGAAATTTAAGAAAAATAAAAACCACACGTCAGATATAAGTTTGGTATGAGAAACTCATGAAATATGTATATAGCATATAATGGTACTTTTGAGACTGCACGGAATGTCGTAACGATTATCTCCTCAAAAGAACTACTCATCTAGTGCGTACATAAGATTATATAATAGATATTGTCTATGCAATGAATATAAATATATAACATAGCCGGAATTATTACATCAATTAGATTCGATAGCATATTAGAAGGTACAATCAAAACCGATAAGGTATGTTTGCACAATGGATTTTTCCGTTGAGACCTCTTCGGTCGACGCCAAATCCAATCTCCTACACAAGGGTTTTACAAGCATCGTATATCTTTAGGTAAAATATACCATTAAGGTAAACACAATTGACCCATTGTCAAAACATAAACATGAACAATGTGAACCAAATATAATTAACTCCCGTCGGTCAACAATCGATAAGTATCTCTAGATTTGGAGTTGATAATATCATGATGCGGGTCAGCTAAACTCTAGGTTGTGCATCCTACTCTATTTTCTATCATTTTTGATATCGAGGTTACATTCGGAATCTTCCACATGAGTCTTCATTACTCGTACATGGATCTACACAAGGATCCTAGCATAAGTCATCCGACGAATGCTAACACCGACCTCTCCCTTAGACTTTAAACTTAGGATAGTCAATTCAATTCTATAGCATTCCACTTCACAACTGATTCTAAAACATAAAAACCGTATCTTAATTTTAAAGTGGTATTCAATGACTAGAATACTTACCGATCCCAGTGTCTTCAAAAATAATTCGGAGAAATTGTTCAAGTTTGAAAGTCGATTATTCGACTATCAATTCAATATAGACGATCATATATGGAAATCAAGTCCCGTATGCTTATCACGTTTTCGATCTCCCTCAGTCAAGAGTGAAGCCAGTAGGTTAGAGCTCAATTGTTTCCATCCCTACTTGAACATCAGTCTTAACTCTCACAGATAGACAAGCCTACTTCATCATCTTTTAGTGCAAAGTAAATGACTAAATGCTATCCATAAACGAGTAAACATACAAATAGAAAGACCGATTAAGTCATATAAACGACTTCTAATCCCCTTTTTATTTGATTAATACATTTATCAATTAAAACCTCTTTTATTAGTAAAACTTCTTTTACCTAATAAAACTTCATTTATGAATTTCTACCATTCTATGAATTTATACTATTCATTTGTACCCTTTTAACACTTCAAAAAACATTCATATACCTATCCCAAATGGTACAAGTATATTCACAAATTATTAACAAGATTTCTTACTTTAAACCTTTGCTTCTTCTATCTTTTTCCAAAAGATTCCATACTTATAATTTCCTTCAAAATATCCAATTTAAGGATCTAAGTACTTTCACAAATCCATTTAAATGGTTTAAGAGTATGTTACTTAAACATTGTCACTACAAACCCAAAACCATTTCACTTATGCATCCTACTCTAATTTTTTGTCAATTTTGATATCGAGGGTATGCTCAGAGTATTTCACATGAGTCTTCATCGGTTGAACATGAATCTCCACAAGGATCCCGACATAAGTCGTTCAAAGAACGCTAACACTGACCTCTCCCTTTGACTTAAACTTGGGATAGTCAGTTCAACTCTATAGCATTCCACTTCATAACCACTTCCAAAACATAGAACCCGTATGTTAGTTTTGAAGTGGTATTCAATAAGTAGAACACTAACTAATCCCAATCTGTTCAAAACTAATTTGAGGAATTTTGTCAAGTTCGGTAGTTGATTAACCGACTATCAATTCAAAATAGACGATCGTATATGAAACCAAGTTTCGTATACTTATTAATTTTTTAACCTTTTTGTCTTATACTATCCCTCGGTCAAGAGTGAAGCCGGTAGGGTTGAGCTCAATTGCTTCTATCCCTACTCGAACATCAGTCTTAACTCTTAGATAGTAAAACCTACTTTGTCGGCTTTTAATGCTAAGTAAACGACTAAATGCTATCCGTAAATGAGTAAACATACAAAGCACGATCAAGTCATACAAAGCACGATTAAGTCACATAAACGACTTCTAATCCACTTTTTATTCAATTAATACTTTTATTAATTAAAAAATCTTTTATTAATAAAACTTATTTTACCTAACAAAACTTCATTTATGAATTTCTGCTATTCGTTTATACTCTTTTAATACTTCATAATGTATTCATATACTTATCTCAAATGGTACAAGTATATTCACAAATCATTAACAATATTTCTTACTTTAAACCTTTCCTTCTTCTATTTTTTTCCAAAAGATTTCATACTTATAATTTCCTTCAAAATATCCATTTTAAGGATCTAAGTACTTTCACAAATGCATTCAAAAGGTTTATGACTAATGTTACTTAAACATTGTCACTACAAACCCAAAACCATTTCACTTTATATGCTTATCCTTAAAACATTCTTTTAAAGATCTATTTACATTCATAAGTACAATAAAAAGGATTAAAGATGAATGTTATTAAAACATTGTCATAACAAACCCAAAACCATTCCATACTTATATTATCTTTAAAAACATTCTTTTAAAGATCTAAGTTAATATTTGGTTAAGTTCGATAGCCAACTGATCGACTATCCAATTAAAAACGATCGCTTATACTAATCACTGTTTATATACTTAAGTCGTTTCTGACATTCCAACTTATACCATCCCTCATTTAAGAGTGAAGCCAGGTAAGTTAGAACACCGGTTGCATATCAAAGCCTTGTATAGACACTTCGCTCTTCAATCTCACAAATTGAAAAGTCTACCTTGTTGGCTTTTAGTGTTAAGTATAGTATTAATGACTTTCATAAACGAGTAAGAAATCAACACAATTAACACATTTCTGATATTCCCGACTTAACTTGGTCAACAGGGAAGCCGATAGGTTAGAGCACTATTACTTATGTCCCTACTCAAAGATCAATCTTAACTCTCACAAATAGATAAGCCTACTTCGACGGCTTTTAGTTTCAAGCCTGGTTAATTTCCTTTTTTCAAAACTTATATATATAAATACTTTAAAAATACTTATAAATAAGTTTCAAATATCTATGTAAAATTTATCCTGAAAATAACTAATTTATATTTTGATGAAAAACATGTTTTATATTATAAAACCTCTTTACTTTGAAAATACACATATAATTATTAAAAATATATTTAAACTTCAAACCAACTTTAAAATACTGCAAAATATGTTTTTCCATTTCCTACCATCGCCAACTTTAAACTTTAAAACAAGATAGTGAAATAACTCACAAAGCCAAACACATGCTCAAACAATCACAAAGCCAAGAACACTTCCTACCATCACCAAATTTCCAAAGATAAAAGCTTTAACACTTACAAACCAAGGCAACACTTCCCCCTCTATCCCATTGCTCATGGCCTCACCATGCTCCCCTCAGTCCATCCATCTTTTTCCACTTTTGACTTTAGGTCCTCGCCTCCTAAGGTGTTCTAAGGCACTGGTGAAAGTTTGGTGGAGTTTGGAAAAGATTTGAGTTAATTAGAGAAAGTTAGTGAAGAATAAAGTGGATTGGTGCTAATCCACTTCCACCATTTTCTTGATTTTTACAATGTGATTAGCCTTACCCTTAAGTGTGTATTTATAGAATTTTCAAGAAGTCACAACCACCTTCTACTTTCCATAAAAGGTCACAAAGGAGCCTCTCTCTCACATGCTACCTTTATAAATTTACATCTCTTACTTAACACTTAAGACTTTTCTTAAAAATGCATTTTCAAAATATCTTCTATGACACCACCCATATCATCATCAAAAAACTTAATTTTCATAAATGGTAAAATATTTCTATTTCATTTTAATGATTTTCTAAGCAAATAAGTGTATTCAAAAAAAATTGAATAGCTTTTGTTAACTCCTCTTTAGCAACGACCTACGAGTTAAAAAATGGATGACTCAGATTATGCCGTGATTTAAGAAGCTAACGAGTTAAAAAGCCTACGACCTAAGTGGTCTTGACGACTTACGATTTAATGGCTGAAAAAGGATCTATGGCTCGAACGACTTACGACCTAGCAACTGAAGAGAACTTACGACCTAAAAGCTTCACGAGTTAGGGGACTACAACCCACAGTGGTTTACGAGTTAAGCTTGTTACGACTTAAGAGCTTCATGACTCAACGAGATAAGCTTCTTACGACTCAAGAGGCCTTATGACTTAAAGGCTCTACGACTCATGAGGTCTTACGACTCATGAGGCCTTATGACTTAAAGGCTCTACGACTCATGAGGTCTTACGACTCATGAGGTCTTACGACTTAAAGGCTCTACGACTCATGAGGTCTTACGACTTAAAGGCTCTACGACTCATGAGGTCTTACGACTCATGAGGTTTTACGACTCATGTGGTCTTACGACTCATGAGGTCTTACGACTCATGAGGTCTTACGACTCAAGAGGCCTTACGATTTAAAGCCCGTGCTTATGCTACCTTTATCTGGTAAGTCGGCTACGAGCACTTGTCTTCAACTGAGCCACAAGAAGAACCCAGTATGGCGCCCACGAGTTATCTTAAGTCGGCTATGAGTTATTGCTTACCTTAAGTCGGTCACGACTCATGACTTAGCCAATTTTCTGTCCAGAATTCAGAGCTGCTCCTATAAATACCCCATCACTTCCAACATGAAGAGGACTTTTGGCCATTCATTTCTTCAAGCGCCGCTACGCTGTCGAAGTCTCCTCCCATTCAGCAATCAAAGATCTTCAAGCATTCGAGACACTACAACAATCTTCGAGAAGAACTCCTTACATCCAACACGGATTCGTCGAGTTTCATCATCAAAGATCGAGCTAGTAGTCAAGAGTGCTTTCATGATCAAGTTGTATTGTATTTTGAAGGATATTGTATCAAATTGTAACCGAATCAGCAATAAAAGACTATAAAGTGGACGTAGGCTCAATTACGGGCCGAACCACTATAAATCTGTTGTTCATTTACTGCTTTTCTGCTATTTTCAGCTTATACTCTGTTCCCGTACCAACGGGTGGTGCTTTCACGATTCTATCACACACACCGGGTGTTAGCGTTCACTTTTTATCGTTAACAGCTTTCGTCGAGTAAAAAGTTGTTTATCGTTAAACTATTTTCGGTCACATTATTGATATTTCTTGAAAGTAACTATTTTTGCAAACATTTTTCCAAACCAAGTTTACCAATATTAAGTATGATTTAAAATGGGGTTAACAAGGTTACTAAATAACTTTAATAAAATTTAATCCAAGTTTCAAATATTTAAATAATTTAGATATTTAAATGTGAAGTGTTCAAAATTCCAGGTCATTGCATTCTCCCCCACTTAGAATATTTCGTCCTCGAAATTCCAACACAAGTAACCAAAGAAACAACCACATAGCAATATTAAAAATGACTAGCAAACATAACTCTCGAACCATCCAGGTTTTTAAACCCACTCATCGCATAAGTATGATAAACAACCTACTATGCAACCTTACACTCTACAACCTCAGGTTATTACTTAGTGGATGATTCATAATACCTCATAACAAATCAAAGAGCCATCACCTGAACTCTCCATAAGCCAACAATACATAGTATGCAAACATACTAAAGCCCGTACGATGCACATGGACTATCTGTATGCAATATCTAATCTAATCACTTACTCGATCATAGAAATTTCACTTCTAAACTAGTATAGATCACATGATATCTTTAGTGCGAACTTCAATCATATTTCTTAATTAGAAATCTTCGTTCTCCTTACATAGATATATAAAATAATAGAAAACTACATAATCATAACAAGAATCCAAATCAAGTGTTTGCTGTCAAGAATCGAGTGAAAAATCCTTGTTCGGATCGGTGTAAATCACCTCGAATTCATGTATTCGAATATTGGATCAAGAACAGTCATGCAAATAAAACGATCTACATACAACTTACGTATTTATCATATTGGCTTCTTTAACTACGCTAAAAATTTTTATTACCACATTCTTTTACACAAATAGTATATCTTATTCAATCCTAGAACATTTATGAATCATCTCATCTGAAAAAACATAACTTCAAATTAATAACTTTTTATAACTTAAGTTCATACTTGTATAATACTCCAATACATCCTAAGAGTATGTACAAAACATCAAATTCGTTTTACTTATCATGTATGTTTAATAAATTCAAAACTTTTTTAATTTACTACCTTCTCAATTCAAGAGTTACAAAAATTCAACTTTTATATTTTCACAAAAACACTTGGCTTCAATTTCTATAACGATTCGGAAGTTTTCGACCATCTAAAATCGCTAAAAATCCCATTCCATTTTAACAAATAAAAACTACCAAAAAGCATATCATACTATCCTAAGGCATAGGATACATATTTCCATAAAATAACTCAATAAAGTTTCCCTTGTTCATTAAACACACTTGGCCTAAAAAGGGAAAACATGAAAACGTTTCAACATTTATTCCAGGCTATGCCACTACCACTCAGGCCCCCTTTATAGTACACATATAAAACTTTTCTATACCAAAAAGTTCATATCAAATTCCTTTTAAAGAAAAACTTTAGAACTAAACACCGTGTTTTATTTCGAATCATTTGAAATAATAATATATACATATATCCTTTGTATACCAAATCATAGTGTCGGGATTAAATCAAAATCTGTTTTACCAAAACAAATCCATAGCATCCCTCACTTTGAAATCAAAAAATGAAAGCCGATGCTGCTGCAGTCATCATTGAAATTATTTTCGAGCGACAGAAGTGAGTTTAGTATATCCAAATTATGCCTTATGGACTTAACCAAAATCAATTCCAAAGCAGTATCAAATACTTCGTAAACATTACTAAGTATCATGACCTCAATTTCATAAACTAATTTCAAAAATATTTACTTTTAAAATATACTATTATTATTTTTCAAAATCTCGAATAACATTTTCAAAAACAGCGAGATTTAAGTTCTCAAAATACCAGTTTATATCCTCTTCGTTTATAACCATATTTTGTAATCCATACTCATATAAAATCACTTTCTTATATGAAATCTTTTCACAAATGTTTATTCACAAAATATCTTACCTTTTCTTTAGATCAAAATAAACATCTTTTATTAAAGTTAACTTTTAATCGAACATTGTTACCGAATGCCTCATAGTTAAATTATGAAACTCAATTCACAAGGTGTTTGTTTCATTGCTTCCACAAATACTATCTACCCAACCAATGAAGTAGAAAGGTAAAAATGCTCATAAACCGGTCGAGTACAAATCAACAATCAACAAACAATAATCAATGCTCACAAACTGGTCGAGCACGACTAATCAATTAACAAATGATATCAATGCTCGTATACTGGCTGAGAAATATTGAGCTAATAAATCTGCAAATGATAATAATGTTCATAAATTAGTCAAGCATGTCAAATCATTCAACAAAGGATAGCGATGCTCATAAACTGCCCGAGCACAGCTGAACTAATAAATGAAGGGTAACGAATGAACATCATTAATCCCTACATTAATTGAACTACACTTTAACTTATACTTATGTAAGTTATCTTATATAAGGTCTTTAATTTTTGCAGTTGGAATTACCTTTAAGGCATACATTTATAACAAATACAAATACGCTCTCATATGTATAATACACTCAACTCATGCTAGGGCATTCCATTACCCTATCTCTTAATGAGCCATACCCAACCAAAGCCAAGGTTTTTGCTTAACCTTCAGCTCCGATACTAGATGTAATGCCCTGCCTTTTCGACCCTCGAATGTCGACACTAATACATTCATGGTATTCACATGCCGAGCATCCAAGTGCCGAAAAGATAGATTATTAAGGTAAAATAAAAGGAAAAAGAAAACAGAATAAGAAAGAAGGAACACGATATCAGAATCTCATAGAGAGGCAGAAATGAATACATATAATATCAAAATATAGTACAAAAATTTCACTCTAAGATATGTAGCATTTCAAAGTTACAATTCTAAGTACTATCATCAGCTTGGACAGTTATAACAACATGTCCCTCACAAATGTTGATATATACATATAGTAATGCAACAGAAATATGGATACTGCGGTAAGTGAAACATCCAGCTCGTCTCCTCGAGCCCCAATGAACATCAATGAAAACCCAACTTTCATAGACTACTTGAAAGAGCACATAGGGAATTTAGCGAAAATGAAAACCATGCATCAGACATAAGTCTAGTATGAGAAACCCAACAAATATGTGTACAACATAAAAAAGTACTTTTGAAGCCATATAGAATACCGTAATGGTTATCCCCTCAAAAGAACCACTCATCTAATAAGTACATAAGATGATATAATAAATAATGTCTAGGATGAGGAACATAAATATATAATACAGCCAGAATGGTTACATAAATTACATTCAACAACATATTATAGGGTACAATCAAAACCTATAAGATACATTCGCATAATGGATTTTTCCTTGGAGATCTTTTCAGTCGATGTCGAATCCAATCTCCTACACAAGGGTCAGAAAGTACCTTCCGAGAGTTGTATATCTCTAAATAAAATATACCATTAAGGTAAATACAAGCGATCCATCATCCAAGCATAAACATGAACAATGTCCGTCGACCAACAATCGATGAGTATCTCTAGATTTGGATTCGATAATAACCTGGCCCGGGTCAGCTAAACTCCAGGTTATGCATCCTACTCTATTTTTTGTCATTTTCGATGTCGAGGTTACGTTTGGAGTATTTCACACGAGTCTTCATCACTTGAACATGGACCTCCACAAGGATCCCAACATAAGTTGTTTAGAGAATGCTAACGCTGACCTCTCCCTGGGACTTAAACTTAGGATAGTCAGTTCAACTCTATAGCATTCCACTTCATTACCACTTCCAAAACATAGAACCCGTATATTAGTTTTGAAGTGGTATTCAAAAATAGAATACTTACCGATCCTAGTCTCTTCAAAATTAATCCGAAGGATTTGGTCAAGTTCGATAGTCGATTAACCAAATATCAATTCAAAATAGACGATCGTATAAGGAACCTAGTCTCGTATACTTATCAAGTTTCCGACCTTTTTGTCTCATACTATTCCTCGGTCAAGAGTGAAGCTGGTAGGTTGACCTCAATTTCTTCTATCCCTACTCAAACATCAGTCTTAACTCTCAGATAGTAAAGCTTACTTCATCGGTTTTTAATGCTAAGTAAACGACTAAATGCTATCCATAAACGAGCAAACATATAATGCACGATCAAGTCATACAAAGCACGATTAAGTCACATAAATGACTTCTAATCTCCTTTTTATATAATTAATACTTTTATTAATTAAAACATCTTTTATTAGTAAAACTTCTTTTACCTAACAAAAATTCATTTATGAATTTCTACTATTCGTTGTACTCTTTTAATACTTCAAAAGGTATTCATATACTTATCTCAAATGGTACAAGTATACTCACAAGTCATTAATAAGATTTCTTACTTTAAAGCTTTCCTTCTTCTATCTTTTTCTAAAAGATTCCATTCTTATAATTTCCTTCAAAATATCCATTTTAATGACCTAAGTACTTTCACAAATGCATTCAAATGGTTTAAGACTAATGTTACTTAAACATTGTCACTACAAACCCAAAATCATTTCACTTGTGCTTATCTTTAAAACATGCTTTTAAAGATCTATTTACATTCATAAGTATAATAAAAAGGATTAAAGAATAATGTTATTAAAACATTGTCACAATAAACCCAAAACCAATCCATACTTATATTATCTTTAAATTTTTTTTTAAAGATCTAAGTTAATATTTGGTTAAGTTCGATAGTCAACTGATCGACTATCCAGTTAAAAACGACCGCTTATAGAAATCACGGCTCGTATACTTAACTCTTTTTCGACATTCCAACTCATATTATCCCTCATTTAAGAGTGAAGCCAGGTAAGTTAGAGCACTGATTGCATACCAAAGCCTTATATAGGCACTTCATTCTTGAATCTCACAGATAGAAAAGTCTACTTCGTAGGTGTAACGAGCCATATTTTTAACTATTTAAAATTATTAAATTTAATAGAATGATTGAATAAAAATGGTTAGAAATAAAAATTTAATGATTTATTATTGTAGTTTATTGAATATAATATAATTTTGAAATAAACAATTCCGAAAATTTTGGGGATAACAAATATTGAAATGAAAATTTTACATATTGAATATGTTTATAATCAACAGTTGGAATTGAATAATGAATATTGAATTACTGTAAAATGGAAGTAGTTGTTTTATTATTTGAATTTGTTTTAAAAGTAAAATTTATAAGCGAAATACTTATATTGAAATATGGTGATTTATGGGATAATTAAATCATTTAAATTTAATATTGGAATTATTTAAATAATTGAATCTTGAATTAATGTGAATGAAAATGATAGCGGAAATTGATTTAAATTTTATTTAAATATGAATGAAGATTGTGAACATTTAAAATTGGATTTAAAAGCGAATACTTAGAAACTGGAAATTTTATATTATAATTAACGAGTAAAAATAGCCATTTTGGCCACTGTCTTGGATTTCGACGAAACTAGTTTCATCAGATCCGTAATAGTGAGTTATTGTAGGATTTCAAGTTTCGTAGCGATCAGACTTGTTGTTTGGCCGTGCGAGCTTGAAACACGTAGAAATTAATTAAAGGAATTTAATTAAAATAAATAAATTTTGAAAAGCTATCTTCTAAATACGATCGAATTAGGCCTCGAAACTAGTTCCACTGTATTCGGAATGGGGTAAAACATTATTAACGCCAAGCGGCATGCTTTATTTGGAGTTCGAAAATTTCACGGGTCAATCGGGTCGGAACTTATATAAGGCCACGTTTATTTCGTTCGTAACCCTAATTGAGAAACGCGCCGCTCTCTCTAATAAACGAATTAATGGCTGAAATTCATCCAACTTCTCTCCTCTTTATCTCTCAATACGTTCAATGCAATCAAAAACTTCCAAATGCAAACTTGTAGAGCTCGGTGAAACCTCATGAAATCGCTAGAATCGGCCATAGAAGGTTGCGTGTTTTATGGGTTTTCATGATGATCGACGGCGACAGGGTGGTCGGCACTTGGGGCGGCGGTGGCTCGTGGGTAGGTGCGTGTGGTGGTGGTGATTGATCAGCGGTAGGTCGTCTCGTGTGGCGTGCGGCTAGAAGTCATTCGCGTGCGTTTGGTTCTGAGTGAGCTGGGTTTGAACGAAAACGAAGATGAAGAGAGAGAGAGGGTACGTTTGTTTTTAATTAATTAGGTTAATTAGTTTGTTAATATTAATTTAATTATATCGTTATATTAATTATCGCGTAACTTTTGCATACGAGGTCCGTTTCGGACGAAACGAGTTGTAGTGGATTCGTATCGACGCCGTCTACGATATAGGATCGAGCTGGAATTTATTTGAAGCTGAAACAATTTTCAGTTTCAAATAAAATTGAGTGTTTTAAATGCTCAAGAATGACTAAAATTATTTTTGTGCTAGTTAAATTGAAATTCTAAAGTGATTTAAATTATTGATTGTTGTTTGGTGAATTTAACTGACATGGAAATCGATATAGAATTTATATGTTAGAAATTTTGAATTAACAGTTAAATAGAAATTAGAATTAAACTGCTAGTAAAATTTTGATTATTGATTATTGATAATTGGTTTATTGATGTGATTTATTGACTGTTTGGATGATTGTTTGTGATGAATGCTAATTGGTTGAGATTATGGATGATTTGGATGTTTATTTATTTTTATATATCCTGTAAACACCATGTGAATTACATGACAGTATAAAACTATTATTGGAATTATTTCGAATAAATTAAGAAATAGGTTGAAATGATATATACCTATGACGTTTATTTTGGATTGAAATGATATATTTCCATCCCTGAAATTAAATTAAAATAACTGATCACTTAGCCATAGGATAGATAATTATATACGGACACCGGATTGGTTAAATTAAATGATTTTAAGATTTTGATTGGAAATTATTTAAATTGATTTGGATTTTTAAGAAATAAAATTGAATTTATGGAAATGGAATCATTTTTGAACTCGAGCTCGAAATGTTAAAAATAAACTTGTCAACATGAATTGTTTAAAGAATAAAGTTTGAAATTTTGAAGTTATAATTGAGGAACCAATGGGATGATGGAAATTGATTTGTTTAAGTGATTTGAACTTTTACTCGAACTTTGAAATAAATCCAAGTAAAAGTAATTTAAATGGATATTTCGAAATTTGAGCTCGGAATTGAATTATTTTAAAGATTTGAATCTTAAATTGAATATTGAAGTTAAATTTAATTTAAGTGATTTAAATCGATATTATGAAATCGAACTCGAATTGATATTAATTGAAAGGGTTTAAATTAGGGAATTGAATTGAAATTTAAACCATCGAATCAAATAGTTGAATCTGATTTGAAATTGAAATAGAAATAAATTCGAATTGAAATTGGAATGGAAATTAATTCAAATTTGAATTGAAATCAAAATTGAATTAAATTCCTAATCGAAATTGGAATTGATTTGAATTGAAACTGGAATCGAAGTTAATTCGAATTGGAATCGAAATTGAATCGATTTAAATTGTAATGGAAATTGAAGATGATTTGAATTGAAAATTTTAGAATTGAATCAGTTTGACTTTGAAACTATTTTAAATAAATTATTTTAATATAAACTATTTAAAAATCTATCTTTTAAATATTCAAATTATTTTGATTTTCCAACTATTTCCTATACAAACAATTTTTAATATATAAACCATTTTATTAAACTATTTTCTAACTGATTTAACTTTTCAAAACTATTTAAAATTTCTCAAACTATTTTCTAAAATTCAAACTGGTCAAAGAGTGGAATGTTATATTTAAATCATGGATTTAAATACGAATTTGGTTAAATTGAAGTTATAACCCAAATGGAAATTCGAAGAAATTTTGAATTGGAACTGAAATCGAGATATTAAGGGGAAATGATTTTGAAGTGAAATAGCGTATTTTGAGTAAATATGATATTGTGAAATGAAATTGATTGGAGCGAATATGATATTTTGATATCAAGTATGAATCGATTTTGAAATGTAAAAGTACCAACCGGTGTGTAAAATGGCGTTTGGTTGTTAAAGTGACCGAGGCCTCTTATTGGCATACTCTCTGTCAATATTGAAACCACTTTGACAACTATGTACGTGGAGCAGACTCCAGAACGAAGTGGTTGGATTTGGCATTGTTTGTTGGATTTGAAGAAAGAGAGCGATGATGGATAGACCCCGGCACTTGCCAATTTGAACTGACTAAAACAGGACGGCTTGATAGGGCCAAGTGGGCTAATTACCCCTAGCAGACATCCGTTCTTCGATTTTCTTGGACTCTGTCCATATTATTACTCTTGTTGTTGGTTTCAATTGGTGCACTTGATTATGGGATAGTTTCCCTTGACTCGATGGGATGGATGGATGCGGTGGGCGGTCGTGGCTACAATGTGTTACCACCAGCCCTACGACCCGAATTGGTAGTATCCTACCTTGGGCATTGCCTCACATGCCTTGTCATACTTTTATTCCTATACGAGACCCCTACTATTTTGGTTTAGTGTTGTCGTATCACGGCACATCACTGACTACCGACGTGCTACTGGTTGTGTTAAATGCAAACTGTATGTCGATGCTTAAAACGCACTAAGGGGGATTAATGTAAAGTCTTAACGCTAAGAAAAATATTTATTTTACTGATTAGACATTATATAAGTAGTGTATTCTACTACATATAAATATTTTGATGGATCCTTAAGAGATGGAAAATCCCGTAACATCTCTTGAGTTATTGCACGCACGTTATATACTAGATAAGAGATGTAAAACCCTATAAACATCTCTGACGCCATGGCACTCATGTTATATGCGATATCGATTTGACTCGCATAAGAATATTTTAGTCTTGACTCGAGTGTTTTGTCTTTTCATTATGCTCTGGTCATCCCTGAGTATTTCAGCGCATTGAAGATTATTTTTTGGAGGACGAAGACGAAGATTCGGTATATTACTACTACTATTATTTCTACATCATGTTGTATGCTGCATTATTTTATTTATCCCTGTTGTATATATAACTCTGAAATTTTTTATATAAATTATAATCAAATGTATAATATAAACAGCTTCATGAACTATTTATTTGATTATTATATTTTGTCATTCTGTTGCGAGATTCTGTGTTTGTTTCTTCTTCTTTTCTTATTTTTCTTAATTAACCCCATTGATTATCTATGTTTCGGATTGTTTAAGTTGGACATGTGTGGATTATTGTCGATTTAAACCTTCGAAATGTGGGTTGTCACAGTGGGCTTTTGGTGTTAAGTATAGTATAATGAGTTTCATAAATGAGTAAGAAATTAAAAGATTACATGTCTTCTATATTCCCAACTTAACTATTCCTTGTTCAAGAGAGAAGCCGATAGGATAGAGCACTATTACTTATGTTCATACTCGAACATCAATCTTAACTCTCACAAATAGATAAGCCTACTTCGTCGGCTTTTAGTTTTAAGCATAGTTAATTTCCTTTATCAAAACTTATATGTATATAAATACTTTAAAAATAGTTATAAATCGGTTTTAAATATCTTTGTAAAGTATTACTTGAAAATAACTAATTGATAATTTGATGAAAAACATGTTTATATTATAAAACCTCTCTCTTTGAAAACACATATATAATTACTAAAAATATATTTAAACCTCAAACCAACTTTAAAATACTACAAAATATGTTTGAGAACATCCCTAAGAAGATTATAGGAATATACCAAATTTAAATATCATTTTTGAACACTTAAAATCATAAACAACATACTACAGAATTTATAAATGCTTTTAAAAGTCCTTGTTAAAGAACAACATTAAAAAGCACAATCTTTGTGGCCTATTTTTGCCACTTTAACAAGTGATTTAAGACTTTAAATTTTTATAGTAAGTACTACCCTTAAGGTAATTAAAAACCATGGAAATAAATCACCAATAATATCTTCTAATTTAATTAGAAAAATTCCCAAAAACAGAACATTTCAAAGTGTTCATATTACGACCTTCTTCTCGCTATAATATTTTACATTTTATTTCACAAGTTAATGAATAATTTAAATTTCCATATATTTTAGTAATAAGTACACTTATAGTAATTATTAAAAGTGCAAAGAACCCCATGGGATATCTCTTAAAGTTAACTTCGAAAATCGCCGAACACAAGGCATTTTCAAAGTGCATCCATAGCGACCTTTTTGCTTCTAACTTTCATAACTTTATTTCACAATTTCTATAACTTTCCAAACCATTTATTTTTTTTCACATACATCAAAATATGTGTAGAGAACAGCTAAATCAAATTATCCTAAGTTAAGATCACAAATCTTCCATTTACACAAGTTAAAGTTAAGGGATATCGAAGTGCATTTATGGCGACTATTCTCACTTCAAACACTTTCAAACATACTTCAATTCAATACACAATTCAAACAACCATTTAAACATCAAGTTCAGGCCATGCCACATATTTAAGATGGTAATATAAGTGATGTTATTTTCTTTCAAAAGCAAGAGGGGTCCAATGTTTATAACTTTAATTAGTTAATGTTACTATAGTTTTATATTTCAACCACACAACATATACAAATAATGTGTACAAACAAGATAGTGAAATAACTCACTTAATCTAAGCCAAACATGTGCTCAAACATTTATAAAGCCAGGAACACTTCCTACCATTACCAAACTTCCAAATATCAAAGCTTTAACACTTACAAACTAAGGCAACACTTCCCTCTCTCTCCCATTGCTCACGACCTTACCATGCTCCCTTCATTCCATCCATCTTTTTCCACTTTTGACTTTAGATCCTTGCTTCCTAAGGTGTTCTAAGGCATTGGTAAAAGTTTGGTGGAGTTTGGAAGAGATATGAGTTAATGAGAGAAAGTTGGTGAAGAATAAAATGGATTAGTGTTAATCCACTTCCACCATTTTCTTAATTTTTAGTTAGTGGTTAGCCTTACCCTTAAGGGTGTATTTATAGATTTTTTTCAAGAGGCCACAACCACCTACTACCTTCCCTGAAAGGTCACAAAGGAGCCTCCCTCTCACATGCTACCTTTACACCTTTACATATTTTACTTAACACTCAAGACTTTCCTTAAAAGCTCATTTTCAAAATATCTTCTATGACGTCACCTATGACATCATCAAAAACTTTATTTTCATAAATGGTTAAATATTTTTATTTCATTTCGTTGATTTCCTAAGCAAGTAAGTGTATGCAAAAAAGTTCGAATAAATTCAAACGAGCAAAAGCTATTTATCGATAAAATGATTTTCCGTCACATTTTCGATATTTCTTCAAAGTAATGTAGAAAAAATAATTTCAAAATAAGTTTACCATCATTAGCTATGATTTAAAAGGGAGTTAACAAGGTTATTAAATCATTATAATAATATTTAATCCAAGATTCTAATAATTAAATAATTCAGATATTTAAATACGAAGTGTTCGAAATTCCGGATCGTTACACACACACACACATATATATAAACACACAATATATACATATAAGATGGTGAGATAACCCTCCTAAATCCAAGCCGAACACAAGCATAAGCACACCAAAACTCAAGAACACCTTCTACCATGCTATAGATAATCTCACTATGAGTGCGACGCGAAGACCGCGTCTCAATTGGACCTCGTATGTGAAATATATGAACTAAATATGAAACAAGATTAACTGAAATAATTAATAAATTAATTACCTCAATTAATCCCTTAGTCCATCTTCCCTCCCAAATCAAAATCTTATACATGCTTGTGCATGAACCCATTACCGTGCACCATCACTCTCCCAATTCTCATCCAATTCTCGACGAATTGTCACACCGCTTGCTCCAATGCACTACATTACGTGCTTTCTCCGTAATAGTCTCCTTCAAAACCCCTCAAGAACCCCTAAGAAAATCGCATCCTAGCATCCTCCACGTGGCATCAAAATGTCACACTTCATTTGATAAGGCCGGAGCTCCGACTGTTGGTGCCTACAGGCACGTGCCACTAAGAGAAACTCGACCACGCTCTTCGTTTCGCACAACTCGCCTTCATTCATCGCCTATGTCGGACCCTAGCCGACGAATACAAACGTCGACAATCCCTAAACATTGTTGCACCTACTAACATCCACATGGATGTGATTCCCTCCTCTTCACGAGTCCAACGAATCCAATCTCATTGACTTTCATGTCCTGTAGCTCCTGAAATCGGCCTAGACCCACAACCCATTAACTTGGACCCGTTTGATTTTTAAGGAAAGAAAGAAAAGATGAAGAGTGAAATATATGGTTTGGGTAAAGGTGTATGTATAACACACACACAAATATATATATATATATATATATATATTAGATTTCTCAAATAAATTGCCACACGTTTTGAGCTAATACGATCACACAGCACATCGGATCGCCATGAAACTTGTCTATGCACATTACCTCGTTTTTCTGCCCCTAATGGTATGAATTTCATCGCTATCCGATATATCTTTCTGGGATGATAATTTCATGTGTTTTGAGGTCGTTTATCGATAAAACAATTATCGATCATATTATCGATATTTCTTCAAACTATTTATTTTTGTAAGCATTTTTCTAAAATAAGTTTACCATCATTAGTTATTAATTAAAAGAGGGTTAATAAAGTTATTAAATCAATTTAATCGCATTAAATCCAACATTTAGATATTTAAATATGAAGTGTCCGAAATTCTGGGTTGTTACAAAAACCATAACAATGACCAAACAAGCTAACGTGTTGTGTTGAAAATAATATCCCATAAATTGTTTTGTAAAGATTCTTATCGATGGCTCATCTTAATATTATAGTGCCATTGATAGCAAATATCCATAAATAATCTAAAAGTAATACATATAAATTATTAGTACATATATTATTGCATAATGCATCAAGACACTAAGTATCCCAAATATAACAATTTGTTTTTTAGTTTCAACATATTAAAAAATAGTCTTCAGCATATCAAATGAAATACCGATATATTTTCATATCTTACTTAATATGGTAAAACTTAAGAAACCAACATTAAATGTACAATTTAGATAACTAAAGCAAACTATACTTGTTATAATATATTATGAAAATCCATTCGAATTTAACATATTTGACTAAGGGTATGTTAATCATTTACAATAACTATATAGGTCCAATGAAATGAACGTTGTTTGAAAGAGTCTAATGCTACTTCTTTTACTTGTTTTATTTTTTTGGAGTTTGTTGCTACTTCCCATGTGAACATGGTAGATAGTTTCATATTACATTTTGGAACCTTCTAAGTACAATTTTATACAATGAAACTGTGAATTGTTGAAACAGAAAGATTATGGAATCATCCCCAATTAATAAAAAAATAGAGGACATTTTCATCAACACAACTTACCCTATTACAAAGCTTAAATTATCAATACTTTTTAGATTAATATGAATTTGAAATTAAAACCTATTTGCTTATTATCATAACTATTTGATTTGGGTTACAACAATAACTTAAATCGATATTTTCCTAGTTTGATTCATTGCTTAACTAAATATCAAATATGTACTTTACTTGACTAATATAACAGACTTCTCTTTTGTGAAACCATTTCAAAGTTAACTAAAGATAGGTTAAAACTCAAAGTCACCAAGTTAGAGTGCCTAGACCTTGCACAAAGGGCACATATTTGTGGACTTTGTTTATGAATACCTAGCTCATGCCCAAGAGCCCATCTAAGAAGATCAATCAATGAAAGTGTTATTAACCTCTAAGATAAAAAGGAACTTTTAACTAGTTGGCCTGATATGAAATTATTATGATGATAAACTAGATGTAGGGATAATAGATTGCCTGAACCAGCATAAAAATACCATGTGTCTTTATTCATAATTGATGCAGGTACCATATAAAATCTTAGTGTTGCAATCATGTAACTCGGCTTTTCAGGCAAAATTAGCTGGATGTAAGGATACTAGATGGTATGAACCAATATAAAAACCCTATAATTCTAAGAAAACCATGCAAAATTAGGGTTGTAAGAACATGTCCCCGCTTTTTAACTAAAATCTAACTGCCACTTGCAGAGTATAATCTAACTTCCTAATGTGGAGTATAATCTTACTTCCACTTGCAGATTATAATCTAACTCCTAACGCGGTTTATAATCTAACTTCCACTCATAGAATATAATCTAACTCCCACTCGTGGAGTATAATCTAACTCCCACTTACGAAGTATAATCTAACTCCCTAACGCATGGTATAATCGAAATTACTATTGTGGAATATATTCAAACTCCCTAATGCAAATATAATATAATTCCCACTTGAGGAGTATAATTTAACTCCCTAATGCAATATAATCTAACTCCTTAACACGAAGCATAATCTAACTCCATAATGCAAAGTATAATCTAACTCTCACTCATGGAGTATAATCTAACTTCCGCTCGTGGAGTATAATCTAACTCCCTAATGCGAAGTGTAATCTAACTCCCACTTGCAGAGTTTAACCTAACTTCCTAACACAAAGTATAATCTAACTCCCTAATCTGAAGTATAGTCTAACTCCCACTCTTGGAGTATAATCTAACTCCATAATGTGTAGTATAATCTAATTCTTGAAGAAACTGGACCAGCTCATAGTGAATGAAATTGATAAATTTCAAGAATTTTCAATTTTGGATTCTTATTGGGCTTATGAAGTCAAAATTTATTTAGAACGTTTCTGAATTCTCTTTTAAATAAAATCAAGGTTTTATTTAAATTTATAAATAAAGTTTTATTTTATTTATTTTGAATTATGTGTACATGGTTAACATGCCAGCGTTTAGGTGATGAGATTTACACCGCTACAGACATGTTATCCCTCATGTATTCGATTATACCGTCTAAATGTATGTACAAGTGCATCAATGTTTTAGAAACAAAATACATGCATACACACACACACATATATAATATAAGTGTAAAAATAAAGGAATGTCAACTTTAAGTAATGTGGGAGTTTAGTTTTTGAGTGTGTAAGTTTTAGAAATGAAAGGCTAAGTCATACTAAAGAAAAAGAATTAAAGTAGTATTTAATACTATTTGTAACTTACATAGCCTCTAAAGAAAAAGAATTAATGCAGTAAGTTATACTCCTTTAACTTACCTAACCTCTAAAGAAAAAGGATTAAAGCGGTAATCAATACTCTTTGTAACTTACATAGCCTCATTATTTATAAACAAAAGGATTGGAAATACATATTAATATATGTATATATGAAACAATGATAAATTTTGTAATATATATATAATATATATATATATAATATATATATATATATATTTCATAAAAATATACAATATATTTGCTCTTGGCCTAAAAAATTTCTCTTAAATAAAAATAGTGCGAAAAGACAAAAGGACAAAATTAAAATTAAAATTAATACTTTAAAACTTTTCTACATTAACTTATCATTCCATACATATATACATAAATATATTAAACTAATTTTAAATGAATTTATAAGTATGGTTTTGTATTTATTCTATAAATACAAATATATATATATATATATATTGCTTTTTTTAATTGTTGAATGACAATAATGTAGAGGGAATTTTTTTTTCAAATTTAAAACATAGTTTATATAGTGTATATGTATTATACGAATTTGCATAGTTTAAGAACAATTAAATAATATTATATTTAGTTTTGGAATATTTTTTTTTGACGTGAGCGATATAGCAATTGCTTTTTACAAAATGAAATTTATTTTATTATATGCATTTGCAACACACAACCATCGATATGTAATGATAAATTGGTACACATGATCCGTTATAAACAATCTATTTAGCAAATACATTATATAAAATGTAAGTAAAATAAAATTAGATTAGAAATACACATTTCACCAGAGCCTTGAATTCACACTTTGAAATGTTGAATTTGCTTCTTGAGATTGTGTGCAATGGATCAAGCTCCAGCTGCGGAGCAAAACGTCTCGTTGTCTATAGGCGTTGTTTTAGGATTTATGGTATTTTTGTCTTTTTCCTTCCAGCATTTGTTCTTTTCTTTTAGGTTGATTAGGTTGTAACTGTTCGTATCTCTTATAAAAGGCACGCATGACATTATGAGTTTTTATTTATTTACTGTCTTATTGTTTTTGGACATGCGAACCACTCCTATATATGCATAGTAAAAAAGTAGTATTAATATGGGAATTTCATAAAGACATTTGACTAATAGTAACTGCAATATAAGACTGGAATTTTAGAATAGTTGGAAAATTTTGGTAAAGGACATGATAACGTTGTTTTGATATCACAGGTTATTGCACATGTTCCTTAAAAGCTAAATTTTTTGAGTAATAGGCGTAATGATATTTTTAAATAAAATGTCAAGTTTTATAGGTAAAGCTTAGTTGCAAATTTTAGAATTTAGTTTATGCATTTAGCGCACAACCGACTTCTGACTATGCTGAAATTATAGTTTGATTTATCAAATTTTTTGAGAAGGAAAATATTTTGAAAAGTTTTCCCTTGATTTGAAAAGTTTACATTTTGAAAATAAAGTTTTGTGTTTTAGTTATTTTTTACTTTTAAATTATTTTTAGAGTTTTTATCCAAAAATTTGATTCCAAGGGAAAATGTGCGTCAAACTATTTTAGGATCTTATTTTGACGTATGAAGTTGAAAAGTGAGAAAGATTTTTGTGAAATCTTTGATTTTGAAGGCCACATATTAGACGTAGGGAAGGAAAGTAGAGTTAGAATTCATGGATTTAGCGGTGTATTCATATTAACGATGCGATAAATGCAAGCGATAACAAGAGAAAAGCTGTTTTAGCTTTGGAATTTCTATTTCCACATCTTGTTGATGACGCGGGTGAGTCTATTTTTAGACTTAACTTCATTTTAGAGCTTAAAAATAAGCATCCTTATGCGTTCTGTACGTGGAAAATTTGAAGTAAATCCAGAGTAGCGAGGAAACTTCCATTATACTGCGGGAATAGGAAGATTTTAGTGTGGTAAGAATGTTAAATTCTCCGCCTAAATTCCTTTTTCCGACATAGGATTAAAGTTTAGAAAGTGATTTTTCGATGCATTGAATTATTGGACGGTAGAAAATGGATGCAAAATGGTTTGCTTCATACTTCTAATCGTAGTAGTATGAGTGTTCTGGTTGAAAAGATTTTTCAAAAAGCTGCATACATATAGAACTGCTAGTGTGTATATATATATACGTTGTTTGCATCATGTTTCGAAAAATATTTTCAAAAGAAATGCATTAATATACGAGGATCCGATTTAGAATCATTCTACGTACATATTTTCTATGTGGTGATATAGTAATACACTATGCACTTGTGCATGTTGGTTGCAAAATTGATTGTACACTCATTGGTTTTGTAGTTTAGGATAATTAGGAGCCAAAAACATGACTTAATCATTGGTGAAACTTCAGGGACGCAATTTGTCATTAGTTATTTAATTAGTTAGTTAATTAATTTAGCCTCAAAAATGAAATTTGTGCAAATGGTGGAATTTGCCAACGAACTTGCAACCATTGCGTTCGTAACGAAGTTCTGAGCTACTTTCTTATTTGTAGTTTTGCGATCGGAGTCCAAATGAAAAAGTTACGGATGAAAAACGAATTTGGAACGAAAATAAATAAATAAGAAAAATTAACTAAATTAACCGAGGCCCACAGGTCGACCCACCATCACCAGCGGTCGACCAAAGGCGGTCGACCCCTAGGTAAAGGGCGGTCGACCGCTTCCTGTGTGGCGGCTAGGGTTAACCTAGGCCCAACAGCCTGGATTTAATATATTTCGATATAATGGTTCTTTTTGATTCTAGCGCCTATAAATTCAGGCCTAACCCTTCCTTCTCTTCTCATATTTTTCTGGAGGCAGTAGCGAAGCTCTGCCGTTTCTTCTTTTCCAATTTTTTTCTAAATTATAAAATTAAGATATTTGTATTTATATTCATACAAATTGGAGAATAATAGAAATCTAATAAAAAGGAGAATAGAAGATAATCAACTATACGTGAATTTGAGATAATTTATATATTTATATATATTTTCTCTCCCTATCCTAAATTTCTTCCCAGATCTACAATTTTAATGTATGTATATACTCTTTTATATATATTTCTTAGATTAAAGAGGATTTGGTGATGAATTTAAGGCTCTACTTCAGATCTGGAGATTTGGATCGCTTTTAAAAGGTGAGTGAGAAATTTTATAGATTTTTATAATATGAAAATTACTACGTTTGTGTTTATTTGATTACTATGCCTAATTGGATAATTGTATATGAGTTGAAGGCAACAAATTGAATATAATCTGGATATAATAAATATCACCTATATATTCTTGTTTATGAATTAATTTAGAATTGTTTACAACATGATCTGGAAATTAGTCCCAAAGTATTTATTTAGAATATTGATTTGAATGAAATTTATTCCAAATCTGAAATAGGTTGTATAATAATGTTATGAATTTGGATTATTACCCAAATCTTGTTGAAATGTAAACTTTTCTATGTTTGGAATTGTTGGAATTTAGATCCGTATAATATTTGTAAATTAGTTTGATTTCCTTTCCTTTTAGAAAAATACAGCATCTGATCTGACAAGAAATAGGTGCAAATAAAAAGAGAAAGAGATGTGTAAAGTATGAATTCGTTATAATTTACACTGTCTATGTTAGTAATAAAAAGAAACAATTATTCTTTGTAATTTCAAACGATGTAATCTTTTATATTTTGAAGTTAAATCTTTTGTTTTGGACTAATTATAGAAATTATAGCGGATAATCTTTTTAGATATGATTCCAACAATTGAGCATGGAATAGAATATTCTAGTGAAGATATATAACTAGAATATGTTTGATAAAAGTAGATATTTGTACGCAATTTACTACGCTTATAATAATTAAATAAAACTTAGCCGATAACGGTGCTTACACATAATATTCACGTTTAGGATAATAAATAATAAGAAAAGAAAAGGTTGTAACTCCAACAAATGTGAAATAAATGGTAATAAATATGGTAGTTGCAATAATTTGATAGGGTAAATGGATTAATGAGACCGACAAATAAAAAGTTGAATTAATAACTATGGAATATTTAAAAAGGTTACTAATTTGAAATTAGTAATCATATATAAATATCTTAGGAAATGTTCATGCGGATTTTATGGACAAATTGACATTTACGAGCAGTAAAAGGGGATTTATGGATAGATAAGCATTTAAGGTAAATCTTATTGCCTTAAATAAAAAGGGAATTATTAGGCTAAGTCCAATGTCTACCTAAGATAATATAAGTAAAGACTTAGGATAGTTAATTGGACGTAGTAGGTTAGTGATATGAGGTCAGAAGAGTCACTCGACGGAAGACTACCCTTCACTTTGAGACTACCAGTAGTCGGGTGCACTTACTACTGATATGAGATATCACTAATCCTAGGACCCGTGATGACGTGAGAGATTGGGCCTGCTTTTCTAATTGAAAAGTATTAAAATGTCCAAATTTGAAATTAGGAGTGGAGAGGGATATCTCCATAGGGGTTAGCTTCTGGTTTGTGGTATTAAGTGGCTGTAGGGTCCGTTTCTCTCCTAAAAAGAAGTATTAAGTAACTTAGTGAGATTCCAAATAAAAAAGGATGTGTCTAAAAGGGTTTACTTTAGTGTTGAGGTATTAAGTGGCATTTTTACGGCCCGCCTCCCTACCAAAGAAGTAACCAAATGAGATTCCATATTTATAATTAAGAGTGATAGTGGATATCTCGGAAATGGTTGGCTTTGGGTTTAAGGTATTAAGTGATTGATCTAAGGGTTTGCCCCTCTCCTAATAAGAAGTATTAAGAAACCTAGTGAGATTCCAAGCGATGTCAGCTTGATAGTACCAGTGACGAGCCCGCTTTGGGGTTAGGTATTAAATGACAAAGGCCTACCTATAAATAGATGTTAAATGGTCAGGGGCCTACCTAGTCCTTATTAATAAGGTATTAAGTGGCTTGGGTATAGTCTCTTACATTGCTAAGGCCGTAATAACGATAGTACTAGTGAGGAGTCCGCTTGGGGATAAGTATTAAGTGACGAAGGACCTACCTAGAATATAGGTATTAAATGGTTAGAAATCTACCTAGTCCCTTTTTAGGTATTATGTGGCTTGGGTACTGTCTCTTACATGGCTACGATTTTATTGGCAACGGACACAGTAATATTTGGACATTAAATGTGAAAAGCCTTAAATAGTGGTTAGAGGTCTTTGTAGCTAAAACCCACTGACCATTGACAACATTGTTAGAAAACTACCTTGAGAATAAATCTTAAATGAAGGGGTCTACCTTGATTGATATTTTAAATGACAGAGTCTGCCTATTTCTCTTTTAAAAGTATTTTGTGGTGATTATAGAAGCCCGATTCATATTTAGAAATAGTAAGTGGCAAATGGGTTTGGAAGTATTGAGTGGTTGATAAGGTTTCGTCAGTATTTTGTATCTTGGAAAGGGATATGTAAGTACTCGTGTGCAATGCAAGGTTAGAATTGCTAACCTTAACGGACATAACTATTAAAATGGAATCCAATCGATATAAATTTATGTTTGGACAGTTTATAGATTTTTCAGTCACCAGAATGTTATTCTAACCCCCTCCTCATTACAACTCACATGACAGAATTTGAGGAACAGGTCATTGAAGCTGGATGTGTTTAGTTGTTGGAGAAGTCTTCTTTTCCCTCATGTTCGATGCTGATGTGACAACCTGTTATCCAAGGAATACCATTAATTCCAAGGTAGTAGTCATAATCAGTATTCTGATCCTATTATTGTTTCCGCTGTGAGTTTAGATTTTTATTAATCTTTGATAATGCTCATGCTTATTTGTAGGTACCAAATCCAACGATCTGTGCTTTGATGGACTTGGATTTGGTTTTTGTAAAAATTTAGGTCCATTGAGGTACGGGTTGTTACATTAACCGACTGTGAGATAACACCTTGGGTAAGTGATAAGTTAGCCCTACTATCATTAGCCAAACGGTCTACTAGGGCTTTTCCTATGATTTTTGATGTACCTTAAGTGCAAAATATTTGATGGAAATGTTGTTATGATTTGAGTATGATCTGTGGTATCGTAGAAATTTTTTGGGGATGCCCATAATTGAGTAACGAAAAAAAAAGAGATTTTAGGAAAGTAAAAGAATACATTTTGGAAATCTTCTAAAAACGATTTTGGAAATAATATAGAAAATGAATACGATAACCCAAATGAATATGTGTGGACATTAGACACATTAAATGGGTATTATGAGATGAGTGGGGTAGAATAGTGTGTTGTGTGATATTTAGCTATGTACCCTAATAATTTGAATATGCATTGTTAATATCAATATCATTATAGTGTCAAATAGGATTAAAGTGGAATATTAAGATACGTTTACTCCTGTTTTGTCCACGTTACTAAGTGTGACTTCTGTATTGCATCAACGTACTTCATATTGGTAGATTTTGTATGATTGTGCAAAACACAATAGTTTTACTCGGTCAATGTTGAGAGTCCAGTTAGCCTCTGTACTCCATACATATCACATTCAGAAAACATATAGATATGAGCTTTATATATCTAGCATTGTTATTATCTACATTATGCTAAAGTTGTGTGATATATTATTATTATTATTATTATTATTATTATTATTATATATGTGTGTGTGCGTGCGCACGCGCGTTAACTCTATGATGAAGGATAAAAGCATGAAATGTTACACTAACCAGCTTTATAGCTCATTTTGTTGTTATCTGCTTATATGTTATATTATGCTATATTATAATTATACACATTGCGAATACTAACTTTGTGATTGCTGGTAACCATTATATATGCATGACTACCCTTAATTGGGCTCTGTTAATTAGGATGTGGGGCTTGATCCTATAATAGGAACATGGCACCCACATTGGTACCATGACACAGTCTAATTTCCATTCTATTATATTCCATATATATTTTGCTGTTGTGCATATATATATTTGTGTAATAATATTGCATGATAGGTAGACATTGATCCTACATTGGAAATGAATAAGAAGACATACATGGTAAGTTTCATTTATGATTTATATTGAGAGATAATTAAGGTACGTCTCTTAGCTAATAACTGTGTACCACTTTGATACATATTTTGTGATTGACTATATGAATCCTATCACATCTTAACTGATTATGTTATAAGTAACGTTATACCCCGAAATTATATTTGTAATTAATGGGTAGTTGGATTTTTTTTGTTTTGGTCAACGCTCCAGTTTTCGACATTTTATACTTTTTAAGTTAATAAATTTTGATTTACTAAAAAACATTAATGAACGGTTAGATTTTAAAGGGCACATGGAAAGTTGGGATATATGATTTTTTGAAATTTTTTATAGTAAAAGTAAATCTCCAGGCGGATGCAAATATTGTTTCATATGTATGTTAATAATCTCAATACATAGAAAACATCACTGCAAACAATTAGAAACGTTCATGTTAAACATCAACCAGGAATAAAAAAAGATGAAGAAAGCATGCGATGCGAGGAGTAGTAAATAGTGCAGTAATTTTAACTTTGATTTTTCCAACAGGAAATATAAAGAAAAGGAAATAAGAGTACAAAAAACAAGGCTGATTCTATATATACAGTTATAATATCTTAACATACAACAGAAAAAAATAATAAACTAGCATACTCCAAAAATTACTTTAGGTACACCATCACTTTTACAAATTACACTTGTTTGCATCTTCCTCGTCTTTTCTCCTTAAACCTTAAAACACTTTTACACAAACTAGGATTTCCTAGAAAAAATCTAGTAAAAATTAACAAAATAAACTTTAGTTTTTGATATTAATATTATAGTTTCTTCAATTTTTTTAATGCAAAATTTTAAATTCATCAAAATCAACTCTAATGTTAAAATAAAAAATTTAAACACTTTCGAATTAAAGTAGGTAGTTGTGAAAGTTGTATTAATTGATATTTTAGGTTTTGTTAACTTCATTAAAATTGTATACATTTGATCAAATATCATTTATTTTAATATTTCAATTAAATGACTTATAATAAAAGGACTAAAATGCAATTAACAAGGGCAACTTAGTCATAGTTTTTTTTAGAAAAATAATGGTGTATGTCAGGTGATTTTTAGTTTTTGAATAGAATTTTCCAAAAACCAATTGATTCTCATAACGATTGAACTATTTACTAAGAGTTCGTTATTGCCACACCACTATTTGCTGTTCACACTCCGGCAACTTAAAAACAAAATGTCCACCCCAACTTTTCCTTATCCCACCCCATTTATTCCAAAAGTGCCATCACCACTTTATTACTGTTATTCCTGTTTTCATTGCCACTCCACCAGGCGCACGCTTGGTTGTTTAAATTTCCCAGCTTCCCTATAGCGTTGATTTTGTTTTTTCATTGCTCCCCCTCCCCACTTTGTATTCATGGTTAAAAGTTTGGAGTTTCTATTTCAACAAACACTATAAACTACATTGATTTTTTATTTTTAACGCGTAGTAGGAGCGTAAGTTTAACATTTTCAACGTCCATTAGTAACAGTTTATAAACTTTCAATGCTCTACGCATGTGTGGTTCTTTAAATTTCCATGCTTACCTTTAGCATTTATTTTGTTTTTTCATTGCTCCTCCACTTCATGTTCATCGTTAGTTTTTGTTTTTAACACTCCCTGTAAACTGCGTTGATTTTATATTTGTGTGTTGCTAAAAACACTCAGAAATATGCTTACTAATAGCATATAAAATTTTAATCAAGGTTAATAAATAAACATGCTACATAACACCATTTCTATTTCTTTATTTAGTAGTTAATCATCAATTTTTTTTGCAGAAGTTAAACATCTTGGCGTAATCTCAAACATATAAAGCCTAAAATCAGAAATCTCTTTATTAAAATTGATTAAAATTTTAGTTTTAGATCATTAATTCATAGAGTAAGAGCACTGTTCTGAGGAGGAAAGTAAACATCGGAAGATGAAAAACTAAAAGTTTATTCCTTGGTTGGCCACGAAATTATTGCGAGCATTAGCTTAGCCTGGCAGCTCTAGTCGACTTTCTCACTATTGGGAGACTTGCGCACCATTGTTTGTGATTTTTTGTTGGAAAGGAAGAAGAACATGAATTAGGGTTCAAGTGTTTTGGGTGCCTCATATTTATCTTCTATGGTATTAAGTAGCACATAAGTTAATTAAACATGGTTGTGAAGATCCCGGACTCGACCTTCGAAAATCGGTACCCGTACTTCACTTGTACTCAAAACACCGCAGATTCAAACGCCGAATCTGGCTCTCCGGAGCTTATAACATAGTAAGTATAACAACACAGCGGAATAAAAAAATAGATGATATCATATACAACTCCAATGAATACAATATCCAGAATGATATACAACAATGATATCAATATGATACAACAATATAAAAGATAAATAATGATACAGCGGAAAATATAAGTGATAACTCCAAATGATCCTCAAAAGAGAATGAGTCCAACAACTCCAACATCAGCTCGAACCACCATCGCGATGCACAAAGATAAGCAAGTGCAGTCATCCACTCCGATTAAGTGAACTAGCTCCAAATAATCTACTAAACCTGAATATCTGAAAAACCCAACTCTAGACTGCCCGTGTGGAAAATTGTGGGCACCCAGAGTTTAGGAAGGGAACAATAAACTCCGAGTCAGTCGTGGGACTGGTGTGAGCAACAAAAACAGTTTATCTTTAAACAACAACAAAAGAATTTTAAACATTGAAACCCGCAATGGTTTTGGAAAATGAAACTACCATAAGACCTCCCGCCACACACACAATGCAAACGCAGAATTGGAGGAGATTTCTTCTTATGATAGTCAAACATGCTTACTACGCAAACAAAACTCTTTTGATATTATTACTAGTGCATAGTGTACAAAATCATTTCGAAAATACAATATTAATCTTAGCCAGCATAGGCATTCCGCACTTATGCCTACTATAGCTACCATGTTCAATAGCAGGTTACCGCCACATTCCATAGCAGGTAATACAACTAAAACCGTACAAGGTACATATTGTTTCTTTGGATTTCCAACAAATGGTCAGGCTAAGGAACTTCCTACTGCCACATGGGATCGCCTCTGGATGGACATCCCGAGAACCAACCTGGCTCTCTGCCAACACAAGGCCGGGTTACCTCTGGAAATAGGTAACTACTACACGAATATGCCATTCCCGGTCCTTTGGGACCTTTATCCGAGAGCTCTCTACAACAACATCACACATAATAAATAAAGTGTGTCCACATGAGTAAGTATCTGGGCTCCATACCATGATACCACCCTTTTCCATAAGGAAATGACATACCCTAAAGGGCGCGACCCTCATAACCTTGCTGCATCATTCCTGTTTCGACCATTTCCGGTCTGTGAGGTTCGATGAGGTCTCGTCCACAAAGCTACGTTTTTTCACAAAGCCATGCTTTGATCACAAATGATCAATAAATGATCAACACACAGCAACACTCAGCATGCCACATTACCAAATTGGGAGTATATCGCTGATAACCTTCAACTACATAACCTCTGAGCTCGTACGTCTCAGAGAAGGGTGTTAAGCTAAGAGAATAAATTCTCCGCCACCAACAGAAATGTATTTGAAAGAAATCTGCTTTATATCTCAAAATGTAATGTTAGACATGTAACCATACAAGTCTGTTCCTGGTTTGAACAGAACCGAAGGCACTTCCAAAGAAGCCCTTGCAAATCCGGATAATTTTCTAATCACGTCCAGACTTCCCATCACAAAGGGTGATAAAATCTCTATATCGGGGACCAGTCGATGCAGAGACATTCGACGAGTTGTCCTTTCGTTTTCGAAAATATCCGGTCTTCACCACCGGTCTTCAAATGCTATCCATAACGTCGTATCATTATTCAGAATGGGTTATATGACAAAAAGGTCCTCTCCCGGCTAAACCGAATAATGAGCGCGATATTTAAAAACATATGGATATTGGGATTTCAGTTAAGTCACAACTTATTATCCAAAACTTTTTTTCCAAATGGTTTAACAAATTACCATTTTCAAATCTTTAAACAAAAAGATTCATTTTAACAACCTTCAACGGTTTAAACAATTTTCACACTTTAATCTTTTAAATAAAAGATTTAATTCACAAAGTTCACCCAGTTTCTTAAAGATTCATTCACAGATTTTCCAAAACAATTTCCATTTCAATTTGATTAACTCGTTAAATCTTTAAATCAAAGATTTAACTCATAGCTTTCAAAACAATTTCATTTCGAATGGTTTAAACAAATCACCATTTTAAATCTGTTAAAAATAAACAGATTCAACTCATAGCTTTCAAAAAGAATTCACTCATAACTTGGAAAACCATTTTTCAATTCAAAATTGAAATTCCTTTAACTTAAATTGGAATTTCATTTCTTATATGAAAGCTTTTATCGTTTGAAAACAAACAGTTTTCATTTCGGAAATCTGATTCATTTATACGAGTTAAGGTTCTTGGGTTAAATCCAAATTCTCAAAATTATACTTTTAAAATGGTTTGACTTCATATAAACACATTTGTAACATCTTAACCATCCAACCATTGAATTCAATTCCAAATTTTTGAATTCAAAATTCAAATTAAATTATTTAAATTAGAAAACTTACCAAGTTATTCAAAATAATTCTCATCTTAAAAACTCCATTTCAAAAGCTTTAACATTTAACCCAAATCCATTTCCAAAATCAATTGAAATTAAAATTTCAATTTCAAAAACCTTAATTTTAAATCATCTGTGACTTAACCGTCAAAAACCTTAATTTTAAATCATCTGTGACTTAACCGATTTCCACGTGAAATCCATATTTGTGTGTGTATGGTGTAGTCCAGGGGTTTCACACAGTAGTGCAACATCATTCAATCATCACAGATTCAAAATACAGAAATATAGTTGATAAGCGGTATAACTATAACGCTTATCTTTTATTTACAGATCACAGATATGTAAATTACAGATAATACATTACATTCATCCCAGATAAATGAACTATAGTACAGATCACACACAAATCAGAATATATCACACAGCATCACAGATCAGGGAATATCAAACAATTCAATCATTCAGTCAAGTCCAAACATTCACAAGTAAATTTTATTAATCAATTGATTAATTTAAATCAGATGTATTACTTATGAATAATCATTAATCCGGTTTAATTATCGTGAGTTAATTACAAATTATCTGGAATAAATTTCCCTTTCATCATTTATTAGTTAACCTTTAATTATTAACTAATCATCCTTAATTAATGAATCAATTAACTTTTAATTATTTAATAAATCTTAATTAATTACATTAATTAATTAATCCTTTGATTACTAACAAATAATTATACTCAAGTTACTAATCATCATTCAATTAATTATAGTAATCATTTATTAATTACTTATCTTAGTAATTATATTTTTCCAATTTGTTAAATGATTGTTCTAGATTAATTAACCCAAGTAATTAACTTAAACTAATCCGATTAACTCACTTATTTACAATGAATAATTAATTCCTTAATTACTTTCATTAATTAATTAACCTTTAATTAATTATTCTCAAATTAATTACCTTAATTAATTAATCACATTAATTAATTATTCTTTGAATTAATTAACCTTTAAACACTAGATTAATCAATCTTTAATCATTAATTATCCATCCTTAATTAATTTCATTAAGTAATTATCTTTAAGTAATTAATCATCCTTTTATTAATTATTCTTTAATTACTTGATTAATCAATCTTTAAATCATTAATTAATTTACCTAAATTACTTTCCTTAATTAATTTTAAGTAATTAATTTCCTTTAACAAATAAATTAACTTAGACTTTAAAAGTTAATTAACAATTAAAACAGTCTTTATATCAATTAACTTCTTCAATATTATTAAGTTTATCTAAAATAAAATTTTAAAAATAAAGGTTATGTATATTTCAAACCATTTTAAAACTTGGTTAATTTAAAACAATTTATTTAAAAACCTTCTTAACTAGTTTTAAAACTTTAGACAACATCTAACATTGAAAGAAAATTGGCTTAACAAAATTTATTTTCAATGATTTTCATTTTAAAGTTTGAAACTGTTTTCGCCTAATCATCAACAAACCCGAGACTTAACAGTTTTGCTTCGAGTCCTCCAGGCCAAATCACGACATCCTCTTCGAGTTTCCCATCCAACCTAAAACAACAGAAGCCACAAATCAACACACTGGCACAGTCCACCCCTGTGCACCTGCACCGACGCCGGAGACGACTTCGAACGCCGACGAACCTCACGACACATCACTTATCACCCACGATTATGGTTCCAACCCTCAAAACACTCAAAAAAACTTCACATCGAAATCGAGTATTCTCGAGCACCACTGGAACAAAAAGCTCCGACCAAACCAGCCTCGACCAAACGACTCCGATCACCAGACGTCATGCAACTCCATCCACACCTCGATGAACCTCCATGCCACCATTTCCCGAAGTTTCTCTTCACTCGATCACCTGTACCAGCCGTGGTGCTCGATTTAACAAACCCAGTAAAATTTAGGGTTCCAGAAAGAATCTCACCTCCGCGACTTCCGTGGTGGATTTCATCACCATCCCCCATTTTTCCTTGATGCCACGATCACTCCTCCACCTCCAGGAGGAACCCCGACCTCCACATCCAAGTAGATCACCAGAAATCGACGAAATTATGAAATCCCGACAATTCCAAACTGCTCTTGACTCCCAACTCTAAAAATCATGAATCTTGCTTTAAAAATCATAGTAAAGTGTAATAATTCCATTTATACACCTGGATTCATAAATTATGAAGTTCGAATTTTTGGCTTATTTAAAGTTGGCTCTGATTTCTTGATTTCCAGAGACTTGTACACATTGTTTTAACTTAAATAAATTTTTTAAATCTTAGTTCATAATCAAACAAACATATTTTGTTTATATTCCAAGTTTTAATTGTTATTAAATCAAGAGATATGATTTTAGTTTGCACCTTGGGGTCTGGAAAACAAGAAAGAAACAAAACAGAGATACCTCACAGTTGTACAGGCTTGCATACATTCAGACATTACATATATATACAGATAGTTATTTCTATATTCACACATGCACATTTCCAGATATAAATAAGCAACAAATCCTGATACTTAAGAAAAAAAATATGATGTTACTCACAGTGATTAAGAAGAAGAAGAACAGAGCTTCCACTTCTCTTTGACACAGTCTTTAAAAATTCAAGCTGAAGTCCTCATCTCTGATTCTCTTCTTTAATCTCTGGTTTGATTTGTTAGATTGTGGTTTGAGTTGAATTTTTTGTTTAAGTTTAAAATGATCCTTGCTTTAGATTTTTCTTCTTAGTTTAGAATAATCGAAACTGAAATGAGATGAGGTTGATGTACATATGAAATGAGAAAGCAAGTTTACAGGTGATAATGTTTTGTTGTACAAAGTTGATATATATTATTTTCCTTCAGTACTATATATGCAGAGATTTTTATTAGCAAATGAGGGCTGATGTTCCATGCATTAATTAGTTGTACAAATTCATATTTTTTTCTTTGGTTTATTAAACAAGATCTCGGTTGATAATTCTTCTTTGCTATGCTAGAGATGCAAACATTAAATGCATATGTACCTTATGTCTTCTTTGCTTATCTTATTATATTTTGTACATGAATACACAAATCTATGATGTCTTGTTTATAAGCTATTCTCATGTATATGTTTTGTTTCTTCTTTCATAAGCCATATTTCTTTTGTTTGTTTGGTTCCATACTTATCTATTTTTACATGTTAGTTTTTTTTTCTCTTTAACTTTACAAGTGTATACATATATTTATTTTCATTTTTAAATACATTGTTATAATTTATTTAAGGTATTTATTTTATTTTATTTTATAATTTATAATGAATTTCTATATTTAATATAGATTGTTTAATTCATTTATTTGTTTACTATATATAATTTATCTTATGTATTTTTATATTTATTTTGCAATATAAGTGAATCTCTAGATTCTAATTTGTTATTAGATCTTATCAAATGTATTTACTTTATATTTTAACATCTTATATATTTTCATTTCTTAAACCATTTACTTACAATTTAAATTCAAATCAAAATATATATATACATATATTTATATTTTCAAATTGACTCATATATACCCAAATATATATATATATATTCACATATATACAATATTTATATAATATTTTAATTTTAAATGATTTATGCAGAATTTATTTGGATTCGGGGAAACTCGTATCACTTAATCAATAAATTTTACAATTTTTATTCAAAAGTTAATTTTAATTATCAATTTAAATATATAAAAATTCGGGGTCATTACATGGTGCTCTTTAGTAATGTTATTATGAAGCACATTTATAAGTGCTTTTAGCAACACACTTATATTTTCCACGTCAAATATTAACATATGTTTTTGATTTTCCACATCAAATATTAGCGTATGTTTTTTTATTTTCCATGTTGTGAAAAAATTACACAAACGTGGAAAAATAATAAACAAAATCTAGATTTGCCAACTGAACATCACTTAATCAAGCAGCAATTATTCTATTACTACACATAAATAGTAAATAACTATAAAGAAGAAGAGACACGTACAATATTTATACTGGTTTCACTATCATCAAGATGGTGTACGTCCAGTCCAAAGGAGAGAGATTTTATTACTCATGAGAGAGTTACAAAAGATTACGAGATAAGAGTTTCCATACCAAAGTCCTAAGTTGGGGTTAACAAGAAGAGATTCTCTATTAGAAGATCGCTGGCTGAATGTTGGGATGAGTTTACAATGAAGTCTGTAACGACCCTGAATTTTTGACATTTGAAATGTGAATATTTAATTGAGTTAAAGTAAATAAATTGAATATGAATTTAATTTCCTTATTTAATTGAGTTAAAGTCTTTATCAATTTAATTTCCTTATTATTGATAAAGTAAATTCAGGATGAATTGAATATGAGAATTTGAAATTTAAAAAGGATAAGCGAATATACTAATTGAATTAAATTAGTAGATGGAATGGATTTGATAAATAAAAATCAAATCAAAGATTTAAATTAGAAATTGTTTACAAGGAAAATATAACTTGAGTTTTGAGTTGAAATAACTAAAACAATATTTGGATAAATGCTCGACTTAAGTAAAATTGTGAAATGGTTTCAAAGTTAATGAATGTGGATATGGAATGTAAATTAAAATTGCTTTTTGAATCAATTGAAATAGATATGAGTTTGTTCCGTTTAAAAATAAATTGAATGGAAGAAAATGAATTGTAAACCATTGAATTGAATAAAAATGATGTGTGAATTGGTCGTAAGAAATTTAATTTGTATTGAAACTTTATAAATTGCTTATGCGAATTATTTTGAATGCATTGCTTATGAAAACTATGTGTTTACTATTGAAAATTAGTGAAATATAAATAGATTTCTTATACTGTCACTTACGTGTTTAAATTGAGTAAATACAGGTTTTTGGAAGCCGTTTGATTGCATTTTGGGTTGCGCAAATGCTTAAAAATAACCGCTTTGCTTAAAATGCTAATGAAGGTACGCCTACGCAATAAAAATAGGAAATATGAACTGTTTTTCTGCTTTTCCGACCGTGTGGGTCGATATATACATATTTATATCTTTTGTTAAATTGTAAAAGCTCCTCCGTACAAAGGAGACTCCGCCAAAATTTTCTGAAAATTTTGGGAGTTAGAAAATTTTTTGAAAAATTTGGAAAAAAATTTGTTAATGGAAAATTGATTTTCAAATTGTAATGGAAATCTAGGAATTGAACTAGAAAATGAAAACCATTGTTTTGGTCGAAGTTGAAAGTTTTGGAAAAGGTGAATATCGAGTTTTCACTAAATGAATTTTTGGTTTTTGAAGATAAAATGAATTCAAATAGAATTGAAATAGTAAGTTGAATTCAAATGGAATTGAAAATGCAAAGTTGAAAGGAAATGAATATATAACTTTGTTTGTGAAGTGAAAATAAATATAAGAAGTATGTAAATACTTATATTGAACTTAAGAAATAAAGAATGAAATTCTTAAGTAAATGGGTATTTGGAATCCAATAAGTAAATTTGGACATTGTTGTTAAGTAAAGTATACAGGGATTATAAAGGCGATAGGAAAATGGAATTGGATTTTGATTTCGAAGATGAATTTGAATTTCTCAACAAAAAGGTATGTATTTGAATTTCGGTATGAAATTTGATGAGTTTCTGATTGCGCCACTTGGCATTTTGTTTTCTATTGGGATTTAGGAGTTCGTAGGGACATTTTGTAGTCGTACCGAGCTAGCCGCGGAAAGGAGACGCTGGCGAAATTTTTCAAAAATTTAGAGAGTTAGAAAAATTTTGAGAAAATTTTGAATTCAAAAATTTGAATTTGAATTTAAATTTGAATTGTTAAGAAAAACCATATTATTTGGAACTTATGGTTGATTGTGCAAAATTAGTTAAAGTGATAATGGATCTTTTATGGTAAAAGGATTTGGGTTGATAAGTTGATAAAACTGTTTGGTTTTGGTAAAATGATGAACGGGGATTGGATCATTTTTCTTGACTTGTAATTTCGGGACGAAATTCTTTTAAGGGGGGAAGATTGTAACGACCCTGAAATTTTGACATTTGAAATGTGAATATTTAATTGAGTTCAAATATTCGAATGATAGTTTAATTTGAAATTCAAATATCAGAGTTTGTTTGCTAATTAAATTATTGAATTTAATTATTGAAACTGGGTAAAAATTTGTATCTTCAGTTTTAAACCGATTAAAAATATTTTCAAGGCTTGGAAAATTTATATTGATAGTACTGAAGATAATGGAAGTTTTAGAATTGAATTTGAAACTGTTTTGTTCAGTTTTGAAATTCTGTCGTTTAAATTGAATTTAAAAAATAGCGTTCCGGGGCACAGTCTCGGAATTCGACGAAACAAGTTCCATTGGATCCATAATATTATATTATTATCGGATTTCAATTTTCGTAATGTTTGGAGTGATCGTTTGGTCGTACGATAAGCAAACGCGCTGAAATTAAATCGAAAATTTAATATTTTAACTGGTCCAAAAAGCTATCTTCTCCATACAATCGAATACGGACTCAGAACCTTTTCCATCGCGTTCGAAATAGGCGTATAACATTACGAACGCCTAGCGGCACGCCTCGATAGGAAGTCAAAAATTTTAGTTGACTTTATCGGAACGGTTTGAATTTGAAATTTAAATTGGATTATCATACCAATCAACTGCAGTTGAAATTATCTCACATCAATCCTTTATCAGTCCTTTCCAAAGCTCTGTCGCACGCTACATTCTTTTCAAATATCACGTCTGTTCCCTACCTTTCAGAACGAAATCGAAACTTCAAAGAAAAAAAATAAACGAAACATTTTTCGTTCAAATTCAAAGATAATGGCCGAAGCCCCCTTTCTCTTCAGGATAAAAAAAAGAAAAAAAAAGAAAAGAAAAGCTACGAAATCAAATTCGATCTTAAGATCGAATTTCCCCAAATCGAACGAAACTGGGGTGGCCGCGCGTGCTTGTATAGGGTGGGATGGTAATCGCGAGTGGCGTAGTCTAGTGGTCTCGACCAACTGGTAGGCGCGACATCTTCAATCGAAGGCGGAGCAAGCGGCGCTCGCGTACGCAAGGAGAGTTCGTGATGGTGGGCCTAGCTGGGTGTTTCGCGAGTGGATGGTCGCGATGGCGAGGCGTGCGACAAGGGCAGGTGGCGATGTCGAGCCATGACATTGAACGGCGATGGTTTCGTTCGTTCGAGTGGGATGGAATTGCGCGTGCTCGCGAGTTCGTGTGGCGGCCGCGTTCGAGTAGGTGGCTAGGGATTTTGGTGGTCGCGAGTTCTGCAGTGAGGTATATTGTTTACTGTAAATTTTAATTAAATGGATAAATGTTTGCTATGAATGAACAGCAGGAGATTATTTATGAGCAGTTCTGTTTTTATTTAAAATATGTATATATAAGCTAAGAAAAGTATACAAGGTTTTAAAAAAAACAGAAAATTCTTTTTTTACTGGGTTGGAAAGAAAATATAATTATTGCTGAGATTGATTTTTACAGCATAATATATAAAACTATTTATTTTCAGATTTCAAAATTTATACTTATACAGTAAAGAGATTACTATCTTTGTTACGTACAGATAAAGAAATACGTACAGATAGATTTTGAAGAAATATATCTGTATTATTTATTTATGGGAAATTGGTTTGAAAAATTTAATCATTGGATAATTAAATTACAAAACGAAAATTTGTTATTCGATTATTTCGAATTTTAATAAATTGTATAAATATTTATACAAGGTCTGAATGGAGAAATCAAGCTGGAATAATAATGGATTGCAAATTAAAAACAAAGGTGAGATCTTCTCACTCAAAATTGGAAAATTGAATTGTAGTTATTGATTGATTGCTTGATTGTGATAGTATATATAGTAGTATATAGCAATATATATATATATATATATATATTGGAATATGTATATATTGGAGTTGTTGATTTCCCGCATTATATAGCGGATGAGACACTATTGCGCCGCATAATAGCGGATGATATTTTATAAATCCCATATACTACGATAATCCACCTCGAAGTGGAATTGGTATTGTGCTAACATCTGTGGATGCAGGGAAACAGGTTGGAGGGATCCAACTGGATTCCTCAAATTATGTGAATTTGTTTCATATATTGTGTGTTGATTATTTATAATCTGTGTATGATTATATTTGTGATTGGAATTGTTGAAGGCTAAAATTTAGCCGAATGTATTTTTGGTATCGTTGGATACCAGAAATGAATATAAATTGGATTTTGAAATTAAAGTGGAAAACTTTAAGTGGATTTATTTTTAAGAATTGAATGAATTTAAAAGAAGGAATTAAAGTATTAAAAATTGATTTTTGTAATCTTATCGAATTATTTCAAAATATGGGAAAAGATTTCTTTAAATGGATTTTGAATAGTATTATTCGAAAGTTGAAAATTTTATTTAAAATGGGATTTTAAATGGTTTGGAAGAATAAAGGAATTTACTTTAAAAAGGTGATAAATTTGTTTGAAATCCAATTGATAATTGATTTAGTATTTGAAGATAAATCTTGGGTAATCAATTTGAAATTGATTTGATGTTGAATGAAAATAGATTTTTGTGTTGAAATAAAATTGGAAATCGATTTGTAAAATGATTTGGGATTTGAAATAAACTTAGAAATCAATTTGTAATTGATTTGGTGTTTTAAAATAAATGTTTGGAAAATCAATTTGGGATTGGAAATAAATTTGGAAATCAATTTGAAATTGATTTGGTGTTGAAATAAAAATTGAAATCAATTTGTAAGTTGATTTGGGGTTAAAAGTGAATATTTGGGAATTTAAATTCAAAATGGAATTTATGAAATGAAAGGGAAATTTGTTTTAAAAATAAACAATGGTTTATTTTTAAAGTGTGGAAAATATGATTTGAATTTGGTTTTCAAAGTGATGAAGTGTGGAAATAAATTTACAGATTTGGGATGTAAATTTGAAATAAATCGATAAGGATTTATTTAATTGGTTTAAATGGACCATTTTGAAATGGAAGTGTAAAAATGTGATTTGAAATTTGTTTTCAAAGTGTGGAAATTATATATATTGCAAAGGTATTTTGAAATTAAATAATTTGGGAAAAAATATTTAAAATTGGTTTGATTGTTGTGAATGTTGTTGATAGTTAAATAACCGACTATCAATATTTGCCTTTGAAATGACACTTGATTTTTTTTAAAACAAACGCTCATTATTCGGTTAAGCCGGGAGAGGACTTTGGGTCATATAACCCATTCCGAATAATGATACGACGTTATGAATTGCAATTGAAGACCGGTGTGAAGACCGGGTATTTTCGAAAATGAAAGGAAAACCTGTCAAATAGAAACCTTTTTCAAAGAATTTTAAAATGATAAAATCAGTGCTCTTCTCTTTGTCGCTGGAAAATAATTTCGGTGATGGAGGCCGCATCATCGACATTCATTTTCGAGTTTCGAAGTGGAGAAACCATTCTGTAGCTTTGCTACGGTTTTGTTTGGGAAATATTTTAATTTCTTAAGTATGACTTGATATATATATATATATATGGGAATTTTATTTTAAAATTTAATTTGATTTAATATATATAGTATATACATAATTATCTCTAAAGTGTTTGAAATTAAACGGAAATTTAATTCTTAAAATTATGTTAAGGGATGTTTTCAATTATAAATAAAGCTAAATTTTGGATAAATATTTAAACTTGAAATAATTGAATTTGAAAATTTTATTTGTATAGTACTAAATTGCATTTCAATATAACTCACCTAAACTATTTAGAAGTTAAAATGTAATTGGATAATATACAATATAAAATGATTTTATAAATAAAATTTGAGTGTTTATAATAAATGTTATACACTTAGATTTTAATTATAAAAAAATGCTAATAAAGATGATAAAATGATAAGTTAATTGAATGAGATGGATATAATAAATTTTGTTCTGAAAGAATTAACAAATTGAAATTAGATCAACTTATGGAAATACCTTAAATTTAAACCAATTATTGAATATAAATTAATTTAAATTGAAATTTATATGGTTAAATTAATTTATATGGCTTAAATATATGTAATAAGATATATTAAGTGGAATAAACTTAATAATAATTTGGAATAAAAGAATTAACTTTGTTGAATAAAATATGAGTACAATAAATGATTATATAAATTGATGATTTAGAAATTGTTAATTGATGATGACTAGATAATAAGATAATGAATTTAGAAATAGATAGTTTGATTTAACTTAAGTGAACTCAAAGGGATTTAACCAAATTGTTAAATATTAATTAATTTAAATTGAAGTTTATATGGTTTAAATTAATTATTTCACTTGTATTCCAATCTATTTTCTTTCTGGTTGTTTCTATCCTCCCTACCTCCTTCCTTTTCGGGGATGAAAAGTTTTGAGTGGGGGAGAGTGTAACGACCCGTAAATTTTAACTGTTTTAATAACGTAATTAGTTGAAATTTTGTGAAATTTTAAACGATAAAATTTTGAAATAAAAACTTAATATTCGAAATGCGTCTAGTTAAACATAGCAAACTGTAAATTTTCATCCAAAAATATGAAAGTTTATTTTCGCGTGTAATTTTATTTCAATTTAATCAGTTAGGAATTGATGAAAATAAAATCTTTTCGGTATATACGGAAATATTAAACATCTCTTATAAAATCCCTTGATAATCTTTTAAACTTGTTTTTACTAGGAATCAATTCGAAATCGTTTCATTTTTATTTAGGAAGATATTGATCCGAGTAAACCAAATTCACCATCCCCTCCGTCGGGCCAGTCCGGATAGCCAGGGAGAGCATGAAACTGGTTTTAAACCCAAACTTAGACACTGTCTCTCTTACACCCATAAGGCGGTCAAGTTATTTAATCAACTCTAAATCTTTAATCACACCAAAAATTCTTCAAATCATCTTTAAAACACTTAATAAACCATTTAAAACCATTTATAAAATATTTGAAAAAGAATTGTTAAGTCTAAAACTATAATTCAAAAGTTATAGAAATGTGATGCGGAAAAGTGCTACGGAAAGTACATTTTTAGCTATATTGATCAAAATGACTTTTTATTATTCGAAATTTCATTTTTATTACTCAAATCACTTTCAAAACATTTTAAACATTTATAAGATTTATTCCATATTTTTAAAAAAATTTAAAACATCGTTTTCAAAAATATCCAGTTTTGGATTCCGAACTGCAAAATCGGGATTTTTCCAAAACTTGTTTTACTCCTGTCTCAAAATCTACTTATCGAAATCTCGATTTTCTTTCTTCATTGGAAAACTATGGATATAATAGTTCGGAGAATTCTTATCTCGAAGAATTCCAAGCTATATTCCAACTTTTACACATGTTTGACTTCCATAGTGCAAAATCGTGAACTACCGTTACACGACGCGCTTATTTTTAACTAAATTTTCCATTTCTTTTCAAACTTCTCCAAAACACTTTTAAATGTTTATAAAACATTACAAATACTTTGTAAACCATTTTTAAGAGATTTAACAATTCCATATACACCATTTTATTAGTTCAAGGAAAATGATTTCCTTTGTGCTTATCGACGTGTATATTCGTGACTTGCATATATATATATACGAGTATGGTGGCACGTCCGTTGGACGTGTGCGTAAAAGGGAGAGAGTAAATTTTCTTTTTGTTACAGTTGTTGTATTGTCACAGAGTATGGTAAAGTGTTTGGTAGTTGTGGAGAAAAGAGGGAACGATATGGCAACCAAATAGAAATAATGTATTGTAAGAACATAACTCACACAAACACTTTGTATATTTTATTATTTTATAAGGGATCAATTTCTACAGATGAACATAATATAATATCAAGAACAAAGAACAAATGGAGAATTTAGAAAACGAATGAAATCAGAGCTACAATATGGGTATATGCTAGTTAATAACGATATAAGTATCAAATTTGGAAAAGGTATTCTTGGTGAAGAAGAAGCTTTAGTAGTAACGGTCTAATCCTCAAAGCTCCACTTGCTTCAATAGACTCGTATTTGGTTATTCAATGAGTGTTTTGTTGTTTAGGAAAGTGTAAAGAAGTTTGATCAAAGGCCCTAGATTTGATTTTTTTTTCTTTCAGCTTTATCGACTTATGTTTTTTCATGTTGATTTGAATATCCTCTTTCTTTTGTATTTCTAAAGACGGTTGTTGTCTTAAGTGTAGCATTTAGATTCTTTTGTTCTCAGTGGACCATTTCCTGGACGAAATAATGTAAGCTAAATCTACATAAATGAAGTTAAACAACAATAAAATTTAAAGCATCAAAACGTGAGTTATAAAGGGTAGTTTTTTCCTGATAGATTGTTATTTCCACAATGTTTACAATTTCCTCACCGAGGAATGATAAATTCAGAATCATGTTCATAGAAAATATAATCTGAAATGTACTCAGTACTGATAGAAGAATGTAAACTTCAGTTAACAAACAATTCTCACCACTTGATATTATGACATATTTTAAAAACTATCTGATGGTAGAAGCCTGTATATGAAAATAATAACATAAGTGATTCGATCAAATAGAAATAGTCAATATAGAAAATAATAACAAAAGTGACACCAAAAAGAAACTTCTTTCACTTTGAACTTTCGGAATCCAACTCTAATAGACCTGGGTTGAGCAAATGTCAATGTGCCTTCTCTACTCTCGAGCCTTTACATACTTCACAATGTTCTCTTTCACCCTACAAACATACTGAGCACATTTTTACCGAAAGCTGTAAACATTGCTTGCAATAACATGATGTATCCTTATAAGCCCGTAAGAGCGGATGATTTAGACATCAGTATAGCCAAAACTAAAGCATGGTTCCACATGCCATCTAATCCAGTATCCAACAAACATTCTCTCTAACCCAGAAAACTGTAGGGACGAAGGATGCAGTCCAAAAGTGGAGAAGAAGGTCAGTTGTTGCGTGACAGCCAGGAGTTCACCATGCATCCAACTCCGATCTTATCACCAACCTTGGATTTGGCCATTTTATACCCACCACAGTTGCACTTCCCAATGTTCCATGGCTGGACATACAAAATTATTTGAGCAAATATTATTTGTTGGAAATGAAATAAAGATGTGAATATATAGTGGGTGTTGTTCCAATCATTTTTTAGGAAATGAGGGTGCAAATAAATAGAGATACATGATCAGCTTGTTAAGAGCAAGAAAAGTAAGAACATATGCTACATATTTAATACATTAACCAACAAATAATATGATGAATTACCCACCCATCATTTAAAGCATACAGAGAAGCAAAAAATATGAGTATGGTGGCACGTCCGTTGGACGTGTGCCAAGAAGGATGGGTGAAAATTTTGTGCGCGCTACAGTTATGGTAGTGAAATATACACACATAGAGACACATACATACATATGTGCATAAATATATGTGTGTGTATTTTTAATAGTAATTGCAATACCTTTGGTGGCACACTATTTTGGTGTCAACGTGAACTATCAAAAATGCCCCTACTAAATCTTAATATCACTTGAAATTATGATCCAACAATTAAATTTCTTTTACAAATTCAAAATGCTACAAATGTTATTTAATTTTAATATCACCTAAAAATCGGATCTAACAAATAAAATTCTTTTAATAATAGTTATAATACCTTTGCAGCTGAAATAATGTAAGCGAGGTATAAGTCACAGTCAAGTCAATGAAATAAGAATCACTTATATCTTACAGTTAGAGAAAAAATAAATTAACCATTGTAGAAGAATTGGAAAGGTTTCTTATACTGATGGAGTTTTTTCTTTGTCGTGGTATTAGTTGTATAAATCATAATATTAAATTTGTAAGATTTTATTACTATCTTAACTTCTCCATTTAACACCATTGAGAAACAAATTATATAAATTAAGATAAATTATAGAATTTAAATATGCAATTCACATGTGCGAAGTAAGAATTACATACAACAAATATATAAAATGTGGTCAAAGTACTCAATATTATAAAGGGTCCATCTGATTATTATGTGAGCATATACGATGACAAAGCAGTATTTATATCTCTTTCCTACATGTTTTGAGATAAGTTTTCATAATCAAGAAGTCACTACTGAAAGTTGGAGATATTAGGCACTAACATCAATGAAATATTAGCTTAGCTTCAATCAGACAGCAATATTATGGATATAATCCAGATAGACTGATTATTATTTTTTTCTTGAGTAAATTTCTATGTACACCTAAGAACATAACTTCATCATAAAATAATAGTAAATAGTTTAATATTCATTTTCAGAAATATAACAATGGTTTTTATATGAAAAACTAATTATTAGTTGAAAATAATGCTATTACGTAGAAATAACAGGTCCAGTTGGAACTGTTGCTGTCTGAACTATTCCTACATTCGCCCTCTCTTCTCTGACACGATTGTTGTAGCCTTGGCTTGATTTGGATACTGGTGACTACTGCTGGTAGGATTCACGTCAGTTGCTGTCGATAGATGAAGTTATTATCAACTAAAATTTATGTCAAAATACCTAAAAACAGTGACATACTAAAATAAAATTTATGTTCATGATATTGTTTTTCTTTCAATAAGTGTTAATGTTTTTAGAGAGGAGTTTGGTTCAAAATATTATAGCATGTTTATGGACCCCATCAACCATTTCAATATCATATTATGTCAACAACTCAATCTAGCTCATTTAATAATGAACTAATTAAACCGTCCAAACCGAACCAATTATTTTCATCTTGATTGAATCGGTTTCAATTTTGAAAAATGTTAACTTTGGTTTGATTTAGTTTTTGTTTTTACGAAACCAAACCATTTGAGCCAAACTAATTAAACCAAATGAAAACATTTGCTCATGGATATTGTACGAAGTGGTAAAACAATTAGCGTTGCTTATGAATTAAAAAGTTTACTCATACTCGGGTGTAACAGAAACCAAACAAACCAAACATATTTGAACCAAGCAATAGACGGCAATGGAAATATCAAAGATGGAAAAAAATGATTTAGTATACAGAATGATCCAACAAAATAGATAAAAATTAGATTTAATTCAAGCACTGTACACGTTTGAGCTAAGCTAGCAATCCATAAAATTCAAGAATAATGTCTTAGGGAAAAGATCATGTGAACAAAGTTAAATTTTGACAGTTTGATCTTTTTTGGAAAAGTAAATATTAATGAAATGGAAGAAAAGCAAACAACTTGTGAATGAATGCTTACCATTCGGATTCATAGCAAAGATCACTTCATTTCTATTAACATAAACCAAAGGTGAAAATGACACATCTCCTTCTAAAATCATCATTGTTCTTGTGTTGTTCGCCAAAAGTACCAATTGTATCACAACCTCAACAATTTGCTTTTTCTGTAAAATATAGTAGGCGACTAAATTAGATACGTAGCAAATTTGAACATTTAAACAAATATTGCTTTTTTGAGTCCAAAAGTAAAACATATAATGTTTCTGGTGTATGTATATAGCCAGGCTGCCATGACAACAATGTAGGCCATCAATAAAAAAAAGAAAAGGAGAGCATATAGAAAAAGCACATAATGGAAATCAAGCTTACTCATCAATTCCTTTTTAGTCAACACCTATCTTCCGTCCTTGTGGCAAAGAGTCCATGACAATCCAGGACAACCACTGCATAACAGAAGGAAGTAAATAAAAACAACCTCAACATATACAATATGAGCAAATAACTCATACGAAGTAATACCTGGTTTACCTAGTGTATATAAGTGAGTGATAGAATCAAATGGAAGATTTATCAATCAAAATCGAATGGTGAGGATAAGATTAGGATAGATTAATAGTACAAATAGCTATATTTTATAAACTCTTATCCTCTATAACATGTATGCATTTAAAGGTAATGTAATTTGTCGAAGGTGAACTTTCTTAAGCTCTGCATACTTTTCACAATGTCTGTAATTGAAATATTAAATATATTGGGACGACAGAGTCATGATTTGGTACGGCAAGTAACCAAATGCTGATATACTATTGTCACTCAATATAAAGAACTTCATGATTTTTGTGTGCATGCAGGTTCAATTCATAAATAGTACATGAATCCCTGGATTAAACTTTTTCATCAACCCTGGATTAAACTTTTTCATCGGTCGTACTCAAATTATATAAACTAATATCAGGTTGGTCATCGTATAAATCACAGTATGCAGTTTAAATTTATATAGGTGGATTAGAATGAATCCCCAACTGCGGATGAATAAGTAAATAAAAGCTTTATTCAAACTCAAATTAAGATGGAGAAAGGCGAAGAATTAATTCGCTTCAATTGTAAAATATTTTTTTGAATCTAAAAGAATTAGTTAGGAATTTAGGATTGAAAAGCAATGGCAATGAAGCTAAGGAAAAGTATAGTAAAAAAAACATAGTACCTTAAGTTGTTATGCATCTCTGCACCAACAGGCTGTCATTCGCTCCTTGTGTATATCAATCTGAATCATTCATCCGCTCCTTGTGTATAACAATCTGAATCATTCAGGGACCTACGAAATTAGCATACATAGAATTAGGGTTTTAAAATAAATGATTTTAAAAACCAAAAGTAAAAAATTTCATAGTATTTTTGAATGGGTTTGAGGGGACAAATGCAACCTTCGGCTATGCTGCCCAAATATGAATTCAATAAAGCTTCACGCCTAATTGATATGGTATACTAATACATGCCTGTAAAAAAATCAAACCTTTAGTTAATATACAGCAAAATGAAGCTATGAAAACTAAAAATCATAACAAAACACCTTATTAGACATTGATAATCCATCTCTTTCACAGTTTGTTTAGGGTTTAGAAGCATCATATTTTTTTGTAATCATTTAAACAAATTTAGTACAAAAAACAGCAAAATACGAAATCAAACTAAGAGGAGCATAGACTGGTAAGGATTCAGTTTACTAAAAGTACTGAGTTTGAGATCTGGCAAGCGACTTTTTGAGAAGGATGAGGTGGAGATTCAATTTCCCTAGCCAGTATGAAGAATTAGGAAGTTAGAAAAAGTATGAACTTAAAAAATTAAAACTTCCAATCGATAAATTAAAATAAATCACTTACGTGACCAAAGCTGAGAGCGGCAACCTCTAGCGCTCCAGATCCGTCGCCTTGCTAATTCAAAATGAACTGCCTCACCAACAAAGGATCCAACATGAAAACTGAAAAGAGATCGCAATAACCTCCCTTGCATCTTCAGATTTAACTGCTGTAGTACCAACAATCCAAAGAATGAAGATGAAACTGATGAAATCAAGGGAGATCCATAGAAGCTATAAAAAATGATAATAAAGGGCATAAAGGAAACAGTTTTACCATTTTGAGAAGAGAATCCAGAGAACTGACAACACAACATACTCGACCACAGGTGATTGAAGCATGAGGAGTAGAGGCCTCTCACGGCTCGTAGTGAAGATTTGAGGAAAGGGAAAAGAAACTGTCGGGTAAATGACGAAAACATGGGGGAAGTAGGCGGTTGATGAAACGTGGTTAGAATGGAGTTACAATTTTGCCCCAATGCGGAAATTTGTTTCTGTTTACTCAATCGGACAGTATGGGAAATGCCAAAAAGGCTTTACTTTGACCGGTTTGACCAAGGTTTTGCTTTATAGTATAGATATATATATATATATATATATATATGTATATATATTTAATATTCATATGAAAACAACCAAACTTGATGATCAAAACATAATAAACATTCATTTGCAACATCATATCATCATCCAACATATATTATAATAGTTTTAGGAGTTCTCACCTTGGATTTTAAACGATTTACTTAAAAATTCGCTACAGCTCCGCTATTTGAGTTTTGAAGCTCAGTATTCTTCGGATTTTAGCTTCTAAATTCCTCGACCAAGTCTTGAGGAGGCTAGGGGGTGCACGACCTAGGGTGTAGCAATGAGTGGGCTCGACCTAGGGTGGAGTGAAGTGGAGTTTGTGAAGAACAAAGAGAAATGAGGAGTTTTGGAATCGTTTTGAGGAGTTTTACTATATATAACTATATATTATAATTTTAGTTTCTTTTTGAAATAATTTTTGACATTATTTCCCTTAGAATGGAAGCCATTAAAGAGGAAGCAAAAGCTTGAGAATATGAAGAAGAAAATGAATGAAAAAGAAGAGAAGAGGGTAGGGTATTTATAGGAAAAAAGAAGAGTATAAAGGAAGATATGTACACATCACCTTTGCATCACCATTTCAAGGCTTCTCCTACACACCTCCCCTCCTCCAAAGCTCGGCAAGAAGGCCCCCCCTATATGCACATCACTTCCATCTTCTCATGTGTACATATGTTGACTTATAAAAGCTTAAGGAGTAAGTTTGCTTAAAATATCTTATATATTTTATATTATACTTTTATATTTATATATTTTGGTATATATATATATATGTGTCTGTGTGTGTGCATGTTACATGTATGAATATGTACATGTATATGTGTATGTAACATACTCCTACAACGTTGCACAACTTCCACACGTTTTATCGTTACAAATCCAGATTCCGATTTTTGGTCATATTTTCTCTTTTAAATTAATATGCATATTTTTGTAAACAAATTTTAAAAATAAATTTTTCTTATTATTATTAACTAATTAAAATGACTGTATTTTATTTATAAAATCATATAAATTATTACAAATAACCATTCACAAAATTATTTGTATTAGCGATAAAGCTAAACAATCACTTATTTAAAGTGATATATTTACGGGTCGTTACCGACTCTCCTTATTAAAAGAATTTCGTCCTCGAAATTAAGATAAGAGAAAATAGCTCAAAAATAATATATTCGATATGATGGAACATATACAAAAGTATGAATAAGTGACTACACCACAAGCAATGCGTATACTATAATGATACAGTTCATTCTTCAATTCTAAACTCGGGATATGCCTTTTTCATTCTATCCTCTGTTTCCCAAGTGCAATCCTCAACATCTCCACTCCATTGAACTTTGACTAACCTTACCGCCTTCCTCCTTAATTGTTTCTCATCACGATCAATGATTCGAATAGAGCGTCTGATAACTGCTAAATTCGGTTCCACCTCCAAGTCTTCCTGAGCAGTTGTTTCTATGATTTGCTCTGGGTCATGCACATGTTTCCTTAAATGAGATACATGAAAGACATTGTGCACTCCTGCTGACCTTTCTGGTAATTGCTCTCGATAAGTTAGTGGGCCGATTCGTTCAAGAATGGGAAATGGTCCAATATATCGAGGTGCTAATTTCCCAGCTCTTCCAAATCTCACCACTCCTCTCATCGGAGAGACTTTTAAAAAGACTGAATATTCAACTAAGAATTTCATATTTCTACGCCTTTGGTCTGCATAACTTTTCTATCTGCTTTGGCTTCCTTTAGCTTCTTCCTAATCGTATCGACCTTTTCTGAAGCTTCTTGTATCATCTCAGGACCAAGTACTAACCGATCTCCTGTTTCGATCCAACATGCTGGTGATCTGCATAGACGACCATATAGAGCTTCATACGGTGCCATGCCGATACTAGCTTGATAACTGTTGTTATAAAAGAACTCTACTAAATGCAAATGATTTTTTCAAGAGCCTCCAAAATCTAGAATACATGCTCTGAGAAGATATTCCTAAATGCGGTTAACTCTCTCTGTCTGTACATCGGTTTGAGGGCGATAGGCAGTGCTTATATTCAGCCTTGTTCCTAAAGCGGTCTGTAATGCTTCCCAAAACTGACTGGTAAAGGTTGGGTCCTGATCAGTTACTATACTGTTTGGAACTCCATGCAATCGTACAATTTCCTTCATATATATATCTACAAGGCTTCTAGCGGTCCTTGTTGGCTTAACTGGAATGAAGTATGCACTTTTTAGTTAATCGGTCTATGATAACCCAATTGCCTTCGTTCCCTTTCATCGTTCGAGGTAAACTATCAATGAAATCCATTATATTTGATCCCACTTCCAAGCTGGAACCCCTAGAGGTTGAAGTAACCCTGCAATTTTCTGTTAGTCGCTCTTGACTTGTTGACAGTTGGCGTATCTACTAACATAAATGGATATGTCCATTTTCATGCTTTTCCACCAAAATGTGCGCTTCATATCTTTGTACATTTTGTTAATTCCCGGATGAATGTTAATTTTTTTTGTGACATTCAGCTAATACCTCTTGTCTAAGATTTTCCACATCCAAAACGCAAATTCACCCATTCAACCGTAATACCCCACGGCTATCTATTTCAAAGCTTGAATTTCTTCCTTCTTCGGTTTCCTTAATGAACTTTTCAAATTGTCTATCTTCTCTTTGTTTACTGGCTATTCTTTCCAGAAGAGTCGGGGTAACTACAAGATAAGCTATAATGGCATGCTTTCTACTCAATGCATCCGCTACTACGTTGGCCTTCCCGGGTGTATATAAGATATCAAGGTCATATGATGCGAGAAATTCTAGCCAATGTTGTTGTCTCATGTTCAAGTCCTTCTGGGTGAAAAGATACTTCAAAGATTTGTGATCTGTGAAGAGCTCAAACTTTTCGCCCAGTAGATAATGTATCTATATTTTTAATGCAAACACAACGACTAATAGTTCTAGGTCGTGTGTTGCATAGTTCTTCCCATGAGTCTTCAGTTGTCGGCTTGCATAAGCGATTCCTTTCTCATGCTGCATTAAAACTGCACATACACCTTCTCCACAATCATCAGTATATACAGTTAAACCACCGCTTCTATCAGCAATAGCTAAGACTGGAGTGGTGGTTAATCTTTTCTTGAACTCATTAAATGCTTCTTCACATTTCGGCGTCCATTCAAATTTAACATTCTTCTTTGTTAACTTTGTAAGATGGGAGGAAATTTTTGAGAAATCCCGGATGAACCTCTAGTAATATTCTGCCAATCCTAAAAGCTACGGACGTCTTTTGGAGTTTGGGGTGTCTTCCAAGCTACAACTTTCCCTGGATCAACTAAAACTCCTTCTCCTGATACTACATGCCCTAGGAATCTTATTTCTTTCTCCCAGAAATGGCACTGCGAGAATTTGGCTTTGAGCACATTCCTTCTTAATATCTCCAATACAATCTCTAGATGCCTCTCGTGTTCTTCTTCAGTCTTCGAATATATAAGAATATCATCAATAAAGACTAACACGAATGTATTTAGCACATCTCTGAATACTCTATTCATGAGGTCAACAAAATAAGCGGGCACATTAGTTAGCCCAAAAGGCATCACTAACCACTTATAGAAGAAATCTGGACCTCTGAATGTAGTTAAATGTACGCAGTCTTCTGCTATTCTAAGTTGGAATCCTGAGGCTAGATCCATTTTTGAGAATACCCAAGCACCATGAAGTTGATCAAACAAGTCATCTATTCGAGGTAGAGGATACTTGTTCTTAATCGTTTTGTAACAACCCATAATTTCAACAAATATTTTTAAATTTAATTTATTTGAAACTTTGATTTTTAATCATTTAAAATTGAAATTTTAGAATTTTCCAATGTATTTTGGATTCTGTTTCTAATTTGTTTTCCAAATATAATTAAATAATGATTTTCTGAATTTTTTTATTTTGGTCAACTTTGGTCAAACTTTGACTTTCAGTTAAAAATTTTTAATTTGAATTTTTAATTCTAATCTTTGTCTTTGAAGTAGTATTTGTTTCTGATATCAGTTTTGCTTTTCGTTTTGTAAAATTTTGTTTTATACTTTTTAAAATTTGATAAAATTCAACGTTTTACACGCAATTTTTCTCTGTATTTTCACTGTTCATTTTTCTATTTATTTTCCATCTTTTATTTGTTTGGGCTTTGAATTTTATTTGTGTGTTGAAATTGTTTTGATTTGGGCTTGTGATATTGGGCTTGGAAATTCAAAAGACTTAAGTTACATTTTATTGTTGACTTTTCATACCTCTCTAGCCGTTCACATCTTTGGCCGTACAAAACTTCCCCTCTTCCTCACTTATTTTTCACGTACAAACTTTTGTTCAGCTTCTCATTTCTCATTTGCACTCCTGAGATAAAAATTTCAGTATGTTTTTCCATGGTTTCTCTTTCTCCTTCTCTTTTCTTTTTCTTTTTCTTTTATTTACAAACTAAGGCTCGGCCTCTACCCTATCATCACCAACTCCTTGCCGACATCACCTCCTCCTCTACCATCACCTGACCGGCCACCACCATCTCAACACCACCCCATACCATTGCCGTGACCACCATGATCTAATCCACTACTAAAACATGTTAGAAACCCTAACCGGCCTCATATATTCAACCTCTTCCTCCTTGTAACCTCGGCCACCACCACCATATGCTCCTCCTCCGACCTGACATGACTTGACATGACCACTGCCGCACCTTTAGATGATGACCAAATCTGCACCATGCCTTGAACCAACCCAGACCGAGCCAATTTTGCATAGGGCCGAACCACTTGACCCAAGACCATTCATTGCCTTGCCTCTTTACATTCACAACTCCTACCCCTTCAACTTCCATTGCTTTGCCGTACATTTCCTGACCATGGCCGTGAGTTTCAGGCAAGATCTGATCATAGGCCGAACCATTTTGATAGTGGTCTAGCCTACTTGCAAGATGGTCGAGCCCATTTGTTTGGTTAAACCCATATTTGTTTCATTCTTGTCCATATTTTACAGTGTTTAAATTCTTTTGTGTTTGAATCTATACTTATATTTTTTTTGTTTGTATTTGTTATTACAAGACTTGGATCTTGGCTCTCCATCTACTCGAAATTGATTCGTGCTTTGTCGTGCTTTTCGGAGTTTGTTTGTGTGTTTGAATTTGATCTCTAGCTTTAAAAAGGTGAGTTTATCACTCTCGACAAATCGTACTTATATAAATGTGAAACAATGTCACTTGAATTGTAGTAGTTGATATGCTATGTTATATGCTCACATCTGCCTGTTATCTGACATTTTATGATGATATTACCTGATTATAGACCTGTTGCATCACCTGACATCATATGATATGTTTTACTGTTTATTTATTTTCTGTTTCTCACACTGGAAGTTCCCTATTAGTATAGAATCACTATGGGTTGAAATGATACATACCCGAATAGACTTTAGAATAGGGAAAGGTCGTTACGAGCTGAAATGATAGGCTCGAGCAATTTTTATTTGACTTGGGATTGCGGGTTTGAAATGATAAAACCCGGAATGTTAACTGATTACGGATTGAAATGATATATTATCTGTATCACTTGACCTAGGTTATAAAATATTATATAGACCCGTGGTTAAATTTTTAAATGATTTTTCTAAAATTTTTAAGAATTTTAAATTTTAAAAATATGGATTTTTAACTTAAATTGGATTTAAATGATTTAAACAGTGATTTCATAAGTTGATAAATGGTTTAAATTGAAATTTAAATTTTGATTTAACTTAATAATTGAAATTTGATTAAAAATGGGATTTTAGAAATTATTAAGTATTTTTAAAGGTAAAAATGTGAAATTTTGACTTAAATTGGATTTAAATGATTTAAACAGTGATTTCCTAAAAGTTAAAATTTTATAAGTTGATAAACGGTTTAAATTGAAATTTAAAATTTGATTTAACTTAATAGTTGAAATTTGAGTTAAAATGGAAATTTTAAGCTTAACTTAGTAATTAAAATATTTATTTATGAAATGGATACCTTTTTAAAGTAAAAGAAAATATCAAGTTATTTGTTAAAATAAAAGTTAAGCAACTTATAGTGAATTTTGACTTAATGTAAATGAATTATAATTTAATTGGATATTTATTAATAAAATGTTATTTTATTAAATTTATAAGTTAAATGATATCGTGATAAATAATTTTGAAAAGTGGAATAAGTTTGATAAGTTAAAAATGATAAAAGTGGAAGATATATTGTTTAAAAATGTCATAGTACAACTTATAACAGAAATTGTAGCATTCCAGAAATGCTGTGGTTTCAGTGTATTGTTTTTTAAATCTACTGTCTATATAGCAGTAGTTTATAAGTGCCGTTGTTTCCAACAATGAACTGTTTTCAAATTACCACTGTATCTACAACAGCAGTTTATAAGTGCTACTATTTATGAATTGTGTTGTTTTCCAATTTTACCACTATACTTACAGCAGCATTTTCTAAGTGCTGCGAATGCTGAAATATACAATGTTTTGGATTATTACAATTGAATAAACGAGCTTCGGAAAATGTTGAAATTTTGGGAATTGAATATTTGATTTGAAAGTATAATGACTTCATTTTAAATGGTTTAAATGAATTGTTTTGATTTGAAATATAAACCATTTTGAAATTTATAACCACGGGTTATAATAACGGTTGGATGTTATAAAGTGTGGCTAGAGGTGGGCAATTGCTGCAGCTTTGCGCTACCCTAGTCACATTAACACTATTATTTTGCATAGTTTTCTTTACTTTAGACTTTACTAATAGCATTCATTACTGCATCATAGATGGTTTAACGGATCCTTAAAGGATGGGCGATCCCAGGCATCCTTTAAGTTACTTGTGCATCTCTATTACAGTTCACTTGAGTTGGTTTACATTGTATAAGTATGTATGTCCTAACTCGAGTGTTTTGTGTTTTACTTTGTGCTCGGGTCAGCCTGAGTATCACAGCTCTGATTCACCTTCTGGAGCTAGAGATTTGCTGGAGCTTATTTATCTATCTGTCATCCATTTCCATTTCGGTCATTTCCTATTCAGCTGTGTTATGTATTAGTGACTTATGTATTCAGACTTCTATTGTATTTGCCTTTCAGACTATGATATTTTGTATCTGTTTTGAGAGTATTTATGTAGTAGCTTCATGAACTACTATGGTATTTTATTTCCGCTGCGAGTTATTCTGATATTCTGTCTGTGATTCTGTGTTTGATTTTATTTGCTCCAAATTTTCTTAACAATCTACTATTTTGAAGTATTTGAGTCTGGCATGTGTGGATTTATTGTCGATTTGAATGGTCCAAAATAGTGAGATGTTACACGTTTGCTTGTTCAGGTCTCGATAGTCTACACAAAGCCTTAGGGAAACATCAGACTTGGCAATGAAGACTACTGCCACTCCCTAATTTGAGCGACTTGGTCTTATCAATCCCTTTCTCAACAACTCATCAATTTGTTCCCTCAATTAATCCATCTCTCTTGGAGCCATTCTTCGCATTTCGTGAACAACATGTCTTGCATCAGGAATTAAATCGATACGAAACTCAATTTCCCGATATGGGGCAAACTTTTTACCTCTTCAAAAACATTCAAAAACTTCCTAACAATCGGTATGATCTCCAAATTTTGTTGGGGTGAATCAATGGCATACTGGAAACTATCCCTTACCAGGCTAGGCTTGTTGCAAGATATTTCTATAAAATTTCCAAAGCTGGTCCATAAAGATACCGTTCTTTTAACGCAATCAACGACAACTTTATTTTTGCATAACCAATCCATATCGAGCAATACTTCAAATCCGATAAAATCAAGGAAAACATATCATATGAAAGACAATGAGAAAGGTAGGTAACTTGGACCTTTTCACAAATCATACAAAGGTTTATTGTACCACCTATGGGATTTTACACACAGATTGGGGTATCTACTATTTTTTTGGTAAGCTTCAATTTTTCCACCAATTCTTTTAAAATAAAATTGCGAGAAGCCCCAATATCAAATAATACTTTAACCATAATGTCTTCAACACAAATAGCACCCTCTAGAACTCCTCTTTCCGTGGTCTCTTCCGAAGTTAGTGGTTCTTCTTCCATGGCATAGGTCTTAGCTGACTGGACAATCTCCATAAATGGACAACCCATCATCATATGCCTTTGTTAGTGGCAATTAGAACAGATTGCCTTTTCTCGTTCCAACAATCTTCCATAATATGTCCTTTCTTTTGACAATTTCCACACCCGGTACCCGTTAAATTCTTTTTCTTCTTTCCTCATTATTGCCTTTTCGCCTTTGGATTGAATTCCTTCTCACTAGGGTTGTTGCTACTATTGATAATATTTAGTTCTGATGCTGGCTTCTCTTTATCAAGAAATTCGTATCGCATACCCATATATTAGGTTCATGAATGATCCCTTTAGGTGAGCAGTCATTCTATCATGAAACTCTTTTCTCATCCCAGCCATAAACATTTCATTCTTCTTAAGTGGAGTATCAATCAGTCCAGACCCAAAGAGAGATAATTCATCAAACTTTCTTAAGTATTCTTCTACCGGCATTTCTCCTTGCTTTAGATCCATGAATCTTTTATAGAGACGGGACTTCCCAGCATCGGGTAGGTATCGTTCTTTAAAAACTTCCTTAAATCTTTCCCATGAAATATCATCTTCTGGTTCATTGATGGTAATTGACTCCTACTAAGCCAAAACCCCATCTTGCAATTGCCAAGATGCTAGGAAGCGCTTTTGCTCATCCTTGATGCCCAATCCTTTAAAGATTCCCTCACATATGTGGAACCAAGCCTGAGCTTCACTAATAGATTTTGTACCCTTGAATGGTTTCCCACCCCAGTTGGTAAAAGTTAGGTAGAAAGTTGCAAGGTTAACTTGAGGTTGTACAGGAACTATCGTTTCTTCAACCCTTTTGTTTCCTTTTCCTTGTCCTTTTTTAGTACTCATTTCCTACCACCTTAATATAGTAAGGAAATATCTTTAGGATTATAGACAAGATTATCTTAGGGAATGGCATAAAACTCGAATATACTTATTTGGATAAGATTTTCAATTATGCGCTCTCTCAGACTAAACTCATTCTAGGGCATTGCTAACCCTATCTCTAAGGAGTTGACCCCAACCAGGCTTAGGTATTCGCTCAACCATAAGCTCTGATACCAAATGTGACGAACAAGAATTTTCGACCCTTGAAAATTGACACTAATACATCCTCGGTATTCATGTGCCGCAAATTCAAGTGCTGAAAACCCAATCGTTAGGGGTAAAAAGAAATAAAGATAGAAGATAGAACAAATAGAATCTCACATCGCATTAAAAACACTTATAATTTTACATATGAAAGATTACATAGAATCATTTCAAGTGATTTATCGGAGTTACAGCAAGTACTAACCTAGCTAGGATAGTTATATTGGTCTATCCTTACAAGTGCTAGTAGATGCATAATACAAATACAACAGAATATAAATAACTTCTTCGGAAGACCCAAAATGCTCCATGCTCCATTCCAAAGTGATCCAAGCTTTCCTAACTACATGGCTGCCCGGGAAAAATTAGGGCATCCAGAGTTTAAGGGAAAAGAAAATAAACTCCGGGTCAGTCATGAGACTGGTGTGAGAAACTCAAAGTACGCATTTTGAAAACAAAAATGTATCTTATAAGACCATGCCGCACATAAACACGGAACGGGTTTTTACCTTATGATAACCAAAACATTTTACGTTAAAATACTTGATATTATTATTAATGACATTTCTTTGAAAACATTTACAAATAAACTTAATAATCTTAGCCGAAATTGTTACCATTATTAAATTCCAACATACTGGGCTCTACAAACAAAACTCTTACATGGATCGTTCGGAGAATGAATTCCATACAATGGCAAGGTGAGGGACTACCTTCCGTACAGTATACCTCTAGAGGGATATACCTAGGGTCCAGATACTGAACTCCTATACCAACATAGAACTGGCCTACCCCTTCGCTGGATAGTACTGAATATGACATCACCCCGGTTGTTACCAACCTTTAACAGGATCCTAAAGCATACACCACATACTCGACATATAGAGAGTAATCTAGAAAGGTGATGACCATCTCCTAATAGGTGCGACCCACATAGCTCTGCCGCATCTACCCTGCTTTAGCCATTTCCATTTGATGAGGCCTGAGGTATAGTTTTACCTTTCACAAAGCACATTCCACTTTGAATGCCACACTGCCATTCCATGATCACATAACTGATTTCTACAAACGTATAACTCCTGAGCTCGTACGTCTAAGGAAAGGGTGTTAAGCTAAGAGAAATTGCCTTCTTCGCCAACAAACAGATGATACGTTCATAGAGATCAATCAATGTGAATAGAAATGCAACGTCAGACATTCTCCATACAAGTTGTCCAGGAACAGTACAAACCAAAGCCAGTCTCCTACCACATCCTGTCGAGAGTTACTCCTAGGATTAGTAGCGAGAAGTCCTTGCGTCGAAGATCTTAAATGAAGAACTATTGCCACTTAATATGATAAGGGAAATTTCCCCCGAGGGTCAGTGACAAGTAGCCCTACATTCCATCTTCCATAATTGTCTTCATGTCTTCACTTCGAATATGTAAATTGGTTCAAAGTGGTCTTCAGACAAGAATTATCCACATCCGACCCCGGTTTCTCCGAACCAATCATCGATAAAAGAGGTCAGGTGAATAGGGAATTGTTCTTTAATTGATTAAGTTCTTTTATCGAAATATCTTTTGTAGATATACATTTATAAAACATTATTTTCGGTATATACAAAAATATTAAACCTCTTTTATAAATTCCCTTGATAATCTTTTAAACTTCTTTTTACTACGAATCAATTCGAAATCGTTTCATTTTTATTTAGGAAGATATTGATCCGAGTAAACCAAATTCACTATCCCCCCCATCGGGCCAGTCCAGATAGCTAGGGAGAGCAGAAAACTGGTTTTCCAAACCCAAGCCTAGACACTATCTCTCTAACACCAAAAAGGCGGTCAACTTATATGATCAACTCTAAATCTTTAATCTCTCCAAAAATTCTTCAAATCATCTTTAAAACACTTCATAACCCATTTAAAAACATTTATAAAAGATTTGTAAAAGAATTGTTAAGTTTAAAGCTATAATTCAAAAGTTATAGAAATGTGCTGCGGAAAAGTGCTGTGGAAAGTGTCTTTTTAGCTATATTGATCAAAACGACTTTTTATTATTCGAAATTTCATTTCATTACTCAAATTGCTTTCAAAACATTTTAAACACTTATAAGATTTATTCCATATTTTCAAACAATTTTAAAACATCGTTTTTAGAGAAATCCAGTTTTGGATTTCGAACTGAAAAATCCGGATTTTTCCAAAACTTGTTTTACTCATGTTTCAAAATCTACTTATCAAAATCTTGATTTTCTTTCTTCGTTGGAAAACTATGGATATAATAGTTCGGAAAATTCTTATCTCGAAGAATTCTGAGCTATATTCCAACTTTTACTCATTTTTGACTTTCATAGCGCGAAATCGTGAACTACCATTACGCGACGCGCTTATTTTTAACTAAATTTTCCATTTCTTTTCGGACTTCACCAAAACACTTTTAAATGTTTATAAAACATTTCAAATACATTTTAAACCATTTTAAAGAGATTTAACAATCCCACATACACCATTTCATTAGTTCAGTAAAAGTGATTCCCTTTGTGCTTATCGACGTGTATATTCGTGACTTGCATATATATTCAATATTCATATGAAAACAACCAAACTTGATGATCAAAGCATAATAAACATCCATTTGCAACATCATATTGTCATCTAACATATATTTTAATAGTTTTAGGAGTTCTCATCTTGGGTTTTAAACGATTTACTTAAAAATTCGCTATAGCTCCGCTATTCGAGTTCCGAAGTTCACTATTCTTCCGATTTTAGCTCTTAAATGCCTTGACCAAGTCTTGAGGAGGCTAGGGGGTGCACATCCTAGGGGGTGCATGTCCTAGGGTGTAGCAATGAGTGGGCTCGGCCTAGGGTGTAGTGAAGTGGAGTTGTGAAGAAAAAAGAGAAATGAGGAGTTTTGGAATCGTTTTGAGGAGTTTTACTATATATAACTATATATTATAATTTTAGTTTTTTTGAAATATTTTTTGACAGCATTTCCCTTAAGATGTAAGCCATTAAAGAGGAAGAAAAAGCTTGAGAATATGAAGAAGAAAACGAATGAAAAAGAAGAGGGTAGGGTACTTATAGGAAAAAAGAAGAGTATAAAGGAAGACATGTACACATCACCTTTGCATCACCATTTCAAGGCTTCTCCTACACACCTCCCCTCCTCCAAAGCATGGCAAGAAGCCCCCCATGTGCACATCACTTCCATCTTCTGATGTGTACATATGTTGACTTATAAAAGCTTAAGGAGTAAGTTTGCTTAAATATCTTATATATTTTATATTTATATATTTTGGGGTGTGCGTGCGTGTGTGTGTACGTGTGTGTGCATGTGTGCATGTTAATGTATGCATATGTACGTGTCTATGTTTATGTAACATACTCCTACAACGTTGCACATCTTCCACACATTGTATCGTTACAAATCCCAATTCTGATTTTCGGTCATATTTTCTCTTTTAAATTAATATGCATATTTTTGTAAACAAATTTTGAAAATAAAATTTTCTTATTATTATCAACTAATAAAAACGATCGTATTTTATTTTTAAAATAATATAAATTATTATAAATAATCATTCACAAAATTATTTGTATTATCAATAAAGCTAAACGTCATTTATTTAAAGTGATATATTTACGGGTCATTACATTATGTGTATGAAAAGGGAATCGACTATGATAAGATTTAGCGGAGCTTCGGTTTATTTCAAAAGATATTTTGATAAATAGTTTATCAAGGAGAAAAGGATGAAAGTGTATTAGATATTTTATAGCTATAAACATGCACATCTAGACCGCTTCATTCGTTGCTTTGTTAAGGGTGACGTACTCGGTCTCCATCGTTGAATCAACTACTATTTCCTTTTTGGAACTTTTACAACTGACAACTCCATAGTTTAATGTAAATACATAACTAGGCACTAATTTATTATCATTAATATCACCCTGAAAGCTTGAATCTGTATACCCCTTCATAAATCCTTATATATAAGAAATATGCCTTTAGTATTTAAGAAATACTTAAGAATGCATTTCACAATGGTCTAATGGTTTTCTTCAGGATAAGACTGATGTCAGCTAATACATCCTAATGCATAAACCACATCTGGTCTTGTGCATAGCATGGCATACATGACGGAACCGGTTGTGAATGCATACAATGTCTTCTTCATACGGTCTTTCTCCCCATTAGTACGAGGTGCATAAGAATGATTTCAAATTGAGTTGGAACAATTCCGCTTTTGGAATTCTTTATACTGAACCTTTTTAGTAAGGTATCTAAGTCCTGCGATTAGGATAGTCCTAACAACCTTTTGGATCTATCTCTGTAGATTATTGTACTAAGAATATAGGTCGCTTCTTCCAAATCCTTCATAGGGAAATTCTTGGACAACTATGCTATCATATATTGTAATAACACAATGTCTTTTCCAATCAAGAGTAAATCATTGACATATAAAACTAAGAACACGATAACACTTCCTTCTTCTTTTTGGTACACACTCTTTCTTTGTACTCTGATAAAAATCAAACTGCTTGATTACTTTATCAAATAGTTATTCCAACTCTTTGAAGCTTGCATAAGACCATAAATTTATTTTAACAATTTGCATGCCCTTCCCTCACTCTCACTGACCTCAAAACCCTCGACCCGTGACATGTAAATGGTCTCTTCTGATCACCAATTAGAAATGACGTTTTCACATCCATCTTTTGTAGTTACAAAATGCGGCGATTGCAAGCATTATCTGAAATAGATTGAAGCATGGGTGAAAACCCTTTTCCATAATCAACATATTGAATTTAATGAAACTCATTTGCAACTAGCCTTTCCTTATAGGTCTCTATCCATCCATCTAATTTTAGCTTTTTCTTAAAAATCCATTTTCAACCGATGGGTTTTATTCCTTCGGGTATGTCAGCCAAATACCATACTTTGTTGCCATACATGAAATCCAACTCGGATTTCATAGCTTCAAGCCGAAGTGCAAAGTCTTTATCCTGTAGTGTTTGTTGGAATGAGAGTGGAGTGCCTTCTTCTAAGACGCATTCCTCTTTCTCGCTATCCGTGAGAAAATCATAGCATCTCTTTAGTGTGCTAGATTCCCCATTAAACCTTCTAATAGGTTGCATGTTTTCCTATAATTGTGAATTGATTCTCTCACTGGGTCGGCCTTTGTGTTAATTTTTCGAATCTCATTTAATTATACAACTTTGTAGTTTATTTCTTTGATGGAAATAAATGTTCTCAGAAGACAACATGTTTAGAAACAATAACTTTTTATTCCTTTGTATTATAGAAAAAATATCCATAGAATTTTTGGGATAAGAGTGCCAATCTTGCCTCGAGTTTATTGAGGAAACGTTCTTAACGTATGCTGAACAACCCCACACCTTCAAATAATTGAGGTGTGGTTTCTTCTGATGCTACATCTCATATGGCATCATAGTCGCAAATTTAGCAGGCATCATATTCAATAAATCTTTTGCAGTTTCTAGTGCATATCCCTAATAGGAAAGAAGTAACTAGACGTTATTAATTATGGGACAAACCATATCTAATAGGGTTCGGTTCCATCTTTCCAAGACACCATTGTGTTGCGCTGTATAGGGTCAAGTAACCTGATATAAAATCCCATTATCATTTAGGAATTAGGTATTTTAGAGTTCTTGTCAATATACCACCTCCTCGATATGATTGAAGTATTTTTATTTTATGATTCATCTGATTTTCTACTTCATTTTATACTCTTTAAATTTCCTGCGAACATCAGATTTATTCTTTATAAGGTATACGTATCCTAGTCTCGAGAAATCATTGGTAAATGGTAAATGATACAAAGTAAGTCAAATTATCCAACTCGAATTTCATAGCGTCAAGCCAAAGTGCAGAGTCTTTACCCTATACAGCTTGTTGGAACGAGAGAGGAGTGCCTTCTTCTAAGACGCGGTCCTCTTCCTCGCTATCTATGAGAAAATCGTAGTATCTCTCTAGTGTGTTAGATTCCCTATTAAACCCTCTAATAAGTTGCATGTTTTTCTATAATGGTGAATTTGATTCTCTTGCAGGCTCAGCCTTTATGTTAATTTCTCGAATCTCATCTAAGTCTACAACTTCGTAGTTTATTTCTTTGATGGGAATATCTTTTCTCAAAAGACAACATGTTTAGAAACAATAACTTTTTGTTCCTCTGTATTATAGAAAACATATCCCGTAGAATTTTTGGGATATCTATAAATTTACACGGTGTCGATCTTGTCTCAAGTTTATTGGGGCCAACGTTCTTAACGTATGCTGAACAACCCCTCGCCTTCAAATAATTGAGATAAGGTTTCTTCCCATGCTACATCTCATATGGCATCTTAGGCACAGATTTAGTAGGCATCATATCATGTGTTGTGGTTTCTGGTGCATATCCCTAATAGGAAATATGTAACTCGGCCTTATTCATTATGATACAAACCATATCTAATAGGTTTCGGTTCCTTTTTTCCGAGACACCATTGGTTGCGGTGTATAGGATGGAGTAACCTAATATAAAATCCTATTGTCTTTTAGGTATTTTAGAGTTCTTGTCTGACATACTCACCTCCTTCATATAATTGAAGTATTTTAACTTTATGATTCGTCTGATTTTCTACTTCATTTTTGTACTATTAAATTTCTTGCGAACATCGAATTTATTCTTTATAAGGTATACATATCCCTATCTCGAGAAATCTTCAGTAAATGGTAAATGATACAAAGTAAGTCGAATTATCCATTGTTGCTATAGGCACTGGGCCACATACATCAGTATATGCAAGACCTAAGGTTTTTTTATTGCTTCCACTGAAGGGTTTCTTGGTCATTTTTCCTTTGAGACATGACTCACAAGTGCTGAATGATTCATAGTCAAATGATAGTAGAAAACATTCAGCTTTTAGTTTATGCAGTCCTTTGTTACTAATATTACCTAACCTATAATGCCATAGGTAATTATTTTGTCAACATAAGTTTTATTAACGATAAAGATATGTTTAAAATTAAGTATATAAATGTGATTATCTAAAACACAATTACAAATTTTATTTCCATAAAAAAAATGTTCATAACACTACTACCACAATGGAAAATATAATCCACTTTTAGACAATTTAAGCGCGAAAATTATTCCATAAATAAAGTTTTTAACATAAAAACAATTATTTAAGATCAAATCAAATCCATTCGGTAAAGTCAAATGATAATCTCCAACTTTAATTGCAACTACTAGAGATCCATCAAAAACATGAAGCCCCATTTCACCCGTTGCCACATGCAATTTGTTCCTAAGTCGCTATAATGAATTACGGATATGAATTCCAGATCTAATATCTAAAACCTAAGATAATTTATTGATTGCAAAACAGTTTTGAATCTTAAATGCACCTTTAGGAGCTAAAGAAACACTTTCCTTCATTTCTTTGACTATCTTCAAATAGTCTGGACAATTGCACTTCCAATCCCCTTATTTTGTCGGTAGGTGCATCCTTCGTACTTTTCTTAGAACCCCTTTTTCGTTTGTTCGAATCTTTCAAAGATGTTTTCTTAGCCTTTATAGCAAACACCGCTTTTAACCCTTGAACAACTCCTCAACCGAGCTCAAAATATTAAGTACCTCGATGAGGTTTATGCTCAGCCGGTTCATATTATAGTTCAATATGAATGACATACAATGCGGAGTCAACGAACCTAAGATCAAATCCACTTGCATTTCATCGCTTATATTCACATCTAGCTCTGAAAGTGTATTGATATAGCCTTTCATTTCTAATATGAAATCCTCGACATGTTTTCCCTTAGTTGTCTTCGTATAGAACGATTTCTTAGTAATCTTGTACCCCATGGAGTGAGCTTGCTCCTCAAACATGGCTTTGAGGCTTTCAAAGATTTTATGGACATACATAATTTCATATTGTCTTTGCAATGGCTTGTTTAAAGTAGATAATATGAACACTTTAGCGATTTCGCAATTAACTACCCAAGTGTAATAAGCTGTAACTGTCTTGGAATCGACGCCCTCAATGGGTTTTACTTTTAATAGTTCAGTTATTGATGACTGTAAACGTTTATATGTAAGTGCTATCTAAATTGCTCTTAGCCAGTCAGTGTAGTTTGGTTTAGATAGTTTATGGTTTTTCGAAAATAGTCTAAGTTGGTTATTTTGCTACAAATGTAATTTAATTAGGAGAAGTTATACATAACAGATTCTTATATTATTAGATAGGTTAAACGTTACATTTCAATTATCTAATAAGCTCCCACTTGACCTTTTTTTTCCTCTTAACTCCAAGAGAAAACATAACAATCTTTCGATTTCTTTAGTGGGTGTTAGGACTCTCATGCCTTGGGATTCCGACCTTGAGAAAACTCAAACAAATCATAAGGTCCGCATGTGATGGATAACATCTTATCAGTTTTATCAAATACAACTCCTAACCCATTTTCTTTGTCCTAACCTCATTTCAACCTTGAGCAAACTTAACTAATCGAAAGAGATTATTCGCTCATACCTATAATTTTGCGATGATGTAAGTATACTGTACGAACTTTAAAGAGATTCAACAAATACATGAATGTATCTTGCCTCATCTTGTCAACATATTAATAGTAATATACATAACATCTATAGCTTAAGGAAACTCAACAACTAAAGAGTGTGCAAATAATCTATTAATATATAAATGGTAGAGGATAACATATATATATATATATGTATGTATGTATGTATGTATATCTGTGTGTGTGCGCGCGCGCACGTATGTGTATTAAGGATTCATAATCTTCAATATATATTTACATTTAATGATATCAATGTAGGGAATAATGTAATTCATAAGAAATACCCTCATGATTCAACTATCAGATGTATTTGAAATCACGACATATGTATAGTATGTATGTACTCGTTCCTTAAACCTACGTTGGATTTATTATAGTTCCACTTAAAATTTATACATTCATATAGTATAAGTTTAATATATTTATAAATATTTATAGTTTATTTAACTTATACACCATTCTTATGTATATTATTACTTAAATCATATTAATTTATTAATTTATCATAATTTTTTTATTTTATCCATCCTAAACAATTGAAGATGAATATTGGCTATAACACTTATAGTTTTATATATACGCAAATCATTATATTTGTATATTTTATTTTATTAATTAATATTTAAATAATATATTTAATAATTAATTTCATTTAGTTAAAACAATTTTAATTAAATAATTGATAAATTCAAAAATATTTGTTTATAATTTGTCTTAAATAATTTACGATAAATATATATACCTAATTATAACATATACAGATATATGCATATATATACATATATCAATATATATGATTTATTTCAAGTAATTAACTTTTAATTAATTAATTGTTTAATTAATTCAACTAATTACATTATTCAATAATTTCATAAAATTAATTTATTTTCAAAAATAATTTTGAAAAATATTTTATAATATTTATAGAATTTGTTATTTATAAAGTAAATGAAAAATTATATATGTTTGTGTATATGTATGTATCTATGTAAACATAAGATATATATACATATTAAATATAATTTAGTCGAAAATATTTATAATTAATTCATAAATTAATTTGGCCAAAAGTTTTTTTAATTTCCTAAAACTTCTATTAATAAAAATTATCTACATAATATATATTAACTTAATTAAATATATATATATATATATAAACATATTATATTGAATACTAACAATGAACAAAGTTTAATTATATTTATAATTAATATAATATATGTATGTATGTATGTATGTATGTATGTACATGTGTGTGTGTGTCTTTAATTGGAAAAACATTTTTTGGCCAAAATTAAATTGTACATATAAAAAAATATCATCATAATTATAAAAAGAACTATATAGTTTAGTGTCAAATATTAAACAAATATGATTTAACAAGTAATGGTGTATACATATGTAAGGTGATATGTAAGATATAATACATTAATATCAGTATAAAATTAAAATAAATTCTACCTATTAAGCTTTTTGATTCACGGCTAGATTTATATAATGTTTCCTGGAGATCTGACCAGGCAACTGCGTACTCGGCATCCAGGAGTACTCGGCATCTAAGGGTGATCGGCATCCAGAGGCGCTCGGCATTAGCAAGCGCTAGGCAGTAGCAACGGTCGGCCAGAGGCAACATTCGGCCAAATACTTCGTTCGGCCAGAGGCATCGTTCGGCTAAGGGCTTCGTTCGGCCAGAAGGCTCATTCGGCCAGAAGGCACGATCAGCCAGATACTTCGTTCGGCCAAAGGCATTGTTCGGCTATAGGCATCGTTCGGCTAGAGGCATCGTTCGGCTAAGGGCTTCGTTCGGCCAGAAGGCACGTTCGGCCAGATACTTCGTTCAGCCAAAGGCATCGTTCGGCTAAGGGCTTCGTTCGGCCAGAAGACACGTTCGGCCAGAAGGCACATTCGGCCAGATACTTCATTCGGCCAGAAGGCACGTTCGGTTTCGTTGGCTATTCAGCCTACTCTTCCCACACGAGAAGCGCCCTGTTCGGCATGGAGAGTGTGGTTCGGCATCCAACTGTTCGGCCTATTTGGTTCGGCATATAGCGACCACTACATTTGGACCAAGGTGTTCGGCTGCCAAGCCCACTTGGGAAGTCCAACCCATCTTTGTCTATAAATAGAGGGGTAGTGGCACAGTGAAAAAGGACCTTTTTTCGGGAACACTGGGGAGACTCTACCGCTTTCAAGACTCATCTTCTTTACTTAGTAATTGTATTCAAGCATTTGATCGACGGATTGTATCTGTAATCAATCATTAAGAAGAGCAATAAAGTTTAACCTCAAAGTGGACGTAGGCAATTAAGCCGAACCACTATAAATCCAGTGTTCTTACTTTCTGCATTTAATTTAGCATATTCTTCCTTGTTTAATTTAACTTCATCACTTATATCTCTACACAATCTTTCTCAACGAGGTTATTGACCAATTTTGGTGCTAACACTTTGGTGCTTTCACCGAGAATTGAATTCTCAGACCTCAAGGATCTGCTTTGAAGTTACTAGATTGAATAAATCCCCCAAAGAAGATCCGACTCATTGATAGGACATCCGTTGGTTCTACTCAGAGTTCATACCAATAACTCTACAATGGCAAGACCGCGTACCAGGTCAGCTTCTCATAATGCAGACGCCCACGAGACTGCTAGCGTGCAACAAGCAGGACCTAGCAATCAGCCAGCGATTCCGGGTGTAGGAACTACCGCCCAAGACCAAACTCCGGTTGTCACCAGAATAGAGTTCAACGACTTGATGAGAGAACTCAGGGAAAGCAGGAGACAACTAGGAGAGCAGATGCAAGCTAATGCCAACCTGATGGCACAACTCACTCAACAACAGCAACAGAATGCTGGGGGCAATCCTGCTCCTTACTCCTCATCCGATAGCTCAACTTCATCCGATGAACCTCCTAGGCATAGGCGCCGTAAGACTGAAACTGCGCGGGCAGGTGCTGCTGTCCGAACAACTGGAGACCGTGACCAAGTCTGGAAACTTAGGAGCTGGAGTGCAGGTGGAGGCTGGAGGCCCAGACCATCAAAACGCTAACGATGTCGAACCACAAGATGCGCATTTGGCAGATCGCCAACAGAGGAGGCATCAGCACGATCAGTCACGTAGAACAGACTCTAGCCTTCCACCTTCTATACAAACACCAGACCTGACAGCCATGATCAGGCAATTAATGAAAGAAAATCAAGGCTTATCGAATGACGATTGGGGAGTGTCAAGAAGACATACTCCATTCACAGACATTGTTCTACAGGTAGCATACCCCAGAAAGTTTAGTATGCCAACTATCCCTGCTTATGAGGGAAAGACTGATCCCAGACAGCATGTCATGAGGCACGAGTGGATGATGGATTCAGCCAGAGCAAATGATGCAACCAAGTGTAGATGCTTTCCAATTACTCTATCTGGGATCGCTACTATGTGGTTCACCCAACTTCCTCCGCGGTCCGTATCCAGTTTCGAGGAGTTGGCAAAGAAGTTTATTAACCAGTTCAGGATACACACTACTCGTCCAAAGGACGTGATGTCTCTATCAAGTGTAATCCAGACTCCTGGGGAGTCATTGAAGGAGTATTTACAAAGATTCCATATTGCGGCGACTGAAGTCAGTAATCCCAATGATCATGCAATTCTAATGGCTGTGATGCGAGGTGTGGATCCGGATTCTGAGTTCGGAGACTGGCTGGCAGGAAAACCTCCGACTACGCTAGAGCGTTTTTACTCAAAGGCACACCAATTCATAAGAAGAGAGGAAGCCAGGTGGGTGAGGCGAGATAAGACACCGGGGCCTGTCTAGGAGTTCGTAAAAAGCAACATTGCTGTGCAGGAGTCCGGAGACAACTCGGGAAAAGTCCAAGTCAATGTCCAGAACAAGCCTGGGTAGCCTAAGGAGTCCGAAGGAAGAAATCAAGGAAAGAAGAGAGAAGCGGGGAAGTGGAAGCCGAGAATTCCAAGCTACAACGAGTATACCCTGCTGAATGGGTCTCTTGAGAACATTTACCTATCAACCTGCAATACCTTTCAGTATAGAAAGCCACGTCCAAAAGAGTCAACCGAGGAACAGAAGCGGACTGGAAAATACTGCCGCTTCCATGAGACTTATGGGCACAATACAAAAGAGTGCAGACACCTACACGACGCTATAGAGAAGTTGATCAGGCAGAAAAAGTTACAGGAGTTTGTGAAGGATCCACAGGAGGGAGGACAAGGAACATCCAACCCAGGTCGTGCACCAGCTCCACGTCATCCCGAAGAGCCTGCCCGGACTGTGGGAAGACTAGTCATAAACACGATCATCGGCGGGCCTCACCCTACGGATAAGAATTGGCAAGAGATGGAGCGGTATGCTAGTTCCCTGAAGCACGCAGATTTCGAGTGTTGTTCCAACGCAGAGGATGTGACCCCTGCTAAACAGCTGCGCGTGATGACAGACGATATAGTATTCAGAAACAGAGATGCTGACCAAGTTGAAGCTCCTACCATCGACCCGATGGTCATATCCGCGACAATCGGACCGGCCTATGTGAAAAGAATTATGATTGATTGTGGAAGTTCTGTCAACATCATCTTCAAGAAGGCTTATGACCAAATGAAAATGGAAACAAAGGACTTGAAACCGTCCAAAGCTCATATACATGGCTTTAATGGCGCAGCGACCGATGCAGTGGGGTATGTTGAGTTACCAGTTGAACTGGGACAAGGCGAATGTTGGAGGGTGCGAATCCTACCCTTCGTAGTTTTGGATGTGGATTCTTCGTATAATGTTTTCTTGGGCCGACCAGCCCTGGCTGAGTTTAGGGCAGCATTAGCCCCGTGGTGCTTAACTTTGAAGTTCCCAACTGACAAAGGAGTAGGTGTTGTTCATGGCGACCAAGCAACTGGTCGTGCCTGTTATGTGGTTGAGCTCCGAGAGGCTCATTGGAGGGAGAAAGGAAAGGTTGCGGACAATCCCGTTCGCATCCACAATTCTGATAATTGACAAGTAGTGCCCGAGCCCTGGCTCGGGCATAATTCTCGGATCTTCAGAGACATAGATCCGAGAGACGACGATGAGAAACCCAGGGAAGAAAAGGCAGCGCCGGATGAATTAACAATTGATATTTCAATCAGCCGAGACGACCCATCGCGAGTACTGAAGATCGGATCGCAACTCGGTCCCGCAATGACTGAAGACCTTAGTAATTTCCTCCGAGCAAATCTTGATGTTTTCGCCTGGACGCATTCTGATATGTGCGGGATTTCTCCTGCCATTACGAGTCATATGTTGAACATAGACCCGAAATACGTCCCAGTTAAACAAAAAAGGAGAGGGATGGACCCAGAGAGGTCCGCTGCTCTCAGAGAGGAGGTGGACAAACTCAAAACCAATGGGTTCGTCCGCGACACCCTCTACCCTGAATGGGTATCGAACCCCGTGCTGGTGAAAAAGGCAAATGGGAAATGGAGAACTTGCGTAGATTATTCCGATTTGAACAAGGCATGCCCCAAGCACAGTATCCCGTTGCCTAGGATTGATCAGTTGGTCGACTCCACTGCAGGGCACGAACTGTTATCATTCATGGATGCATACTCAGGCTACAATCAAATCCCGATGCATATTCCGGACCAAGAACACGCCAGTTTCGTCACAGACGTCGGGCTATATTGCTATGTAGTAATGCCTTTCGGATTGAAAAACGCGGGAGCAACTTATCAGCGTTTGGTGAATCGAATGTTCAAAGACCAGCTTGGTAGAACGATGGAAGTCTATGTGGATGACATGCTCGTGAAGTCACGACAATCAAACGACCACATTCGAGACTTAGCGGAGATGTTCGATATACTCAGATATTATGGGATGAAGATCAACCCTCTAAAGTGTTCCTTCGGCATTGCATCGGGGAAGTTTTTGGGATTCATTGTCAATGCTAGGGGAATTGAAGCTAACCCAGAAAAGATCCAAGCCATTCGAGATGTGCAAGTGCCTAGAACTATAAAACAGGTGCAAAGCTTGAATGGAAAAGTGGCTGCACTGAGTCGATTCATATCCAGAGCCACAGACAAGTGCATTCCTTTCTTTGATATAATAAAGAAAGGGAAGAGGAATTTCGAATGGACGTCTAATTGTGAGGAAGCATTCCGAGATCTGGTGAGGCATCTGGAATGTCCTCCAGTGCTGTCGAAGCCGGTAGACCACGAGATGCTGTACGTATACTTGGTCGTATCCCTGCATGCTATAAGTGCGGCTTTGGTCCGCGAGGAGGACCGAGTCCAAAAGCCGGTGTATTACGTTAGTAAACGTTTAACAGGGGCAGTAAGAAATTACCCCAAAATCAAGAAATTGGCATATTGCTTAGTGATTGCATCACGTAAGCTGCGCCCATACTTTCAAGCACACTCAGTCAGTGTCTATACTGATCAGCCCCTACGGCAGGTACTCCAGCGACCAGAAACTTCTGGGAGATTGCTGAAGTGGAATATCGAGTTGAACCAGTTCGATATTATCTACTTGCCACGAAGAACTATACAAGGACTAGCATTAGCAGATTTCATTGCTGAGTTTACTGTATCTGACGAACCAGATAATCACAGTGTCATTCCCCCCGTTCGATGGAAATTGTACACCGATGGGGCATCAAACGACCGTTGCTCCGGAGCTGGCATGGTTCTGGTAACTCCGGAAAATCGATCGATATGTTACGCTTTAAAGCTCGATTTCCCGGCTACAAACAATGAAGCAGAATATGAAGCACTGGTTGCTGGCTTAAAACTCGTTGGAGAACTTGGGGTTAAATCAGTCGAAATCTTTTGTGACTCACAACTGGTGGTCTACCAAGTGCGGGGAGATTACCAAGCAAGGGGATAGAAGATTGCTCCGTACCTTGCTCTAGTTCATGAACTATTGGCGAACTTGGAGCACTATGATATTTCACATGTCCCACGTGAACAGAACAAAGAAGCCGACTCATTGGCTAAATTCGCGAGCACTGGCGATGCACAGCAAATGGGATTGGTTCCCGTTGAAACTTTACGCGCTCCAAGCATAGACGCAATGAAAGTTGATTTTGTGTCGAAAACAGGAATCGAAAGAGAGTCATGGATGACCCCATTCAAACTATACCTGACAACCGGGACTTTACCAGAAAAAAGGAGCGAAAGACGGCAAGTCATCCGAAAAGCCGCACGATATGTAATTCATGATGGAGTAATGTATCGGAAGGGGTTCTCAGTCCCCTTATTACGATGCATTGCCCATGATGAGACAAAGCGGGTCCTGGAGGAAGTTCATGAAGGAGAGTGTGGCGACCACATTGGGGGGCAAACGCTGGCAAAAAAGATCCTCCGCTACGGATACTATTGGCCGACTGTAAATCGGGATGCTGCAGACTACGCGAGGAAATGTGACAAGTGTCAAAGACATGCGAAAAACCCGAGAGCTCCACCAACAGAACTCACACAAATGGTTAGCCCCTGGCCATTTGCAATCTGGGGAATCGACATAGTCGGCTCCTTGCCTATATCCAAGGGTGGTGCAAAATACGCGATAGTTGCAGTCGACTATTTCACGAAATGGGCCGAGGCAGAACCTTTAGCCACAATCACCTCTAAGAAGGTCATTAATTTCATTGTGCGAAACATTATATGCCGCTTTGGTCTCCCTCGAACCATCATTACAAACAACGGAACACAGTTTGAAAGCAGAGAATTCAAAGATTTCTGTTTAAAGTACGGTATTGAGAAGAAGTTCGCCGCCGTAGCGCATCCGAAGGCTAACGGGCAAGTCGAAGCCGTGAACAAAATAATCAAGTCCATACTGAAGAAGCGTTTGGAAAAAGCCGGAGGCAAGTAGGTAGATGAACTCCCAACAACATTATGGGCTTATAGAACTACCCACAAGTCCGCGTCTGGCCACACTCCATTCGCATTGGCCTACGGCTCGGAAGCCGTCATACCCATGGAACTGGAAGTTCCATCGCATGGAGTGACATATTATGATCCCAGGATGAATCAGGATCTCTTATTGGAATCGCTGGATTGCATTGATGAAAAACGTGAAGAGGCTGAATTAAGGGCGGCAGCACATAGGCAACGAGTCAAGCGATATTACGACGGCATAGTCCGCCCAAGGATTTTTGATGTGGGTGATCTCGTTTTGAAATGAGTTTTCCTGGTACCATCACATATGAATCCCAACTGGGAAGGTCCATACATCGTTGAACGGAAGCTTGGAGAGGGAACATTCAAGCTAGCGACCGTTGATGGCGTAACACTACCCCGAGCATGGAACAGTGAACATTTGCGACATTGTTACATTTAGCCTGTTTCTTTCTTGTTTTAGGCACCGTTATTTCCTTTATGTTTTTGTTCTGTTGTCACTTAGTTTCTTTTTGACCTTGTAATCAGGCGATTTTGTTGTTTTTCATTAATAAAGGCTTGAAGCCATCTTTCCCATGAATCACTAATGTTTCTATATCTCACTGTCGGGTGACGAATTACTGGAGTTACATTATTATGTATGATGTACGAACTCGTATAACCGACTTCAATCTCTGAGTCCCCGGAGTGCGGACCGGAGTACTCTAAGTCCCCGGAGCGCGGACTAGAGTATAAACGACTTCAATTTTCGAGTCCCCGGAGTGCGGACCGGAGTACTCTAAGTCCCCGGAGCGCGGACTGGAGTATAAACGACTTCAATCTCCAAGTCCCCGGAGTGCGGACCGGAGTACTCTAAGTCCCCGGAGCGCGGACTAGAGTATAAACGACTTCAATCTCTGAGTCCCCTGAGTGCGGACCAGAGTACTCTAAGTCCCCAAAGCGCGGACTAGAGTATAAACGACTTCAATCTCCGAGTCCCCTGAGTGCGGACCGGAGTACTCTAAGTCCCCGAAATGCGACTAGAGCATAGGCAATTCGAACCTCCGAATCCCCTGAATGCGGATCGAATTGCCCTAAATCCTTGGAGCACGAATTTAGAGGAAATTCTGAGCACACAAGAATGTGGAACAAGAAATATACCACTCCAAGGAATGTTCGAACAATATAAGAAAGTATTGGGAAATTATGCAACTCATAAGTACTTGAGTTTTGACCACAGTTATTCATAAAGCTAAAGAAGCAAAAGAATCATTCAAGTGACAAAGAAACTAAACTTTATTTAATAGTCCAAAATGGGGTTACACAGCTATTCCTCCAAAACTTGGAGCCAAAAATCCATCTACACAAACTACGGAAATGAAAGAATGAAAGTAGTTACAAGACCTAAACAAAATCTCGTTGAATGAGTATAGCGACTATTTCTTTGGTTTCTTCTTCTTGTCTTCCTTTGTTTTCTCAGACGATTCCTCTCCCTCACGCTTCTTCTTGGATTTCTTGCTTGTTAAAGAAGCGGAGTCAGGAGCGGGAGAAGGAACATCCAGCGGTTTGGATTTGCCAGGGAGAATGATCTTCAAAGGTCTATTCCGCGGGTCGGTAAGTTCCAATATTTGAGGCTCGACCTTGATCTCAACTTTCTTTTTCTCCTCTTTTGCGAGATGCTCCCTCATGCTCATCTTCGAAGTATGTTCGGAGGCGCCAGTGATCTCGATTTCATAACCCCCTTCGGTGGGAGACGAAGCGTCAAACTTATCATCATCTAGCGCCCCGATCACTTGAGCGTCAGGGCCAGGAGTTACTCCCGCATGAGCAACATCGCTTGCCTTCTCTGCCTCCTCCTTGGCGTCATCGCTCCTCAGAGTTGGTTCAGGATCAGAGCAGCCTGCATGAAAACATAAAGACTGAACATTAGGACAATAACCGCTACCAGAAATTGACAGATCTTTTAACTTCTAAAAGGAGAATTTTGTACCGGGTTCTGGCCGGCTATCAGTTGCGCGTGGAGTTTCACCCTCTAGAATAGGGGATAGCACGTGAATGCCAAGCCCGGGATCTTCTGGATCGTAGCCGGCATGCTGCTCGAATGGGTCAAGTGTTGGCCGACCGGCCGATTGAGCAGAGGGAGGAGCAGCAGTCTTAGCCTCAGAAGGACCAGCTTCGTCGTTTTTATCTTTTTGTAGGGGAGAGCCTTTGCTATAAAGCGCCAAAGCTGCAGATAAGTCCACTGGCTCGTTCCCCCTAAGAAATTCCTTCACCAAAGCATCCTCATCGACTTCCTCAGAGCCCGACTCGGTTTTTCTGATCTTCACTAAAGTTTCCCAGGCCTCGGCTAGGGATTCAAGATAGCCCTCGCCTAGGAATGTCAAGTCGCGATGCATAAGGACGCGGGCGCCGTACTCGGCAATCAGCGGGTCAAACATGCACTTGACCTCTTCCCTACCGTCCTCTGCAGCTGCTTCGAGGCGAGAGTCAATCTCCTCAGAAGCTTTCCTCTTGCCCTCCTCACGGGCTTCGTTTTTCACTATCTCAACCCTAGTAAGTTCGTCGTCGAGCTTCGTTTTCAAGAGCCGCGTAGCAACGATTTCATCACAGTATCGTTGGGACTCTTCTTGAGCGACTGTTTTCTCCTCTTTCTCTTTAGAGAGCAATTCTTTCAACTCTCTGACTTGCAGGGCAAGCGCGTCCCTTTCTTTCTGGATAGAATCTTTTTCTAAGGCAAGGGCTCCGTTGCGCTGGACTGCTTCATCGAGTTCCTTCTTATGGGTCACTTCTAAACGAGTGACGGCCTCGGCAGTATCTTTTGCACTTTGCTCTACGGCTTCAAGTTTTGACTTATACGAAGCGAGCTCTTCATCTTGATGCTTGATGATGTCCTTGTCAAAGCCAGCTTCCAATTTCAAACGGTCAATTTCATGTTGTCTCTCAACAGATACCTCCGAGACTTTTTCGACCAGGTGTACGAACGCGTCATGTTGAACATAGACGTCGTTGTTGCAGGCGATGGCGCTCTGCTTCACGTGCCCTGGGATATGATGAATAGCTGGGAGGAATTTCAGGCCATCAAAGCAGATTTTTGGGAATTTGGCCTTAAGATCGACCATCTTCTCTGCTATAGTTGGGTCAACCGTAGGAGTAGGGGTAGGAGGCTTTGAAAGTTCTGTTCTTTTCCAATGCTCCCGATTTTGCCTTGTGCTCGACGAACCGGAATGTTGTTCTCGGGAGACATCGGGTTGAGACCCTTTCTGAGAAAGCTTTTCTTTATCTGGCTCGGTTTGAGGAGGAGGATCACGAGAATACGAAGACTGGGAATATGTCTTCTTTCGATAGGACGAATCGTGAGAACGGTTGTCTCGATCCTCGTAATCTTCCCTATCCCTACGTCTGCCTGAGCCTGAATCCCGTCCGGGATGGTGAAATATAGAAGAACCGCGGTGGCGATCGAGTCCGTGGGAGCGCCCCATGTCACCTGCAAAAGATAACAACGAGTTAAGAAAAATCGGGATGATGGAAAAGCTTGAAGTGTATGGTGATGTGCGTGTGTGCGTGTGTGTCCTAGTGTTCCCCCCGACGGACCGGTTCCTTTGTCTTTACTGATTGGAGTGTTATCTCCCTGGACTGAGGGTTGAACTCCCGCGCTGCCTCTAACGGACGAATGAAATTTAAAGGCTTCCGGGTCATCGAAACCATAATTGAGTATATCGTCGGGGATGGTAAGGTTCGACAGACCCTTTAAAGAACTTTCCATGTGCTGTGAAGAAGCCTCTTTCTCTGACGGGATGAGCGTAACTTTTGAAGTTCCACCAACTTTCTCCTTCCGTATCTTGTACGTCAATTTCTTCTTTCCCTTCGAAGGGGAAGATGACGTTTCAATATCGTGCACTTCGACCGTCGGGTTCCAAGCGGGACCCACGTTCTCGCCTTGAGTTTCAGGAGCATCATCCTCCTTGTGTTCACCCCCTTCGTGTGCATCGGGAGTATGGCGTGATGATGATCCAACTTGTTTTTTCCCTTTAGCGGGAGTGGATTTGGGGATGGAAACACCCTCCGGGAGACTAATCCGGCGACCACTTGCTAACAGTCCGAACCTCGATAGTGATTCATTTGAAAGGAGGGTTCGGATGTCCCATTCCTCGGCAGGAAGAGCTCTAATGGCTTCGACAGCCTCGGAATATCCTCGGCCCTCAGGACGCGGGTTGATACCTGAAAAAGATGAAACAAGGAGTTAGAAAAAGCATAGCTCTGGTTGAGCGTGAATGTCGACTCAGGGAGGAGACTTACTACCTTCGACCCATCTCCTTGCGAAACCGGGTGGGCAACGCACATAGAACCATTCCTGTTTGTACAGGGAGAATTTGCTACATGCCCCGGTTAAAATATGGCACTTGTGGTACGGCTCGAGGAACATAAAAGAGGGACTATCTTTTCGCTTTTTGATCATGTAAATATATCTGATGTCGCCAGAATTTGGAGGCCTTGAGAAGACGGCCATGAAGAGTAGGTAGGTCCCGTATATGAATGCGTGACCATTTGGATGCAGCTGCGACGAGGCGATGTCTATGTACTGCAACACGTCCCGAAGAAATAAATTGAATGGAGGCACGCTGCCCATCAAGCACATGAACTTGTTACAAGCGGTATATCCGACTGGGGGAAGGTGAGGACGATCGTGTCGTGACGGGACCAACACATCGACAAAGGGGATTCCATGGATGGAGCATATTCGCCGAAGTGCGACTTCATTAATCTTCGAAGCCTGTGAGTCAATCGGATTGTCTAAGAGAATTGTTGCCTCCAGGGCATCAGGAGCTAAGTTATGAGCAGGGGAAGTTATGAGCAGGGGAAAATGAGCTTCGAATCGTCGCCTTCGAAGACCGTCATCGCTGACCGTCTTAAAAAGCCTGCCTTGTGGTGATTACAGTTCCAGATTCAGAAAACATATGTTAATCTAAGTTCAGATTTATGTCTACTAAAGCTAGGAAGTTAATGATCCGGGTCAGTTTTATATATGCTAATATGCTTAGGTCCTGGTCCTTGTTTTGCTATATGAATAGGCATGGTTAATAAGTGTTCGGCCTAATTCTTGCTCGGCTAAAGGTATCATTCGGCACGTACGGCTAAGTTTTGTCCGGCCAAAGTGGTTTTCAGCATTCACAATCGTTCGGTGAATTGTGGTTCGGCATTTATGTTGTTCGGCCTTTATTTTGTTCGGCATTTGTATTGTTCGGCATTTGCATTGTTCGACATTTATGTTGTTCGACATATACTGGTTCGGCAGTTAAGTAATGTTCGGCTGAAATATTGTTCGGTTGAGATATTGTTCGGCATTTAAGTAGTGTTCGGCCTTGGTATTGTTCGGCTGAGATATTGTTCGGCATTTGAGTAGTGTTCGGCCTTAACATGGTTCAGCATTTATGTTTGTTCGGCTAAGATATTGTTCGGCAATCGTAATCGTTCGGCATCCCACTAATTCATGCCTTCACCTTAGCCTTCCATTTCACTGTCCGGCGCATGATAACATACGCTGAACCAGAGTTATGCCATTCGACACCCTTACCACCTCCAACGCTTCCACTTTTCTTTCTTCTCCTTTAGCTTCGATTCGGCACGAAGAAGCTAATCGCCCAATGATCTTATGTGCGAACACTCCTGGTCATTCCTCCTCGCCTTGCATCGTTCAGCAATAAAGACGACCTAATCAAAAGTTTTCTACATGACCCACTCGGCTGTCTCGTGTTGAAACTATTTGAATCGTAGAAGGGGTAATACCTAGTTTGTAGATCGGAGCTTAGGAAGGATTGATTAGGCTTTAAGTCTGATTGACTGGCGAGGATTGCAAGTCTTTATGGAGTGACAGAAGTAAAAGTGTAAAAGGAGAGAAGTGGGGAGGTGCCTGGTTTTATAGGGAGAAAGTGGAAGTCGAAGGGGCTATATCCGGTAGAACCGGTCAAAGCCGTAGCGTTCGGATTCAAAACATAGAATTGCTCGGCACATGAGGAACATTCGGCTTCGAACGTATCGTTCGGCATTTATACCACATCAGGCGCACACCACAACCACTGATATTCTCAAGAAGGGATCTCCATTAGAAGTTAGTCAAGGATTTGAAACGAAACGTGGAGGTTACGTAATTCAAAGCGTATCACGTTCAGTCACGTAATACACTTTGGGGGGCAAGTGTTTCGTGGAGATCTGACCAGGCAACTGCGTACTCGGCATCTAGGAGTACTCGACATCTAGGAGTACTCGGCATCTAAGGGTGATCGGCATCCAGGGGCGCTCGGCATTAGCAAGTGCTCGGCAGTAGCAACGGTCGGCCAGAGGCAACGTTCGACCAGATACTTCGTTCGGCCAGAGGCATCGTTCGGCTAAGGGCTTCGTTCGGCCAGAAGGCTCGTTCGGCCAGAAGGCACGTTCGGCCAGATACTTCGTTCGGCCAAAGGCATCGTTCGGCCAAATACTTCGTTTGGCCAAAGGCATCGTTCGGCTAGAGGCATCGTTCGGCTAAGGGCTTCGTTCGGCCAGAAGGCTCGTTCAGCCAGAAGGCACGTTCGGCCAGATACTTCGTTCAGCCAAAGGCATCGTTCGGCTACGGGCTTCGTTCGGCCAGAAGACACGTTCGGCCAGAAGGCACGTTCGGCCAGATACTTCGTTCGGCTAGAAGGCACGTTCGGCTTCGTTGGCTATTCAGCCTACTCTTCCAACACGACAAGCACCCTGTTCGGCATGGAGAGTGTGGTTCGGCATCCAACCGTTCAGCCTGTTTGGTTCGGCTTATAGCGACCACTCCATTTGGGCCAAGGTGTTCGGCTGCCAAACCCACCTGGGAAGTCCAACCCATATTTGTCTATAAATAGAGGGGCAGGGGCACAGTGAAAAAAGACCTTTTTTCGGGAACACTGGGGAGACTCTGCCGCTTTCAAGACTCATCTTCTTTACTTAGCAATTGTATTCAAGCATTTGATCGACGGATTGTATCTGTAATCAATCATTAAGAAGAGCAATGAAGTTTAACCTCAAAGTGGACGTAGGCAATTACGCCGAACCACTATAAATCCGGTGTTCTTACTTTCTGCATTTAATTTAGCATATTCTTCCTTGTTTAATTTAACTTCATCACTTATATCTCTACACAATCTTTCTCAACGAGGTTAGTGACCAATTTTGGTGCTAACACATCCTTGATCTCCCAAATTTGCACCCTTCTTGCAAGATACAGACATGCAAACACTGGATAAATAATATTTGATTGAATGGATATGAGTAAGGTAAGAGAAATTGAGAGTTGGGAAGAGTAGCTTGCGGCTTGAAATAGGAAGAGGAGGGAGCAAATAGTGTAAAGAAAGTTGAGGCTTATGGTTTGAAGATATAGTAAGATCCAGAAACAAATATCTCCTCAAATCCCTCTTATCAATTCAGACCCAAAGAACCCCCTTTTGCCCCTTATTATTTCTGCATGGATTATAATCCATAATGGAATAGAATACCTACTAAACGGATTAATAGTTTATTCAATTTAAATCCAAATTAAACTGTTATCTATATCGCAAGTCGATACGCACATATATAACTAGTATATACATACCTAATAAATTACTAATAGCACCTTGAACAATTCTAGAAGTAAATTCATATTACTAAACACACCCCTTAAAATAAATACAATAGTAATTAATGTTTTACAAATATCAATTTAATCATAATCATTGTAAACCAATTAAATCAAACGGTGCTTCGGAGACTGAATAGATTCTGTTGTGCGAATCACAAGTATGAATTAGCTAGCAATTAATTTTTAAACAATTTAAATACTAATGTTTACATGTCATTTTAGCTAGTGGTGTGGCAGTTTGACTTAATTCGTCGGTTATAAATCTCATCGGTAAAATCAAATTTTACAATTTCAAGCGGTATTGTTTAGTAGCGATTATTTATGCCAATTCTTTTTGTCAACACTATATCATTTTAGAACTTTTGGAATTTGATCTTTATCAAAATTCCAATATCGTCCATATTCAACTTGTATTCCATAAATAAAGCTTTTGGTTTAATAATAATAATAATAGTCATTATTTATTAATCATTCTTCTTTAGCCAGGGATTTTGACTTTGATTTGACTACAGTTAACCATGATACTAACCTTATACAATTGAGGAGATGAATTCTTTATTGAATAATGTTTCACTTTCATTGTGTAACGACCCATAATTTCAGTCATTCGAAATTGGAATATTTAATTGATTTTAAATACTCAAAAGTTAATTTTGTAAGTTAAATAACTTATATTTCAAATATAATGATTTATTTGATAATTTAATTGTTTAATTTAATATTTGAAATTGTATAGAAAAGGGAAATTTGAACTTAAAATGAATGAAAAATGATTTATAAAGTTGATATAAATCTATTTAAATTAGAATGGAGTTAGTAAACTTTAATTTTGATTTAAAAGTTAATAAATAGAAATTGGAAATTTCATATTTTAATTAACGTGTAAAAATAGTCATTTTTGACACTGTCTCGGATTTCGACGAAATTAGTTTCATTGGATCTGGAATAGCATATTATTATAGGATTCAAAATTTTATGGCGATCGAATTTACAGTTTGGTCGTGCGAAGTTGAAATGCATAGAAATTTTTTTAAGTAAATTTAATTAAAGTAACTCGATTTCAAAAACCTATCTTCTGTATATGATGGAGTTGGCCTTCGATATATATTCCATTATGTTCGGAATAGGGGTAAAACATTATGAACGCCAGGCGGCACGCTTTGTTTGGAGTTTGAAAAATTAACGGGTGGACAGTGATTTGATAATTGCCTATATAACGACCCTAAACTAATTCATTTGCAAACCCTAAACCTAAAATGAAACCCAGCTGCCACGGAATATTCGAACAGCCAGAATCATCCTGTCTTCCTCCTCCAATCTCTCCCAATCCATCAGCTATTATCAAAAGCTTCTTAAATGAAAAACGAAGAGCTCGTCGAGCTCTATAATCTCAATGACTATGATCGCCTAATACGTGATAGATCGACGACAATTTAGCCTTGAAAGGACCGCGTTCAACTGCGTTTTCTCATCGATCTGGAGAACATGGTGGAGCCGGCCTCTGGTCGAGGGTGCATTGGAGTGAGGCACACACGGTGGCAATGTTGGATGGTTCTCCGATGAGCTAGAAGTGGAGCGACGATCGCTTAGAATAAGCGGTGATGGGTCGCGTTTTCGAACAGAGAAGGAGAAGGATTAGCATAAGTTAATTACGTTAATTAATTCACTAATGGCGTTAGTTAATTATATTAAAATTCATGTAATGTTTTAAAATACATAACTCTTTCATACGAGGTCGGATTCGCACGAAACAAGTTGCATAGGATTCGTATTTTACATTTTAGAGTTGGATTGGACTTGATTAGAGCTCGCAAGAATTTTTGTTAAAATTAAATGCTCGTTTAATTTAATTGAAATAAAACGCTGCAACTATGACTGCAAGCAAAGTGAGTAAAACTCAGTCTCTCTGACCCGTTTATATTTTTGTATAAGTGGGAATAAATTTATTTTATGATATGTGATGATTGTTTGGATGTTATGCTATATTATTAGTAGTTGGATATATTCCTGCCTATTAGAGCAGATGAGACCCTATACGTTCCCGTGTATGAGCGGATGAGCCTTTGTACGCGCATCTGCCTTGAAGCAGACATTGTACATATTTTCTCATATGTATATTTATTGCAGGTTACAGGTTGGAGGGATCCAACTGGATTCCTCACCATTGTTGATTTTTATTTACACATATTGTTATATATGTTGTATTATGCGATGTTTGATGTGATGGATGCCATGTTTGCTATTATTGATGTGCATCCCCTTGTTTAGTACTTTTGCAGCATTGGGCCATAATTTTTGAAATTTAAAATATTAAAATGATGATTTCAATTTAAGAAAGGATTTCAAAGTGATTTTGAAAATATATATGATTTAATAATTTTTGAATTGTTAAAGAAATGGATTTATTTTAAATGAATAAAAAGTTATAATTTTTATGTTATAAAAATTACGGCTTTGTGAAATATACTTAAATATGATTTTTGAAATATGAAGTTAACTATTTTGTAAAATAAGTTAAATTGAGAATTTTGAACTTATTATAAATGGTTTATATATAATATTTATAAAACTAATATTTTATAAATAAAAGCAATGGAATTATAAACGAGTTTTGTAAGTGTTAAAATGAAAGGTTATAAAGGAATGCTATTAATAAAGAGATTTAATGAAATGGATTTTTATAAATAGTTTTATAAATATTAGAAATGGATTTCTAATCAAATTTGTAAATGGATTTGCAATTGAAATTTAGAAATGAATTTATAATGGGCTTTATAAATAATGAGATTACAAAAGAATGAATGTGTAAATCAAGAAATTTATAAGTAAATAGGCTTATAATAGGATTTTGATATATAAATGAGATAAACGGAAAATTTGTTAATAAAGGAATTTTATAAATGGAAGTTTTTATAAAATAGAAATGTAAATTATAAACACTGTTTTATAAATGTGAAATCAATTTAATTTAATAAGCTAAATATGGATTTTTATAAAAGGAAGTATATTGACGTTTTTAAAGCGAAAAATCCTTAAAATGAATGTTTTGGAAAGTGATATTTTAAAATGGAGTTTAAATGGTTTGAAAATACAACAAGTTGTGAATTCACTTATTATTAAAATAAGTTTATGAAATGTTTTCCAAGTATTGAAATGGTTTTGAGAATATATCTTTTTAAAGGTAATTTGAAGTAATAAATTTGGAAAAATGATTTAATAAATAAAAGATTAATAAATGAGGCCTAGTGACTATTTAAGTGCTAAATTATATTTTTGGCCAATTTAGTTTATCGACTTGATGTGGAAACTATTTAGTCGTACACTTAGTATGTAGCCATCATTGTAGGCTTGATTATCATTTGGTGTAAAAGATATTGATTCGAGTAGTGCAGAGTGATTACTCCTATCTACCAAGCTTCCTTCTTGGCCGAAGGATAGTAAGTTGAAAGTTGGAAACATGATAAGTCTACGAGACTTGGTTTCTGTATGAGGTTGAGTAATGCTTTTGCGTTGTTGGTGCGAAGAGATCGGGATCGGTTTATCCGAAAACCACTTCGGACCAACCTATATGCGACGATTGTGCAGGTTTGTTGATGATATTGATATATAGGATTTTCATAGTGAAGGACTGCTTGTTGATCATTTGGGGTTAAAATCCCAATATACATATAGTAGCAGTAGTCTCTTCGTTATGAAATATCCAATGCAAGGACTATTCGCTACTAATCCTAAGGATTTCCCGATAGAATGTGGTAGGAAAGTACCTTCGGTTTGTCCTGTTCTTGGACAACTTGTATGGATGGATGTCTGATAGTGCATTTTCTGAGATTGCGTACATTGAACCTGCCTTGTTCTTCCTTTGTTCCGATGTTTTTTTAGCCGTTTCACTTCACTTTCTTGCTATAATTCATGATGTTTTTGATCGTTTTTGAAGGCCATGATGTTTATCAATAGACTAGCCAAATTTTGGATATTTTGAAATTCAAATTTTGAATTGTCTTGTATTTAATTTGAATTTAAATTCGAATATCAGTTTGAGTGATTTTCCTTGTTTTTATTCGTTTTTGTGCACGATTTTCTCTAAATCTTTTTAAAATGATTTTTAAAATTAATGGGCATTTCAAAATAATTATTATATAATATTTTAAAATATTTTCAAGTGTAAAATCTATTTATTCTCTATAATAAGGGAAATTTTCAAATAGGGTTTTCAAACTGTTTTCGAAAATTGGTTTTCAAAGTTTATTCTTGGCCCAGATTCTGTTCGTGATTCTTCTGAGAATTCAATAGAGAATGAAAGAGGCATAGAGCCGCTAAAAATCCTACACGGACAACCGTAGGAAGCCTCTCAAGTTCTCTATTGGTGATCTCGTCTTTATTCGTGTTTCTCCTCTGAAGGGGGTTATGCGTTTTAGTATGACTGGGAAATTGGCTACTCGCTTTATAGGACCATTTCCTATTACTGAACGTATAAGCCCTGTGGCTTATAGGGTTTCACTTCCAGCTCATCTATCTGGCATTCACGACGTGTTTCACGTCTCCCAGCTTCAGAAGTGTCTTCAAGAATCGGATTCTATTATCGATTCTCCCGATTTGCAAGAGCTTGAGATATCACCTGACCTATCTATCGTGCAGCAGCCTATTCGCGTGCTTGTTTCGAAGGCGTCTCACCTCCTCATTTTGCAAACATACATATGTGGTGGCGGAGAAGGCAACTTCTCTTAGCTTAACACCCTTCTTGAGACATACGAGCTCAAGGGTTATATTTTTGTGGAAGGCAATTAGTAGTCAACGAAAATGGCATTGTGGCATTCAAAGATAACAATGATGTGATATATGAAAGGTATTCGATATCTCTTTTGGCCTCACACCCCAGGAAATGACAAAAACTGGGTAGAAGCAGCAAGGCTAAGTGTGTCGCTCCTATTAGGAGATGTCATCATCCTTCTAGATTTACTCTACACATGTCTAAGTATGTGGTGAATGTATGACTCGGGTACCTGTTAAAGGTCGGTAACGATCCGGGTAATGACATATTTGGTACTATCCAGGAAGGGGCAGGTCGGTCTTGTGTTAGTTTAGGCGTCGGGTATCTCGACCCTAGGTACATCCCTCTAGAGGTGTATCGAGTTTGAAAAAGGTAGTCCCTTACCTTGTCATTTGTATGGAATCCAATATCCACTACGTGTCTGCCATTTTGTTTGTAAACCTATTATGTTGGAATTTAATAATGTAACAATTTTAGCTATGATTAATTATTATTTGTATAATAGACACTATTATAATATAAGAGAATTTGATATGAAATGTTTTGGTTATCGTAAGAGAAAAACCCGTTCGTGTTTATGTGTGGACGTTGTCTTACTAGATACCTTTTGTTTTAATAAAGAAAAAGTTTTGATAACTTTATAAATTCAGTTGAGATGTGTTTTTCTCACGTCGGTTTACCAGACTAATCCGGGCATTCTTCCCTTTCAATGATCGGGTCAGACCGAGTATATTCACAGGTTCGGATTTGGTACTTTTGGAGCTTCAGCAGACGAGCTGGAGATCTTCATGTCGTATACACGTATCTGTTTATTTACCGCTGCATTTTTGTTGTAAATTATCAGCATTTGTGAGGACAGGTTGTTGTAACTTTCCAAGCTGGTAATTATTTATTCGTGTACTCTGATATTGATGTATATATATTACAGTTTCTCTTTTGTAAAGATGCATCTATATTATATGTTGTTCCGCTGCGGTGTGAGATTTTGTATTGTTTTGGTTCTGTTTCTCTCTTCTTCTGCTCTTCTCTTCTTCTCACTTCTTTCTTTCTTCTCACCCTCTCTCTTCTTTCTCATGACTTTCCATCATTCTGTGCTTTTTAGGTCGGACATGTGTGATTTAGTGTCGATTCAAAGGGTATGGATTTGTGGGTCATCACAACTGTTGGATCATAGGTTTTGATTGCTAACAAGACACAACAATTCATGAATCTACGACTATGACAACATCCGGACTCAATGACTCAAGGTATGGTTCATATAGTTATATATTTTAACAAGAGTCATTAAATATATATATAGAGTCTAGTTTAGTGCTTTGTTAAAATCTTTCCTCAAGAATCATCTTTCACATTCAAATTAATTTTCATATTTTAATCAAAATCAAGTTTTTAAAAAAATGCATGGAGCGGGGCTCGAACCCGGGTCACTAGTTTAGAAGGCAAGTGCACTAACCAACTGAGTTATAGTGATTTTTCTTTATCAACAGAATTCAGTCGACTGAACAATATCATTCAGTCGACTGAATCTGTGCATATTAACATATATGTGCATGTTTTTAAATTCAGTCGACTGAATGATCAAAGTCAGTCGACTGAATCCTGCAACTGTCGTTTTTTTTAATGAAAAGACACCTCTTTTCTGCATAGTTGTCTTCCTCCCCAAGGGTTGCAACCATTGCTTTTCATAAATATCTCTTCACCAGCAGTTGCAACTTCTTAACTACTATATATATGCATGAATTTCAAGATCAAATTACTTCACTTACTTGCTTATACTTGAATCATATTTTCTGAATTAACTACTCTCTTGAATTCATACATTCATTGCTTACGTATTCATTTCCATATTCTTCAAGCAATTTGAAACTTCCTAATCTTCATATACACACAACTACACACATCATACTTGAGGAAAAGATTATAGGAAGGGTGTACTATAAACATACTTATCTGTGTTATCAGAACACAAAAAGTCAAACAATCTTTTGTATTTGTTAAAGTCCTGTTCTGCTGCTCAGGCGTGTGAAGTCCTCTTCGGCTGTTGAGGCGAAATCCTGTTCCACTGCTCAGGTCCCCGTTCTGCTGCTCAAGGGTTGTATAGACCTGTTCCTCCAGGTTAAGTGAGGGTTGCTGTTTTAGTGAAATTCCAGAAGGAGTCTGGGACTGGACGTAGGATGGTGCTCCGAACCAGTATAAAAATCTCTAGTGTTATTTTTATTATACTGCTCTTATATTCCGCACTATTTACTGTATAGATATCACCACTATATTCTGTATTATCGTATATCCATATTACACGATCCATAGCACACTTTCAACAGCGTGGTATCAGAGCTTTGGGTTTAGCGATAAACCTAGGTTTTAATGGGTACTCATTATAGATATGGTTAGTAATACCATGGAATGAGTCTGAGTGTGTGTATATATATGAGCGCGTATTTGTTAGTAATATAAAAATGTTTTGTATTGGGTTGTTTGATTTGTTAAGTTTGAATTTTGGGTTCTGGTCGATGCTTCTACATAACGTCATCGGTTCGGATTCCAAAACACTTGAGCAAGCAAACTGACACGGTATTGTTTTAAATTGGATAAATGAAATAATTTTACCTTAATTATATTTTATATTTAAAGGAATAATTTTTTCAGAAACTATTATAGTTATATATGGATTGTTTGGTTGTTTATGCAATGATAATATTTATAAGTAAAATAAAAGTTGTTATAAACATAATATAAACAAAGATAGACAAAAATGAAATGAACTTATATAACAAAAATGAAATAAGAGAAATTATATAAGTATAAATTTATAAATGTAATTTATAAATAAAAATAATTTAAAAGAAATAAAAAGCACTGAATTCACTACTGTCGCTGGGAAATAATAAGGATGGCGACTACAACATCATCAGTATTCATTTTCGAGTTTCTAAGTGATGAATTTGCTACCTTAATAATTTACTAATGAAGTTTAGATTTGTTTTGATAAAACAAGTTTTCATTTTAAAATCCAAAATATAATTTGATAAAAGTGTAAGAAAATAAGTTTTTGAACTAATAAATTGAAAATGGTATGTATCAGAAAAGAAAATTTAAATTGAGATATGAAATTAAAATTTTAACTTAAGTAAAAGTTAAATAAAATCGAGTTAGTAATTGTAACAACCCGAGATTCCGTAATTATTTTATTATCGTTTTAGACGATTAATATTGTTGTTAATTGCTGAGTGAAGTTTTTAAATCGGTTTGAAATTCTTTGTATTATATTATCAAGTGTTTATATGGGCTTTATGAATTTAAATCTCGGGCCACATTTGTATTTTAAGGGATGTGATAATTAATAAAGCCGGGAACAAATTCTTTTTCCCTCCGTTCAAAGTTCACTATCCCGATCCCTAATTACTTCGGCCCGATTTTTTTGAGAAAAATGATGATCATACCTCTCGTACAAGTAAACCCATACTAGCCCATGCCCTAGAGACGATGTTTCTCTATTAAAACCACGATCATAAAAACGAAATCCCCTCTTTTCCCATTCATTCAAAAACCCAAATCAAATCAAACGAGAGAAAATAAAAATGGCGTCTGCTTGGGGTTGCTCGTTCGTCCCTCCGCTTCGTCAAAAAGTAGGGCTTCGACTCGTTCCCTCTGAGAGATGATGGCTGCGTTTTCCTCTTCGTTCAAAAAGCTAGGGCATTGAAACCGTCGATTTATTGATCGAATTCGCTTCCTCTCCGGGTTTGCTTCTTTTGGCAACGCTCTCGAATAATGTGAGTAATTGTTATTACTCACATCTAATTCAAATATGATTCGAGATTTTCGATTTCTGGTTTAATTGAATCTGTCACTTGATTTATCTTGGCCATTTTTATGCTTGGGATTGACCTCTGACTTATTTGAATTACTCGAATAAAATGATGTCGATTTCTAACTTGTTCGGTATCTTTGCCACTGCGATTTGTTTATTTTCAGTTTAGACCACCATTGTTTTGACGATTTCGAATTTATATTCTCGAATTTGTCCAACATTTTGTTTTGGCCATTTCTTCTTGGCTACCACTGTTTTGATGAGTTCTAACTCGCTCCGTGCATTTCTCGGTTGGCATCGGTCTTGATATTGAATTGTTTTTATTGTGACTTAGGCATTTACTTGGTTTTGAACTGTTTGTTCTTGGCATTTTCATGACTGTTGATTTTGTATTGTCCCTGTAACATTCTCGACTGTGCTCAAGTTCACTTGCGGGTGTGTTTGTGGTTGGGTGATAATGTTGTTTTCTGCTTCAACTTGTTTTCGTTACTTGACTTGGAACTTCATTGACTGGTACAATTGTTGTTGCTTGATCTTGTGATGATTGATCTTTGTTCGAACTTGCCACTATCGTTTTGATTCCTTGAACTGCTGTTGATCATTTCTTGAAACTGCTACATGCTGCTTATATTCATCTGGAAGTTTTGTGTTTCCTTGTCTTTGTCATTACCTGACTATATGCATACATTTTGTAGATGAAGTTGCACGTGGTTGTTACTTCGAGTTTGCTTCATGTAGTCTTGATAGTATTGAGCTCGATAGCTTCTTGGTTGCTTGATGCATTTTGATATTGGTTTATATAACGATGGTTACTACAACTCTGTTAACTCGATTGCTTGTTGCACTGTCCAGCTTCATTTAGTGTTCATTGTATCATATTACTATTCAATCTTGCATTGTATATTTATATGCATGCCACTGATCATATGTTGATAGGTCCACTGGAGTACAGTCTTCATTTTATGGCCCTTATGCACTGTGTAGTTGTACGAACATGGTGCATTGTTTCGAGTTGTATCACTTGAATTTTACTGTACACATAGCATATAATTTGTATCACTTGAGTCATTCAAGTGTTTTGAGCATTTGATGGTTGAGCCTGCATTTCTATTGCTTGACTCGAAGCTTGGTACTCATGTAATGTGTCTGCACTTATATACTTCATCATTGTTTGCCATATCGGCTTCACTGCATCTCCATTTGCCCGTTGTACTTGCAGCGTAGTTGTTGCAGTGTTATTATATTCACTTGGTGGCATTTGGTTGCATACCATTTGCACTGTGCAGTCTTTCCACGGCTGCATTTGTTTTAGTGGTTGCATCTGAAAGTTTTGTTGCAGTTTGCCCCTCGTATTCATTTGTGACTGCAGTTTAGTTTTACATGCAGCTTTGCCCTTGTTGATTTGCATTACGTTAATACATTTGGATTTGTTCTTGAATTCACTTGAGTTGAATCCGTTATTTTGGGTTTGACCTTGTGATTATTTGCGTTTTTCACTGAGCTTTAGTGTATCTCATGCGATAGTGGCGAGGCAGTACACGCGTGCGTGTACTGCAGCCCTATCAGATTTGACAGTTTTAAATTGATGTTTCGATTTGTCGAATTGTTTCGTTGGTTAATTTCATTGTTTTGGAGTTGCATTCTGAATTGGATTGTTGATTTGTTGTTTAACACTGTTTAGTGTTATATCTGCCGTTATCCAATTCTCGTATCGAGAGTTGGATATACGAGATTTCTGTGATTATCGTCCAATTGACTATCTGATTGTTATTGCTGCTATGCACTAATAACTGAGTTTGAATTAGACTGACTCGTGTATTATTTTCTTTTGAATTTAATACTCGGGTCAGACCCGAGTTATTTCAGGTTGTAGATTTCCTTCTTTGAGTTGCTGTTCGGGATTTGAAGACTTTTCATATCTTCTGAAGTTGTCAGTGTCATTTTGTAGTAGTCGTGTCATTGTATAGAATGATATGTATTCATGTATATTAGTCGATAATGTACTTGTATATATAACTTCTAGAGTCGACAGTTGTAGTTGTATCATATGTATTGTGTCAACTATGTATTAACTGACATCAGTTATATATATGAGACTTTTGTTTTTATCTGAGTTCCGCATTTATATTATCTGTGTTATTGTTATATCTAATGTCCTAAACTATTATGAACCGTCGTAGTTCGTTTTAGACTAGTATTGGGTGTGTCGATGGGAGTAAATAAATAGTAGATGAAAAACAAAAAGTATATACCACTTCTATCGAGATAACCAATATTAGTGTAAGGCCAACTACGGATGGTCGCCCCTATCCAGCCTTATTCTTCGTAATAATAGACAGTATTCCTTTTAATACTCTTTGTTATTATGAGCATAGAGGTGGGGCGTCACAGTTGGTATCAGAGCTTGGGGTTTATGGACATAATATAAAACATAACTTGGATGGAACATATGTTACAACTATTGGTCGATGTTTTATCTGTGATTTGAGTCAAAACTAAAGTTTTGAAATTTTGATGAAATTTTTAAATATCTTTATTTAAAAATAAAAGTGGAATTGTGTTTTGTTGTTTTGATGAAATTGTGTTCTGATGATTTGATTGATTTGTATTCTATTTATCAGAGTGCGCAGCGGAAACAGTGAAACTGTCTTCGCTAAGTACAACTGATAATCTTTTTGATTTAAAAATCAAAATACGAAATTTATTTGAATTTCATTTGTAGTTTTCATAGCTGTAATTATTTTGTTTCTTTGAGAATTTCGAATCCGAATTGAGAATTCGAAGAAATTACAGTTATGTGATTTTTGTTGAAATTTCCGCTGGCTTTCTTTTGTACTAATCATCTATTGATTAGCTTTTGCTGTTTTGAATTATCTTCATTGAAGATACATTCGAATGATTTCTTTGCTCATTTTATAATACATGCAAAAATTTGAATTACACGCTATTGCATTTATTTTACGTTGAACCGATGCTTGGTTATGAAACGTATTTGTTGCCGTTATTTTTATAACGGGATTTTACACCAATGCTATATTTTGAAGCACGGTGTTTTGTGGCATTTTGATGAATGAAGATTCACTGATATTACATTTTGATGTAGATTGTTTTGATGTGATTTTTGACGTTTTAAAATTACTGTCGCTTTGGCTTCAGTAACCGTCAGATTTTAAAAAGTGGATTTTCAAGCGGTTATTCCGCAATGCTGTTTTGTGACCGTTTTTACGGTATTTTGAGAGGTACAATTTCCTTATCGAAATTGTTACTGATTTGCTGTTTTAATCACGTGATTGAGAAATCGTTTTAAAAATGAAAATTGTTTATAAATTTTTAACGATTTGCGTTTTCAAAAGAATGAGAAAGCGACTTAAACGATTCAGCAAAATCGAGGATTATGACCCCTTTCTTTTACTGTTTCGCTTAACTCCGGACTTGTTCAGTTGAGAATGCGAATTGTTATTTTTACAAAATAAATAAAATTGTTTTCAGAAATTTTACAATTTGCGATTTCAAAAGAATGAGAAAGCGATTTGAACGTTTCAGCAAAATCGAGGACTATGACCCCTTTCTTTTACTGATTCGCTTAATTCCGGACTTGTCCATTTGAGAATGTAAAGTGTATTTTTACAAAATACACAATTTTGCACTTTCAAGGAAACGATGAAGAGAATCAAACGATTTAGTAAAACACGTGGTATGGGACATGTGCGTTTGCTATTTCGGTTAATTCCGGACTCGTTAATTGAAATATTTGATGATTTTGTGTGCTTTCGAGCCACTATGAGGACCTTCGGGTCATTTGTTGGACCTTCGGGTCATTTGTTGGGCTTTCGGGCCACTCTGCGGACCTTCGGGTCAAATACCAGTACTAGACCTTCGGGTCACTCTGCGGACCTTCGGGTCAATCTGATGGGCGCCAAAATTATGTTGAGTACTTGGTAGGCTTCGGCCACTCTGAGATGCACGTGCGGCGAATAAAAAAAAAACTCGCCATCTGATGGGATCGATCCAAGCTTTTATGTTGATTTTCTAGTCTTCTTAATTGATTTCTAGATATTTGTTGCTTCCAATTATCTGCAGGTAATTGGATATTTGTTGATATGAGTTCTGATTATCGTTTTTGATAATCAGATATTTGTTGTTTCTAATTATCGCTTGTGATAATTAGATATTTGCTGATATGAGTTCTGATTATCGTTTTTGATAATCAGATATTAGTTGTTTCTAATTATCGCTTGTGATAATTAGATATTTGTTGATATGAGTTCTGATTATCGTTTTTGATAATCAGATATTTGTTGTTTCTAATTATCGCTTGTGATAATTAGATATTTGCTGATATGAGTTCTGATTATCGTTTTTGATAATCAGATATTAGTTGTTTCTAATTATCGCTTGTGATAATTAGATATTTGTTGATATGAGTTCTGATTATCGTTTTTGATAATCAGATATTTGTTGTTTCTAATTATCGCTTGTGATAATTAGATATTTGCTGATATGAGTTCTGATTATCGTTTTTGATAATCAGATATTAGTTGTTTCTAATTATCGCTTGTGATAATTAGATATTTGTTGATATGAGTTCTGATTATCGTTTTTGATAATCAGATATTTGTTGTTTCTAAATATCGCTTGTGATAATTAGATATTTGTTGATATGAGTTCTGATTATCGTTTTTGATAATCAGATATTTGTTGTTTCTAATTATCGCTTGTGATAATTAGATATTTGCTGATATGAGTTCTGATTATCGTTTTTGATAATCAGATATTAGTTGTTTCTAATTATCGCTTGTGATAATTAGATATTTGTTGATATGAGTTCTGATTATCGTTTTTGATAATCAGATATTTGTTGTTTCTAATTATCGCTTGTGATAATTAGATATTTGCTGATATGAGTTCTAATTATCGTTTTTGATAATCAGATATTAGTTGTTTCTAATTATCGCTTGTGATAATTAGATATTTGTTGATATGAGTTCTGATTATCGTTTTTGATAATCAGATATTTGTTGTTTCTAATTATCGCTTGTGATAATTAGATATTTGTTGATATGAGTTCTAATTATCGTTTTTGATAATCAGATATTAGTTGTTTCTAATTATCGCTTGTGATAATTAGATATTTGTTGATATGAGTTCTGATTATCGTTTTTGATAATCAGATATTAGTTGTTTCTAATTATCGCTTGTGATAATTAGATATTTGTTGATATGAGTTCTGATTATCGTTTTTGATAATCAGATATTTATTGTTTCTAATTATCGCTTGTGATAATTAGATATTTGTTGATATGAGTTCTAATTATCGTTTTTGATAATCGGATATTTGTTGCATTTAATTATCGCTTGAGATAATTAAATAATTGTTGATTTGAGATTTAATTATCGCTTCAGATAATTAAATATTTGTTGATTTTAGATTTAATTATCGCTTGAGATAATTAAATAATTATTGATTTGAGATTTAATTATCGCTTTAGATAATTAAATATTTGCTGATTTGAGATTTAATTATCGCTTGAGATAATTAAATAATTGTTGATTTGAGATTTAATTATCGCTTCAGATAATTAAATATTTGTTGAATTTGAAATTTGATTATCGTTTTTGATAATCGAATATTTGTTGAATTTGAGAAATTTGATTATCGTTTTTGATAATCGAATATTTGTTGAATTTGAAATTTGATCATCGTTTTTGATAATCGAATAATTGTTGAATTTGATGTTTTGTGATATTCGTCTTCGATAATTTGACATTTGTTGATTTGTTTTCTGAGTATCGTATCGATGATTAGACATTGTTGCTTTGTGATTCTCTGTATTTTAATTATCTTGTTGATAAATGAATATCGTTAATGATTGCATTTATTCAGTTTTGCTGCTTTCTGACTATCTATTGATAGTTAAATTTTGTTGAAAATTTGTGAATCTCTTTTATTGGAAATTAAAAGATTACTGTGGCATTTGAATTCTTGACTGTTATTTTTCTAGCTTAACCAGTTTTTGTTAGAAAAGTAATTGTTATTGACGACCTTAGTTATGAAAATTGCGGGGACGCAATTTTTATAAGGAGGGGAGTCTGTAACAACCCGAGATTCCGTAATTATTTTATTATCGTTTTAGACGATTAATATTGTTGTTAATTGCTGAGTGAAGTTTTTAAATCGGTTTGAAATTCTTTGTATTATATTATCAAGTGTTTATATGGGCTTTATGAATTTAAATCTCGGGCCACATTTGTATTTTAAGGGATGTGATAATTAATAAAGCCGGGGACAAATTCTTTTTCCCTCCATTCAAAATTCACTATCCCGATCCCTAATTACTTCGGCCCGATTTTTTTGAGAAAAATGATGATCATACCTCTCGTACAAGTAAACCCATACTAGCCCATGCCCTAGAGACGATGTTTCTCTATTAAAACCACGATCATAAAACACGAAATCCCCTCTTTTCCCATTCATTCAAAAACCCAAATCAAATCGAACGAGAGAAAATAAAAATGGCGTCTGCTTGGGGTTGCTCGTTCGTCCCTCCGCTTCGTCAAAAAGTAGGGCTTCGACTCGTTCCCTCTGAGAGATGATGGCTGCGTGTTCCTCTTCGTTCAAAAAGCTAGGGCATTGAAACCGTCGATTTATTGATCGAATTCGCTTCCTCTCCGGGTTTGCTTCTTTTGGCTACGCTCTCGAATAATGTGAGTAATTGTTATTACTCACATCTAATTCAAATATGATTCGAGATTTTCGATTTCTGGTTTAATTGAATCTGTCACTTGATTTATCTAGGCCATTTTTATGCTTGGGATTGACCTCTGACTTATTCGAATTACTCGAATAAAATGATGTCGATTTCTAACTTGTTCGGTATCTTTGCCACTGCGATTTGTTTATTTTCAGTTTAGACCACCACTGTTTTGACGATTTTGAATTTATATTCTCGAATTTGTCCAACATTTTGTTTTGGCCATTTCTTCTTGGCTACCACTGTTTTGATGAGTTCTAACTCGCTCCGTGCATTTCTCGGTTGGCATCGGTCTTGATATTGAATTGTTTTTATTGTGACTTAGGCATTTACTTGGTTTTGAACTGTTTGTTCTTGGCATTTTCATGACTGTTGATTTTGTATTGTCCCTGTAACATTCTCGACTGTGCTCAAGTTCACTTGCGGGTGTGTTTGTGGTTGGGTGATAATGTTGTTTTCTGCTTCAACTTGTTTTCGTTACTTGACTTGGAACTTCATTGACTGGTACAATTGTTGTTGCTTGATCTTGTGATGATTGATCTTTGTTCGAACTTGCCACTATCGTTTTGATTCCTTGAACTGCTGTTGATCATTTCTTGAAACTGCTACATGCTGCTTATATTCATCTGGAAGTTTTGTGTTTCCTTGTCTTTGTCATTACCTGACTATATGCATACATTTTGTAGATGAAGTTGCACGTGGTTGTTACTTCGAGTTTGCTTCATGTAGTCTTGATAGTATTGAGCTCGATAGCTTCTTGGTTGCTTGATGCATTTTGATATTGGTTTATATAACGATGGTTACTACAACTCTGTTAACTCGATTGCTTGTTGCACTGTCCAGCTTCATTTAGTGTTCATTGTATCATATTACTATTCAATCTTGCATTGTATATTTATATGCATGCCACTGATCATATGTTGATAGGTCCACTGGAGTACAGTCTTCATTTTATGGCCCTTATGCACTGTGTAGTTGTACGAACATGGTGCATTGTTTCGAGTTGTATCACTTGAATTTTACTGTACACATAGCATATAATTTGTATCACTTGAGTCATTCAAGTGTTTTGAGCATTTGATGGTTGAGCCTGCATTTCTATTGCTTGACTCGAAGCTTGGTACTCATGTAATGTGTCTGCACTTATATACTTCATCATTGTTTGCCATATCGGCTTCACCGCATCTCCATTTGCCCGTTGTACTTGCAGCGTAGTTGTTGCAGTGTTATTATATTCACTTGGTGGCATTTGGTTGCATACCATTTGCACTGTGCAGTCTTTCCACGGCTGCATTTGTTTTAGTGGTTGCATCTGAAAGTTTTGTTGCAGTTTGCCCCTCGTATTCATTTGTGACTGCAGTTTAGTTTTACATGCAGCTTTGCCCTTGTTGATTTGCATTACATTAATACATTTGGATTTGTTCTTGAATTCACTTGAGTTGAATCCGTTATTTTGGGTTTGACCTTGTGATTATTTGCGTTTTTCACTGAGCTTTAGTGTATCTCATGCGATAGTGGCGAGGCAGTACACGCGTGCGTGTACTGCAGCCCTATCAGATTTGACAGTTTTAAATTGATGTTTCGATTTGTCGAATTGTTTCGTTGGTTAATTTCATTGTTTTGGAGTTGCATTCTGAATTGGATTGTTGATTTGTCGTTTAACACTGTTTAGTGTTATATCTACCGTTATCCAATTCTCGTATCGAGAGTTGGATATACGAGATTTCTGTGATTATCGTCCAATTGACTATCTGATTGTTATTGCTGCTATGCACTAATAACTGAGTTTGAATTAGACTGACCCGTGTATTATTTTCTTTTGAATTTAATACTCGGGTCAGACCCGAGTTATTTCAGGTTGTAGATTTCCTTCTTTGAGTTGCTGTTCGGGATTTGAAGACTTTTCACATCTTCTGAAGTTGTCAGTGTCATTTTGTAGTAGTCGTGTCATTGTATAGAATGATATGTATTCATGTATATTAGTCGATAATGTACTTGTATATATAACTTCTAGAGTCGACAGTTGTAGTTGTATCATATGTATTGTGTCAACTATGTATTAACTGACATCAGTTATATATATGAGACTTTTGTTTTTATCTGAGTTCCGCATTTATATTATCTGTGTTATTGTTATATCTAATGTCCTAAACTATTATGAACCGTCGTAGTTCGTTTTAGACTAGTATTGGGTGTATCGATGGGAGTAAATAAATAGTAGATGAAAAACAAAAGGTATATACCACTTCTATCGAGATAACCAATATTAGTGTAAGGCCAACTACGGATGGTCGCCCCTATCCAGCCTTATTCTTCGTAATAATAGACAGTATTCCTTTTAATACTCTTTGTTATTATGAGCATAGAGGTGGGGCGTCACAGTAATGAACTATATGAATTAAAGTTTAATGAAAGAAAAGTTAAATAAATTGAATTGAATTTGAAAGGAATTAGCTAGATATTTGAAATGAATCAAATAAAAGTGAATATAAACTTAAGCTGTAAAGTGATTATATAACCATGAATTGAAATTATAGAATGGAAGTAAACTTAAGTAAATATTCATGAAATTTTAGGTAACTAAGTTTGTATAACTTATAAATTTGAAGATTGTAAGTTAAAACAAATTTTCTATTTGTTTAATATGAATGTTAAGAAATAAAATCTAAAAATGAATTATAAGTTGAATTATAAGTTAAGTCAAAAAGAATGAACTGTTGTGAAGGAATTTAACTTAAGTAAAATTAAATAAAGTTGATTTTGATATTCAAAATGAATCAATAAAATGAAGTAATGGAATGAATAATGATCTTGAGTTATAAAATAAAATCCAACTTAAGTTGCAAAATGAATTGAATTGAACTAATGAAAATAAATTAGTTAATTGAATATGACTTGGAATGTTATTTGTTAAAATTGAGTATAACTTAAGTTAAGAAGTGATAATAAACATAAGAAGTGTTGTATAAAATTGTTAAAATTGATCATGAACTTAAGTAAAGAATTTTATGTAATGGTTGTTAAGTGTTATTAGTATTAAATAAAATATACTAAGTAAATTAAATATGGAATGAGATGTTGCTAAACATGAACTGGATTTAAGTGAATATTAATAAGTGGAAGTTAATGACTGTAAATTAATTGAACGAGAATTAATTGAATGTGAACATAATGAATTTGAATTGAATTTAAATCAATCGAATATAGATAGAATGAATGATAATCAATTTGAAAATGAACGTGAATAAAATTGAATGTTAACGATTTGGATGTAAATGAAAGGAATGTAAATTGGTTGAATGAAAACTAATTGAATATGAATAATTGAATGTTAATAAAATGAATGTGAATAAGTTGAATATAAATCAAAAGAATGTTAATAAGAAGGAAAGTTAATAAAACTTAAAACCATTAACATTGAAATGTATATTAACTTGGTTATGACATTAGATGGATGTTAGTTGTTGGATGGTTCCTTTTGTTGCATGTGTTTCATTTGCATATGATTATTGTATAGTTATGTTATATATTGATATTATTTTCTATATACACGTTCTCATTGGTTTGTTGAGTGTTTAGTAGGTGTGGATGGCGTATGCTTCGCATTGGGAGCTCGCTTTCACGCTGTATTGCTTATATATGCTTGCTAATAATATATAAGGTACATATCTCGAATTACATATCGTATTTTTACACTTTTTTCCCTACGGGATGCCTCATTCTCGAAGATGAGATGTATATTTGTGATATATGTTGTGATTTTACTACGATCGAACCGCGCAAAGGAGACTTTGGCGATTTTTTTTGAAAATTTAAGGCGTTAGAAAAATTTAGGGAAAATTAGAAAACATTTATTACTAAAATTTGATTTTGAATTATAATTTGAAATAGTATTAGTTAATAGCTATGAATGGATTTGATGACCTAGGAAAAGTTTTTATAAAGAGTTACAACTAATTATTTTGGAAAAGTTAATGAAGTTGTAACATCTTTCTCACTTAGTAATTTCGGGGATGAAATTCTTTTAAGAGGGAAGTATGTAACGACCCAGAATTTGAGTCATTCAAAATGGGAATATTTAATTGATTTTAAATATTTAAAAGTTAATTTTGTAAGTTAAATAACTTATATTTCAAATATAATGATTTATTTGATAATTTAATTGTTTAATTTAATATTTGAAATTATATAGAAAAGGGAAATTTGAATTTAAAATGAATGAAAAATGGTTTATAAAGTTGATATAAATCTATTTAAATTAGAATGGAGTTAGTAAACTTTTAATTTTGATTTAAAAGTGAATAAATAGAAATTAGAAATTTCGTATTTTAATTAACGTGTAAAAATAGTCATTTTTGACGCTGTCTCGGATTTCGACGAAACCAGTTTCCTTGGATCCGGAATAGCATATTATTATAGGATTCAAAATTTCGTGGCAATCAGATTTACGGTTTGGTCGTGCGAAGCTGAAACACATAGAAATTTTTTTAAGTAAATTTAATTAAAATAACTCGATTTCGAAAACCTATTTTCTATATATGATGGAATTGGCCTCTGATATATTTTCTATTGTGTTCGAAATAGGGGTAAAACATTATGAATGCCAGATGGCACGCTTCGTTTGGAGTTCGAAAAATTAACGGGTGAATAGTGATTTGATAATTACCTATATAAGGACCCTAAACTAATTCATTTGCAACCCCTAAACCTAAAATGAAACCTAGCTGCCACAGAATATTTGAACGGCCAGAATCATCCCGTCTTCCTCCTCCAATCTCTCCCAATCCATCAGCTATTATCAAAAACTTCCTAAATGAAAAACGAAGAGCTCGTCGAGCTCTATAATCTCAATGACTATGATCGCCTAAAACGTGATGGATCGACTACAATTTGGCCTCGAAAGTCGCATGTTCAACTACGTTTTCTCGCCGATCTGGAGTACGTGGTGGTGCTGACCTCTGGTCGGGGGTGCATTGTAGTGAGGCGCACACGGTGGCGATGTTGGATGGTTCTCCGGCGAGCTAGAGGAGGAGCAGCGAGCTAGAGGATGAACCTCTATATAGGTTCCAACATCTCAAACACCTCTTACTAAACAGAGATCACGTATATGGTTTTGAAGTGGTTACAATTTCGAATCATCTCATATAAGTACACTCTCCCGCTTACTGGGCACTCCGAAATCAATCGATAGATTTCCAATTAACTCAACTCTAGTTCTTTTAGAAATAAACAAACAATACATAAGGGTGGGGATCATCTCCTATCTAGACAGATTTCCTTACCATTTGTCCTAGAAGAGCAAGACGAGTTTATACATAGGTTATATCATCACTAAGTGAATAACCATACCATATAATTCCACTATTTCTTCTGGATATTTCCAAATTTAATTTTGGTCAATTCAACATAATGTGGATGATCGCATATGGAAACTAAGTTTCGTATACTTATCACGTTTCAACCTTCTCAATTTCCGCTATCCCTCGATCAAAAGTGAAGCCCGGTATGTTAGAGCATAATTGCTTCTACACCCTACTTGAATCATCATTCTTAACTCTCACATATAGAAACAAATCTACTTTGTCAGCTTTAGTGTTAAGTGCACGACTAAATACTTTCCATAAACAAGAAAACAAACAAAGCACGATTAATTCACACAAAGCACGATTAAGTCACATAAATGATTCTAATCCCTTTTTTAATTAATCCTTTATTAATTAAACCTCTTTTATTAGTGAAATTCATTTTACCTAATAAAACTTCTTTTATCAATTAAAGCTTTCCTTATTAATTTATACTCCTAATTAATTAAACTCCCAACTAATTAATATCCTAATTAATTAACCTCCTAACTAATTAAAACTTCCTTATTAATTAATAGTCCTTTATTTATTGAAACTTTCTTTATTAATTAATACTCCTTTATTAATTAAAACTTCCTTTATTAATTAATATGTCCTTATTATTTGTATATATATACTTTAGTTTCTCTTTATAAAAGATATGTACTTGTACTCTAGTATTTTCACCATTTATTATACTCTTTTCAATACTTCAAAAGGTATTCATGTACTTATCTCAATGATATAAGTATGTTCACAAATCGCTTAACAAGATTTACTTGCTTTAAAATAAAATAAAACAAGTTAAAAGCAAATGTTACTCAAACATTGTTAATACAAAACCCTTATCTCTTTTATAAATTAAATCTTTACTTTTTCTATCTTTTTCCAAAAAAATTTGCATTTGTTATTACTTTCAAAATACCCAATTGAAAGGTCTAATTACGTTCACAAATCTACTTCAAAGAGTTTAAAACAAATGTTACTTAAAAATTGTCACAACAACTCAAAATCGCTTCTCTTATAATTATCTTTAAAACATTTTTCTATAGATCTAATTATATTACTAAATATAATAAAAAAGAGTTGAAGACAAATGTTGTTAGAACATTGTCATAACAAACGAAAACCGCTTCTCTTATAACTATCTTTAAAACATTCTTTTAAAGATCTAATTATATTATTAATTACGATCAAAAAGGGTTAAAGACAAATGTTATTAACACGTTGTCACAACAAACTCAAAACCATTCCATACTTGTTATTATGTTTAAAATATCCATTTGAAAATCTATACATGTCTTCATTTATTAAACAAGGTAATATACTCTTTAATAACTTCACAAAACCATTTATAATAACATAAGTGTTATAATCCAAAACTTCATTTATACTTTTATAAAATACTTAACTTTTCCAATACACACACACACTCTAAAAATACTTATAAATAGGTTTAAATATCTATGTATAATATAACATAAAAATAACCAATTTATAATTTACTAAAAACAATTTAAAACCCTTTACTTTAAAAAAATACATAAATAATTATTAAAAACATATTTAAACATTAATATATTCTAGTAATAAGTACACTTATAATACTTACTAAAAATGTGAAGAAGTCCCTGGGATGTCTTTTAAAGTTGACTTTAAAAATTGCCGAACACAAGCCGTTTCAAAGTGCATCAATAGCGACATTTTCGCTTCTAAATTTCACAACAAAGTTATATAACTATTCAAACCAATTCCTTGCTGCAACCAAAATATATTACATCATAATATATTCTCAAATAATCACATAATACAAGTTTATACATGCGGGGATTCAAAGTGCACTTATAACGACTATTGCTATATGGACTATTCCATATCCATTCCAAATTCAACACACAATCCAATCAACCATTTAAACATCAAGTCAGGACCACACCACATGTTATAGAAGGTAATAAAAGTGATGTTATACAATATAAAGTTGTTATTTGCTTTCAAAAGCAAGGCGGTCCAAAGTTATGACTTTAATTAGTTAATATCGCTTTAACTTTATATTTATACACATACACACACACACACACAAAATATATACATACAAGACGGTGAAACAACTCACCGAAATCTAAGCCAAACATAAGCTCATGCACACCTAAACACAAGAACACCTTCTACCATGCTATAGATAATCTCACTGTGAGTGCAACGGCGAAGACTGTGTCTCAATTGGACCTCGTATGCAAAAAATACGAATTAAATACGAAATAAGATTAATTGAAATGATTAATAAACAAATTACCTTAATTAATCCCCTAATCCATCTTCCTTTCCAAATCAAAATTCTGTACGTGCTTGTGTACTCTCTTATTACCATACACCATTACTCCCCTAGTTCTCATCCAATTCTCGACGAGTTGTCGCATCGCTGGCTCCAATGCACTACACTACGTTCGATTTTCGCAACGGTCCCCATCACAACCCTTCCAATGCAGGAAAATCATGACCTAGCACTCTCCACGCGATGTCAAAATGTCGCACTTCATATGACAAGGCTAAAACTATGACTGTTGGTGCCTACGGGTGCGTGCCGCCAAGAGAAACTCGACCACGCTCTTTGTTTCGCACAACTCGCCTTCAATCATCGCCTATGTCGAACCCTAGCTGACGGCCACAAACATCGACCATCCCCCAACACTGCTGCACCTACTAATATCCACACGAATGTGATGCCCTCCTCTCCATGAGTCCAATGAATCCAATCTCATCAACTTGAATGGCTTGTAGCTCCCGAAATTGGCCTAGACCCGCAACCCATTAACTTGGACCCATTGGATTTTTAAGGAAAGAAAGAAAAGAGGAAGAGAGAAATATCTGGTTTGGGTAAAGGTGTACATATACTATACACACACACAAACATGCACACACACATATATACATACATACATATACATACATACATATATATATATATATATATATAAAAGCTAGGATCTATAACCCCCTTTATTTAGCTCCGTCATGTTGCACCCTGATATCAGCCACATGTTAATATTTAAATATTTGGTCATGTGAGAGGAGAGAGAATATGCCAATTATTTGAATATTATTATGTGGTTGATATCAAGTGCCTGCATGATGGAGTTAAATAAGGAGGATTGTGGATCCTAGCTACACACACACACATATTATTAGATTCCTCAAATAAATAGCCAAACGTTTGGAGCTCATATGATTACATAGCACATCGGATCGCCATAAAACTCGTCGACTTACATCACTTCACTTTTCCAGTCCCGATGAGATAAATTTTGTCGCTGTCGAAGACAGTGCTCCATGATGATAATTTTATGTGTTTTGAGGCCATTTATCGATAAAACGATTTTTGGTCACATTCTCGATATTTCTTTGAACTATTTATTTTTGTAAACATTTTTCTAGAACAAGTTATCGTCATTAGTTACTAACTAAAATGGGGTTAACAAGTTTATTAAATCAATTCAATCGCATTAAATCCAAGATTCAAATATTTAAATACTTCTGATATTTAAATACGAAATGTCTGAAATTCGAAGTCTTTACATTCTCCCTCACTTGAAACATTTCATCCTCGTATACCAACATGAGCAACCAAAGTAACAATCACACATCAATACTTAACAGTATTAACAATTACCAGCAAATAGGCTCACATTTTGCTCAGGCTCAGAAACCTCCTCATTGCATAAGGATGATAAATAACCTACTAAAGCGTATCTTACGCTCAACAGCCTCAGGTTATTAGTTAATCGGTTATTCATATACCTTAAATGATTCGAAGAGTCCTTTTCAAAACTCTCCATAAGCCAACAAATATAGTATGCAAATATGTTAAAGCCCGCACGATGTACATAGACCATCCTTATGCAATATCAATCTGGATTACGTAGGTTTCATTTCCAAACTAGTATAGATCACTTGACCTTTCTAGTGTGGACTTCGATCAGGTTCCTTGATTAAAAACCTCTGCTCTTCTTACATTGCCATATACTATGACTAGAAAACTTAGCAATCATATCAAGAATCCATATCAAGTGTTCGTCGTTAGGAATCGAGTGAAAAATCCTTGTCAAGACCGGTGTAAATTACCTTGAAATCATGTACTGGAATCTTAGATCAAGAACTGTCATGTGAATAAAATGATCTATGTGCAACTTACATACTTTATTCTATTGGTCTCTTAACTACACCAATTTCTTTTCATTTTAAATCACATTCACCCTCACATATAGTTTTTCTCATTTTAATACTAAAATCACTTATGAATTATTTCATAAAACGTTGCGTAAGTTTTTAAAATTTTATAAAAACATCTTTATTTAAAAACCATTCCATAACTTAAGTTCATATTCGTATAATACTCTACTACATGCTAAGAGTATATACACTATCTCAGATTCATTTTACTTAACAAGGATGTTCTGCAAATTAAAACTTGTTTAAAATTTATTATCTTCTCAATTCATGAGTTACAAAAACTCATGTTTTATATTTTCACAATACACTTAGCTTCAAGTTCTATAACGATTCGGAAGTTTCCGACTGTCTAAAATCGTCGAAAATCTGTTTTATTTTAACAAATGAAAACTACCAAACAACATATCATAACATGATGCACATAGCATACTGTCCTAATGCATATGATGCATGTGTCTATAAAATAACTTAATAAAGTTTTCCAATTTCTTCACAGAAAAACTTTAGAACTAAACATCCGTGTTTTATTTCAAATCATTTTGAAATAAAAATATATTTATAACTTTTGTATATCAAATCATACTTTTGAGACTTATATCAATTTTTTTTTACCAAAAGAACCTGTAGCAAACTGTTATGGTAGCATCCCCTACTTTGAAACTCGTAAATGAACGTCGATGATGCTGTAGTCATCACCAGAATTATTTTCCAGCGACGAAAGTGAGTTAAGTACTTTCTATCTACTTTACAATCCTTTGAAAATATTTTTATTCATAAATATCTTTAAATAACACTATTACTATTTTCTCTTAAAAACCTTGAAAAATAATTTTCCACAACACCAGGATTTAAGGTATCAAATTCTCAGTCTAAATCCTTTTTTATTTATAAACTATTTTTATATAAACTCGCCTTCTTATATAAAACCTTTTCACAAATATTTATCCTTAAAATATATTTCTTTTATTTTATAATACACAACGTTTATTTTTTTAACCCAATATTAGTATCGAACGCCTTATAGTCAAACTGTAAAACTTAGTTCACAAGGTATTTGTTTCAATGTCCCCATAAGTTACTATCTACCCAACCCATGTAGTAAAAATGGTAAGCTAGTTATAAATCAAAAACCAATAGTAAATGCTCATAAATTGACTGAGCATGACTAATCTTATACCCAACACAATTGTGGTCATGTTTCATCTCGTAGATTTTAGTGACTCGATATCATATTAGGGGAGATCTCAGACGAGACGAGTGCATCTCTGGCGCCAATGTAACCACCCGCAAATTCATTACTTCAGAAAAATTTTAAAATATTTCAAATATAGGATTTCTTTTACATAAATGATAAAGTTTTGAAAAATAAATAATATTTGTAATCTTATTTTGAATAAATATTTACAAAAAAAATTTACTTTGGAAGATTTATCGATAAAAGATCGAAATCCGTTTTCTCAACAAACAGCTCTTAGACCATTCGACATCGTGCACAAAGCTAGATATATACACTCATTTATATATATATGAGTGAGAATACGTAATAAAATTATTATTTTTATTTTTGAAAATAAAATGTCTTTAAGACATTATCAAAGATATCACTATTTCGGAATAAATAATTTTTGAATTTAAATTGAGTTTAAATGATTTATTAATTATTTTAATTATTAAATAAGCCCTTTTAATTGTTATATAATGATAGAAATATTATTTTCAAACTTTATTTACAAATATGTATATGTATATGTGTATATATATATATATATATTAAATAATGAAATCGAAATCGGAATACGTAACGATTCAATGTAGAATAGTTGTGCAACGTTGTGGATCCTTGTGACGTACATATGCATATATACATGTCACATGAACACATATATATACATAATATATATATATATATTACAAAATATCTAAGATATTTTCCTAAAACTGCATCCTTAAGTAAACCCAAAGTCAACCTCTTACACCCTAAATACAAGCACATGGCTACACACATGGGGGGGGGAATGTTCGACCGTGGATGATGAGGTAGGAGGGGGTGGGGAGGTGAGGCAATGATGATGAAATGGCAAGTAAATATCATGATATTTTTATTCACATTTTTGCCTATAAATACCACTATCCATCTTCACTTCATTTACTCATAAATTCCTAAGTCTTCTTCAATTCTTTATACTCCACTTTAATGGCCTCTCGCTTAAAGAAAATTATGGCAAAAAGTAACTAAAATTATATAGTGTATATATATATTATACAAACACTTCAAAACTAAAGAAAATCCACTCCTTTCCCCCCTTGAAACCCACAGCTACCTACTACCACCAAAGGTCGAGCGTTTCCCCTCTTCCAAGCAAATCCATGAGCACCCTACCACCAGAAGCCAAGGCCGAGCCCATCTAGGAGCTTTAGTGCAAGCTTAGCAAGCTAAAATTTTCGAATAGCAGAGCTATAGTGGTTTTAAAGTTAGTTCGATTAAATCCATGGTGAGGAACTTTATTTATATTATGATATATTGGATGATATATATGTTTGGCTATGCTTGGTTGTGATGATTGTGAACCATGTTTGGATAAGATAATATGTTTGTTTGGATGTGTAAACAATTTACGTTTAACACACGTCGAATATCAGAAAAGAAATCACTTTCCTTTAATAAATGAAATGCTGCATATGAGATTGTTAAACCTCTTTAAAATGATTTAAAACGATTTATAAATGTTCTATAAACACTAAAACTCAATTTGGTGAAGTTTTGACAAGTTATGAAAATTGAGTCAAAAATAGGCACTTCGCGTAACGGTAGTTCGCGATTTCGCGCTGTAAGAGTTTAAACCATTTATATGACGAAATCGGAGTCAGACTTCATTATAATAAGAATTTTCCGAACTCTTATAATCATATTTATAAAAAAAGAAAAAGATTGAGATTTAGTTTGATAAATTTTAAAATATGAGCAAATTAAGTTTTCAAAATAGTCGCGGTTTGGCTGTTCGGAAACCAAAGCGATAAATTCTTTAAAATTGATAATTTTAGTTCTTTAAAAATATGAAATAAATTCTATAAACATATTAAAATGTTTTAAAAGTGATTTGAGTTATAAAAATGGATTTCTAAATGATCGAAAAGTTGTTTTGATCAAATAAGCCTTAAATCGGAGCACTATTCGCAGCAATTTTTGTAGCACTTTTAATAACTTTTGAAATATGGCTTTAAACATAAGTATACTTTCCCAAATCTTTTATACTTATTTTAAAATAAATAATTAAGTATTTTAAAGATAATATAGAGGTTTTATATTTTATTTTAAAGAGTTTAAATAAATGATTTAAAGAAAAGCTGTTATAATTAAGTGATTTTATCTTGTCTCTAAAAGCCGATAAGTAGACTGGATTTTTCTATTTGTGAGATCTAGATGTGAGTTGCTTAAACTAAGGAGATGTTCAGGAGCAATCAGTGCCTTGGCTCACTTGGTCTCTTTCCTAGGCGAGGGATAGATAAGGTCGAAATGTTGGAAACGAGGCAAGTATAAAAGATTTAATTTTTCCAAATTTAATACAACTTGGATTATATAGGAATAATCTTATTATACTTGGTATTAAATTCCAAGGAGGGAATACGTACTATCCATGTGAAGTTAAAAGGTGATTTCACCATTATTCGATGGATAGTAAAGGTTGAATACAAAAATTGATGTTGAGTAGAATTAGTATAATTTATGTTGATCCTTTTTACCCAATAAGGTTTTGTAATATGATTATGAGAAATGATTTGGATTTGGTAATTTCCAAAGTTAAAGAGAGGTTTAATGATTCCGTATATATTGGAAAAGAATATGATTTAAAGATTTATATATCTAAAAGAGATATTTTATTGGATAAAAGATATAGATAAATGAAATGATAATCACCCTCAAACTTAACATCTTTTATCGATGATTGGTTCGAAGATCGGGGTCGGATTTGGATGATTCCAATCTGAAAACCACTTCAAATCAATTTACGCATTCAAGGGTGAAGACATGGAATGAAGGGCTGCTTGTCATTGACACTCAGAGGAAATTTCTTATATCATATATATGTGCCAGTAGTATCTTCATTCGATCTTTGATGCAAAGGCTGCTCGCTACTAATCCTAGAAGTGATTCCCGACAGGATGTAGTAGGAGAGTTCCTTCGGTTTGTCATGTTCCTGGATAACTTTTATGGACGAATGTCTGACATTGCATTTCTAACATACACGTACATTGATTTTTACAAACGTACATATGTTTGGTGGTGTAGCAGGTAACTTTCCTATACTTAACACCCTTCTCTGAGACATACGAGCTCAAAGGTTGTACATTTGTGGAAATCAATAGTGTGTGATGGAATTGGCAATGTGGCATTCAAAGTGGAATGTGCTATGTGAAAGATAATCGTCACCTCGGGCCTCATCACTCGGAAATGGCTTAAATAGGGCATGCCATAAGGCTATGTGATTCGCAACCATTAGGGTATTGTCATCACCTTTCTAGATTACTTTTTATATGTCGAGTATGCTGTGTATGCTATGGGATCCCGAATAGGTCGGTTACGACCGGGGTGATGTCATATTCGGTTCTATCTGCCACCAGATGAGTCTATGGGTAGGCTTGTCTTGCTAGGTGCCGAGGTTTCAAAGGTGTCGATCCTCGGTACATCCCTCTAGAAATGTAATATATGGAAGGTATCTCCTTACCTGCCATTGTATGGAAATCCATTCTCCAATAAGTGCCTTCAAACTTGATTGTAGAACCTATTATGCTGGAATTTAATTAATGTAACAATTTCGGCTAAGGTTATATATGTTTACTTGTAAAGTGTTTTCAAAAGATTGTCATTAAAAATAATATCTCTTTTTTTGCACAGTAAAGATTTTAGTTATCATAAGGTAAAAATTCATTCCCTGTTTATGTGCGGCGTGGTCTTATGAGATACCCTTTGTTTTCAAATATCCATATTTTGAGTTTCTCATACCAGTCCCATGACTCACCAGGAGTTTATTTTCCTTTTCCCTTAAACTCTAGGTGCCCTATTTTTCGGGCAACTAAGTAGTTAGGTAGCATGGAGCATTTTAGAAGGAACACGGAGCATGAAGCTGAAGGGTCTTATGTAAATAGTCATCTAATTTTATTTCGACTGTATTATCTGTTTTGTACCTAACAGCACTTGTGAGGATAGCTAGTAATAACTATCCTGGTTGGATTAGTACTTGCTAGAACTCTGATGGAGCAATTTGGAGTAATTGCATGTAGTACTCATATGTAGAATTAAATGTTGAATGCAATGCGAGATTCTATTTTATTTGTCTTCTACCTTTATTTTCTTTTACCCTATGATAATCTACCTCTCCGACACTTGGATTTACGGCACATGAATACCGGAGATGTATTAGTATCAATTTCTAAGGTCCAAGGAGGTGGGTCATCACATTTCATATTGGAGATTATGGTTGAGCGAATACCTAAGCCTTGATAGGGTAAACTCATTAGAGATAGGGTTAGTAATACCCTATAATTTGTTTAGTCAGAGAGAGCGCGTATTTGAAATTTTATTCGAATAAGTATGTTCGGGTTTTACACCCATTCCCTAAGATAATTGCATCTGTAATTCTAAAGATGTTTCCTTACTATATGCAGATAGTAGGAGATGAGTAATAGAAGAGGACGAAGGGGAGGTAGCAACATACAGCCACCAATGGTCGATCAAATTCTATAGTAATTGAGGAAGAGGTAATCCCTATGCAACCTCAAATTAACTTTGCTACTCTGTGCAAGAATTACACCAGTTTGGGTGGTAAACCATTCAAAGGAATGGAGTCCATTATTGAAGTTCAGGCTTTGATCCGCTCTTGTGAAAGAATTTTTAAGGGATTGAATATTAGATATGAGCAAAAAAGGTTCTTAGGTTCTTGGCAGTTACAAGAAGGGGCTCAACATGGTGGGGGTCCATAACTCTGAATTATTCAGAAAATATTTTCTCATGGGAATGGTTTAAGGAAGTATTTGAAGAACAATATATGCCAGCTGTAGGAAAATCCCGCCTTTATCATGGTTTTATGTATCTAAAGCAAGGAGAGATGTCCGTAGAAGAATATTCCAACAAGTTCAGTGAATTGTCCCGTTTCGGGCCAGGATTGATAGACACTCCTTTAAATAAAAATGAAATGTTTATCTGGGATGAAGGGACAATATCAGGACAGGATGACCAGACATGTAAAGGGAACCTTTGTAGAATTGGTAGACATGGGTTTCCGATATGAAACTCTAGAAAAAAAGAATCCGTGCATAACTCAAAGCAGCAATGATAACTGGAAATAAAGGATTCTAGGAAAAGGTCATGGCAAGGCAAGCCCGAAGGAGGACCGCAAGAAAACAATTTGTAGGATATTACTTGTTATAATTGCCAACAGATGGGTCATTTTTCCACCACCTCTAAGAATCCTAAGGCTTAGGATAGGAATTGCTACAATTGTCACAAACTAGGGCACTAGAAAAAGGATTTCCCATGGATAAAGAAAGGAGAACATGTTAGAGTCTTTGCCATTAAAGTTGAACCCTCAACTTCGACTAATGCAAAGGGCAAGAGAGTTCTTGAAGGTAATATCTTTATTAATAAAAATCTAGTTAAAGTATTATTTAATACTAAGGGATTCCCATAGTTTTATTTCTAAAGAATTGGTTGATAAACTGAAACTTACCACAAAGATATTAGATACCCCTATATGTATCTCTAACCCCATAAGTGGTAAAACTAATCTAGGTATAGTTTGTAAAAAAATACAAGTTCCCTACCTATCCCAATAATTTTCATGTAACCAAATCGTCCTCGATTTTATTGGATTTGGGATTATACTCTGTACGGATTGGTTGTCTGAATATAAGGCTATTCTTGATTGTGTTAAAAGGACAAAGCATTTAGAAAATAAAAGAAGTAAACCTTTTAAAATAATGAAAAATTAAGTCTAGTAATGGATAGTTTTATGTATGCTCTAAATTCGTTTTAAAAACGTCTAGAAGAAATACCAATTGTTAAGGAATTTTCGGATGTTTTTGAGGAAGTTAAAAGTTTATCCCCACATAGGGAAATTGAATTTTGAATATACTTGATTTTCGTTGTGAGGTCTATTTTTTACTCTTCTCGAAGAATGGCCCTCAGGAAGTAAATGAATTAAGGAATCAAACTGATGAATTATTAAAGAAAGGACTAATTAGACTAACTCGCTCAAGTTGGAGCTCAACGATATTTTTGTTGCAAAGTCAGACGGCTTCCAAAGACTTTGTGTAGATTATCGAGACCTAAATAAGCAAATGATTGAGAACAAGTATCCTCTACCCCGTATTGATGACTTATTTGATCGACTTCATGGTGCCCGAATATTCTCTAAAATGGACCTAGGTACAGGATTCCATCAATTAAGGATAACAGAAGATTGCATTCCTTTAACTGCATTTAGAGGACCAAATGATTTCTGCGAGTGGTTGGTAATGCCTTTTGGACTAACTAATGTGCCTGCTTATTTTGTGGACCTAATGAATAGAGTATTCAGTGATGTGCTCCACAAATTCGTGTTGGTTTTATTAACAGTATTCTTATATATTCAAAGACCAAAGAAGAACAAAAAATGCATTTAGAGACTGTACTAGAAATATTAAGAAGGAATGTGCTCAAGGCTACGTTCTCCAAATACCACTTTTGGAAAGAAAATGTAAGATTCCTTGGAAATGTTGTGTCAGAGGAAGGAATCTCGGTTGAACCAGGGAAAATTATAGCCATTCTAGATTGGAAGCAACCACAAACTTCGAAGGACATTCGCAGCTTCTTAGGATTGACAGGGTAATACTGAAGATTTATTCAAGACTTCTCTAAGATTTCCTATCACTTAACGAAGTTGACTATGAAGGATGTTAAATTTGAATGGACGCCAAAATGTGAAAAAGCATTCCGGGAGCTTAAGAAAAGATTAACTACCGCTCTAGTCCTGATTATTATTGATGAAAACAGCAGTTTGACCGTTTATACTGATGCTTGTGGAGAAGGAGTGGGCGCGGTACTGATGAAACATGGGAAGATTATCGCATATGCTAGTAGGCAGTTAAAGGCGCATGAGCGAAATTATGCAACACGCGACTTAGAACTATTAGCCGTTATGTTCGCACAAAAGATTTGGAGACATTATTTACTGGGTAAGAATTTCTCATAGTTTATTTTGATAAACTTTGTTTGACCTTGGTAAATAATATTCCTTCTTTAAATAGGTGAAAAGTTCAAACTCTTCACAGATCACAAATCTTTGAAGTATCTATTCACGTAGAAGGACTTAAATATGAGACAGCAGTGTTGGTTAGAATTTCTCACGTCATATGATCTAAATATTATATGTACACCCGGGAAAGCTAATGTAGTAGTAGGTGCGTTAAGTAGAAAGCATGACATTATAGCTTATCTGGTAGTGACTCCGACTCTTCTAGAGATAATTTCCAAGAAACAAAAAGAAGATCTGCGTCTAAGGAAGACTATTAAGGATATAAGCAGAGGATAGAATTCAAGCTTTGAAGTAGATAACCATAGGATATTACGGTTAAATGTAAGAATTTGCGTTCCCAATATTGACAACTTAAGACAAGAAGTGTTGACTGAATGCCATCAGTCCAAGCTAAATATCCACCCTGGAGTTAACAAAATGCACAAAGACGCGAAATGAACATTTTGGTGGAAAAGCATGAAGAGGTACCTCTCTATCCATGTTAGTAGATGTGATAATTGCCAGCAAATTAGAAGCGATCAGCAAAAGACTGCTGGATTACTTCAACCTCTTGAAGTTCCGACTTGGAAATGAGACTGAATATCGATGGATTTCAACGGCTTACCTCGATCAAGAAAGGGAAATGAAGGCATTTGGGTTATCGTAGATCGATTGACCAAAAGCGAATACTTTATCCCAGTAAATCCAACAAGGACTGCTGCAAGTCTTGTAGAGATATACATGAGGGAAATTGCTCGATTGCATGGTGTCCCAAGCAGCATAGTTAGTGATCGAGACCCAACCTTTACCGGGTAAGTTCTAGGAGGAATTACAAACAGCTTTGGGAATGAAGCTGCGTTTAGGCACCGCATACCATCTCCAGACCGATGGGCAAACTAAAAGGGTAAATCGAGTATTGGAAGATCTTTTGAGAGCTTGTATCTTAGATTTTGGAGGTTCATGGGAAAACTATCTTCATCTGGTGGAATTCTCTTATAATAACAACCATCATGCAAGTATTGGCATGACACCGTATGAAGCTTTATATGGTCGTCCATGTAGATCCCCAACATGTTGGGTCGAAACTGGAGATTAGTTAGTACTTGGTCTTGATATAAGAAGCCTTAGAAAAGGTAGACTTCATCAGAAAGAAGATGAAAGAAGCCCAGAATAGGTAGAAGAGTTATACCGATCGAAGGCGTAGAAATTTGAAATTTTGTATTAAAGATTTTGTACGTTGATAGTCTCTCCGATGAGAGGAGTAATAAGATTTGGACTAGCAGGGAAGTTAGCACCTCGATTTATTGGAAAATTTCCATTCTTACACGGATTTGCCCATTAGCCTATCGTGTACAATTGCCCAAAAAGTTGTATGATGTGCACAATTGTCTTTCAGATATCCCATCTACGGAAATATGTGCATGATCCAGAACAGATTATAGAAATAGCTACCCATGAAGATTTAGAAGTAGAACCAAATTTTGCAGTTATCAATCGAGTAGTTCGAATCGCGGATCATGATGAGAAGTGATTGAGAAGGAAGGTGGCAAGGTTGGTTAAAGTTAAATGGAGTGGTGATGCCGAAGACTGCACATGGGAAGAAAAGATAGAATGAGGACGGCTTATCCTGAGTTTAGGATTGATGTATAGTTTGCACGTGGTATAAAGATAGTGTACTCACCGCCCGTAGTGTGGTCACTTATCATATCTTGTATATATTTCCCCATATTATATATATATTCCATTTCAAGTCATTTTCTTCTTATCCTTAATTTCGAGGACGAAATTCTTTTAAGGTGGAGAGTATGTAACGACCCGCAAATTCATCACTTTAGAAAAATTATAAAATATTCAAATATAAGATATTTTTTTACATAAATGATAATGTTTTGAACAATAAATAATATTCACAAAAAAATATACTTTGGAAGATATATCGATAAAAGGACCGAAAACTATTTTGTCAATAAATAGCTCTTAGACCATCCGACATCATGCAAAGGGTTATATACATACACTCATTTATATATATAAGGGAAATATGTTATAAAATTATTTATTTTATTTTTGAAAATAAAATGTCTTTATGACATCATCAATGATATCACTATTTTGGAATAAAAGTTTTTTGAATTTAAATTGAGTTTACATGATTTAATAATTATTTTAATTTTTAAATAAACCTTTTTAATTATTATATAATGATAGAAATATTATTTTCAAACTTTGTTTACAAATATATATATATATATATATATAAACACACACACACATATATATATACATATATACATATATATACATATATATATATACATATATACATATATAGATATATACATATACATATATCTTTACTACTAATAATAAGAATTCCACGAACTGTTTCCAACCGCGTCTTTTTGAATTTCCAGATATACCCTTTCGTGTTTTTTTAAAATACCAAATATACCCTTCCTCTGCCTGCACTCCCGCATATCTCATTCCCGCATTTCCACTCTATTCCTGAAACTGAAAAACCATAATTCCCCTTTCCCACTCCCACCGACTCAGAAACTAAAACTAACAATCGATTTCCAAACCCTACGTAGCAACAACAACAATTAGCGATTAACTATGGTTAGCAATTAATGAATATTATCACTTTTCGATGATTAAGCTCAACCATCGTTGAGCCGATTTCCATTAGACTTCGATCGCAGGTACTTTTCTGTTGATTTCCATTTACTCGAACGAATTTTAAGTATGATCTGTTATCCTACGCAGCAGCAACGATGATTGGCAATTAGGGACAGTTAGAAATTAACGAGCTAGTGGAATTAACGGTGATAACCTTAACAACGATAACAATGACGATCACAGGTAATTTTAAATACCATCTATTAAAATTATCCTGAACGGATTATTAGTCCTATCAAGTAAAGAATGTAATTGGTTATTATATTCCCTGACTTCTTCACGCTGCTTTTTGATGGAAGGTGTTTCATTATTCCATTGTTTTAGTTTAGCTTTAACCCTCTTTAATTTATATAGACGCTGAAATAAAGCATTGCCATTGACAAAAGCAGATAAACCAGAATAAATTACTTCCTTATAGGCACACATTCAACCCAGGCGTTGTTAAATATGAATGAAACTTGGTGCTACTACTTTTGAGTTGAGATAAGTTGTAATAGAAGTGGACAATAATCACTTGAAGCATGATTAAGGATAGTTGCATTATAATTTTTAAATATTCACGAATTCATAATTTATGACAATTCTATCTAATTTACTATGTATAGACATATTAGTCCCCCTCTTCAAGTGAAACAATTACCAACTACATTAGCTTTAAGTAAAATGATGAATTTATGCAGCTAGCAAGATCATAATTCATTTTTAACCCAGAAAAGCAGCCACCTATCATAATTCATTGATTTACTCGACTTTCCCCTTAATCATTTAGAATAAGAAGATAGGCCTGATATAATAGTATCTGTAACATTATTATTTGAAATGGTATTTTGCTTAGTATCTAATGAAAGGTTTTGTTTTGATTAGATTTGTTCAGCAGCAGCAGGACTGGACTCTGTACCAGATTGTTCAAAAGAAGCATGTCCATTTGTTGAAGAAGTAGAAGAGTTAGATATGTTAGCAGAAGTAGTAGACTTGAACTCTTGATTCTCAGTAGAAGATTGTACTTCCAAAGGCTTTGGTGAATGCTGAAAGTTAATGTTGCTATCAGTAGAAGTAGAAGACTCGATCTTCGATGGTTAGCAATTAACTACGGTTAGCAACTAATGAAGATTTAATATATTTAGTAAAAAACGCTAACAATTAAGCCTCTATGAAATCTAAATAACCAAAATAATCAATAATACTTAGTAAGTAAATGCTAGAAGACATTTGTGTTGACTTTTCTACAGTTATTTATTGGCAAGATCTCCTATAGTTTCAAGCTATAGTTAAGCTCCAAGACAATAATGGTTTGTTATGCATAAGTAAATTAGCAATTATGATCATAAATCAACTGAATTGGATAAGCTAAGTGTACAAAACTATCATGAAGACCCTAGACAATAGTCATTCAATTATACTAGCCATTGATAAGATCATATTTCTCACTTACAAAATATTATTATATAATCACAAGTAAAAAAGAGAGTATAGAGATGCCTCGATATAAAACTTCCAAGTTCCAACCCTACTGCATGTGTAGTTCATAAAAGGTTCGGGCATATTTTTTTATTCTTGGGAATGAATTATAGAGCTGCTATATTTTGCTAATTTATTTTTTGGAAGATAACATCTATTTTCTTATGCTGCAATAATACGCTTAAGTGGTGATTAGCTCCTCATACATCTCTATTGTTGGAAATACTAAATTGGCACTTTGCCCCATGGCTGCTACTATTTTTAACTGAGATCTTGCTTGGATATTCATATCGAATCAGTAAATATATGTTTTAGTTGTTTTAATTTTGTAATTTTGTTAACATGTTAGACTGCATATCTTTATTTGGTGGTATCTGAAGGTCAAATTATAGTGGAACTACAAAAAAGTAAAAAGTGTCATACTACTTGATATTTTTCTTCCTTGAGTTTACTAGATAGCATGCATATTATAATGGAGTAAAAAGTGTCATAAATTTTTATCCATCCGCTTAAGTCTAAACTCCTAAGTGCACTTAGAGTTTTCAGGTTGAGAAACGTTATAAGTAATTCTTTATCAGTGAATTTCATGCCTACTATACTGACTTTTTTTAACTCGATTACACACAGGTCATATGATTGTGAGAAAATCATCATCCATGCCAATTCATTGCTTCGAATCAAGTACAGTAAAGAAAGGTAATCTTTTATCATACCAATTTATCTTCTTTCTGCGGATTCAGTTTCTCAACTCTTTATGATAACACATTTAGTTACAGACAACACTTTTATTGTCTCTCTCAAGTTTTTGATCGCTTCTATATAACCTCTAAAAGTAAAATCGCTGCATTCTTCCAATCTCATACTCTTCATCATTGACAGCCTAATCAATGCTTCATCTATTAAAGAGTTGCATCTTTGTATAACAATCTCATTCAATCCTTCATAACCCTTAAGACATTCCCCCATTAACTTGCACAAACTCCCATTGTAACAAACTTAAGCTTATTAACTGACTCTATTTTTGAATTGTTGATTTCAGTGGGACTAAAAAAAATTCTAGATGCAGCACATGCATAGCTTGAGCGCTGTTTTTGATTGCTTCAAGAACTTCATCGTCTACCTTCATCGTAACATATTTTAGTCTAGCTAATTTTGGTAGTTTTGATACAACTATTACCATTTCGGAATCTTTAACAAGATGACATTTAACTACTATCAAAGAACTAACATTTAAACACTTGCTTGCAATAGATTCAAGCTACTCATTACCAATCAATAGGCATGGATCAATCGTTAAATCTAAAAGTGCCGAAAACCTTTTTGCTATAGATGAAAATCCATCATCGCCAATTCTAGGAAAGGTTATTAAGTGTAGTTTTTGAGTACTTTTGCACCATTTTGCAATTACAGTAAGCCTTAATGATTTATTATGCTAATTTAATTCTTACTTCTTTCGTATTTACCGAGTAGAAGAATTTTTTTCCAATTTAGTATCAGTTTCATACTTAATTTTGTTCAATCTTATGTTTTATTTCAAATGAATTTCTGTGTACCTATAGCTTTTAGATAGATATTGGAAACTCAAATAATAGAAGCTCAGAGGGTCACAGGAATTGTTACAAAGATTATAACTCAATAGTAGCACATGAAGCCGCTGAAAAGAAAATTCAAAAAGTATTTCTGTGTTTCATTTATTTGAACATCTACTGCAAAGGCTTAGGGTTCATTGAAGCATATAAATCAACAGTTCACAAATGTCTTAAATTTTAGCTTGCAAGAAAACATTCCGAGCTACATGGATTTCAACTCTGAGCTTTATAGATTCCTGCTCTCAAACTTAAAGACAAAAAAAGAAAATCTTCTATTAGACCAGTGGTTATCTACACCTTTAAAGGAGCCAAGTTTCAATTCAAGAATATAAACGTTCATAGAGGATAACTGCTCTAGAATTTGAAAAGTTACACCAAATCAGAATAGTAGTTACATGTACTGCAAGGGAGATGAAATAGATAAAAACATTTGCACATGATGGTATAGTTTGGACATTTTCTACATTAAGAGAGATGCTTTTTGTACTATTTTATTTGTTCTATTTATCTTAAAATTATGATATTCTCCGTTGGACTATGATTTTATTGGTGTTAAAATATTTGTGTTGAAAAAATTTACATACATGTTTGTTTTGATGTGTGATATTGGATTACCGTCATGTTTGATTATGTATATTGTATTAATATCCATATTTTATGATATATGAGTACATACATATCATTCCCATTCCAAGTTAATGGTTTGTCAAAATAGAAACCAAATGTTACCCTTTGAGTTGCAGGCTTGATCTTTCCGTTCAACTTTATGATGAGCGCATGTTATCCCAATCGAATTTAAACACTCAGTTGTACCTACACTATATATATATATATATCTGTGTGTGTGTGTATATTGATTCTGATCGATTCCTATATATTTTTATAGTGTGGGTTATATCCTTTTATTTTGCTGCCTATTTTTGTGACTCATCAATTTTAGATAGGTAAATGATGAAAAATACCTAAGAGGCTTCATTTATCTCTTATTGTGACAACAACCAAATTTATCCTACAGTTCATGAATCTCTTAGTGTGACAACAACCATATTTTTCCTACCGCCTCCATTCATACAGTGAATAAAAAATATACATGCTTTGAAACATACTATAGATTAACATTGTAGAATTAATGCATACACATTGTGATTAAATACAAGCCCACATGGACGTGCATATTTACTCGTATAATAAATAAGAAGTAAAAATATGATCGGAAATCGAAATCTGAATATGTAATGATTCAACGTGGAAAAGTTGTGCAACATTGTGGATCATTGTGACATACATATGCACATATACATTTGCACATACATATACATGTCACATGAACACATATATGCATACAAATATCTATATAACAAATTTTCTTTGGTTTAACGGCAAGACAAAGGAAAGACAAAGAACGGTGGAGATTTAATATAACGCAGGACAAAGAGAGGCTTCGATTTGGCCAACAGTACTCAAATTACATGCCGTCACCTCTCTGTCTAAATTAGACGGATCCACCTCATGAGTGTTTTGAGGATCGTGGCCCACTCTCTTTGAAACAAACCTACTCCACTACTCCCTCAAACTGCTCTTCTCCGACTTCTCCCACTTCCCCATCAACCCACTTCATATATATATACACACACACACACACACACAGACTGGACTTCATCATCATCTACTTGCCACACCACCATCTTACATTTTCAGGTGCTGCTCTCTTCCAATTTTTCGTTCTTCAGCTGCATTTCTGACCCTCAACATTCCCTTTCTGCATTTATGTTGTTGCACTGACTGTTTCGCATTACTTACAATTTCAATTTTTTGCATATACTCTTTTTGGTTGAATGCAGCATACTAACCATGATTTAAATATACTAACTATATTTTCCTTCTTTTGTTCATTTAATACAGAATTCTAACAGTTGATCACCGTGAAGCGGGTATTACTCTATTTCTTTCTCCACTTACGACAAGCTCATTTCCATTGTTCTCCCTTTTCCTCACTTCGGTCATGTATTACATTGCAGAGTAGAACAACAGCTCAGAAGAGACAAGTGTTGCAGACCAACATCGTTGTAGTGGAAGAGGCTACAGCTGATGGCATAACAGTTAAGGTTGAGGCTAATGCAACACCGGATAACAAACCAAAATGATGTAAGCTTAAACCGAATGATTATAAAATTTCCCCTGCTTTGGAGGTAGTAGCTGCAGCACCGATGATGGGATCGGTTGATCCTCCACCCACACCCAACATAGGTCAAGTTGCAGATGATGAGAACTTTGCTAATCACGAACCCCCTGTGCCATTATGCATCCCCACTGATTGGACTACAGAGTTTGAGGCTGCTGTGGTAATACACACTGCTTTAAAATGATGGATATCACATTTGTTTTTCTATATGAAGTTATTTATTACTTTTCTTACGTGTAGGTTGCTTGGGCAGAGAAGAATGGATATTGATAGTCTCCTTGCTAAATAATTCCATGTCCAACGTTTCATCTCTGTTCAGTTACTATATTCGTCTTTGTTGTCTTCTGACTGTCAATTCTCATTGTTCTCTGATCTTTTTAGTTGTTTTGATTTTTGTACTTTCCCATGTTTATGTTTCGGATGCCTATGTAATGTCAGTACTTACTTCTCCCTGTTATCTTCAATTTAAATTTCTCTGTTCTTTCTTCAACTGGAATGTACATGTTAGTACAAGATAATGACCTTTCTACCACCAATTTATGTTTTCATGTGCATTAGATTCTGATGTGAGTCCCCCTTCGACTATTATAAATATAGCAAAATAGTTGTATGTTCTTGTGATATGTACATGAAAGTGTTTAGTTACTGTGGGACCATTTTACAGTTTATGTGCACTGTATACAATAACACTGTATACACTACCACTTAACATGTATGTGCAACGAAGTTAGAAGATATACTGCCTTTTGTTAACCAAGTTATCCTCTTCTAACATAACTTACTTTCGTCTATGGTTATTGTTGTATACATTACAGTATTCTTGACTACATATTAAATAATATGGAATAAATGTAACATGTATGATGTTTCTATACCCTTAATTGGTTCATGCTGCAGTACGTATTCTGATGCTTCCTTCTCCCCATTCTATCAGTCATTTATTTTTGTATTCTTTGTTGTTGCAACAGTTGGTTGTTGTGCTTCATTTTTGCAACTATACTTCAAATTTGTTCATTCAATTCCAAGGCATTTCTCTTGAGCATTGATATTTACACCCCAGAATCATCTTCATAAGAACTGTTTAAAAAATATGTAAACCAATTAAATTTAGCAGATTATAACATCCACCAACGACCCCACACATTTACTGCCACATGAATTAAAAATATGAAATAAAGATGACAAATTTTAAATGGGTGGTGTTGGGCACATCAACGGTCGATACTTGAAATGAAGAAAGCAGTCTCATTTCTGTTTGTAGTATAGTTTGGAAGCCTAAAAAGGTAACAAATGAGTTTTGAGTTTATGATACAATTTGAAATCAAACCACTATTGTTAAAAATTTTGATTTCTTACAAACTAATACTAAATCTTAATCATCACTGTAATTAGGCTTAAAATATTATATTCTTTTACAATTACGATTCCACAATTATATTAGCTACACTGAAATTTAGTACTCACTGCATTTTCTTCTGATTGTATGATGAGGTGGTTTTCACACTTTGCATCTGCATCCACTGGTGAGGTTTACTATATCATATCATTACATAACAGTACTAACAGTTAGGCTTCTCTTTGGTACAACCATGTAAACATATCAATCAATTAATTTACTCCATCATCTGGCACTAACATGTACGGTCCAATTCCAGAAATAACATGGAGAAATAAATATTGAATAAAGTACAGGCATCTGCAATATACATGTGAAAAGTACAAACATTACAACAAATGAAAAGAGCAGACAATAAGAAATGGTATTTAAGTACACGGTACAAAGATAAATAAACAAACAAAACAAAATTTGATTGAACGATGAAGAAATAAAAGAACAATGAATTTTTCGTGCTCCATTTTTTATCTATCTACCATCTACTGGTACTTCTCTTCTATATAGCCATTTGTAGTAGCTGATGTACACACTATGGGACTTTAGTTTATTTTGGCACTGGCCATCACATTGATGATCACCTCAACAATATTACACTTTTTATATAAATTACCACATTATTCCTCTGACATCTGAACCCACATATTTACGTTCACAAAAGCTTACCAACATGCACACACATGAATGTACATATGCACGCATGCATGCTCACCATCGGTTGTACGGAATAACTCAATATGCACACACATGAATGTACACATGTAGTCGAACAGCTAGCACAACTGCTCGATGTATATATTAGGAAGAGCAGCAGCCAAAAATATAAGCTATTCATCAACGCTATGAGCCATAACTCCATGCATTTGTGTTGCAGATGGGATGTACGAAACAAAGCCAAAATGATATCTATTACATATCCAATGTAACAAACACTTATTCCAGCCTTTACAACTAAAAAATTTGTGCAAATACATGACTGTCTTTTGTGTACATGTTATGTACGTGTCCACTTTGTGTGCCTGCAGGACAACCTAAGGATGCAATTACATCATATGTACAAGCCATAATGGACAAACTTCACTGCACAGACTACGCTCTATGCAACACTGCAGAAGAATTTGAGCCGAAAAACATTCAAACTCTCCACACAACCGCTTTCATGACGATTGTGGAAGAATTCACCAAAGTAAAAGTTGTAACTGCATCAGATTGTACAGAGCATATCAGAATTCAGTACCTGTTAGTCTATGGATCCATGAACAGTTAATAGTTGAAAACTAATCAACAAAAATTTGCTAAATCGTCCTCTATCTGAACAAAAAAAATCCTATTGGTATACGATCCATACTGTTATCCATCACTGAGATGTCCTCTCTGTTCCAGCAACAATACAGTCCTTTAAGCTGCTAAAATTCATTTAAAACCTCATCCTGCATTAATTCATGCTTCAATCTACATACAAAAGGAACTTGCACTTAACCCACTACCCACTTATAACTGAATTGGTGATCCACTTACCATATATGTTACTCCACGTCCTTACATCCAACATTTTTTAGTTCTCCTTCCTCCATGCATTTTCTGTCATTTACTTCTTCCATTTCCCATTCTTATTTACTACAGCCAACTGTACAGCACAAGGTACACTCTAACATCAAATATTCTTTCATCCATGTCAACATTTTCCAGTTTGACTATTTCCCCTATTTTCTACAAAATCACACTTAAATATATGTTATCTACTGATCCAGATCAACAATTTGGCTGTAAGCAATATGGACCAATGTGCAACAATGTATCAAATAAATGCACAATGCCAACATATTTATTCAGTCAAGCAAACATTGCGTAATGTTTTTCCCTCTGATATTTATTATTCCCAAACTTTTATTTTTTTTTAAACTACTTTACCTATGCTGCCTCATTCGTATTAGGACACCAAACTGTAATATGGTTCTCACACCATCAAATCGTTCCTTAGTTCAACAGAACCGTCGAAGACGAGAGAGATTATCCTAATTGCAAACTACGACAACGTCTCAGCCATCATCCTCAACTAACACCATTTGTCAACAGTATGAGAAATCAAAAAATCCACAAATTCAGTTGCATATGCAGTGTACAGAACCTATAGTTAACCTGTCCTCGCCTAACAACATTGACCAGCAATGCTCCAACCCACTAGCATAAAGACTTGACACAATGAACACCCATCGTATATCTACAAAAAAAATAGCAAGCCGCGGTGCTAATCTGTAAGTGTATAGTCTTCTATATTTTGTTCTACAATTACTTCACACTTCTTAATTTTTACTATATCACATTTTTCCCTACCTCCCTTCACCAATTTACTCACATTCCATTAGTGATATGATCAAGATGCCATCAATCCGTTCAGTATCACAAACATTGCGAAGGCAGAGGGGACGACTAACCAATTTTGCAGCTAGCTCGAACATCAACGACGTCGACTGTATGGTCGATCAGCCATCATCAAGTGGTTGCATACCGACAATGAATCAGAATCAATATTTATAAGATACTACTACACAGCTACAACATCATGACCCAAATAACATATCCATCACATGCTCAATGGGTCAATGTACAGACTCCATGTAAGCAATTATTACACCTTCCTTTCTGCTTGAAAAAACAAATATCAATGTATGTATCAGTTTTTATTTCATGACACTTTATTCTACTCACTACCATCAGGATAAAATCTGTCGCTTGCGTTAATACAATATCGAATCGATCCATTCTCAAAAGTTGCAACGTCAAAGAGAAAGAATAATAACAATCAGAGATGGGAGTAATGCACAACATCGAAAATCACAAATGCATATCCTTCCCTCCTGTAACGAAACTGACATCACATTGTAAGCTCTGTCCTTCCATGTACTCCCTTGCTATATAATGTAGCCTTGATACTTATGTACATAATATAGAATAAAAAATGTTCTTCCTTTTAACGAAAATGCAGAAGCCCAGATGAAGAAGGATGTGCTGAAGTTGAGCCAACACAAACTGCACAAAATACTATTCACCAACAATTGCAATCCACCGAATGTCATTTCTTGGGCCTAAGGAATATATCATGTCCATTTTGCAGAGCTCTCCATTGGATCGATGAGCGTTTAAAAGACAGTTCCAAAAGTAACCCACTTTTTGGAACATGTTGTAAATCTGGAAAGGAGAAACTACCAGCGTTAACGCTGCCACCTTCAGAACTTCATCAGTTATATGATGGAACTGACTGGAAATCAATATCATTTCTACAACATATTCGCCAATATAACGCTGCAAATGCATTTACAAGTCTCGGATGTCAGTTAGATAACAGAAATTTGGGTCGACGTGGGATCAATTCATTTACTATACATGGAGAATTACGACATAGGTCAGGTTCCCTACTACCCGACAATGGCGATACACCTATTTACTCACAGCTGTACATCTACGATCCTGAAACCGCATTACAATTTCGACAGGACAGAAATAAAGAACTTAAGAAAGAGGTATTGGAAATTATTCAAATGGTGCTAATGCGCGATAATCATTTCACACGATTATACCGTCAAGCATATAATATTTTAGAAAAACCTGCACATGCAGGTAATCAATTACCCATCAGTCTCCACTGCAATAAAACAACTAACAAACGAGTGTACAATATGCCCACGGATGGGATAGCAGTTATACTACCAGGAGATGAGACTCAACTAAGTGCAACTAGGGATATTATCATACATCTTCGAGGAGGAACACATTTGCAAAGGATTAGTGAATGTCATCCAGCGTATCTACCATTTCACTATGTTCTCCTCTTTCCAAATGGTGATCTTGGTTGGGATATTAATCATACAAAATGGAATCCGAATTTAAATTGACCGACGTCTGATAGATTGACTCAACAACCATACTACAATTATCGAATATTTGAACGAGAAGAAGAATATTCGACTATTTTGCTCGGACGAAAATTGTTTCAAGAATTTATTGTCGATGCATGGGCATGTACCGAGCAAAATAGATTGCAATGGGCTAGGACTCATCAAACTGAACTTAGAAGAGATCTTTACTCCGGTATCACAGACATTGAATCTGATGTCTTACAACTTGATCAAATCGGGAAACGGTTCATTTTACCATCTAGCTTCATCGGAACCCCCGGACATATGTATGAGATATACCAAGACTCTTTAGCTATAACACGGTACAATAGGCACCCAGATATTTTTTTAACAATGACTGCAAATCCTAGCTGGCCAGAAATTCAAAACACTATCATGCAAACCTAGAAACCAAGTGACCGTCCGGATATAATTGCTAGAATTTTTGAGCTTAAAAGACAAAGTTTGATGAATGAAATTGTCGAAAAAGGTATTTTTGGACTGGTACCAGCTTACGTTTACACTATCGAGTTTCAAAAGCGGGGATTACCACATATGCAAGCGCTTTTCTTCATACAGCCTTCTGACAAAATAAGAATGGTTGAACAAGTAGACAACTTGATTTCCACAGAATTTCCAAATGAGATAGAACGCCCGTTATTGTTTGATACAGTTAAGAAGTGCATGGTGCATGGACCCTGTAAAGGCAACATCCAAGCAGCTTGCATGGAAAATGGTAAATGTTCAAAGCGCTACCCCCGTGAATGGGCTAACACAACAACAATGGATCAAGATGGATATCCTATCTACCGTCGACGAAATGATGGGAGATCTTATATGGTTAAAGGATTAATTGTAGATAATAGAGATGTCGTTCCTTACAATCCTAAACTTTCTGAAATGTTCAACTGTCACATAAATGTGGAAGGTTGTGCAAGCGTATGAGCTGTTAAATATAAATATATATATATATATATATAAGGGACATGATCGAACAACAATGGCAGTTGGCGACGACAATGAAATCAAACAATATCCTGATTCTAGATACATTGGTCCACCTGAAGCTGCATGGCACATTTTTGGTTATCATATGCACAAAGAGAAACCGGTAGTCATCCGTCTGCAACTGCATCTTCCTGGAATGCATCAAGTTACTTTCAATCCACGTGAATCGGCCGATGTAATAAAATTACCTGGGCAAAACCAAACATCGACTTTGATCGAGTTTTTCACCTTCTGTAGCATTCACCCTGAAGCACAACGATTTACATATCAGGAATTTCCTGAACATTACACATGGAATAAAAGTACACATACATGGTCACCACGATGTACCCACTCAAAAGCTATAGGTTGTATGTATTTTGCAAGCCCAAACTCAAGATAAACTTTATATCTCCATTTATTATTGACTATTACTACAGGCCCAACGTCTTTTGAAGATTTAAGAACAATAAATGGCCATCTTCATCTAACATTTAAATCTGCTTGCGTTGCTAAAGGGCTGTTAGAGGACGACGAGGAATGGGTTACATGTTTACAGGAGGCTTCCTTCTTCAATACATGATATCAGTTAAGAAGACTTTTTTGTATTATTATCACCCAGTGCTCTATATTAGAACCACATCATATATAATATAGATTTTCTATGCATTTATGTGATGATCTAACTCATACAATTAGAACAAATTTCGCAATTCCTAGCCCAACAGAATATCAAATAAATGACTATGGTTTGCATCTTCTTAACAAACTGCTATAGGAATCTGGGAAATGTTTATTAGATTTTCCACCCATGCCACTACCAACTGAAAATTGGAGTGCAGTCAGTCACAACAGACTTATATGGGAACACACCAAGTTGCGATATGTGGGACAAGCAGCAAAGACTGAAAACAATGTCAGGTCATTAAATGATGGCCAACGTAATGCATATATGAAGATAGTTGATTCCGTACAAAATGAGTATGGTTCAACTTTCTTTCTAAACGGAGGAGCTGGCATGGGAAAAACATACTTATATAACACACTTGCACACAAATGCCGTAGTGACGGTCACATTGTAATTAATGTTGCTTCCTCTGGTATTGCTTCACTGCTCTTACTTGGAGGTAGAACTGCACATTCGACCTTCTCTCTTCCTTTAAATATTTTAGAAGATTCATTATGCGGGTTTACAAAGCAACCCATGACAGCAGAACTTCTTAAAAACACAAGCCTCATTATATGGGATGAAGTGCCGATGCAGCATAGATTTTGTGTCGAGATAGTTGATCGATCATTAAATGACATCCGAGATAGCTCAAAACCATTTGGTGGAATTACAGTAGTACTGGGAGGCGATTTTCGCCAAATTCTACCTGTTATTCCAAGAGGTTTACGGGAAGATATTGTTGCATCAACACTACGACGATCAGCGTTATGGAAATATGTACAAGTGCTAACACTAAGTACAAACGTGCGTTTGAAGTCGGATGAAGCAGACAATACTGAATTCTCAGTTTACTTGGAAAAGGTTCTACTACTCACATTTTCTTATACCTTCCATTACTGTCAACAACAACAACTATTACTATTTTAACCTAACTACCCTTTTGCACCGCTTTTCTTCTCAAGTAGGATCAAATACCGAGCTGACAGTCAACATGGACATGATGCACAAATGCAGCAACTTAAATAGCTTAATTACAACAGTTTATCCAGACCTGAACGATATATGCATAGCTCCATCATTTTTTAATGATCGAATAATTTTATCTGCCCGTAACTAGGATGTGAACACCATAAACTCCGCCTGTTTGCACCAGTGTCCGACTACTGCCCATGTTTTCCTAGCTGCAGATAGGTTAGTCGAAGATGGGGACAATGATCGTTATCCAAGCGAATTCCTAAACTCATTAGAGTGCAGTGGGTTACCTCCTTTCAAACTTGAAGTCAAAGTTGGATGCCCTATAATTCTGTTAAGGAACCTTGCTCCTAAGGATGGACTGCAATGGCACCGGATTAATAGTCGTTCGTTGTGCAACACGTATTATAGAGGCTGAAATACTAACTGGAGATAAGTCTGGAAACTTAATTTTCATCCCACGAATATCTCTTCAACCATCATCTTCTGAACTAAGCATAAACATGTCGAGACGACAATTTCCTATCAGATTAGCTTATGCAATGACTATAAACAAGGCATAGGGACAGTCTGTGAAGTATGTGGGTATCGATTTGCGCACGCTTGTATTCACCCATGGACAACTATACGTAGCTCTTTCTAGATACACTACCTTCCATCGTATCTCTATCCTTCTTCCACCTGAACAAGAGGTAACTGCAACGAATATAGTGTACCCTGAGGTTCTACTTTAGCTCACTTTTGTTGCCTGTTATTCAACAGACCACTGTCTCTTGCCTCTCACCGACCAACTTTCAGGTACTCCTTTGTGAACTGCATTGATTTATTATACGATTTGCTGTACTTCAAAACCTTGCTTCTCACCACTCCTCTTCACATTCATAACTAACTTTACATTTTTTTACTCCATATACATTTTGATGACGGGACTTTCATACCCGTCCTTTCATATTTGTTTCCCCATACTAACTTCTGTTCTTTTATATGCAGGTAGCAGTGAATAATGTATACTTTTGGCCCCCGTGCAACTTTTTCATTTTTAATTTCTTCTTCTCTTCAGCTTTCTTATATTTCTTCTCAATGCAATCACATTTATTTGTGTCTGGCTTAGTGCTTGCATTAGAATATTATTTTTGTTATGCTCCATTTATGGATTGGTCAGTGTATATATAATTGACTGGCACTTAGGTAAGCATCAAATTCTGTCTACTGTATCAAAAAGTTTACAGTGTTCAATTGAATATGTCAACTATTAACAGTGGATTATTACTAAATAGCTTATTACTAAATTATGTAATTGGTTGATTTGGACTAAACAATATGGTTTTCTTAGCAAACTATTTCTAATCACCTAAGACTGTTATGTTATTAACAGTGGAAGAGGAAATTGAGTCTATTCAAACTTATAAAGGATAATTTTCGGATGAGACTTTATACGATTAATTTATATAATTTAATATTTGACTTATTATGTTAATTTTGTATAGTTAGATGAGTTAATCTGTGTTATTAACTGCAAAAGCTTAATGAAACAAGTGAGAGATTATATATACAATTAAGTAAGCGTATGTTAAATTTACATGTATGTGCAGTAGATTAAAATATGATATGAATACCTTACTATTGAAATATCATATTACAAATCCAAATTATAATCCACACCACTAAACAAATATAGTCATTACAATTTTTATTATTAATTTGTTGTATATAGGCCTACCAATGATCAATGATACAAGGAACTTGATATTTCTTTCAATGCTGTCTGAACTCTATTTTCAATGAACTAATATATGAAAGATGAGAACTTGAGTCCACTGCTTATTCTGCCAATGATGATGACTAGGTGTTAAAATAAAAGTCAGCTGATTCCTTTATTCCCTGAGTTTATTAGAGTTTGCTTGCCCGTCAAAGGTTTTGGTTTGAGATTGTGTACCAATCAATTCTTTGAAAATATTTTGTTTGAAGGAAACAAGTTTCTTTCCATTGCTATCCATGTTTACCTCCAACATGTAGCTCCTTGAGAATGAATTGAGTTGAAATGTAATAAATGATTACCAAGGATTTTCACTTTATTCGGTGACCGTTTGCTTTCATAATCATTCTCAGTTTGGCAAACACATGTAAGATAAACATCATGTAAAGATTATGACTTTTCCTTTATATAAAGTTTTCTTTTTAATTCTAGATTACATTTACTGTTCTAAACTGCCATTTTTTTCAACATCTTACTCCATTAAACCTTGACATTTTGGAAATGTACGCACATGCGTAATTACTTACACAGACATATGTGTGTGTGGAAGTTATATATTATCAGTATTCCATAGAAATGATATTTTATTCTTATTTTAAGAGTTTTACTATCTAATTTGCAAATAAGCATTAAATCCCGATCATATCACTTGATTAATAGATGCAATTATAGCTATTATATTATTGGACTAATTAAGTTTTTCCACACAAAAAAAAACCAACCAAATTGCAATTTTATATATCTTTTATATTCAACAAATATTACATTCACCAAAAAATTTATCCTTACAAATTATTGTGTTATAAACATATAAATAAAATAAAATTTGTACCCGGGTCGATGGCATGGGCTCCATGCTATCTATATAACAAATTTCCATTTGGTTTAACGGAAAAGATAAAGAAGGGTTGAGATTTAACATGGGAAAAGATATCAGATGGCTATAGTTTGTCCACGTCAGAATCAAAACTAACGTAGTTTAACTTGCTAACTCCATCCATTAGTTCACACAAACTCACTATGCACGATCTTTCAAAACTTCCTCTTCCAGTTTCGCTTTAGAATCGCAATTTCTCCCATTTATTCCTCAAAAAGCTTCTTCAACCGGCAATGGAAAGTACGATCTCTAAGGAGCTAATCGCCATTGCTAATATTTTTTGTCACTTTGATGTTTTCCCTCTTTTTTCAAATCAGCATGCCCTGTAGCTTCAATCCCCAATCATTACAGACAACTATATTTTTTTATAGAATATTGTTTACCATGATCAAAATTTGCATCACTGCAACATATAGTTCCATAACCTGTGTATAAAATAAAGTATGCACCCGTGCCATCGGCACGGGCTTCCTACTAGTACTTATACATACAAACACACACACATACATACATACATACATATATATATATATTACAAAATATCCAAGATATTTTCCTAAAACTCACCTTAAGTAAACCCAAAGTCAACCTCTTACACCTTAAGTAAAAAAACATGGCTACACACATGGGGGTTGTTCGACAGTGATTAATGAGGTAGGAGGGGTTGTGGAGGTGAGGCAATGGTGATGAAATGGCAAGTAAATATCATGATATTTTTATTCACATTTTTGCCTACAAATACCACCATCCATCTTTACTTGATTTACTCAGGAATTCCTAAGCCTTCTTAACTTCTTTATACTCCATTTTAATGGCCTCTTGCCTAAAGAAAATTATGGCAAATAGTAATTAAAATTATATAGTATATGTATATTATACAAACACTTCAAAACCAAAGAAAATCCACTCCTTTCCCCCTTTGAAACCCACGGCCACCACCTCCTACCACCAAAGGCCGAGCCTTTCCCCTCTTCCAAGCAAGGCCATGAGCACCCTACCACTAAAGGCCGAGGCTGAGCCCATCTAGGAGTTTTAATGCAAACTTATCAAGCTAAATTTTCCAAATAGCGAAGTTATAGTTGTTTTAAAGTTAGTTCGATTAAATCCAATGTGAGGAACTCCATTTATATTATGATATATTGAATGATATATATGTTTGGCTATGCTTGGTTGTAATGGTTGTGAACCATGTTTAGATATGATAATATATCTTTATGGATGTGTAAATAATTCACGTTTAATACATGTCGAATACCACAAAGAAAATCACTTTCCTTTAATAAATGAAATGGTGTATATGAGATTGTTAAACTTCTTTAAAATGAGTTATAAATTTTATATAAACACTAAAATCCAGTTTAGTGAATTTTTGACAAGTTATGAAAATTGAGTCAAAAATAGGTGCGTCGCGTAATGACAGTTCGCGATTTCACGCTGTAAAAGTTTAAAATCATTTATACGATGGGATCGAAGTCGGAATTCTTTATAATAAGAATTTTCTGAACTCTTATAATCATAGTTTTCAAACAAAAGAAAAAGATTGAGATTTCAATTAGTATATTTTGAAATATGAGCAAGTCAAGTTTTCAAAATAGTCGCGGTTTGGCAGTTCGAAAACCAAAGCTATAAATCCTTTAAAATTAATATTTTAAATTCTTTAAAAATATGGAATAAATTCTACAAATATATAAAAATGTTCTAAAAGAGATTTGAGTTATGAAAATGGATTTCTAAATGATCGAAAAGTTGTTTTGATCAAATAAGCCTTAAAAGCACTATTCGCAGCACTTTTAATAACTTTTGAAATATGGCTTTAAACTTAAGTATTCTTTCTGAAATATTTTATAATTGTTTTCAAATAAATAATTAAGTATTTTAAAGATAATATGGAGGTTTTATAATTTAGGTTAAAGAGTTTAAATAAATGATTTAAAGAAAAGCTGTTATAATTAAGTGATTTAATCTTGGCTCTAAAAGCCGATAAGTAGACTGGATTTTTCTATTCATGAGATTCGGATGTGAGGTGCTTAAATTAAGGAGATGTTCAGGAGCAACCAGTGCCTTGGCTCGCCTGGCCTCTTTCCTGGACGAGGGATAGATAAGGTCGAAATGTCGGAAACGACGCAATTATAAAAGATTTAATTTTTCCAAATTTAATACTACTTGGATTATATAGAAATAATCTTCTTATACTTGGTAAATTCTAAGGATGGAATCCGTACTATCCATGTGAATTTAAATGGTGATTCACCATTATTCGACGGATAGTAAGGTTGAATACGGAAATTGATGTTGAGTAGAATTAGTATAATTTCTATCGACCATTTTTACTGAATAAGGTTTTGCAATATGATTTATGAGAAATGATTTTGATTTGGTATTTCCAAAGTTAAAGAGAGTTTTAATGATTCCGTATATACTGGAAAAGAATACGATTTAAAGATTTATATCTCTGAAAGAGATATTTTATTTGATAAAAGATATAGATAAATGAAATGATAATTACCCTCAAACTTAACATCTTTTATCGATGACTGGTTCAAAGGTACCGGGTCAGATTTGGGTAATTCCTATTCAAAAACCACTTCAAACCAATTTACACATTCAAAGGTGAAGACATGAAATGATAATAAATGGAATGAAGGACTGCTTGTCACTGACCCTTGAGGAAAATTTCCCATATCATATTTATGTGGCAGTAGTATTTTCATTTGATCTTAGATGCAAGGGTTGCTCGCTACTAATTCTAGGGGTGATTCCTTATAGGATGTAGTAAGGGAGTTCCTTTGATTTGTTTTGTTCCTGGACAACTTGTATAGACGAATGTCTGACATTGCATTTCTAACATACACGTACATTGATTTTTACAAACGTACATCTATTTGGTGGTATAAGAGGTAACTCTCCTATACTTAACACCCTTCTCTGAGACGTACAAGCTCAGAGGTTGTATATTTGTGGAAATCAATAGTGTGTGATGGAATTAGCAATGTGGCATTCAAAGTGGAATGTGCTATGTGAAAGGTAATCGTTAACTCGGGTCTCATCTCCCAGAAATGGCTTAAACAAGTTATGCCATAAGGCTATGTTCGCAACCATTAGGGTATGGTCATCACCTTCCTAAATTATTCTTTATATGTCAAGTATGTTGTGTATGCTATGGCATCCCGGATAGGTCGGTTATGACCGGGGTGATGTCATATTCGGTTCTATCTGTCACCAGATGAGTCTGCGGGTAGGTCGGTCTTGCTAGGTGTAGAGGTTTCAAAGGTGTTGATCCTCGGTACAACCCTCTAGAGATATATTGTGTGGAAGGTAGTTCCTTACCTGCCATTGTATGGAAATCCATTCTCCAATAAGTGCCCTCGGACTTGATTGTAGAACCTATCATGATGGAATTTAATCAATAACAATTTCGGTTAAGATTATATAAATTTACTTGAAAAGTGTTTTCAAAATAATGTTATTGAAAATAGTATCTTTGTTTTTGTGTAGTAAAGATTTTGGTTATCATAAGTTAAAAACCCGTTCTGTGTTTATGTGAGGCGTGGTCTTATGAGATCCCTTTGTTATCAAATATCCGTATTTTGAGTTTCTCATGCCAATCCCATGATTGACCCGGAGTTTGTTTTCTTTTTCTCTTAAACTCTAGGCGCCTTATTTTTCGGGTAGCTAAGTAGTTAGGTAGCATGGAGCATTTTGGAAGGAACATGAAGCATGAAGCTAGAGGGTCCTATGTAGATAGTAATCTATTTCTATTTCCGTTGTAGTATGTGTTTTGTACCTACTAGCACTTGTGAGGATAGGCAGTTATAACTATCCTAGCTGGATTAATACTTACTAGAACTCTGATGGAGCAATTTAGAGTAATTGCATGTATTACTCATCTGTATAATTAAATATTGAATACGATGTAAGATTCTATTTTATTTATATTCTACCTTTATTTTCTTTTACCCCATGATAATCTGACTCTCTGGCACTTGAATTTATGCCACGTAAATACCAAGGATGTATTAGTGTCGATTTCTAAGGTCCGAGGAGGTGGGTCTTCAGAGGCAATGTCAGATTTACATCTCGGGGCTTAAAGTTCATCTTAGGACCATCTTAGAGTATATTTTATGTTTAAAATTAATTTGATTACACAATAATATTTACATACTCTAAAATAAACAAAAACTTAAGCTGGCTTGATTTGTAAACTCACAGCAAATACCATCGTCATTGATTACTCAAAATATTTGTTATACCATTTAAACATCTCCACGATTCTAACTGGAAAAAGTAATGCAATTATACTTCAATTATAGAAGATTTTTTAAAAAAAAATCATTAATTTTAGCACAAAATGATTTATTACATATATTGTTCATATTTAAGGATTCATAAACTTTAATGATAATGATCCAGTTGCACAAATATTTCCCTAAATCTTTAAGATCAAAAATGTAAAGGGGAATCAAAAAATGAATGTCAAAAGAATAGCAAGAAGCGATTTAGTTTGGTTTACCCGATACTCATCTCTAGGGTTTAATCAAGTCCACTTACAGATTGGATTCAACTCAACTTCATGAAAAATTCTAAACTTTTACTTTACTAACTTCATGAAAAATGATAACAAACTAAACTTATTATAAGTAAAAGAACACCTTAACTTCATGAAAAATTGGATTTCATTAAATAAAACCTAATTGCATACCTATAGAGAGTAAGGAGAATGGTCGACAATGAAGCTGTAGATTGTCGAAAGCGAGAGCGAGCAGTTGGAAGTCGGAAGCAAGCGCGAGCTGTTGGATGTTAGAAGTGAAGTTCAAATTATTTTAGAAGAGGACGGTCGGTTTTAATACGTTGTTTACTGAAGTAACAAGGGAGAAATGGTTTAGAACTGTTACTGGAATTAGATAAGAGAGAAAATGGCTGAGTCAATTTTTGATGATGGGCTGAGATGGGCCCAAACTTATTTTTGGAAAAATAAATAAATTGGCTGATACCATAGAATATCGTTTCGGTGTAAATATCGGTCGGCATATGTAAATATCGGCTGATATATTTGAAAAGAGATATCAACCAATATCTTCTGTTTTGTTTCTTGGAAGCTTTCAACCAAGATCTCGGTGCAGGTATCGGTTGAGATATCCGAGATTTGAAACACCGGTCAAGAGTGAAGCTCGATAGGTTAGAGCACAATTTCTTTTATACCCTACTCGAATCATCATTCTTAATTCTTACAGATAGAAACAAGTATACTTTATCGGCTTTAGTGCTTAGTACACGACTAAATATTTTCCATAAACAAGTAAACACACAAAACATGATTAATTCACACAAAGTATGATTAAGTTACATAAATGACTTCTAGTCCCTTTTTTAATTAAGTCTTTATTAATTAAACCTCTTTTATTAGTAAAACTCCTTTTATCTAATAAAAGTTTTTTCATTAATTAAAACTATGCTTATTAATTTATACTCTTAAGCTCCAAACTAATTAAACTCCTAATTAATTAAAACTTACTTATTAATTAATACTCCTTTATTAATTAAAACTTCCTTTATTAATTAAGACTTCCTTATTATTTAATACTTCCTTTATTATTTTGTATATATATTTAATTTCTCTTTATAAAATATATATACTTGTATTCTAGTATTTCACCGTTTATTTACACTCTTTTCAGTACTTCAAAAGGTATGTATATACATATCTCAATGTTATAAGTATATTCACAATCACTTAACAAGATTTACTTATTTTAAAATATAATCCAAGAGGTTAAAAACAAATGTTACTCAAACATTTTTTCTTTAAATCCCTTATCTCTTTTATAAGTTAAATCTTTACTTTTACTAACTTTTTCCAAAGGATTCCACACTTGTTATTACTTTGAAAATACCCATTTAAAAGGCCTAATTACATTCATAAATCTATTCAAATAGTTTAAGATAAATGTTACTTAAACAATGTCACAACAACCCAAAACTGCTTCTCTTATAATTATGTTTAAAATTTTCTTTTAAAGGTCTAATTATATTACTAAGTATAATAAAAAAGGTTGAAGATAACTGTTATTAAAACATTATCACAACAAAACTTCTCTTATAATTATCTATAAAATATTCTTTTAAAGATCTAATTATATTACTAAGTATAATCAAAAAAGGTTAAAGACAAACGTCGTTAACACATTGTCACAACAAACCAAAACCGTTCCATACTTGTTATTATCTTTAAAATATCCATTTGAAGATTTAAATATGTCTTCATTTATTAAAAAGGTAATATACACTTTAATAACTTCAAAAAACCATTTATTAAACAAGGTAATATGCTCTTTAATAACTTCACAAAACCTTTTCGCTTCTATCTATCAAAACTTTGTTTCACAATTTCTATAACTTTTTAAACCACCTTGCTGCCCTATACACCAAAATATGTATAGAGAACAACCAAAATATATTTTATCATAATGTATTCCCAACTAATCACTTAGAACAAGTTTAAACATACAAGGATTCAAAGTGCACTTATAGCGAGTATCGCTATACAGACCATTCCATATCCATTCCAAATTCAACATACATTCCAAACAATCATTTAAACATCAAGTCAAGGCCACATCACATGTTATAGCAAGTAACATGAGTGATGTTATACAATATAAAGTTGTCATTGGCTTTTAATAGCATGAAGGCCCAAAGTTATAACTTTAATTAGTTAATGTCACTTTATATTTATACACACACTGTAACACCTCGCCTTTTCGACCCTTGAATGTTGACACCAATACATCCAGGTTATTAACGTGCCGAGCACCCAAGTGCTGGAAAGATAGAATGTTAGTTAAATAAAAATAAAAAGAAAATAGAACAAGAAAGAAGGAACACATATTATAATTTCAGAGTGGGCAGAAACGATAATATATAATATCAAAAGACAGTACAAAACCGTCACTCTAAGATATGCAGCATTTCAGAGTTACGATTCTAAATACTATCATTAGCCTAGACAGTTATAACAACCTATCCTCACAAATACTGATATATACAATATAGTAATGTAGTGGAAGTAAGAATAGTATGGTAGGCAAAACATCCAGCTCGTCTCCTCAGCTCCAATGAATATCTAGGAAAACCTGCCTTTTTCAGACTACTCAAAAGAGCACACGAGAAATTTAAGAAAAATAAAAACCACGCGTCAGATATAAGTTTGGTATGAGAAACTCATGAAATATGTATATAGCATATAATGGTACTTTTGAGACTGCACGGAATGTCGTAACGATTATCTCCTCAAAAGAACTACTCATCTAGTGCGTACATAAGATTATATAATAGATATTGTCTATGCAATGAATATAAATATATAACATAGCCGGAATTATTACATCAATTAGATTCGATAGCATATTAGAAGGTACAATCAAAACCGATAAGGTATGTTTGCACAATGGATTTTTCCGTTGAGACCTCTTCGGTCGACGCCAAATCCAATCTCCTACACAAGGGTTTTCCAAGCATCGTATATCTTTAGGTAAAATATACCATTAAGGTAAACACAATTGACCCATTGTCAAAACATAAACATGAACAATGTGAACCAAATATAATTAACTCCCGTCGGTCAACAATCGATAAGTATCTCTAGATTTGGAGTTGATAATATCATGATGCGGGTCAGCTAAACTCTAGGTTGTGCATCCTACTCTATTTTCTATCATTTTTGATATCGAGGTTACATTCGGAATCTTCCACATGAGTCTTCATTACTCGTACATGGATCTACACAAGGATCCTAGCATAAGTCATCCGACGAATGCTAACACCGACCTCTCCCTTAGACTTTAAACTTAGGATAGTCAATTCAATTCTATAGCATTCCACTTCACAACTGATTCTAAAACATAAAAACCGTATCTTAATTTTAAAGTGGTATTCAATGACTAGAATACTTACCGATCCCAGTGTCTTCAAAAATAATTCGGAGAAATTGTTCAAGTTTGAAAGTCGATTATTCGACTATCAATTCAATATAGACGATCATATATGGAAATCAAGTCCCGTATGCTTATCACGTTTTCGATCTCCCTCAGTCAAGAGTGAAGCCAGTAGGTTAGAGCTCAATTGTTTCCATCCCTACTTGAACATCAGTCTTAACTCTCACAGATAGACAAGCCTACTTCATCATCTTTTAGTGCAAAGTAAATGACTAAATGCTATCCATAAACGAGTAAACATACAAATAGAAAGACCGATTAAGTCATATAAACGACTTCTAATCCCCTTTTTATTTGATTAATACATTTATCAATTAAAACCTCTTTTATTAGTAAAACTTCTTTTACCTAATAAAACTTCATTTATGAATTTCTACCATTCTATGAATTTATACTATTCATTTGTACCCTTTTAACACTTCAAAAAACATTCATATACCTATCCCAAATGGTACAAGTATATTCACAAATTATTAACAAGATTTCTTACTTTAAACCTTTGCTTCTTCTATCTTTTTCCAAAAGATTCCATACTTATAATTTCCTTCAAAATATCCAATTTAAGGATCTAAGTACTTTCACAAATCCATTTAAATGGTTTAAGAGTATGTTACTTAAACATTGTCACTACAAACCCAAAACCATTTCACTTATGCATCCTACTCTAATTTTTTGTCAATTTTGATATCGAGGGTATGCTCAGAGTATTTCACATGAGTCTTCATCGGTTGAACATGAATCTCCACAAGGATCCCGACATAAGTCGTTCAAAGAACGCTAACACTGACCTCTCCCTTTGACTTAAACTTGGGATAGTCAGTTCAACTCTATAGCATTCCACTTCATAACCACTTCCAAAACATAGAACCCGTATGTTAGTTTTGAAGTGGTATTCAATAAGTAGAACACTAACTAATCCCAATCTGTTCAAAACTAATTTGAGGAATTTGGTCAAGTTCGGTAGTTGATTAACCGACTATCAATTCAAAATAGACGATCGTATATGAAACCAAGTTTCGTATACTTATTAATTTTTTAACCTTTTTGTCTTATACTATCCCTCGGTCAAGAGTGAAGCCGGTAGGGTTGAGCTCAATTGCTTCTATCCCTACTCGAACATCAGTCTTAACTCTTAGATAGTAAAACCTACTTTGTCGGCTTTTAATGCTAAGTAAACGACTAAATGCTATCCGTAAATGAGTAAACATACAAAGCACGATCAAGTCATACAAAGCACGATTAAGTCACATAAACGACTTCTAATCCACTTTTTATTCAATTAATACTTTTATTAATTAAAAAATCTTTTATTAATAAAACTTATTTTACCTAACAAAACTTCATTTATGAATTTCTGCTATTCGTTTATACTCTTTTAATACTTCATAATGTATTCATATACTTATCTCAAATGGTACAAGTATATTCACAAATCATTAACAATATTTCTTACTTTAAACCTTTCCTTCTTCTATTTTTTTCCAAAAGATTTCATACTTATAATTTCCTTCAAAATATCCATTTTAAGGATCTAAGTACTTTCACAAATGCATTCAAAAGGTTTATGACTAATGTTACTTAAACATTGTCACTACAAACCCAAAACCATTTCACTTTATATGCTTATCCTTAAAACATTCTTTTAAAGATCTATTTACATTCATAAGTACAATAAAAAGGATTAAAGATGAATGTTATTAAAACATTGTCATAACAAACCCAAAACCATTCCATACTTATATTATCTTTAAAAACATTCTTTTAAAGATCTAAGTTAATATTTGGTTAAGTTCGATAGCCAACTGATCGACTATCCAATTAAAAACGATCGCTTATACTAATCACTGTTTATATACTTAAGTCGTTTCTGACATTCCAACTTATACCATCCCTCATTTAAGAGTGAAGCCAGGTAAGTTAGAACACCGGTTGCATATCAAAGCCTTGTATAGACACTTCGCTCTTCAATCTCACAAATTGAAAAGTCTACCTTGTTGGCTTTTAGTGTTAAGTATAGTATTAATGACTTTCATAAACGAGTAAGAAATCAACACAATTAACACATTTCTGATATTCCCGACTTAACTTGGTCAACAGGGAAGCCGATAGGTTAGAGCACTATTACTTATGTCCCTACTCAAAGATCAATCTTAACTCTCACAAATAGATAAGCCTACTTCGACGGCTTTTAGTTTCAAGCCTGGTTAATTTCCTTTTTTCAAAACTTATATATATAAATACTTTAAAAATACTTATAAATAAGTTTCAAATATCTATGTAAAATTTATCCTGAAAATAACTAATTTATATTTTGATGAAAAACATGTTTTATATTATAAAACCTCTTTACTTTGAAAATACACATATAATTATTAAAAATATATTTAAACTTCAAACCAACTTTAAAATACTGCAAAATATGTTTTTCCATTTCCTACCATCGCCAACTTTAAACTTTAAAACAAGATAGTGAAATAACTCACAAAGCCAAACACATGCTCAAACAATCACAAAGCCAAGAACACTTCCTACCATCACCAAATTTCCAAAGATAAAAGCTTTAACACTTACAAACCAAGGCAACACTTCCCCCTCTATCCCATTGCTCATGGCCTCACCATGCTCCCCTCAGTCCATCCATCTTTTTCCACTTTTGACTTTAGGTCCTCGCCTCCTAAGGTGTTCTAAGGCACTGGTGAAAGTTTGGTGGAGTTTGGAAAAGATTTGAGTTAATTAGAGAAAGTTAGTGAAGAATAAAGTGGATTGGTGCTAATCCACTTCCACCATTTTCTTGATTTTTACAATGTGATTAGCCTTACCCTTAAGTGTGTATTTATAGAATTTTCAAGAAGTCACAACCACCTTCTACTTTCCATAAAAGGTCACAAAGGAGCCTCTCTCTCACATGCTACCTTTATAAATTTACATCTCTTACTTAACACTTAAGACTTTTCTTAAAAATGCATTTTCAAAATATCTTCTATGACACCACCCATATCATCATCAAAAAACTTAATTTTCATAAATGGTAAAATATTTCTATTTCATTTTAATGATTTTCTAAGCAAATAAGTGTATTCAAAAAAAATTGAATAGCTTTTGTTAACTCCTCTTTAGCAACGACCTACGAGTTAAAAAATGGATGACTCAGATTATGCCGTGATTTAAGAAGCTAACGAGTTAAAAAGCCTACGACCTAAGTGGTCTTGACGACTTACGATTTAATGGCTGAAAAAGGATCTATGGCTCGAACGACTTACGACCTAGCAACTGAAGAGAACTTACGACCTAAAAGCTTCACGAGTTAGGGGACTACAACCCACAGTGGTTTACGAGTTAAGCTTGTTACGACTTAAGAGCTTCATGACTCAACGAGATAAGCTTCTTACGACTCAAGAGGCCTTATGACTTAAAGGCTCTACGACTCATGAGGTCTTACGACTCATGAGGCCTTATGACTTAAAGGCTCTACGACTCATGAGGTCTTACGACTCATGAGGTCTTACGACTTAAAGGCTCTACGACTCATGAGGTCTTACGACTTAAAGGCTCTACGACTCATGAGGTCTTACGACTCATGAGGTTTTACGACTCATGTGGTCTTACGACTCATGAGGTCTTACGACTCATGAGGTCTTACGACTCAAGAGGCCTTACGATTTAAAGCCCGTGCTTATGCTACCTTTATCTGGTAAGTCGGCTACGAGCACTTGTCTTCAACTGAGCCACAAGAAGAACCCAGTATGGCGCCCACGAGTTATCTTAAGTCGGCTATGAGTTATTGCTTACCTTAAGTCGGTCACGACTCATGACTTAGCCAATTTTCTGTCCAGAATTCAGAGCTGCTCCTATAAATACCCCATCACTTCCAACATGAAGAGGACTTTTGGCCATTCATTTCTTCAAGCGCCGCTACGCTGTCGAAGTCTCCTCCCATTCAGCAATCAAAGATCTTCAAGCATTCGAGACACTACAACAATCTTCGAGAAGAACTCCTTACATCCAACACGGATTCGTCGAGTTTCATCATCAAAGATCGAGCTAGTAGTCAAGAGTGCTTTCATGATCAAGTTGTATTGTATTTTGAAGGATATTGTATCAAATTGTAACCGAATCAGCAATAAAAGACTATAAAGTGGACGTAGGCTCAATTACGGGCCGAACCACTATAAATCTGTTGTTCATTTACTGCTTTTCTGCTATTTTCAGCTTATACTCTGTTCCCGTACCAACGGGTGGTGCTTTCACGATTCTATCACACACACCGGGTGTTAGCGTTCACTTTTTATCGTTAACAGCTTTCGTCGAGTAAAAAGTTGTTTATCGTTAAACTATTTTCGGTCACATTATTGATATTTCTTGAAAGTAACTATTTTTGCAAACATTTTTCCAAACCAAGTTTACCAATATTAAGTATGATTTAAAATGGGGTTAACAAGGTTACTAAATAACTTTAATAAAATTTAATCCAAGTTTCAAATATTTAAATAATTTAGATATTTAAATGTGAAGTGTTCAAAATTCCAGGTCATTGCATTCTCCCCCACTTAGAATATTTCGTCCTCGAAATTCCAACACAAGTAACCAAAGAAACAACCACATAGCAATATTAAAAATGACTAGCAAACATAACTCTCGAACCATCCAGGTTTTTAAACCCACTCATCGCATAAGTATGATAAACAACCTACTATGCAACCTTACACTCTACAACCTCAGGTTATTACTTAGTGGATGATTCATAATACCTCATAACAAATCAAAGAGCCATCACCTGAACTCTCCATAAGCCAACAATACATAGTATGCAAACATACTAAAGCCCGTACGATGCACATGGACTATCTGTATGCAATATCTAATCTAATCACTTACTCGATCATAGAAATTTCACTTCTAAACTAGTATAGATCACATGATATCTTTAGTGCGAACTTCAATCATATTTCTTAATTAGAAATCTTCGTTCTCCTTACATAGATATATAAAATAATAGAAAACTACATAATCATAACAAGAATCCAAATCAAGTGTTTGCTGTCAAGAATCGAGTGAAAAATCCTTGTTCGGATCGGTGTAAATCACCTCGAATTCATGTATTCGAATATTGGATCAAGAACAGTCATGCAAATAAAACGATCTACATACAACTTACGTATTTATCATATTGGCTTCTTTAACTACGCTAAAAATTTTTATTACCACATTCTTTTACACAAATAGTATATCTTATTCAATCCTAGAACATTTATGAATCATCTCATCTGAAAAAACATAACTTCAAATTAATAACTTTTTATAACTTAAGTTCATACTTGTATAATACTCCAATACATCCTAAGAGTATGTACAAAACATCAAATTCGTTTTACTTATCATGTATGTTTAATAAATTCAAAACTTTTTTAATTTACTACCTTCTCAATTCAAGAGTTACAAAAATTCAACTTTTATATTTTCACAAAAACACTTGGCTTCAATTTCTATAACGATTCGGAAGTTTTCGACCATCTAAAATCGCTAAAAATCCCATTCCATTTTAACAAATAAAAACTACCAAAAAGCATATCATACTATCCTAAGGCATAGGATACATATTTCCATAAAATAACTCAATAAAGTTTCCCTTGTTCATTAAACACACTTGGCCTAAAAAGGGAAAACATGAAAACGTTTCATCATTTATTCCAGGCTATGCCACTACCACTCAGGCCCCCTTTATAGTACACATATAAAACTTTTCTATACCAAAAAGTTCATATCAAATTCCTTTTAAAGAAAAACTTTAGAACTAAACACCGTGTTTTATTTCGAATCATTTGAAATAATAATATATACATATATCCTTTGTATACCAAATCATAGTGTCGGGATTAAATCAAAATCTGTTTTACCAAAACAACTCCATAGCATCCCTCACTTTGAAATCAAAAAATGAAAGCCGATGCTGCTGCAGTCATCATTGAAATTATTTTCGAGCGACAGAAGTGAGTTTAGTATATCCAAATTATGCCTTATGGACTTAACCAAAATCAATTCCAAAGCAGTATCAAATACTTCGTAAACATTACTAAGTATCATGACCTCAATTTCATAAACTAATTTCAAAAATATTTACTTTTAAAATATACTATTATTATTTTTCAAAATCTCGAATAACATTTTCAAAAACAGCGAGATTTAAGTTCTCAAAATACCAGTTTAAATCCTCTTCGTTTATAACCATATTTTGTAATCCATACTCATATAAAATCACTTTCTTATATGAAATCTTTTCACAAATGTTTATTCACAAAATATCTTACCTTTTCTTTAGATCAAAATAAACATCTTTTATTAAAGTTAACTTTTAATCGAACATTGTTACCGAATGCCTCATAGTTAAATTATGAAACTCAATTCACAAGGTGTTTGTTTCATTGCTTCCACAAATACTATCTACCCAACCAATGAAGTAGAAAGGTAAAAATGCTCATAAACCGGTTGAGTACAAATCAACAATCAACAAACAATAATCAATGCTCACAAACTGGTCGAGCACGACTAATCAATTAACAAATGATATCAATGCTCGTATACTGGCTGAGAAATATTGAGCTAATAAATCTGCAAATGATAATAATGTTCATAAATTAGTCAAGCATGTCAAATCATTCAACAAAGGATAGCGATGCTCATAAACTGCCCGAGCACAGCTGAACTAATAAATGAAGGGTAACGAATGAACATCATTAATCCCTACATTAATTGAACTACACTTTAACTTATACTTATGTAAGTTATCTTATATAAGGTCTTTAATTTTTGCAGTTGGAATTACCTTTAAGGCATACATTTATAACAAATACAAATACGCTCTCATATGTATAATACACTCAACTCATGCTAGGGCATTCCATTACCCTATCTCTTAATGAGCCATACCCAACCAAAGCCAAGGTTTTTGCTTAACCTTCAGCTCCGATACTAGATGTAATGCCCTGCCTTTTCGACCCTCGAATGTCGACACTAATACATTCATGGTATTCACATGCCGAGCATCCAAGTGCCGAAAAGATAGATTATTAAGGTAAAATAAAAGGAAAAAGAAAACAGAATAAGAAAGAAGGAACACGATATCAGAATCTCATAGAGAGGCAGAAATGAATACATATAATATCAAAATATAGTACAAAAATTTCACTCTAAGATATGTAGCATTTCAAAGTTACAATTCTAAGTACTATCATCAGCTTGGACAGTTATAACAACATGTCCCTCACAAATGTTGATATATACATATAGTAATGCAACAGAAATATGGATACTGCGGTAAGTGAAACATCCAGCTCGTCTCCTCGAGCCCCAATGAACATCAATGAAAACCCAACTTTCATAGACTACTTGAAAGAGCACATAGGGAATTTAGCGAAAATGAAAACCATGCATCAGACATAAGTCTAGTATGAGAAACCCAACAAATATGTGTACAACATAAAAAAGTACTTTTGAAGCCATATAGAATACCGTAATGGTTATCCCCTCAAAAGAACCACTCATCTAATAAGTACATAAGATGATATAATAAATAATGTCTAGGATGAGGAACATAAATATATAATACAGCCAGAATGGTTACATAAATTACATTCAACAACATATTATAGGGTACAATCAAAACCTATAAGATACATTCGCATAATGGATTTTTCCTTGGAGATCTTTTCAGTCGATGTCGAATCCAATCTCCTACACAAGGGTCAGAAAGTACCTTCCGAGAGTTGTATATCTCTAAATAAAATATACCATTAAGGTAAATACAAGCGATCCATCATCCAAGCATAAACATGAACAATGTCCGTCGACCAACAATCGATGAGTATCTCTAGATTTGGATTCGATAATAACCTGGCCCGGGTCAGCTAAACTCCAGGTTATGCATCCTACTCTATTTTTTGTCATTTTCGATGTCGAGGTTACGTTTGGAGTATTTCACACGAGTCTTCATCACTTGAACATGGACCTCCACAAGGATCCCAACATAAGTTGTTTAGAGAATGCTAACGCTGACCTCTCCCTGGGACTTAAACTTAGGATAGTCAGTTCAACTCTATAGCATTCCACTTCATTACCACTTCCAAAACATAGAACCCGTATATTAGTTTTGAAGTGGTATTCAAAAATAGAATACTTACCGATCCTAGTCTCTTCAAAATTAATCCGAAGGATTTGGTCAAGTTCGATAGTCGATTAACCAAATATCAATTCAAAATAGACGATCGTATAAGGAACCTAGTCTCGTATACTTATCAAGTTTCCGACCTTTTTGTCTCATACTATTCCTCGGTCAAGAGTGAAGCTGGTAGGTTGACCTCAATTTCTTCTATCCCTACTCAAACATCAGTCTTAACTCTCAGATAGTAAAGCTTACTTCATCGGTTTTTAATGCTAAGTAAACGACTAAATGCTATCCATAAACGAGCAAACATATAATGCACGATCAAGTCATACAAAGCACGATTAAGTCACATAAATGACTTCTAATCTCCTTTTTATATAATTAATACTTTTATTAATTAAAACATCTTTTATTAGTAAAACTTCTTTTACCTAACAAAAATTCATTTATGAATTTCTACTATTCGTTGTACTCTTTTAATACTTCAAAAGGTATTCATATACTTATCTCAAATGGTACAAGTATACTCACAAGTCATTAATAAGATTTCTTACTTTAAAGCTTTCCTTCTTCTATCTTTTTCTAAAAGATTCCATTCTTATAATTTCCTTCAAAATATCCATTTTAATGACCTAAGTACTTTCACAAATGCATTCAAATGGTTTAAGACTAATGTTACTTAAACATTGTCACTACAAACCCAAAATCATTTCACTTGTGCTTATCTTTAAAACATGCTTTTAAAGATCTATTTACATTCATAAGTATAATAAAAAGGATTAAAGAATAATGTTATTAAAACATTGTCACAATAAACCCAAAACCAATCCATACTTATATTATCTTTAAAAAAAATTTTTAAAGATCTAAGTTAATATTTGGTTAAGTTCGATAGTCAACTGATCGACTATCCAGTTAAAAACGACCGCTTATAGAAATCACGGCTCGTATACTTAACTCTTTTTCGACATTCCAACTCATATTATCCCTCATTTAAGAGTGAAGCCAGGTAAGTTAGAGCACTGATTGCATACCAAAGCCTTATATAGGCACTTCATTCTTGAATCTCACAGATAGAAAAGTCTACTTCGTAGGTGTAACGAGCCATATTTTTAACTATTTAAAATTATTAAATTTAATATAATGATTGAATAAAAATGGTTAGAAATAAAAATTTAATGATTTATTATTGTAGTTTATTGAATATAATATAATTTTGAAATAAACAATTCCGAAAATTTTGGGGATAACAAATATTGAAATGAAAATTTTACATATTGAATATGTTTATAATCAACAGTTGGAATTGAATAATGAATATTGAATTACTGTAAAATGGAAGTAGTTGTTTTATTATTTGAATTTGTTTTAAAAGTAAAATTTATAAGCGAAATACTTATATTGAAATATGGTGATTTATGGGATAATTAAATCATTTAAATTTAATATTGGAATTATTTAAATAATTGAATCTTGAATTAATGTGAATGAAAATGATAGCGGAAATTGATTTAAATTTTATTTAAATATGAATGAAGATTGTGAACATTTAAAATTGGATTTAAAAGCGAATACTTAGAAACTGGAAATTTTATATTATAATTAACGAGTAAAAATAGCCATTTTGGCCACTGTCTTGGATTTCGACGAAACTAGTTTCATCAGATCCGTAATAGTGAGTTATTGTAGGATTTCAAGTTTCGTAGCGATCAGACTTGTTGTTTGGCCGTGCGAGCTTGAAACACGTAGAAATTAATTAAAGGAATTTAATTAAAATAAATAAATTTTGAAAAGCTATCTTCTAAATACGATCGAATTAGGCCTCGAAACTAGTTCCACTGTATTCGGAATGGGGTAAAACATTATTAACGCCAAGCGGCATGCTTTATTTGGAGTTCGAAAATTTCACGGGTCAATCGGGTCGGAACTTATATAAGGCCACGTTTATTTCGTTCGTAACCCTAATTGAGAAACGCGCCGCTCTCTCTAATAAACGAATTAATGGCTGAAATTCATCCAACTTCTCTCCTCTTTATCTCTCAATACGTTCAATGCAATCAAAAACTTCCAAATGCAAACTTGTAGAGCTCGGTGAAACCTCATGAAATCGCTAGAATCGGCCATAGAAGGTTGCGTGTTTTATGGGTTTTCATGATGATCGACGGCGACAGGGTGGTCGGCACTTGGGGCGGCGGTGGCTCGTGGGTAGGTGCGTGTGGTGGTGGTGATTGATCAGCGGTAGGTCGTCTCGTGTGGCGTGCGGCTAGAAGTCATTCGCGTGCGTTTGGTTCTGAGTGAGCTGGGTTTGAACGAAAACGAAGATGAAGAGAGAGAGAGGGTACGTTTGTTTTTAATTAATTAGGTTAATTAGTTTGTTAATATTAATTTAATTATATCGTTATATTAATTATCGCGTAACTTTTGCATACGAGGTCCGTTTCGGACGAAACGAGTTGTAGTGGATTCGTATCGACGCCGTCTACGATATAGGATCGAGCTGGAATTTATTTGAAGCTGAAACAATTTTCAGTTTCAAATAAAAAAGTGAGTGTTTTAAATGCTCAAGAATGACTAAAATTATTTTTGTGCTAGTTAAATTGAAATTCTAAAGTGATTTAAATTATTGATTGTTGTTTGGTGAATTTAACTGACATGGAAATCGATATAGAATTTATATGTTAGAAATTTTGAATTAACAGTTAAATAGAAATTAGAATTAAACTGCTAGTAAAATTTTGATTATTGATTATTGATAATTGGTTTATTGATGTGATTTATTGACTGTTTGGATGATTGTTTGTGATGAATGCTAATTGGTTGAGATTATGGATGATTTGGATGTTTATTTATTTTTATATATCCTGTAAACACCATGTGAATTACATGACAGTATAAAACTATTATTGGAATTATTTCGAATAAATTAAGAAATAGGTTGAAATGATATATACCTATGACGTTTATTTTGGATTGAAATGATATATTTCCATCCCTGAAATTAAATTAAAATAACTGATCACTTAGCCATAGGATAGATAATTATATACGGACACCGGATTGGTTAAATTAAATGATTTTAAGATTTTGATTGGAAATTATTTAAATTGATTTGGATTTTTAAGAAATAAAATTGAATTTATGGAAATGGAATCATTTTTGAACTCGAGCTCGAAATGTTAAAAATAAACTTGTCAACATGAATTGTTTAAAGAATAAAGTTTGAAATTTTGAAGTTATAATTGAGGAACCAATGGGATGATGGAAATTGATTTGTTTAAGTGATTTGAACTTTTACTCGAACTTTGAAATAAATCCAAGTAAAAGTAATTTAAATGGATATTTCGAAATTTGAGCTCGGAATTGAATTATTTTAAAGATTTGAATCTTAAATTGAATATTGAAGTTAAATTTAATTTAAGTGATTTAAATCGATATTATGAAATCGAACTCGAATTGATATTAATTGAAAGGGTTTAAATTAGGGAATTGAATTGAAATTTAAACCATCGAATCAAATAGTTGAATCTGATTTGAAATTGAAATAGAAATAAATTCGAATTGAAATTGGAATGGAAATTAATTCAAATTTGAATTGAAATCAAAATTGAATTAAATTCCTAATCGAAATTGGAATTGATTTGAATTGAAACTGGAATCGAAGTTAATTCGAATTGGAATCGAAATTGAATCGATTTAAATTGTAATGGAAATTGAAGATGATTTGAATTGAAAATTTTAGAATTGAATCAGTTTGACTTTGAAACTATTTTAAATAAATTATTTTAATATAAACTATTTAAAAATCTATCTTTTAAATATTCAAATTATTTTGATTTTCCAACTATTTCCTATACAAACAATTTTTAATATATAAACCATTTTATTAAACTATTTTCTAACTGATTTAACTTTTCAAAACTATTTAAAATTTCTCAAACTATTTTCTAAAATTCAAACTGGTCAAAGAGTGGAATGTTATATTTAAATCATGGATTTAAATACGAATTTGGTTAAATTGAAGTTATAACCCAAATGGAAATTCGAAGAAATTTTGAATTGGAACTGAAATCGAGATATTAAGGGGAAATGATTTTGAAGTGAAATAGCGTATTTTGAGTAAATATGATATTGTGAAATGAAATTGATTGGAGCGAATATGATATTTTGATATCAAGTATGAATCGATTTTGAAATGTAAAAGTACCAACCGGTGTGTAAAATGGCGTTTGGTTGTTAAAGTGACCGAGGCCTCTTATTGGCATACTATCTGTCAATATTGAAACCACTTTGACAACTATGTACGTGGAGCAGACTCCAGAACGAAGTGGTTGGATTTGGCATTGTTTGTTGGATTTGAAGAAAGAGAGCGATGATGGATAGACCCCGGCACTTGCCAATTTGAACTGACTAAAACAGGACGGCTTGATAGGGCCAAGTGGGCTAATTACCCCTAGCAGACATCCGTTCTTCGATTTTCTTGGACTCTGTCCATATTATTACTCTTGTTGTTGGTTTCAATTGGTGCACTTGATTATGGGATAGTTTCCCTTGACTCGATGGGATGGATGGATGCGGTGGGCGGTCGTGGCTATAATGTGTTACCACCAGCCCTACGACCCGAATTGGTAGTATCCTACCTTGGGCATTGCCTCACATGCCTTGTCATACTTTTATTCCTATACGAGACCCCTACTATTTTGGTTTAGTGTTGTCGTATCACGGCACATCACTGACTACCGACGTGCTACTGGTTGTGTTAAATGCAAACTGTATGTCGATGCTTAAAACGCACTAAGGGGGATTAATGTAAAGTCTTAACGCTAAGAAAAATATTTATTTTACTGATTAGACATTATATAAGTAGTGTATTCTACTACATATAAATATTTTGATGGATCCTTAAGAGATGGAAAATCCCGTAACATCTCTTGAGTTATTGCACGCACGTTATATACTACATAAGAGATGTGAAACCCTATAAACATCTCTGACGCCATGGCACTCATGTTATATGCGATATCGATTTGACTCGCATAAGAATATTTTAGTCTTGACTCGAGTGTTTTGTCTTTTCATTATGCTCTGGTCATCCCTGAGTATTTCAGCGCATTGAAGATTATTTTTTGGAGGACGAAGACGAAGATTCGGTATATTACTACTACTATTATTTCTACATCATGTTGTATGCTGCATTATTTTATTTATCCCTGTTGTATATATAACTCTGAAAAATTTTATATAAATTATAATCAAATGTATAATATAAACAGCTTCATGAACTATTTATTTGATTATTATATTTTGTCATTCTGTTGCGAGATTCTGTGTTTGTTTCTTCTTCTTTTCTTATTTTTCTTAATTAACCCCATTGATTATCTATGTTTCGGATTGTTTAAGTTGGACATGTGTGGATTATTGTCGATTTAAACCTTCGAAATGTGGGTTGTCACAGTGGGCTTTTGGTGTTAAGTATAGTATAATGAGTTTCATAAATGAGTAAGAAATTAAAAGATTACATGTCTTCTATATTCCCAACTTAACTATTCCTTGTTCAAGAGAGAAGCCGATAGGATAGAGCACTATTACTTATGTTCATACTCGAACATCAATCTTAACTCTCACAAATAGATAAGCCTACTTCGTCGGCTTTTAGTTTTAAGCATAGTTAATTTCCTTTATCAAAACTTATATGTATATAAATACTTTAAAAATAGTTATAAATCGGTTTTAAATATCTTTGTAAAGTATTACTTGAAAATAACTAATTGATAATTTGATGAAAAACATGTTTATATTATAAAACCTCTCTCTTTGAAAACACATATATAATTACTAAAAATATATTTAAACCTCAAACCAACTTTAAAATACTACAAAATATGTTTGAGAACATCCCTAAGAAGATTATAGGAATATACCAAATTTAAATATCATTTTTGAACACTTAAAATCATAAACAACATACTACAGAATTTATAAATGCTTTTAAAAGTCCTTGTTAAAGAACAACATTAAAAAGCACAATCTTTGTGGCCTATTTTTGCCACTTTAACAAGTGATTTAAGACTTTAAATTTTTATAGTAAGTACTACCCTTAAGGTAATTAAAAACCATGGAAATAAATCACCAATAATATCTTCTAATTTAATTAGAAAAATTCCCAAAAACAGAACATTTCAAAGTGTTCATATTACGACCTTCTTCTCGCTATAATATTTTACATTTTATTTCACAAGTTAATGAATAATTTAAATTTCCATATATTTTAGTAATAAGTACACTTATAGTAATTATTAAAAGTGCAAAGAACCCCATGGGATATCTCTTAAAGTTAACTTCGAAAATCGCCGAACACAAGGCATTTTCAAAGTGCATCCATAGCGACCTTTTTGCTTCTAACTTTCATAACTTTATTTCACAATTTCTATAACTTTCCAAACCATTTATTTTTTTTCACATACATCAAAATATGTGTAGAGAACAGCTAAATCAAATTATCCTAAGTTAAGATCACAAATCTTCCATTTACACAAGTTAAAGTTAAGGGATATCGAAGTGCATTTATGGCGACTATTCTCACTTCAAACACTTTCAAACATACTTCAATTCAATACACAATTCAAACAACCATTTAAACATCAAGTTCAGGCCATGCCACATATTTAAGATGGTAATATAAGTGATGTTATTTTCTTTCAAAAGCAAGAGGGGTCCAATGTTTATAACTTTAATTAGTTAATGTTACTATAGTTTTATATTTCAACCACACAACATATACAAATAATGTGTACAAACAAGATAGTGAAATAACTCACTTAATCTAAGCCAAACATGTGCTCAAACATTTATAAAGCCAGGAACACTTCCTACCATTACCAAACTTCCAAATATCAAAGCTTTAACACTTACAAACTAAGGCAACACTTCCCTCTCTCTCCCATTGCTCACGACCTTACCATGCTCCCTTCATTCCATCCATCTTTTTCCACTTTTGACTTTAGATCCTTGCTTCCTAAGGTGTTCTAAGGCATTGGTAAAAGTTTGGTGGAGTTTGGAAGAGATATGAGTTAATGAGAGAAAGTTGGTGAAGAATAAAATGGATTAGTGTTAATCCACTTCCACCATTTTCTTAATTTTTAGTTAGTGGTTAGCCTTACCCTTAAGGGTGTATTTATAGATTTTTTTCAAGAGGCCACAACCACCTACTACCTTCCCTGAAAGGTCACAAAGGAGCCTCCCTCTCACATGCTACCTTTACACCTTTACATATTTTACTTAACACTCAAGACTTTCCTTAAAAGCTCATTTTCAAAATATCTTCTATGACGTCACCTATGACATCATCAAAAACTTTATTTTCATAAATGGTTAAATATTTTTATTTCATTTCGTTGATTTCCTAAGCAAGTAAGTGTATGCAAAAAAGTTCGAATAAATTCAAACGAGCAAAAGCTATTTATCGATAAAATGATTTTCCGTCACATTTTCGATATTTCTTCAAAGTAATGTAGAAAAAATAATTTCAAAATAAGTTTACCATCATTAGCTATGATTTAAAAGGGAGTTAACAAGGTTATTAAATCATTATAATAATATTTAATCCAAGATTCTAATAATTAAATAATTCAGATATTTAAATACGAAGTGTTCGAAATTCCGGATCGTTACACACACACACATATATATATAAACACACAATATATACATATAAGATGGTGAGATAACCCTCCTAAATCCAAGCCGAACACAAGCATAAGCACACCAAAACTCAAGAACACCTTCTACCATGCTATAGATAATCTCACTATGAGTGCGACGCGAAGACCGCGTCTCAATTGGACCTCGTATGTGAAATATATGAACTAAATATGAAACAAGATTAACTGAAATAATTAATAAATTAATTACCTCAATTAATCCCTTAGTCCATCTTCCCTCCCAAATCAAAATCTTATACATGCTTGTGCATGAACCCATTACCGTGCACCATCACTCTCCCAATTCTCATCCAATTCTCGACGAATTGTCGCACCGCTTGCTCCAATGCACTACATTACGTGCTTTCTCCGCAATAGTCTCCTTCAAAACCCCTCAAGAACCCCTAAGAAAATCGCATCCTAGCATCCTCCACGTGGCATCAAAATGTCACACTTCATTTGATAAGGCCGGAGCTCCGACTGTTGGTGCCTACAGGCACGTGCCACTAAGAGAAACTCGACCACGCTCTTCGTTTCGCACAACTCGCCTTCATTCCTCGCCTATGTCGGACCCTAGCCGACGAATACAAACGTCGACAATCCCTAAACATTGTTGCACCTACTAACATCCACATGGATGTGATTCCCTCCTCTTCACGAGTCCAACGAATCCAATCTCATTGACTTTCATGTCCTGTAGCTCCTGAAATCGGCCTAGACCCACAACCCATTAACTTGGACCCGTTTGATTTTTAAGGAAAGAAAGAAAAGATGAAGAGTGAAATATATGGTTTGGGTAAAGGTGTATGTATAACACACACACAAATATATATATATATATATATATTAGATTTCTCAAATAAATTGCCACACGTTTTGAGCTAATACGATCACACAGCACATCGGATCGCCATGAAACTTGTCTATGCACATTACCTCGTTTTTCTGCCCCTAATGGTATGAATTTCATCGCTATCCGATATATCTTTTTGGGATGATAATTTCATGTGTTTTGAGGTCGTTTATCGATAAAACAATTATCGATCATATTATCGATATTTCTTCAAACTATTTATTTTTGTAAGCATTTTTCTAAAATAAGTTTACCATCATTAGTTATTAATTAAAAGAGGGTTAATAAAGTTATTAAATCAATTTAATCGCATTAAATCCAACATTTAGATATTTAAATATGAAGTGTCCGAAATTCTGGGTTGTTACAAAAACCATAACAATGACCAAACAAGCTAACGTGTTGTGTTGAAAATAATATCCCATAAATTGTTTTGTAAAGATTCTTATCGATGGCTCATCTTAATATTATAGTGCCATTGATAGCAAATATCCATAAATAATCTAAAAGTAATACATATAAATTATTAGTACATATATTATTGCATAATGCATCAAGACACTAAGTATCCCAAATATAACAATTTGTTTTTTAGTTTCAACATATTAAAAAATAGTCTTCAGCATATCAAATGAAATACCGATATATTTTCATATCTTACTTAATATGGTAAAACTTAAGAAACCAACATTAAATGTACAATTTAGATAACTAAAGCAAACTATACTTGTTATAATATATTATGAAAATCCATTCGAATTTAACATATTTGACTAAGGGTATGTTAATCATTTACAATAACTATATAGGTCCAATGAAATGAACGTTGTTTGAAAGAGTCTAATGCTACTTCTTTTACTTGTTTTATTTTTTTGGAGTTTGTTGCTACTTCCCATGTGAACATGGTAGATAGTTTCATATTACATTTTGGAACCTTCTAAGTACAATTTTATACAATGAAACTGTGAATTGTTGAAACAGAAAGATTATGGAATCATCCCCAATTAATAAAAAAATAGAGGACATTTTCATCAACACAACTTACCCTATTACAAAGCTTAAATTATCAATACTTTTTAGATTAATATGAATTTGAAATTAAAACCTATTTGCTTATTATCATAACTATTTGATTTGGGTTACAACAATAACTTAAATCGATATTTTCCTAGTTTGATTCATTGCTTAACTAAATATCAAATATGTACTTTACTTGACTAATATAACAGACTTCTCTTTTGTGAAACCATTTCAAAGTTAACTAAAGATAGGTTAAAACTCAAAGTCACCAAGTTAGAGTGCCTAGACCTTGCACAAAGGGCACATATTTGTGGACTTTGTTTATGAATACCTAGCTCATGCCCAAGAGCCCATCTAAGAAGATCAATCAATGAAAGTGTTATTAACCTCTAAGATAAAAAGGAACTTTTAACTAGTTGGCCTGATATGAAATTATTATGATGATAAACTAGATGTAGGGATAATAGATTGCCTGAACCAGCATAAAAATACCATGTGTCTTTATTCATAATTGATGCAGGTACCATATAAAATCTTAGTGTTGCAATCATGTAACTCGGCTTTTCAGGCAAAATTAGCTGGATGTAAGGATACTAGATGGTATGAACCAATATAAAAACCCTATAATTCTAAGAAAACCATGCAAAATTAGGGTTGTAAGAACATGTCCCCGCTTTTTAACTAAAATCTAACTGCCACTTGCAGAGTATAATCTAACTTCCTAATGTGGAGTATAATCTTACTTCCACTTGCAGATTATAATCTAACTCCTAACGCGGTTTATAATCTAACTTCCACTCATAGAATATAATCTAACTCCCACTCGTGGAGTATAATCTAACTCCCACTTACGAAGTATAATCTAACTCCCTAACGCATGGTATAATCGAAATTACTATTGTGGAATATATTCAAACTCCCTAATGCAAATATAATATAATTCCCACTTGAGGAGTATAATTTAACTCCCTAATGCAATATAATCTAACTCCTTAACACGAAGCATAATCTAACTCCATAATGCAAAGTATAATCTAACTCTCACTCATGGAGTATAATCTAACTTCCGCTCGTGGAGTATAATCTAACTCCCTAATGCGAAGTGTAATCTAACTCCCACTTGCAGAGTTTAACCTAACTTCCTAACACAAAGTATAATCTAACTCCCTAATCTGAAGTATAGTCTAACTCCCACTCTTGGAGTATAATCTAACTCCATAATGTGTAGTATAATCTAATTCTTGAAGAAACTGGACCAGCTCATAGTGAATGAAATTGATAAATTTCAAGAATTTTCAATTTTGGATTCTTATTGGGCTTATGAAGTCAAAATTTATTTAGAACGTTTCTGAATTCTCTTTTAAATAAAATCAAGGTTTTATTTAAATTTATAAATAAAGTTTTATTTTATTTATTTTGAATTATGTGTACATGGTTAACATGCCAGCGTTTAGGTGATGAGATTTACACCGCTACAGACATGTTATCCCTCATGTATTCGATTATACCGTCTAAATGTATGTACAAGTGCATCAATGTTTTAGAAACAAAATACATGCATACACACACACACACATATATAATATAAGTGTAAAAATAAAGGAATGTCAACTTTAAGTAATGTGGGAGTTTAGTTTTTGAGTGTGTAAGTTTTAGAAATGAAAGGCTAAGTCATACTAAAGAAAAAGAATTAAAGTAGTATTTAATACTATTTGTAACTTACATAGCCTCTAAAGAAAAAGAATTAATGCAGTAAGTTATACTCCTTTAACTTACCTAACCTCTAAAGAAAAAGGATTAAAGCGGTAATCAATACTCTTTGTAACTTACATAGCCTCATTATTTATAAACAAAAGGATTGGAAATACATATTAATATATGTATATATGAAACAATGATAAATTTTGTAATATATATATAATATATATATATATAATATATATATATATATTTCATAAAAATATACAATATATTTGCTCTTGGCCTAAAAAATTTCTCTTAAATAAAAATAGTGCGAAAAGACAAAAGGACAAAATTAAAATTAAAATTAATACTTTAAAACTTTTCTACATTAACTTATCATTCCATACATATATACATAAATATATTAAACTAATTTTAAATGAATTTATAAGTATGGTTTTGTATTTATTCTATAAATACAAATATATATGTATATATTGCTTTTTTTAATTGTTGAATGACAATAATGTAGAGGGAATTTTTTTTTCAAATTTAAAACATAGTTTATATAGTGTATATGTATTATACGAATTTGCATAGTTTAAGAACAATTAAATAATATTATATTTAGTTTTGGAATATTTTTTTTTGACGTGAGCGATATAGCAATTGCTTTTTACAAAATGAAATTTATTTTATTATATGCATTTGCAACACACAACCATCGATATGTAATGATAAATTGGTACACATGATCCGTTATAAACAATCTATTTAGCAAATACATTATATAAAATGTAATTAAAATAAAATTAGATTAGAAATACACATTTCACCAGAGCCTTGAATTCACACTTTGAAATGTTGAATTTGCTTCTTGAGATTGTGTGCAATGGATCAAGCTCCAGCTGCGGAGCAAAACGTCTCGTTGTCTATAGGCGTTGTTTTAGGATTTATGGTATTTTTGTCTTTTTCCTTCCAGCATTTGTTCTTTTCTTTTAGGTTGATTAGGTTGTAACTGTTCGTATCTCTTATAAAAGGCACGCATGACATTATGAGTTTTTATTTATTTACTGTCTTATTGTTTTTGGACATGCGAACCACTCCTATATATGCATAGTAAAAAAGTAGTATTAATATGGGAATTTCATAAAGACATTTGACTAATAGTAACTGCAATATAAGACTGGAATTTTAGAATAGTTGGAAAATTTTGGTAAAGGACATGATAACGTTGTTTTGATATCACAGGTTATTGCACATGTTCCTTAAAAGCTAAATTTTTTGAGTAATAGGCGTAATGATATTTTTAAATAAAATGTCAAGTTTTATAGGTAAAGCTTAGTTGCAAATTTTAGAATTTAGTTTATGCATTTAGCGCACAACCGACTTCTGACTATGCTGAAATTATAGTTTGATTTATCAAATTTTTTGAGAAGGAAAATATTTTGAAAAGTTTTCCCTTGATTTGAAAAGTTTACATTTTGAAAATAAAGTTTTGTGTTTTAGTTATTTTTTACTTTTAAATAATTTTTAGAGTTTTTATCCAAAAATTTGATTCCAAGGGAAAATGTGCGTCAAACTATTTTAGGATCTTATTTTGACGTATGAAGTTGAAAAGTGAGAAAGATTTTTGTGAAATCTTTGATTTTGAAGGCCACATATTAGACGTAGGGAAGGAAAGTAGAGTTATAATTCATGGATTTAGCGGTGTATTCATATTAACGATGCGATAAATGCAAGCGATAACAAGAGAAAAGCTGTTTTAGCTTTGGAATTTCTATTTCCACATCTTGTTGATGACGCGGGTGAGTCTATTTTTAGACTTAACTTCATTTTAGAGCTTAAAAATAAGCATCCTTATGCGTTCTGTACGTGGAAAATTTGAAGTAAATCCAGAGTAGCGAGGAAACTTCCATTATACTGCGGGAATAGGAAGATTTTAGTGTGGTAAGAATGTTAAATTCTCCGCCTAAATTCCTTTTTCCGACATAGGATTAAAGTTTAGAAAGTGATTTTTCGATGCATTGAATTATTGGACGGTAGAAAATGGATGCAAAATGGTTTGCTTCATACTTCTAATCGTAGTAGTATGAGTGTTCTGGTTGAAAAGATTTTTCAAAAAGCTGCATACATATAGAACTGCTAGTGTGTATATATATATATACGTTGTTTGCATCATGTTTCGAAAAATATTTTCAAAAGAAATGCATTAATATACGAGGATCCGATTTAGAATCATTCTACGTACATATTTTCTATGTGGTGATATAGTAATACACTATGCACTTGTGCATGTTGGTTGCAAAATTGATTGTACACTCATTGGTTTTGTAGTTTAGGATAATTAGGAGCCAAAAACATGACTTAATCATTGGTGAAACTTCAGGGACGCAATTTGTCATTAGTTATTTAATTAGTTAGTTAATTAATTTAGCCTCAAAAATGAAATTTGTGCAAATGGTGGAATTTGCCAACGAACTTGCAACCATTGCGTTCGTAACGAAGTTCTGAGCTACTTTCTTATTTGTAGTTTTGCGATCGGAGTCCAAATGAAAAAGTTACGGATGAAAAACGAATTTGGAACGAAAATAAATAAATAAGAAAAATTAACTAAATTAACCGAGGCCCACAGGTCGACCCACCATCACCAGCGGTCGACCAAAGGCGGTCGGCCCCTAGGTAAAGGGCGGTCGACCGCTTCCTGTGTGGCGGCTAGGGTTAACCTAGGCCCAACAGCCTGGATTTAATATATTTCGATATAATGGTTCTTTTTGATTCTAGCGCCTATAAATTCAGGCCTAACCCTTCCTTCTCTTCTCATATTTTTCTGGAGGCAGTAGCGAAGCTCTGCCGTTTCTTCTTTTCCAATTTTTTTCTAAATTATAAAATTAAGATATTTGTATTTATATTCATACAAATTGGAGAATAATAGAAATCTAATAAAAAGGAGAATAGAAGATAATCAACTATACGCGAATTTGAGATAATTTATATATTTATATATATTTTCTCTCCCTATCCTAAATTTCTTCCCAGATCTACAATTTTAATGTATGTATATACTCTTTTATATATATTTCTTAGATTAAAGAGGATTTGGTGATGAATTTAAGGCTCTACTTCAGATCTGGAGATTTGGATCGCTTTTAAAAGGTGAGTGAGAAATTTTATAGATTTTTATAATATGAAAATTACTACGTTTGTGTTTATTTGATTACTATGCCTAATTGGATAATTGTATATGAGTTGAAGGCAACAAATTGAATATAATCTGGATATAATAAATATCACCTATATATTCTTGTTTATGAATTAATTTAGAATTGTTTACAACATGATCTGGAAATTAGTCCCAAAGTATTTATTTAGAATATTGATTTGAATGAAATTTATTCCAAATCTGAAATAGGTTGTATAATAATGTTATGAATTTGGATTATTACCCAAATCTTGTTGAAATGTAAACTTTTCTATGTTTGGAATTGTTGGAATTTAGATCCGTATAATATTTGTAAATTAGTTTGATTTCCTTTCCTTTTAGAAAAATACAGCATCTGATCTGACAAGAAATAGGTGCAAATAAAAAGAGAAAGAGATGTGTAAAGTATGAATTCGTTATAATTTACACTGTCTATGTTAGTAATAAAAAGAAACAATTATTCTTTGTAATTTCAAACGATGTAATCTTTTATATTTTGAAGTTAAATCTTTTGTTTTGGACTAATTTATAGAAATTATAGCGGATAATCTTTTTAGATATGATTCCAACAATTGAGCATGGAATAGAATATTCTAGTGAAGATATATAACTAGAATATGTTTGATAAAAGTAGATATTTGTACGCAATTTACTACGCTTATAATAATTAAATAAAACTTAGCCGATAACGGTGCTTACACATAATATTCACGTTTAGGATAATAAATAATAAGAAAAGAAAAGGTTGTAACTCCAACAAATGTGAAATAAATGGTAATAAATATGGTAGTTGCAATAATTTGATAGGGTAAATGGATTAATGAGACCGACAAATAAAAAGTTGAATTAATAACTATGGAATATTTAAAAAGGTTACTAATTTGAAATTAGTAATCATATATAAATATCTTAGGAAATGTTCATGCGGATTTTATGGACAAATTGACATTTACGAGCAGTAAAAGGGGATTTATGGATAGATAAGCATTTAAGGTAAATCTTATTGCCTTAAATAAAAAGGGAATTATTAGGCTAAGTCCAATGTCTACCTAAGATAATATAAGTAAAGACTTAGGATAGTTAATTGGACGTAGTAGGTTAGTGATATGAGGTCAGAAGAGTCACTCGACGGAAGACTACCCTTCACTTTGAGACTACCAGTAGTCGGGTGCACTTACTACTGATATGAGATATCACTAATCCTAGGACCCGTGATGACGTGAGAGATTGGGCCTGCTTTTCTAATTGAAAAGTATTAAAATGTCCAAATTTGAAATTAGGAGTGGAGAGGGATATCTCCATAGGGGTTCGCTTCTGGTTTGTGGTATTAAGTGGCTGTAGGGTCCGTTTCTCTCCTAAAAAGAAGTATTAAGTAACTTAGTGAGATTCCAAATAAAAAAGGATGTGTCTAAAAGGGTTTACTTTAGTGTTGAGGTATTAAGTGGCATTTTTACGGCCCGCCTCCCTACCAAAGAAGTAACCAAATGAGATTCCATATTTATAATTAAGAGTGATAGTGGATATCTCGGAAATGGTTGGCTTTGGGTTTAAGGTATTAAGTGATTGATCTAAGGGTTTGCCCCTCTCCTAATAAGAAGTATTAAGAAACCTAGTGAGATTCCAAGCGATGTCAGCTTGATAGTACCAGTGACGAGCCCGCTTTGGGGTTAGGTATTAAATGACAAAGGCCTACCTATAAATAGATGTTAAATGGTCAGGGGCCTACCTAGTCCTTATTAATAAGGTATTAAGTGGCTTGGGTATAGTCTCTTACATTGCTAAGGCCGTAATAACGATAGTACTAGTGAGGAGTCCGCTTGGGGATAAGTATTAAGTGACGAAGGACCTACCTAGAATATAGGTATTAAATGGTTAGAAATCTACCTAGTCCCTTTTTAGGTATTATGTGGCTTGGGTACTGTCTCTTACATGGCTACGATTTTATTGGCAACGGACACAGTAATATTTGGACATTAAATGTGAAAAGCCTTAAATAGTGGTTAGAGGTCTTTGTAGCTAAAACCCACTGACCATTGACAACATTGTTAGAAAACTACCTTGAGAATAAATCTTAAATGAAGGGGTCTACCTTGATTGATATTTTAAATGACAGAGTCTGCCTATTTCTCTTTTAAAAGTATTTTGTGGTGATTATAGAAGCCCGATTCATATTTAGAAATAGTAAGTGGCAAATGGGTTTGGAAGTATTGAGTGGTTGATAAGGTTTCGTCAGTATTTTGTATCTTGGAAAGGGATATGTAAGTACTCGTGTGCAATGCAAGGTTAGAGTTGCTAACCTTAACGGACATAACTATTAAAATGGAATCCAATCGATATAAATTTATGTTTGGACAGTTTATAGATTTTTCAGTCACCAGAATGTTATTCTAACCCCCTCCTCATTACAACTCACATGACAGAATTTGAGGAACAGGTCATTGAAGCTGGATGTGTTTAGTTGTTGGAGAAGTCTTCTTTTCCCTCATGTTCGATGCTGATGTGACAACCTGTTATCCAAGGAATACCATTAATTCCAAGGTAGTAGTCATAATCAGTATTCTGATCCTATTATTGTTTCCGCTGTGAGTTTAGATTTTTATTAATCTTTGATAATGCTCATGCTTATTTGTAGGTACCAAATCCAACGATCTGTGCTTTGATGGACTTGGATTTGGTTTTTGTAAAAATTTAGGTCCATTGAGGTACGGGTTGTTACATTAACCGACTGTGAGATAACACCTTGGGTAAGTGATAAGTTAGCCCTACTATCATTAGCCAAACGGTCTACTAGGGCTTTTCCTATGATTTTTGATGTACCTTAAGTGCAAAATATTTGATGGAAATGTTGTTATGATTTGAGTATGATCTGTGGTATCGTAGAAATTTTTTGGGGATGCCCATAATTGAGTAACGAAAAAAAAAGAGATTTTAGGAAAGTAAAAGAATACATTTTGGAAATCTTCTAAAAACGATTTTGGAAATAATATAGAAAATGAATACGATAACCCAAATGAATATGTGTGGACATTAGACACATTAAATGGGTATTATGAGATGAGTGGGGTAGAATAGTGTGTTGTGTGATATTTAGCTATGTACCCTAATAATTTGAATATGCATTGTTAATATCAATATCATTATAGTGTCAAATAGGATTAAAGTGGAATATTAAGATACGTTTACTCCTGTTTTGTCCACGTTACTAAGTGTGACTTCTGTATTGCATCAACGTACTTCATATTGGTAGATTTTGTATGATTGTGCAAAACACAATAGTTTTACTCGGTCAATGTTGAGAGTCCAGTTAGCCTCTGTACTCCATACATATCACATTCAGAAAACATATAGATATGAGCTTTATATATCTAGCATTGTTATTATCTACATTATGCTAAAGTTGTGTGATATATTATTATTATTATTATTATTATTATTATTATTATTATTATTATTATTATTATATATGTTTGTGTGCGTGCGCACGCGCGTTAACTCTATGATGAAGGATAAAAGCATGAAATGTTACACTAACCAGCTTTATAGCTCATTTTGTTGTTATCTGCTTATATGTTATATTATGCTATATTATAATTATACACATTGCGAATACTAACTTTGTGATTGCTGGTAACCATTATATATGCATGACTACCCTTAATTGGGCTCTGTTAATTAGGATGTGGGGCTTGATCCTATAATAGGAACATGGCACCCACATTGGTACCATGACACAGTCTAATTTCCATTCTATTATATTCCATATATATTTTGCTGTTGTGCATATATATATTTGTGTAATAATATTGCATGATAGGTAGACATTGATCCTACATTGGAAATGAATAAGAAGACATACATGGTAAGTTTCATTTATGATTTATATTGAGAGATAATTAAGGTACGTCTCTTAGCTAATAACTGTGTACCACTTTGATACATATTTTGTGATTGACTATATGAATCCTATCACATCTTAACTGATTATGTTATAAGTAACGTTATACCCCGAAATTATATTTGTAATTAATGGGTAGTTGGATTTTTTTTGTTTTGGTCAACGCTCCAGTTTTCGACATTTTATACTTTTTAAGTTAATAAATTTTGATTTACTAAAAAACATTAATGAACGGTTAGATTTTAAAGGGCACATGGAAAGTTGGGATATATGATTTTTTGAAATTTTTTATAGTAAAAGTAAATCTCCAGGCGGATGCAAATATTGTTTCATATGTATGTTAATAATCTCAATACATAGAAAACATCACTGCAAACAATTAGAAACGTTCATGTTAAACATCAACCAGGAATAAAAAAAGATGAAGAAAGCATGCGATGCGAGGAGTAGTAAATAGTGCAGTAATTTTAACTTTGATTTTTCCAACAGGAAATATAAAGAAAAGGAAATAAGAGTACAAAAACAAGGCTGATTCTATATATACAGTTATAATATCTTAACATACAACAGAAAAAAATAATAAACTAGCATACTCCAAAAATTACTTTAGGTACACCATCACTTTTACAAATTACACTTGTTTGCATCTTCCTCGTCTTTTCTCCTTAAACCTTAAAACACTTTTACACAAACTAGGATTTCCTAGAAAAAATCTAGTAAAAATTAACAAAATAAACTTTAGTTTTTGATATTAATATTATAGTTTCTTCAATTTTTTTAATGCAAAATTTTAAATTCATCAAAATCAACTCTAATGTTAAAATAAAAAATTTAAACACTTTCGAATTAAAGTAGGTAGTTGTGAAAGTTGTATTAATTGATATTTTAGGTTTTGTTAACTTCATTAAAATTGTATACATTTGATCAAATATCATTTATTTTAATATTTCAATTAAATGACTTATAATAAAAGGACTAAAATGCAATTAACAAGGGCAACTTAGTCATAGTTTTTTTTAGAAAAATAATGGTGTATGTCAGGTGATTTTTAGTTTTTGAATAGAATTTTCCAAAAACCAATTGATTCTCATAACGATTGAACTATTTACTAAGAGTTCGTTATTGCCACACCACTATTTGCTGTTCACACTCCGGCAACTTAAAAACAAAATGTCCACCCCAACTTTTCCTTATCCCACCCCATTTATTCCAAAAGTGCCATCACCACTTTATTACTGTTATTCCTGTTTTCATTGCCACTCCACCAGGCGCACGCTTGGTTGTTTAAATTTCCCAGCTTCCCTATAGCGTTGATTTTGTTTTTTCATTGCTCCCCCTCCCCACTTTGTATTCATGGTTAAAAGTTTGGAGTTTCTATTTCAACAAACACTATAAACTACATTGATTTTTTATTTTTAACGCGTAGTAGGAGCGTAAGTTTAACATTTTCAACGTCCATTAGTAACAGTTTATAAACTTTCAATGCTCTACGCATGTGTGGTTCTTTAAATTTCCATGCTTACCTTTAGCATTTATTTTGTTTTTTCATTGATCCTCCACTTCATGTTCATCGTTAGTTTTTGTTTTTAACACTCCCTGTAAACTGCGTTGATTTTATATTTGTGTGTTGCTAAAAACACTCAGAAATATGCTTACTAATAGCATATAAAATTTTAATCAAGGTTAATAAATAAACATGCTACATAACACCATTTCTATTTCTTTATTTAGTAGTTAATCATCAATTTTTTTTGCAGAAGTTAAACATCTTGGCGTAATCTCAAACATATAAAGCCTAAAATCAGAAATCTCTTTATTAAAATTGATTAAAATTTTAGTTTTAGATCATTAATTCATAGAGTAAGAGCACTGTTCTGAGGAGGAAAGTAAACATCGGAAGATGAAAAACTAAAAGTTTATTCCTTGGTTGGCCACGAAATTATTGCGAGCATTAGCTTAGCCTGGCAGCTCTAGTCGACTTTCTCACTATTGGGAGACTTGCGCACCATTGTTTGTGATTTTTTGTTGGAAAGGAAGAAGAACATGAATTAGGGTTCAAGTGTTTTGGGTGCCTCATATTTATCTTCTATGGTATTAAGTAGCACATAAGTTAATTAAACATGGTTGTGAAGATCCCGGACTCGACCTTCGAAAATCGGTACCCGTACTTCACTTGTACTCAAAACACCGCAGATTCAAACGCCGAATCTGGCTCTCCGGAGCTTATAACATAGTAAGTATAACAACACAGCGGAATAAAAAAATAGATGATATCATATACAACTCCAATGAATACAATATCCAGAATGATATACAACAATGATATCAATATGATACAACAATATAAAAGATAAATAATGATACAGCGGAAAATATAAGTGATAACTCCAAATGATCCTCAAAAGAGAATGAGTCCAACAACTCCAACATCAGCTCGAACCACCATCGCGATGCACAAAGATAAGCAAGTGCAGTCATCCACTCCGATTAAGTGAACTAGCTCCAAATAATCTACTAAACCTGAATATCTGAAAAACCCAACTCTAGACTGCCCGTGTGGAAAATTGTGGGCACCCAGAGTTTAGGAAGGGAACAATAAACTCCGAGTCAGTCGTGGGACTGGTGTGAGCAACAAAAACAGTTTATCTTTAAACAACAACAAAAGAATTTTAAACATTGAAACCCGCAATGGTTTTGGAAAATGAAACTACCATAAGACCTCCCGCCACACACACAATGCAAACGCAGAATTGGAGGAGATTTCTTCTTATGATAGTCAAACATGCTTACTACGCAAACAAAACTCTTTTGATATTATTACTAGTGCATAGTGTACAAAATCATTTCGAAAATACAATATTAATCTTAGCCAGCATAGGCATTCCGCACTTATGCCTACTATAGCTACCATGTTCAATAGCAGGTTACCGCCACATTCCATAGCAGGTAATACAACTAAAACCGTACAAGGTACATATTGTTTCTTTGGATTTCCAACAAATGGTCAGGCTAAGGAACTTCCTACTGCCACATGGGATCGCCTCTGGATGGACATCCCGAGAACCAACCTGGCTCTCTGCCAACACAAGGCCGGGTTACCTCTGGAAATAGGTAACTACTACACGAATATGCCATTCCCGGTCCTTTGGGACCTTTATCCGAGAGCTCTCTACAACAACATCACACATAATAAATAAAGTGTGTCCACATGAGTAAGTATCTGGGCTCCATACCATGATACCACCCTTTTCCATAAGGAAATGACATACCCTAAAGGGCGCGACCCTCATAACCTTGCTGCATCATTCCTGTTTCGACCATTTCCGGTCTGTGAGGTTCGATGAGGTCTCGTCCACAAAGCTACGTTTTTTCACAAAGCCATGCTTTGATCACAAATGATCAATAAATGATCAACACACAGCAACACTCAGCATGCCACATTACCAAATTGGGAGTATATCGCTGATAACCTTCAACTACATAACCTCTGAGCTCGTACGTCTCAGAGAAGGGTGTTAAGCTAAGAGAATAAATTCTCCGCCACCAACAGAAATGTATTTGAAAGAAATCTGCTTTATATCTCAAAATGTAATGTTAGACATGTAACCATACAAGTCTGTTCCTGGTTTGAACAGAACCGAAGGCACTTCCAAAGAAGCCCTTGCAAATCCGGATAATTTTCTAATCACGTCCAGACTTCCCATCACAAAGGGTGATAAAATCTCTATATCGGGGACCAGTCGATGCAGAGACATTCGACGAGTTGTCCTTTCGTTTTCGAAAATATCCGGTCTTCACCACCGGTCTTCAAATGCTATCCATAACGTCGTATCATTATTCAGAATGGGTTATATGACAAAAAGGTCCTCTCCCGGCTAAACCGAATAATGAGCGTGATATTTAAAAACATATGGATATTGGGATTTCAGTTAAGTCACAACTTATTATCCAAAACTTTTTTTCCAAATGGTTTAACAAATTACCATTTTCAAATCTTTAAACAAAAAGATTCATTTTAACAACCTTCAACGGTTTAAACAATTTTCACACTTTAATCTTTTAAATAAAAGATTTAATTCACAAAGTTCACCCAGTTTCTTAAAGATTCATTCACAGATTTTCCAAAACAATTTCCATTTCAATTTGATTAACTCGTTAAATCTTTAAATCAAAGATTTAACTCATAGCTTTCAAAACAATTTCATTTCGAATGGTTTAAACAAATCACCATTTTAAATCTGTTAAAAATAAACAGATTCAACTCATAGCTTTCAAAAAGAATTCACTCATAACTTGGAAAACCATTTTTCAATTCAAAATTGAAATTCCTTTAACTTAAATTGGAATTTCATTTCTTATATGAAAGCTTTTATCGTTTGAAAACAAACAGTTTTCATTTCGGAAATCTGATTCATTTATACGAGTTAAGGTTCTTGGGTTAAATCCAAATTCTCAAAATTATACTTTTAAAATGGTTTGACTTCATATAAACACATTTGTAACATCTTAACCATCCAACCATTGAATTCAATTCCAAATTTTTGAATTCAAAATTCAAATTAAATTATTTAAATTAGAAAACTTACCAAGTTATTCAAAATAATTCTCATCTTAAAAACTCCATTTCAAAAGCTTTAACATTTAACCCAAATCCATTTCCAAAATCAATTGAAATTAAAATTTCAATTTCAAAAACCTTAATTTTAAATCATCTGTGACTTAACCGTCAAAAACCTTAATTTTAAATCATCTGTGACTTAACCGATTTCCACGTGAAATCCATATTTGTGTGTGTATGGTGTAGTCCAGGGGTTTCACACAGTAGTGCAACATCATTCAATCATCACAGATTCAAAATACAGAAATATAGTTGATAAGCGGTATAACTATAACGCTTATCTTTTATTTACAGATCACAGATATGTAAATTACAGATAATACATTACATTCATCCCAGATAAATGAACTATAGTACAGATCACACACAAATCAGAATATATCACACAGCATCACAGATCAGGGAATATCAAACAATTCAATCATTCAGTCAAGTCCAAACATTCACAAGTAAATTTTATTAATCAATTGATTAATTTAAATCAGATGTATTACTTATGAATAATCATTAATCCGGTTTAATTATCGTGAGTTAATTACAAATTATCTGGAATAAATTTCCCTTTCATCATTTATTAGTTAACCTTTAATTATTAACTAATCATCCTTAATTAATGAATCAATTAACTTTTAATTATTTAATAAATCTTAATTAATTACATTAATTAATTAATCCTTTGATTACTAACAAATAATTATACTCAAGTTACTAATCATCATTCAATTAATTATAGTAATCATTTATTAATTACTTATCTTAGTAATTATATTTTTCCAATTTGTTAAATGATTGTTCTAGATTAATTAACCCAAGTAATTAACTTAAACTAATCCGATTAACTCACTTATTTACAATGAATAATTAATTCCTTAATTACTTTCATTAATTAATTAACCTTTAATTAATTATTCTCAAATTAATTACCTTAATTAATTAATCACATTAATTAATTATTCTTTGAATTAATTAACCTTTAAACACTAGATTAATCAATCTTTAATCATTAATTATCCATCCTTAATTAATTTCATTAAGTAATTATCTTTAAGTAATTAATCATCCTTTTATTAATTATTCTTTAATTACTTGATTAATCAATCTTTAAATCATTAATTAATTTACCTAAATTACTTTCCTTAATTAATTTTAAGTAATTAATTTCCTTTAACAAATAAATTAACTTAGACTTTAAAAGTTAATTAACAATTAAAACAGTCTTTATATCAATTAACTTCTTCAATATTATTAAGTTTATCTAAAATAAAATTTTAAAAATAAAGGTTATGTATATTTCAAACCATTTTAAAACTTGGTTAATTTAAAACAATTTATTTAAAAACCTTCTTAACTAGTTTTAAAACTTTAGACAACATCTAACATTGAAAGAAAATTGGCTTAACAAAATTTATTTTCAATGATTTTCATTTTAAAGTTTGAAACTGTTTTCGCCTAATCATCAACAAACCCGAGACTTAACAGTTTTGCTTCGAGTCCTCCAGGCCAAATCACGACATCCTCTTCGAGTTTCCCATCCAACCTAAAACAACAGAAGCCACAAATCAACACACTGGCACAGTCCACCCCTGTGCACCTGCACCGACGCCGGAGACGACTTCGAACGCCGACGAACCTCACGACACATCACTTATCACCCACGATTATGGTTCCAACCCTCAAAACACTCAAAAAAACTTCACATCGAAATCGAGTATTCTCGAGCACCACTGGAACAAAAAGCTCCGACCAAACCAGCCTCGACCAAACGACTCCGATCACCAGACGTCATGCAACTCCATCCACACCTCGATGAACCTCCATGCCACCATTTCCCGAAGTTTCTCTTCACTCGATCACCTGTACCAGCCGTGGTGCTCGATTTAACAAACCCAGTAAAATTTAGGGTTCCAGAAAGAATCTCACCTCCGCGACTTCCGTGGTGGATTTCATCACCATCCCCCATTTTTCCTTGATGCCACGATCACTCCTCCACCTCCAGGAGGAACCCCGACCTCCACATCCAAGTAGATCACCAGAAATCGACGAAATTATGAAATCCCGACAATTCCAAACTGCTCTTGACTCCCAACTCTAAAAATCATGAATCTTGCTTTAAAAATCATATTAAAGTGTAATAATTCCATTTATACACCTGGATTCATAAATTATGAAGTTCGAATTTTTGGCTTATTTAAAGTTGGCTCTGATTTCTTGATTTCCAGAGACTTGTACACATTGTTTTAACTTAAATAAATTTTTTAAATCTTAGTTCATAATCAAACAAACATATTTTGTTTATATTCCAAGTTTTAATTGTTATTAAATCAAGAGATATGATTTTAGTTTGCACCTTGGGGTCTGGAAAACAAGAAAGAAACAAAACAGAGATACCTCACAGTTGTACAGGCTTGCATACATTCAGACATTACATATATATACAGATAGTTATTTCTATATTCACACATGCACATTTCCAGATATAAATAAGCAACAAATCCTGATACTTAAGAAAAAAAATATGATGTTACTCACAGTGATTAAGAAGAAGAAGAACAGAGCTTCCACTTCTCTTTGACACAGTCTTTAAAAATTCAAGCTGAAGTCCTCATCTCTGATTCTCTTCTTTAATCTCTGGTTTGATTTGTTAGATTGTGGTTTGAGTTGAATTTTTTGTTTAAGTTTAAAATGATCCTTGCTTTAGATTTTTCTTCTTAGTTTAGAATAATCGAAACTGAAATGAGATGAGGTTGATGTACATATGAAATGAGAAAGCAAGTTTACAGGTGATAATGTTTTGTTGTACAAAGTTGATATATATTATTTTCCTTCAGTACTATATATGCAGAGATTTTTATTAGCAAATGAGGGCTGATGTTCCATGCATTAATTAGTTGTACAAATTCATATTTTTTTCTTTGGTTTATTAAACAAGATCTCGGTTGATAATTCTTCTTTGCTATGCTAGAGATGCAAACATTAAATGCATATGTACCTTATGTCTTCTTTGCTTATCTTATTATATTTTGTACATGAATACACAAATCTATGATGTCTTGTTTATAAGCTATTCTCATGTATATGTTTTGTTTCTTCTTTCATAAGCCATATTTCTTTTGTTTGTTTGGTTCCATACTTATCTATTTTTACATGTTAGTTTTTTTTTCTCTTTAACTTTACAAGTGTATACATATATTTATTTTCATTTTTAAATACATTGTTATAATTTATTTAAGGTATTTATTTTATTTTATTTTATAATTTATAATGAATTTCTATATTTAATATAGATTGTTTAATTCATTTATTTGTTTACTATATATAATTTATCTTATGTATTTTTATATTTATTTTGCAATATAAGTGAATCTCTAGATTCTAATTTGTTATTAGATCTTATCAAATGTATTTACTTTATATTTTAACATCTTATATATTTTCATTTCTTAAACCATTTACTTACAATTTAAATTCAAATCAAAATATATATATACATATATTTATATTTTCAAATTGACTCATATATACCCAAATATATATATATATATTCATATATATACAATATTTATATAATATTTTAATTTTAAATGATTTATGCAGAATTTATTTGGATTCGGGGAAACTCGTATCACTTAATCAATAAATTTTACAATTTTTATTCAAAAGTTAATTTTAATTATCAATTTAAATATATAAAAATTCGGGGTCATTACATGGTGCTCTTTAGTAATGGTATTATGAAGCACATTTATAAGTGCTTTTAGCAACACACTTATATTTTCCACGTCAAATATTAACATATGTTTTTGATTTTCCACATCAAATATTAGCGTATGTTTTTTTATTTTCCATGTTGTGAAAAAATTACACAAACGTGGAAAAATAATAAACAAAATCTAGATTTGCCAACTGAACATCACTTAATCAAGCAGCAATTATTCTATTACTACACATAAATAGTAAATAACTATAAAGAAGAAGAGACACGTACAATATTTATACTGGTTTCACTATCATCAAGATGGTGTACGTCCAGTCCAAAGGAGAGAGATTTTATTACTCATGAGAGAGTTACAAAAGATTACGAGATAAGAGTTTCCATACCAAAGTCCTAAGTTGGGGTTAACAAGAAGAGATTCTCTATTAGAAGATCGCTGGCTGAATGTTGGGATGAGTTTACAATGAAGTCTGTAACGACCCTGAATTTTTGACATTTGAAATGTGAATATTTAATTGAGTTTAAATATTCGAATGAGAGTTTAATTTGAAATTCAAATATCAGAGTTTGTTTGGTAATTAAATTATTAAAATTAATTATTGAAACTGGGTAAAAATTTGTATCTTCAGTTTTAAACCGATTAAAAATATTTTCAAGGCTTGGAAAATTTATATTGATAGTACTAAAGATAATGGAAGTTTCATAATTGAATTTGAAACTGTTTTGTTCAGTTTTGAAATTCTGTCGTTTAAATTGAATTTAAAAAATAGCGTTCCGGGGCACAGTCTCGGAATTCGACGAAACAAGTTCCATTGGATCCGTAATATTATATTATTATCGGATTTCAATTTTCGTAATGTTTGGAGTGATCGTTTGGCCGTACGATAAGCAAACGCGCTGAAATTAAATCGAAAATTTAATATTTTAACTGGTCCAAAAAGCTATCTTCTCCATACGATCGAATACGGACTCGGAACCTTTTCCATCGCATTCGGAATAGGCGTATAACATTACGAACGCCTAGCGGCACGCCTCGATAGGAAGTCAAAATTTTTAGTTGACTTTATCGGAACAGTTTGAATTTGAAATTTAAATTGGATTATCATACCAGTCAACTGTAGTTGAAATTATCTCACATCAATCCTTTATCAGTCCTTTCCAAAGCTCTGTCGCACGCTACATTATTTTCAAATATCATGTCTGTTCCCTACCCTTCAGAACGAAATCGAAACTTCAAAGAAAAAGAAAAATAAACGAAACATTTTTCGTTCAAATTCAAAGATAATGGCCGAAGCCCCCTTTCTCTTCAGGATAAAAAAAGCTACGAAATCAAATTCGATCTTCAGATCGAATTTCCCCAAATCGAACGAAACTGGGCTGGCCGCGCGTGCTTGTATAGGGTGGGATGGCAATCGCGAGTGGCGTAGTCTAGTGGTCTCGACCATCTGGTAGGTGCGGCGTCTTTAATCGAAGGCGGAGCAAGCGGCGCTCACGTACGCAAGGAGAGTTCGTGATGGTGGGCCTAGCTGGGTGTTTCGCGAGTGGATGGTCGCGATGGCGAGGCGTGCGACAAGGGGAGGTGGCGATGTCGAGCCATGACATTGAACGGCGATGGTTCGTTCGTTCGAGTGGGACGGAATCGCGCGTGCTCGCGAGTTCGTGTGGCGGCCGCGTTCGAGTAGGTGGCTAGGGATTTTGGTGGTCGCGAGTTCTTCAGTGAGGTATATTGTTTACTGTAAATTTTAATTAAATGGATAAATGTTTACTATGAATGAACAGCAGGAGATTATTTATGAGCAGTTCTGTTTTTATTTAAAATATGTATATATAAACTAAGAAAAGTATACAAGGTTTAAAAAAAACAGAATTTTTTTTCTGGGTTGGAAAGAAAATATAATTATTGCTGTATAAAACTATTTATTTTCAGATTTCAAAATTTATACTTATACAGTAAAGAGATTATTGTCTTTGTTACGTACAGATAAAGAAATACGTACAGATAGATTTTGAAGAAATATATATGTATTATTTATTTATGGGAAATTGGTTTGAAAAATTTAATCATTGGATAATTAAATTACAAAACGAAAATTTGTTATTCGATTATTTCGAATTTTAATAAATTGTATAAATATTTATACAAGGTCTGAATGGAGAAATCAAGTTGTAATAATAATGGATTGCAAATTAAAAACAAAGGTGAGATCTTCTCACTCAAAATTGGAAAATTGAATTGCAGTTATTGATTGATTGCTTGATTGTGATAGTATATATAGTAGTATATAGCAATATATATATATATATATATATATTGGAATATGTATATATTGGAGTTGTTGATTTCCCGCATTATATAGCGGATGAGACCCTATTGCGCCTCATAATAGCGGATGATATTTTATAAATCCCAAATACCGCAATATTCCACCTCGAAGTGGAATTGGTATTGTGCTAACATCTGTGGATGCAGGGAAACAGGTTGGAGGGATCCAACTGGATTCCTCAAATTATGTGAATTTGTTTCATATATTGTGTGTTGATTATTTATAATCTGTGTATGATTATATTTGTGATTGGAATTATTGAAGGCTATAATTTAGCCGAATGTATTTTTGGTATCGTTGGATACCAGAAATGAATATAAATTGGATTTTGAAATTAAAGTGGAAAACTTTAAGTGGATTTATTTTTAAGAATTGAATGAATTTAAAAGAAGGAATTAAAGTATTAAAAATTGATTTTTGTAATCTTATCGAATTATTTCCAAAATATGGGAAAAGATTTCTTTAAATGGATTTTGAATAGTATTATTCGAAAGATGAAAAATTTATTTAAAATGGGATTTTAAATGGTTTGGAAGAATAAAGGAATTTACTTTAAAAAGGTGATAAATTTGTTTGAAATCCAATTGATAATTGATTTAGTATTTGGAGATAAATCTTTGGGGAATCAATTTGAAATTGATTTGATGTTGAATGAAAATAGATTTTTGTGTTGAAATAAAATTGGAAATCGATTTGTAAAATGATTTGGGATTTGAAATAAACATAGAAATCAATTTGTAATTGATTTGTGTTTTAAAATAAATGTTTGGAAAATCAATTTGGGATTGGAAATCAATTTGGAAATCAATTTGAAATTGATTTGGTGTTGAAATAAAAATTGAAATCAATTTGTAAGTTGATTTGGGGTTAAAAGTGAATATTTGGGAATTTAAATTCAAAATGGAATTTATGAAATGAAAGGGAAATTTGTTTTAAAAATAAACAATGGTTTATGTTTAAAGTGAGGAAAATATGATTTGAAATTGGTTTTCAAAGTGATGAAGTGTGGGAATAAATTTACCGATTTGGGATGTAAATTTGAAATAAATCGATAAGGATTTATTTAATTGGTTTAAATGGACCATTTTGAAATGGAAGTGTGAAAATATGATTTGAAATTTGTTTTCAAAGTGTGGAAATTATATATCTTGCAAAGATATTTTGAAATTAAATAATTTGGGAAAAATTATTTAAAATTGGTTTGATTGTTGTGAATGTTGTTGATAGGTAAATAACCGACTATCAATATTTGTCTTCGAAATGGCACTTGATTTGTTTTTAAAACAAACGCTCATTATTCGGTTAAGCCGGGAGAGGACTTTGGGTCATATAACCCATTCCGAATAATGATACGACGTTATGAATTGCAATTGAAGATCGGGTATTTTCGAAAATGAAAGGACAACCTGTCGAATGTCTCTGCACCGAGTTGCTCCGGTATAGAGATTTATATCACTCTTCTTGTGATGGGAAGTCCGGACGTAATTAGTGAATACCCGGATTGCAAGGGCTTCTTTGGAAGTGCCTTCGGTTCCGTTCGATCCCGGAACGAACTTGTATGGATGTGTGTCTGACGTTACACTTTGAGATGTAAAACTGGTTTCTATCAAATACATTTCTGTTGGTGGCGGAGAATTTATTCTCTTAGCTTAACACCCTTCTCGGAGACGTACGAGCTCAGAGGTTATGTAGTTGATGGTTACTAGTGATACATTCCCAATTTGGTAATGTGGCATACGAAGTGCTGTTGATCAATTATTGATCAAAGAGTGGCTTTGTGAAAAAGCGTGGCTTTGTGAAAAAGCGTAGCTTTGTGAAAAAGCATAGCTTTGGACGAGACTTCGTCAAGCCTCACAACCCGATAATGGTCGAAACAGGAATGATGCGGCAAGGTTGTTAGGGGTCGCGCCCCTAGGGTATGTCATTTCCTTCTGGATAAAAGGTGATATCATGGTATGGAGCCCATATATTTTACCTATGTTGATGCTGCAAATTTATTATACTTTGTGGTTGTTGCTTTGTGGTTGAGGATCCTCGGATAAAGGTCGGTAACGACCAGGGGATGGCATAGCTCGTGTGTTAGCTACCTAGTTACAGCTGTACAGCGTGAAGTAGCGTCGGCCTTGTGTTTGCACAGAGAAGGTTGACTCTCGGGGCGTCTTTCCAGAGGCGTTTCCATTTCGGTGTAAGGAAGTTCCTTTGCCTGACCATTTGTTGGAAAATCCAAAGAAACAATACGAACCCTGTACGGTTTTAGTTGTATTACCTGCTATGGAATGTGACGGTAACTTGCTATTGAACATAGTAGCTATAGTAGGCATACAATAATGGTTGTATGTTTGGCTAAGATTGATATTATACTTTCAAAATGTTTTCCACACTAGACATTAATAATAATATCAACTGATTTTTCGTAGTAAGTATGTTTGACTATCATAAGGAGAAATCTCCTCCAATTCTGCGTTTGCATTGTGTGTGTGGCGGGTGGCCTTATGGTAGTTTCATTTTCCAAAAGCATTGCGAATTTGTTTTATTTTCTTTGTGAAAATAACTGTTTTACGATCTCACACCAGTCACCATGACTGACTCGGAGTTTATTGTTCCCTTTCTAAACTCTGGGTGCCCATAATTTTCCACACGGGTAGCCTAGAGTTATGTTATCAGGATATTCTGGATATTCTGGAGCTTTGGAGATGAGCTGGATGGCGAGACGTACACTCGTACTTGTTTATTTATTCCGCTGTGTATTATGTATGAGGACAAGTTTATATAACTGTCCATTGTTGTATTGAGTTGTATATTGACTCTGATGATGTATGTATAAACTGATATAGTCTTTTGTTTTAAAGATTATTGATTCATCTATTATATATTGTTCCGCTGCGAATGCGAGGTTCTGTTGTTGTTTCTGTTTCTTCTTCTTTATTTTTCTTCTGCCTTCTTCTACCTCTTCTTTTTAACCCTAATGGTTCGGTTTTCCGGCATTCGATTGCGCGGCATTTGATACAGTGGACATATTAATGTCGACTTTCGAGCGTCGAAAAGTCGTAATCGTTACAAGTGGTATCAGAGCCATTGGTTAAGCGACAACCCTGGCTCTGTTGGGTGTTACTCATTAGAGATAGAGTCAGTAGTACTCTAGAATGAGTGTGAGTGTAATAATAGATATGAGCGCGTATTTGTTAGTGAATACAAAATTTTGTTTTGTATTGTGTTGACTTATCGGTTGATTGTTTATAGATTCTGGTCGGTGCAGTCTGGCCAACTGTAATCGATAGGGGTTTCTAAACTCTTAAACAAGATAATCTGACACAGTATTGTTTTAAAATAGGGTAAATGAAATAATTTTACCCAAAACTATTTTTTTGTAGAAAAGAAATCATTTTCTATGAATTATTATAGTATATGGATGCTTGGTTGTTAGGAAGTGATAGTATTGAAATATTATCATTGTTGTATGGAAATTGAATTAGAAATAATGGTATAACCAAAGATTTGGAGATAAATTCATTTAACAAATGAAATTTATAAATATGAATTGAAAATATAAGGAAATTAATTCATATATGAATGAGATTTGTTAATATAAATTGTAATGTGATTTATAATTGGAAATAGAATTCCAGAAGAATATTTGAGAAAATAAATTCATTAATCTAATGAAATGGTAAATTGAATTTATAAATGAGTTCTATAAATTGAAATGAGTTTGGGAACTTAGAAAAAAAATATTCAAATTAGAATTAAATTTAACTTGGATTAATTTGAATAAAAGTAAATTTGATTGGAATAAAATTCAAATTGAAAAGGAATGAATTCGTGAATGAACAAATGAAGCTACATTTGTAAATAAATGAATTGGAATTGAAAAAAATGGAATGAGATTTGATTTGAATCAAGTGGAAGAAAAATCCAAACTTGGAAAAAATAAAATAAAATGGATTGAATTCAAGTAAATAAACTTGATAATTTATTAATTCATGAAATAATGAATTGGAAGTTGAATTAGTTAAATTAAAAGTGAATTGTGAGTTGAATAAAAATGGTTTGAATTTGTATATAAATTCAAGTAGTATAAATAAATTGAAAATTTCCTTATTATTGATAAAGTAAATTCAGGATGAATTGAATATGAGAATTTGAAATTTAAAAAGGATAAGCGAATATACTAATTGAATTAAATTAGTAGATGGAATGGATTTGATAAATAAAAATCAAATCAAAGATTTAAATTAGAAATTGTTTACAAGGAAAATATAACTTGAGTTTTGAGTTGAAATAACTAAAACAATATTTGGATAAATGCTCGACTTAAGTAAAATTGTGAAATGGTTTCAAAGTTAATGAATGTGGATATGGAATGTAAATTAAAATTGCTTTTTGAATCAATTGAAATAGATATGAGTTTGTTCCGTTTAAAAATAAATTGAATGGAAGAAAATGAATTGTAAACCATTGAATTGAATAAAAATGATGTGTGAATTGGTCGTAAGAAATTTAATTTGTATTGAAACTTTATAAATTGCTTATGCGAATTATTTTGAATGCATTGCTTATGACAACTATGTGTTTACTATTGAAAATTAGTGAAATATAAATAGATTTCTTATACTGTCACTTACGTGTTTAAATTGAGTAAATACAGGTTTTTGGAAGCCGTTTGATTGCATTTTGGGTTGCGCAAATGCTTAAAAATAACCGCTTTGCTTAAAATGCTAATGAAGGTACGCCTACGCAATAAAAATAGGAAATATGAACTGTTTTTCTGCTTTTCCGACCGTGTGGGTCGATATATACATATTTATATCTTTTGTTAAATTGTAAAAGCTCCTCCGTACAAAGGAGACTCCGCCAAAATTTTCTGAAAATTTTGGGAGTTAGAAAATTTTTTGAAAAATTTGGAAAAAAATTTGTTAATGGAAAATTGATTTTCAAATTGTAATGGAAATCTAGGAATTGAACTAGAAAATGAAAACCATTGTTCTGGTCGAAGTTGAAAGTTTTGGAAAAGGTGAATATCGAGTTTTCACTAAATGAATTTTTGGTTTTTGAAGATAAAATGAATTCAAATAGAATTGAAATAGTAAGTTGAATTCAAATGGAATTGAAAATGCAAAGTTGAAAGGAAATGAATATATAACTTTGTTTGTGAAGTGAAAATAAATATAAGAAGTATGTAAATACTTATATTGAACTTAAGAAATAAAGAATGAAATTCTTAAGTAAATGGGTATTTGGAATCCAATAAGTAAATTTGGACATTGTTGTTAAGTAAAGTATACAGGGATTATAAAGGCGATAGGAAAATGGAATTGGATTTTGATTTCGAAGATGAATTTGAATTTCTCAACAAAAAGGTATGTATTTGAATTTCGGTATGAAATTTGATGAGTTTCTGATTGCGCCACTTGGCATTTTGTTTTCTATTGGGATTTAGGAGTTCGTAGGGACATTTTGTAGTCGTACCGAGCTAGCCGCGGAAAGGAGACGCTGGCGAAATTTTTCAAAAATTTAGAGAGTTAGAAAAATTTTGAGAAAATTTTGAATTCAAAAATTTGAATTTGAATTTAAATTTGAATTGTTAAGAAAAACCATATTATTTGGAACTTATGGTTGATTGTGCAAAATTAGTTAAAGTGATAATGGATCTTTTATGGTAAAAGGATTTGGGTTGATAAGTTGATAAAACTGTTTGGTTTTGGTAAAATGATGAACGGGGATTGGATCATTTTTCTTGACTTGTAATTTTGGGACGAAATTCTTTTAAGGGGGGAAGATTGTAACGACCCTGAATTTTTGACATTTGAAATGTGAATATTTAATTGAGTTCAAATATTCGAATGATAGTTTAATTTGAAATTCAAATATCAGAGTTTGTTTGCTAATTAAATTATTGAATTTAATTATTGAAACTGGGTAAAAATTTGTATCTTCAGTTTTAAACCGATTAAAAATATTTTCAAGGCTTGGAAAATTTATATTGATAGTACTGAAGATAATGGAAGTTTTAGAATTGAATTTGAAACTGTTTTGTTCAGTTTTGAAATTCTATCGTTTAAATTGAATTTAAAAAATAGCGTTCCGGGGCACAGTCTCGGAATTCGACGAAACAAGTTCCATTGGATCCATAATATTATATTATTATCGGATTTCAATTTTCGTAATGTTTGGAGTGATCGTTTGGTCGTACGATAAGCAAACGCGCTGAAATTAAATCGAAAATTTAATATTTTAACTGGTCCAAAAAGCTATCTTCTCCATACAATCGAATACGGACTCGGAACCTTTTCCATCGCGTTCGAAATAGGCGTATAACATTACGAACGCCTAGCGGCACGCCTCGATAGGAAGTCAAAAATTTTAGTTGACTTTATCGGAACGGTTTGAATTTGAAATTTAAATTGGATTATCATACCAATCAACTGCAGTTGAAATTATCTCACATCAATCCTTTATCAGTCCTTTCCAAAGCTCTGTCGCACGCTACATTCTTTTCAAATATCACGTCTGTTCCCTACCTTTTAGAACGAAATCGAAACTTCAAAGAAAAAAAATAAACGAAACATTTTTCGTTCAAATTCAAAGATAATGGCCGAAGCCCCCTTTCTCTTCAGGATAAAAAAAAGAAAAAAAAAGAAAAGAAAAGCTACGAAATCAAATTCGATCTTAAGATCGAATTTCCCCAAATCGAACGAAACTGGGGTGGCCGCGCGTGCTTGTATAGGGTGGGATGGTAATCGCGAGTGGCGTAGTCTAGTGGTCTCGACCAACTGGTAGGCGCGACATCTTCAATCGAAGGCGGAGCAAGCGGCGCTCGCGTACGCAAGGAGAGTTCGTGATGGTGGGCCTAGCTGGGTGTTTCGCGAGTGGATGGTCGCGATGGCGAGGCGTGCGACAAGGGCAGGTGGCGATGTCGAGCCATGACATTGAACGGCGATGGTTTCGTTCGTTCGAGTGGGATGGAATTGCGCGTGCTCGCGAGTTCGTGTGGCGGCCGCGTTCGAGTAGGTGGCTAGGGATTTTGGTGGTCGCGAGTTCTGCAGTGAGGTATATTGTTTACTGTAAATTTTAATTAAATGGATAAATGTTTGCTATGAATGAACAGCAGGAGATTATTTATGAGCAGTTCTGTTTTTATTTAAAATATGTATATATAAGCTAAGAAAAGTATACAAGGTTTTAAAAAAAACAGAAAATTCTTTTTTTACTGGGTTGGAAAGAAAATATAATTATTGCTGAGATTGATTTTTACAGCATAATATATAAAACTATTTATTTTCAGATTTCAAAATTTATACTTATACAGTAAAGAGATTACTATCTTTGTTACGTACAGATAAAGAAATACGTACAGATAGATTTTGAAGAAATATATCTGTATTATTTATTTATGGGAAATTGGTTTGAAAAATTTAATCATTGGATAATTAAATTACAAAACGAAAATTTGTTATTCGATTATTTCGAATTTTAATAAATTGTATAAATATTTATACAAGGTCTGAATGGAGAAATCAAGCTGGAATAATAATGGATTGCAAATTAAAAACAAAGGTGAGATCTTCTCACTCAAAATTGGAAAATTGAATTGTAGTTATTGATTGATTGCTTGATTGTGATAGTATATATAGTAGTATATAGCAATATATATATATATATATATATATTGGAATATGTATATATTGGAGTTGTTGATTTCCCGCATTATATAGCGGATGAGACACTATTGCGCCGCATAATAGCGGATGATATTTTATAAATCCCATATACTACGATAATCCACCTCGAAGTGGAATTGGTATTGTGCTAACATCTGTGGATGCAGGGAAACAGGTTGGAGGGATCCAACTGGATTCCTCAAATTATGTGAATTTGTTTCATATATTGTGTGTTGATTATTTATAATCTGTGTATGATTATATTTGTGATTGGAATTGTTGAAGGCTAAAATTTAGCCGAATGTATTTTTGGTATCGTTGGATACCAGAAATGAATATAAATTGGATTTTGAAATTAAAGTGGAAAACTTTAAGTGGATTTATTTTTAAGAATTGAATGAATTTAAAAGAAGGAATTAAAGTATTAAAAATTGATTTTTGTAATCTTATCGAATTATTTCAAAATATGGGAAAAGATTTCTTTAAATGGATTTTGAATAGTATTATTCGAAAGTTGAAAATTTTATTTAAAATGGGATTTTAAATGGTTTGGAAGAATAAAGGAATTTACTTTAAAAAGGTGATAAATTTGTTTGAAATCCAATTGATAATTGATTTAGTATTTGAAGATAAATCTTTGGGTAATCAATTTGAAATTGATTTGATGTTGAATGAAAATAGATTTTTGTGTTGAAATAAAATTGGAAATCGATTTGTAAAATGATTTGGGATTTGAAATAAACTTAGAAATCAATTTGTAATTGATTTGGTGTTTTAAAATAAATGTTTGGAAAATCAATTTGGGATTGGAAATAAATTTGGAAATCAATTTGAAATTGATTTGGTGTTGAAATAAAAATTGAAATCAATTTGTAAGTTGATTTGGGGTTAAAAGTGAATATTTGGGAATTTAAATTCAAAATGGAATTTATGAAATGAAAGGGAAATTTGTTTTAAAAATAAACAATGGTTTATTTTTAAAGTGTGGAAAATATGATTTGAATTTGGTTTTCAAAGTGATGAAGTGTGGAAATAAATTTACAGATTTGGGATGTAAATTTGAAATAAATCGATAAGGATTTATTTAATTGGTTTAAATGGACCATTTTGAAATGGAAGTGTAAAAATGTGATTTGAAATTTGTTTTCAAAGTGTGGAAATTATATATATTGCAAAGGTATTTTGAAATTAAATAATTTGGGAAAAAATATTTAAAATTGGTTTGATTGTTGTGAATGTTGTTGATAGTTAAATAACCGACTATCAATATTTGCCTTTGAAATGACACTTGATTTTTTTTAAAACAAACGCTCATTATTCGGTTAAGCCGGGAGAGGACTTTGGGTCATATAACCCATTCCGAATAATGATACGACGTTATGAATTGCAATTGAAGACCGGTGTGAAGACCGGGTATTTTCGAAAATGAAAGGAAAACCTGTCGAATGTCTCTGCACCCAGTTGCTCCGGTATAGAGATTTATATCACTCTTCTTGTGATGGGAAGTCCGAACGTAATTAGTGAATACCCGGATTGCAAGGGCTTCTTTGGAAGTGCCTTCGGTTCCGTTCGATCCCGGAACGGACTTGTATGGATGTGTGCCTGACGTTACACTTTGAGATGTAAAACTGGTTTCTATCAAATACATTTCTGTTGGTGGCGGAGAATTTATTCTCTTAGCTTAACACCCTTCTCTGAGACGTACGAGCTCAGAGGTTATGTAGTTGATGGTTACTAGTGATACATTCCCAATTTGGTAATGTGGCATACGAAGTGCTGTTGATCAATTATTGATCAAAGCGTGGCTTTATGAAAAAACGTGGCTTTGTGAAAAAGCGTAGCTTTGTGGACGAGACTTCGTCGAGCCTCACAACTCGGTAATGGTCGAAACAAGAATGTTGCGGCAAGGTTGTTAGGGGTCGCGCCCCTAGGGTATGTCATTTTCTTCTGGATAAAAGGTGATATCATGGTATGGAGCCCAGATATTTTACCTATGTTGATGCTGCAAATTTATTATACTTTGTGGTTGTTGCTTTGTGGTTGAGGATCATCGGATAAAGGTCGGTAACGATCGAGGGATGACATAGCTCGTGTGTTAACTACCTAGTTACAGCTGTACAGCGTGAGGTAGCGTCAGCCTTGTGTTTGCACAGAGCAGGTTGACTCTCGGGGCGTCTTTCTAGAGGAGTTTCCATTTCGGTGTAAGGAAGTTCCTTTGCCTGACCATTTGTTGAAAAATCCAAAGAAACAATATGAACCTTGTACGGTTTTAGTTGTATTACCTGCTATGGAATGTAGCGGTAACCTACTATTAAACATAGTAGCTATAGTAGGCATACAATAATGGTTGTATGTTGGCTAAGATTGATATTATACTTTCGAAATGTTTTCCACATTAATAATAATATCAACTGATTTTTCGTAGTAAGCATGTTTGACTATCATAAGGAGAAATCTCCTCCAATTCTGCGTTTGCATTGTGTGTGTGGCGGGAGGCCTTATGGTAGTTTCATTTTCCAAAAGCATTGCGAATTTGTTTTATTTTCTTTGTGAAAATAACTGTTTTACGATCTCACACCGTCACCATGACTGACTCGGAGTTTATTGTTCCCTTTCTAAACTCTGGGTGCCCATAATTTTCCACACGGGCAGCCTAGAGTTATGTTATCAGGATATTCTGGAGCTTTGGAGATGAGCTGGATGGCGAGACGTACACTCGTACTTGTTTATTTATTCCGCTGTGTATTCTGTATGAGGACAAGTTTATATAACTGTCCATTGTTGTATTGAGTTGTATATTGACTCTGATGATGTATGTATAAACTGATATAGTCTTTTGTTTTAAAGATTATTGATTCATCTATTATATATTATTCCGCTGCGAATGTGAGGTTTCTGTTGTTGTTCTGTTTCTTCTTCTTTATTTTTCTTCTGTCTTCTTCTACCTCTTCTTTTTAACCCTAATGGTTCGGTTTTCCGGCATTCGATTGCGCGGCATTTGATACAGTGGACGTATTAATGTCGACTTTCGAGCGTCGAAAAGTCGCAATCGTTACAAAGTCTATCCTTAATATATATATATATATATATATATATATATATATACATATATATATATATACATATATATATAACCAGTGCAAATTCATGAGAGCTGTGGATTAAATTACCAAAATATGATAAGATGGTAATGAAGACAAGTTACAATGATAACAAATGGTGTAAACACAGCAAGTAATTTACTCATTCATTTAATTAGCAAAAATGGAAAAAATAATCGCAAAGCAATGCGATTACTGATAAATAAATAATATGCATATTTTTTGCATATATATTATTTTATATCGTACGCATGCATTTATTTCCTTGCCATCTCATGCAATGCAATCCAATAATTTATGCATTTTCATAATGAACACACGTGATTATTTTTATTTTTGCTTATTTGTTTCATTCCATTTGTGAATTTGTATCACCAAAATCTAACATTCCACGCCGAAGGTTGTTTTTTAACTTTGAGAGCTTTATCCTAACGTTGACTGAGTATTTTCAAGGCCTCTACATAGCTTCATTTTATTTTTTCCACGTAAGTCAATCTAATTGATTCACAACGTTGCTGAATGATATAATTGAAATTGATATTTTATTGTTTTAATCGGGGTGAACGGTAATTATGAAGGTGCCAATAGACCGACCCATTTACTAATCTCCAATAGATATCGTACGATGCAAAGGCATCCACCAAAGTAACAAGTCCATCACTTTTACTTTCTTGCATATCTCAACCCAAGCTCCCATTAATTTTCCAACGCCCGCAAACTGTTCGGTGTCCAAATTTTAGTTTCAAAATTGATCATTTGTGTACTTCTTTCAAATAACTCTTTTTATAAGTTTGCTGCTTGAGGCTCACTATCAACTGGTCTGTGACAGAAGAACGCTTAATAATCTAAAGAGTTACAACAAATCATTTTTGTTTCTCTTTTTCAGGTAATCCTAGAAGGTAGGTTCAGCTGAATCTTCCCAGATGCCTCCGGTTATATACAATACATCAGTTTGTTCATATTCATTTATGGAAAGGCTGAGATCACCTTTTCATGCAATTTAACATTTTATTCAGAATATAGTAATAGAGATAAGGAAGAAGAAAAGAAGAAGATACGAGTACGATGGGAGTAAAATACTTTTATTCCAAAAGCATTTAAATAAAAAAAATGCCTCTCTTTTCATATTGGTTTATTGGGCCAGTCAAAGACCACAAAGCATCACACATTCAGCCTGCTCTTTGCTATCATGCTAGCATATTTTCCATTTATCTTCTTTGATGACCTATATTCATGGGGTACGTGGACAATGATGGAAAGGAGGCAGTTTTTCTTTCACGTTTTATTGTTTGCAGTAATCTTCGTAATATTTCATTAGGAATTGTGGAATAACCAGGCTTGGTGTGTGTGCGTGCGTGCAGATTTTCATAAGAGAGGAAAGATATAGTATTAGGTTGTATTTGTTTGTGCAAACTAGTTTACAAAATATTTGAATGAAAAGATGGGTAAATTCAGTACCTCAAATGCTGCAATGAGCAGAAGTAAAATGATGTGGGAAAATTAATAGTTTCAAGTATTTAATATGACAATATAGTTTCTTTCCAAAGATATATATATATATATATATATATATATATATATATATATATATATATATATATATATATATATATATATATTACCTTTGGCCAGCTATGTATATAAATTAAATGTATCACATTAAAGTTCTCAAATTTCAAATAGTGAAACAGTACAAAACTAAATGTATTTGGCTATCCAGTATAAAATATGCAGTGAATATATTGCTTAATATGGAAAATCTGGATAACGACCGTCAATTGTATTCACAATTTTAAACTCAGATACCAAAACGCTCATTCGCGTCACTTCCTAAGTTGACACTTTGATATGTGTATACATTTGTACGGATACATTTTAATATAGGCCTGTGTTAATCTTAAATTTTTTATTTCTTAGTGTATAAATGTAGTTTGAATACTAAATGCAATGAGTTATAACATATAATAATTTCATCACTTCAGTGATAATTATGAAATCTTTTCTGAATAATTATAATATGTGATTCATTGAATTTAATATTTGGAAATATAAATAACCAAGATGTATTTCAAAAATCTTCTCTTAATTTAATTATTTAAGATGGTAAGGTAATTAACTACTAAAAATTAGAAATAGGCAAGATGCTCCCAAGATGCGTCAGATAATTAAGATTGTTATCTTGAATTCCAGTTTAAATGTTCACACCCATCGTTTTGGTTATTACACAGCAGGGAATAACCATTCTCATTTGTGGAAAGCCGAAATCTTCAATCCTAAAGGTACTATTGCATTCATTTTTTAGTTTGACTGCTATTTATTTCTTCTTTGTTCAATTCTCAGACTAGCTTATATTGTTTAAGTTTTTATGTCTTCATGAATATTTGTATCTTCTGGTTTTCAAACACCACTTATATGACTACACTTTTTATGTGGCTACGTATATTATAGTAATTCAAGAAAACTTGTACAAATTAACAGTATGATTGATTTCTACTATGGTGTTCGTGAATTCAAAATGGTTTTATTCTTTATTTAGATGTCTAGTTCTTGATTGCTTGACAACATTATCTGAGCATCAGGCTGTTTGTTATTATTGTAAATTTCTATAAAATTATTTGTGTGAGTTATTTGTTTTAAAATGGAAAGAAGAGGAAGAACGAGGGATTAGAATAGTCATCATTTTAGAATATTGGAAACTATATTTGTTTAGATATAGGCTTCTCAAGGGAAGGTTGAGCCCAAAGCGTCATTGACGTACCTTGCAGTGATCTTTATAGATTTGATTTTACCACTGCTATGCCACTTCACCAGAAATGTAGAAATATAAACCAACAATTTGAAGACGTTACACGACAATAACACCGCACAGTCTGAGAGAGTTCGCTTTTGATTTCACTAAATTAGAAAGGTTCGATGATGTTAATTTTGTGCGTTGTTGTTACAACGATATTGGTTGGACTAAAAGTGGTTTATGTTCTTACGATGCTAATTAAAGCCAGAGGATACAGAAAATGAGACTATTGCGCAAGCAAGACCAAGACTAAAATGGAACAAGATGATTACATATGCGGGGGCACTTATGCAATGCAATGACGGATACTCTGTTAGATATGTATTACAGTAAATCAACTGCAAAGGATGCGCTCGAGGCCAAAAATCTAAAAAAACATAACAGGTAAGAAATTTCTGACGACTAAATTTTTTAATTATAAAATGGCTGATACTAGGTCAGTGGTAGAGCAATTCAATGATATTATGCATATACTAAACCAATTCAACCAGCATAGTATGGATATGGATGAGGAGATAAAAGTCTCATCCATTATAGACAAATTTCTCCCTCTTGGAAAGATCAAAGGAAAATCCTTAAATACAAGAAGAAGGATATGAGTTTGGATAACCTTGCACAGTATTTGCAAGTGAAAGAAAACTTAGGCAGAAAGAAATCACTGAACCAATAGTGTTTTCATTTAAGATCCACATGGTGGAGGAAAAAGAGAAAAATAAACTTCCAAGAACTCTTTTAATCAAAAGAGGAAATTTCAAAATAAGAAAAACTTTGATAACAAAAAGGCTAAGAAAGTGAATGGATGCTACAATTATGAAAAACATAGTTACTTTAAAAGAGATTATTGTTTTCTTAAAAAAAATCTTAATCGACAAAAGAAAACTTAACAGCCGTAATCTCTGAAATCAACATGATTGAAAGAGAGGATTCTTGATGGATCGACTCTGGTGCTATTAAGCATATCTGCAACGACAAGAGTCTATTCAAGAAACTTGAACCGTTTGAGGATGAAAATTATCTCTATATGGGAAACTCGGCGAAAGTAGCGGTCAAGAGGACAGTAGACTTGGAGTTCATGTCCATGAAATTCTGACATTAAATGATGTATATTATGTACCCGAGGTTAGAAAGAATCTTGTTTCGGGTAGTCTATTAAATAAGTTTGACTTCAAACAAGTCTTTGAGTCGGATAAATATGTATTGACCAAATGCGAAATGTTTGTTGGAAAATGGTACATGTGTGATAGAATGTTCAAATTGAATATTAATAAAATAGTTGTTTCTGCTTATATTGTTGACTCTTTTTCTTCATGGCATAATAGATTATGATATGTTGATATTAGAAGTATGGATAATATGATTTCATTAAATATTATCCCTAAATATGATAATAAATTTGATGATAAATGTAGGATATGCTCATTAACCAAAATAACAAGAAACTAATTTCCATTAAAATCTATTAGTACCACTAATCTTTTGCAATTGATTCATAGTGATGTTTGTGATATGCATATTACTCCTACTAGAGGAGGAAAGAATATTTTGTTACATTTATAGATGACTATTCATAATATTGTTATGTTTATTTAATGCATGCTAAGGATGAAATATTAAATTCATTTATGGCCTATAAGAGTGAAGTAGGAAACCAATGTGATGTTAAAATTATGACCCTTAAATCTGATAAGAGTGGTGAATATCATTTCCTTGAATTTTGTGAATCTGTTGAAATTATACATGAGACGTTTGTAGCTTATACTCCACAATAAAATGGAGTAGAAAAGTAAAAATCGAACCCTTACTTAAATGGTTAATGCTATATTATGTAATTTGGTCTCAATACTAGTTTCGGGGATAAGGCATTACTTACCGCCTGTTACGCCTTAAATAAAATACCTCATAAGAAAACCAAAGTCACACCTTATGAACTTTGAATGAAACGCATACCAAATTTTGATTATTATTGAGTTTGGGGCTGTAGAGCTATTGTTCGATTACCTGAAACAAAAATCAAGAAATTAGGACAAAAGGGCCGAGTGTATTTTCTTAAGATAAGCTCAACACAATAAGAGTTATAGGTTTCTAGTAATAGAACCTAATAATTCAATTGAGGTAAGCACAATAATAGAATCTAGAGATGCGGTGTTATATAAAAATAGATTCACGTCTATTCCATCCAATCCATATATTAGTGAAACGGTGGAATTTAATACACCTATACATGATAGGGTGGAGCTCATTGAACTTATTCGTGAATTTGAGAACACTCATGAAAATAATGATCAAACCGATGAACTCATAAAAAAAGTAAAAGAATGAGGACTGAAAAGTTATTCAAACTAGATTTTATCACTTATTTGGTTGAAGGATCAAGAGATGGTATTAAACATCTAGTCATGCTTTCTACAACCATAGATTTTGATCCTTTAACATATACTATGGCCATAAAGTCTCAGGATTTATCTTTTTGGCAAGAAGCCATAAATGATGAAGTGGGTTCTACTATGAACAATCAAACATGGAAATTAGTAGACTTACCTCCTGGTTCTAAACTAACAGGATGTAAATGGATATTTAAAAAGAAATTAAGAGTAGATGGCACGATAGAAAATTTTAAGGCTAGATTAGTTGCTAAGAGATATACCGAAAAGGAAGGAATAGATTATTTTGATACATATGCACCTGTAGCTAATATTTCAACAATTAGGACATTAATTGCATTAGCATCTATTTATAAATTTGAAATCCATCAAATGGATGTCAAGACTGCATTCATAAATGGATAACATAATGAAGAGATATATATGTCTCAGCCAAAAGGTTTTGTGATGCCTGAACAAGAACGTAAAATATGTAAACATATTAAATCACTTTACGGTTTTAAACAAGCACCAAAACAGTGGCATGAGAAATTTGATAAACCATGGTATCAAATGGTTTTAGGTTTTGCGAATCAAACAAATTCGTCTATAGCAAATTTCAAGCTGGTAAATGTGTAATTATATGCCTTTATGTTGATGATATGTTGATATTTGGGACTGATACCTCAAGTATTGAAGAAACAAAAAGATTTCTATCTTCATGTTTTGACATGAAAGTTATGGGGGAAGCTGAAGTGATTGTAGGAATAAGAATCATAAAATCATCAGAAGGGTTGGTCATTACCCAGTTGTAACACCCCATATATTTTATAACCTTATTTAAGATATTTAATTAGTTAAATTAAATAAAATAATTTGAAGATTAATAGGTTGAGATTTGATTAGTTGGAGGTAGCCGTGCTATGTTAAAGGGGTTAACTAAAATGAAATAACACTAGGTAGTGTGTTAGGAAATGAGAAGGGTATTTTGGGAAATAGAAAAACCTTATACCCTAACCCTTAGGAAATGGGTAACTCACGTTCATTATTCTCATTTCATTAAAAAACGAAAATAGCTAAGGCCGACCACCATTTCCAATCTTAAGAGGAGAAGTAAAGCTAAGATTCAAGAGGAAAGAAGAAATCAACTAAATCAACACTCAAAATCTCATCTATAATCTCTAAAGCTAAGGTGAATAATTAAAACATCCCTAATAGTTTTAGTTTTCGGTTTTGTGTTTAAATCCAAAATGCTTTTGCTATAATATTGCCATGTTTGATGTTTTAAGATAATGTTTATTGTTGATGAAATTATAAATGTTTATTCGTGTTTTATGATAATGTTTAACATGAAAACCCTATTTAATGACATCCGAATACCTTGAAAATTTAAATATAAGCCTAGAATAATATTTTAGATATGGGTTTTGATTTTCATAATTTTTCGATTTATTATGGATTTTATATCAATTTTCGAATAAAGGAAATTATTTATTGGGTTTTAAATTATTTTCGGCTGAAATAACAATTGTTTGGATTTGAGATTTTAATATGTTAGGCAATATATTAAAATATATTTTCTGGAATTTTTCCAGAATTTTCCTAAGTCATTTGAGGGATATATAAAATTATTTAAGGTATGAGATTTAAATGTTTTATATATTATAAAGGAGAAGAGGCATTTTGCAAAATAAATGATTTATAAATTCTTGTAATTGCGGCAACAAAATTCTGAAAAGTATTTTATTGATCAGTGAAAATTTGACAAACAAAGGCAGGTTAGTTGAAAAGTTTCCTTTTTAAGTTTAAAAACAAAAATCACTCTTTTTCCATGTTTCAACCTATACGGCAGTATACCTTCCGCCTCAGACCATTCGTCTCAGTCGAAGGGTTAGCTTTCAATAAGGTTAAAGTTCAATGCATAAGGTATCAAGTAATTGGTACGTAATGAATTGAATATAGCCGAAAGGTTGATGGCCTAAAAGGTTGAAATATAATTGTTTTATAAGTGAAAAGCTTTCGCCTGCTTTTCTTTTGAATTGGAGCTTTCGACTTGGTCACTTCCGGCCAAGTCAAGATAGTTAAAAGAAAGACTTTAAAACCTTCCGATGTAGTCGATTGGTTGTAGCTGCTACCGCCATTACTTTGTTTTGAAACCTTCCGGCACAGCCGAAGGGTTTCCACTACTTTTATAAAGGTTTTACTTTGAACCTTCCGACCTATTCGAAAGGTTAACCTGTTTTTAAAACTAGCCATTACTCTAATGCTTTCGGAGGGAAGCTTTCGACTTAGGTGGTCACCCTTGTTTCGTGAAATGCAACAAAAGGCTTTCGAAAGGTTATTCTAGTGTTTTCGAAAGGTTGTTTTAATAAAGACGAAAGGTTTTAAATGACGGTTTCCAGATTATTTAAAATTGAGCCCAGTATGCCTACGAAAGGTTTCTGTTTCAAAAGGTTTTATGTGTTCGAAGGGTTCTGTTTCAAAAGGTTTATTAGAAGTTTTCGAAAGGTTTTGAAGGAAGGTTTTCCAAAGGTTTTTCTAAGGTGATGACTTAAAGTGATTTTAAAGAAGGATGTCTAAGGTTTATAACTTTCGAAAGGATTGCTTTGAATAAACTCGAAAGGTTTTAGAGATGATTTTAAAAGGTTTAAACTTGGATTTTGAAGGAGGTAGTTTCAAAGTATGGAAAGAGGTTCTTTCAAATGGTAAAGTATTTTCATCAACTAAGTTTTGAGAAATGATATATATCTAACATGGTAATATGATTTGAGTAAAGTATAAAGACTTATTTCTTTCCTTGTTTGAAGTTTGATTTAAAGGTTTAAATCATTTTGAAGTTGTTTTCAAGGAAAATTATGGAAGGAGATCCTTAAGTATAACTGACTCAGATATTAGAAAACTAGATGGTACTAGTATGGGGTCGCGCCATATACATTAGCTTGTAGCCCCAACTAATTGTTGTCCAAAATTCCAATGTGTAGGGCTTGGTCATAGGTAGACTAAAATTATGATTATACACTGAAAAGAATATATTTTTTATACAGATAGGTTATTGGTAAGCCCGAAAAACCATTAGGCTTAGGAGAACCTGGGAGATGATTAAGTTAGGGACAGACCGTCCAGATGTGAGATATTTAACAGATAGTTTAGGATAGACCGTCCCGATGGGAAATGTTAAACAGATAGATAAGTATAGATAAACCTAAATTTGAATATCTAACAGATGTTAGGTAAATTTCAATTATGATGTCTGGTAGGTCCGAGTCAGCCAAATGTTAAAAGTTATTTGTGTTGAAACGAGTTGTTCATTATTACCTGATATATATGTTGGTTTACAAAATGTTTATTTTGTAGTATTTAACCATTGTGGATGCAGGAGCATAGTATATGGTTTTATGGAAGGATTTGCAAAGATATGTTTTAAAAATATTTTAGTGAGAGGAAACCCATTCCGCTAAGCGGCGTGGTATCACTTAACATAATTAAACCGAGATGTATAGTATTATTCATACCATGCTTTATGTCTAACTCGAAGTTAATGTATTCCCATTAAACTCTCGGGTACTCAAAATTAATTTGAGTAGGTTGAGAGGTTAAGGATCTTTTCAGGTTTTTAAAAAGTTGACGAATAAGCTACCGGAGGATGCTGGAGGCAACATATAGTTATTTAGGATTTGTTGCTTTTATTTATGTTTAGATGATTTTCAGCTGTGTTATGATGCAATAGGTCTTATAAGACCATTTGACTCTGATCAATCTACGGGATATCTTCATATACCGCTCTCGACGTAATTTGTAATAACTATATTTAATCTGTGCCTGGGAAAACATTTTGGGTGTGACGTGAATGTGGAACAAATTTTATATGGAAATGTAATGAAGTAATCTGTGATTTTGGAAATCTGTGTTTTGTTTTATATTCAAGTGCTTCTGATATTATTGATACCATTAACATAGCCGTATTTAGTCGCCGGAAGCTAATACTATAGATGACTGTAGCATCTGAGCACTTAGTTTTGGGCCTCTAGATAGGGGATGTTACAGCTTTGTATCAGAGCATGGTTTATGAAATACTTTAACTAAAAATTGATCTTTGAAAACATCATCCGTAGAAATTAGAGTTGAGATCGGGGTATGGGATACGCTATAATTACGTACTTGTATTTATATATATATAAGTATATGCTTTATCTTTAGACTCCTATCGTAGTTAGGTTATTCATCGGTATCTCACGAGGTTTGAATACAAATATGGAGGGAAGAAGAAGCCGAGTGAATTTTGGAGGAGACAGCACCACTACCAACGAAAATGTCCGACCAAACGCAAGGAGAGATCCTGGTCAGGCACAAGCTGAAAATGCTGGTGCAGAAGTTCCCCAGTGGATATGAGGGCAATGTATCAATTCTTTGTGAATATGATGCAAGCTGGAGTAGCAGCGGGTGTTGTTGGAGGAAACGCTGCGGGAGGAGGAGTTCAAGAAGTTCCTACGGTCAATCAGTATTCCAATTTGAGTAGAGATTACATGAGGCTCGAAGGGAAGCCGTTCATTGGTACCGAGGACGTGATTGAAGTAGAAAACTGGCTACTGCATTGTGAAAGGATTTTCGCTGATTCAGGGCTAAATGATGTGCAAAAAAGGAGGTTGGCCTCAAGGCAGATGCAGGGAGCTGCATTGTTTTGGTAGAACACCATCATTGCCGGTGTTGATGAAGAGACCATTACTTTGAAGGAATTCAGAAGAAGGTTTTCGGAGAGATTCATGTCCATTATGGTGCAAGCTGGATTGGTAAGGATGTTTGTAGAACTGGAGCAGGGAGATATGAGTGTGTTGGAGTATACCAGGAAGTTCGAGGAACTAGCCTGATACGGGTATGCATTGGTTGATACCGTTATTAGTAGAAATGAGAAGTACATCAGTGGATTAAGGTCAGAACTGATAAGTGCTACTTTGCCGCACTTAAGAGACCCTAGTGATGTTGTTGTTGAGATGACATTTTGGCAAGAAGAACAGTGGCTTGCCTAAGGAAGAAAGTGAAAGAGGCTCAGACTGGATAGGCTCAAAAGATGAAATTTTTCCAGAAGAAGATTGATCATAAAGAAGGGGTATAAAAGAAGAGTAAAGCTAAAGTGGCTTGTTACAACTGCAATAAGAAAGGACACCATGCCAACGAGGGTCGAGCCAGCAAGGGAAAAAGGAAAAGAAGCTGGTGGGAAGAAAAATGTCATATGCTTTAATTGCGATCAAGTGGGTCATTTCAAGAACAAGTGCCCAGAGCCACCAAAGGAAGGAAAGGAGCGGGTTTATGCCTTGGAGCCCACAACCACAAAATCAGTTGCTCAGGTAAAGGGAAATCTGTTTTAGAAGGCTCACCGTAGATCCACGGTATGTCTGTTAGCGTCCTATTCGATACTGGGGCATCCTATTCTTTTATTTCTCGATGTCTGGTAAATAGACTTAACCTAGACCCCCCTTACTTAGTTACTTCCTTAAGGGTTGCTAATCCAATAGGAGGTTATGCAACACTTGGAATGAGGTGTGACCATCTAGAATTTGATTTGTTAGGCCATACCTTTGATTGTTGTTTGCATGTATTTGACTTTGTGGGATTTGGTATTATCCTAGGGATGGATTGGTTGAGTAGGTATGACGCTAGGATATTTCGCCAAGATAGGAAAATATCACTTAGTCATCCAGATTGTAGTGATCATATAATTTATGCTATAGAGAACCCTAGTTGTGAGGTGAATGCTTTATAGGGTGTTATGGAGTTAGAGGATGAGTTGCATCGGGTCTTTGTAGTTAGAGAATTTGCCGATGTGTTTGAACCAGTCGTTGGGCTGCCATCGAAACGAGCTATTGTGTTTCGAATTGATCTAGTGCCTAGAGCTGAACCGGTGAGTAGACCGCCGAGTAGGATGACAACTACAGAAATGAAAGAATTGAATGTGCAGTTAGTAGATCTGGAAGGCAAAAGTTTTATTAGGCCGATTAGTTCGCCATGGGGGCTGCTGCTATGTTTGCTAAGAAGCCGGACGGATCGTTAAGGCTATGTATCGATTATCGTAAGTTGAATGAGAAAACGATAAAGAACCGATATCCATTGCCGAGAATTGACGATTTGTTCGATCAGTTGAGTGGGGCAAAGGTATTTTCTCTGCTAGATTTGGCGACGGGATTTCATCAGCTTAGAGTGGCAGAGGATAGAATTCCTTTGACAGCGTTTAGAACGAGATATGGGTCGTACAAATGGTTGGTCATGCCGTTTAGACTAACTAATGCGCCAGCATTCTTTGTAGATCTGATGAATAGGATTTTCCGAGAGCATTTGGATAGGTTTGTGTTGGTTTTCATTGATGACATTTTGATATACTCTAAGGATGAGAAGGAGCATGAAGTTCATCTCAGAGTCGTGCTCGAGACGTTGAAGGAGCATCAGTTGAAGGCAAAGTTTACGAAGTGTCATTTTTGGAAGAAGGAAGTGAAGTTCCTTGGTCATGTCATCTCTGAGAAAGGGTTGTCTGTAGATCCGACTAAGATTGAAGCGGTGAACAATTGGAAGAGACCCGAGACGGTGACCGAGATAAATAGTTTCCTTGGATTGGCAAGATATTATCAAAGATTTATAAAAGATTTTTCGCGGATAGAAGCACCGATGACTATGCTTACGCAAAAATATGTGAAGTTCGTGTGGACTGATAAGTGTGAAGAAGCATTCCAGAGCTTGAAACACTTATTGACCCATGCAACGGTGTTAGTGGTTCCGGAGGGGAATCATGATTTCGTTGTTTATACAGATGAGTGTGGAACAGGATTAGGAGCTGTGTTGATGCAAAGGGGTAAAGTAATTGCTTACGCTTCTAAATAGCTCAGGCCACATGAGGTTAGGTATCCAACGCATGACTTGGAGTTAGCTGCCGTTATATTTTCTTTAAAGGTGTGGAGGCATTATCTTTTGGGAGAGCGATTTGAGCTATATACTGATCATAAGTCGTTGAAGTATTTGTTCTCTCAGAAGGAGCTGAATATGAGACAACAGAGATGGTTGGAGTTTATTGATGCCTATGATTTTGGAATTGACTACACACCCGGAAAAGGAAACAAGGTAGCAGATGCACTCAGTCGGAAACGTTAGAACGTAGTATTGGCTATGATCACCGAGTGGAAAGAATTGGAAGCGTTATCGGATTGTAGTGTGCGGTTTAGGTCCAAAGTAGGATCGAGTACAGGAAGTACTGTATTGTATTGTTTGGAAGTCCGATTGGTAATGATTGAGAAGATAGCTTCTAAGCAAGAAGAGGATCCAGTATTGGCTGAGCGAATCAGAAGATTGAAAGAAGGAATGAAGAGCGATGACCTAAAATATTTCAATCTTGACCATAATGGGTGGTTGAGAAAGAAAGATTTTATGTTCCAAATATAGGAGATATAAGGAAGGAGGTTTTGGATGAGTGCCATCGTTCGAAGTTCACTATCCACCCAGAAGGAACAAAGATGTATCGGGACATGAAGAGAAATTTCTTCTGGGAAGGTATGAAGTAGGATATTGGATTGTGTGTTAAGTAGTGCTTGAATTGCCAATAGGCAAAGGCTGAACACCAGAAGCCAAGTGGATTGCTTCAACTGTTAGAGGTTTCATTATGGAAATGGGATTCAATCTCCATTGATTTTATTGATAGGCTGCCGAGATCTAGAAGGGGAAACGAAAGCATATGGGTCATAGTAGATAGACTGACTAAGAGTGCCCATTTTATTCCGGTAAAGTCAACTAGAACGGCACTCGATTTGGAAAAGTTATTCATGAAGAATGTGGTTAGATTGCACGGAATTCCTAGTAGTATTGTCAGTGATAGAGATTCTTTATTTACTGGTGAGTTCTGGAAAAGCCTACAAGAAGCATTAGGAATCAAGCTCAACATGAGTACCACTTACCATCCACGGACAGATGGACAAACAGAAAGAGTTAACAAAGTCTAGAAAGATTTGTTAAGAGCTTGTATATAAGATTTTGGGGGATCATGGGAAGACCATCTTCATTTAGTCGAGTTCTCGTATAACAATAGTTATCAGACTAGTATTGGGATGGCACCGTTTGAAGCATTGTATGGAAGACCTTGCAAGTATCTCGTATGTTGGTTAGAGACCATGGATAGATTAGTTCTTGGTTTGGATTTAGTGAAGGAAGCTGCGGAAAAGATTGAGTTGATTCAAGCTAGGATGAAGGAAGCTCAATCTAGGCAGAAAAGCTATGCAGATAAAAGAAGGAAGAATTTAGAATTTCCTGTCGGAGATTATGTGTTTGTTAAGGTTTCACCGATGAAAGGTGTAATCGGATTAAGGAAGTCAGGGAAGTTAGCACCTAGGTTCATTGGTCCATTTTGTATTATTGAGAGGATCGGGAAACGCGCTTATAAAGTGGAGTTACCGAGTAGTTTGGCTGGAGTCCATAATGTTTTCCATGTTTCTCATCTTAGGAAATGTGTTAGAGACCCGGAGACTACTATAGCACCTACAGTATTAGAAGACTTAGTAGTAGAACCGGATTTAACTATAGTTAGGATACCGATTCAGATTGTGGCTAGAGATGAGAAGAAATTGAGGAACAAGACAGTCAAGTTAGTAAAGGTCCAGTGGAGTAATGATGCTAGAGACTGTACTTGGGAAGTGGAGAGCAAGATAAGAGATTCTTACCCAGATTTATTTGATGGTATGTTTTACCTTAGATTGTTTTGTTGTGTACCTTATCGTAATTTCGAGGATGAAATTATTTAAGGTGGGGAGTCTGTAACACCTCATATATTTTATGACCTTATTTAAGATATTTAATTAGTTAAATTAAATTAAATAATATAAAGATTAATAGGTTGAGATTTGATTAGTTGGAGGTAGCCGTGCCATGTTAAAAGGGTTAACTAAAATGAAATAACAATAGATAGTGTGTTAGGAAATGAGAAGGGTATTTTGGAAAATAGCAAAACCTTATACCCTAAACCCTTAGGAAATGGGCAACTCGTGTACATTATTCTCATTTCATTAAAAAACGAAAATAGCTAAGGTCGGCCACCATTTCCAATCTCAAGAGGAGAAGTAAAGCTAAGATCCAAGAAGAAAGAAGAAATCAACTAAATCAACACTCAAAATCTCATTTATAATCTCTAAAGCTAAGGTGAATAATTACTACATCCCTAATACTTTCAGTTTTCGGTTTTGTGTTTAGATCCGAAATAGTTTTGCTATAATACTGCAATGTTTGATGTTTTAAGATATATATGTTCATTGTTGATGAAATTATAAATGTTTATTCGTGTTTTATGATAATGTTTAACATGAAACCCTATTTAATGACATCCGAATACCTTGGAAATTCAAATATTGGCCTGGAATAATATTTTAGAGATGGGTTTTGATTTTCATAATTTTCCGATTTATTATGGATTTTATATGAATTTTCGAATGAAGGAAATTGTTTATTGGGTTTTAAATTATTTTCGGCTGAAACAATAATTGTTTGGGTTTGAGATTTTAATATGATAGACAATATATTAAAATATATTTTTTGGGATTTTTTCCGAATTTTCCTAAGTCATTTGAGGGATGTATAAAATTATTTAAGGTATGGGACTTAAATGTTTTATATACTTATAAAGAAGAAGAGGCATTTTGCAAAATAAAATGATTTATAAATTCTGGTAATTTCGGCAACAAAATTGTAAAAAATATTTTATTGACCAATGAAAATTTGAAAAACAAAGGCAGGTTATTTGAAAAGTTTCCTTTTTAAGTTTAAAAACAAAAATCACTCTTTTTCCAAGTTTCAGCCCATACGGCAGTATACCTTCCACCCTAGACCTTTCATATCAATCAAAGGGTTAGCTTTCGATAAGGTCAAAGTTTAATGCATAAGGTATCAAGTAATTGGTACGTAATGAATTGAATATAGCCGAAAGGTTTTAAGCCGAAAGGTTGATGGCCTTAAAGGTTGAAATATAATTGTTTTATAAGTGAAAAGCTTTCGCCTGCTTTGCTTTCGAATTAGAGCTTTCGACTTGGTCACTTCCGGCCAAGTCAAGGTAGTTAAAAGAAAGACTTAAAACCTTCCAATGTAGTCGATAGGTTGTAGCTGCTACCGCCATTACTTTGTTTTGAAACCTTCCAGCACAGCCGAAGGGTTTCCACTACTTTTATAAAGGTTTTACTTTGAACCTTCTGACCCAGTCGAAAGGTTTACCTGTTTTTAAAACTAGTCGTTTCTCCAATGCTTTCGAAGAGAAGCTTTCGACTTAGGTGGTTACCCTTGTTTCGTGAAATGCAACCAAAGGCTTTCGAAAGGTTATTCAGGTGTTTTCGAAAGGTTGTTTTAATAAAGATGAAAGGTTTTAAATGACGGTTTCCAGATTATTTAAAATTGAGCCCAGTATGCCTACGAAAGGTTTCTGTTTCAAAAGGTTTTATGTATTCGAAGGGTTCTGTTTTGAAAGGTTTATTAGAAGTTTTTGAAAAGTTTTTGAAGGAAGGTTATCCAAATATTTTTCTAAGGCGATGACTTAAAGTGATTTTAAAGAAGTATGTCTAAGGTTTATAACTTTTGAAAGGATTGCCTTGAATAAATTCGAAAGGTTTTAGAGATGATTTCAAAAGTTTTAAACTTGGATTTTGAAGGAGGTAGTTTTGAAGTATGGACAGAGGTTCTTTCAAATGGTAAAGTGTTTTCATCAACTAAGTTTTGAGAAAAGGATATATATCTAACACGGTAATATGATTTGAGTAAAGTATAAAGACTTATTCCTTTTCTTTTTTTGAAGTTTGATTTAAAGGTTTAAATCATTTTGAAGTTGTTTTCAAGGAAAATTATGGGATGGGATCCTTAAGTATAAATGACTTAGATATTAGAAAACCAAATGAGACTAGTTTGGGGTCGTGCCCTGTACATTAACTTGTAGCCCTAGCTAATTGTTGTCCAAAATTCCAGTGTTTGGGGCTTGGTCATAGTAGACTAAAATTATGATTACACACTGAAAGGAATATATGTTTTATACAGATAGGTTATTGGTAAGCCCGGAAAACCATTAGGCTCGGGAGAACATGCGAGATGATTAAGTTAGGGACAGACTGTCCAGAAGAGAGATATTTAACAGATAGTTTAGGACAGACCGTCCTGATGGGAAATGCTAAATAGATAGATAAGGGTAGATAATCCTAAATATGAATATTAACAGATGTTAGGTAAATTTTGGTTATGTTGTCTGGTAGGTCCGAGTCAGCCAAATGTTAAAAGTTATTTGTGTTGAACGGGTAGTTCATTATTACCTGATATTTATGTTAGTTTACAAAATGTTTATTTTGTAGTATTTAACCATTGTGGATGTAGGAGCATAGTATATGGTTATATGGAAGGATTTGCAAAGATATGTTTTAAAAAGATGTTAGTGAGAGGAAACCCATTCCACTAAGCGGTGTGGTTTCACTTAACATTATTAAACCGGGATGTATAGTATTATTCATACTAGGCTTTATGTCTGACTCGAAGTTTATGTTTTCCCTTTAAACTCTCAGGTACTCAAAATTAATTTGAGTAGGTTGAGAGGTTAAGGATCTTTTCAGGTTTTTAGAAACTTGACGAATAAGCTACAGGAGGATGCTAGAGGCAACAGATAGTTATTTAGGATTTGCTGCTTTTATTTATGTTTAGATGATTTTACGCTGTGTTATGATGTAATAGGTCTTATAAGACCATTTAACTCAGATGAATCGAGGGGGTATCTTCATATACCACTCTCGATGTAATTTTTGATAACTATATTTAATCTGTGTCTGGGAAAACGTTTTGGGTTATGTGACATGAATGTGGAACAAATTTTATATGGAAATGTAATGAAATAATCTATGATTTTGGAAATCTGTTTTTTGTTTCATATTCAAGTGCTACTGATATTATTGATACCACTAACATAGCCGTATTTAGTCGCCGAAAGCTAATACTATAGATGACTGCAGCATCTGTACGCTTAGTTTTGGCCCTCTAAACAGGGGATGTTACACCTGTGACGCCCCACCTCTATACTCACACTAACCAAGGACACTACGGGGTAATGCCATCGACTAGCATGAAGAATAAGGCTGTTGAGGAGCGACCATCTGTGTAATTACTTTGTGCGAGTACCGATATGTCCGATAATATAACATACAATTCGTTTCAAGAGGAAATCCGACATATCAAATACAAACTCAAAGCTACCACACAATGGCTATGTGGACTTCGAAAACAAATATCGAAATAAACAAAACACAAATCAGTCACAGATATTCATATCACAAAGGCGGAAACATATATGAATATAACACATAGAAGTGTACATCAAAGTAGTGGTCATACAAGATCCACTACATCACAAAAGAATAAATACTAGTGCTAGAGAAAAGAATAAGTATACATCAAGGAGTCTCTATCTCAAATGTATAATATCAAAAACTACTAAGCTAAAGTAGTTAGCCAAAAGTCAGGTGACAGACCCTAATAAGAAGTCAAGCAGAAGCACCTGAAATACCTCGGTCTGACTCGAGTATTATTTAAGAAGAAAATAATAAACGGATCAGTCTAGCTATAAATATCAGATAAAATGAGATAGGATAAGAGATGTCACAAAAACGTATGATAATAATAATGCCATACTGTGACAAGTATACATTAGATAACAACAAAAATCATACGATATCTCAAATATTCTCAAACACCAAAAGAATGTCATATTCTTTAAATTATTCACCAAAACACAAATATTGATAAAGCTTATCAATGCAATCCACGAAAATTGGTGAAACACAAATTCTAGAAATCAACCACCAGAAATCCAGAAATCACAAAGGGGGAGGCCTATCACAAACGGGAGTATGAAAACTCACCAACACGTGTGTCACAAACGGAACGTTATTTCATGGTCGCTAACCATCAAGTTTGAGCCGAAGCTCCACAAATGCCCCGAAGACCATGGGTCGCTACACCACCAAATTGAACCGAAGTTCCACAAACGGGGTTTTTAGTCCCCATACAAACAAAGAGGCATCGCACATCGCTAGTCTAAATCACAAAATGATCACCATTGATCAATAAGAAGTGTGAATCACACTAAGCTAGTAAATATAAGAGTTTAGCTTCATGTCCCATAACCACTAGCTTAACTTAAATATTTACGAATAAATTGTAGACTTCCACTCGAAAATTGTCACAAGATTTCAATTGAACAAGTCTAAGAATTAACCGACAAAGTAAATGCAAGTGTTTCATACCACTTGTTTTGCTAAGCCGTTTAATTAGATTTCTCATACGAATGAGGTAAAGGTTTGTATATACTAATAGATTGAAAAACGGTTTTAAAAACGAGCTTTGTATTAAAAATAGTGTTGAAATCGTTTTTGTGAAAGAGTTTGAGTATTTACTACTAGTATAGAAACCTTTGTATTTTAAAGTGACAAACCATAGAAATGATCGTAGAAACAATCAATCACCAAAAATTCACATACGAAATTGTGAATTAAATCCATAAAAATCGATATCAAATCCATCAAACGGATATTCCCAAAAATCCAAAAAAGAAGTCATCAAAGTCGATAATAAGTGATAACAACTAACCGGATCGACAAAAATCGATTAAAATTGGAAATTCACTCAAAAAATAGGCAAATAGGCAAAACTGTACAGTTCCAGACGTTTGGGGATAAATCCAGACGTCTGGATTTGGTCTCTAGAAATATTCCAGAAAACCATCCAGACGTCTATAATCTCTAAGCAGACGTCTGAAACCCCTTTCAGACGTCTGAACCATAAATTCAGACGTCTGAAATTAGTCTCTGCCATTTTTTTGCCGTATATTCTTTTCTCCAGAAGGCATAACCAGATGTCTGAAACTGAAATTCATACGTCTGAAGACCTGGTCTGGGCAACAGTTTGCCTAGGCCTTGATGGCCAAAACGAATTAGAAGCTATCGGACGAGCAACAGAGACTAGGGATTTATGCCAAGCGACAACACAGCCTTATAGGCTCTTCGATACACCCCAAATATCATGTCCAAACATCCATAGAAGGATTTTCATAAAATTGGACCAAAACACCAAAATTTGGGAAATTCACCAAATCTATTCAAATCAAAAGCAAATGAACATGCACAAATGTTAGGAATTCATACCTAACAACAATGAAAGTTATAGACGTAGATGTGAGTTAAAGAACTCGCCTTTAACTCAAAAACTCAAGTGAGAAGCTCTAAAACATGCTAAGATCAATTCCTCTTCAACAACGACTCAAGAAGCTTCAATCTAAGCTTATAAGAAGAATATTTCCTAAGTTAGGGTTTAGGAATTTCTGAAATTTGAAGAGAGATTGAGATGGAGAAGATGAAGAGGATGCTTACCTAAGCTTCTCCTTGATTTCTAGCTTGAAGTTGATTTTTCCTAAGAGAATTAGGGCTTAGGAATATCTAATTTATTTTCTCTTCCCCCATTTTTTACTTTAGCTTGAGAGTATTAGGAAATGAGGAATGAAATGAATGAAGAGGAGTTGAGTTAGGGTATTAAGTTGGGTTAGTGGGCTGAAACCCAAACCCAAAGCCCAAAATAGAAAAATAGCAAAATTCTACTCAACCCCAAACATATCGATGTTTATACTCAAAAAAGTTGTAAACGCCATTTTGGACTCAATGGAAGTGGTCTCGATTCCCAATTCGACTGTTTACAAAAAGTAACATTTGGACTTTAATCTGATTAACGATGCTATATTTAAATAAAACATTTAAATATACAATCGTAAAATATGCGGGTTGTTACAACACCAGTCTCATTACATAGAAAAGATTCTAAAAGGGTTTAATCAATTTGATTGCAAATCGGTAATCACCCAATTTGACCCAAGTGTTACCATATTCTATACTGATAGACATTTAATCAACTAGAATAAGCTAATGTTATTGGTAGTCTAATTTATGGCAGGATATGCACAAGACCTGATATTGCCTATACTGTTGGCAAAATGAGTAGGTACACCAGTAACCCTAGTCATATTCACTGACTAGCTATACAAAGAATTTTAAAATATTTAAAAAGAATCATGGACTGTGATATATCGTTCAGCGAGTATCCTGTTAGATCATGCCTTTTCGGTTTCAATGTGACAGTTATAAATTTCCATATACACACACTATCATTATATGTGCAGAAATATGTACAAGGAGATATGATGGTCGACATAAAAATTGGGGTCAATTGAAGAAGACAAAAAGAGTTTGTCATGTAATGTTGTTGTCTTAGTTATTATGTAAAATCTCCGAGTTGATGATCACACACACACAAAAATACATTTCAAAAACCATCTTTAAGGAAAAGCTACCATTTAACAATTTTTATGTAAATTTTCAAAGGCTTTTGTAAACAAAATAAGCCACGATATGAAACTATGAAATATATACATTAAGGAACAAAATATGCAAGTTTCAAACGTTTGGAAATTTTTCAACAGACGTCTGTAATGGTAAACAGGCATCTAGATTTTTATCACAGACGTCTGTTATGGTAACAGACGTTTGAAATAAAATATCCAAACTTCTAGATCATCTGTATTTTGTTCCCGTAGTTTTTCCTTTCTACCATGTATTGCTCAACCATCTGGACATTTTCTAGACATCTACACATGATGAAAAGAAGCGCCTCTTCACATAAATTCAATTTTGAAAATTCATTCTCTTTCCATTAAGTTGCAATACTTCTATTGGTTACTACTATTCAATTAGAACTTATCAAATCTATAAATAGAGTTGAGAATTCGCTTTTACATGAACCAATTCTTTCTATCTTTCTAATCTATATGCACTTGTGAATTACAAATATTCTCAACAATTTAATTCCTACAATTACACGTTCAAATCATCATCTCAAGGAGATTATAGGAATGGTGTACTTAATAGACTTATCTATGTTATCTAAAACACAATCAGTTAAGGAACTTACTACCATTTGTAGTCGAAGTCTCGTTCTGCTGTTAAGGCAAAAGTATTGAAGTCCCATTCGGCTGTTCAAGCAAGTGAATTGAAATCATGTTTTGCTACTCATGTGCCTATTCGTTCGGGTTAAGTGAAAGTGTTGTTTAAATCCAAAAAGTGTTCAGAGCTGGATGTAGAACGAGAAGTTCGAGCTAGTACAAAAATCTCTGGTGTGATCGTTTTTACTTTCTTTACTTTATTTTCACTACTATTATATACAAGTTTTAATTTAGTAGAACTATTCATATTACACGATCCATAGTGACTTTCATACCCAAGTGTAATTGAAGAATACGCAGATGCCAATTATAACACTGGAAGAGAGGACAATAATAAATCAACCATTGGATGGATATTCACCCTTGGTGGGGGAGCAATATCCTGGGACTAAAAGAAACAAACGTGTATTGTCGATTCTATCATGGCTGCTGAATTTATATCCCTGGCTACTTGTAGTAAAGAAGCAGAATGGTTAAGAAATTTACTGTTAGAAATTCATGTATGGCCAAAACCAATGCCTTCGATATCTGTGCATTGTGATAGTCAAGCAACACTATCAAAAACATATAACCAGGTATATAATGGAAAATCTAAGAACATTGGCCTAAAGCACATTACAGTGAGGCAAATGCTCACTAATAGGGTAATTACCAAAAATTTCGTGAGATATAGACAAAACTTGGCCGATCCATTTACAAAAGGTCTTGCAAGAGATTTGGTGTTGAAAACATCAAAAGGAAGGTGTTTAAAGCCAACATAGAAATCGCCTATGATGGAAACTTAACTCAACATGATGAAATTCATTATCTTAAGTTCAATGAGCAATAGTAAATTATACGACGTGATTTGAAGCGCCATAATATTAGTCTGAACAACTAATATCATATTCATTCCAAGAAGAGTGCTTGGTACCTATAATGATATTGTGGTGGTTGTACTAGTACTTAATAGGTTTATAACAGAAGTACTGTTGAAGTGTATAGTTATAGGGCATTTGAAATAAACCTACCTATATGAATGCATGAAGGTGGTGCCGCCTTTTACCAGACTATGGCTTAAGTCTCTGAGAGCATTTCATGAAAACAAGATATAGACGCAAGGAAAATTCACGTGTCGGCTTATGAACTATTTGAGAAAGAAACAAGTGTGTGAAACACATCCGGTATGTTGCATAAGATCGTTGGTTCAACGCTTGGTCAACCATTCCATACTGACGTGCTCTGGTAGGTTATCACTATGTATAGATTCAAGTCCAAAGACGTCTACACTTATGCACAAGTTTTCCAGCAACATATGACAAGAGAAGTTTTATTAAAATTTGGTGGGTGATTGTTAGTGTAAATTTTTATAAAATTATTTGTGTGAGTTATTTGTTTTAAAATAAAAAGGAGAGAAAGAGAAGAGGAAGGATAAGGGATTAGAATAGTCTCACATCTTAGAATATTGCACTACAACAAATATACCCTATTACAACATCAAAAAAACGTTGTAACAAAGGTCTCGCAACGGTTTTACAAACGTAGTATTAGGCCAAGTTATAATAAGGTCAGCATCTTTTACAACTTTTTTTTGATGTTACGAAAAACGTTGTAATAGTCACAACTATAATTATTTATAGATGTTGCAAAATGTGTTTTACAACTCATTTTTAACCGTTGCATAATTTTTTTACAGCTTTTTTAAATGTTGCGAAATATTTACAACTTTTCAAAAAAAAGCAGACTTTTCAACCTATAGTTTTATCCTAAATACTGGTATAATATTGAAAATTTAGAAATTGAAATACATAAACTTCATCAATTGAACTACATAGAGTTCATCGATTCAAACAATACTAACACTTTACATACAATATAACATTCATTTTACATATAATATTCAAAAAGCATAGATTAATTGTTTCATAACATTATATGCATGACATTCCGTCAAAACAAAACTATATATCACCATTCTTGGAAAAATAGAAGATGAAGAAAAGAACATATAAATCCTAATTAAAAGCTCTAAGAGGGTCGACAGGATAGATGTCACTGAATAGAGGTTGATCAATTGTAAGGCTCTCGAGGTTTAGAGCATTTCTAAAGCAATCTAGTACCTATTCAAACAACATTCTATTCCCACCTGCTATAAAATGTAATTCATCCCTGCATATACCCATATGAAACCTTAGTGTTTAAGACGACTTAATGTTATCACATTATAAACAAATTATTAAGAATGAGAAAATCAAAACAAAACTGCATATTGTTGTAACATGGTCAAAATAGTAATCAAATGGTATAACATTCAACTACCTTTCTCCTATAAACATACTCAATTGCTAACAAAGCGAGAGGGTTATTGTACATGAGGTACTGAAGTTAATTAATACTTAAAGCACTTGATGAGTATTTAGTTAACGATTCTTCATTATCATACCTTAAAAATGACTTCTCCGGCCCGGTTAAGAAATATCTGTATTTTGGACCACATATCTATTACTGGAATACCCAAATCTTTAGCAATTGAAATGCTAGCTTGTGCATAATGTTGGAAATGCAGATTACGGATCTTAAGGCAGAATTAACACTAGAGGGGGGTGAATAGTGTTTAATGGATTTTATGTAATTTTTGAAATCTTTTCAAATTAAACACATACATATGCAATTTCACAAACACAGAGATAATCACAGAATTAGATACAGATGCAAATAGTAAATAAAAGCAATAAAGGAAAGAACACAATGGAATTTTATACTGGTTCAGAGTTACCCTACATCCAGTCCCATACAATATCTTATGCATATTTCTTTTCAAATATAATGTCGATATTACAACCTCGATTTCAAGGCCACGAGATACACCCTCCTGTCTCTGAGTTCAAGGCAAACTCTCTTGATTTAACCATGCTACAAGATCACCTAATTGATTTACGGGCTACAATCACACCCAATTGATTTACAGGCCACAATCACATTGTTTCCAATATAACTTTGATAGATAGAGAGACTCGATATACTTCTTTGATTACAAATGATCCTATAACTCTGAATAGCACTGAGATCTTTGAGAGAAAGAGAGTGACAGAGAATCAAACTGGAGACGATCGAGTTTGATTCACTTAGGATTTCGGTAGATTTTTGTTAAAATATAAGAGAATATTTGAGTGGAGAAGAAGGAGTGAAGAAATGAAGAAAAACTAACTTAAAATTCGTTGAAAAAAACTGGTATTTATTGGGGAATAACGGTCATGTCCATTCGTGAAAGGTTATGACGAATAGACACTTCTTTTGAAAATTTGAAATTTAAATTTTACGGCTACCATGTCAACATGGGGGGATGGGGGATGTCGACATGCCTATGATAATTTTGAAAATTGATTTTGCTTCTAAAAAATAATTTCTATTCTAGAACTTGTCAAAACAATTTCTAAACTTTGTGAACCATTTTGAATATAGTATAAACTTATAAAAGTGATTTAAAAAGTAATCTTAAAAATATATAATCTATAAGATAAATGTAATATTAAAAACTAAGTATATAATATATTTCTGAGATTTAAAGCTTATAATATTTAAATGAGGAGATAGTTTTAAAAAAAGAGATGATTTTGAAATCAAAAATATAAAAGATGATAAGAATAGTTTAAGGCTAAAATATTTAAACTAATAAAGATGACTTTAAAAAGATAGTTTTGAAAAAAATAAATCATTTTGAAAATTTCGTGGATTCCATTCCACTAGAGAAGGTCATGGGTTCCATCCCACTAAAGAGGTCGTGGATTCTATCCCACTATTAAAGCGAGATGATGGATTCCATTCTATAATTAAAATCCAAATAAAGATTTTAGTGATATTATGAAGTTTTAACATAAATCTAGACTCTATTACTTATCTTGATATCTTGAACTCTTGAACTCTTGATACTCATGAGTTTTCAGCCTTGATTTCTTCAATCTTGAATTTGTCAGTCTTGAATCTCTATACTCAGTCTTGAATGTTTATACTGTACAGTCTTCATTCTCAGTACCTGCATATATATATATATATCCAGCATATACATATATATCTAGACAAGAATATTAGTATTTATATCTTCTAACAAGTCCTAAAGTTGTTGTCATCAAAACCATCATCTCAAGAACTAACAATCTCCCCGTTTTTAATAATGACAACCTTTGTTTATAAAATCTTCTCCACAAACTTCGATTCTACTCTGACTCCCCCTTATTCCAACAATTCCTCCTTAGTCTACTGACTCCTCCTTAATTTAAGCCTATCTAACCTATTTTATAATTCTCTACCTTTTTCAGCAACAAAAACTAATCCTAAACTACATAACTCCCCCTTAAACTAATACTATGAAACTAAATGCTAATAACGAAGTATAATAAGCGAAAACATAAACCTAATTTTATTACATATGATGTTACATTACATATATATATGAAATATTGACACACATATATACATGTTATAGAACAAATATATATGTTACTATATCTATATTATATATCTCAGTTATAGAACAAATACCTAATTCTCTTCTTAATTTAGTAAAGGTTGATTGATTCAAAGGTTTGGTCAGAATATCAGCTATTTGATTCTCAGTGTTGATAAATTCAAGAAAAATAATCTCTTTACTTATGTTATCTCTGAGAAAATGATGTCTAATGTCAATATGTTTTGTTCTGGCATGATGAGTAGGATTTTTGGATAAATTTATTGCACTTGTATTGTCACAATAAATTGGCGATTTTGAAATATTTAATCCAAAATCCTTTAGAGTCTGTTGCATATAGATAACTTAAGAACAAGTCAAAGCAACAGAGATATATTCTGCTTCAGTTGTTGATAGTGAGACAGTATTTTGCTTTTTACTAAACCAGAAAACCAGAGAATGTCCTAAAAAGTGACAAGTTCCGCTTGTACTTTTTCGGTCTGATTTACAACCAGTATAGTCAGCATCACAATATGAGATTAAATCAAATGAATCATTTTTAGGGTAAAATAGGCCATAGTCTAAAGTTTGTTTAACATATCTTAGGATACGTTTAATAGCTTTTAAATGGGTTTCTTTGGGTTGAGATTGGTACCTTGCATAGAGACAGACACTATGCATGATATCAGGCCTACTCGTAGTTATATAGAGTAACGATCCAATCATTCCCCTGTATAGTTTTTGATCGACATCTCTTGACATAACTTCTTTATTCAAGGCTTCATTGGTTGCCATAGAAGTGGGTTTTCCACTCGCAGTGGTCATACCAAACTTACTAATTAGATCTGTAGCATACTTTTCTTGACTAATGAAAATACCACTATCTAATTGTTTTATTTGCGATCCTAAAAAGAAAGTAAGTTCACCCATATGACTCATCTTAAACTCTTTTGTCATTATTTCAGAAAACTATTTGTTCATTTCATTGTTTGTTGATCCAAAAATTATATCATCTACATAAATCTGTACTAATTGGATATCATTTTTGTTCCATTTAATAAAAAGAGTATTATATACTTTACCAATTTCAAAATTTGATGGTGATAGGTAAGATCTTAGTCTATCATACCAGGTTCTAAGAGCTAGTTTCAGACCATATAAAGCTTTCTTTAATTTGTAAACATGATTTGAAAACTTTTCATCTTCAAAAAGTGGGGGTTGTTCAATATAAACATCCTCTTTAACAAAACCATTTAAAAATGCACTTTTGACATCCATTTGAAATAATTTGAAATTTTTGTGGTTTGCGAAAGCAAGTAGAATTCAAATGGCTTCTAATCTTGCTACGGGTGCAAAGGTTTCATCATAGTCTATTCCTTCTTCTTGACAATAACCTTGCGTGACTAACCGAGCTTTATTTCTAGCGACCTCACCTTGTTCATTCATTTTATTTTTATAAACCCATTTAGTTCCTAATATAGTTTTGTCCTCAGGTCTAAAAAAAAGTTCCCATACATCATTTCTGGTGAATTGATTCAGTTCTTCTTGCATAGCAAGAATCCATAAATCATCAGATGATGCTTCCTTTGGATTCTTGGGTACAATAGTTGATATAAAATCTACATTACTCATCTTGTTTAGTTGATTTCTAGTTCTAACAACAGATTTTATATTTCCTAGTATATTTTCTATAGGGTGATCTTTTTATTAGGATGAATAGTTTCACAATATGTTTCGTTTGATTCATTATTTAGAGTAACAAAATCATCTTCCTTATTTATTTGAACAAAATCTTTGAAATTTTCATCAAAAGATACATGCATTGTTTCTTCAATGGTGCTAGTTTTTAAAATGAATACTCTGTATGCTTTACTTCTATTAGAATTTCTAATAAAGATTCCTTTGTCGGATTTAGGATCAAATTTATCCAAATTGTCCTTTGTATTTCAAATATAGCATTTACTTCCAATAACTTTAAAATAAGATACCTTTGGTTTCTTATTGAAAAGAAGTTCATATGGTGTTTTATTGGTTAGAGGTTTAATTATAATCCTATTCAAAATGTAACAAGCTATAGCGACTGCTTCAACCCAAAAATTTCTTCATAATTTACTATCTAAAAGCATAGTTCTTGCACACTTTTGAATTGTCCTATTTTTACGCTTTACCACTCCGTTTTGTTGTGGGTTCTTGGAAAGGAAAAATTATGAGTTATTCCTTTTTTATTACAGAAATTCTCAAAATTTTCATTTTCAAATTCTCCATCGTGATCACTATTAATAGTTTTGATTTTTAAGAAAAGTTGATTTTGAATTCTTTTTGCAAAAGTTTTAAATAAATCAAAAGCATCACTTTTAAGTTTCAGAAAAATTGTCCATGTAAATCTAGAATAATCATCTACAATTACAAAAACATATTTACTGTGATTTATTGATTGAATTTGAGATGGACCAAACAGATCTAAATGAAGTAACTCAAGGGGTTTTGAAGTTGAAATCATATCTTTTAATTTGAATGAACTCTTCCTAAGTTTTCCTAATTGACAAGCATCACATATACTATCTACTTTAATATCCATTTTTGAAAGACCTCTTACTAGATCAAGTTTTGAAAGTCTAGTTCAGAGTTTGAAATTCAAATGCCCAAATCTTTTATGCCAAATCCAAGGGTCACTTGTATTAGCCAAAAGACATAGGTTATCATTTGAGATTTTCATACTAAGAATATAAATATTTTTCTTCTTAATTCCTTCAAAGATAATATTTGATTTATTATCTTCGATGTGACACTTATCCTTTTCAAATTTAATTTTCTAGCCCTTATCACATAGTTGACTTATGCTAAGTAAATTGTGTTTTAGATTCTTAACTAACAGAACATCAGAAATAGTAGGAGTTTTAGAGTTACCGACATTGCCGATGCCAATCACATATCCTTTTGAGTTGTCTCCAAAGTTGACCAGTCCTCCATCTTCATAAATTATGTCATTCAGTATCTCCGGATTGCCAGTCATGTGTCTTGAACATCCACTATTAAGTATCCATTTGTTTTTCTTGATTTGCACCAATTGTCCATTGAGTGTTGATTCTTCAAAAGCCATATAACACATCTGTTCATGCACAACATACCAATTCGGTAGATAACTTGATTTTCTATAATAACAATATGCAGACTTATGAGACGTTGAAGATTTGGGCAGTTTTGAACTAGTGTTAATAGAATCTCCAAAAATTGCCATTTTAAACTTTTTCAAAATTCAGATTATGATAACTTTGAAAACCAATGGCTCTGGTACCAAATGTTGGAAATGCGGATTACGGATTTTAAGGCAGAATTAACACTAGAGGGGGGATGTGAATAGTGTTTAATGGATTTTATGGAATTTTTGAAATCTTTTTAAATTAAACACATACAGATGCAATTTCACAAACACGGAGACAATCACAGAATCAGACACAGATGCAAATAGTAAATAAAAGCAGTAAAGGAAAGAACACACCAAAATTTTATATTGGTTCGGAGTTACTCTACATCCAGTCCGACACAATTTCTTTTGCAGATTTCTTTTCAAATATAATATCGATATTACAACCTCGATTTCAAGGCCATGAGATACACCCTCCTGTCTTCGAATCTAGGGCAAACTCTCTTGATTTAACCGGGCTACAAGATCACCTAATTGATTTACGGGCTATAATCACACCCAACTGATTTACAGGCCACAATCACACCGTTTCCAATATCACTTTGATAGATAGAGAGACTCGATATACTTCTTTGATTACAAATGATCCTATAACTCTGAATAACACTGAGATCTTTGAGAGAGAGAGTGACAGAGAATCAATCTAGAGACGATCGAGTTCGATTCACTTAGGAATTCGGCAGAGTTTTGTTAAAATATAAGAGAATATTTGGGTGAAGAAGAAGGAGTGAAGAAATGAAGAAAAACTAACTTAAAATTCGTTGAAAACAACTGGTATTTATAGGAGAATAACGGTCATGTCCATTCGTGAAAGGTTATGACGAATAGACATTTCTTTTGAAAATTTGAAATTTAAATTTTACGGCTACCATGTCGACATGGAGGGATGGGGTATGTCGACATGCCTATGATAATTTAGAAAATTGATTTTGCTTTTAAAAAATGATTTCTATTCTAGAACTTGTCAAAACAATTTATAAACTTTGAAAACCATTTTGAATATAGTATAAACTTATAAAAGAGATTTAAAAAGTAACCTTAAAAATTTATAATCTATAATATAAAAGTAATATTAAAAACTAATTATAGAATATATTTTTGAGATTTAAAGCTTATAATATTAAAACCAGGAGATAGTTTTAAAAAAAGAGATGATTTTGAAATCAAAAATATAAAAGATGATAAGAATAGTTTAAGGCTAAAATATTTAAACTGATAGAGATGACTTTAAAAAGATAGTTTTGGAAAAAATAAATCATTTTGAAAATTTCGTGGATTCCATTCCACTAGAGAAGGTCATCGGTTCCATCCCACTAAAGAGGTCGTAGGTTCCAACCCGCTATTAAAGCGAGAAGGTGGATTCCATTCCATAATTAAAATCCAAAAAAGATTTTAGTGATATTATGAAGTTTTAACATAAATCTAGACTCTATTACTTATCTTGATATCTTGAACTCTTGAACTCTTGATACTCATGAGTCTTCAGTCTTGATTTCTTCAGTCTTGAATTTGTCAGTCTTGAATCTCTATACTCGGTCTTGAATCTTTATACTGTACAGTCTTCATTCCGCGCCAGTACCTGCATACATACATACATACATATATATATATATATATATCCTGCATATACATATATATCTAGACAAGAATATTGGTATTTATATTTTATAACAAGTCCTAAGGTTGTTATCATCAAAACCATCATCTTAGGGACTAACACATAAGAGCCTATAGATTCATTTGTTCCCTCTGACGTACTTGAAGTGCTATCTCCGTAAGGATTTCTGCATTATATTTTATTTGTTTCCTCTTGAGAAATGTATATGTGTGAACAAACAGCATCATTCGGTATCATGTGCATGAAGCCATATTTTGTTATAGATCTCCAACGCAATGTCATAATTCGTAACACATACATTGGATACCATAAAAGAGTGAAAATTGAAAAATGTATAAGGGGGTTCAAGTTACAACAGTCAATGCGGACTAGACTCTTCTTAAACAAGGATCCAACAGCAGCTCCCACAATTTTTGCTGCAACCATCGTAATCCTGCATGTAGCCGGTCTAATTTGCTTTAATAAACAACTCAAAATGCAACAATTTGTAAAAACCATACCCATATGTAACATATGAGGAATACCCAAGTCAAGGAATGGAGAAAACAAGTATATGATATCAAACTATTAAATAAAAAACTCACTAAATGTTGAAGCACCAGCCTGTAGCTAAACCCAAATAAAGGAATATCTAAAACTAGTACCTGAACTAAAAGAGGGCGTATGTCACAGAAAATGGATCGAATCTTAAAGTAAGTGGAGCTCCGAAGCTCTTAGATACTTCCATCTAACTTCCTTTTCTTGCTTTCATTTTCTCTTTCACTTTGACCTTATTTTCAATTTTAAAATAAGGGACTGTTGCTGCTTGGACTTCGGGCTTCTTGTCTTCTTCATCTTTCCTTGGCGGAGCAGTGGGCGAACTTGGATTTTGGGATTTAGATCCGATATTTTTCATTTCTGGTACTGGTGGGTTTTGAATTGTAGAATATGAAACGTCGGTCTTGATTTCGTTTCCCTTTTTAAGTTGAATTGGAAATCCAACAACTACAATGTAGATTGTATTTCTATTGTTAACTATGGGATTGCAACGAAATCCAAGTTGCAAGTTGAAAATGAGTTTCAGTACCTGTTGTCTAGATGGTCCGGGCTTGGAAGCTAGAAGCCTACTACAGTGGTTTCAGAGGTTACGATATAAGGATGCGGCTGCCACGGTTGTCAAACCAGCTCCAGATCCACAACTCAAAACGTGGTAGGAGTAACTCGCATCACGTTGTTGAAGTGCTGATGGATTTGGGGTTTGATTATGTTTAATGGGTTTGGATCAAAGGAGATGCAGCTAAGGTTTTGTGATAAAGATTTTAGTTTTCAATTTGAATTTGGATTTAAGAAGGGGTGCGGTAGGGGAAGAACATAGCTGAAAATTTGGATGGATCGCCAAAATTTTGGATTTGGCGCCAACAATTTGGATTTGGAACCAAAATAAATTTGTATATATATAGAAAAAGAGTTATAAAATAAAATACATATATGCATATGGAAGAAATACTTTATACAATACAAAAGTTGTAACACATTTTGCAATGTAATTATTAACTATTTACAATTATTATCAAATATTACATCTTATTTATTATTTAATAATTATTAATTATTACTTATTTCTTCTTAATTATAATTGAATTAATTATTAAATGTTAATAATTTTGTACATGCTATTAGTTATTAATTATTTATTGTAACTATTAATTATTATATGTATAATATTAATTATTATTAATCAATATTGATTATTAAATATTATCAATTTCAATTTTTTTATTAATTACTAACATTGATTATTAATAATTATTACATATTTAATAGTACTTATTAATCAATAATAATTAATTATAAATTATCGAATATACTATTAAATAGTAAATTATTTATTTTTATTAATTATTAATTATTAAATATTAAAAAATATTACATTATTAAATGTTAGTTATTAAAACTGTAAATTAATTATTTAATATTAACTATTAATTATTAAGTATTAATAATTAATTATATTTATTAACTATTAAATGTAATTAATAAATATTCACTATAATTTACTATTTATTAATAATTAACTATAATAAATTATTAAATATAAAAAATAATCATCGATTGCAGATAATAAATAGTAAGTATAAATTATTTATTAATAATTATTAATTGTAATAAATTATAAATAATAACCTATATAGGGCGTCATTAATAATTATTAATTATAAATTACCATTTATAAATTGTTAAGTAAGTATTAGTTAATTGGTATTAATTATAACTTACTAATTATTAATTATTATAATATTTAAAGCAAACAGATATATTCAAAAAAAAAATGTTAATTCGGTCATTTCCTCTAGCGAACGTTTCCTCGAAATTTTTTACAAAGTAAAACAGCTTTTATGGTAGTAAATTAATATTTACAACATTTAAGGAAAAATGTTGTAAAATACAATATTTTTTTAAAACGGTTTTGTAATAAAACACTACAAAATGGGCTTGGTTTTGTCATAAGTCCTAGCGACGACTAAAAAAGGCCAGCCGTCGTCGGTCGTCATCGGCCGTCACTAATTGCGGTTATACAGGTTTGGCCGAGTGCAGCTTTCATCACTTCATTTCCCCCAATTCCCCCAAATCAATTTGCTGCCACCTTCAACCCCGCCTCCAACCAACTACTGCCGACGCCAACCGCCTCCAGAAGCCGTCACCGCCCTCCGGTGCTGCTCCGTCCCCTCCTTCTTCTCCGATTTCTCAATTTCTAGGTATAATTTCTAAACCTTAATTTCTAAAAATAATTTGATTATGGGTTTGAATATGTTAGAATAATTGATATTAGATTATGGTAATAGTTTATTAGTTCGATTTGCAAATCATATCTTGAAGAAGAAACTTCATTCTTTTTCTCTCATTACTTCAGTGACGTTGTGAACTTACAGTTTGTAAGCGTTCCTCGTAATGATGAAGTCGTTGAACAAGATTCTTCTCAAACAATGTTATCTATTTTAGACAACATAGTCGACCTGTTGGAAAATGTGCGGAAATATGGTTAGATGATAGAGATTACCATGTAGCACACACATATGTTCTTCTAAATTGTGCTAAAGTTGCACCATTTGTTATGTAATAATAAATTCATAAATAATTCACTTATACGTACATATTAATTATAACCCATATTACATATTTGCAGTATCTACGAATCACAACATCCATCTGGCGATCTCAGTAAAAAAATTGCTAAATGGTTTTCGAACTACGTTTATGATCCAAGAGACTGTGTCGTTGATGAAGGTTTACTACATCTTGCGATCGGATCAAAAAGAAATGTAAAGACTTATCCAATATTCTTCGTTAATGGATTTAAGTTCAACACGAAAGATTACGGGGCTAAAAAATTAACATACAACAGTGGGGTATTTGTCAAAAGTAGTGATGATCCAGATGAGCATATAAAAGATTTTTACGGCGTTTTAACACAGGTTCTACAGTTGACATATTATGTAGAACTTGCAGAAAAAGTTTTTTTATTCAAATGCAATTGGTTCGGTAATGTTCCTGGTTCTGGAATCAACCTGCACAAAGATTTTAAGCTTATTGAAATAAAGCATACCTCACATTACTATAAGTATGATCCTTTCGTATTAGCCAAGAAAGCATTACAAGTTTATTTTGCTCTGTATCCATCCTTTAAAAGAGATAAAGCGGATTGGTCGGTTGTTTTTAAAACAAAACCAAGGTTTACGTTTGATGTAAATAATATTTCAGACGAAGCAGTGTATCAAGCGGATTTTGAACCAAATACAGAAATAATAATAACCGATGACATTGATCTAGGGCCGTTGAATGATGAATCGAATGTTTTATTAGATGCATTTGAAAGTACCGAAGAAACGAGATAGAGTACGAGACTAAGTCTGAATCAGAAAACGACGAAGACTGAAAACTCTGAATATTTGCATCGCTTGTTGTATAATGTATTATTCTTAGCTGCATATTATTTTGAGCTACGTATTAATAATGATGACCATGTTCTGAGCTATATACTATTCTATTTTGAAATTTCTATATTTGTATTCATGAGATCTTGTCCCATTTATTATGATTTAGTGGAAGTTTTATGTGATGATTACTGAAATATGCTTTGTACTAATAAATTTATGTCTTTTCATTCTGTGATATTATTTCTCTGTGATAGATATGTCTGACAGGAGACGTAGTTAGAGATCCGAGTCTTCTCCATCTTCCGGTGCGGGTGCCAGTGGCACTGCAGCGGATTTACCACACCGGATTTACGCCCACTAGCGGAGGTAGTTCCGAAAAGCGCCAGGTAAATATCAAATTTATTTGAAGTAATTTTTTAAAAATTTATTAAATATTTACATCAAAATTTGTACAGGGGATTTGAGATGGAGCCTTCGGATTTCATCCTATAAGTTTCCAGGAAGGCGTTTATGAGTAGGATGTCCGGTTGTTGGCCTCATTGGGACGACATCCCACCACATATCAAGAATGCTATTTTAGCTGATGTACCCGTAAGTATAAGTTTAAATTTCAGTTGAAAATTAATATAATATAGATAATTCAAACTAATTTCAATATGCAGGCAGCCGTGCGTGTAGATCTAGAGGATATGGACATTTTTACCAATCATTGGAGTAAAAGGATGAGAAAAAATTACAAGGACACTCTGTCTAAGGCTAAAAATGCTTGTCCTTAATGATAATGTTTCATATTCCTTTATTTTACTTTTAAATTGAATATTTATCGTGTCTAACAATTGTTCGTAAATGCAGGAGAGGTACGAAGCGTAGCGGGCTCGAGTAGAGCAGTCCACCGGCCGGGCAGAGGTTACGTTTAAGGAGTCGAACTGTATTTGGGATGTCATTATTGATCCGCATTCGCGAAATAGGCGGTACAATTATGGAAATCAGGAGGTAAATTTCTTCATTTACTAATATATAAATTCACACATGCAAATGAATTTAAACTTAAGTGAACAAATTATAAATTGAATAAGGAAGTTGAATAATTGAAATAAATAAATTACAACCAATGTACAATAGTTAATTATAAATATTAGTCGCATAATTAATCAACTATTTTTGTTCATACTGTTTATAATGCTCATAAATTATAACTAAATATCAATTATTTCACATGCGTTAATATCCCAAAGGGCTTACAGGAGATCCCAAGCTGAGGAGGAGATTGCTCAAATGAAAAAACAGCTGGAGGAGATAAACGATTGGAGGAAGAGCGTACTGGCGCAATAGCTGGACGAGCATATTGCAGCTTACTTGGCACAGCATGGGACGATGCCTAGAAAGGACGGGTCAGACGACGACGATGAGTAGGTATACTTGTGTTTCTGACCGATTTTCATCATCTTGTTTTCCAGTCAAGTGACATTTGTGTAAATATTTGATACATGTTGGTTGGTTGTTGTGTTTGATGGGTTAGTGGACATTTGTGTACATATGTGATTGATGGATAGTATTTGGTTGTATTGTTACATTGTTTGATGGATTTGGGTGGTTCCGTTTGATTGGTATTGGTCGTTTGATGGATAGTATTTGGATTTAGATAGTATATATATGATTATTTGTGATATGTGTGAGATTATATGATGGATGGAGTGGTATTGGTTCTGAAATTGAATGTATATGTATTGGAAAGTGATTTGAATATGGTTGTGTGGTTGGATTGACTGAAAGACAGAATTGGACCTGGAAATTTATTCCAAGTTAGCGACGGCTTATTTACCCATGTTAGCAACGGCTAGTGACGGTTAGTGACGGCGTGTGGCGCCATACCTGTTTTAACTAATTTTTCACGTGTCTGCCTAGGCGTCGCCACCCGTCGCTTTACTGTGTGGTGGCGACCTAAATAGCGACGGCTTTTCGCGATGGCCGACGACGGCCTGCGACGCCTTTTAGCCATCGCTAAAGCCGCCTTGTTTTGTAGTGAAAGTATTTAGAAGGGTATTACTACAACGTTTCAAAAAAGTTTTTTTTTAAATTACGATTTTTACAACGTTTGCTCTAGAAACGTTGTAAAAAAAACCTTGTTTTTTACAACGTTTACTGTAAAATCACTGTAAAAGTAATTTTACAACATTTTCGAAAAAACGTTGTAAAAACAAGCTATTTACAAGGTTTTCTATAAAATCGTTGTAAAAAAGAGGGATTTTACAACATTCTTTAAAAACGTTGAAAAAGAGTTTTTTACAACGTTTTAGAAAGAAACGTTGTAATAGATGTTTTTTGTTGTACTATTGGAAATTATATCTGTTTAAATATGGGTTTCTCAAGGGAAGATCGAACCCTTTGGACATCCAATGCTTGCTCTTTTGTAAGGAGGGAAGCCACGCACAACCAACACACGCATGCCACCCTCAACCGATCGAGTGGACCGTGTTTGAGTTTGGGTTTGGGTTTGGATTCATATTAAATTTTTGGATAGGAATTATTTTAGCTACAACGGACCAAATTTGAACTCGTTAACAAAAATTAAATAGACAGAAACGGTGGGAGATTTGACTGTTACAAATGACAGAAAATGCAACTATTTGAATTGGCGAAAGGACGTGACTGTTTGAAACATATGTAAATGGCGGGAGACGCGATGTTTGAAACGAAAAGACGTCTCTCTTCACAACTATAAATAGCAACACCCGAAAACTATTTCAAGTTAGTTCTTCTCCCTGAAAATGTTTCAAAGCACTTCCTTTTCTTGAAAACAGAAACGCCTAAAAACGTTGCAAATTCAAGTTTCTCATTTTCTTCTCCTCTCCTATTTTTTTCAAAACTATTTCAGGTTTGTGATACTGTAGATCACAAACTCGATACCCTTGTCACTGCAATCAATTTATAAGATAATTTGAATCGATTTCAACGATGTTATCGCAATCGATTAAAGACAATACTTATCTCGACTACATTGTATTTTGAAAAACGATTTGCCTAAACTCACAACATCCATTTGTTTGTTTAACGAGTAGTGACACAAATAACATCCTAAGGAAAACGTTATCAACGTGCCTTGGAGCGATATCTACAGATTTGATTTTATCACTGCTATGTTACTTCACCAGAAATACGAAATATACACCAACATTTGTTTGGCACTTCACTAGAAATATAGAAATATACACCAATATTGGTGTATATTTTTATTCCGCTAAAGCATTTTAAATATCTTTTGTATGCCATTTGATGTACATATATTTTTTTAGTCTAGAAGGTAAAGATTTGTTACTTCATCATTCTGCAAAATGAAATGAGATGTAAAGATTTACTGTGTTTGATGCCTTAAAGGCGCATCATGGTTTACTTTATTTTATTTTTAAAGGTTTTTGGCTTCCGAATTTGGATTTGATGTTCTTAACGTACGAAAATATCTTTTAGAGTCTGATTTTCTTATGCATGTCATATATGGTAAAGTTGATTGCTAATACAAAATAAAACGATGAATAGTCATGTCACTACAGCAAATATCGTTTTGCACCAAATAAATCTATTATTTCTCACATCTTTGAATTATCTGTTCAAAAAATGGTACTTCTTATCTTTACTGTTTGGTATTTCTTCGCTTTTAACCTTTTTAGGCATTAATTTTTTCTTTCTTTCTGTAGATCTGTATTCATATATGTTCGTTTTTGTTCATTAAAAAAAAAATGAAATAACCAATACCCACATGCCCGGCCCAACCGGTCACGTTGCCCTAGTTCGAACTTATAAAAATTGATCTAAAAATTTGCAACTTTCCATACTTGAACTTTGGTTGCTTGATTTAAAGGACAACAACCTAACCACCTCACTACATTGTCAATTAATTTGATTATTATATAACTCATTTTTATCTAAATAAATGACTGAACCCATCACCACCACCACGTCGTTGCCCCCGTCAGGTCGGTTGCCCTAGACGGCTGTCTTGTCCGTCTTGCCCTGGGCCGGACCTGAATACCCATTGTTAATAGCAACTTAGAAGCTTATGTCAAAGTGAAATATGTTTTCCATCTTGAATTATCAGTAAATCAATAAGTTCTGACTGCTATGTATGATTGGAATGTGAATACTCACACATTTATCCATAAATATACACGTAGACATTCATACACAAACAAACACACGTCACTGGTGGTTGAAACAGTTGGTTAGACATATGTGTATTATATGCATACATCTATGTATATGCTGGCGCTTTTAGTTTATTATATGTTATGTACCTGACTAACAGACAGGTATATGCAATTAAACATGTGTACGCATAATTTTATAATTTTGACCCGTCTTTGAATAGTTTCACGTATTGTGCATATACCAGCTGCATGCCATTAATGGATAAGTAATTATAAGTTTGAAACGACTATTAGTTCAAATGGCTTATGCTATATAATATATTTTATCTATCATCTTTATTATAATAATAATTGTAATAGTTTTGGTGTCACACTTTTTTAGTATCAACGTGAACTATTAAAAATGCTCATATATATATTATCAAATCTTAATCACTGAAAAATAGGATTTTGTATTAAACATTTTTTACAAATTCAAACGCCTCTAAAAATAGGATCTAACAATTAAACATGCTTTACAAATTCGAAACGCTTTTAAAAATAAGATCAAAACTCTTTAATAATAATAGTTATAATAGCTTTGTTGTCACACTTTCTTTGTATCAACGTGAACTACCAAAAACGCCCATCTATGTATTATCAAATCTTAATCGCTTAAAAATAGAATTTCATATTCAACTTCTTTTACAAATTTAAGTACCCCTAAAAGTAGGATCTAACAATTAGACATACTTTACAAATTCAAAATGCTTCTAAAAATAGAATCTAAATTAAACTTTCTTTACAAATTCAAAATACTTCTTTACAAATCTTAATATCGTTTGAAAATATAAAAAAAACCATTTTTTACTTATTTAAACATATACAATTTATGAAAAAATCAATTCATGCGCGAAGCGCGTGCCATAACACTCGTAACCATAAATGGATAAAAAAATCATGCTACTTTAATTTTTCCTTTATTATTACTCTTGGAATTCCCACGATTTTTTTTACCGTAAATTCCGAGTTCCCTAATGCACCTCTTTAATTGGTGCCTCTAAGGTTCTAAATATGTTTTAACTAGTACTATTGGTTTTTGTTACTAATTTCCTACTTTTAATGCTCATACTACATTTTTTAAACAAACTTTTTTCTACCTTCTTTATTAAGCCTTTTTTATTCCAACCATCAAACATTAAGCCTTTTTATGCCATTAATTTTACTCGATATTTATATCCAAAATAATGTAAAATTAAAAGGACACACTACTAGAATGGTTTCAGTTTGCGACAGTTCTTGGCGACGGTTTGTGTCGGCTAAAAAAGACGGTCATCGCTAGCCGTCGTCTATCTGAATATACCCCGCGAACTAGAGAACATTTCAGCATTTCCCTCCACCCCCTTTTCTTACCTCCTTCTCAATTTCATTCCCAGCCGCCTCCAGCCGCCTCAAGCTGACGCCGACGACCCCTTCCCGCAGCGCACTCCTTCCTCCTTCTCTTTATCCCATTTTTTGAGGTATATTGTTTTAAACCCCATTTATAAAAATTTTAGTATTTTTGGTTTGAATATGTTAGATTAATTGGTATTAGATAATGATATAGTTTATTAGTTGATTTGGAGATAAAATCAACTTAATTTAGAAAATTTAGTTGATTTAGAGATAAAATCAACCTAATTTAGAAAATTTAGTTGATTATTGATTTGAAATTGATGATTATTGTGTATTAGTTGATTATAATAGCGTGTTAGTTGATTTGGGGATGTTAGTAAGTGGTTTGATTGTTTAATTTGTAATTAAAAATTAGGGTTTATTTAAAATTCGAAAATTAGTATTATTGATTAATATGCATATTGATAAGTTTACGCGAATGTTGGTTACAGTGGAAAACGATGTTTGTTATAGTTTACGTGTAAATTACTGTCTAATTATTGATTAATATGCTCCTAAGTAGGTACGGTTAAACATAAGTAATATTCTTTAATTAATTAGTGTGTGTTAATTATTACTATTGGCGCTTAGTATAAAATTAATTTATTTTAATTTGTTATTATTAGTGCTAACTTCTAATTTTAGCTTACAAAATCTATAAATTAAAATTTTATTAGTTAAAAGAGTTTGAAAATACGTTATAAAGCTATAATTTAGTTAATAAAACGTTAAGAAATATCATACTTAAATCAATTTTGTAAAAAGTTAAGAAATGAAGATAACAACAACGAATATTGTACTGAAATCGATTTTGTAAAAAGTTAAGTAACGAATATAACAATAACAAATATTCTACTGAAATCGATTTTGTAAAAAAAATCAAGAAATAAATATGACAACAACAAATATTTTACTCAAATCGATTTTCCAAAAAGTTAAGAAATGAATATGACAAGAACAAATATTGTACTCAAATCGATTTTCTTTAAACTTAAGAAACGAACATAACAACAAGAAATATGCTACTGAAATCGATTTTCCAATAAGTTAATAAATGAATATAACAACAAATAATGTACTCAAATCGATTTTCTAAAAAGCTAAGAAATTTATATACAAGAACAAATATTGTACTAAAATCGATTATCTAAAAAAATTTGAAATGAATATAATATTGATTTGAAATAAGCGTTAAGTATTATTATAACAAATACAACAACCACAAATTAAAGCCTTTAGTCCCAAAAGGTTTTAATTTATTTTAGAACATACAACAACAAAAATACTCCTCTTGGATGCAAAGTTATGCGTAGAAGAGAAGTGAAGTGAAGTTCTGTCGAAATTAGACAGAAGTGTGGTGTGTGAATTCTTTAGTCCTAAAAGGTTTTACATTATTTTAGAAAATAAAACAACAACAATATATCACTTGGGTGAGAAGTTGTGCATAGAATAGAAGTGAAGTGAAGTGCTGTCGAAATTACTAACCTGTTTTTTTAAATTAGGAACAATGTTCGATTATTTTGTCAACCGTACTTGGATGCATGAAGTCAGAACTGGAATGAAAGGCTCGGTGAAAGAACATTTCTACAATGGTGTACACGAATTTATTAGATTCGCAATATCTAATGATCGAAATAACGAAGAACTTCGTTGCCCCTGTAGTAAGTGTCAACATTTGAAGCATTGAAAACCAGATACAGTTAAAGTACATTTGTATAAATCTGGATTTGTGCCAAATTATTATTTATGAGATCGTCATGGAGAACTTGTTGCATCTACATTAGATCATGTTACGTCAGTGGTCGATGTTGTTATGACGAATCCAATAGAAGGTATGGTGAAAGATGCAGCACGGTCAATGTTCTCTACCGTTCAAGTTGACGATGAAAACGTCAATGTCGAAGAACAACCGAATGTGGGAGCAAAATTTTTTTATGATTTATTGGATGTCGCTAAGAGACCGTTGTGGGATGGCTGTAAAAGTGGAACCGAATTATCAGTAAGCGCTGAATACATCACTATGAAATCAAAATTCAACTTTACAGAAGCTGGATTTACAGTAGTTGTATAAGCTGCAAAATGGCATATGCCACCCAATAATCTGATGTGCGACGGTCATTATAAAGTGAAAACACTTATGTCGACTTTCGGTCTGCCTTACCAAAAGATAGATACATGTATAAAAGGTTGCATGTTGTATTGGAAAGATGACATTAACCTTAGGAATAGCAAAATATGTAATGAGGAAAGATATAAACCAAGAAAGATGAAAGGAAAAGAAGTTCCATACAAGAGAATGCATTATTTACCAATTACCCCTAGACTTCAAAGGTTATATGCGTCTTCAGCCATGGAATATCATATGCGATGGCACAGCGCGAGAATACAGGCAGAGGGAACTTTGACACATTCATCCGTGGAGAAGCACGGAATAAGACATATCCCACATTTGCTGCAGAGAGCCGTAACGTCAAACTTGGTTTATGTATGGATGAGTTTTCGCCATTCTCTCAGTTTGGTAGTAAATATTAATCTTGGTCTGTTATCATTACTCCTTATAATTTACCACCATGGATGTGTATGAAAACTCCATACATGTTTCTCACTATTGTTGTCCCTGGCCCTGATGATCCGACGCAAGGAATCGATGTTTATCTACAACCGTTAATTGAAGAGCTGAAAATATTGTGGTTTGAAGGTGTTTAAACATACGACATTTCACAAAAAAGGAATTTTCGTATGTTTGCTTCTTTGTTATGGACTATTAGTGATTTTCCTACATATGGGATGCTTTCAGGTTGAAGTACGGCCGGTCGTCTAGCCTATCCTTATTGCATGGAAGAAACAAGATCATTTTCTTTACGGTATGGAAGGAAAATTTCTTGGTTTGATTGTCATCGGTGTTTTCTCCATCCCAATCATACTTTTGGAAGAGATAAAAAACTTTAAAGCTAACAGAGAAGAGAGTATGCAACCACCAAAGATTTGGTCAAGCGAAGAAATATATGAAATTGTAAAGGACTACCCGAAGATACATGAAACTGGAATATAGACTGAAATTCCAGGTAAATCGGACATTCATAATTGGTGCAAACAAAGTATATTTTGGGAGTTACCTTACTGAAAAGATCTCCTACTTCGACCTAATATTGATGTGATGCACAACGAAAAAAATGCGTTTGATAACGTGTTTAATACAATTATGAATGTTAAAAGGAAAACTAAGGACGATCTGAATTCAAGACTCGATATAGCACACTTTTGTAAATGTCTCGAACTTCATATGAAGCTCAATGACAATAAAATAACTCAAAGCATGCTATAAGCTAGACAACAAGCAAATAAAACTCGTGCTAAAGTGGGTGGAAGGACTAAAATGCCCTGATGGGATGTCTTCTATGTGAGGAATGCGGAATATGGATCTTAAGGCTAGAATGAACACTAGAAGGGGGGGGTGAATAGTGTTTATAAGAAATTACTAAATCTTTTTGAGTTATTGTTGATTTGTACACAAATGTATGCAATATTCAGACACAGATATAATCACAGAATCAAACACAGATGCAGAAATAAAGTAAATGCAGTAAAGGAAAGAACACATCAGATTTTATACTGGTTCGGAGTTACCCTACATCCAGTCCCGCACAACTAAGTACAGATTTCCTTTCAAAAGCAATTGTACAATTACACCCTCGGTTTCAAGGCTACGAGGTACACCTCCAGAATCAATATCCTCTGGGTAGAGATACTTGATTTCCGGGGCAACAAGTTCACCCAATTGATTTCCAAGGCTACAGTCACACCTTTTCTCGCTTGATTGATTTCCAAGGCTACAATCACACCTTTTCTCGCTAGATAGATTACAAAGAAGCCTATAACTCTGAATAGCACTGGGATCTTGTTGAGATAGTGATAGAGAATCAAACCAGAGATGATCTAGTTAGATTCAATGTTGATTTCGGCAGAGTGATGATAGGATTTTGAATAAGAAAATGTGGAAGAAGAAGAGAAGTGAAAAACCAGAAAATCTGATATAAAATTCATTGAAACCAACCCTATTTATAGAAGAACAACAGCCATGTCTATTCATGAAAGGTTATGGTGAATAAACACTTCTTTTGAAATTCAAATTTTTGGTCCTAACTGACACTATGTCGACATGGGGTACTAGGGCATGTCGACATCCCAAAGGAAATTTTGATGTTTTGTTTTTCTTTGAAAATAACCTTTATCTTATATTAAAACTATTTTAAACTTTATTAATATACTTGACTATAGATAAAATACATAGATAAATATAGAGAATAATATATATAAAATTTTACTATAATTTTATATTTAAATCTAAGTAAATATTAAAAGTTAAATATATTAAAAGATAGTTTAAAACAAATGAAGTTTAAAACAAGGATTTATTTAAGAATAAAATCAAAGAATATTTTTTAAGGCTAAAACATCTTTTTGAAAATCATTTGAAAAGATAATATTTAAGGCTAAAACATTTTGAAAAGCAGTTTTGAAAATCATTTTGAAGTATTTTTGCAAGCTTCTTCCTGCAGAATATCTCATCACATCAGGACTCGAGAACTTGTACAAAACCAGGATGTTCGTGGGTTTGTTAGCCACTTGTCGTAGGTTTGTAAGCTACTTGTCGTGGGTTTGTAAGCCACTAAAAAGGTAGAAATGGGTTCCATCCCAAATGAAAATACGGAATGAAGATTTCAGTGCTATTGTGAAGTTTTAACATAATTCTAGACTCAATACTTATCTTGAAATCTTGAACTCTTGATAATCTTGATATTCTTGATACTCATAAGTCTTCAATCTTGATACCTGCATGGTTAAATCCTGCATATACATATATATCTAAACTATAATGTTAGTATTTATATTTTATAATCTTATTCTAAGGTTGTTGTCATCAAAACCATCAACTCATGGACTAACAATCTCCCCCTTTTTGATGATGACAACCGTTGTTTATAAAATATTACTTCTATCCTAATAGCTCCCCCTAAAACTGATAACTCCCCCTTAATCTATGCCTAACTCTTCTATTTTATATTTCTCCCCCTTTGTCATCAACAAAAAAAAACTAACTCTAAACTATATAACTCTTAGTCTAATATCCTATATGATGATAGTGTTATCATACATAATCAATACTTACTTGTAAACCTAAAACTTAGTCCTAAACTACTAACATTCCTAACCAAGTACCTATAAATACTTATATATAACATATAAAGGAATCATATATAAGAACACACAATATATATATATGTTTATATTTACATTTTCGTACAACATGACAAATATACACATAACGATGAAAAACGAAAAAGAAGAAACTACTGTATCTTTGACAATTGGAGATCTATGGATCGAACAATTTGGATAACGGAAACAGAAATTTCTACGTTGTTTAACCAAGTTTCCGTCCTTGTCAAAACATACTTCGCCAATGCAAATGACTTTTTCGTTGTCTTCCGCATGCTCTTCTTCCATTGGTTCTTCTTCTTCTTCTTCACTTTCCTCTTGTTTATGATCTCCTGAAGAGTCCTCGTCAATCAAGATTGGATTAGCATGATTGTCCATTAGAAATTTTTGCAAATTTCTAAGGATTTTCCCTTGCCTTTCCTGTTCTTTTGCCATTCGGAGTTGCACTATTTGAATTTCAGTCATTAACTGAATTGCATCCTTCAGAGAATCCTCCATTTTTGTCACTCGGGCGAGCGTAGTACGTTGGAATGGACCAGAGGTAGGAGAAGGGAACGAAAAGGTTGATTTTATGTTTGATTTGGAAGAGGAGGCCATTGATAAATTGATTTCAGAAGATAGAACAGAAAGAGAATAGAGAGAATGAAGAAAATTTCGAAAATAAGAAGAATATACAACCAATTATTTGAATTTTGGTGGGAAAAAATTTTAAAATTAAAAAAAACGTTATATGTCGACATGGGTATAGGGGGGATGTCGACATGGTTCTCAATATTTTTACTATTTGATTTATTTTGATTTAATTTTTAATTATACTTTGTTATTTATATTTTATATTTCAGTTAATGAACAAATACCTAATTCTCTTCTTAATTTAGTAAATGTAGATTCATTTAAGGGTTTTGTTAAGATATCAACAATTTGATTTTCAGAATTGATATAGTCATGAGTAATTACTTCTCTACTTATATTATCTTTGAGAAAATGGTGTCTGATATCAATATGTTTAGTTCGAGCATGTTGAGTAGTATTTTTGGATAAATTTATTGCACTAGTATTATCACAATAAATAGGTGATTTTGAGATATTTAAACCAAATTTTTTTAAAGTTTGTTGCATATATATTACTTGAGAACAAGCCAAAGCAGCAGAAATATACTCTGCTTTAGTTGTTGATAGAGAAACTGTGTTTTGCTTTTTACTAAACCAGGAAATCAGAGAATGCTCTAAATAGTGACAAGTTCCACTTGTACTTTTTCGGTCTGATTTACAACCAGCAGCATAATCAGCATCACAGTAAGATATTAAGTCAAACGAATCATTTTTAGGATAAAATAAGCCATAATCAAAGGTGTGTTTAACATATCTTATAATACGTTTTACAGCTTTTAAGTCAGTTTCTTTAGGTTGGGATTGAAACCTTGCACAGAGACAGACACTATGCATGATATCAGGTCTACTCGCAGTGATATAGAGTAGTGATCCAATCATTCCTCTATATAATTTTTGATCTACATCTTTCGAGAGATCTTCTTTACTAAGGTACTCATTGGTTGCCATGGGAGTGGGTTTTCCACTCGCAGTAGTCAAACCAAATTTACTAACTAGGTCTTTCGCATATTTTTCTTGACTAATAAAGATACCATTATCTAATTGTTTTATTTGTAATCCTAAAAAGAAGTTTAATTCACCCATATGACTCATCTCAAACTCTTTTTTCATTATTTCAGAAAATTCTTTATTCATTTCAAAATTAGTTGATCCAAAAATGATATCATCTACGTAGACTTGTACTAGTTGAATATCATTTTTATTTCTTTTAATAAAAAGAGTATTATCTACTTTACCTATTTCAAAATTTGATTATAACAAGTAAGATCTTAGTCTATCATACCAGGCTCTAGGAACTTGCTTTAGACCATATAGAGCTTTCTTAAGTTTGTAAACATGATTTGGAAATTTATCATTTTCAAAAAGTGGTGGTTGTTTAACAAATACTTCTTATTTTACAAAACCATTTAAAAATGCACTTTTAACATCCATTTGAAATAATTTGAAATTATTATGATTTGCGAAAGCAAGTAGAATCCTAATGGCTTCTAATCTTGCTACGGGGGCAAAGGTTTCATCAAAATCTATTCCTTCTTCTTGACAATAACCTTGAGCGACTAACCGGGCTTTATTTCTAACAACCTCTCCTTGTTCATTCATTTTATTTTTATAAACCCATTTAGTTCCAATTATTGTTTTATTTTCAGGTCTAGGAACAAGTTCCCAAACATCATTTCTAGTGAATTGATTTAATTCTTCTTGCATAGCCAAAATCCATGAATCATCAGTTGATGCTTCTTTTGGATTTTTGGGTTCAATAGTTGATATAAAAGCTACATTACTCATTTGACTTAGTTGGTTTCTAGTTTTAACAACTGATTGCATATCTCCAAGTATATTTTCTATAGGGTGATCTTTTAAAAGTTTAATCCTTTTATTTGGATGATTTAATTCATTATTAGTTTCAGTTGACTCTTGGTTTTGAGTGATTAAATCCTCTTCATCATTTATTTCTTCAAAATTTTCAAAATTTTCATCAAATGAAACATGCATTGTTTCTTCGATGGTATTAGTTCTTAAATTAAATACTCTGTATGCTTTACTTCTATTATAGTATCCGATAAAGATACCTTTGTCGGATTTAGGATCAAATTTACCTAAGTTATCTTTTGTATTTAAAATTGTTGGGTAGATTCTCAACACCGGTCCAAAGCTTCGCCGAACCAACCTGCTTCGCATGCAACGACCCTACCGAACCAACTCATCCCCATGCTTTGCCGAACCAACTCAGGTACAAACTCCACCGAACCAACTCAGGTACAAACTCCACCGAACCAACTCAAGAACAGCTCCACCGAACCAACTCAAGAACAGCTCCACCGAACCAACTCAGGTACAAAATCCACCGAACCAACTCAAGAACAGCTCCACCGGACCAACCACTTACCCAAGCAGTGCCGAACCAATCTTCTCCCCACCACAACCGGACCAAGTCGCCTCCCTACTGGCATTCAACTCCTACCACCGAATCAAGGGAGGCCGAACCAAGACGCACCAGGCCAGATTACGTCAGCCCAGGCCCGCCAGCTGCTATACACCTCCAAAGACCCCTACCCCCAGCCTCACTCTATAAATAGAGGGGCAGGGGTACTAAAATGGGGACAAGTTTGAGAGCTCAAGCACGGAAGGAACTTTCAAACAACTTTCTTTTACTCGTACCAAAGCTTTGTACTTGTAATCATAACAAAGGAAGAGAAATAACATATAAAGTGGATGTAGGCACATTCTGGCTGAACCACTATAAATCTGCGTGTCTTTTTACAATTTAGCCCCTGTTTTTCATATATTTGCATAAACCTCCAAAATCATTAAGAACAACCTAAGATCTACTAAATCATATAACTTTGAGGTGTTTGTCCATTTTTTGTGCAAACATTTTTGGTGCTTTCACTGAGAAAATAGAAACTCGAAGCTTCAGCTTCATCCACTTAACAGTTTTCCTAACAGCATCATTCGCCACTCAGAAAACATGCCTCCCAAATAGAGAAAAGATGTTAATAAAGGAAAAAACATCGCATCCAGCAGTCTTCCAGATCCAGCTGTCACGAATCAAGGAAATCATCCTCCTCCAGCAGTAGAAACAAATGAAGGACAGGATAACCCAACCACTCCTGCTACAGGACAGCCTGCAGCCATTACTAGGGCAGATCTAGACAGGGTTGTGGCTGAAGTAACTAACCGCTTCACATCCCAGGAAGAAGCTTTGGTGGACCATCTCATGTCACGCTTAAGGGACGCTGAAGAATCCAACCGCAACACTGAATCATGGGGCGAGTCCCAGTCTGGAGGATCTCAGAGACAACAAAGATCTTCCTTCTTCGAAGGAGCTAATGGCAGAAGTAGCCATGGTAGGAGCCGAGACCGAGCACAGCCCGAAGTTAGGCATGAGGAAACGTTTGGTACCGAACCCAACGGGGGAGGTACCGGACGGAGGTCAACTGTAGCTGAGCCTGTCATACTGCCTAACCACGGAAACGCCAGTGAACGGGGCCGAGCTAAAGTCCAGCCCGAAGTTGGACCCGAGGAAGTGCTTAGATCAGAACCCGTCAGGGGAAGATCAAGGCAAGGGCTAACTGTAGCTGACCCTAGCATGCTCCCAGAAGATCAAAGGCAGCCACTGGAAAATATGAGGTATGATAGACGATACCATCCCTACAGGTCATCTGGACGGAATCAATCCCACAGAACAGAACCAAACTCATTTCTATCTGCTCCAAGTTCTGATGAAAGGATGGCACGCTTATTCAGAGAGTGTGTCCAACGGGAGCAAAGAGATCGAGGGATAGGTGCTAGGGTAACCAGCCCTTTCGCCCGCAATATCGAAATTGCTATCACCCCCCGAGAATGGAAGATGCCATCAATGGAACCCTACAAAGGAACCTCCGACCCCGTTGTACAATTACAAAGGTACACGCAGCATATGCTCATGAGTGGGGCGACAGAGGGAGTACTGTGCAAATGCTTTCCGCTCTACTTAGCAGATCTTGCTACCTCCTGGTTCTGTCATCTACCCCAGGGATCCATCAGCTCATGGGAGATGTTGAAAGAAAAATTTATCAGTCAGTTCCGCATTCATGTGGAGCAACCTAAGGACGCTTATTCCTTATCCAGCGTCAAACAGAAACCTGGAGAGAAGCTGCAGCAATACCTAACCAGATTCAACGCCGCAGCAGCCGCAGTCCAAGATGCCGATGAGAAGCTTATCCTAATGGCCCTCTGCAGTGGTGTGCATCCGGACACTAAATTTGGTAGAAGGTTGACAAAAGAAAAACCAGCTACTTTACCCGATTTCTTCCATGAAGCCGGGAAATACATGAGGCTTGAGGATGCTGCCGTTGAGGGGCGGTCAGGACAGCAAAATAAGACAACCCATGGCAACGCCCCTGCTGTGGCAAGGGACGTTCGAAGAAATGATTCCAGAGACAATGCTGGGGTCAAGAAGGGAGAAAAGCGCCTATATCGGCCAGGACCAAGATTCGACACTTACACTCCCTTGAACAAGACCGTCGAAAATATCTTCCTTGCCACCCAAGGCGAAGTTAGATACAAACGCCCACCATACAAGAAGGAATCAGATAACGCACAGAAGTCTGGAAAGTTCTACCGCTTCCACGAATCTCACGGGCATGATACCAACGAATGCCATCATCTCCGAGATCTGATTGAGGAACACATCAGAAGGAAGAAACTGGAACGTTACGTAAAAGGTCAGGACAGGACCCCAACTCCTGCCAATGAAAACCCAAGGCTTCCCTCACCGGGGGCCGACAGAGGAAACCGCAACGCTAGCAGCTCTAGTCAAGAGAAGATAGTGGTCCATACCATCTCAGGAGGGCCGCACATCGCAGACAGAAGCTGGAAAGAGATGGAAAGATACGGAAAGTCGCTTAGAGACAATAAAGACTATGTCAATTCGGTTGTAGAAGAACGCCACCCGAAGCGGAAAGAAAGTGATGACATCACATTCGGTAAGCGTGACCTAGAAGGAAGGCAGTACCCTCACATGGATCCCATGGTCATCTCTGGACGACTTGGTCCCGCCGAAGTTTACCGAATCCTGGTAGACACTGGAAGCTCAGTAAACATCCTGTTCAAACACGCGTTCGACAAAATGAAGCTATCAATGAAGGATGTATCTCCCTGCGATAAACCACTACACGGCTTCACTGGAGATGCAAAGATGCCCCTCGGGCAACTGGACCTCTTTGTTGAGATTGGAAGCCATCCCCGCTTCGCTGTACGGAAACAGACGTTTGTGCTAGTAGAAAACCATTCGGCCTACAACGCCTTCTTAGGAAGGCCATCCTTGTCTGACTTCCAAATTGTCCTAGCCCCATGGTGCCAAAAGATGAAATTTCCAACAGACAATGGAGTAGGGGAAGTGGAAGGAGACTAGGACGTTGCTCGAGACTGCTATGTGACTGAACTTCGCAACAACCACAGGAAGGATAAAGGGAAGGGTGTAGAGATTGCCCTCTGCACAAAAAGTCTAGAAGCATAGCAACTAAAGAAAGCCCCTCCTCTTCGATATACCAGCGACCCTTTCAATGAATTAGACCCTAGGGACAAAGAGGAGGAGGCCACCGTCGAGCCTGCAGAGGCTATGGAGTTTATATCTGTAGACAAGTACGACTCAAGTAGACTATTGAAAATCGGGTCCCAACTAAAGACCGAATTGAAGGAACAACTCATCGATTTTCTCCGCCACAACTTGGATGTATTCGCGTGGTCACATGCTGACATGACCTGAATCTCCCCCGATATAGCATGCCACATATTAAACATTGATCCTACTAAGGCGCCCGTAAAACAAAGAAAGAGAAGTATGGGGGCAGAACGATCAGCAGCCCTCGATGAAGAAGTAAAGAATCTACTCGCCAATGACTTCATACGAGAAGCTATTTACCCGGAATGGATCGCCAACCCGGTGCTGGTAAAGAAGGCTAATGAGAAGTGGCGAACCTGCATTGACTTTTCCAACCTAAACGACGCCTGCCCAAAGGATTGCTTCCCACTTCCCAGAATCGACCAACTTGTAGACAGCACAGCCGGGCACGAGCTCCTATCTTTTATGGACGCATACTCAGGATATAACCAAATTCCTATGCATGCTCCTGACCAAGACCACACTAGTTTCATCACCGACCGGGGTTTATACTGCTATAAGGTAATGCCTTTCGGACTTAAAAATGCAGGAGCCACCTACCAGCGTCTCGTCAACAAGATGTTTGCAGGGCTAATAGGACGAACTATGGAAGTATATGTGGATGACATGCTAGTGAAATCACGGAAAGCCAAATATCACGTAAGCCACCTAGGCGAGATGTTCCAGGTACTTCGACAGTATGGAATGAAGTTGAATCCACTAAAGTGCTCCTTTGGAGTGTCATCAGGAAAGTTCTTAGGATTCATCGTTCATGCCAGAGGAATAGAAGCGAACCCTGAACAAGTCCGAGCGCTAAGGAATATCAAGATACCTTCCACTCGGAAGGAAATGCAAAGCCTAAATGGAAAAGTGGCCGCCCTAGGCCGATTCATCTCCAAGGCAACGGACAAGTGCGTCCCCTTTTTCGAAGCTCTAAAGAAAGATAAAGGAAAGTTCGAATGGACGGACGAATGCTTAACCGCTTTCCTTAACCTAATCGAACACCTCCAGAAACCACCGGTACTCTCGACCCCAAGCGAAGGCGAAGAATTATACCTATACCTTGCTGTGTCATCTCACGCTCTAAGCGCTGCCTTGGTAAGGGAAGACAACCGCACGCAACGACCAGTTTACTTCGTCAGCAAAAGGTTTACTGGGGCAGAAGTCAGATATCCTAAACTTGAGAAGTTAGCATACTATTTACTAATCACATCACGGAAACTGCGTCACTACTTCCAGTCCCACTCCATCAGAGTTCTGACCGATCAACCACTAAGGCAGGCACTCCATCGTCCCGACACTTCCGGGCGATTACTTAAATGGTGCATTGAACTGAGTCAGTATGATATCACCTATCACCCTCGCACCGCCATCAAGGGACAGGCCATGGCTGATTTCATTGCAGAATTCACTACCAACGAAGATCAGGAGCAATTGGAAATAACAGAAGATATCAAGTGGAATCTCTTTGTGGATGGTGCATCGAACGAACAAGGCTCGGGGGCAGGTGTGGTAATAATCACTCTCAGGGGAAACAAACTGCACTATGCTATAAGATTGGAGTTCGCCGCCACCAATAACTATGCAGAATATGAAGCAGTGATAGCCGGACTAGAAATTGCCATAGAAATCGGAGCCAATTCTTTGTGTCTTCATAGCGATTCTCAACTTATTGTTAATCAAATACTAGGAGAATTCCAAGCTCGAGAAGAACGACTCATAGCATATCTAAAGAAGACCAAGTTACTTCTCAGCCGATTGGACCACTACTTAGTCAAACACATTCCTCGGGAAGAGAACCAAGAAGCCGACGAATTGGCAAAGCAAGCAAGTGTGAGAGACGTCACCATCTTCGGTGCGGTAACCATCTCAAAGCAACTGGCCCCAAGTTTTGAACAAGTGAATCTGGTAGCTACAACCGAAGAAGCAACTTGGATGACTCCTATCCGAGACTACCTACAGAGTGGCACGCTACCCAACGGGCGTAATGAAGTCAAGAAAATCTTGAGGAAAGCATCCCGCTACACAGTACAAGAAGACATCCTCTATCGGCGCGGATTCTCTAACCCGTTATTAAGGTGTGTCGTTGGGAGGGAAGCCAAGGAAATCTTGTCCAACATCCATCAGGGAAGCTGCGGAGATCACACCGGAGGGCAAACGTTAGCAAAAAAGATACTCCGATACGGATATTTCTGGCCGACCTTAAGCAAGGACGCCTTAGATTTCGTCAAGAAGTGTGACAGATGCCAAAAATTTGCTAAGATTCCTCGGCTACCAACAACCGAGATTACTCAAATGACCAGCCCTTGGCCCTTCGCAATATGGGGAATTGACTTAATCGGCGAGCCACCGATGGGCCAAGGCGGGGCCAAATATGCTATAGTGGCAGTTGATTATTTCACCAAATGGGTGGAAGCGGAACCTCTGAATAAAGTATCTTCAGCAAAAGTTATTAACTTCCTGATCAAAAATGTTCTATGCAGGTACGGAGTCCCACTCAAAATCATATCAGACAATGGACTTCAGTTTGACAGCGAGGAATTCGCCAACTGGTGCCAAGAGCATGGAATTCATAAAAGCTTCTCATCCGTAGCATATCTCCAGGCAAACGGACAAGTCGAAGCAGTCAACAAAATTCTGAAAACTCTGATAAAAAAGAAGCTCGAAAAGTCAAAGGGCGCTTGGGTGGATGAACTCCCTATGGCACTGTGGGCCTACCGCACATCTTTCAGAACATCAACGGGGCACACTCCTTTCTCTTTGGCATACGGATCGGAGGCTATGCTCCCAGTTGAAACCATTGTGCCTTCCCACCGTAGGATCCACTATAACCCAGAAGAGAATGAAGAACTCCTCCACATGTCTTTGGATCTAGTTGAGGAGAGAAGAAATGATGCAGTCCTTAAAACAACAGCCCACAAGCAGAAAGTGGCAGCACAATACAACTCCAAAGTCAAGCATCGTACCTTACAAGAAGGGGATCTTGTCCTCAAGCGAATCTTCCCTCGCCCCGGAGCACTAGACCCAATCTGGGATGGACCATATGTAATTCATAAAGATCTCCACAATGGAGCTTATATTTTGTCAACAGTGGACGGAGAGGTGTTCCAGAGGGCATGGAACATTCAGCACCTCCGTCGATACTTTTCTTAACTTGTACTGCCCATATGAAGTGAATTAACAAAGAAAATCAGTGGACGTAGGCCTTTTCATGCCGAACCACTTTAAAAAACCTTGTCTCTTTTTTAACTTGTTCCTTTATATCCTTGCTACTTGTTAAACTTTATCCTTTTCTGTTGAACAAAATACTATGCGTATAACATTTCCACTCAAAGCACTCCATGGCGCAACTTCACCTGGGCAAAACCTAACAGGTACTATGCGAATCTATGCCCTCGCCAATGAGACACTTTTGCTCCAGCATCCCTCTGCTGCACGTTAACTCATTGCTCGCGACGGCCCTTAAAGCCAACTGTAATGAGCCGATTATAAGCCACCGAGAAGGCCGACTATAGCCGAGGCAGCTCATTACGGCGTTAGGCTCGCCGGCAACTGTGAACCGACTATAAGCCCCAACATAAGGTGTGGCCAGCCAGGGGCAGTTCACAGTTGACGATCGGCACCCACGCTAGCCGGCCACAGTTAATCGAATAATACCCACGATTACGGGCCATAATGGCCCGGGTAGTTGCTGTGCGCGATCTCAGCTCCGATGTGTCTTAAGTGCGGCTGTGGTAAAAAAAGAATTAACTCCCCGCGGAGGCGTAAGATGGGTGACAAATGTCTCCAAGACCCACAACTAGGGAAAGTGACTACAAAACCCGTTTGCCACGAACTTAAGCACATCGAAGGTCTTCCGTGATTGGAAGTTTTACTTTTTCACATATTTCAATTTTACTTAAAAAGCTTTTTCCCTATCCTCTATAACAATCCCTAAAGTACAGGATACAGAGTAGGAGATACTCGCCAATGGGTGTAGGGACTCACAATTGGATGGCAGGGCATTCGACTGCACTCCATGCTCGGTCATACAAGATATTCAAAACTGCCATCTACGATTAAAACATGAAAGGCGGTATTTTCTTCTTTTGTGTACAAATACATGACTATAATTTGTTCACACCACACGCTAATATTGCAAGTCATGAAATTATGTTTTAGAACCAGAACCTGACATCAAACACAATTCAATTACAAGAATATACATAGCTATATTTCTCATACGACATGTCAAAATAGCAACAAACATTCAGAAAACGACAAAATCAGCTTAAGTTAAAGAATTACACATCAAGAATGGAGCTATTTATTACAAGTAGCAAAATAATACAACCTAAAAGCTATTTTACTGTTTTAAGACTAACATATACAACCCTGTCAAGTCCACAAAAAGAGTTTTTTTTCCAGGTCTAATCAAGGGGCCGGCTGCATTGGAGTTTTGTCCTTGTCCTGTTGACCACCTGTCCAGTCAAAGAAAGGATTCATTAGCGACAAGCAACCAAGTTAATGGAGAAACTAAAAAGGAAGACTTACCAACATATGCTTCTTGGCCATCCTGGTCGTCATCATCTACTTGCACCCCTGCCTCCTCAGCAGCAAGCAACCGCAAACCCTCCTTCACCGCCACCTTCTCCCCTTTGGCAAACTGGGCAGTGACCACATCCATGCTGAAGGCCACGCCACCATCTTTATCCGCATCGGCCTTGGCCTCCTCCAGAGCCCGAAGATAGATCTTAGCCATGACCCTAGGATAATCATCCATCCAGGATAGGTTGCCCTGCTTCCAGGTTCGGAAGTACATGTCCTGAAGCATTTCGTCCATCATCCCCTCATTCTCCTCAAACTCCCTCATCCGGGCCTCGGAAGCCGACAACCTTTCAACGGCAGCATCTCTCTCCGATCGGTATCTCGAGCAGTCAACCAGAAGGGATTCCCGCATTGCCTCCATCTCCTCCCTCAACTTGGCTTGAGCAAGCTCTGCAGCCTCAAGTTTCCCGGACAACTCCTCCACCTGCTCAAGATCCGCTTTCCGAACCTCGTCCACCGTGGCAATAGCAATGTCAATCCGTTCTTTGCAAGTAGCTTCCATTTTCCGCAGTTCAGCCCGGCTGGCCTCTTCCATGGTTTTCTTTAGTCGTCCAGAAGCAGCCTCATGCTGAGAAATCTGAATGGCCTGATCCGCAAGCTGTTTGGCCTGATCCGAAACCACCAATCGTAGTCGGATGTTGGCACTCCCAATCTCCTCTCCGGCCTTAACCAACCGGGCATGATGCCCCATCAGCTTCTTAGTCTCCTCCGCCACCCGATCAATATTAGCCTTGGCCTCGTCTCCCATAGTAATTATACGAGTAGTGAGTAAATCGAGATCTAAGGACTTAGCCTCATCAAGTACCCGTACCATGGGGTTGCGGGGAAGAAGGTGCTCACCGGTGACCTCGTCAAAGGTAATATCATGGGAGCTTGGATCCAGGTCAGGATGACCCGCAAATGGATTCCGAACCAAGTCAGGACGATCAATCCGAGTGACGGTAGGATTTTCAGACAGGTGCGGAGAGAGTACGAACTCAGTATCCTCCTCTGTGATATCATGAAAGGGCTGAATTGAGGGCTGGGGACTGAGTGAAGGTTCGGATAAGGAATGACTCCTCTTTCTCTGCTGAATACCCTCTTCGATAATCCCGAGAAGAGGACGGTAGCTGACTACATCCCCGGAGCGGTGGGTCGAAGGCTTTGGCTTGACAGAAGTTTTGGAAAGCTTGTATTGCTCAAGCCTGTGCCGAAGGTCTGAGGCCTTGGATGTCTTGCCTGCTCCTGATATGAAGAACAAGTGTCATAAGCTTACATCACTATATAATTCGAGAAACGCGGTAAATTACAAGTTAAAAGAAGAAAGAAAGCACGTCTGTTATACAAACCTTGAGGAGAAGTAGGATACTGCAATGAGTCCTGGATTTCATTCCAGGACGGGAGTGGATCATAAAATATTCCTAGGTCCCTATCATTAATGAAGCATGCAGGAGTCAAGAGTTCACCTTGAGTCGTCGGAGCCACCTTGGCTGGAATGGTCTGAGAAGACTCCCTTGCACCGGTCCTGGCCTTGTCCGCTTTCCCGGTTTTCTCTACCAAAGCCGGATCTTCGTCCAGCCCCTCGAAAGCCTGGTGGAACGCATCATCTGTCCACTCCTGAATCTCGCCCGCTTGCCCAGGAAGCAAGGCCCCGATGCCATCGCCACCTTCATCACCTTCCCGACCATCTCCACCCTCACCTCTTTCCTCCTCCATGTCTTCCTCCCCCTGAGTAAGTGGACAATTGCTGGGAGAAGGACCGTCCGACCGCTTAAGTTTCTTACCTCCGATGGCCGGAGGTTTTGTGAAAGGTTTTCTCTTTCCACTCTCTGCCGCGACACCTCCCTTAGCCTGAGCAGCCGCCCTCTCCTCCGCTGTTTCCCTCAGCTTGACTACTGACTGGTGTGGAAGGATCAAGTTATACTCCAGAAGAGTCGCATTTCTGGTCAGAAAGGCAGCTGATCTATCTCTTCCGGGGATAGCTTCTATTTCAGCCGCCGTCTGAACCAGGCGGTCAGTCTCCACAATCGCAAAGCCACCTGTCGCTAGCAAAAATGAGAAAGTATGAGAAGAAGCATCGCAATCGGAATGGAAATTATAAGTAAAAGCATCAACTTACATCCAGAAGTAAAGCGCCGAATAGAAACAGAGTCGTCCCTGACGAAGAACCACTCCTTCTTGAACATGCTGAATTTTGAATACAGGTCCAAGACCGGCTTGAAGGTTACAGCCGACTCCAAGCTGATGTATGGGGACCCCTTCTTATAGCCCCTCAGATTATATAAGTACCGGATCTCCTGATTGGAAGGAGCACGACCATACTTCCTCTGAAAAATGATGAAGAGGCTCACTAGTATAGCATAGGAGTTGGGTTGAAGCTGGAATGGGGCCACCTTTAGATATGTGAGGAAGCTGGCTACCCAAGCGTTAAGAGAAGAAATGACACCACACATGCAGTGGTATCTGCTGTAGGCGAAGTACCCTTCAGGAGGTTCATACGACATAACTTCTCTCCCTGGCAACAGCAAGTGCGCCCTATCAATTCCAAAAGACCGGGAAATGACATCAAGCTGCTCCTCCTTGAGGGAGCTAGGAAAGCAATCGGGCGGGGAATTTGGAAGTTCCTGAGGGCCGTACCCGTCCACTAGTGATCTCGGGACAGGTCCGTGACGTTCTGGATTCAGCTGAGCTGGGGGCACGGCAGAGGAACCTCCTTCGCCCCCGGATTTCTTTTTGTCCGATCGAGTTTCCGCTTTACGAGACATTATCTGCAAACACAAAGAAGAACGTCGTTAGACTAAAGGAAGTAAAGGAGCAAGTGTGTGCAGTCTGAAATTTCAAGTGAAAAAAATCAAGTGTATCAAGTTCATTCGGCACCCAGAATCAAGTTCATTCGGCACCCAGGATAAAATTCATTCGGCACCCAGAGTAAAGTCCATTCGGCACTCAGAGTACGTAAATTCGTTCGGCGGTACCTGATTCGGTGTTCTGAAGCAATTCGTCAGAGAGCTTGATTCGGCAGAAACGTTTAGTTCGGCTATCTTGAATTGGAAAGGGATAACGAGAGTATACAGCCCCTACTTATAGGCAAATATAGGATGCCGGACCAGCTGGATCGGCGCTCAGCGACCAAATAAGAGGAAACAAAGTAGGCCATACGCCAGCATATACCCCACTTTGGGGGGCAAATGTTGGGTAGATTCTCAACACCGGTCCAAAGCTTCGCCGAACCAACCTGCTTCGCATGCAACGACCCTGCCGAACCAACTCATCCCCATGCTTTACCGAACCAACTCAGGTACAAACTCCACCGAACCAACTCAAGTACAAACTCCACCGAACCAACTCAAGAACAGCTCCACCGAACCAACTCAAGAACAGCTCCACCGAACCAACTCAGGTAAAAACTCCACCGAACCAACTCAAGAACAGCTCCACCGGACCAACCACTTACCCAAGCAGTGCCGAACCAATCTTCTCCCCACCACAACCGGACCAAGTTGCCTCCCTACTAGCATTCAACTCCTACCACCGAATCAAGGGAGGCCGAACCAAGACGCACCAGGCCAGATTACGTCAGCCCAGGCCCGCCAGCTGCTATACACCTCCAAAGACCCCTACCCCCAGCCTCACTCTATAAATAGAGGGGCAGGGGTACTACAATGGGGACAAGTTTGAGAGCTCAAGCACGGAAGGAACTTTCAAACAACTTTCTTTTACTCGTACCAAAGCTTTGTACTTATAATCATAACAAAGGAAGAGAAATAACATATAAAGTGGATGTAGGCACATTCTGGCTGAACCACTATAAATCTGCGTGTCTTTTTATAATTTAGCCCCTGTTTTTCATATATTTGCATAAACCTCCAAAATCATTAAGAACAACCTAAGATCTACTAAATCATATAACTTTGAGGTGTTTGTCCATTTTTTGTGCAAACATTTTTGGTGCTTTCACTGAGAAAATAGAAACTCGAAGCTTCAGCTTCATCCACTTAACAGTTTTCCTAACAGCATCATTCGCCACTCAGAAAACATGCCTCCCAAACAGAGAAAAGATGTTAATAAAGGAAAAAACATCGCATCCAGCAGTCTTCCAGATCCAGCTGTCACGAATCAAGGAAATCATCCTCCTCTAGCAGCAGAAACAAATGAAGGACAGGCTAACCCAACCACTCCTGCTACAGGACAGCCTGCAGCCATTACTAGGGCAGATCTAGAAAGTGTTGTGGCTGAAGTAACTAACCGCTTCACATCCCAGGAAGAAGCTTTGGTGGACCATCTCATGTCACGCTTAAGGGACGCTGAAGAATCCAACCGCAACACTGAATCATGGGGCGAGTCCCAGTCTGGAGGATCTCAGAGACAACAAAGATCTTCCTTCTTCGAAGGTGCTAATGGCAGAAGTAGCCATGGTAGGAGCCGAGACTGAGCACAGCCCGAAGTTAGGCATGAGGAAACGTTTGGTACCGAACCAAATGGGGGAGGTATCGGACGGAGGTCAACTGTAGCTGAGCCTGTCATACTGCCTAACCACGGAAACGCCAGTGAACGGGGCCGAGCTAGAGTCCAGCCCGAAGTTGGACCCGAGGAAGTGCTTAGATCAGAACCCGGCAGGGGAAGATCAAGGCAAGGGCCAACTGTAGCTGACCCTAGCATGCTCCCAGAAGATCAAAGGCAGCCATTGGAAAATATGAGGGATGATAGACGATACCATCCCTACAGGTCATCTGGACGGAATCAATCCCACAGAACAGAACCAAACTCATTTCTATCTGCTCCAAGTTCTGATGAAAGGATGGCACGCTTATTCAGAGAGTGTGTCCAACGGGAGCAAAGAGATCGAGGGATAGGTGCTAGGGTAACCAGCCCTTTCGCCCGCAATATCGAAATTGCTATCACCCCCCGAGAATGGAAGATGCCAACAATGGAACCCTACAAAGGAACCTCCGACCCCGTTGTACACTTACAGAGGTACACGCAGCATATGCTCATGAGTGGGGCGACAGAGGGAGTACTGTGCAAATGCTTTCCTCTCTTCTTAGCAGATCTTGCTACCTCCTGGTTCTGTCATCTACCCTAGGGATCAATCAGATCATGGGAGATGTTGAAAGAAAAATTTATCAGTCAGTTCCGCATTCATGTGGAGCAACCTAAGGACGCTTATTCCTTATCCAGCGTCAAACAGAAACCTGGAGAGAAGCTGCAGCAATACCTAACCAGATTCAACGCCGCAGCAGCCGCAGTCCAAGATGCCGATGAGAAGCTTATCCTAATGGCCCTCTGCAGTGGTGTGCATCCGGACACTAAATTTGGTAGAAGGTTGACAAAAGAAAAACCAGCTACTTTACCCGATTTCTTCCATGAAGCCGGGAAATACATGAGGCTTGAGGATGCTGCCATTGAGGGGCAGTCAGGACAGCAAAATAAGACAACCCATAGCAACGCCCCTGCTGTGGCAAGGGACGTTCGAAGAAATGATTCCAGAGACAATGTTGGGGGCAAGAAGGGAGAAAAGTGCCTATATCGGCCAGGACCAAGATTCGACACTTACACTCCCTTGAACGAGACCATCGAAAATATCTTCCTTGCCACCCAAGGCGAAGTTAGATACAAACGCCCACCATACAAGAAGGAATCAGATAACGCACAGAAGTCTGGAAAGTTCTGCCTCTTCCACGAATCTCACGGGCATGATACCAACGAATGCCATCATCTCCGAGATCTGATTGAGGAACACATCAGAAGGAAGAAACTGGAACGTTACGTAAAAGGTCAGGACAGGACCCCAGCTCCTGCCAATGAAAACCCAAGGCTTCCCTCACCGGGGGCCGACAGAGGAAACCGCAACGCTAGCAGCTCTAGTCAAGAGAAGATAGTGGTCCATACCATCTCAGGAGGGCCGCACATCGCAGACAGAAGCTGGAAAGAGATGGAAAGATACGGAAAGTCGCTTAGAGACAATAAAGACTATGTCAATTCGGTTGTAGAAGAACGTCACCCGAAGCGGAAAGAAAGTGATGACATCACATTCGGTAAGCGTGACCTAGAAGGAAGGCAGTACCCTCACATGGATCCCATGGTCATCTCTGCACGACTTGGTCCCGCCGAAGTTTACCGAATCCTGGTAGACACTGGAAGCTCAGTAAACATCCTATTCAAACACGCGTTCGACAAAATGAAGCTATCAATGAAGGATGTATCTCCCTGCGATAAACCACTACACGGCTTCACTGGAGATGCGAAGATGCCCCTCGGGCAACTGGACCTCTTTGTTGAGATTGGAAGCCATCCCCGCTCCGCTGTACGGAAACAGACGTTTGTGCTAGTAGAAAACCATTCGGCCTACAACGCCTTCTTAGGAAGGCCATCCTTGTCTGACTTCCAAATTGTCCTAGCCCCATGGTGCCTAAAGATGAAATTTCCAACAGACAATGGAGTAGGGGAAGTGGAAGGAGACTAGGACGTTGCTCGAGACTGCTATGTGACTGAACTTCGCAACCTAAACGACGCCTGCCCTCGATGAAGAAGTAAAGAATCTACTCGCCATTGACTTCATACGAGAAGCTATTTACCCGGAATGGATCGCCAACCCGGTGCTGGTAAAGAAGGCTAATGGGAAGTGGCGAACCTGCATTGACTTTTCCAACCTAAACGACGCCTGCCCAAAGGATTGCTTCCCACTTCCCAGAATCGACCAACTTGTAGACAGCACAGCCGGGCACGAGCTCCTATCTTTTATGGACGCATGCTCAGGATATAACCAAATTCCTATGCATGCTCCTGACCAAGACCACACTAGTTTCATCACCGACCGGGGTTTATACTGCTATAAGGTAATGCCTTTCGAACTTAAAAATGCAGGAGCCACCTACCAGCGCCTCGTCAACAAGATGTTTGCAGGGCTAATAGGACGAACTATGGAAGTATATGTGGATGACATGCTAGTGAAATCACGAAAAGCCAAAGATCACGTAAGCTACCTAGGCGAGATGTTCCAGGTACTTCGACAGTATGGAATGAAGTTGAATCCACTAAAGTGCTCCTTTGGAGTGTCATCAGGAAAGTTCTTAGGATTCATCGTTCATGCCAGAGGAATAGAAGCGAACCCTGAACAAGTCCGAGCGCTAAGGAATATCAAGATACCTTCCACTCGGAAGGAAATGCAAAGCCTAAATGGGAAAGTGGCCGCCCTAGGCCGATTCATCTCCAAGGCAACGGACAAGTGCGTCCCCTTTTTCGAAGCTCTAAAGAAAGATAAAGGAAAGTTCGAATGGAGGGATGAAGGCTTAACCGCTTTCCTTAACCTAATCGAACACCTCCAGAAACCACCGGTACTCTCGACCCCAAGCGAAGGCGAAGAATTATACCTATACCTTGCTGTGTCATCTCACGCTCTAAGCGCTGCCTTGGTAAGGGAAGACAACCGCACGCAACGACCAGTTTACTTCGTCAGCAAAAGGTTTACTGGGGCAGAAGTCAGATATCCTAAACTTGAGAAGTTAGCATACTGTTTACTAATCACATCACGGAAACTGTGTCACTACTTCCAGTCCCACTCCATCAGAGTTCTGACCGATCAACCACTAAGGCAGGTACTCCATCGTCCCGACACTTCCGGGCGATTACTTAAATGGTGCATTGAACTGAGTCAGTATGATATCACCTATCACCCTTGCAACGCCTTCAAGGGACAGGCCATGGCTGATTTCATTGCAGAATTCACTACCAACGAAGATCAGGAGCAATTGGAAATAACAGAAGATATCAAGTGGAATCTCTTTGTGGATGGTGCATCGAACGAACAAGGCTCGGGGGCAGGTGTGGTAATAATCACTCCCAGGGGAAACAAACTGCACTATGCTATAAGATTGGAGTTCGCCGCCACCAATAACGATGCAGAATATGAAGCAGTGATAGCCGGACTAGAAATTGCCATAGAAATCGGAGCCAATTCTTTGTGTCTTCATAGCGATTCTCAACTTATTGTTAATCAAATACTAGGAGAATTCCAAGCTCGAGAAGAACGACTCATAGCATATCTAAAGAAGACCAAGTTACTTCTCAGCCGATTGGACCACTACTTAGTCAAACACATCCCTCGGGAAGAGAACCAAGAAGCCGACGAATTGGCAAAGCAAGAAAGTGTGAGAGACGTCACCATCTTCGGGGCGGTAACCATCTCAAAGCAACTGGCCCCAAGTTTTGAACAAGTGAATCTGGTAGCTACAACCGAAGAAGCAACTTGGATGACTCCTATCCGAGACTACCTACAGAGTGGCACACTACCCAACGGGCGTAACGAAGTCAAGAAAATCTTGAGGAAAGCATCCCGCTACACAGTACAAGAAGACATCCTCTATCGGCGCGGATTCTCTAACCCGTTATTAAGGTGTGTCGCTGGGAGGGAAGCCAAGGAAATCTTGTCCAACATCCATCAGGGAAGCTGCGGAGATCACACCGGAGGGCAAACATTAGCAAAAAAGATACTCCGATACCGGAGATTGTGTTTCAGATTCTTAACTAGCAAAACATTAGTAATAATAGAAGTTTCAGAGTTACCGACTTTGCCGATGCCGATCACATAACCTTTTGAATTGTCTCCAAAGTTAACCAGTCCTCCGTCTTTGTATATTATATCATTCAGCATATCTGGATTCCCAGTCATGTGTCTAGAACATCCACTATCGAGTATCCATTTGTTCTTTTTGATCTGCACAGTTTGTTTGTTCTGGATTGATTCCTCAACTCCCATAAAGCATGATTCCTGCACATCAAACAATCTTAGTAGACAACTTGTATTTGAATATTGATTATATGTAGACTCAAGAGACAATGATGATCTGAATATTTCTAAACATGCATTAACAAATTTCTTAAACATAGCCATTTAAAAAAAACTTTTTCAAAAATCAGATTATGAAACTTTTGAAAACCTTGCTCTGATACCAAATGTGAGGAATGCGGAATATGGATCTTAAGGCTAGAATGAACACTAGAGGGGGGGTGAATAGTGTTTATAAGAAATTACGAAATCTTTTTGAGTTATTGTTGATTTGTACACAAATGTATGCAATATTCAGACACAGATATAATCACAGAATCAAACACAGATGCAGAAATAAAGTAAATGCAGTAAAGGAAAGAACACACCGGATTTTATACTGGTTCGAAGTTACTCTACATCCAGTCCCGCACAACTAAGTACAGATTTCCTTTCAAAAGAAATTGTACAATTACACCCTCGGTTTCAAGGCTACGAGGTACACCCTTTAGAATCACAATCCTCTAGGTAGAGATACTTGATTTCCGGGGCAACAATTTCACCCAATTGATTTCCAAGGCTACAATCACACCTTTTCTCGCTTGATTGATTTCCAAGGCTACAATCACACCTTTTCTTGCTAGATAGATTACAAAGAAGCCTATAACTCTGAATAGCACTGGGATCTTGTTGAGATAGTGATAGAGAATCAAACCAGAGATGATCCAGTTAGGTTCAATGTTGATTTCGGCAGAGTGATGATAGGATTTTGAATAAGAAAATGTGGAAGAAGAAGAGAAGTGAAAAACCAGAAAATCTGATATAAAATTCGTTGAAACCAACCCCTATTTATAGAAGAACAACAGCCATGTCTATTCATGAAAGGTTATGGCGAATAGACACTTCTTTTGAAATTCAAATTTTTGGTCCTAACTGACACTATGTCGACATGGGGTACTAGGGCATGTCGACATCCCAAAGGAAATTTTGATGTTTTGTTTTTCTTTGAAAATAACCTTTATCTTATATTAAAACTATTTTAAACTTTATTAATATACTTGACTATAGATAAAATACATAGATAAATATAGAGAATAATATATAAAAAATTTTACTATAATTTTATATTTAAATCTAAGTAAATATTAAAAGTTAAATATATTAAAAGATAGTTTAAAACAAACGAAGTTTAAAACAAGAATTTATTTAAGAACAAAATCAAAGAATATTTTTTAAGGCTAAAACATCTTTTTGAAAATCATTTGAAAAGATAAATTTTAAGGCTAAAACATTTTGAAAAGCAGTTTTGAAAATCATTTTGAAGTAGTTTTGCAAGCTTCTTCCTGCAGAATATCTCATCACATCAGGACTCGAGAACTTGTACAAAACCAGGATGTTCGTGGGTTTGTAAGCCACTTGTCGTAGGTTTGTAAGCTACTTGTCGTAGGTTTGTAAGCCGCTAAAAAGGTAGAAATGGGTTCCATCCCAAATGAAAATATGGAATGAAGATTTCAGTGCTATTGTGAAGTTTTAACATAATTCTAGACTCAATACTTATCTTGAACTCTTGATAATCTTGATATTCTTGATAATCATGAGTCTTCAATCTTGATACCTGCATGGTTAAATCCTGCATATACATATATATCTAAACTATAATGTTAGTATTTATATTTTATAATCTTATTCTAAGGTTGTTGTCATCAAAACTATCAACTCATGGACTAACATTCTAATCTCCGCAGATGTGTTGACATTAAAAACAATAAATTGAGTGGGATGAAAAGTCACGGTTGTCATATCATGATTGAATATTTATTACCAGTGGTTTTCAAAGAACTGTTGCCCATAAAAGTGTGGAGTGTTATAACAGAATTAAGTATGTTTTACAAACAGCTTTATTCGACAACGTTAAAAATCGACCATATATGTAAACTTGAAGTAGAAATCCCTATACTTCTATGCAATCTGGAGAAAATATTTCCGCCAGTTTCTTTAATGTAACGGAGCATTTACCTGTTCATCTTCTATCCGAAGCTCTTCTTCGAGGTCCTGTGCAATATGAATGGATGTATCCATTTGAGAGGTAATAGTAAATATCCGTAAAATTATTGTTAGTTTAAAATTCAGATTTACGTAAGTGCATTTAAATTGAATTAATTTTGTAATAGGTACTTGAATCATCTGAAGAAAAAAATTAGGCAGAAAGCACGAGTTGAAGGTTCAATTTGCAAATCATATCTTGAAGAAGAAGCTTCATTCTTTTTCTCTCATTACTTCAGTAACCATGTGAACTTATCATTTGTAAGTGGTCCTCGTAATGATGCAGCCTTTGAAGAAGATTATTCTCAGATAATGTTGTCTATTTTTAGACAACATGACCGACCTACTGGAAAATGTGTGGAAATATGGTTAGACGTAGAGATCAACATGTAACACACATATGTTCTTCTTAATTGTGCTGAAGTTGCACCATTTGTTAGGTAATAATAAATTCATATTTGTTTCAATGATACTTACATATTAATCGTAATGTAACATATAGTACATATATATTCGCAGTATTTACGAATCACGGCATCCATCTGGAGATCTCAGTAAGGACTTTTCTAAATGGTTTTCGAACTACGTTTATGATCCAAGAAACAACGTCGTTGATGAAGGATTACAACATCTTGCTCTTGGACTAAAAAGAAATGTCAAAACTTATCCAATATTCTTCATCAACGGATTTAAATTCAACACCAAGGAATATGGTGCTGAAAAATTAACATATAACAGTGGTGTATTTATCAAAGGAAGTGACGATCGAGATGAGCATATAAAAGATTTTTATGGCGTCATAACACAGGTTTTAGAATTGATATATTATGTACAACATGCAGAATTTTTTTTTATTCAAGTGCAATTGGTTCAGCAATATTTCTGGTTTTGAAATCAACGTGCACAAAGATTATAAACTTATAGAAATAAAGCACACCTCACATTAGTATAAGTATGATCCTTTGGTATTGGCCAAGCAAGCATTACAAGTTTATTTTTCTCCGTATCCATCCTTAAAACGAGATAAAGCAGATTGGTCTGTTGTTTTTAAAACAAAGGCAAGATTTACGTTTGATGGAATTAATATTCCAGAAGAAGCAGCGTATCAAACGGACCTTGAGCCAAATGATGAAATAACAACAACTGATGATATTGATTTGGGTTTGTTAAATGATGAATCAAATGTTTTAATAGAAGCATTTGAGAGTACAGAAGAGAACGATATAGAGTACGAGACAGAGACTGAATCAGAAGACGACGAAGACTGAAAATTTTGAATTTTTGTATCAGTTGTTGTATAATGTATATTCTGAGTTTCACCTGTTACCAATAATGATGACTATGTTGTGAGTTATGTCTTACTGTTTTTTTTTAAATTATGTATATATACTCAGGAGATCTTGTCTCATTTATGATGTTTTAGTGCAAGTTTTATGTGATGATGATTAATCAAACATGTTTTGTAATAATGAACTAATATTTTTATCATTATATGAAATGATATGTTTGTAACAGATATGCACAGGAGACACTCGAGCAGATCTTAGCCTTCTCCTTCCGTTGGTGCGGGTGCCAGTGGCACAACGCTGGATTTACGTCCGACGACAGAGGTAGTCCCAAAGAGTACAAGATAAGTATTAAATTTATTACATGTTCACTATTTAAAATTTATTAAAGCCGTCATCTTATTTTATACAGCGGGTTTGAGGTCCAGCCGAGCGACTTTATTTTGCAAGTTTCTAGGAAGGAATTCATGAGCCGGATGTCGGGATGCTGGGCTCACTGGGACGACATTCCCGATCATATTAAAAATGCTATATTCGACGACTTGATGGTAAGTTTAAATTTATAATTTATTTGTAAATTAATACAATGTATATAATTCAAACCAATTTCAATTTCAATATGCACGTCGTTATTCGTGTCGACTAGCATGATATGGATGTTTCTGTAAATCACTGGAACCAAAGAATGTGAAAAAATTATAGAGACACCATATCAAAATCAAAGAAAGCAGGAAAGAAGCCATCTTGGATGGAACTGATGTCTGGACTCAATTTCTGCAGCTATGCGATACTCCATAGTCGAGGGTAAGTTATATCATTTCATTTTATTATTACATTTTATTTAAAATTCGTATATTAGGTGCATTAATTTAGTTAACCGTGCGTTTAAATTTATAGGAATTATTAGCGTGGAACCGTGCTAACAGGGCTAAAAATTCTGCTTTGCACCGCGGTGGGTCGAAGTCCTTCCAACAGCATCATAGGGAATTAGTAAAGTCATAAAATGCGTTCATAAATAGTTGTAAGATAATTTAGTCGTATCGGTAATATTATTCATTTGTATATATAACTTCAGTTTCAGAAATATAATCATGAGCCTACACTAGCCGAGGTCTTCACTCGCACACATGCCGTCGAGCGTACGGATGAGGAGGGAAATATTTCATATGAATTTATGGACGATAAATCAAAATCTGTGATGGTAAATTTGCTTAATTTTCTTACTTCACATTTGATAAGTTCTTTATTATTTATTATTACAAACTATTGTTCATCATCGCAGGAGAGATACGAAGCGGAGAAAGCTCGAGTGACGCAGTCCACTGGTCATTAGTTGATCTTAGAGGAGGGGGACCATATTTGGGATGCTCTCATTGATCCACCTACTCAAAATAGGCGTTATGGTTATGGAAATCAGGAGGTAAACTACTTCATTAACTAATATATAAATTAAATTTAATTATGAAGAAAATTATATTCCAATCAAATAATTTACAAGCGATGATGACCCAGAGGTCTTATAGGAGATCTTAGGTCGAGGAGGAGATAGCTCAGCTGAAGCAGCAGATGGCGGAATTCAAGGACTGGCGGAAGGGCGGTGGACTGGTGCAGCTGCTAGATGAGCGGATTGCGGCATTTTTAGCAGAGCATGGGAGGATGCCTGGTGAGGATTGGTCGGGAGATGATGACGATTAGGATGAGTAGGTACGGATTTTTTTACTGTCCGTGATCATTTTGTTGTGTAATTATTGACTTGAGTTGATGCTTTATTGATGGTTGTGTACTGTGATGATTGTGGATTTGATGAACATGAGTATTTGTGTAGATATGGTTGTGTTGGTTGATGGAATATTGGTTTTAGTTGATGAAAGTTTATGTAAATATTGATATTTACGTAGTGTTTTTTAATTATTTATGATATGTATGAGATTATATACTGTAGGTAATGTTACTGGTTGTGATACTGTGTTTATATGTCTTGGGAATGAAATGAGATTGAGATATGACGTTTATTGTGTGGTTTGGAAGGTTTGAAACAGCTCTGGGCCATTTTCCATGTGACGACCCACATTTCGGAAGGTTTAAATCGACAATAATCCACACATGTCCAACTTAAACAATCTGGAATGTAGATAATCAGTGGGGATAATTAAGAAAAATAAGAAAAGAAGAAGAAAACAAACACAGAATCTCACGACGGAATGACAAAATATAATAATCAAACAAACAATTCATGAAGCTGTTTACTATACATTTGATTATAATCTATACAACATTTATCAGAGTTATATATATACATCAGGGATAAATAATCAATGCAGCAGAATAGCATGATGCAGAGAATAATAATAGTAATAATATACCAAATCTTCGTCTTCGTCCTCCGAAAAAACGATCTTCGATGTGCTGAAAAACTCAAGGCTGACCCGAGCGCAATGAAAAGACAAAACACTTGAGTCGGGACTATAATACTCTTATGTAAGTCAAATCAATATCACGAAATATGTGTGTAACAGCGTCAGAGACGTTTATGGGATTTTACATCTCCTATCCAGTGTATAACGTGCGTGCAATAACTTAAGAGATGTTGCGCGATTTTCCATCTCCTAAGGATCCGTTAAACTATTATATATAATAGTTTACGCTATAGTAGGTAATGTCTATCAATAAAATAGATATCAAAATAGCGTTAAGGTTTACATTGATCCACCTTAACCCATTTTTATAGGTACAATACTAAACCAAAGTCATAATGGGCTCGCATAAGGATAAATATGACATGGCACGTGAGGCAATGCCCAAGGTAGGATTCTACCAGTTTACCTTTTCTGGCTGGTCATAACCCATCCGTGTCCGACCGCAACCATCTATCCAAACAAAAGGCGCACCCATCGAGTCAAAAATTACAATAGTAATATGAGGGATCAACGTCGCTAGAGGTAGCTAACCTCATTGGCCAGACATAGGCTCTAGTCATTTTAATTATGACACAAGTGTCAAGGCTATCCATCATCGTTCTCTTACTTCATTTAGTAAACGTTCGCCAATTCAACCACTACATTCTGGATATCATCCACCGCGTACACAGTTGTTAAAGTGGTTCCAATATTGACAGAGAGTATGCCAATAAGAGGTCCTGGTCTCTTTAACAACCAAACGTCGTTTTACACACCGGTTGGTACTTTTATATTTCGAAAACAATCCTACTTGATATCAAAATATCATATTCGCTTAAAAAAAATCAAATCCATTTCGAAATCATCATATTTACTAAAAATATACCATATTATTTTTGCCTTAATATCTCTATTTCGCTTCCGAAATTGTTTCAAAATTCAATTTAGGTTATAACTTTATTTTAACCTCATTCGCATTTAAATCCAAGATTAAATATTAACATTCCACCCTTTACCAGTTTGAATTTTTAGAAAATAGTTTGAATAGTTTTAAAATAGCTTAAATAGTTAAAATAGTTTAATATAAAATAATTTGAGTATTAAAAATGGTTTATATAGTAAAATTGTTTGAAAATCAAAATAATTTGAATATTTAAGAAGATAGATTTTAAATAGTTTATACTAAATAATTTATTTGAAAATAGTTTCAAAGTCAAACTGATTCACATTCCAAATTTTTTCAATTCAAATCAATTTCCATTTCGATTTAATCGATTCAATTCCGATTTCAAGTTGAATTTTACTTCGATTCCAATTTCAATCCAAATAAATTCGATTTCGATTCCGAATTAATTCAATTTCGCTTTCAATTCCAATTGATTTCAATTTCAATTCCAACTTGAATAAATTTCAACCCAATCCTAATGAAATTTCAATTTCAATTTCGAATTAATTTGTCTCAGTCCCAAATTAATTTCAATTTCAAATTAATTTCAGTCTCAATCTCAAATTAATTTCAATTTCAATTCCCCATAAATTTCAACAATTCGATTCAATGATTAAATTTCAACTCAATTCTCAAATTTAAACCATTTCGATTTATATGAATCTCGAGTTCGATTTTTTTAAAATATCGATTCAAATCACTTAAATCAAATTAGCCTTCAATATTCAATTTAAAATCCAAATCTTCAAATTCAATTTTGAGCTCAATTTTGAAATATCGTTTTATATCACCTTTTACTTAGCAAAATTCAAAGTTCGAATAAAAGTCCAATCTTTTAAAACAAATCAATTTCTGAAATTCAAATCATATTTCGATTAAACTTCAAATTCTCAACTTCGAGTATTTAAACCAATCCTGTTTCCACATTTAAATTTCAACATGTCGAGCTCTTGAAAATAATTCGATTTCCATATATTCAATTTTATTTCTTATCAAAATCAATTTAAATAATTTCAAATCAGAATCTTAAAATCATTTAATTTAACAAATCCGGTGTCCGTATATAATTTTCTATTCTATGGCCAAATGAATCAATTATTTCAATTTAATTCCAAGGATGGATATATATCATTTCAATCCAAAATAAATGCCATAGGTATATATTATTTTAACCTATTTCTTCATTTATTCGAAATAATTCAATTTACAGTTTTATATACTGCAAATAATATACAGGATGATAACATGATATATCGAAATAAATAAACATCCAAATCATCCAAAATATCAATCAATTTTCATCCATCACAATCATTCATCCAAACAGTCAATAAAATTCACAACAATTTCATAGTTATCGATATCGGGACCGGCTATTAAATTCCAATTCAATTCCAATTCAATCTAATCATCGATTCAAATTTCTATCAGTTAATTCAGATGTCAATTTAAACATCAATTAAATTTATCAAACAATAATCAATAAATTTAAATCACATAATAATTTCAAATTTAACTAACATAAAAATATTCTAGTTAATCGTGAGCGTATAAAACACCCACATTTTATTTGAAACTGAAATTTTTTCCAGCTTCAAATAAATTTCAAACCAACTCCATGACGTAACCTTCGTCGATACGATTCCAATATCTCTTGTTTCGTCCAAAACGGACCTCATACGACCAAAGTATGCGATAATTAATACAACAGTAATTAAAATTATATTAACAACTAAATAAAAGAAAAAAAACACATTTACCTCCCTCGCTCGTCTTCGTTCAGCATACTCACATAAGAACCCAACGCACGCGAAACCCTAAATCCACACGCCCACAACGTACGACCGGACGTTGATCAACACCCATTAGCGCGAGCGCCTTAGCTCCCTCCACTTCCGCCGCAAGCGCCTTCCCTTCTAGTGCCACCATCTTCACGAAAACCCAAAAAAATATGCACGACTTTGAGCTGAGATCTCGATGAATCCGAGACATAATAGCACGAATCAACCGTATGGATTTGAAGAGGAGATTGAGATCTACAACTTTCATGTTGAAAGTTTTTGAATTCACTGAATGGTTCAAGAGGAATTAAGGAGGGAAAGTCGAACAATTTCGACCATTGAAACTAAGAGGATGGCGGCCATGTTTAGAGCTAGGGTTTCAGAATATTATAATAATATTTTTCTCGTTTTGCGCGTCGTATTTATAGCGTAAGGTCCAAAACCGTCGAACTCCAATCGAGGCATGCCGCTTGGCGTTTCTAATGTTTTACCCCTATTCCAAACGTAATGGAACTAGTTTCGAGGCCTAATTCGATCGTATTCAGAAGATAACATTTTGAAATCTAGTATATTGTATCGAATTCCGTAAATAAATTTCTACGCGTTTCAAGCTCGCACGGCCAAACGACAAGTCTGATCGCTACGAAACTTGAAATCCTATAATAATTCGCTATTACGGATCCGATGAAACTTGTTTCATCGAAATCCGAGATAGTGGTCCAAATGGCTATTCTTACTTGCTTATTTAAAATGAGCAATTTCCAAAATTTATTTATCCACTTTTAAATTCAAATTTAAAAGTTAATCATTTTCATTCTTGTTTAAATAAAATTTGAATCAATTTCCGATATCATTTTCACTCACATTAATTTCAAGATTTTATTATTTTAAAAAATTCCCAATATTAATTTAAACAATTTAACTATCAAATAAATTACATTAATAATTACAAATTCAATTGAATTTGGATTATCAACCATTATTTTATTTCCATCTAATAATTCAACACTTATCATTAAATTCCAGCTATTAATTATAAACACATTCAATATATAGAATTTCATTTCAATACTCATTATCGCCAAATCTTCGAAATTGGTTATTTCAAAATTTGTATTCAAGTTCATATTAAAATAAATTACACTAATAATTTATTAAATTTTATTTTTAACCATTTTTATCCAATAATCATATTAAATTTACTAATTTCAAATAGTTAAAATTACGGTCATTACATTCCAGTTTTCAGGCTTGCGTCGGCTAGCGACGGCCCTATTGTTCCAGAATAGCGACGAAGAGCGAAGGCTAGCGACGACACTATGGTTCCAGCCTTGTGTCGGTAAGTGACGGCTAGTTTTCCAGGTTTCCATCGCTAGCCGTCGCTAATACGGCGACGACCCCGTCGCTAAAGCCGTCGCTATTTTACTTGCGTCGTGTGTTATTGTTGTGGCGGTCAGCGACGGTTGCCGACGGCTATTTTCCATCGCTAAACGAAACCGTTCATGTAGTGACACTAACAAAGCATCCGCGTTGACTCATTTACTTTTTGTTTATATATATTCTTATTGTAGACTTTGTAGGATCGATTTCACCCTAGAGGGGGGGGTGAATAGGGTGATGCTATCAATTTTAAAATTTTATTTCGAAGTATATAAATAATTTCAACACAGATAACAATAGCATAGAAAATAGCAGAATATAAAAAGCAGACAATAGAACACATAGATTTACCCAGCTTCGGCAAAACCCTGCCTACGTGCTGCCCCCAAGGTTTCTACTAGAAATTAAGTAATCAGACGCTTACACACGTAAACTCGCGACACTCGCTATCGACTAACCTTAACTCTACACTCAAAACCCTGCCACAACTTAGCCACTGAGTTGCCAATTCTCAAACTACGCCACGTAGTTTGTCCCTTAGTCACACGAGTAGAATTTACAACGGTTTAAAAAGGAAATACAAATATAAAAACAATTTAAAACAATTAAAACACACTAAGCCCTAGTTCACTTTAAAGCTCGAATAAATATAACCGGCCCAAAGAAGATTAAATAAACCCCTTTTCTTTTTATTCTCTAGTATATTTCTTCTTCGGTCCGATCCTTTTGAAAAATTGCAGCTTTCCCTTTTTGCTCGTTCGTTCCGATTTAGGGCTTCGTGATTATTTTTGAAGCTGCTGACTTTGTTGATCAATCAAGTAGATATTTGCGTGTAGCTTTGTTGATCGATCGTTTCTTCGTTGCTTAGTTTTGGCTGCTTCGATCGAGTTCGATTTTACTGGTATGTTATTCCCTTTTCTTTTCTAGTTTATATGCTTGAACTCGATAGATTCATGGCTGATGATGTTAAACATTTATATAGGGTTCGAACCTCTTTGATTTTCGTTCGTCTGATAATTTGCTCAGCCACTTGATTATGTTTGAATGACTGTGATTTTTCTGACTTGTTCATAGGCGTATATTTTGTTATTACTTGATTATCACGGTTTTGATTTTGAACTCACTTGATTTCTTGATTTCTACGGCTTCGATTCTGAACTGTTCGATTTTTTCTTTGACTTATTCATTCATGATTACCACGGCTTGATGATTTCTGACTTGGTTCGAACTTGTTGCCTTGGTCATCACGGCGTTGATTTGATACTGTAAATAAGCTTCAGCCACTTCTGAAATCTGGACTTCGGCAACTTTGATTTGAACTGCAGTTGACTTTGTGCATTTCTCTGTTGACATCGGCCTTGACTTTTAAACTTGATATTTATTTTGTTAATTCGTGTTTCTCATATTATCTACTGTGAGAAAACAATGACTTTGGCATTTTTGAAATTTCCTGCTTGATTTTGTCTCGGTCTGTACTTGTGCATTGCATACATGTACGCATGTTGTCTGATTGCCTCGAGTTTCACTGCACATATATGTTTATGTTATACTGCTCTCTATATATCAATATATGTAGTTTACTGATGTATGTTTGTAGCCTTGGCAGTTTGGTTGTGCCACACTGCTCTGTGTCTTGAACTTGCATTTTGAACTTTGGTTTGTGTTTGAAACTTGAACTCTGTAGCTTGTATTCATTATGTGTTCATCTATGCTTATGGTTCTTGTAGCGATCCTGACTCGCCCTTCGAAAATCGGCACCCGTACTTCACTTGTACTAAAATGCCGTAGATCCAAACACCGAATCTGGCTCCCCGGAGCTTATAACACAGTAAGTATAACAACACAATAGAAGAAAGAAATGAATGATATCATATACTACTCCAATGAATACAATATCCAGAATATGATATACAACAATGATATCAATATGATACAACAATATAAGAGACAAATAATAATGTTACAACAGAAACAACAGAACTGATAACTCCAAATGATCTGAAAAAGAGAATGAATCCACCAACTCCAATATCAAGCTCGAACCACCATCACATTTCACAAAGGTAAGCAACGTCAGTCGTGAACTCCAAACACTGAACTAGTTCCAGATACTCTACTGAACCTGACTATCTGAAAAACCCAACTCCAGACTGCCCGTGTGAAAAATTGTGGGCACCCAGAGTTTAGGAAGGGAACAATAAACCCCGAGTCAGTCGTGGGACTGGTGTGAGTAACAAAAACAGTTATTTTCACAAAGAAAATAAAAGAATTTCGCAATGCTTTTGGAAAATGAAACTACCATAAGGCCTCCCGGCACACACACAATGCAATCGCACACATGGGGGAGATTTCTCCTTATGATAGTCAAACATGCTTACTACGCAAAAATCCTTTTGATATTATTAATAGTGCATAGTGTACAAAATCATTTCGAAAATACAATACTAATCTTAGCCAGCATAGGTACCATTATATTATGCCTGCTATAGCTGCCGCCTGAGGAGACAGGTTATACAAATTGCAATCGTAAAGGGCTCGTATTGTTTCTTTGGATTTCCCAACAAATGGTCAGGCTAAGGAACTTCCTATGCCACATCGGTACGCCTCTGGAGGGACGCCTCGAGAACTAACTAGCTCTCTGCCAACACAAGGCCGGGTTACCTCTTACTAGGTAACTACTACACGAATATGCCACCCCCCGGTCGTTTGCGACCTTTATCCGAGGATCCTCGATTACAAAACAACAATCACACAGTAAATGAGATTGATGCAACCACACAGGTAAAGCATCTGGGCTCCATACCATGATACCACCTTTTTCCAGAAGGAAATGACATACCCTAAAGGGAGCGACCCTCATAACCTTGCCGCATCTTTCCGGTTTCGACCATTTTCGGAGTGTGAGGTCCGATGAGGTCTCATCCACAAAGCTACGCTTTTCACAAAAGCCATGCTTTTGATCAACAAATGATTGGCAGCACACAGCAACACTCAGCATGCCACACTACCAAATTGGGAGTATATCACTGATAACCTTCAACTACATAACCTCTGAGCTCATACGTCTCAGAGAAGGGTGTTAAGCTAAGAGAATAAATTCTCCACCACATAACAGAAATGTATTTGAAAGAAATCAGCTTTATATCTCAAGCTGTAGTGTCAGACATACAACCATACAAGTCTGTTCCGGGTTCGAACAGAACCGAAGGCACTTCCAAAGAAGCCCTTGCAATCCGGATAATCCCTAATCACGTCCGGACTTCCCACCACATATGGAGTCTCTATACCGGGGACCAGCCGATGCAGAGACATTCGATGAGTTGTCCTTTCGTTTTCGAAAATATCCGGTCTTCACCACCGGTCTTCAAATGCTATCCATAACGTCGTATCATTATTCGGAATGGGTTATATGACACAAAGGTCCTCTCCCGGCTAAACCGAATAATGAGCGCAATATTTAAAAACAAATGGACATTGGGGTTTCAGTTCAGTCACAACTTATTACCCAAAACTTTTCTTCAAATGGTTTAAACACATTAACATTTCTAATCTTTTACACAAAAAGATTCATTTCACAAAGTTCACCCAGTTCCACAAAGATCCATTCACAGATTTTCAAATCGATTTCCATTTCAATTTGGATTAACTCGTCCAATCTTTAAAACAAAGATTTAATTGATAGCTTTCAAACAATTCCATTTCAACCTTTTATACAAAAGGTACACCTTTCCAATTTCAAAACAAAGTTCAACAATCCTTCACAAAGATTTATTCATAACTCGGAAAACCATTTTCCAATTCAAACTTGAAATTCCTTTAATTTAAATTGGAATTTCTTTTCTTATATGAAAGCTTCTATTATTTGAAAACAAATAGTTTTCATTTCGGAAATCTGATTCATTTATACGAGTTAAAGTCTTTGGGTTAAATTCAAATTCTCAAAACCATACTTTCAAAATGGTTTAAATTCATATAAACACATTTATAACATCTTTAACCATAATTTCCAAACATGGAATTCAATTCCAAATTTTGAATTCAAATTCAAATTAAATTATTTGAATTTGAAGCTTTACCAAGTTATTCAAAATAACTTTTATCTTAAAAACTCCTTTTCAAAAGCTTTAACATTTAACCCAAATCCATTTCCAAAATCAATTGAAATTAAAATTTCAATTTCAAAAATATTAAATTTAAATCATCTGTGACTTAACCGATTTCCTCGTGAAATCCATATTTTTGTGTGTAAAAGTGTGGTCCAGGGGTTTTACACAATAGTGCAACATTACAAATCATCACATCATCACAGATTTAAGCATATCAATATCGATAAGTGCTATATTCCTATAACGCTAATCTTCCATTTACCAATTCACAGATAAATAATATACACTCATCACAGATAATAAATTACAGTCATCCCAGATAAATAAATTACATTACAGATCACAACACAAATCAGGATATATCACAAAGCATCACAAATCAGGGATATCAAACAATTCACCCATTCAATAAAATCTAAACATTCACAAGTAAAATTTATTAATCAATTGATTAATTTAAATCAGATGTATTACTTATGAATAATCATTAATCCGGGTTAATCATCATGAGTTAATTACAATTTATCTGGAATAAATTTCCCTTTCATCATTTATTAGTTAACCTTTAATTATTAACTAATCATCCTTAATTAATGAATCAATTAACTTTTAATTATTTAATAAATCTTAATTAATCACATTCATTAATTAATCCTTTGATTACTAACAAATAATTATACTCAAGTTACTAATCATCATTCAATTAATTACATCCAGTAATCATCTATTAATTACTTCTCTAAGTAATTTTACTTTCCAAATCGTCAAGTGATTATTCTAAATTAATTTAAACTTAAGTAATTAACTTGAACTAATCCAATTAAACTCAATTAATTACACTGAATAATTCATTTCTTAATTACTTCCATTAAGTAATTATACTTGAATAATTTCACAAATGATTACCTCTAATTAATTAATATAATTAATTATTAAAATTAATCACAAATAAATTAGACACTTAATTATAAATTAACTAATCTTAAATTACAAATTGATCAATTTCTAATCACTTAGTTAATTATAATTATAAACTAATTAATCGTTCTTAATTACCCTTCCTAACAATCAATAATTATTACTTATCTTAATTAATATTTTTAAAATCTTCCTTGATTACTTTGAAATCAAATTATTACTAACATGAAAAGCTTCAAATGTTAATTAAATTTAAAAATTATCTTACATTAACTACTCAATTACAAGATTAATTAAGATTTAAAAACATTCTTAAGTGTTAACTTAAATCATTAAAGCTTACAATAAAAAAAATTTTAACTTAAATTTGTCAAACACTGACTAAAACATCAATACTTAAAATCTGATTAAGATGATATAACATAAAGTTCTTTATACTAAGCACTAGTAAGCTCGGCCCGAGAATATCCCCAGTTTACTCAAGTAAACACTCGAGTGCTCTCACTAACTTTCCCGAGTCCCCTCTCTTCCTCACATACGTTTCTTCTTCTTCTCCTTTTTCCTTTAGTTAAGTTAAAGTTTAAACTATAATAACAGGTAAACATGCTTACGTACTCGGGTTCTCACTCGAAGCAACCCCTCATCTTTCTCGAGTAACAACTCGAGTTGCCCATCATCACTTCCTGACACCATCATAAAGTCGTGCACGTGCACAGTGCCTCGGCGACACTCCGATGATCGGCGAGACCTCCAGCAAGTCATCAACGACCTCTACCTTCGATTCGACCACCCAGATCATCACTTCCAACCAAAAATCCAAATCGAGCAATGTGGAACAAACTGGAACCAAAACTGATCGTTTGAAAACGCCTCGTGTAGCTACCTCCGACCACCAGCAGGTCTGAAATTCGAACCATAACCTCGCTGCGACACTACACATCGAATCCCCCTGGTGTGAACACTTCCGGTGCTTCGACGTTGACGAAATCATCACAGGAACCCCCTCAACCAAAACTAAGTATAAAACCCTACATCACTAGCGTACGACCACCACTACTACAAAACAGGCCATTTGCATCGCCTCATTTGAATCGGTTGAAGTAAAAACTGATGCAAATAGAACTATTTGCATCAGTTCTGTCTTAATAACCAATGCAATTGGTACGTGAAAAGCAATAGGTAATGAAAAATCAAATTTGCATCAGTTGTCACCAACAACCGATGCAAATACGTCGATGCAAATAGTTTTAGCCGCATCGGTTTTAAAATCAACCGATGCAACTACGTTAATTTGCATGGGTTCATTAGCAAAGGCGATGGAATTTCAAATTATTTAGGTCGTGCAGGTCACATGAAACCCCTTTCCTTACGCACCCATTATCCCTACCATCCCAATTTCTTATTTTCCCATTCGTTTCTTCAAAACAAAAAAAACCCTAAAATTGATTTTCACCGTTAATTTCAAACGTGATTTCGCGGATTAGATTTGGCCACGTCTTCTCATTATCAAGGTACCAAATCTTCCTTTTATTACGTTACTCGAATTGTATTACTTTTTAATTTGGGTTGCGCGATTTGAAGAGGGGCGAATTGCAGTGGTTGAAAGGAGGTGGTATTTGCAGAGGCGATGTTTGTAGAAGGCGATGGCGTATTGGCAAGGCCTACCTTTGGGTAAAGCTAGCAAAGCAGTGGCTTTGGGCCGCGAAAATTCTAGGGCACCATCATCACTACCAAATGTGCAACAAAAAGAGGGAAAAAATCACGATCTCAATCTGCAGCAAAAGGAAAAATTATCGCAACTTCACTTGATAATAATCGACAACGATGGTCGACGATGACTCCAAACGACGTTGATTAGGTGGCGACTCCAATCGACGATGATTAGGTGGCGACTCCAATCGAGGATGACTTGGCAACGGAAATAGGTAACTCCAAGCTCTAGCCTCCAACACAGCTAGGGCATAGTCGCATAGACATAAGCAATCTTCTTCCATCTTCGGTTGTTACTTTGGCTACTTCATGCTTGGCTGCTTGTTTGCTGAAAAGTGAAAAGGTACTTAATTTATTACTTATCAATTACCATACTTGGCTGTTTCTTCCATTCGTAACTCTGTTATAGAAATTGTCTGCTGTATGGATATGTTGATCTCCGTCTTTATTGAATTATCCTATTAGCAACAGATCAAGTGGCAATTTAAATGTTTGTATAAAAATTTGAAACATTTTGGTTTGTATTATCTAATTTAATACAACATTCAATGGGCCAGACCAAAACACATTCATTTTGCAAACACACTATATTTTAAAGTAAGTAGCCTCTAATACACAGAACACCTGACATTGCAAAGTAATCATAATGATAAACCAAAAAACATAAAACCGCACTACTAAAAATCATATGCTGAGGCCTTCATATCCTTATCACAAGCAGTAGCATTTGTAAGTGGTAAGTGGCCTGTTAGAACAAAACAGGAGAAGTCAGATTTTGTAACTATTGTTCTCAGCTTTTGGAAAAATAAAACATAGCAGTAAGAATCCACTTTATTCTCATTCTAACATCTTTCAGCAAATATGTCCACCATTCACAAACAAACATTATATTTTCCCATCATGCAAATATGCCCATCATTCACAAACAATACATGAATTAAACATCTTGCAGTTAGTGATCTAGTTTCACATAAAAAGAGTGATGTTGTTTGGTGGCTGACATCTATGCCCTTACTGCCTTCGTGTGACATCTATTATATAGCCAGATGCAAGGATTATACAGGTGCATTTTTAACACACATTTGGATACATCACACATGATGAATGTACAGGAAAATAGAGGTTCAAAACAATCGACTCATTTAGTCTATTTGGTAATTTAAAACAATTGACAGTCGCATAAAGTTGAAATTAAGTCTGAATATCATTTGAAACCTATTGAGTCAATTAACTCCGGTTTAGTGATAGACTTAAATTAATTCAAATATTGTTGAATTCAAGCATAAAACATATTTTTTAGAATTGAATGAAAATTCTGCAACATATTAATTCAAATTCAAAAGTGTACTTGAATAAATGGCTGAGTAGTAAGCAAGTTAAAATCTTGCTTTATTACTCATGAAGAGCAATACAATGCTGAAACAATATGAAAAAAATATAAATAAACAATATATGATTACTTCAAGATTCACTAGTTTAAGTGGTAAGTCGTAAGGCATTCTAAACATGAGTTCTGAAGGTCTTTGGATATCTATACATCAGAAATGAGTTCTATACTTGAATAAAGTATGACTCAAAAAAATATTAAATAATTTATGATTACTGCATGCTATTTATTGCTGCAAATAGGTCATTCAAATTATAAACTAAGTACATTTATTAAGTGTTACAAGAATAGTTCCGCTCCTCCATGTACAGGGTAACTATTTTCCCTATGTATGCTGTAGAGGAATAAAACAATTTAATCCCAAATGAAACTGCATGTTCAGACATTTGTTAGATTTTTTTGTGCGTTATACTATCAGTATTCAGCTTCCAATAAACAAAAAATAAATAAATTGATATATTTGTAGATGGGTGGAAATGATGGCTCCCGTGTTCTCTAAAACAGCATGGCGTTGTGTATAACATATGATTCAGGTTTATTTGGTTGCATATTTACTACCTAAGTAATTTCTCTATTCATTTATATTATTGTTTTGTTCTCCAGAATGACTTAATACATGCATGGGGTCTAGATAAGATGCTTGGTTATTGTGCTTAGGTAAGCAAATAATGATTGTGAAAAGGACATTTCCCTCTATAAAATATTGATAATAAGGATAAGGTATAGTATTCTTTGTAATTAGGGCGACCGAACAAAATCTGTTGGAGTTGTGGATGGTGAATACATTATTCATTTGGGTATACCTGCACTTGGTAGTGTTGCTAATCAGAAGGTACGTAATAATTTTTATCTTTTTTAAATCTGGAAGTTGATCATATATATTTTTCATTTATATTCTTTGGATATTACAATCAGTGCACTTTTGAAATATACAGAATATTCTATTTATTTTGCTTGATAGATTCTCTTTGGCAGATAGGTTTGATACTTTCTGTTAAGGAAACTATTTTGAAATAATATTTTTTTACATTAAATATAAGTATGCCTAAAAGGTTTTTCTCTCTCGATTAAATGGATAGCTTTTTTTTTCATTTCTACCTCTGTTTTGCTTTCTTTTTATAAAGCTATTATGCTTTACTAATATCTAACAGGGAAGCTGTTTATGTTAATAACTTGCAAAATGCCCACAATCACGACATGTCATATAGAAATGATTGCTTAGTTTTGCTTTCGAAATTAAAGGGACTTCAGAATAATTGGTCAATGCCAAAGGTCAAAGGATGATTATGGAAGAATGGAGATCTCAACTGAAGCATTCAAGCACCACTATAAATGGCTGAACCTACAACATATAGTAAGTAAAATAAACATGCTTCTGTTATAAAGAAATATTAAATCTCAGTTCATCATTATCTTCTACTCTGCAAGCAAAGGAATATACTTTCGTTTTATTATGCTTGAAGATCTGCCAAAATATTAAATAAATACGTTATTATGTTTGAACCCGTGCCATCGACACGGGCTTCATACTAGTGTTTATATATAATGGCAGGAGTTGTTTCAGTTGATAACCAATTCCAAATTCGATTAACTTGTAAGTAGGTCTTTTGACTATGCCTTTATGTTGATCATTTTTTGAGAAAAAATTTCTTCTAAATTCTGCAAAGATTAAACAAAAGAATGCAAATGTAATGCAAATAAAAGCTGCTACTTGTTTCATATAGCAATAAAAGCTGCTACATGTTTTAAGTAGTCTATATAACCTTTTATGTTGTCTTGGCTTCTATTGTTGCTGCAACAGGAGGACTCATTTTCGGATATGATATTGGAATTTCAGGTAAAACTTCATCTTTTACAAATTTGAATGATATTTATTACACATGCACTGTGATGTTTTGGTGAGGTGATGTTGGTTGCTGCTGTTTGTTTGGGTTACTGCAGTGTAAGTTGTGGATGGTCTGTTGTTAAGTGTGTCAGTGAATGAAGGCGAGATGGTGGGGTTGTATGAAGAAAGCAAGTCAGTGTGGTCAGTAGCAGAGAATGGTGGTTGAATTCGGGAAGTGGAGGAGTTGCTGTGATGGAATGATGGTAATGGAGTAAGTGATGTTGTTCAGGTATGAGGCAAGAACTGTAACAACCCGCATATCTATCGATTCTATATTTAAATATTTTATTTAAATATTTTATCATTAGTCGGATGTTAGTCCGAAAAGCTACTTTTTGCATACGGTCAAATTAGGACTCGAGACCACCCCCATTGAGTTCAAAATGACGTTTGCGATCTTTTTGAGTGTAAACTTCGATATGTTTGGAGATAGTGAAATTTTCGTCACTTTTCCCACTTGTGACTTTGGTTGGGACTGCACCTTCTTAACTCAACCCAACCCCCTCTTCTCTTCATCACTTCATCAAATACTTCAAGCTTCTTCAAAAATGGTGGAGGGAAAGAGAAATTAAAATTCCAAGCTCGAGATCCTTAGTAAATTCAGCATCAAACTCCGAATTCAAGGTGAAGAACATAGATTCAAGCTAGGGGTTGATTCTTGCTTTGCTCTTAAGCTCTCCAACATCAATTTCGTGGAAAAGGTGAGATTTTTAATCTCACATCTCGCCTATAACTGTCATTGGGCTGTTGGAAATGACTTCCTATCACTTTAGCATTAATGTTTGCAACTGGTTTGGATTGAATTGGTGAGAAACTCAAGTTTCAGTGCTGTTTGCAAATTCTGGCCCTAGGTCGTTCTTCCCTCCTTAGGTCGTCCAGGCTGCTAGCTCGCGTGATGAAAAGTCTCCACTTTCTTAGGTCGTTCACGAGTTAGGACTTAGGTCGCTTGCGTGCTTAGGTCGTTCTGGCTTAGGTCGTAGGGGAATAGGTCGAAAGTCGAAACAGCTTTAAGTCTTAGGTCGTTGCCGACCTAAAATTCCAAGGCAAATCACTAAGTCGCTCGAATTTTGTTAAGTCTTAGGTCGTTGCCGACCTAAAATCCCCAGGCAAAACGTTAGGTCGTTGCCGACCTAAAATCCCCAGGCAAAACGTTAGGTCGTTGCCGACCTATAATCCCCCAGGCAAACTTTAGGTCGCTCGCACTGGCTTATCTCGTAGGTCGTCTCCGACCTAAGCTTCTTTTCCATAAGTCGTTCGTGAGTCAAGTGTTAGGTCGTCTCCGACCTAACGCCCTCGTCACCTTAGGTCGTAGCTCGTAAGTCGCTCGACCCTACTAAGTCTTTAAGTCGCTCGAGTTAGGTCGGCCAGTATATCTCGTAGGTCGTCTCCGACTTATCCTCCAGTTAAGTCGTTCGACCCTCTAGGTCGTTCGAGTTAGGTCGTTGGACCATTTGCCTTAGGTCGCTTGACCTTAAGTCGTAGGTCGTCTCCGACCTATGCCCCACTAAGTCGCATCCCACTTAGGTCGCAGGACTCTGTAAGTCGTATCCCACTTAGGTCGAACCCCGTATTACTCTGCGTAGGCAATCTCGTCTGAAAAACATTTATCAGAATTTCTACTTTGATGGTTTTGGGATTGACTTCTTTGGACTTTACTCACGTCTTCGAACGTGAATTGATTTGTTCTACAATCGTTTTATGACTTGTCACTTTAAAGATATATGAAGGTTTCAATACTAATAGTAAATATCAAAACTCTTTCATCAAAGCAATTTCAACACTATTTTAAATATCAAAAGTTCGTTTTCTCAAACCGATTTTCAATCTACTAGTATATACAAGCCTTTACTTCACTCGAATGAGAAATCGACTTAAACGACTTAGTAAAACGGGTGGTATGAAACGCTTGCGTTCACTTCGTCGGTTAGCTCTTGGACTTGTTCGATTGAACCCTTTTTGTGACAATTTCCTAGTGAAGATTTACAGCTTGTTCGTAAATATTTAAGTTAAGCAAGTGGTTATGGGACATGAAGCTAAACTCATATATTTACTAGCTTGGTGTGATTGACACTTCCTTATGATCATGACGATCATTTTTGTGATTTAGACTAGCGATTGAGCGATGTCTCTTTGTCTACGTGGGAGACTATACCCCGATCATGTGATGTTTCGCCATCACATTTCTAGGGTAGCACCCTACGGTCTTCGGGCCATTCCTGTGTGAAAATTTAATGGATAGCTTCCATGAGATAGCTTCTCGTCATGTGTTTACGCGTAGGTGAGTTTTCATGCTCCCATTCATGTGTTAGGCCTCCCCCCTTTTATGTGTTTTCTGGATTTCTGATGATGATTTCTGGAATTTTGTGCTTCACCAATTTTTCATTGATATGATATCAGTTATTTGTGCATTGGTGAATTCATGTGTTATTGACTTGTTATGAATACAAGTTTAGGGTATGATACCCTACCTTATCTTTGAGAAGATTCTTGTGATATTGATTAATCTTTCGTTGATTATCATTTACATACTTATAGTAGTATGTCGTAATAGTTATTTCATGTTCATGTCATGCCATTTACTTTATACCATATCATCTGATATTTATAGTTAGACTGATCCGTTTATTATTTTCTTATAAATAATACTCGGGTCAGACCGAGATGTTACAGGTGCTTCTGCTTGACTTCCCTTCAGGATATTTCTGACTTTTGGCTAACTACATAGATTAGTAGTTTTTGGATGTACACCTTTGAGATATAGACTCTATGTTGTGTACTTATTCTTTTGTATAGCACGTGATGCTATTCTTTTGTATTATCGTGGATCTTTCTGACTACTACTCTGATGTACACTTTCATGTGTTATATATTTATTCATATCTTCTTCCGCCTTTGTGATATGGATGTCTGTGACTGATTTATGTTATGATTATTTCTATGTTTGTTTCCGAGGATTATATATAGCCACCGTGTGATAGCTTTGTGTTTGTATCGGTATGTCGGATTTCCTCCTTAAAAGATATGCATTCTATTCTATCTGACGTATCGGTGCTCGCACAAAGAAGTTACATGGATGGTCGCTCCTCCACAGCCTTATTCTCCGCGCTAATTGACAGCGCTACATCGTAGTGTTCTTGGTTAGCGTGGGTATAGAGGTGGGGCGTCACAAGAACAGTGTGCTGCAGTTTTATTCCTACAGTGATGCTTGAGTGGTGAAGGTATTTGACTGAAATTGGTTGAGAGAGGAGAAGTTTTTGAATGATGATAGGTAGTGGAAGGAGTATGTGTGTAAGTAGTGGTGATATGTAGTGATGTGAAGGAGCAACTGGTTGAATGTATGTTGGATTGATGGTAGATGGCAATTTCTGGTGGATGGTATTGGACTATTGAGTTTAGTTGGAGATGGTGGAGGAGGTTGACAGGGAGGCAGTGAAAGTTGTGAGGGTTTGTGATATAGTGATTATTGTTGAAGGAATTGAAGTGTGGAAGTGCTGTAGCAGATTGTGAGCAGTGTTGGTCAAGGTTGCGATTGTAGCAATTTGAAGTGGTGAAGGCAATTTGAAGTAGTAAGCAGTGTTTGAGAAGGTTGTTGTTAGCAGCAGTGGATGGTGATTGCAAATGAATGGTGACTGTAATGAAGTGGTTTGATATGGTGGATGACAGTGAATGATGCTGAAGTGAATGAATTGAAATAGTATTTTTTTAATGTAAAGAAAAGAAAACAAAGAAACTTGTAAAACCAATATATAAAATGTAAATGTGATGCAAATGGAATAAATATAGATATATACTATATAGTCTATTTGAGTACTGTAATAATGGTTTATGAGGGATTAGTTTGCATCGGTTGTTATAAAAAACTGATGCAATAGAGGGATTAGCTTGCATCGGTTTTCAACAACAATTGATGCAACAAGTTCCTTTGTTGCATCGGTTTTCATTACAACCGATGCAACATGGGGGCTGTGTTCAAGCAACCAACCATGATATTTTGCATCAGTTGTGAGTAACAACCAGGCTTTTAAATCTCCCCGAGATGGCCGAGATGAAAAATCCGAGATATCAGCCAAAATCCGAGATTTGGCAGCCTATTTAGTTATAAGTGTTTTAAATATCGCCCGAGATAGCCGAGATATTTTCCCGAGATATTGGCCAAATTCCGAGATTTAAAACACTGGTAACAACCGATGCAAAAAGGACCTTTTTGCATCGGTTTCAGAACTGATGCAAAAGTGTTAAGCATGTTGCATCGATTGCATATGCATCGGTTGTTGAACTGATGAATAAGGGGGGTAAACAACCGATGCAAATGGCCTGTTTTGCACGATCATCTAGAAACACTCCTAGCATTTTTCCTAGGTTCACCAACCTCCAAGCTTCCTCCAACCTTGACCGTGACGACCAACACCTCAAACCCAAATTCTGGACAACTCGAAATCTCTCCTCGAATATAGACTTAAAAATTATGAAATGATTTTCAAAAATCATCGTTTAGCAATACGAATTCATTCATATAATCAGAACTTGAAATCCAAATGTATGATTTTGAACTAATTTTAGATTATCACTGTAAATTTTGAATTTTGAAATGATTACTCGACAAATCCACTTGAATCTATTTTTAAAAATAACTTTACATTGTTATAAACATTTTCTTTTCAGGAATCATAACTTGAATTAGTTGAAATAGGAAGATATGAATTTTTTACTTGAATTTGTAGACCTGTTACACTAAACAGAGCCATATATATACATATACAGGCTTCAGAGTTAAGCGGCTCAATATGACATAACTCAACGACTTAAGGAGCTCCAGCGACCTAGAGACTCCTACGACCCAACGGGTTAACGACCTAACTACTTAAGGAGAGAGCGACCTAACAACCTAACAAGCTTCAGAGTTAAGCCGCATGCACACCGCTTCTTCTATTAGGTCGCTAACGACCTAAGCAAGCCGAGATAACTCTTGTGCTACACATGCTAAGTCGCTCACAACATATGTCTCGTCTAGGATGACTCCATTAAGTCACCAACGACCTATGCTACCTCGGGATCATCCTTAGGTCGTAACTCCCTAGGTCGCTCAAGACCTATGACATGGCCGACCTAAGCCCAGCTTCTCCTATAAACACCCCGCCTACTCCGCACTTCAGAGGGGAGGATTTTGTTGGAGCGCCAAGACTTTGCTGTTTTCACGACTTGCTCCAACACTTGAAATGCAAAAGACACTTAAAAGAACCTTTGGAAAAGATCAAGTTCATTCAACATGAATTCAAAGAGCTGTTCTGCATCAAAGTTCTAACAATCTGTCCTAATTGTGTTGTAATTGAAGGATCATTGTAAAATCTGTAATCAAATCAACGATAGAAGAGATTAAGTGGACGTAGGCTTGATTTTGAGCCAAACCACTATAAAAATTGTTGTCTCTTTTACTGTTTTCTGCTATTTTCTGCTTGCTTTTAGTTCCCGTACCAACGGGTGGTGCTTTCGCTATATCACAAATCACACCGGGGTGTTAGCGTACATATACATATATATATATAATTTTAAATTTACTCATATATGCCCATATACATATATATTCACATATATACATATATATACAATATTTAAATTTTAAATGATTTAATATATATTCTATTTGAATTGGGGAAACTCGCTTCAATTTACAATTAATTTTACAATTTTAATTCAAAAATTCAATTAATTATCAATTTAAATTTAGAAAAAATCCGGGATCGTTACAGTTTCCCCCCCTTAAGAAATTTCGTCCTCGAAATTTGCCAGGGAGACACAAGGATAGATGAAGAATGTTTCATCAAATCAACTGAGCATCTATTCTGCGTTTGGCTTACCAAATCAGAATATCAATAATAGACACGAGAACGAATCTTTTTAAATTTCCACAAGATACTCAGGTTATCCAGATCTATGAAATATGGAGAGGTATTGGTTAGTTCGAAGGGATAACTAACCATTCGTAGAATATATTGGGACCCAAAGAATAGATAGATATATGAATACAATTCCAGAACTTTTTTAATTTAGAAACCAAATTATACCTATCAACCATAGCAACCAAAGCAACCAATTCATCCAAACAAACAATTCTGACCTATTTGGAGTTTATGTCCCATGCAAATATATCAAATCTTCTTCCTGGATCTACCAGGAACCATCAAAGAATTTGGAAAGAGATGCTGAACAAAAGAGATTGATAGAGAAAAGATTGTTTCCTTGTTGTTACAGGGTATTGACCATTTATAGTCGTATTCCCCTGTCCCCTATCTCATCCTCTTCTTGCACTCATACTCACTATCAGTGGATAGTAAGATAATTTACTGAGGCATACGGACGGATATCTTAAGGATTACTCATTCTAGGGTATACTTCAACCTATCTCTAATGAGTTACTTAATGTGTTATACTCCTGAGCTAAAGTTTTACCCTCTGCTCTGATACCAATTGTAGCGATCCTGACTCGCCCTTCGAAAATCGGCACTCGTACTTCACTTGTACTAAAATGCCGCAGTCCAAATGCCGAATCTGGCTCGCCGGAGCTTATAACACAGTAAGTATAACAACACAGCGGAAGAAAGAAATGAATGATATCATATACAACTCCAACGAATACAATATCCAGAATATGATATATAACAATGGTATTAATATGATACAAAAATATCAAAGACAAATAATAATGTTACAGCGGAAACAACAGAACTGATAACTCCAAATGATCTGAAAAAGAGAATGAATCCACCAACTCCAATATCAAGCTCGAACCACCATCACGTTTCACAAAGGTAAGCAACGTCAGTCGTGAACTCCAAACACTGAACTAGTTCCAGATACTCTACTGAACCTGACTATCTGAAAAACCCAACTCTAGACTGCCCGTGTGGAAAATTATGGGCACCCAGAGTTTAGGAAGGGAACAATAAACTCCGAGTCAGTCGTGGGACTGGTGTGAGTAACAAAAACAGTTATTTTCACAAAGAAAATAAAAGAATTTCGCAATGCTTTTGGAAAATGAAACTACCATAAGGCCTCCCGGCACACACACAATGCAATCGCACACATGAGGGAGATTTCTCCTTATGTTAGTCAAACATGCTTACTACGCAAAAATCCTTTTGATATTATTAATAGTGCATAGTGTACAAAATCATTTCGAAAATACAATATTAATCTTAGCCAGCATAGGTACCATTATATTATGCCTGCTATAGCTGCCGCCTAAGGAGACAGGTTATACAAATTTCAATCGTAAAGGGCTCGTATTGTTTCTTTGGATTTTCCAACAAATGGTCAGGCTAAGGAACTTCCTATGCCACATGGGTACGCCTCTAGAGGGACGCCCCGAGAACTAACTAGCTCTCTGCCAACACAAGGCCGGGTTACCTCTTACTAGGTAACTACTACATGAATATGCCACCCCCTGGTCGTTTGCGACCTTTATTCGAGGATCCTCGATTACAAAACAACAATCACACAGTAAATGAGATTGATGCAACCACACAGGTAAAGCATCTGGGCTCCATACCATGATACCACCTTTTTCCATAAGGAAATGACATACCCTAAAGGGAGCGACCGTCATAAACTTGCCACATCTTTCCTGTTTCGACCATTTCCGGGGTGTGAGGTCCGATGAGGTCTCGTCCACAAAGCTACGCTTTTCACAAAAGCCATGCTTTTGATCAACAAATGATCGGCAACACACAGCAACATTCAACATGCCACACTACCAAATTGGCAGTATATCACTGATAACCTTCAACTACATAACCTCTTAGCTCATACGTCTCAGAGAAGGGTGTTAAGCTAAGATAATAAATTCTCCGCCACCAAACAGAAATGTATTTGAAAGAAATCAGCTTTATATCTCAAGGTGTAGTGTCAGACATACAACCATACAAGTCTGTTCCGGGTTCGAACAGAACCGAAGGCACTTCCAAAGAAGCCCTTGCAATCCGGATAATCCCTAATCACGTCCGGACTTCCCACCACATATGGAGTCTCTATACTGGGGACCAGCCGATGCAGAGACATTCGACGAGTTGTCCTTTCGTTTTCGAAAATATCCAGTCTTCACCACCGGTCTTCAAATGCTATCCATAACGTCGTATCATTATTCGGAATGGGTTATATGACACAAAGGTACTCTCCCGGCTAAACCGAATAATGAGCACAATATTTAAAAACATATGGACATTGGGTTTCAGTTAAGTCACAACTTATTACCCAAAACTTTTCTTCAAATGGTTTAAACACATTACCATTTCTAATCTTATACACAAAAAGATTCATTTCACAAAGTTCACAAAGTTCACCCAGTTCCACAAAGATCCATTCACAGATTTTCAAATCGATTTCCATTTCAATTTGGATTAACTCGTCCAATCTTTAAAACAAAGATTTAATTGATAGCTTTCAAACAATTCCATTTCAACCTTTTATACAAAAGGTACACCTTTCCAATTTCAAAACAAAGTTCAACAATCCTTCACAAAGATTTATTCATAACTCGGAAAACCATTTTCCAATTCAAACTTGAAATTCCTTTAATTTAAATTGGAATTTCATTTCTTATATGAAAGCTTCTATTATTTGAAAACAAATAGTTTTCATTTCGGAAATCTGATTCATTTATACGAGTTAAAGTCTTTGGGTTAAATTCAAATTCTCAAAACCATACTTTCAAAATGGTTTAAATTCATATAAACACATTTATAACATCTTTAACCATAATTTCCAAACATGGAATTCAATTCCAAATTTTGAATTCAAATTCAAATTAAATTATTTGAATTTGAAGCTTTACCAAGTTATTCAAAATAACTTTTATCTTAAAAACTCCTTTTCAAAAGCTTTAACATTTAACCCAAATCCATTTCCAAAATCAATTGAAATTAAAATTTCAATTTCAAAAATATTAAATTTAAATCATCTGTGACTTAACCGATTTCCTCGTGAAATCCATATTTGTGTGTGTAAAAGTGTGGTCCAGGGGTTTTACACAATAGTGCAACATTACAAATCATCATATCATCACAGATTTAAGCATATCAATATCGATAAGCGGTATATTCCTATAACGCTTATCTTCCATTTACCAATTCACAGATAAATAATATACATTCATCACAGATAATAAATTACAGTCATCCCAGATAAATAAATTACATTACAGATCATAACACAAATCAGGATATATCACAGCATCACAAATCAGGGATATCAAACAATTCACCCATTCAATAAAATCCAAACATTCACAAGTAAAATTTAGTAATCAATTGATTAATTTAAATCATATGTATTACTTATGAATAATCATTAATTCGGGTTAATTATCATGAGTAAATTACAAATTATCTGGAATAAATTTCACTTTCATCATTTTTTAGTTAACCTTTAATTATTAACTAATCATCCTTAATTAATGAATCAATTAACTTTTAATTATTTAATAAATCTTAATTAATCACATTCATTAATTAATCCTTTGATTACTAACAAATAATTATACTCAAGTTACTAATCATCATTCAATTAATTACATCCAGTAATCATCTATTAATTACTTCTCTAAGTAATTTTACTTTCCAAATCGTCAAGTGATTATTCTAAATTAATTTAAACTTAAGTAATTAACTTGAACTAATCCAATTAAACTCAATTAATTACACTGAATAATTCATTTCTTAATTACTTCCATTAAGTAATTATACTTGAATAATTTCACAAATGATTACCTCTAATTAATTAATATAATTAATTATTAAAATTAATCACAAATAAATTAGACACTTAATTATAAATTAACTAATCTTAAATTACAAATTGATTAATTTCTAATCACTTAGTTAATTATAATTATAAACTAATTAATCGTTCTTAATTACCCTTCCTAACAATCAATAATTATTACTTATCTTAATTAATATTTTTAAAATCTTCCTTAATTACTTTGAAATCAAATTATTACTAACTTGAAAAGCTTCAAATGTTAATTAAATTTAAAACTTATCTTACATTAACTACTCAATTACAATATTAATTAAGATTTAAAAACATTCTTAAGTGTTAACTTAAATCATTAAAGCTTACAATAAATTTTTCTTTAACTTAAATTTGTCAAACACTGACTAAAACATCAATACTTAAAACTGATTAAGATGATATAACATAAAGTTCATTATACTAAGCACTTGTAAGCCCGGCCCGAGAATATCCCAAGTTTACTCGAGTAAACACTCGAGTGCTCTCATTAACTTTCCCGAGTCCCCTCTCTTCCTCATATACGTTTCTTCTTCTTCTCCTTTTTCCTTTAGTTAAGTTAAAGTTTAAACTATAATAACAGGTAAACATGCTTACGTACTCGGGTTCTCACTCGAAGCAACCCCTCATCTTTCTCGAGTAACAACTCGAGTTGCCCATCATCACTTCCTGACACCATCATAAAGTCATGCACGTGCACAGTGCCTCGGCGACACTCCGATGATCGGTGAGACCTCCAGCAAGTCATCAACGACCTCTACCTTCGATTCGACCACCCAGATCATCACTTCCAACCAAAAATCAAAATCGAGCAACGTGGAACAAACTGGAACCAAAACTGATCGTCTGAAAACACCTCGTGTAGCTACCTCCGACCACCAGCAGGTCTGAAATTCGAACCATAACCTCGCCGCGACACTACACATCGAATCCCCTCGCTTCGAACACTTCCGGTGCTTCGACATTGAAGAAATCGTAACAGGAACCCCCTCAACCAAAACTAAGTATAAAACCCTACATCACTGGCGTACGGCCACCACGATCATCTAGAAACACTCCTAGCATTTTTCCTAGGTTCACAACCTCCAAGCTTCCTCCAACCTCGACTGTGATGACCAACACCTCATTGTTCATCAGAAATCATCACAAACCCAAATTCTGGACAACTCAAAATCTCTCCTCGAATATAGACTTAAAAATTATGAAATGATTTTCAAAAATCATCGTTTAGCAATACGAATTCATTCATATAATCATAACTTGAAATCCAAATGTATGATTTTGAACTAATTTTAGATTATCACTGTAAATTTTAAATTTTGAAATGATTACTCGACAAATCCACTTGAATCTATTTTTAAAAATAACTTTACATTGTTATAAACATTTTCTTTTCAGGAATCATAACTTGAATTAGTTTAAATAGGAAGATATGAATTTTTTTCTTGAATTTGTAGACCTGTTACACTAAACAGAGCCATATATATACATATACAGGCCTGCACACCATATACAGAGCAACTCAAACCATATTCCAGACAAAACATTCATGCAAAAAATATTCACTGCTTCACTTCAAGTATCAATCACAATATCAAGTTATAGGTCAGTAGTTTAGTCACTATGGTTTTTCCAAAGGAAGACAGGGCTCGAACTTCTTTGCTTGCTGAAGCTTTCCTCTAATCCTCTGGTTTACATGAATTTGTTTTGTTGTTTGATTGAATTTTGTTTAAGTTTAAATGATATTTTACTTTCAGTTTTCATAGCTTGGAATGGAACGAACTAAGATGAAGATTGATATGTATATATGGAAATGAAGTTTATAGGAGATGATATTATTTTGTTGTACAGGGTGATATTTTAGTTTGTACAACATACTAGAGATTTTTTTTATCTTTGGTGGCTGAAATGATAAAACTTTGGCTTGCATTAATTATCAGTTGTACAAATATATATTTTATTTTGTTTCTTCTTTAGCAAGCTTCATTCCCTTTTGTAAGCTAATTCATGAATATATTTATTTGTTTATCTTACTTGAATGTATATTACTTGTTTCATATTTGTTTCATTTCATTATTCACATCAATTTGATTTGTTTACATACTTGAATATATTCTATTTTTCTTTCTTGAATTATACTTTGTAATATTACTTTATAATATAAATAAATTTCTATTTTAAATTTGTTGTTAGATTTTATCTATGTGTTTACTTTATATTTTTATCATTTATCTTATATACATCTATTTCTATTCTTATTTTTGTAGTCTTTTTGTATTACATTGTTTTGTATGGATTTATGAGATTAAAATTTATATATTTACTTTATACTGTATAAAACTATATAATTTATTTTGAAATATAGATGAATTTATATATTTTATTTTGTTGTTAAAATTTTAGCTAATGGGTTACTTTTATATTTTTATACTTTATCTTATATAATTTGTATTTTTATTTTTAAACCATTTATTTACGATTTAAATTCAAATCAAATATATATATATATATATATATAATTTCAAATTTACTCATATATGCCCATATACATATATATTCACATATATACATATATATACAATATTTAAATGTTAAATGATTTAATATATATTCTATTTGAATTGGGGAAACTCGCTTCAATTTACAATTAATTTTACAATTTTAATTCAAAAATTCAATTAATTATCAATTTAAATTTAGAAAAAATCCGAGATCATTACAGTTCTGGTCTGGTGGGAAGTTTTGCATTCATGACTCATGTTGAGGCTGCACTTGCTTTTGTACAACTGCCCTGGTTTTCATATATGTGTGTAGTGGTGGTCTGTTGCTGCTTACTTGTTTTCATGGTCATGCACTTGGGCTTGTACTTGAATGTGCAGTCTGGTTTCTTGGTAGAGATGTTGTATCATTTGTTTTCATTCTTTGATTTTCTGTTGCACTTTGTATCACTTCTTTGTACATTTCATTTGAGTCCAGTTCCAATGTGCATGCAGACATGTCTTTGTATTTGGTCTCTGGTAGTTGCGGTATCATTCACTTGTGTACATTGTAGTCTTGGTCGAGTCTGGTGCTGTTTTGGTCAAGACTGTGTTCTTGTTTGATTGTATTTGAATTCTTGTGCTCGATAGTTTTGTGATGTTTTGTAGTGCACCTGAGTTAAATCCAGCTTGTAGCTCGGGTTTGACCTTGGGCTGATATCGTGACTTTATTTGTATTGCACTTGAGTTGAACCCGACTTTTGATTTGGGTTTGACCTTGTGCTCACCTGTCCCTGTAGATTTATCAAGTGTATATTGGTGTGCATGACCTTGTGGCATGTACAGTGATACACTGTGCATGTCACAAGCTGTTCGTATATGATGAATTCAAAATTAAATGATGACGAACAACCTAAATAACTGAGGCAAATAATATTTTCAAAATCACATTTTATTTTACACTGCAAAAATATTTTATTTTCAATTTTACTACGTTAGTGTGTATTTTTGCAGATTGCTCAGACGCTGGATTCAATCTGGAATGGAGCTGAAGATAAATACGAGTGATTGAGTGATATGTAGTGAGGACAGTTATGTAAATTGAAATGTATTTTAATTGCAAAATTGTATATATATAGTGAGAGCTCAAATTTGTACTATTCAAAATTGTAATAAACATTTGTTTGAATAAAATATCTGTTTGAATTTAAATTCTATGTTATTTATTTTATTCAGCAAATATTTATTTAATTATGTGAAAATAAAATAGTATATTAACAAATACATTTAAATGAATATATATATGTTTATTATCATCAAACAAAAATCATATACTCGCATATTCAACAATCTCCCCCTTTTGATGATAACAAACATATATTTAAGATTTTGAATTTATTAAATGTATTTGATTATTCAATTTGCTCCCCTTATTTGAATGCTCCCTATCTACACAAGCTCCCCCTTCATATATGCATGAAAATAAAAATATGCAAATAGAAAATATTTGACCTTTATTTTCCAAAATCTTAACTTTTCTCTCCCCCTTTTGTTATCAGCAAAAGAGTAATAGTGTTAGAAAAATAGAAATAAAGTGATAGACATTAATACAACATTAAAAATCAATCGAGTATAAATATTAAATTTCAATAAAAAATCAAACAAAAATCATAAATACTCTGTTTGACGCATATTCCACTTTAGAATGATAAAGATAATGTCATCATATAAAACCATATAGTTGTGTCTATTTGTGGTATATTTATATCAGGAATTTGAATATCTACTAACCATGCATAACCGTTAGGACTTTTAAATGAGATTAGTAGTATTCCAAAAAAATTTAAAAATGAATTCAAGTATCTTCTAACCACGTATAACCGTGAGGACTTTTAAATGGGATTAGAATCAGCTTGTCTATTTAATTAATCAATTTTGATATGTGTTCCATACATGCATAACCGTGAGGACTTTTAAATGAGCATGGAAGCACATAATCAAAAATCCAAGGAATTCACCCATGCATAACCGTGAGGACTTTTAAATGAGAGTGAATATTATGGATGTTTTTATTTCTTAAAAATATAATTAAATAAAAGCGCATAATTTCCCGTTTAAAATACCACATATTGACATACTATGTTGGATTTTGATGAGTGATGGTCGGTAGAAATATGATAGAAATAGAAATGGTCATGGAATTTTTACCAACAAAAAGTTTTTATAACTCTTGTTTAAATTTCTAAAGAAATTTTCTAATTATACTGTCTCAAGTTATAATATTTGATTAATATCAACACTCATCACTTTTTCAATCACTATTTATCTTTTTGATAATCAATAGGGAGTTAGATTAGTTAATGCAGTCATTTAAGATCAAATCCAAAAATAATTATCAAAATTTTCAAAATGACTAATCTGAAACAAGGTCAACAAAAATGATTTTCTAGAAGGGGTTTTATAAGAAAAAATGTCTGCTATTTGAAAATTATTTCAAGTGAAAAAATATGCAGATATTTTCTTTGAAAAAAAAACGATGTAGCTATTGAATGTCTCAACATAAATCACGTTCCACTAGTAATTTTTCTATCAACTAGATTACCAGTGTAATCTGCATCTGAATTTTTCTTTCACTCGAGATTATCATTAGTTGTATGTTATACCAGACCTTAATGTTGCAACAAATATCTCAAAATTATTTTTAAAAGCTTTTAAATAAAATTGAGTTGAAGCCATGCAAACAGTGATCATAGTGTTAGCAGTAAAGTAACCAAATATATCCGAGAGTAATCATCAATAAAGCGCCATTATTAATCCAAGCAAATGAAAATTTTCAACATTTTGAATAAGTCAGAATCAAAATCATCATTCATCTCTTTATAGAATAACTGGCTGATTTAAATTCAGATTATGGTGTAGATTATCACATTTAATATATCGTTCAAAATAAATATACCATTACCCGTTTTACCTTTACGATAGTTTTTCGTTGTTGCCCATTGTGATTCTGTCACATTTATACTAGGCTAAGGAACTTTGATATGCCGCCCTTTGTGTGTCTGGAACAGCCAGAATCCAGATAACACTATTGTTGTTCCTTAGCCTGCCACCATACCTACACGTTAAAAGATTTTTGTGACCTATTTGTTTTTATAGGTCCATGATTGTTAGTGGCAAATGATTTTGAAAAATAATTTTGTGGAGACCCAAAACTATTTATATATGTTCCTTTCGGCACCCAGATTTGTTTAACTTTGAGGGATTTTATGCGTGTCTTTTGGAACCCAAATAGGAATAGTTTTCACGTGTTTGGGTCTATACCAACAATTATTTTGATTGTGTCCAAATTTTCTACAAATTGTGCACTCGGATTTGACTTGATTAATTTTGCTTTTAACAGATTCAGATTGATTATACCTAAGTCCTTGTCTATCTATATTGATTGTTTGTTTTCCTATTAGCATATTTAGTGATCTTTCACCTTTTGAAAATTTCCCTAAAGTCGTAGACATGACTTGTGTTTTGAGTGATTCGTTTTCGTTCAATAATTGAGTGCACCTTTTAATAGAATTTTCTCTTCTAGTGTTTTCACTCTCTTTCAAAATCAGAATATCATTTTCAAGCGATTTAATTTTAATTTCTGATTTTTTAATCTCTTTTTCGAATGTTGGACACTTATCACACTTAGGGGTTTTGCTTTGATAGTTTTTAACTAATTGATCAAGTTGTTTATTTAAATCTATCAAAGTATCTCTTTGTGATTCGATTTTAGCGTATTTCTCCCTAAGTCGTTCAAAACAGCCATTTACTTCGTGGAAATATATAAGTAATTCTGAGTGAGTGAGTTTTGATACCTCGCTTGGCTCATCATCATCATCATCGCTATCAATTATATTACCTCGAAGGCACAGATCTGAATTTTCACTCTCACTGCTAGTGCTTTTATTATCTTCATCACTTGTATTCCACGTGGCTGCAAAACTTCTTCTTTTTGATCTCTTTTCTTGGCCGTGTCGATTCTGGGGACAATTGGGCTTGATGTGGCCAGGTTTATTGCACTTGTGACAAATGATCTCCCGTTCTTTTGGGTTGTCTAGAACTTTAACTATTCTTCTTTTCAGTTTTTGATTTAGAGCTGGATTTCCATATTTGCGATTCCACCTTTTGAATTTCTTCATTAATAGTGCCAGCTCAGCTGCTCCATCATCATCATCACCATCACTTTCTGTTGTTCCTTTGAGAGCTATCGATTTCTTTCGAGTATCACCTCCTTCACGCTCTTCCATGAATTTCATTTCTAGCTCATAAGTGGTGAGATTTCCGATGAGTTCTTCAACTTTGATTTGTTTCAAATCTTTTGATTCTTGAATGGCAGTGACTTTGGCTTCAAAATTCCGTGGAAGGATTCTGAGGATTTTTCGGACTATTTCCAATTCGGTGTATGATTTTCCCAGAGCTTCTGATTTGTATACGATATTGGAAAGTCGTCCTTACATCTCCTTGACATTTTCTTCCTTGGCCATTGTGAAATTCTCGTATTCGCTACTCAGCATGGCAAGGCGAGATTCTTTGACTTGAGATGTTCCTTCATGAGTCACTTCGAGTGTGTGCCATATTTCCTGTGCAGTTAGACAATGTGAGACACGATTAAATTAAATTTGATCCAATGAACAAATAATAGAATTCATAGCTTTAGTATTAGCATTCTATAGTCTATTTTCTAAATCTGTCCATTGATCTATTGGTTTATCTATTTCCTGATCATCTACAACTATAGTTGGTGCTCTATAACCTGTCTCAACTATATTCCAAGCATCAATGGTTTTCAGAAAAATTTTCATCCTATTTTTCCAGTAAGCATATTCACCATTGAACATTGGTGGTCTAACTATGGACTGACCCTCTGCAAAAGCATTACTAAAAGAAGCCATTTTAAAAATTCAAATTTTTAAAACAAAAATTTGCTTTTGAAAAATCAAAATTTTAAAACAGAAAATGGCTTTTGTTCCTAGCTCTGATACAACTTGTAGGATCGATTTCACCCTAGCGGGGGGGGGGGTGGAATAGGGTGATGCTATCAGTTTTAAAAATTTATTGCGGAAGTATATAAATAATTTCAACATAGATAACAGCAGCACAGAAAATAGCAGAATATAAAAAGCAGACAATAGAACACACATTACCAAGCTTCGGCAAAACCTTGCCTACGTGCTGCACCCTAAGGTTTCTACTAGAAATTAAGTAGTCAGACGCTTACACACGTAAACTCGCGACATCCGCTATCAACTAACCTTAACTCTATGCTCAAAACCCTGCCACAACTCAGCCACTGAGTTGCGAATTCTCAAACTACGCCACGTAGTTTGTCCCCTAGTCACACGACTAGAATTTACAATAGTTTAAAAAGGAAATACAAATTTGAAAACAATTTAAAACAATTAAAACACACTAAGCCCTAGTTCACTTTAAAGCCCGAATAAATATAACCGGCCCAAAGAAGATTAAATAAATCCCTTTTCTTTTTATTCTCTGGTATACTTCTTCTTCGGCCCGATCCTTTTGAAAAATTGCAGCTTTCCCTTTTTGCTCGTTCGTTCCGATTTAGGGCTTCGTGATTATTTTTGAAGCTTTCGACTTTATTGATCTATCAAGTAGATATTTGCGTGTAGCTTTGTTGATCAATCGTTTCTTTGTTGCTCAGTTTTGGCTGCTTCGATCAAGTTCGATTTTACTGGTATGTTATTCCCTTTTCTTTTCTGGTTTATATGCTTGAACTCGATAGATTCATGGCCGATGATGTTAAACATTTATATAAGGTTCGAACCCCTTGATTTTCGTTCGTCTGATAATTTTCTCAGCCACTTGATTATGTTTGAATGACTGTGATCTTTCTGACTTGTTCATATGCGTATATTTTGTGATTACTTGATTATCACGATTTTGATTTTGAACTCGCTTGATTTCTTGATTGCTACGGCTTCGATTCTGAACTGTTCGATTTTTTCTTTGACTTGTTCAGTCATGATTACCACGGCTTGATGATTTCTGACTTGGTTCGAACTTGTTGCCTTGGTAATCACGGCGTTGATTTGATACTGTAAATAAGCTTCGGCCACTTCTGAAATCTGGACTTCGGCAACTTTGATTTAAACTACAGTTGACTTTGTGCATTTCTCTGTTGACATCGGCCTTGACTTTTAAACTTGATATTGATTTTTTTAATTCGTGTTTCTCATATTATCTACTGTGAGAAAACAATGACTTCGGCATTTTTGAAATTTCCTGCTTGATTTTGTCTCGGTCTGTACTTGTGCATTGCATACATGTGCGCATATTGTCTGATTGCCTCGAGTTTCACTGCACATATATGTTTATGTTATAATGCTCTATATATATCTATATATGTAGTTTACTGATGTATGTTTTTAGCCTTGGCAGTTTGGTTGTGCTGCACTTCTCTGTGTCTTGAAACTTGCATTTTGAACTTTGGTTTGTGTTTGAAACTTGAACTCTGTAGCTTGTATTCATTATGTGTTCATCTATGCTTATGGTTCTGGTCTGGTGGGAAGTTTTGCATTCATGACTCATGTTGAGGCTGCACATGCTTTTGTACAACTGCCCTGGTTTTCATATATGTGTTCAGTGGTGGTCTGTTGCTGCTTACTTGTTTTCATGGTCATGCACTTGGGCTTGTACTTGAATGTGCAGTCTGGTTTCTTGGTAGAGATGCTGTTTCATTTGTTTCATTTGTTTTCATTCTTTGATTTTCTGTTGCACTTTGTATCACTTCTTTGTACATTTCATTGAGTCCAGTTCCAATGTGTATGCACACATGTCTTTGTATTTGGTCTCTGGTAGTTGCAGTATCATTCACTTGTGTACATTGTAGCCTTGGTCGAGTCTGGTGCTGTTTTGGTCGAGACTGTGTTCTTGTTTGATTGTATTTGAATTCTTGTGCTCGACAGTTTTGTGATGTTTAGTAGTGCACCTGAGTTGAATCCAGCTTGTAGCTCGGGTTTGACCTTGTGCTGATATCGTGACTTTATTTGTATTGCACTTGAGTTGAACCCGGCTTTTGATTTGGGTTTGACCTTGTTCTCACCTGTCCCTGTAGATTTATCAAGTGTATATCGGTGTGCATGACCTTGTGGCATGTATAGTGATACACTGTGCATGTCACAAGCTGTTCATATATGATGAATTCAAAATTAAATAATGACGAACAACCCAAATAACTTAGGCAAATAATATTTTCAAAATCACATTTTATTTTACACTGCAAAAATATTTTATTTTCAATTTTACTACGTGAGTGTGTACTTTTGCAGATTGCTCAGATGCTGGATTCAATCTGGAATGGAGCTGAAGATAAATACGAGTGATTGAGTGATATGTAGTGAGGACAGTTATGTAAATTGAAATGTATTTTAATTGTAAATTGTATATATATAGTGAGAGCTCAAATTTGTACTATTCAAAATTGTAATAAACATTTGTTTGAATAAAATATCTGTTTGAATTTAAATTCTATGTTATTTATTTTATTCAGCAAATATTTATTTAATTATGTGAAAAATAAAATAGTACATTAACAAATACATTTAAATGAATATATATATATATATATATATATATTTATTATCATCAAACAAAAATCATATACTCGCATATTCAACAGACCTACCCAAAATACTATGATACAGTCTTGCTGTATCAAATTTTGATACAAAATGCTTTAAGTTTTTGAAATGTTCACTAAATGACAAAAATTGATTGGTTAAATTAATGGTCATATGCATAAAATTTAACTTATATTGCACATGTCAATTGCAAACTCGCAGTATCAAATTTTGATAATTTTTGATACCCTGACGGCTCTATCAAAATTGAGCAGCTTGAGCTCTAGACCTACTTTATGAAATGATAACAAGTTTCGTGAATAAAAAAATATTTATCATGTTTTACAAAAGGATTACAAATACTTGAAAAATCAGAATAAAAATAAAATAATAATGAAATGTAAATAACTGGTTCAGTGATTGAAAATTTGAATATTAGTCCTAATCAGCATTGGTAGAGATGAAGAGTTAATGAAATCTGAAGGTAACTATATTATTTTAAAAGACATAGATGAATAATGTAAATGTGTTTACTTTACCAATGAACATTATTAAAAGGGTTGAGGCACTTTATTATGTAACCAAAGGCCTTGAGTTTAATCTTCTTGGTATAAGTTACAGCAAATTTATGAAAAAAAAGTGTTCCATTTATAAATAGTATAAAGTAGGGATGTTTTTAAATAGCAAGAGAAGTCCTTTTTACTATTCATTATCTCTATAAATGCAGTGATAGCGTATAACAGTAGATGACACTTTTGAGATTCTTGAATTTTGAACATGAGCATGCAACAGTTCATTGCTCAAACAAGGAACGAGCACCCAGTCTGACACAAACATATACTGCCTATATATTATTTAGATGATACGATTGTTGTGATCCGACTGCTAATGCTTTGAGTATGGATTTGAGTTTAAAATTTGAGTGTTAAGGTCTTTCCCCTATGGATACTGTTATATATCAAAATTATTAGGGTTCATAAAACCAACTATAGTACGGATTTGATGGAAATTATTTATCCATCTATTTGTTGGTGTAATTTAATTTTCTGTCCAAATATCATGTTAACTTTAATTTTAAGTCACATATAGAGTTGTTGAAGTACATCTTCATTGAAGTACTGTGTAAAAAAATTGATAAACTGTTGTTTTATTGAAGCTTTCTCAGTTTGATATTGATACAAACTGAAATGAATGTGAATGTGTACAAGTATTTATACACATCGAAATATCAAAAAAGAGTTAATGGGCTGCGGATGGCCCAAGTATTTACTACCCGCATCTATACTTATAAGATATAATCACCACTCTGCTGTATTTGTCTCATATCGCTTATACGCCCCCCAAACCCAAACTAGGGTTTGTAACCGATTTTCAGATCTATTCGCCAATTGCAAAAATTTGATAAAATAAAGGCGATTTTGTTTCTCCCATCTGCTTCAATTGATGAATGAGACTCAAGCACCCGTGAAAATTGCAGGCGCTCATGATTTTGAGATCAAATCGAGTTGATGTTTGGCAAGGCTTTCGATTTCGTCTTGTATGGCCTCGGAAATATAATATGAGCATTAGATCTAAGATTGGTGTCTGCTTCATCAACATTAAGCTCACGCCTGAATCTCATGAAGTTCGACTTTGAGAGGGTTTGGTCAGAATATCTGTCTTCTAGTAAGTCGAAGGCATGTAGTTGACCTTTAATTCCCCTTTCATTACTTGTTCTCGTACGAAGTACAAATCAAGTTCAATGTGCTTCGTACGAGAGTGTAGCACTGGGTTAGCAGTAAGAGAGATTGCGCTTTGATTATCACACCATATGGTTGCTTTGTTGTTGAATCTGACATGTAGTTCACTTAAAAGTGGCTTTATCCACATAATCTCAGCTGTAGCACTAGCAATGCTTCTATATTCTGCTTCAGTGTTAGATCTTGACACTGTTGGTTGTTTATTTGCACACCATGATATTGGATTCTTTCCTAGAAAAACACAGTAACCTGTTGTTGACCATCTATCATCTTGGTCAGTTGCCCAGTCAGAGTCAGTGTAGCCATTGATGCATAATGTTGTACATGATTGCAGAATCAAGCCTTGATTAATTGATCCTTTGAGATATCTTAAAATTCTCTTTACTGCTTTCCAATGTTCATCAAGTGGTTTTTTCATAAACTGACTTACTTTATTAACACTATATGAGATGTCTGGTCTAGTTATAGTGACATATTATAGAGCTCCCATTATACTCCTGTACTATTTGTCATTAAATATTTTGTTCTCCTTTATTTTTTGAGAGATGTAAGTTGCTTGTCATTGGAGTAGGAAGAGGATTTTCCTTGTACATCTTGGCTTTTACCAAAATTTCGCTGATGTACTTTATCTGATTTAGATGCATTTCTGAATCTGACACTCTTTTGACCCCAATACCCAGAAAATAATTTAATTCTCCTAAGTCTTTAATTGAGAATTCTTCCTTTAAGCATTGAGTAATGCTCTTGATTTCTGACTTGCTATTTCCTGTAATGATAAAATCATCAACATATATTAATATATAAGTCACTGTGTGATTAAGAAACTTAGTAAATAAAGAACTATCAGATTTGGTTAGGCTGTAGCAATGTCTTGATATGGTAGCTTTCAGTCTGTCAAACCAGACTCTTGGTGCTTGCTTGAGTCCATAGAGTGCTTTATTGAGTTTGCATACAAGCTATTCATTTCCCTTTTTTGTAAATCCATATGGTTGTTCCATGTCCTGCAATTAACCATTAAGAAAAGCATTATTTACATCCAATTGCTGAATGGTCCAATTTTTGTGCAAAGCAATTGTTAAGATTTTCTGATTGATGAGGGTTTCACAACAGGAGAAAAAGTTTCATTAAAATCAAATCCATTTTGTTGTGAATATCCTTTTGTTATCAATCTTGCTTTGTACTTAAGAATTGAACCATCTAGATTTCTCTTCAATTTGTATGCCATTTGCATCCTATGACATTTTTATTCAAAGGTAATGGTACAAGATCCCATGTCTTGTTTTTAATCAATGCATCATACTCTTCCTTCGTGGCAGTTTTCCAGTTATCATTCAAAACTGCTTGTTGATATGTGCTTGGCTCACTCATATCAGATTCAACATTACATATTTTTGGTTTAAATATACCACTCTTTGCCCTTGTTATCATGTGATGACCATTTCTTGTAGGTATAGTGAGTTGATTCTCTTCACCAAGAGAGATCTCTTGTTGAGTATTGGATGACTGTGAGTCATCCAATACTTGACATGGGTAAGAGTGATAGCTGCTGTTTGGACCCACGTTGTCAGTGTTTGGTGATGCTCTAATTTGCTCATGACCTGGTTCACTTGTGGACATAGTCTGTGGGTTGAAGTCTCTTCTGTCATGATAGCTTTCATTCTGAGCTAGTATAATTATCTCTGGTGAAGGTAATATTGGAGGTATATAGTATTTTGAATTATATACCTTCTGTGTTGTTTTGATATCTGCCTTACTAAAAAGGAATTCATGCTTATTAAATATCACATGTCTATATACATATATATATATATACATATATATATACATATATATATATACATATATATATATTCTACAATTACTATCAAGACACTTATATCCTTTCTGATTTGTAGCATATTCTAGAAATGTACATGGTGAAGATCTATAATCTAGTTTGTGTGTGTTATATGGTCTTAGACAGGGGAAACGTTGACATCCAAACATTTTTAAGCTTTGATAATCTGGTTTGAATTTACTTAGCACTTTTATTGGACTTTTGAACTCCAATATTTTGCAGGCAGTCTATTAATTAAGTAGACTGCTGTAGAAAAAGCATTTGGCTAGAATTTTAGTGGCAGAGATGCTTGTGCTAGTAGAGTCAAACCAGTTTCAACAATATGCCTAAGTTTCCTTTCAATAAGACCATTCTGTTCTGAAGTGTATGGACATGTGATTCTATGAGTGATTCCTTTATTTTGAAAGTACCCTTTTAGTGGTAGAAATTCTTTACCACCATCAGTCTGCATAATTTTACCTGACAGTTTGTTTGCCTTTCAATATTTGAAATGAATTGCATCACTGCATTGTTAGTCTCAGATTTTGATTTTAAGAAATAAATCCATACATATTTAGAATAAGCATCAATGAAAGAAATATAGTATTTGTAGCCATATTTAGTACTTATTGAGGCATGCCCCCAGAGATCTATTGCAATAAGTTCAAGTGGATTACTATACATAGTCTCTGAATCTGGAAATGCAAGCTTATGGCTTTTACCCATTTGACAATATGTGCATGTGTAAGAAGCGGGGATTTTATCAATAAGAATGTTATCACATTTACTTAGTACATGTTTGACAATATTCATATTGGGATGTCCCATGTTACAGTGCCATACATCATATTTTTCTATATTTCTTGTTTCAGAAATATAACACCATTTTCCTTTGCACTCAAAATTTCTTGGATTTGCAACATCAAATTTGTAAAACCCTTTATATTCTCTACCCTGCAAAAGAATTTCACTAGTTAGACTGTCTTTTACTAAGCAGTATCTTGGATGAAATTCAAAGTAGACATTATTTTCTTTAGCAAATTGTGATACACTCATTAAAAAAATTCTAATTAATGGGACCCTTAATAAATTATTAAGATAAAGCTGTCTGGTACCATTAATGCTTACATTTCCAGTATGAGATATATGAACAGATTTTCCATTACCCATATAAAGTAGTTATTTACCTTTGTATTCTCTATTGCCAAGATTTAGTTTGCTCAAGTTGTTGGTCACATGGTTGGTTGCTCCAGAGTCTGGGTACCAGCTATCATCATGTATGTCCTTAATCTTTGCTATGTCCGTGTTTGTATTTTTAGATTTTAATTCTTGCTGCACATTAACCATGTTTACACTTGGATTTTGTGACCTTGAACTGTTATTGCTCTGTTGTACTGGTGTAAAATTCACATCAAATCTGAAGTAACACTTATCTGCTGTGTGACCATACTTTTCACATATTTGGCATCTTGGTTTGTTATTGTTGTTATGACTCCATCTACCACCCCTTCCTCTGTATCTACTTGATTGACCACCTCTGTAATTATTTGACTGATTTCTAGTATCATAGTTCCTTTCTTGATTCTTGTTTCTATTGACTGAGACATAATTTGCATTATACTCCCAGTTTGTTGTTTTCTTTTGTTCCAATCTTCCCTCATGAGTAATTAACAGTGAATGAACATATTGAAGGGATGATAGTTTTTCATTAGATGATATTATGGCTACCACAGCCTCATATTCTTCGACCACTTAATAAGCATAATATCTGCTCATTGTCACTCACTTTATGTCCAGCAGAGGCTAGTTGGTCACATATAGTTTTGGCTCTTGACAAATAGTCTCTCATACTTGCATTATCCTTTCTCAGATTTTGTAACTGCCTCTTATATTGCATTATTCTCGTTGCAGATTGAGAACTGAATATTTGTTCAATAGTATGCCAAATCTCATGAGTAGTCTTACATCTTATTAATTGTGGCAGTAAATTTGCACTTATAGATGACAATAGCCAAGAACTGATCAAGCTATCTTGTCTTTCATGTGTTATGTAATCTTTGTTGCTGATTAACTTCCCTTCATTGCCTGCAGTAAATCTTGGTGGGGTGATTAATATGCCAAGAACATATTCTTGCAATCCATAGCCCCTGATAGTTGTTCCAATCTGAAACTTCCAGAGTAGATAGTTTGATTCATCTAATTGGATGGTGATGACTTGACTCTGCGGCTTGATTATGGATTTGATAAGATCTTGGGTGACATATGACTGATTTTGAGTTGTTCTTGAATCTGAACTGGGTGATGTAGCATTGTCACTGTTTCCTTTGGCCATTTTGGATGAACAAGATCAGAAAAAGATGAAAACAGGGGAATAAACCTGACAGAGGACAAGAAATGCAGCCAGAAACAAGTTGAATGATGAGGCTTCTCTGACAACTGCTTCTTGGCATGGCACTAAGGGTAAGATGATCTGAATCTTGATCTTTCTGATGAATCAGTTGCAGCCGAGGAGGTGACTGTATGATGAAATTATTCTAAAGCACCTCTTCTTGGCACGACACTGAATTCAGATGATGATTTTTTTTGAAAATCTATACACAATTGTTTAACTGTGTACTTGAATTTCATATGATGAAAGTTTTCCGATGAGAAATGGATCAAGCAATCGCTGTTAAGCAATTTTTTGATGCTCCGATACCATGTAAAACAATTGATAAACTGTTGTTTTCGTGAAGCTTTCTCAGTTTGATATTGATACAAACTGAAATGAATGTGTACAAGTATTTATACAGAGTGAAATATCAATAAAGAGTTAATGGGCCGCGAGTGGCCCAAGTATTTACAACCCGCATCTATACTTATCAGATATAATCACTACTCTACTGTATTTGTCTTATATCGCTTATATATTGGAGTGTATGTCAGTGACATACAAACATCACTTGTGTCATGGGTCTTTATTTCTTATATATTTTGGGATAATCCATGTTTTAGTCCTTTATTCATAAAGATGATGTTTACATATCCAAGTTAATAGAAGTCATGGAACCAAGTGAAGTATGGTCTAATTAAAACTATTCTTACACCAATTTCTTGGTGTAATTTAATTTTCTATCAAAGTATTATAATCATAGTGTCTCTAAGTTTTGTCTCTATATATAATATATCCTGTTGTTTAATATTCGTATGAACTTGATTATATGAAAAGTACAAGTACGGACACGCTTGCATGTAACAAACAGGCTCCTTGGTGTTATTTATTTTTCTGTCGTAGCATATGCATGTATATATATGTATTAGTTATTTAATTAGACTGATATACAAAGATGCAATCTTATTAAGCATGTAACAAACCAGCAACTGATGAAAACGTTAACATAATAACATGAAGTAAACATGAATTCCATCATAGCAAGATTTTTAGTATTAATTCAGTACAATTTTTTTTTTACCACATGTTAGATCTTTAAATATTTTGTTATAACGTTTTAATGCATTTCTTAGATCGACTTCTGATATTAATGATAAATGTTTTAATGTTTAGTATTTTAATTCCAGCATTTCTTTCGACTCTCCTTAACTTTCAGTTGAAAGAACTGCTGTATATATTTAGTGCATTTTTTAAAGTTAAGGTTTTTGTTATAATGTTTTAGTGCACTTACCACATGTTAGTATTAATTCAGTTGAAAGAAATGCTGGAATTAATGATAAACATGAATTGATAATTATTATTCTACTTTTTCTGCTGCTAATTCTTTCATTGATAAACCAGAAGTCGATATTAGAGAGAAATTACTAGAGGTATCAGATTCAACCCTTGGGTCATTGATATCACCTTTAATGCAGCACTGTGAACCACCTCAAAGGCACCACCCTCTAGAGAAGGGGATCCCACCATGCCAGTAGCCCACAACAAACGAGACATAGTGGACCGAGCTAGGGTTCCTTTCAGACATAGAAGAACCACCTTACAAGAAGCCTCATGGTCTCTGGAAGATATGGAAAGCTTCTGTGCTTATCACTGTCATCAAAAACATCTCACCTGATACAGATAGGATACGTGCAATTGTCAACAAGCACAAGGAGTTTTAGGATAAAATGAGTGCTAAAGAGCTCCAGGCTTGGTCATCCTGCTGAACCAAGTGGATCGTGAATACTGGAAAGAGAACCCAAACGCTCCTCTGCACAGGTTCAATGGCAATGCTACCAACTATCTTGTTCACAACTATAACTCAAAGGTGAATAACGTGAACAGGTTGTTGAATAATGAAGGTCACATTGCTTCTGCCAACAATGCTCCAAATAATGAAGGAGATCGCGCTGCCTCTACCAACAATAATGCAACACAAATTGTAACTGAAGGTCAAATATCTATGAATCAGAGATTGAGTTTTGGTCAAGATGTTAATGATTTTAGCAGACTAAACGTGACTGGTATGCAAAATAGCAGGACGCTGCCGAGCTTACAAGGAATTCAACAGTGGCTGAATAATGGGTTTTGTAATCAAGGTGGAACAATGGGTAATGTGGACGGTAGCCGATTTCATCAGGCTGGAATGAGCAGTGATATGATTTAGCAGAACATGCTTGACTTTTAACTTCAGGGGAATATGAATGATGGTGAGTATTATCATCCAGAGATGATAAATGATGGTGATAATATCTATATCTGCAACAGCGATTTCTATGAGGCTATGAACAGTCTGTCCCAAGTAACAATATGTAATTTACTGGCTCATTTTCCAGAGTTTGATAGTTTAGTGGATTTCCTAAGGCTGGTGTGGTCAAACAATCGAATCTAAATAACAAAAAATGTGTGTTTTCTTGCATTTCTCTTGTATTATGGGTGCATGAGAAATTAAACTGATGATTTGTGATAATAACTTTCTAGACCTTATTTATCAAACAATTAAATAATAGTAAAGCAGAAGAAATTCTAGCTTTCACGTTATTTCCAGCATTTCTTTCAACTCTCCTTAACTTTTTCTATATATTTATCAGTATTATATTTTAAAGAACTGATACAATTTGTTAATTTTGAATTGTTTATAGTACTTTATTAATTCCACACTATCGTTTTACATTCAAAAACCTGCACTTTCTTCTTTCTACTATCATTTTCAAAGTTCTTAATTTTCATGTAAAATTTACATTTAAGTCTATATATTTAAATTAACTAAATAATTTAACTATAAACTATTTAAACAAAATTAATTAACCATAATTTATTAATTTTTCTAATAAATAATACATATAACAACATCAACAAGTATATCACACTCATTATGACAAATTGTATAAACTAAATTTTCATTCAGATATAAAAAATATGGATCACATAAAAGATAATAAGAACAACTTTAATGTATAATTATTTATTTTAATAAATTATCTTGTTAAATAATAGAAAGGTTTGAAAATTACAAATCATCTCAATACTTATAAAAATTTCACCTGCACTCTTTAATTCCCTTCGATTTTTTTGAATCAATATAAATTATCATTTTATAGTTGTGAGGACCCGTTTCTTCGGCTCTCGGAAATCGACACTAATACATCCTCGGTATTCACGTGTCGTAAATCCAAGTGTTGAAGAAGCAGATTCTCAAGGGTAAGAAAGAAGAATAAGACAGAAGAGAGTCTCACATATATTATTTCAACAAATAATCTTTACAACAGAAATTAAAATACATTTATCAGAGTTAACATAGACGGTTATAAATTCCCATCCTTACGAATTTGCGGAATACTATAGTACAAGAATGTGGTGGAAATAGACAAAATTCTTCAGAAAAATCTTCCGACTTCATGCTTCGAGCTCCCTCCAGCTTTCTTCTAAACTAAACTTGACTACTAAGCTGTCCGGGGAAATTAGGGCACCAAGAGTTTAAGGAAAAGGAAATTAAACTCCGGATCAGTCATGGGACTAGTGTGAGAACTCAAAATACGTGTTTTGAAAACAAAAAGGTATCTCATAAGACCACGCCGCACATAAACACGGAATGAGTTTTTACCTTATGATAACCAAAACATTCTTACGTCAAAATACTTGATATTATTTTTAATGACATATATTTGAAAACATTTGCAAATAAACTTATTAATCTTAACTGAAATTGTTACTTACTATTAAATTCCAGCATACTGGGCTCTATATACAAAATGGTAGGCACTTATTGGAGAATGGATTCCATACAAATGACCAGGTGAAGGGACTACCTTTCGGCAGTACATCTCTAGAGGAATGTACCGAGGTCAACAGAACATCTGCACCATTTCCAATACAAGACCGGCCTACATTTCTCACTAGATAGTACCGAATATGTCATCACCCGGGTCGTTACCGACCTATTCGAGGATCCTCATAGCATACATCCACATTAATTTAAACCCGAAAGTCATAGTGAGTAGAAATATATCTAGAAGGGGATGATCATACCCTAATGGTTGCGAACCACATAGTCTGGCCGCATTTACCCTGTTTTGGTCATTTTTCGGGTGTGAGGCCTGAGGTAACGATTACCTTTCACATAGCACATCACATTTCTTTGAATGCCACACTACCATTCCATCAATCACTTGTTGACTTCCACAAACATACAACCTCCGAGCTCATATGTCTCAAAGAAGGGTGTTAAGCTAAGAGAAGTTGCCTTCTCTACCATCAAACAGATGCACTTTTATAAAAGTAAACGATGAAATCTCAAAAATGCGATGTAAGACATCCATCCATACAAGTTCGTTCTGGGACTGAACAAAACCGAAGGCACCCTCCTACCATATCATGTCGGGAATTAACCGTAGAATTAGGGCTGTAAATTTTGTACGAGTGTCCGATGTCCGTTCGTGTCCGTAACCGAAATACGTCCGTCCGAGTCCGTTCGATTTTCATTTAGGACACGAGATAGAACAAGAAAATTTGTACGAGAAAAAATATTGTCCGGTCCAAGTTCGTTCGAATTCGTCCGAATTTCTTATAGTTCAGTATATCTGATGGAAATTCTATTAAAAAACATAAAATTTGATGTAAATAGCATTGTCCGTCCGTGTCCATTCGGGTCCGTGTCCGAAAAATGTATGTACGAATCCGTCCGATTTCATTTAGGACACGAGCTAGGACAACAAAATTTGTACGAACATAAATCTCGTCTGGTCCATGTCCGCTCCGATTTTATTTAGGACATAAACTGAGCACACCTCCGTCTGGTCCAGTCCGACCGATTTACACCCCTACCTAGAATTAGTAGCAAGAAGTCCTTACAACCCAAAGAGTTTCTGAAATGAAGGGACCACTGCTACTTTAGTATTTGGGAACTAACCAGAATTTTCAACAAGCAGTCCTTTCACCCCCAAGATCTTTAGTCATCATCCTTCATTCTCTTTGTTAGGTCTTTACTTTTCGAACGCATACATTGGTTCGAAGTGGTCTTCAGATAGGAATTACCCTAGATCCGACCTCGATTCCTTCGATCCTATCATCGATAAAAAGAGGCTTTGTGAATAGGGAATCATTCTTTAATTGATTAAGTTCTTTTTATCAAAATCTCGTTTTAGGGATATACATTTCCAAAACATTCTCTCAGGTATATACGAAATTATTAAACCTCTATTATTAAATCCTTTGATTACTTAAAACCCTTTTTAAACTTGGAATAATTCGAATCAATTCATTTGTTACTTAGGAAAACATTTCCAAAATAATTTCATTTAAATCTTAACGAATATTTCTTAATTCAAAACTCATAATTTTGATTGAGTTAAAACCATGTTATCTAGGATGTTAATCCCAAAAAACCAGTAAATATTAAATGAGTAGAATCTATAGAAATCATCTAATTCTACTCAATATGAATTCCCGTATTCAACAAATATTATGGGCAGAATAACGGTGAAATCACCTTTTAAATTCCACGAATAGTACGAGTTCCCTCTTCGGGCTTTAACACCGAGTACAAGAAGATCATCTCTATAAAATCAAAGTTGTATTTAATTTAAATTTGGAAAATTAAAATCCTTTTATACTTAACTCGTTTTCGACATTTTGACCTTATTTATCCCTCGCCCAGGGAAGAGGCCAGGTGAGCTAGGGCACTGGTTGCTCCTGAACATCTCCTTAGTTTAAGCACCTCACATCCGGATCTCACAAATAGAAAAATCAAGTCCAGTCGTCGGCTTTTAGAGCCAAGATTTAAACCACTTATTTTTAATAGCTTTTCTTTAAACATTTATTTAAACTCTCTTAATTAAGCTATAAAACCTACAATCATTATTAAAACACTTAATTATCCTTTTGAAAACATTTATAAAAAATTTGGAAAAGAATCGTTAAGTTTAAAACTAAAGTTTAAAAGTTATATTAAAAAATGTGCCGCGGAAAGCGCTTTTATAAGCTATATTAATCAAAACGACTTTTTATTATTTGAAAATTCATTTTTATTACTCAAATCACTTTTAAAATATTTATAAGATTTATTCCACATTTTTAAACAATTTTAAAACATCATTTTCTAAGAAATCCAGTATTGGATTTCAAACTGCAAAATCGAGATTTTTCAAAAACTTATTTTACTCATATCTCAAAATATATTTATCGAAATCTCGATTTTATTTCTTCGTTGGAAAACTATGGATATAATAGTTTAGAAAATTCTTATCTCGAAGAATTCCAAGCTATATTCCATTTTATACATTCGTTTGACTTTTATGGCGTGACATCGCGAACTGCCGTTACGCGACGCGCCTATTTTTGACTAATTTGCCATTTCTTTTCAAACTTCACCAAAACACTTTTAAATGTTTATAAAACATTTCAAACTCATTTTAAACCATTTTTAAGAGGATTAACATTCCATATACATCATTTCATTAATTCAAGGAAAGTGATTTCCTTTGTGCTTATCGACGTGTATATTCGTGACTTGCATATATTTTCAATATTCAAATGAAAACAACCAAACTTGATGATCAAAGCATATTAACATCCATTTACAAATATCATATCATCATCCATAATATAATATAATTTAGGAGTTTTCACCTTCGTTTCCCTTCTAGCAAATAGAAAATCGGCTATAGCTCCACTACGATCGAGCCAAAGCAAATGAAACCAAGCCTGTGACTCAAAGAGGAGCTTGGCCTAGCCTTGGTGTTGCTTGGGGCGCACGACCTAGGGTGGAGCAAGGAAGTGGCTCGACCTATGATGAAGTGGGGTGGAGATTGTGAAGAACAAAGAGAAAAAGTGGAGCTTCGGGTTTGTTTTGAGGTGTTTAACTATATATAACTATATATTATAATTTAATTTCTTTCTGAAATAAATTTTGACATTATTTCTCTTAGGATGGAAGCCATAAAGTGGAAGCAAAAGCTTAAGAATATAAAGAAGAAGATGAATGAAAATGAAGAGAAGATGGTAGGGTATTTATAGGAAAGGAAGAGTGTAAAAGTATCCATACATGCATCATCACCTTTATCACCATTTCAAAGCTTCTCCAACAGACCTCGCTCCTCCATATGCATGGCATAAGCCCCCCATGTGCACATCACTTCCATCATCTCATGTATGCATATGTTGACTTATTTAAGCTTAAGGGGTAAGAAATCTTAAAATATATTATATATTTTATATTAAATTTCTTATACTTAATTATATTTATGTATGTATGTTTATTTGCATGTTATCATGTGCATGTAACATATATATGCATGTACATGTTGGTGCATAACACTTCGAACGTTTTCGAACAACTTTTGTTTGTTAAATCATTAAAATCCGGAGAACCGTTTACCTGTCACATTTTCACTTATACTTTAACTTACATATATTTGTAAAAAAAATTCAAAAAATAAATTTCTTATCATTTTAAACTAATTAAAATGATTACATTTAAATTATAAAACCATATAAATTCATATTAAAAATTATTTACAAAAATCGCTGTTATACCGATAAAGCGATATCGATTTTTTTCCTTCTATTTTCAAATCAAATATATATCTTTATAAAACTATTAGAAATGATTTATTATCACTTTATAACTATTCAAAGTGAATTATCATCATTTTAAACTAATTATTTGAATAATTAAAATAATTAATAAATCATTAAATCTTGATTGAATTTAAATAAATGTATATTAAAATATGATGCCACTTATCGATATAAATTTCAAGGAAAATATTCTTATAAATATTTATTCAAAATAAATTTACTATTACTTATTATTACTTGAAACAATATTATCTGTATTATCATCTTTTATTTAAAAATAAATTTAATTTATCAAAGTGATAAATTGGCGGGTCGTTACAATAGTTATCCAAAATACTACATTAATATTTTTCATGATTTTATATTCATTTTCGATATTTTATAATTTCTAAAGCCATCTATAAAATTTTCATCAATTTTCTCTTATTATTTTACATTCAAATCAATGTATTTAAATTAACGAACACTATAAATTCATACTATATAAATAAATTCGAGTGATTAACAGTTATTAAGTTCTATGATAATTTATAGACAAAATGACAATTTTAATTTATATACCACATTCGTAGTAACAAAATGATAAAATAGATATTTCTTTCAAATATAAAAATATATGAATCACTTAACAAAAATTATATGCATAAATAATAATAAAATGTTTAATTTATAATTAATATATCGAACATTGCATAACAAAATTTTATTTTAACAATATTTAAAGTATGAGTATCATGTTTTTACAATATTAGCATGTGCAATGCATGAGATACATTCTATTAATTTATTATTATTATTATCTGCAATTAGTAAACTAAAAAAATAGTATTTCCCCTAATTATCTTATATTACATTTAAAATTCTTATCAATACCGATTTTGCAATTTAACATCTAAAACCTATCATACATATGTGCGGGTGCGTATGATCGTAGATACACACAAGATTGCGAATTTATTTAATATTACTTTAAAAAATAAAAATGTTACATCAATGTTTTTCTTTGAAATTTATTACATAAATAAATACTTACAATTGTTTTCACATATATAGGTATATCAATCGTATTTAACGCATAATTTCTTAATTTCAAAATATAAATTATACATATTTTAAATTAGATAAAATATTTTAAAACATAAAATTTTGAAAATAACAATAATATATCTTTGTTTATTTACATTTTTCAACATATAAATTAATAAAATAATATGTTTGACATAAAATTTGCTTAACTTTAGAAATACTTTTGGAAAACTAATTTGAAACAAAATATATCATTTTAAATAGTTAGAATATGAAAACAATGAATATATGATTATTTTTAACTATTCGAAAATAATACTTATGAAAACATAACATTTTAACATGCTAACATCAAAAAATAATAATGATAATTTTTCTATAAATTCATCTATATTTATTTAACAAATATAAGCTGGTGAAATATTACACTTAATGATATAAATTTCAAAATTATTTTATAATCCAAATATATTATTTTAGATATTACAATCTAAAAATATATAGGTACTTATAAGCTATTCGGTTAATATATTAAATTAACTAATATATATGTTTATCTAACTATTGATCTGTTAAATAATAGTAAAATAGAAACAAAATATATTTTTCTCCTTAATTCTCTCTTGTTAAGGTTTGTTCTTCGTTCTCTTTGTTAATCTGTCATGAAGCTTCTCATGATTTTAGTAAGTCAAAAATAAAATAGTATCGTCCTTGGTTATGTGTGTGTGTGTGTGTATAAATAGATACACATACATGTAGGATCGATTTCACCCTAGAAGGGGGAGGTGAATAGGGTGATAATAATAATTATAAAAATTTAATGCGGAAATATATAAAATAATTGTAGCACAGATAATAGCAGAATAATAAAAGCAGAAATAGAACAACATAGATTTACTCAGCTTCGGCAAAACCCTGCCTACGTGCTGCCCCCAAGGTTTCTACTAGAAATTAAGTAGTCAGACGCTTACGCATGTAAACTCGCGATACCCACTATTGACTAACCTAACTCTACGCTCAAAACCCTGCCACAACTCAGCCATTGAGTTGTGAATTCTCGAACTACACCACCGTAGTTCATAACCTAGTCACACGACTAGAAAAACATAGTTTAAAAAGAAAATTACAAAATAAATAAAAACAAACACAAAACCCTATTTATATTTAAGCCCAAATTAAAAAGTGACCGGCCCAAATGAATATAATTTTTAAAAGTTTTCTCCCTTTATTTTCTTCGGCTCGTATCCTTCGTGAATATGTCTGCTTCTTTTCCTTTGCTCGAAAACATTCGTTCCTCTTTCAAAATAAATTAGGGCTTTGTGATAACTGTGGCCGCTGCTTGAAATTGATGTTCGAATTGAAGTAAACTTTGCCTCTGGTTCCTTCGTCAAACGAATCATTGGCTACGATTTTCTTTGTTGTTTTGATTTGATTATGCTTGTGGCTGCTCTTAGGATTGAGTCTGAATTTGTGAATCTGGTATGTAAATTATGTTGTTTAACTGCTCTGTTGTTTTTCGCTTGAACTCGAATGCCCAGTATGCCGATGATGTTAATGGTATTTATAGGGTTTAATTCCCTAAATTTTCATTCACTTGAAATCGTCTGATATTTTATCTCGCCCGTTCGATTTTACTTGAATATGTGTGATTTGTTTAGACTGGTTCAATTTGTATATTTCTTTGCTTGATTATCATAACTTGTTTGGTTTTTTATTTTTCATTCATATGTGTTATCATCTGGCTTTGATTCTGACTTGTTCGAATTTTTCCTTGGTCACCACAGCTTTGATTCTTTGACATTTTGAACTTATTTTCACTGCTGTTTCATTCACTTTTGAATCATGACATTTTTATAATTTTTGTGTTGCTCTCTGACTTCTTCGGCTTGATCAATTTGTGAAACAAAAACTGCTGCATATTTCAAATGTCCTTATGTTACATATGTTTTGAATCAGTGCATATGAACTTATATGCTTGGTTTGTACTTATGGTATGATCATTTCATTTGAGCACTTTGTTGCATTTAGTGTTTGTTTTCTTAGTAACTAATGTCCAGTTGCATGTGCATTTCATGTGAGCTTCAAGTGCTCCTTTGTATAGTTCCTGTTGACTGGTTGCATGCCTATCATTGTGGTCTTGTAGTCTCTGGTATCAATGTTGCATCACTGTTTCATTTTCTGTTGTGTGGCTTTGAGCATTGCCTCGGTTCTGTTATGTACTTAATGTTGCCTGACCTATTTCCTTGTTCACTGGTCTGTTGCATTTGAAACTGTACTGGGTTGTAGCCTATGTTGCAGCTTGATTGCTTGCATGTATATATGTATACATGTGTGTTCACACATGTATATATGTATGTTAGCTTGTGCAGTTTCTTCCAATCTTTATTGTTTTTGAATCCATGCCTCGTTGTGTTCATTTGAGTCTACACTTGCCTTTGAGCTTCTAATTTTATATGTGGAACTGTTGTATGTGTGTGTCACCACTGTTGTCTTGATGCTAACTGTTCCTCTTTGATCATTTCATTTTGATGATAACTGTGCACATACAAACACACATATATATACATACATATATATATGTATGTATATTTGTGTATAATTATTGTGCCTTTGGTCTGTGTTACATTTCTGAGTTGAATTCTGGTTGACACTTGAGTTTGAATGGTTGAGCCGTTTTAATGTGTACTCACTGAATTTTTGGTCGAGGTCTGTTTTAAGTTGGTTTTGGATTCTTGTTGCATGATAACTTGTACTCGACAATTTTGTGATGTATTTGTGTTGCACCTGAGTTGAATCAAACCTCGGCTCGGGTTTGACCTTGTGCTCACCTGTCTCTGCAATTTCATTGTGTATATCGGTGTGCATGGCCTTGTGGCATGTACAGTGATACACTGTGCATGTCATAGGTTATTCGTGTTTGATGAATTCAAAGTTAAATGATGACGAACAACCCAAATAACTGTGGCAAATAATATTCTCAAAACACATTTTATTTTACACTACAAAAATATTTCTATTTCAATTTTACTACGTCAGTGTTTAGTTTGCAAATAATTCAAATGGTGGATACAAATTGGAATACAGCTGAAGAACAAATATGAGTGAACGAGTGATATGTAATGAGATGCAAATGTAAGTGACAATTGTGATGTAATCAAAATTGTATTGAAATTGAAATTTTGTATATATATAGTGAGAGCTCAAATTTGTACTATTCAAAATTGTAATAAAATATTTGTTTGAATAAAATGTTTGTTTGAATTTAAATTCTGTGTTATTTATTTTATTCAACAAATATTTATTTAATTATGTGATAAATAAAATAGTATAATAAAAAATACATTTAAATGAATATATATATGTTTATTATCATCAAAAAAATCATATACTTGCATATTCAACAATACACACACACACGCATATCATTTTCGCTACACCTCAAATCCTCCCCGATTTCAACCACATGTGTCGAATTAAATAATATACAATTTCTCTCTATTATAAAGAGAAAATGTATATTATTTAATTTGGAACATGTGGTTGAAATCAAGAGTAATTTGAGGTGTAGCAAACATGAGGCGTAACCGATCCTAACCCACATACAGACATACATACATGCATGCATACATATATATGTATGTATATATGTGTGTGTGTATGTATATATGTATATATATATTACAATTTTATACTCTTATCTAAATCTAATCTGAATGTTGCATATAATCTAAAATATATATCTTAATAAAACTTTAAAATATAACGTTATTTTGAAACTAGCATTTTGTTTCAGGTATAAATTCTATCATTTTTTCATTAACTTCAACTATTTTACATTCAAGTTTGTATTATTATTTTCTTTCTTAAATGATATTTAGTAATAATAAACATGCATAATAATGAAGGCTCTCTTTATTTTCCCTTACCACTTTATATTGAAGTATGATTTACAAATTATTTGGAATGTTCTCTTTAATTCTATTTAAATAAGCTACATTTAAGTTTACATTGTTATTTTTCTTTCAAAATTGATATTTTATTATAGATTAACATATGCACAATAATAGAAATACATGACTTACATAAATATATGCTTAACATTAGCATATTACATTGTACGTCAACTATTTAACTATGTATATTTGACAATTTCTTTTACAACATTACCATGTACAACACACAAGTTACATACTAGTTACTTCTGTTACTTAAGGATTAAATGAATTGAGGCCTTTCCTTTTCTTTTCTTTTTTCCAAGCATAAAGAACAAGCAAACGATTCAAGTTGTTTCAAAAATGAATTTAATTTGCAGAAGATAGATTAGACAGTTTCAACCCAAAGGCCCAAATACCCAATTTAAACCGGATTTCAAGATTTCTGCTATAGGTAAGCAAAAAGCAGCCATCGTTAGTCTTTTCTACAAATCATATTAAACTTCTCTATCGTCCATTACTATTCTTCATTAAATCCTTTATCAAATATATTAAATCAACAAGTAAAAGGCTAGAGTCAATCAAATGAATCATCTAGGATTACTATATTTATATGTTGAGCACTATCAAGTTCAATACATCTTATTATCATTTATGTTTTGAATGAAACTAAATATTAAAAATGGGGTGTCTTCGTGTATGTGTATATATGAAAAACCATAATTTTCTATGCTAAATAACTGAATCACGTTTTAATGTTAGTTTATGGATTATATTACGTGTTTAATTGATTATATATATAATGTTTTTAATATAATTCTTATGATTTATGTTTATATGGTTGATCGTTGATATGTTTTGTTGTGCATTGATTGCATTCTTATCTACTTAGTTTGAGAGTGATATAGAATGTTGAAAGTCCACATTAGGTTGGATTGGAGTTGCGACAACGTAGGTATTTAACAAAATGGCAAATAGGTTGGAAATGTTGCAAATAGAGGACCAACCAGACTCGAGCAAGGGAAATTAGGCGATTAACCTGGTTTACAATAAGAGAAAACTAGGTCATCGTAATTTGGCTAATAAATTTGATGAAGTGTTAAAGGAGTACCATTTAAATGGTTAGGTCAATCATAATGTCAGAAAATCAACGAACAACAAAGAGACACGTATCAGAGCAATGGAAGATCGGAAAACAAAGCGATGAATGGGGAAAAGTTGACTTGGCCAAAATGGCCATTATTCAAGATGCCAATTAAATTGAATAATTTATTCTGTCTGGTACCAAAATGAAACTTTGGTATAGCCAACATATACTGACCCCGAGCTTGCTCAGAGTCATGGTAATACTTGGCCTGGAGCGAGCAACATGCCCTAAACCGAAATGTCCCAAGCCATGACTCGGGGATGAGTGAATTGTTGAACCCAAACCAAGTTATGGGCCTAGATCGTGCTCGAATAGGAGAATGCTCCAACTTCAGGTCTTAAGCTAACGATTGAACTAGGTTAGAATTGTTCTTGACCCAGGCTGAGCCAAGGGTTGATCAAGTGATCGATTCAAATGGAGAATTAGACTTTTGATGTCCGTAACTTCATCTTTTCATGTTCGATTTAGACAAGAGTTCAACCTATGTGCACGAAATGTTCAATGCTACATTTTTGGAAGTTCTGGCCATGTTCCAAGAACTTTAATTTTTTGGTCGATGAGACTATTGGTAAGTATTCAATGGACAAAGATAAGTACATTGAAGCAAACTTAGGAGAATATGGATTTCTATGAATGTAGTACAACTATTAGAGGTCCTTAGGAGTTGAAATTCGATCGACAACGAATTAATATAATGAGATCCGAGCAACATCAAGAGGGAATTGTGCGAGTAACTAACTAATAGCATATAAGTATTCTACCACAAGAAAGATTTCCATTAAATTTTAGATGGCATGGACATGATAGGAAGCTTTGATGACTTAGAGCCATGAAGTATGTCACGAAGAGACCTTTACTAGATGTGGGCCTATCACGTTGGGATATTTCAGACATGGATTTCTAGAGACACGATACCAGTGATATGGTTAATAGTATTATCACATGAATTCTTTGCATATAGAACAGAAATCTCATGCTCAAAACCTGACCTCATAGCAACACACCCATATCGTTACGTTATCCCTCCAATCACGATGCTCGAAATTATAGTTCTTTTCCATATCAAAACCAAACCTCTCTACCATGCAACACAAATCGTCCTTAACGCTCATGCAAGCCTGCTCAGGATCCAGCCCCAATCCTTACTATGTCCGCCAACCACCAACTGGGACATATGTGCAACCATCAGTAACCCCTCAATGACGTCAACATAGTTGTGTTCGCTTCTCCCTTGACCATACCATAGCGTTGTAGAATGTTAACAATCATGTCTGGCCTCAAAGGGATATGATGTCGGACTAGGGTCGGACAATTGGTCGCACACGATTCAAATAACATTTAAGGCCTAGGACAGCTAAGAAAACTACAATAACATCAATTCTCATACTAAAGCATGCTTTGAAATTTGCAAATTGACAAGAGTATGCTACAGAGGACAATGAACTATACCAATTTCTCTTTAAATGGCATAACGATAGCACAAAGCCCAGAAGAAGATGTTTGGACATAAATTGGCATCCAACGGCTCAGGAGATACATAGAGGGAAAGACATGAATCTGGACTGTCCAATCCTCATCTAAAATAGTTATTTATAAGAAAAGACCTACATTAGCGCAAAGGATCAAGTTTTCTAGTCGGACTCTATTGCTCTCTTTGTATTCACTCTAATTAAATTATAACGCAACAAAATGAGAAAAATTATCGTGAACATAGATATTTCAATCGAACCAGTCTAAAACCTAACATGTTTCTCTTATCTACATTAGCAGAATCACTCTCATTACATCCTATATTTTTTACTATACACTCAATGGCTAAAGATCTCCATAAATCATGTAAATCTTAGGTTGACCCGAACTATTCAATCAACAGATATGCTCTTAGAGAAATTGTGTGTTTTGATTATGTACTTAACTCTTATAACGAATCTTATTCCAAAATAAATGTATGTCTATTGATATAAATATACGTGGGTAATTGATCGAAATGCTATATACAATCATTGAGATAAACTAACTGAAGCTATGTATAAATAAAAATAGAAATTGTACTTAAAATATTATTAAAAATAAACCCTTACATCTCTACTTGAATCACAAAAGAAGTTAAATAAACAAATAATTTAACAGACCTAGAAACATCAAGTCAGATGTTTGAATTGATGACCTGACATCTGAATTTCAAGAGACATGAAACAAAAAGGAATCGGTTCAAATCTGGCAAGATTCAGATGTTTGGAATCGAAGTCAGACGTTTGAATGCCTATAGCCAAAATTTTCTACAAAGAGTATACGTATTAATTGAAAATTAGATGCATGAATGATTGTAGTAAGCCCAGGTCAAACATTGATCTGATGCAGGCCAAGTAGGGTAGATCGATGGAAAACTTGTTCCTACTTCTTCGACTTTGAGGGTCCACAGAACTGAATGAAGTCGTGTAATGAGATGGAATAAGTACCACACATGATGGTGTCTTAGGTTCTCACTTCATGAAGTTATAAAGCATGACACTAAGCGTGGGGTGCGATTCTATGGGAATTAAATTCTTTGGAGCATACGGGCACTAATAAGGAGGTTACTCAATGCTTTAAGAGCAAGTGAACTCAGGCACTCTGATGTATACTTGATGTTGTGCATAGTTACGGGTGCTAACGGGGAGGTTACTCAATGTTCTAGGGCCTAGTGGTGTAATAAATCGTATTTACGATCAAATGATCGTAAAATATTATTATTTAATTTATATGAGGACGTATGTGTCTAAAATTTCAGAAAATAACTATTAGGGGCATTTTCCACCTTTAGAATTTTTATCGGAGAGTTTGGATCTAGAAATTATTGTAAAGCCTATAACTTTTGATAGGATTTGAATTAGGATTTGAAACCATTTACATTAGATCAGGATGATGGTTTCTCTTTTCGTAAATGGTCATAATAGGAAAGTGGACTTATCGTTTAGAAAATATGGTTGTTTTAAGTTTAAACTATTGCTAGCTAGAGTAATGGGTAATTAGTCAAGCCTAAACTCGAGTCCATTAACCCATTTCGAGGTTTGTGCCTAATAGAGATTGCTATGATAGATCCAAATCATTTCCCACTTCTCAAAAACAAGTCTAAACCTCCATTTACTTAAATTCAATCAAAAATCTCCTCTTTTTCATACTAAATCTAGCCTAAACTATCTTTACAAAGGTAATTAGAAAAGGGGATTATACATCTATCATTTTTGTTGCTTTGGGATTTGAATTACTTGCTGTCCGTTTCAAATCTAAGGAAGGAATTGGTAATTTGGGTATTAAGTGAGTGATTTATGATCACTCACTATGCTATGCATGTTTATATAATTAAACATGACTATTTTGTTTTAAAACATTTTTAAACTCTAATCTAACTTATGTCTATAAATGTTGTATGGATGTTAGTGATAGGTGTTTGTCTATGTCTGTTAGCACTTTTTAGTGTAGTTAGGATGTGGTTGTTGATTCGGGTAAAACGAGGTCAAAAGTGCTCGGAATTGAATGTGACTTAGATATGTTATTGAAAGGAGTTTGGGGAGCTTCAGTTTTGATCGTACGTGGTTTGGAGAATGTTGGCTTGTCAAATCATATCATTGGAGTTTTGCAATTTAGGTTAGTAAAGGAGGTTGCTTAAGGACTTAGACTGTGAAACTTCAGGATATGCTTTAGGACAAGGCGAGGAAGGAGTTTGAGACTTAACTTAAAAATTTGGTAAAGATCTACAACTTGGTATCGACCTATTTTGGTCATACCGAATTTTTTTTAGGGAAAAGGAGTTGGCTAAAGGACCAGGGGAGTTAAGGCATGGGAAGATTGAGCTCCAGCCTAGTAAAAGAGGAAATGATCAGGTATGAAGTACTTTGCAAAATATTTGGTTAAGTAATTCATATCGGTACCAACATAAGCCCATTCATGTTGGTACTGGCATGAATTGGAGTAGCCAATTTTCACCAAATTCTTAGGGGATACTGAGAAGGTCATATGGGTCATGTTGGAGGTGATCATTCGACATTCGATTGCGATGTGGTAGCATGATGAAGGATGATTACTAATGAAAGAAGCAATATGGAGGTCCTTTGGTGTGATGGCTTGGGACTTTGACGTGCTAGCCTTATGACTTATGCAGGTGTATAAGGAGGTTCCTATAGGGATGACTCAAAGGATGAGGGTTATGATGTTCCAAAAGGGCAAGTTTAATTAGGCGAGCTCGTAGGTGGAACAAAGGATGAGTTCTGCTATAGATAAATAGAAAATGATAGAACGATGATGAGTTCGAAGATGGATGCGAAGGGATGGTTGATATGAAGGTTCTTGAGGGCTACTTATACACCACTGGTGTGTAGGGATACCCACCAAGTTTTATGTGAGATCTGAATCCTTATGTGGATGGATTACCTAGATCTCATTTGGATAGTCTAGTCTTGGACTGTATAGAGTGGTGTGAGACGTGTACCAAGAAACCACGACTTTTTCATTGATCTTTGGCTTATGTCGATGCTGTTAAAGCCATCTTACATCCAAAAGAATATTAAATGACAATGAGGATTGCTTGATGGATGCTACATTTGCTATGGTTTCTTTTCTTGTTGTATGTCACTCTAGGGATGTCATATGATGTTGCTACTGTAGATGTGGATACCTAGACACCCCGACATTGTACTTAGGATGTTGTACACTTTTGTTATGATAGTAGAGTAGCATATTATAGATGTTATGTGACAACTTTTTGAATGCAGAGATAGGTCATGTATGTCTCTTATACCTATGTTCCATACTATACCGACTTATATAGTATTTTGAGATTTTTTTTATCGCTTACACCAGGCTATTATATGACTTGAGATTTTATGCTGTGCTTCTTATTATCTTAGGTATTCTTAAATGAGTAGACTAGATAGCAAGTTTAGGTGATACGCGGTGGTCGTGAAGAGGACGAGCAGAATGATGCTTTCTTGTATTATATATGGACTTACTATTGCTTATTCCGCCATGTGATACTGTAGAGCTTAGACAACATTCACTTATTATGATTAGAGATAGTTTACCTTTTGAGTTGATTATCAGTTGTATAAAGTCTACTACTGTCTTATATGATTTTGAGAACCTATGTATTCTAAGATGTGGTAATTTAGCTATTACCATCTCATTTGATTTATATCTATGATGACTATTATATTTTATTTGATACATTGTGAGATATACAACATGTTATGTGATTATTTCTCTTCTTTTCACCCTTGACAATCGTCTTGCATTGGCTGGGCACCATAGCAGTGCACTATACAGGTTATATTGGGTGTCCAAGGTGTAGGGCGGTCGTCACATTTGGTACCAGAGCTAGATTACAAGATTAACTTGAGTTGATACCATGATCCGATAGAGATAGGAAATGAGTTATCATCCTAGACCACATCGAGAGTGTATATATGCAAGAGAGAGCGTACTTGTTATATTTCGATTTTCAAAACTATATAGTACTATATATAGTATATAAGTCACATGCACACATGAGTACATTGGTGCAGTTTCCTTTATGAGAGACCGATCATTCTTGTTACGGATCATGAATGATTCGACATGCAAGAAATACTGAGAGAAACTCCATCTCTAGAGTCGAGGAAGGAGCAAGCCCAAGGGTTGCTAACCCTGATTTGCAAGCTATGTTCAATGCAATGAAGGCGAACATGCTGCAAAATGCCCAAGGAGCTGCTCCCAGTGTTGTTGGTGGTGCTTCTTAAGTGTAGGTGTTGGGGTCAATTTTGCAAAGCTGAATAAGGATTTTGCCATTCTTGGTGACAAACCATTCCAACGAATGGAATTTAATGTGGTAGTGTAGGATTTGTTGGATACTTGCGGAAGGATCTTTAATGATATGGAACTACATGATGTGATGAGGAGAAGATTGGCTTCCCGATAGTTTTAGGGGAGAGCCATGAACTGGTGAAATATAGTTACGATTGCTGCTCCTGAGGACCACTTTACTTGGGACAGTTCAAAACTAGATTTAAAGAGAGGTTTATACTGGTTGCTCAAAAGTTGGTGCTATTAAGAAGATTTGCAGAGCTGAAGTAGGGAGACATGGCTATCTCTGAATTTGTTGTTGAATTTGATTCTTTGTCAAAGTATGGGATGTCCTTCATAGACACTCCTTTGAAGAAAAATGAAAAGCTTATCGTAAGGTTGGATAATTACATGGGTAGAAGCTTGTAGGGCAAATAGATAAGTTGTTTGAGAAGGTGATTGAAAAGGCTCTCAAGCTTTAGAGTTTGTACCCTAAACTCAAGCCTACTGTTGTTGTATCCACTAAGGGTCCAAAGCCACTAGCTAGCGGGGAAGGCAAGAGGAAGTGGAACAATAATAAGAAGAAGCAATTTTAATAGCATGACCGGAAGAAGGTTGAGTGGGATCATACTTGCTATAATTATGGTGAGAAAAGTCACCTAAAGAAGGAGCGCAATGCTTAAAATAAGTGTTATGGCTATAATAGGAATGAGCATGTGTAGAAGGACTATCCTAAGCTAGTGAGGCAGAAGTAGGTGGTGAAGGCATACGCTTTGGATGCTGCCCCAACTTTGTCGAGTACTCCTTCGACGAATGAGAAGGAGGAAGGTGTCATTATTTAAAATATGCTTTCTATTTATGATGTTCCAGTGCGTGTTTTATTCGACATCAGAGCTTCAATTCCTTTATATCTAGTGACCTAGTAGATAGATTGGGATTGAGACCTGAAATAGTTGACCGACCATTAGTAGTGATGAAACATGTTGGAGGCTCTGCCGGCCTTTGTGTGGTTTGTTGTGATTTGGTCTTATCGAGTCATGAATGCTCTTTTGTTTATGATTTTTTTTTTAATTTCATTGGGTTCGATATTCTCTTGGGGGTGGACTAGCTATAGAAGTCTGTGATAGTAGTGGATTGCGAGAAATTGTTGGTGACGATTAGGGCTAGGGAGGAGCGAAATATAATGACTAGCTTCCTATAGGGGATGAGGTTGTCATTAGCTTTCTATATTCCCTAGAGTCCCACATAATGAGCTACCATCTCTGTTCATCCTTAGAAAGTATCTGGATATATTTTAGGAGGTGACCGGATTACTACCACACTGAGATATTGAGTTCTGCAAAGACTTAGTGAAGGAGGCTAGATCAATAGTTACGCTTTTAAGGCGTATGACTCCTAGAGAGCAGAAGGTGTTGAAGGTTCAAGTGAACGACCTGTTGAGGTGGGGGTTCATTCGTAGGAGTATATATAAGTGGGGCACACATGTAGTATTTTCCACTAAAACGGATGTTTTTCTGAGGTTGTGTGTATATTACCATGAGTTGAATATGGTAACGAGAAAGAACAAGTACCCACTCCTGCGTATTGATGACTTGTTCGATAAGTTCCATGATTCGAAGGTGTTCTCTCAGTTGGATCTTGCGATGGGATTCCACCAACTGAGAGTGGCGAAGGAGAGTGTGTCGATCACTGTGTTCGTACTTCATCTGGTTTCTATGAATGGTTGATTATGCCATTCAGTCTAACCGGCGCTCTGGTATACTTTATTAATATTATGAACCGTATCTTCAGAGATCAGCTAAATAAGTTCATGCTTGTGTTCATGGATGATATTATGGTTTACTCTAGAACGGAGGAAGAACACAAGACACACTTGAGGATTATAGTTGAAGTGTTGAGGAAACACATGTTGAAAGCGAAGTTTTCAAAGTGTCACTTTCGGAGGAGAGAAGTGAGATTCTTGGGTCATGTCATCTCTGAGCTAAGTATCTCAGTAGATCCTGCAAAGTTGGTAGCGATTCAAGGTTGAAACCAACCCAAGAACGCTACTAATGTGAGAAGCTTTTTAGGATTGGCGGTATATTATAGATGTTTTATCAAGGACTTCTTTAAGGTATCAAGGCCATTGACTAATGTGACGGAGAAGACTCAGAATTTTGTGTAGGCCACAAAGTGGGAGTATGCATTTATGAGTCTGGAGGAGAGGTTGACGAGTGCACCAGCGTTTTCCATTCCGAGCCGGAATAAGGAGATGATGGTATACACCTACAATTGTAGTACCAGATTTGATGTGGTACTAATGAAGGAGGTAAGGTTGTCTCCTACGCTAGTCGACAATTAAAGCCGCATGAGAGGAAGTATTTGATCCATTATTTGGAGTTGGCGAGGTAGTGTTTGCCTTGAAGATTAAAAGGAACTACTTATTAGGAGAGAGGTTCAAGCTATTCACTGACCATAAGTCATTGAAGTACATTTTCCCCCTAAAAGGACCTCAACCTTCGTCGGCAATAACGGTTAAAGTTCGTCTCCTCCTACGACTTTAGCATTTCTTATACATCCGATAAAGGAAATGTAGTCGTCGATGCTTTGAGTAGAAGACTTTCCAGTTTAGGAGTGATATTCCTAGAGTGAAAGCAGTTGGATTATTTTGATGGTTATGACTTTAGACCTCATTGCAGGTTCCAGTCACAAATGTGGGCAAGCTTGACCATCGGACTAACTTTGATCGAAAGGATTGGTACTAGTCAAAAGTGAGCGCTATACTAGCAGAGATCGTAATAACAATAGAAGGAGTGGAGTCTGATGAGATGAGGTAGTACGAAGTCGACCAAGATGTTTGGCTCCATAAGGATGTGAGGTTATTTGTTTTCGATGTTGATGGATCACTAGATGAGGTGCTACAAGAGTGTCATCATTCTAGATTGACTATACATCTCGACCTTAATAAGATGTACCATGGTATAAAGCAGGCATATTATTGGGAGGGGATGAAGAAGGATGTCGGTACATTCATCTTGAAGTGTATGAACAACTATTTGGTGAAGGTAGTGTAGAAGAAACCAAGTGGGTTAATGCAACTACTTAAATTTCCTGGGTTGAAATGAGAATAAGTATCGATGGACTTCATTGATGGATTGTCAAGGACCAAAGGAGGGTATGATAGCATTTGGTTCATAGTCAACAGACTGACGAAGGGTGCTCGACTCATACACGTTAAGTCTAGTAGAACGACATCCAAATTAGCCGATTTATATGTGAAATGGATGGTGTGATTCCATGGTGTGTCGAAGAGCATTATGAGTGACCAAGACCCTTTATTCACTAATGGGTTTTGGAAGAGCTTACTAGAGGCATTGGGAATGGATCTGCATCTCAGTACAGCTTATCATCTGCGAATCGATGAGATACCGAGATGGTGAATCGTATATTGGAAGATCTCTTGCGAGCTTGCATCTCGATTTCGAAGGCTTATGGGACGATTATTTGCGTTTGGTGGAGTTCGCGTACAACAGTAGCTACCAATCTAGCATCGGTATGGCACCATTTGAAGATTTGTATGGTTGACCATGTAATGCTCCTTCATGTTGGTGGGAAGCGGACAAAAGATTAATACTCGAGCCAGATATGATTAGAGAGACCTCGGAGAAGATTGAAATCATTCGAAAATGAATGACGGCTTCTTATGATAGGCAGAAGAGCTATGCTGATAAAAGACGTCGATATTTGGAGTTCTCTATCAACGATGTGGTGTTTGGGAAAATTTCTCCATTGAAGAATGCTGTTCGATTTGATGTTAAGGGGAAGTTAGTGCTGAGATTCGTAGGACCTTTTCGAATAGTAGGGAGGATCAAAAACCTAGCATATAGGTTGACTTACCTTAGAAGATGGCAGGCATGCACAACATATTCCACGTCTCTCACTTGCGGAAGTTTATGCACGAGTCAGATATGACGATTGCACCGAATCAATTTGATGATATCAAGATTGAACTAGAAGCTTCAAGGCCTCATAGGCTAGTTCATATTGCTGGACATGATATGAAACAGCTAAGGAGGAAGATGATGAAGTAAGTGAAGGTTCAATGGGGTGAAAATGAACATGAGTGCATATGGGAAACCAAGGAGAACATAAGGGTTGCGTATTTGAAGCTTTTTGCATGGTAAAGTCTTATGTTTATCATATTTACTTTCACTTTTGATATCATATAGGATAGTTTAGTACCTCCCATGCTAGATTAGGTTTATCTATATTATTGATTGCATGACTGCCTGTTTGAGATTTTTGATGATTATTAAGCATGCGAGGTAACTATGGTTGACAATTTTTGATTTGTTTGGCTATTTTAGGGGTGAAATTCCTAAAGGGGGAGAATGAAACAATCCATATTTTTCGCATCGGATGATTATAAAATATTATTATTTAATTCATATGAGGTCGTTGGGGCATTTTCCACCTATTAAGTTTTTATCGGAAAGTTTGGACAAATATTTTTTTGTAAAGCCTATAACTTTTGATAGAAGTTGAATTAAGGTCCAAAACCGCTTCCAGTAGACCGAGATAATGGTTTCTTTTTCTATAAAGTGATCATAATAGGAAAATGGGCTTTCCATTTAGGAGATTCGACCATTTTAAATTTAGACTGCCGCTGTTTAGATTAACGGGTAATTAGTTAAGCCTAATTTTAAGCCCACTAACCCATTACGGGTATTGTGCCTATTGGGAAACGATTGGATAGATCCAAATCATTTTACACTTTCCAAAAACAAGTCTAAACCTCTATTAACCTAAATTCCATCAGAAGGCTCCTCATTTTCATACTAAATCTAGCCTAAACCATCATTAGAAGCGTTTTAAGCAAATGGGTGTAACATCTCCTATCTAGAGGCCCGAAGCTAAGCACTACAGATGCTGCAGTCATCCATAGTATTAACTTCCGGTGACCAAATATGGTAATGTTAATGGTATCCGTAATATCAAAAGCACATGAATATGAAACAAAATTACAGATTTCACAAAAACGACATTTCATAAAACATGTTTCAAACTCCATTACATAATTCCATAATCGTTTCCCAGTTAAAGATTAAATATAATTATTACAAAATACGCCAAGAGCGACATATGATGATGCCCCCTTGGTTGACCAGAGTACTATATAGTCATAACTGACTTAATACAACACAACGGAATAAACAAAATAAAACAACTCCTAAATAGCTATCCGTCAGCCGTCTACTCGTCTCTGGAAGCTTTATTCGCCATCCTACTAAAAACCTGTAAACCTTAACCCTCAGCCTACTCAAATCAATTTTGAGCACCCGAGAGTTTAAGGGAAAAACATAAACTTCTATTCTGACATAAAGCCTGGTGTGAATAATACAATACATCTCGGTTATTTGATATTAAGTGAGACAACGCCGCTTAGCGGAACGGGTTTCCCCTCACTAATATCCTTTTAAAACATATCTTTTGCAAATCATTTCCTGCAACCAAAACTGGTTAAAATTGTAAAGCATTATCATGTAAACATATATATATATCAGGTAATAAATGAACTATCTGTTCGAACATTATAGTTTTGTTTGGCTAGCTACTAACCTTTGGCTAACTCGGGCCTACCAGACAATATAAATAAAATAATCTAACACCTGTTAGATACTCCTCTTCTGGACGGTCTGTCCCTAACTTATCTTCTCCCAGGGTCACCTGATCCTAATGGTTTTGCGGGCTAACCAATAACCTATCTGTATACAAATATATGTTCCGTTCTGTGTGTAATCATCATTTTAGTCTTACCTATGACAAAGTCCTACACACTGGAATTTTGGACTAAATTAGCTCGGGCTAATAGCTAATATATAGGGCGCGACCCTATACCAGTCTCATCTGGTATTCTAATATCTAAGTCATTTTACGTAGGTTAATCTCTCCAAAATTTTCCTTAAAAACCTTTTCATCTCAAATTGATTAAAAACCTTTAAACCAAACTTAAACAAGGAAAATACATATACTCCATGCTTTATTAAAAATCACCTTGCCATGTTATATATATACTTTACACAAGTCTTTGTTGATGAAAACATTTAAATCTTTGAAAGTACCCCTTACGAATCCATTGAAAGTACCCCTTTCGAAACCATGTAAACCCCTTTCTTTCACCTAGGCCGAAAGGCCAAAACATTCATTTTGAAACCTTTTATATAATCCTTTTGAAACCATTGAAAAACCTTTCCTTCGAAAGCTATAAAACCTTAGACATCCTTCATAAAACCTTTGGACATTGCCTTTCGAAACCATTGGAAACCATCCTTTCAAACCTTTCAAAACCATTGGGGAACCACCCCTTCGAAACCTTCATTTAAAATCTTTCGAAAGCATCAGAAACTTTGTAAACAACAAACATTTCAAAAACATTTGGGTTCAATTTAAAAAATGTGGAAACATCTTTCGAAACCATTTAAAAAATCATCTCTTTCGAAAGCATTTGAATTCTACCTTCAACAGAGCAAAAGGGTCACTAAAACATTTAAGTCGAAAGCACTCTTTCAAAAGCTATTCCTAAGTAAAGAAGTTATGGTGTCGATACCAACCTTTCGAAAGCATTGGAGAAGTGGCTTGGGTTTTAAAACAAAGTATACCTTCCAAAACCATTGACTTCGAAAGGTAGAAAAAGCGGCAGCTAGGGGTTTCGACCCCATTCGAAAGCATTTACTTAAAACAAAGGCGCAAGCCCATTCGAAACTATTCCTTTATAACATTTGACTTAGCCGAAAGCCAACCAAGTTGAACGCACTTCCTTCAAAAGCAAAGCAAGCGTGTTTTCATTTAAAAGCAAGGCAATGTTTCGACCCCTTCGGAACCCTTAGTTTCGACCCAGTGCCTTTCGCCTTAGTCTATTTCGCTACGTACCAATTACTTGATACTAGGCGCATTGGTTTCGATGGTAATGAAGGCGGAAGTACTTGGTCGGAACACCTAGTGCTGAAAGTAGTGAAACATGACAAAAGCATGTAAAAACTAATTTTTACTTTAAAAAGAATTTCGTTTCAACTAACCTGCCTTGTTTGCCAAAATATTTTTGGTTGCTAATTTTCTCTCCTAAAAGTGCTGCCAATATTTCAGAAATAAACAATTTAATTTGTTTACAAAATACCTCTTCTCCTTTTATAATTATATGAAACATTTAAGTCTCATACCTTAAATAATTTTATATATCTATTAAAACACTTAGGAAAGTTCTACGAAAATTCCAGAAAATCATTTTTAATATGTTTTTTAACATATATTAATTTCAAACCTAAATCATATATTATTTAACTGTAAAAAATTTTAAACCCAATTAATCATTTCCTTCACTAGAAAATTAATATAAAATCCACATTAATTCAGAAAATTATGAAAATTGAAACCCAACTCTAAAATATCATTTTTGGCCTAAATCAAAAATCGCAAGGCATTTGGATGTCATTTAATAGGGTTCCACATTAAAATATATCATAAAATCTATAGAACAAGCATAAATCATCAACAAGCATATATAAACATTTAATCATTCAAAAACATGGCATAATCATGCAAAATACTTTAGATTCATCTTAAAACCGAAAACAATTAGAAAAATGAGATGTAGTCATTATTCATCTTAGCTTTGAGATTAAGGATTTGAGATTTGATCTTGATTAAATTGCTTAAGCTTTTCCTCTTGAAATCTTCTCTTTGCTTTTCCTAATGATGGCCGACCTCTAGCTTGTATTTTTGTTTTGTGAATTTAGAGTGAACACGAGAATGATGTAGTTAAGGATTTAGGGTATACGGATTTGTCATATTCCTATATTTCCCCTTACCTATTCGCCTTAACATTTTAATTCTTTAGTTCATTTATACATGGCACGACTACCCTTACTAATCACAAGTCTCAGTCCATTAACTATTCTACATTATTTCATTTAATACCTAATTAAATGTTCTTAGTAGTTTACTAAAAATTAGGGTCGTTACATACTCCCCTCCTTAAAGAATTTCGTCCTCGAAAGTATGATAAGGTACACAACAAATCAATCAAAAAGGTAAAACATACCATCAAACAAATCAGGATAAGCGTATATAATCCTGCTCTCACTCTCCCAAGTACAATCCCTCTCATCATCGCTCCACTAGACTTTAACTAATCTGACTGTCTTGTTCCTTAGCCTCTTCTCATCTCTCGCGACTACACGAATCGGCTTTCTAACTATAGTCAAGTCTGGTTCTACTACTAAGTCTTCTAACACAGTCGGTGCTATAGTAGTCTCCGGATCTCTAACACACATCCTTAGATGAGAAACATGAAAAACATCGTGGATTCCTGCCAAATTATTCGGTAACTCTACTCTATATGTGAGTTTCCCGACTCTCTCTATAATAGGAAATGGTCCTACGAATCTCGGTTCCAACTTTCCTGATTTCCCGAATCTAATCACACCCTTCGTCGGTGATACCTTAATAAACACATGGTCTCCCACAGAGAACTCTAAGTCTTTCCGTCTTCTATCTGCATAACTCTTCTACCTAGACTGAGGCTCCTTCATCCTAGCTCGAATCAACTCAATCTTCTTTGCAGCTTCTCTCACTAAACTGGACCAAGAACCAACCTATCTCCGATCTTCAACAAAAATTTGTGATTTTCATGGCCTTCCGTACAAAGCTTCAAACGGTGTTATCCCAATACTAGTCTGATAGCTATTGTTATACGAAAACTCGATTAAGTGTAGATGGTCTTCCCATGATCCCCCAAAATTTAACACACAAGCTCTTAACAAATCCTCTAAGACTTTGTTAACTCTTTCCGTTTGCCCATCGGTCTGCGGATGGAAAGCAGTACTCATCTTGAGCTTGGTGTTCCTAAAATATACTGTAGATTCTTCCAGAACTCACTAGTGAACAAGGAATCTCTATCACTTACTATATTACTAGGAATTCTGTGAAGTCTAACTATATTCTTCATAAATAACTTAGCCAAAATAGGTGCCTTCCTAACTGACTTAACTGGAATGAAGTGGACACTCTTGGTTAATCTGTCCACTATGACCCATATACTTTCATTTCCTTTGTTTTACCTTGGTAACCCGTATATGAAATCCATAGAAATAGATCCCCACTTCCATACTGGAATATCTAATGGCTGAAGAAACCCACTAGGCTTCTGATGTTCGGCTTTTACCTGTTGACAGATCAAACGCTGCTTTACCCATAAGCCAACATCCTTCTTCATTCCTTCCCAGAAGAAACTTCGCTACATGTCCCGATACGTCTTAGTTCCTCCCAGATGAATAGTGAACTTCGAACGATGGCATTCCTCTAGAATGTCTTTCCTTATGTCTCCCACATTCGGAATACATAACCTACCTTTCTTTCTCAACCACCCATTCTGGTCAAGACTAAAACCCTTTAAGTCATCGCTCTCCGTTCCATCCCTTAACTTCTTGATCCGTTCGACCAATACTGGATCCTCCTCTTGTTTAGAAGCAATCTTTTCGATCATCACTGGTCGAACTTCTTAACAAGACAACACAACAGATCCTTCACTAGATCTAACTTCAAATCTCCACCGCAAGTCGATAACGCTTCCAAATCTTTCCACTCTGCTATCATTGCCAACACTGCATTCTGATGGTTTCTGCTAAGCGCATCTACAACCTTATTACCTTTCCCTAGTGTGTATTCAATTTCAAAATCATAAGCAACAATAAACTCTAACACTCTTTGCTATCTAATGTTCAGCTCCTTCTGAGAGAACAAATACTTTAACGACTTATGTGAGTGTATAACTCAAACCTCTCTCCCAAAAGATAATGTCTTCAAACCTTCAATGCAAATATCACTGTAGCTAATTCCAAATCATGCATTGGATATCTAACCTCATGTGGTCTAAGCTGTCGAGAAGCATAGGCAATCAGTTTACCTCTCCGCATTAACACAGCTCCTAACCTAGTTTCATAGGCATCTGTATAAACTACCAAATCCCGATTCCCCTCCGGAACAACTAACACAGGTGCATGGGTCAATAAGTGTTTCAAGCTCTGGAATGCTTCCTTACACTTATCGGTCCACACAAACTTCACATCTTTTCACGTTAGCTTGGTTATCGGTGTCGCTTTCCGCAAAAATCCTTTTTGAACCTCCGATAATATCCATCCAATCCAAGAAAAATCTTTATCTCAGTCACCATCTTAGGTCTCTTTCAATTATTCACCGCTTCAATCTTATTCGGATCTATAGATAACCCTTTCTTTGAGACTACATGTCCAAGAAACTTCACTTCCATCTTCCAGAAATGACACTTCGAAAACTTCACCTTCAACTGATGCTGCCTCAATGTCTCAAGCACAATTTTAAGATGAACTTCATGCTCCTTCTCATCCCTAAAGTATATCAAAATATCATCTATGAAAACCAACATGAACCTATCCAAGTGCTCTCGAAAAACTTGGATCATCAAATCCACAAAGAATGTCGACGCATTAGTTAGTCAGAACGGCATAACTAACCATTCGTACGATCCATATCTGGTTCTAAACGTCGTCAAAGTAATACTATCCTCAGCTACTCGAAGCTGATGAAAACCTGTTGCTAAATTCAACTGAGAAATTACCTTGGCTCCACTCAACTGATTGAACAAATTGTCAATTCTAGGTAATGGGTATCGATTCTTTATCGTTTTCTCATTCAACTTACGATAATCGATACATAGCCTTAACGATCCGTCCAGCTTCTTGGCAAACGTTACGGCTGCTCCCCAGGATGAACTACTAGGTCTAATAAAATTCTTGCCTTCCAAATTCACCAACTGCACCTTCAACTCTCTCATCTCAGTAGGTGTCATCCTGCTTGGTGGCCTACTCACTGATTCTGCTCCAGGCACCAAATCTATCCGAAACTCAATGGCATTTCAGTGGCAATCCTACTACCGACTCGAAAAACATCTATGAATTCTCTAACCATGAAAACTCGATTCAACTCATCTTCAACCTCCACAACACCTAACAAAGCATTCACCTCACAACTAGGGCTTTCTATGGTATATATAATGAGATCACTACTGTCAGGGTGCCCAAGTGATATTTTCCTATCATGGAAAAATATCCTAGCATCATACTTACTTAACCAATCCATATCCAAAATAATTTCGAACCCTTCAAATTCAAACATATGCAAACTGCAAACAAAGGTATGACCTAACAAATCAAACTCTAGGTGGTCACACTTCATCCCAAGTGTCGCATACCCTCCTATCAGATTTGCAACTCTTAAGGAAGTAACTATGTATAAGGGTTCTAGGTTAAGCTTATCTATCAAACAATGACATATAAAAGAATGTGATGCACCAATATCAAACAAAACGCTAACAGACATACCATGAATCTAAAGCGTACCTCCCAACATTGCCTTCCCTTTCTCCTGCGCTGTTGGTTCTGATGCAGTAGGCTCCAATGCAAATACTTTGCCCCTTCCATCCTTAGAAGGCTCTTTGCATTGACTCTTATAATGACCAATCTGATCGCAGTTGAAGCATTTGATGTTCTTCTTCCCGATCACTTCCTTCGCCTTCCTAGTACGACATTCATTTGCAAAATGCCCCATTCTTGTCGCACTTAAAGCAAGCAACCTCAGACTTTCCCTTCTTTACTGCTCCACCTTTCTGAGCACCCTTCTTATGAAAGAACTTCCTTTTCTGACTCTGCCCTACCTGGACCTCTTTCTCCTTATTCTTTTCCAGAGAAGCAAACATCTCCTCATTCCTCAATGCCATCTCTACCACAACGACACAAGGGTCCCTAAGATGAGGTAATGTAGCCCTCGCCAACTCAGGCTTCAACCCCTTGATGAACTTCTCATTCCTCTTAATCACAGTATCCATAGTAGCATACCCATACCTTGCCAATTCCTCGAACCTTCTAGAATATTCCAACACAGACATCTCCCTCTGCTCCAACTCAGCAAAATTTCTGAAAAAAACAGACTGCGCCATCACAGACAGTAAGCTCTCCTGGAACTTTCTCCTAAACTCAGCCCATGTCATCTCATCTTCACTAACTCCAGCCGTCGCACTATTCCATAAGAATAAAGCTGCTCCCTGAAGCTGTCTCGAAGTAAGCCTCCTCTTCTGCTCATCATTGAGCCCCAAGTCTGCAAAAATCCTCTAACAATGCAGCAACCAATTCTCCACCTAAATAGCATCCTCAGTTTCGATAAATGGCTTCCCTCCAAGCCTAACATAGTCTCTACTCAAGATAGCATAGTTTTTTTTACCACCAGAGCTTCCCGAACTCCTACTCCAGCATTTCCTCCAACCACACCAGCAACAATACCAGCTTGCATCATATTCACGAAAAAATTGATACATAGCTCCCATTTCCGCTTGTGGGACCCCAGCACGAACCTTCCCAGCTTGTGCCTGACCTTGGTTCCTTCTAGTATTCAATCTAGCATTTCCGTTTGTGGTGGTGCTTCCTCCAAGATTCACTCTTCCACTTCTAGCATCCATATCTGTATTCAAGCCTTGTGAGATATAGAAGAACTACCTAAGAGAGATAGGAGAATAGAGATATAGCATATACTTATATATAACAAATACAAGTATGTTACTATAGCGTTATCCCAAACCTCGATCTTACCTTTAATTTCTTAGGATTATGTTTTCAGAAATTATTTTTAGTTAAAGTTTTTCATAAACCTATGATCTGATACCAAGTTGTAACATCCCCTATCCGGAGGCCCGAAGTTAAGCGCTACAGATGCTGCAGTCATCCATAGTATTAACTTCCGGTGACCAAATATGGTAATGTTAACAGAATCCGTAATATCAGAAACACATGAATATGAAAAAAATTACAGATTTCACAAAAAACATTTCTGATTACATTTCATAAAACATGTTTCATACTCCATTACATAATCCCATAATCGTATCCCAGGTAAAGATCAAATATAATTATTACAAAATACACCAAGAGAGACATATGATGATGCCCCTTGGTTGACTAGAGTACTATATAGTCATAACTGACTTAATACAACACTGCAGAATAAACAAAATAAAACACCAACTCCTAAATAGCTATCCGTCAGCCACCTGCTCGTCTCCGAAAGCTTTATTCGCCATCCTACTAAAAACATGTAAACCTCAACCCTCAGCCTACCCAAATCAATTTTGAGCACCTGAGAGTTTAAGGGGAAAAACATAAACTTCTAGTCAGACATAAAGCATGGTATGAATAATACAATACATCTCAGTTATTTGATATTAAGTGAGACCATACCGCTTAGCAGAACGGGTTTCCCCTCACTATTATCCTTTTAAAGCATATCTTTTGCAAATCATTTCTTGCAACCAAAATTGGTGAAAATTGTAAAGCATTATCATGTAAATATACATATCAGGTAATAAATGAACTATCTATTCGAACACTATAGTTTTGTTTGGTTAACTACTAACCTTTGGCTGACTCGGGTCTACCAGACAATATAAATAAAATAATCTAACACCTGTTAGATACTCCTTTTCTGGATGGTCTGTCCCTAACTTATCTATTAGATACTCCTCTTCTGGATGGTCTGTTCCTAACTTATCTTCTCCCAAGGTCACCTAATCCAAATGGTTTTACGGGCTCACCAATAACCTATCTGTATACAAATATATATTCCTTCTGTGTGTAATCATCATTTTAGTCTTACTTGTGACAAAGCCCTACACACTGTAATTTTGGACTAAATTAGCTGGGGCTAATAGACAATGTATAGGGCGAGGCCCTATACCAGTCCCATCTGGTATTCTAATATTTGATTCATTTTACTTAGGGTAATCTTCCCAAAATTTTCCTTGAAAACCTTTTCATCTCAAATTGATTTAAAACCTTTAAACCAAACTTAAACAAGGAAAATACATATACTCCATGCTTTACTCAAAATCACCTTGCCATGTTATATATACATATACTTTACACAAGTCTTTGTTGATGAAAACATTTAAACCTTGAAAGTACCCCTTTGGAATCCATTGAAAGTACCCCTTTCGAAACAAAGTAAACCCCTTTCTTTCACCTAGGCCTAAAGGCCAAAATATTCCTTTCGAAACCTTTTATATAATCCTTTCGATACCATTGAAAAACCTTTTCTTCGAAAGCTATAAAACCTTTGACATCCTTCTTTGAAACCTTTAAACCTTGCCTTTCGAAACCATTGGAAACCTTCCTTTCAAACCTTTCAAAACCATTGGGGAACCACCCCTTCGAAACCTTCATTTAAAACCTTTCGAAAGTATCAAAAACTTTGTAAACAACAAACCTTTCGAAAGCATTTGGGTTCAATTTAAAACATGTGGAAACATCTTTCGAAACCATTTAAAAAATCTCTTTCGAAACCATTTGGGTTCCACCTTCAACGGAGAAAAAGGGTCACTAAAACATTTAAGTCGAAAGCTATTCCTAAGTAAAGGAGTGATGGTGTCGATACCAACCTTCCAAAAGCATTAGAGAACTGGCTTGGATTTTAAAATAAAGTATACTTTCCGAAACCATTGACTTCGAAAGGTAGAAAAAGTGGCAGCTAGGGGTTTCGACCCCATTCGAAAGCATTTACTTAGAATAAAGGCGCAACCCCATTCGAAACTGTAACAACCCGCTATTTTTGGACCATTCGCATCCGCACATGTCGAACTTGAATGATTCAAAATACTGAATTGTTAATTTAAATTTGGCAAAACTGAACATATACAGTAAATAAAATAATCACAGATCACAGACACAGAGTAATAAATGCAGCGGAAATAAAAGATAGTAGTTCATGAAGCTACTATATACATATCAGAGTTAAATAAGGTACAACAGATGTCTCGAATATAATAGTAAAATACAAGAATCAGAATACAATCACAGGAATCAACTGGATATCTGAAAGCTGGATAGATAGCTGGATCTCCAAGCGAAGCTCCAACTCCAAAGGTGAGTCTCGAATACTGGTACACTCAGTCTGACCCGAGCGTAAAGCAAAACACAAAACACTTGAGTCAGGATTAACATTCTTATATCAATAAATCCAACTCAAGTGAAATAGCAACTGAAATACAAGTAACTCAAAGGATGTTTGGAATAACCATCCTCTAAGGATCCGTTAAACTATCTACTATGTAGTAGTGTACGATAAGTAGATAATGCCTATCAGTAATATAATATATCAAAATAGTGTTAAGGCGTTACCATTATCCCCCTTAACACATTTTATATAAGCGTTATAGTCTATACAGCACTGTAAACTCCACCGTAAACTAGTGGGATATCAGGGAGTACTCCATAGGTATAACACAAAACAAATCGTAGTGGTCGCGTATATAGGGATACAAGTATGACAAGGCACATGAGGCAATACCCAAGGTAGTGAAACTACCGTTTGCCTGATCCGGACTGGTGAGAACGCATCGCCGCAGCGATCGCAACACCGCGAAACAACACTCCCAAATCAAGGGTGCACCAATCGACAACAAGTAATGAGTAGTTTTCGAAGAAGTGTGTTCGCTCGAGGCAGCTAACCCTATTTGGCCCGGCACGGCTCCTGTTTTAGTCATTTCCAATTTGACACAAGTGTCAAGGCTATCCATTACCGTTCTCTTTCTTCAGTCATCACGTACATCATTCCAACTACTTCATTTTGGATCACACTCCACATATAGTTATTAAAGTGGTTTTCGGTTTAGACAGTGAGTATGTCCCTAACCGATTCCGGTCTCTTTAATAACTTTCGTAATTATTACACCGATTGGTCGTTTAGTAAATTTCAAAACCAAATCAAATTCAATTTCAAATAGAATTTGTGAACCAACATTCCATTTGTCTTTCTAAAACAATTTCCATAATTTACGTTTCAAAACTTCCAAATTACCATTTCAATTTCTTATTAAAATAATTCAAATATTGATTCAAGTTCGTATATAAGTTTCATTTCGAAATCATTTAAATTAATTTAATTTGAAATTCAAATCAATTTAAATTCATTGATCGATTTCATTCAATATTCGTTAAGTTAATTTATCATTCAAAACAATTTCTATAAAATTTCCAATTCATTAAATCAATTACTTAAGTTCAACTTCATTATATCAAAACTTCAAATTGTATTACATTAGATTTGACAAATCAATTCTTTACATTACAAGTCTTACATTAATTTCAATAAATCACATTTTATTTCTTGTTAAAGAAATTCGATTTCACTTATTTATTTACTTAGTTACAAATTTCAAAACTTAATTATAAAGAAACTTAATTTCACTTAACAAAGAATTCAATTTTATTTAATTATTAAATAATTCAATCTTATTTAGTTATTAAATAATTTCAAAAACTTAATTATTAAATAATTTCAAACTTAATAATTAAATAATTTCAAACTTAATTATTAAATAATTTTAAAACTTAATTCAATCGTTTCTCAAATTAAACTACGTTCTTTCATCAATTACATTGTTAATATTTTGTTTCATAATATTAAGTATTAACATTTTCCTTTCATAAAAATTCAAATTCCAACTTCATTTCAAAACCTTATTATTTATTCAAATAAAATCTTTATTTTATTTTTCAATCAAATTATTGACCAATCAGGTTTTATTTAATTCTCTATCCTAAGTCAAGTTCATTTGGGTATTTATCATTTCAACCCGATTCCAATTCAATTCAAAATCAAAACATAACAAAGGGAACTTACAGTGTGATAACTGGGATGGTGTCAAAGTAAAAAAACAAGCAATAACAACAATCAATATCAATCCAATAATCAATTCAAATAATCCCGAAATAATCGTATTAATTCACATTGTTATTTGTGTAAATTAATATAATTATTTCTAGAATCTACACTATCATTTCATGTAGATTAAAGATTATTGCACTAATATTTTATGCGGTTCTTCACTTGGTATCTATTATTCAATTCATACTACATCAATTTATACAACATACATTCAAATGGTTCAAGGTGTAGTACCATATTACTACGTGTCAAGTAATTAAACATTTAAAGGGGTCATATTATGCAAATGTCATCAAATCAAATTTAACACATATATCAAATCTAACTATCCTATGTCAATTTCAAATTATTTATCACTTTATACTTAACAATTTAACGTCCAATATCAATATCAATCAATCAATCAATCATCTATCAACCAAACTTGATTATCATCATATAAGTAACTGGTAATGGTGTCAGATGTCACAGGTGAAACTGATACAGGTAATAACATATATAACAGTGTACACAACTAACAACAGCATATTTCAATTGTCGTTTCAACTGGAATCAAATTTAATAAATAAAAGAACATTAATCGTGAGTGATTGCTCACCTTCCGAGGCTAGAGAAGTTTTGACAATAGAACAAGCTACGAATTACAAAGCAAAGCAAGATGGACCCGATTCGAAGATCAAAGCTGATAGATAGGAGTTGACGAAATCAAGTCAGAACAGGATCGATGAAGATAATTGGTACGAGTGACTTATATATAATTATATATAGCTATATATATCAAGTCATATTCTAAGTCCAACATATATTAAAATAAGATAAATACATTATATTTGTTTACAAATAAATTTAAACACATATTAACTAAATGTATATATATAAATATTTCAAATCATTGGTTTAACCAAACACATATATATTACATTCTTTTAAAATTTCATATATATATACGTTTTAAAATTTGTTACAAAAACCTATTCCAACATCATTCTTTTATATACTATAAAATCAGAACTCAGGCACGATATAATTTACATACGTATATCATCAAATCAGATAAATAACTTAACATGCTACATATATGTGCAAACAATTATATGCATACCCAACTTATGTAATGCAGACTTATATAGCCTTAATATAATAACCAATATATATCTATCATACATAAGATATAGATGTATAATAGTACACCCATGCAACAACAGAAACCAATAAAATATATACAGTATGTAAATAGCTAGCGATTTGTATACTTTTCATATAGGTAACAAAACTATATTATTAAATCTAAATACAACAGTTACACTTTATATAAGTATATTCCACTTAAAACTAGCGTCAGTAAAATATATCTATATAAATTACAAACCCATATATATACTTGTTACCTTTTTTCAAGTTAATGCAGACGTGAAGCATATATAAATAACTCATATACATAAACTCACATACTAAAATTGACGTAAAAACAGATGTATAGACTTGCCAATGTACACAGATCACAAATATATTAATGAACACATTATATATATAAACTAATATACCTATAAACCTTACAGTAAGCCACCACTATATACTATGTATAAAATAAAATAAAATTCTGGACACGCTTTATGTATACTAAAACCAACTGCAACTTGGATTCTATACAACTTTATATACATATGCATGAATCAGCCTTCACATTATGGCATATTAGATATATTTATTTAAACAACCTACTTATATAAGAAATCTTATGCCCTTTTAATACAAGTTGTAAAATATATATGAATATAAACATATATTTCAAAGTTGTAAAGTATATATATAAAATCAGAGAATTTATGGAAGAAAAAAATCACTTATATACACATACTGTTACATATAAACTAACCTATACATTAAAACCAACTTATAATATATACATAAAAATACAATTTTAAACATATTATATATATAAACAAAACAGCTTACATATACATACATATAACGTACAGTATATTATATATAAACAGTGTTTATAATCACAGGTAGTGCTTGTATCCAAATCAAGATACTTTCTATACTGTAAAGCTTTAAAGTATGCGAAATATATAATGAAAAGCGAATGCATAGCAAACTTAATACCATATTGCTTGCACAAAAAATGGACAAACACCTCAAAGTCGTATGATTTAATTGATTTTATGTTGTTCTTTGTGATTTGGGTGATTTATGCAAATATATGAAAAGCAGGGACTAAACTGTAAAAGACACATAGATTTATAGTGGTTCAGCCAGAATGTGCCTACGTCCACTTTATATATTATTTCTCCTTTCTTGTTCAGATTACAAGTACAAAGCTTTGATACAAGTATATGAAAGTTGTTTGAAAGTTCTCTCCGTGCTTGAGCTCTCAAACTTGTCCCTCATTGTTGTACCCCTGCCCCTCTATTTATAGAGTGAGGCTGAGGGCAGGGGTCTTGAATGTATATAGCTGCTGGTGGGCCTGGGCTGATGCAATCTGGCCTGGCAGAGTTGGTCCGGTATGCCTTGGTCCGGTAGCACTTGGTCCGGTGATGGTTGGGTTGTAGTCTTGGTCCGGTAGCACTTGGTCCAGTGGGGCTTTGGTCTGGTGATGAGTGAAGAGGGAATTGGTTCGGTGTGGCTGATTCGGTGAAGGTTGATTCGGTGGTGAGGGCGTGGCTTGGTCTGGTGGTGAGTGGTTCGGCAGTGGTTGGATGGAGCTTGGATCGGTGGTGAGTGGTTCGGCAGTGGATCGGTGGGACATATCCAACCACTGCCGAACCACTCACCACCGGACCAAGCCACGCCCTCACCACTGAATCAACCTTCACCGAATCAGCCACATCGAACCAATTCCCTCTTCACTCATCACCAGACCAAAGCTTCACTGGACCAAGTGCTACCGGACCAAGACTACAACCCAACCATCACCGGACCAAGTGCTACCGGACCATGGCATACTGGACCAACTCTGCCAGGCCAGATTGCATCAGCCTAGGCCCACCAGCAGCTATATACATCCAAGACCCCTGTCCCTAGCCTCACTCTATAAATAGAGGGGTAGGGGTACAACAATGGGGGACAAGTTTGAGAGCTCAAGCACGGAGAGAACTTTCAAACAACTTTCATATACTTGTATCAAAGCTTTGTACTTGTAATCTGAACAAGAAAGGAGAAATAATATATAAAGTGGACGTAGGCACATTCTGGCTGAACCACTATAAATCTGCGTGTCTTTTACAGTTTAGTCCCTGCTTTTCATATATTTGCATAAATCACCCAAATCACAAAGAACAACATAAAATCAATTAAATCATACGACTTTGAGGTGTTTGTCCATTTTTTGTGCAAACATTTTTGGTGCTTTCATTGAGAGCTAGAAGCTCGAAGCTTCAGCTTCTTCCACTTAACCTTCTTCTTAACAGCATCGTCCATTGCTTGGAAAACATGTCTCCCAAGCAGAAGAAAGACGTTAACAAAGGAAAAAACATCGCAACCAGCAGTCTTCCAGATCCAGTGGTCATAGATCAAGTAAATCGTCCCCCTCCAGTAGCAGTACCAAATGAAGGTCAGGCAAATCCGACCGCCCCTGCCGCGGAACTGCCGGCAGCAATTACTAGGGCAGATCTAGACAGGGTTGTGGCTGAAGTGACTAACCGCTTCACGTCCCAGCAAGAAGTCTTGGTGGACCATCTCATGTCACGCTTAAGGGATGCTGAAGAGTCGAACCGCAACACTGAATCATGGGGTGAGTCCCAATCTGGAGGATCTCAGAGACAACAAAGATCTTCCTTCTTCGAAGGAGCTAACAACAGAAGCAGTCATGGTAGGAGCCGAGATCGAGCACAGCCCGAAGTTAGGCCTAAGGAAACGCTCGGAACCGAACCCAACGGGGGAGGTACCGGGCAGAGGTCAACTGTAGCTGAGCCGGTTGTACTGCCTAACCATGGAAACACCAAAGAACGGGGCCGAGCTAGAGTCCAGCCCAAAGTTGGACCTGAGGAAGTGCTTAGATCAGAACCCAACTGGGGAAGATCAAGGCAAGGGCCAGCTGTAGCTGATCCTAGCATGCTCCCAGAAGACCAAAGACAGCCATTGGAAAATATGAGGAATGATAGACGATACCATCCCTACGGGTCATCTGGACGGAATCAATCCCACAGAACAGAACCGAACTCGTTTCTATCTGCTCCAAATTCTGATGAAAGGATGGCACGCTTATTCAGAGAATGCGTCCAGCGGGATCAAAGAGATCGAGGGATAGGCGCTAGGGTAACCAGCCCTTTCGCCCGTAATATCGAAATTGCTATCACCCCCCGAGAATGGAAGATGCCAACAATGGAACCTTACAAAGGAACCTCCGACCCCGTTGTACACTTACAGAGATACACACAGCATATGCTCATGAGTGGAGCAACAGAGGGAGTACTGTGCAAATGCTTCCCACTATTCTTAGCAGATCTAGCTACCTCCTGGTTCTGTCATTTACCCCAGGGATCCATCAGCTCGTGGGAAATGTTGAAAGAAAAGTTTATCAGTCAGTTCCGCATTCATGTGGACCAACCCAAGGACGCTTATTCCTTATCCAGCATCAAACAAAAACCTGGAGAGAGACTGCAGCAATACCTAACCCGATTCAATGCCGCAACGGCCGCAGTCCAAGATGCCAATGAAAAGATTATCCTAATGGCCCTCTGTAGTGGTGTGCATCCGGATACTAAATTTGCTAGAAGGTTGACAAAAGAAAAACCAGCTACTTTACCCGATTTCTTCCATGAAGCCGGGAAATATATGAGGCTTGAAGATGCTGCCACTGAGGGGCAGTCAGGGCAACAAATTAAGGCAACTCACAGCAACGCGCCCGCTGTGGCAAAGGACGTTCGAAGAAGTGACTCCAGAGACAATGCTGGGGGCAAGAAGGGAGAAAAGCGCCGTTCTCATTTGTCTGTATGTATAATTCTTTCTGTTCTCCTACTTCTAATGGCAGACAAACAAATTTCCCAATTCAATTTCAAAACCAATTCCAAAAAATCAAACTCCACAAACTATATCAAATTATATATCGATTTGAAGCTCTCGACGAGCGCATTTCAGATCTGCAATTTGTTTTTCATTTTGGTTCATCGTTTGAATAGTAAACATCAGAGAATTCTCGGCCGTTCATAGCGCATTGATGAATTTCGACTGATCGTCGATTCGAGGATACAGTATGGTGGAGAGGACCGTGCGCTGTTCATCTTTGGTGTTCGTTCGAGTTGTTAACGGCTGGATCGTCGTCAACAATTGGTTAGGGTTGAGTATTATGGGCGGCGGCTGCTCAATTTTTGGTCGCGAATGAGCGGCGTTCGGAGGGAGTGGGCGAAAATGGGGAGGTCGCGTGGGGGAGGCGGCGCCTCAGGTCGCGTGCGGCGGTGCTCGAGCTGCCGTAGTTGGCGTGATTTATTTGCGTGATAGGGCGGTTGTTTGCAATCATGAACGAATGTGCACTAGGGTTCTGGGAGATAGTAGATGTGTGACGTGGCAGCCTGTGTGAGTTTCTTCTTCTAGTTTTATTTATTTTAATTTCGTTTTCAAATGTTCTAATCAATGTAACTTTTACATGCGAGCTCAGATTTGGACGCGGTTTGATCCGCTGGGATCGTATCGAAATTTCGGACATTTTGTCGTTGGTTTGGACGAATTCTGAGGTCGTTTGAATTTGGGGCTTATTTTGAATTTAAATTCAAAGGTGAGTGTTTTTGACCCACTCACAACTTCTAAAATTTCTTATGTTTGTTAAATTAAATTTATGATGTGATTAGAAATTTATTTATGACTGTTTGGTATATTTTAAATCATCATCTCATTTAATTTGAATTTATTTGAATTAAATTGTTATTTAATTTATTGTTGAATATAAATTGCCACTTAAATACATGTTATTAATTATCAGTTCTGTATTGATATTTATTGATTGATTTGGATGATGTTTGTAATGGATGTTGATTGTTGATATTGGATGAATGGATGTTTTATTTTATATCGTTATAAACTACAAGTTCACTATGGGTTGAAATGATACATACCCGAATGATCAATAGATTAAGGAAAAACCGTTATGGGTTGAAATGATAGACTCGAGCGATTTTATGGATTTAATATTTTCGGGATTGCGGATTGAAATGATATATATATCCATAAATAAAAAAAAGTTAAATTGCGGATTGAAATGATAAATATCTGTATCACTTGAACCTAGGGTAGAGAATTATATACGGACACCGGATTTGTTAAATTTAAATGATTTTGAATCCTTAAATTTTGCATTGTGTTAAATGATATTTTGAAATAAAATTTGGGTTATATAAATCGAATTTTTTTTATCGAACTTCGAGTTTTATATTAAAATCGAATTGTTTTGAAAGATTTGTTGAAGGAATAAAATTGAAATTTTATAGTGAATTCGAAATATAAGTGAAGTTTATCGAAATTGAGTTATTAAAAATCGTTGAAGTATAACTTTGAAATATATTGAAATTGGAGTAATTAAATCGATGTTTTAACATGGATTTAAGCATATTGAATTTAATATTTATTTAGAATTCTGAATCAGAAAAATTTGAAATTGGGTTTTGGGACATTGTAATGGTGAAAATGTGTTGGAATGAAATGAATAGTTTAATTTGATATAATTCCAAATTCATGTTTTAATATAAACTGTTTAAAAATATATTATTTCAAAATTCCTAATTATTAAGATTTCAAAGTATTAAACTATTTTAACCTGTATTAATTATATTAAATCATTTTAACCTATTTTAAACCATATAATTTATTTAAACTAATTAAACCATTTGACTTATTTTAAATCTAATCAATCTGTTTTAAAGCTATTTAATCTATTTTATTTATATTTAATCTATTTTAAATCTACATTAACTATTTATAACTATTTAAAACTATTTTCTTCTAAATCCCAAACTAAGTAAAATGGATGGGTTTATATTCAAATTCTCGATTTTTAAAGTGAATGTGGTTAAGCGATATTATAACCTAAGTTGGGATTTAAATAACATATTTGGTTTAATATGATAATTTTGAAATGAGAGTTTAACCTATTTTGCAATTATGACCTTTGAAAGGAAATATAATTTCGAACTATGATTTCAATGTGGTATAATTTCGGAAGCAAGTAATGATTTCGAAAATGATATGATTTGAATTGAATATGAAATTTTGATATCAATTATGAAATGATTTTGGAAATGTAAAAGAACCATTCGGTGAGAAATAAGCGTTTGGTTGTTAAAGGGACCGAGATCGGATATGGGCATACTCTCTGTCGATACCGAAAACCACTTTGACAACTGTGTACGCGGTGGAGATTCCAGAATGAAGTAGGATGGTGGCGACGATCCTATAAGGTATATACGTGGACCTAACTCCCGTGAGTTAGCATAAGGTGGCTAAAATATGAGAAATCGACGGGCTAAGTGAGGTCATTCCTCCGATTGGGCACGTTCCATCGATACTATATTCTGACTTTGCAATTTATTTGGTGGCCATCCACGATTTTTTTGATTCGGGAGTGTGTTTCGAGGTGGGCGGTAGTAGCTGCTATGCGTTACCACCGGTCCGAAAGTGTAATTGGTATATCTACCCTGGCAGTGCCTAGTTGTGCCATGTCACCTACCCTAGCGCGCCTTCTACGAGTTTGGTTTGTACCATACCTATGGAGTGCCCTCTGACGACGTCCAGTACGGGCAGGATTACGGTACTATATAGACTATGGGAAATAAAAATGTGTTAAGGGGGAAAATGTAACACCTTAACGCTATTTTAATAGTTTATATTACTATAGACATATTATAATAGCGTATTGTACTACATAGTAGATAGTTTAACGGATCCTTAGGAGATGTGAATCCCGAACATCTCTTAAGTTACTGCACTCACGTTAGACACTGGATAAGAGATGTCAAACCTCGTAAACATCTCTGACGCCGTTAACGCTCATATTTATTTACCGTTGATTTAACTTACATAAGCTCTTTTAGTTCTGACTCGAGTGTTTTGTCTTTTCAATTCGCTCGGGTCAGCCTGAGCAATTCAGATTTAAAGACCTTATTTCTGGAGGACGAAGACGAAGATTTGTACTACTATTATTTACTATATTTATTCCACTGCATTCATACTGTTCCGCTGCATTATTTTTTTATCTCTGATATGTGTAACTCTGATTTTGTATTGTATAAGTATAATCAAATGTTTTGTATACAGCTTCATGAATTGTTATTTGATTATTATATTTTGTCATTCCGCTGCGAGATTCTGTTTGGTTTTTTTTCTTTCTATGCTTTTTCTTATTCACCCCAATAACAATCCGCCCTTCTGTATGGTTTGAGTCGGCATGTGTGTTTGCTTAAAACATACAAAAAGGCGGGATGTTACAGTAAGTCCATGCAAGACAATAAAGTTTGGGAACTTGTCCCATTACCAAAAAGTGCAAAACCAATTGGTTGCAAATGGATATTTAAAAGCAAGAGGGATGCAAATGGTAATGTGGAGATATATAAGGCACGCTTGTAGCAAAAGGCTATACTCAGAAAAAAGGCATCGATTTTATAGAGACTTTCTCTCCAGTTTCATCAAAAGACTCTTTTAGAACAATTATGGCATTTGTTGCTCATCTTGATCTTGAGTTACATCAGATGGATGTTAAGACAACGTTTCTCAATTAAAGACATTACTTTTGAGGAGGAATTGGATTAAAACCCAGTTTCTACTATCACTTTTGACAATGTTCAGTTGCCTACTCTAATCACTGATCAAGAAGTGAATCCGAAACCTCAACAAGGCATGTTTTCACAACCCCTTATTCAAAATGAAATAATTATTCCAAAAGAACAAACTCAACAACCTCAAGAACCCGTTCCATTAAGGAGGTCCATGAGAGAAAGGAGAAGTTCTATTTCAGATGATTATTTTGTATTTCTCCAAGAACATGAGAATGACAATGGAGTGATGGAAGATGACCCAATCAACTTTCATCATGACATGAAAAGTTCTACCTCTCAAAAGTGGATGGATGCCATGAATGATGAATATAAGTCCATGTAAGATAACTAAGTTTGGGAACTTGTCCCATTACTGGAAGGTATAAAACCAATTGGTTATAAATGGATATTTAAAAGCAAGAGGGATGCAAATGGTATTGTGGAGAAGTATAAGGCATGCCTTATACCAAAAGGCTATACTTAGAAAGAAGGCATCGATTTTATAGAGACCTTCTCTCCAATTTCATGGAAAGACTCTTTTAGGACAATTATGGCACTTGTTGCTCATCTTGATCTTGAGTTACATCAGATGGATGTTAAGACAGTGTTTCTCAATGGAGACATTGATGAGACAATTTATATGGTATAACCATAAAACTTTGTGTCTGGAGATCCAAAGAATATGGTTTGCAAATTGACGAAATCCATCTATGGACTTAAGCAAGCTTCTCGTCAATGGTACTACAAGTTTCATCAAGTAATCATATCATTTGGTTTTAAGATGAATGTTGTTGATGATTGTGTGTATCACAAGGTCAGTGGGAGTTAACATATATTCCTGGTTTTGTATGTCGATGACATACTGCTTGCCACTAATGATATAGGCTTATTCCACGAAACCAAGATATTTCTATCTAAACATTTTGAAAAGAAAGATCTTGGGGATGCCTCTTTTTTATTAGGTATTTGGATACTTTGAGATCGTTCTCGAGGTATCTTGGATTATCACAAAAGAGCTATATTGATAAAGTACTCAAAAGGTTTGGCATGCAAGATTGTAGACTAGGAGATACCCCTGTTGCTAAAGGAGATGAATTCAGTCTTAGTCAATGTCCTAAAAGTAACCTTGAAAATCGAGAAATGCAAAAGATTCCCTAAGCTTCAGCTGTTGGGAGTTTAATGTATGCTCAAGTATGTACGCATCCGGATACTGCGTACATTGTAGGATGTTAGGCAGATACTTAAGCAACCCTGGTATAGACCATTGGAAAGCAGCAAAGAGAGTTATGAGGTATCTTCAGAGATAAAAAGGTTACATGCTCACTTATAGAAGATTATATTATTTGGAGGTCGTAGAGTATTCTGATTCTGATTTCGCTGGGTGCCAAGATAGCAGAAAGTCTACATTAGGCTATATTTATCTATTAGCTGATGGAGCTATATTCTGGAAAAGTGTTAAACAGACACTTATAACTTCTTCCACTATGGAAGCAGAATTTGTAGCATGTTATGAGGCATCAAACCAAGGAATATGGATATGAAACTTTGTATCTGGGCTCCGCATTTTGAAAAATGTACAAAGACCACCAAAGTTATATTGTGATAATAAGTCAGCAGTGCTGTGTTCCAACAACAACATGAGCTCAACTAAGTCAAAGCATATTGAGATAATTCCTGGTTGTGAAAGAGAGAGTGCAGAGTGGACAAATATCCATAGAGCACATTGTGACAAACTTCATGATAGCAGATCCGCTTACAAAAGGTTTACCACCCAAGGTCTTTTATGAGCACACTGCTTATATGGGTGTTATATTATTTGAGGATATTATGGTTTAGTGGGAGTTTGTATTATTTGATTTATGTTTGTTTTAAGACATTTGTTTATTTGGTTGTTTTCTGATCAGAAGTGAAGTTTTCAGTTCATTCACTCTGTTTTATTATTTTGATTCTAACCTCACTTAAGTTTAAGGAGGACCAGTTGAAAATAGACATGTTTGGTTCACATTGCATGTAATTTTCATGCTGCGCATCCATGACTGACCAATGTCATTTGACTGTATATATGTATGTGACCATTGATGGGTTTAATCATGATTAATATGGCGAAGACCACTTTGATCCTATATAGATATGGTCGATGGACAAGATTGTTAAAGAATACCTTTATTTAATAGCAAATTTTGAGCTCATAAAGTTGTTTATAAGGAAACATATGTTGCCCAAGTGGGTGATTGTTGGATTAAAATCCTATTATGGGCTCATATGTATTATTGTGTGATGATATTATAATTAATATAGGATATTAATGTCATGGAGTAAATGTGCAAAAACTATAAGTCATATTTACAATTTGATGAGGGGTCAAATTGCAAATATTCAATAACTGATTATTATCAATTAATATAAACGATTGTGGTCCCCAAGAAATAGTACCTCTTTTTTTCTCTTCTTTCTATCAAAGAGAAATTAAAAACAAAAGAGAAACTATTTTCTTGGAAGATCATAACCTTTATATAATTGATTCAATGGACTTCGATATGCTTTCGCTAATCTTTGGTTATTTATTGTTTGTTTTCTCATGAATTGATTATGGCTAAATTCGGATTTGTTTATCAGCAAGACTTTGTATTGAGTTTGTATGATTAAAAATGAAAAACTAGAAGAAATTTTATATAGTTTTCTATCTTGGACATGGGAAGATGGTACCAATTCAGTAACCATAGCTAAAAGATGAAGTAAGCTTAGTATTGTGAACGGAGCTGTTGAATTGCTTCTCTAAGTAGATAGATTGCCACCTAAATGTTTTTATAATATTTTCGGTCCAAATGACCGAATGTTTAACTCTACAGCTTCTTAAAAATACCCAATAACTCCGTGTCTTGCTTTTGACTTGTCCCAATACCATCCATAGGTGAAGCCTAAACATCTAAAGTTGCTAACAGCCCCATTGTAAGGTCCGACGAAGGTCAAAAATTAAAAGTAGAAATGAACTCCAAGTAGTTTCACTTCAAAAATATAGAGCTTAGCATCGCATGCTTTCTACTCAAGGCATTGGCTACAACTTTGTTGATTGCCCAAAGTATACGAGATACTAAAATCATGCGACGACAGGAACTCCATTCACCTCTGCAGCTTCAAATTCAAATCTTTTTTAGAAGAACAAATTCTTAAGAGATTTATGATCCGTGAATAACTTAAATCGCTCTCCCAAAAGATAATGCCTTCATGATTTGAGGGCATAAACAATAGCTGCGAACTCAAGATCATAGGTTACATAGTTTCTTTTGCATACTTTCAACCATTGACTAGCATAACAAACAACAGTACCCTCCTACATTAAAGCAACATCCGGTCCTATACCGTAAGCATCAGTATATACCACAAGTGCTTTTGGACCATCAAAGAGTATCAAAACAAATGCACTAGTCAACAACTTCTTTAGCTTAATAAAGACATCCTCGCATTCTAAGTTCCATGAGAAAACCAAATTCTTCTTGGTAAGACATGTCAACATTGAAAAAAATTCCACGGAGTCCTTAATGAACTTCATATAGTAGCTAGCCAAACCAAGAAAACTTTTCACATCCTTAGCATTTTTCGATACCTATATTGTAGCAACTTTGCTAAGATCGACTGATAGTCTATGCTCAGAAACAACATGTCTTAGAAAGCGAACCTCCTTGCATCGAAAGTGATATTTGGAAATTTTCGCCTTTAGCTTATGCCCACAGAAAGTATTAAGCGCTTTTCTTAAATGCAATTTGTGCTTTTCCTCGCTTTTCAAATAGACAAGTATATTATCGACAAATACCATCACGAACGTAATTAACAACCCTCTAAAAACTCGACTCATAAGGTCGACAAAATATGTCGGTGCATTAGGCAGTCCAAACGGCATGACTAATCACTCCTAAAATCTATTGGATGTACGAAAAGTGGTTTTCTAAATATTATCATTGGCAACACGCAATTGATAGAATCTGGCACCCAAGATAAGCTGAGGGAATACCCTTGCTCTCACTAACGGATCAAAAAAATCATCTATTCGTTGTAGTGGATGTTGAGCGAGATTCTACCGGACCAGCTCCACGAAAGACCCACTGCCGGACCAAACTGCGCCCTCACTACCGAACCAAAGGAAACCCACGGCCACAGAACTACCGGACCAAACTGCGCCCTCACTACCGAACCAAAGGAAACCCACGACCACAGAACTACCGAACCAACTCCTAACCAACCTCCACCGAACCAACTCCTAACCAACCTCCACCGAACCAACTCCTAACCAACCTCCACCGAACCAGCCTATACCGGACCAACTCCCCACCGGTCCAAACCTCTCCACTGAATGAAGCCTCCACCGAACGAAAGGAAGCCGGACCAGATCCACCAGGCCAGATTACGTCAGCCCAGGCCCGCCAGCTGCTATATACCTCCAAGACCCCTACCCCCAGCCTCACTCTATAAATAGAGGGGCAGGGGTACAACAATGGGGACAAGTTTTGAGAGCTCAAGCACGGAGAGAACTTTCAAACAACTTTCTTTTACTTGTATCAAAGCTTTGTACTTGTAATCAAAACAAGAGAAGAGAAATAACATATAAAGTGGACGTAGGCACATTCTGGCCGAACCACTATAAACTTGCGTGTCTTTTTATAGTTTATTCCCTGCTTTTCATATATTTGCATAAATCACTCAAATCACTAAGAACAACATAAGATCTACTAAATCATACAACTTTGAGGTGTTTGTCCATTTTTTGTGCAAACATTTTTGGTGCTTTCACTAAGAACTAAAAGCTCGAAGCTTCAGCTTCATCCACTTAACAAGTTTTCCTAACAGCATCGTCCGCCACTTGGAAAACATGCCTCCCAAACAGAGAAAAGATGTTAACAAAGGAAAAAACATCGCATCCAGCAGTCTTCCAGATCCAACTGTCACGAATCAAGTAAATCGTCCTCCTCCAGCAGCAGTAACAAATGAAGGACAGTCTAACCCAACCACTCCTGCCACAGAACAGCCTGCGGCAATTACTAGGGCATATTTGGATAGAGTTGTGATTGAAGTAACTAACCGCTTCACGTCCCAGCAGGAAGCCTTGGTGGACCATCTCATGTCACGCTTAAGGGATGCTGAAGAATCCAACCGCAACACTGAATCATGGGGCGAGTCCCAGTCTGGAGGATCTCAGAGACAACAAAGATCTTCCTTCTTCGAAGGAGCTAACGGTAGAAGTAGCCATGGTAGGAGCCGAGACCGAGCACAGCCCGAAGTTAGGCCTGAGGAAACGTTTGTTACCGAACCCAACGGGGGAGGTACCGGACGGAGGTCAACTGTAGCTGAGCCTGTCATACTGCCTAACCACGGAAACGCCGGTGAACGGGGCCGAGCTAGAGTCCAGCCCGAAGTTGGACCCGAGGAAGTGCTTAGATCAGAACCCAGCAGGGGAAGATCAAGGCAAGGGCCAACTGTAGCTGACCCTAGCATGCCCCCAGAAGATCAAAGGCAGCCGCTGGAAAATATGAGGAACGATAGACGATACCATCCCTACAGGTTATCTGGACGAAATCAATCCCATAGAACATAACCAAACTCATTTATATCTACTCCAAATTCTGATGAAAGGATGGCACGCTTATTCAGAGAGTGTGTCCAACGGGAGCAAAGAGATCGAGGGATAGGCGCTAGGGTAACCAGCCCTTTCGCTCGCAATATCGAAATTGCTATCACTCCCCGAGAATGGAAGATGCCGACAATGGAACCTTACAAAGGAACCTCCGACCCCGTTGTACACTTACAGAGGTACACGCAACATATGCTCATGAGTGGAGCAACAGAGGGAGTACTATGAAAATGCTTTCCGCTCTTCTTAGCAGATCTCGCTACCTCCTGGTTCTGTCATCTACCCCAGGGATCCATCAGCTCGTGGGAAATGTTGAAAGAAAAGTTTATCAGTCAGTTCCGCATCCATGTGGAACAACCTAAGGACGCTTATTCCTTATCCAGCGTCAAACAGAAACCTGGAGAAAAACTGCAGCAATACCTAACCCGATTCAATACCGCAGCAGCCGCAGTCCAAGATGCCGATGAGAAGCTTATCCTAATGGCCCTCTGTAGTGGTGTGCATCCGGACACTAAATTTGCTAGAAGATTGACGAAAGAAAAACCAGCTACTTTACCCGATTTCTTCCATGAAGCCGGGAAATACATGAGGCTTGAGGATGCTGCCGTTGAGGGGCAGTCAGGACAGCAAAATAAGGCAACTCACAGCAACGCCCCCGCTGTGGCAAGGGACGTTCGAAGAAATGATTCCAGAGACAATGCTGGGGGCAAGAAGGGAGAAAAGCGCCTATATCGGCCTGGGCTGAGATTCGACACTTACACTCCTTTGAACGAGACCTTCGAAAATATCTTCCTTGCCACCCAAGGCGAAGTTAGATACAAATGCCCACCATACAAAAAGGAATCAGATAACGTGCAAAAATCTGGAAAGTTCTGCCGCTTCCACGAATCTCACGGGCATGATAGCAATGAATGCCATCATCTCAGGGATCTGATTGAGGAATACATCAGAAGGAAGAAACTGGAACGTTATGTAAAAAGTCAAGACAGGACTCCAGTTCCTGCCAATGAAAACCCAAGGCTACCCTCACCGGACACCGGCAGAGGAAACCGCAACACTAGCAGCTCTAGTCAAGAGAAAATAGTGGTCCATACCATCTCAGGAGGACCGCACATCGCGGACAGAAGCTGGAAAGAGATGGAAAGGTATGGAAAGTCGCTTAGAGACAATAAAGACTATGTCAATTCGGTTATAAAAGAGCGCCACCCGAAGCGGAAAGAAAGTAATGACATCACATTTGGTAAGCGTGACCTAGAAGGAAGGCAGTACCCTCACATGGATCCCATGGTCATCTCTGCCCGACTCGGTCCCGCCGAAGTTTACCGAATCCTGGTAGACACTGGAAGCTCAGTAAACATCCTGTTCAAACACGCATTCGACAAAATGAAGCTATCAATGAAGGATGTATCTCCCTGCGATAAACCACTACACGGTTTCACTGGGGATGCTAAGATGCCCCTCGGGCAACTGGACCTCTTTGTTGAGATTGGAAGCCATCCCCGCTCCATTGTACGGAAGTAGACGTTCGTGCTAATAGAAAACCATTCGGCCTACAACGCCTTCTTAGGAAGACCAGCCTTGTCTGACTTCCAAATTGTCCTATCCCCATGGTGCCTAAAGATGAAATTTCCAACAGACAATGGAGTAGGGGAAGTGGAAGGAGACCAGGACGTTGCTCGAGACTGCTATGTGACTGAACTTTGCAACAACCACAGGAAGGATAAAGGGAAGGGTGTAGAGATTGCCCTCTGCACAAAAAGTCTAGAAGCATAGAAACTAAAGAAAGCCCCTCCTCTTCGATATACCAGCGACCCTTTCAATGAATTAGACCCTAGGGACAAAGAGGAGGAGGCCACCGCCGAGCCTGCAGAGGCTATGGAGTTTATATCTGTAGACAAGCACGACTCAAGTAGACTATTGAAAATTGGGTCCCAACTAAAATCCGAATTGAAGGAACAACTCATCGATTTTCTCCGCCACAACTTGGATGTATTCGCATGGTCACACGCTGACATGACCGGAATCTCCCCCGACATAGCCTGCCACGTATTAAAAATTGATCCTACCAAGGCGCCTGTAAAACAAAGAAAGAGAAGTAAGGGGGCAGAGCGATCAGCAGCCCTCGATGAAGAAGTAAAGAATCTACTCGCCAATGACTTCATACGAGAAGCTATCTACCCGGAATGGATCGCCAACCCGGTGCTGGTAAAGAAGGCTAATGGGAAGTGGCGAACCTGCATTGACTTTTCCAACCTAAACGACGCCTGCCCAAAGGATTGCTTCCCACTTCCCAGAATCGACCAACTTGTAGACAGCACAGCCGGGCACGAGCTCCTATCTTTTATGGATGCATACTCAAGATATAACCAAATTCCTATGCATGCTCCTGACCAAGACCACACTAGTTTCATCACTGACCGGGGTTTATACTGCTATAAGGTAATGCCTTTCGGACTTAAAAATGCAGGAGTCACCTACCAGCGCCTCGTCAACAAGATGTTTGCAGGGCTAATAGGACAGACTATGGAAGTATATGTGGATGACATGCTGGTGAAGTCAAGGAAAGCCAAAGATCACGTAAACCACCTAGGAAAAATGTTTCAAGCACTCCGCCAGTATGGAATGAAGTTGAATCCTCTAAAATGCTCCTTCGGAGTGTCATCAGGAAAGTTCTTAGGATTCATCGTTCATGCCAGGGGGATTGAAGCGAACCCTGAACAAGTCCGAGCGCTAAGGGAGATCAAGATACCTTCCACCCGAAAGGAAATGCAAAGCCTAAATGGAAAAGTGGCCGCCCTAAGCCGATTCATCTCCAAGGCAACGGACAAGTGCGTCCCCTTTTTCGAAGCTCTAAAGAAAGACAAAGGAAAGTTTGAATGGACTGACGAATGCTTAACCGCTTTCCTTAACCTAATCGAACACCTTCAGAAACCACCGGTACTCTCGACTCCAAGCGAAGGTGAAGAATTATACCTATACCTTGCTGTGTCATCTCACGCCCTAAGCGCTGCCTTGGTAAGGGAAGACAACCGCACACAACGGCCAGTTTACTTCGTCGGCAAAAGGTTTACTGGGGCGGAAGTCAGATATCCTAAACTTGAGAAGCTAGCATACTGTTTACTAATCACATCACGGAAACTGCGTCACTACTTCCAGTCCCATTCCATCAAAGATCTGACCGATCAACCACTAAGGCAGGTACTCCATCGTCCCGACACTTCTGGGCGAGTACTTAAATGGTGCATTGAACTAAGTCAGTATGATATCACCTATCACCCTCGCACCGCCATCAAGGGACAAGCCATGGCTGATTTCATTGCAGAATTCACTACCAACGAAGATAAGGAGCAATTGGAAATAGCAGAAGATATCAAGTGGAATCTCTTTGTGGATGGTGCATCGAACGAACAAGGCTCGGGGGCAGGTGTGGTAATAATCACTCCCAGGGGAAACAAACTGCACTATGCTATAAGGTTGGAGTTCGCTGCCACCAACAACGATGCAGAGTATGAAGCAGTGATAGCCGGACTAGAAATTGCCATAGAAATCAGAGCCAATTCTTTGTGTCTTCACAGCGATTCTCAACTTATTGTTAATCAAATACTAGGAGAATTCCAAGCTCGAGAAGAACGACTCATAGCATATTTAAAGAAGACCAAGTTACTTCTCAGCCGATTGGACCACTACTTAGTCAAACACATCCCTCGGGAAGAGAACCAAGAGGCCGACGAATTGGAGAAGCAAGCAAGTGTGAGAGACATCACCATCTTCGGGGCATTAACCATCTCAAAGCAACTTGCCCCAAGTTTTGAGCAAGTGAATCTGATAGCTGCAACCGAGGAAGCAACTTGGATGACTCCCATCCGAGACTACCTACAAAGTGGCACACTACCCAACGGGCGTAACGAAGTCAAGAAAATCTTGAGGAAAGCATCCCGCTACACAATACAAGAAGACATCCTCTATCGGCCCAGATTCTCTAACCCGTTATTAAGGTGTGTCGCTGGGAGGAAAGCCAAGGAAATCTTATCCAACATCCATCAGGGAAGCTGCGGAGATCACACCGGAGGGCAAACATTAGCAAAAAAGATACTCCGATATGGATATTTCTGGCCCACCTTAAGCAAGGACGCCTTAGATTTCGTCAAAAAGTGTGACAGATGCCAGAAGTTTGCTAAGATTCCACGGCTACCAACAACTGAGATGACTTAAATGACCAGCCCTTGGCCCTTCGCAATATGGGGAATTGACTTAATCGGCGAGCTACCGATGGGCCGAGGCGGGGCCAAATATGCTATAGTGGCAGTTGATTATTTCACCAAATGGGTGGAAGCGGAACCTCTGAATAAAGTATCTTCAGCAAAAGTTATTAACTTCTTGATCAAAAATATTCTATGCAGGTACGGGGTCCCACTCAAAATCATATCAGACAATGGACTTCAGTTTGACAGCGAGGAATTCGCCAACTGGTGCCAAGAGCATGGAATTCACAAAAGCTTCTCATCCGTAGCATATCCCCAGGCAAACGGACAAGTCGAAGCCGTCAACAAAATTCTGAAAACTCTAATAAAAAAGAAACTCGAAAAGTCAAAGGGCGCTTGGGTGGATGAACTCCCTACGGCACTGTGGGCCTATCGCACATCTTTCAGAACATCAACGGGGCATACTCCCTTCTCTTTGGCATACGGATTGGAGGCTATGCTCCCAGTTGAAACCATTGTGCCTTCCCACCGTAGGATCCACTATAACCCAGAAGAGAATGAAGAACTCCTCCACATGACTTTGGATCTAGTGGAGGAGAGAAGGAATGATGCAGTCCTTAAAGCAGCGGCCCACAAGCAGAAAGTGGCAGCACAATACAACTCCAAAGTCAAGCATCGTACCTTACAAGAAGGGGACCTTGTCCTCAAGCGAATCTTCCCTCGCCCCGGAGCACTAGATCCAATCTGGGATGGACCATATGTAATTCATAAAGATCTCCACAATGGAGCTTATATTTTGTCAACAGTGGACGGAGAGGTGTTCCAGAGGGCATGGAACATCCAACACCTCCGTCGATACTTTTCTTAACTTGTACTGCCCATGTGAAGTGAATTAACAAAGAGAATCAGTGGACGTAGGCCTTTTCGTGCCGAACCACTTTAAAAAACCTTGTCTCTTTTTTAACTTGTTCCTTTATATCTTGGCTGCTCGTTAACTTTATCCTTTTCTGTTGAACAAAATCCTATGCGTATAGCATTTCCACTCAAAGCACTCCATAGAGCAACTTCACCTGGACAAGACCTAACAGGTACTATGCGAATCTATGCCCTCGCCAATGAGACACTTTCGCTCCGGCATCCCTCTGCTGCGGGTTAACTCATTGCTCGCGACGGCCCTTAAAGCCAACTGTAATGAGCCGATTATAAGCCACCGAGAAGGCCGACTATAGCCGAGGCAGCTCATTACGGCGTTCGGCTCGCCGACAACTGTGAACCGACTATAAGCCCCAACATAAGGTGTGGCCAGCCAGGGGCAGTTCACGGTTGGCGATCGGCACCCACGCTAGCCAGCCACAGTAAATCGAAAAATACCCACGATTACGGGCCATAATGGCCCGGGTAGTTACTGTGCGCGATCTCGGCTCCGATGTGTCTTAAGTACGGCTGTGGTAAAAAAGAATTAACTCCCCGCAGAGGCGTAAGATGGGTGACAAATGTCTCCAAGACCCACAGCTAGGGAAAGTGACTACAAAGCCCGTTTGCCACGAACTTAAGCACATCGAAGGCCTTCCGTGATTGGAAGTTTAACTTTTTCACACATTTCAGTTTTACTTAAGAAGCTTTTCTCCTATCCTTTGTAATAATTCTTGAAGTACAGGACACAGGACAGGGGACGCTCACTAATAGAAGCGAATACCCACAGCAAGATATTGGACCGCATCCCTTACTCAGTCACGCAGGATGTTCAAAGCTGCCATCTACAAGCAAAATATAAAGGGCAGTACTTCCTTCATATATAAACACATGACTGTAATTTATTCACATCTCACGCTAACATTGCAAGTCATGAAATCATGTTTTAAACAAGAACCTGACATCAAACACCATTTAATTACAAGAATATGCATAGCTATATTTCTTATACAACATGTCAAAACAGCAAAAACATTCAAAAGACGACAAAATCAGCTTAAGTTAAAGAATTACACATCAAGAATAGAGCTATTTATTACAAGTAGCAGGAATTACAACCTAAAAGTTACTCTACTGTTTTAAGACTAACATATACAACCCTGTCAAGTCCACAAAAAGAGTTTTTCCAGGTCTGATCAAGGGGCCGGCTGCATTGGAATTTTATCCTTGTCCTGTTGACCACCTGTCTAGTCAGAGAAAGGATTCATTAGTGATAAGCAACCAAGTTAATGGAGAGACTAAAAAGGAAGACTTACCAGCACCTGCTTCTTGACTATCCTGGTCGTCATCCTCTACTTGCACACCTGCCTCCTCAGCAGCAAACAACCGCATACCCTCCTTCACCGCCACCTTCTCCTCCTTGGTAAACTAGGAAGTGACCACATCCATGCTGAAGGCCACGCCACCCTCTTTATCCGCATCCGCCTTAGCCTCCTTCAGAGCCCGAAGATAAATCTTAGCCATGACCCTAGGATAATCATCCATCCAGGATAGGTTGCCCTGCTTCCAAGTTCGGAAGTACATGTCCTGAAGCATTTCATCCATCATCCCCTCATTCTCCTCAAACTCCCTCATCCGGGCCTCGGAATCCGACAACCTTCCAACGACAGTTTCTCTCTCCAATCGGTATCTCGAGCAGTCAGCCTGAAGGGATTTCCGCATCACCTCCATCTCCTCCTTCAGCCTAACCTGAGCAAGCTCTGCGGCTTCAAGCTTCCCCGACAGCTCCTCTACCCGCTCAAGATCAGCCCTTCGAACCTCATCCACTGCCGAGATGGCCATATTTATCTGCTCCTTGCAGGCAGCCTCTATCTTCCGCAGTTCCGCCTTACTAGCCTCCTCCATAGCCTTCCTCAACCGCCCGGAGGCAGCCTCATGCTGAGAAATCTGAATGGCCTGATCAGCGAGCTGTTTGGCCTAGTCCGAAACCATTAATCGTAGTCGGATGTCGGCACTCCCAATCTCCTCTCCAGCCTTAACCAGCCGGGCATGATGCCCCATCAGCTTCCTAGTCTCCTCCGCCACCCGATCAATATTAGCCTTGGCCTCGTCTCCTATGGTAACTATCCGAGTAGTAAGTAGATCGAGATCTAAGGACTTAGCCTCATCAAGCACCCGTACCATGGGATTGTGGGGAAGAAGGTGCTCACTAGTAACCTCATCAAAGGTAATATCATGGGAACTTGGATCCAGATCAGGATGACCCGCAAATGGATTACGAGCCAAGTCAGGACGATCAATCTGAATAACGGTAGGGTTTTCGGATGGGTGCGGAGAGAGTGCAAACTCGCTATCCTCCTCCGTGATATCATGAAGAGGCTGAACTGGGGGCTGAGGACCAAGTGAAGGTTCGGATGAGGGATGACTCCTCTTTCTCTTTTGAATACCCTCTTCAATAACCCCGAGAAGAGGACGGTAGCCGACTACATCCCCGGAACGGTGGGTCGAAGGCTTCGGCTTGGCGGGAGCTTTGGAAAGCTTGTATTGTTCAAGCCTGTGCCGAAGATCTGAGGCCTTGGCCGTTTTACCTGCTCCTGATATGAAGAACAAGTGTCACAAGCTTACATCGATACATAATTCGAGAAACGCGGTAAATTAAAAGTTAAAAGAAGAAAGGAAACACGTCTGTTATACAAACCTTAGGGAGAAGTAGGATACTGCAATGAGTCCTGGATTTCATTCCAGGACGGGAGCGGATCATAAAATATTCCTAAGTCCCTATCATTAATGAAGCCTGCAGGAGTCAAAAGTTCACCTTGAGTCATCGGAGCCACCTTGGCTGGAATGGTCTGAGAAGACTCGCTTGCACCGGTCCCGGCCTTGTCCGCTTTCCTGGATTTCTCTACCAAAGCCGGTTCTCCGTCCAGCCCCTCGAAAGCCTGGTGGAACGCATCATCCGTCCACTCCTGAATCTCGCCCGCTTGCCCAGGAAGCAAGGCCCCGATGCCATCACCACCGTCACCACCTTCTCGGTCATCTCCACCCTCACCTCTCTCCTCCTCCACATCTTCCTTCCCCAGATTAAGTGGACAAGTGGTGGGGGAAGGACCATCCGACTTCTTAAGCTTCTTACCTCCGACCACTGGAGATTTTGAGAAAGGTTTCCTCTTGCCACTATCTACCGTGACACCTCCCTTAGCCTGAGCAGCCGCCCTCTCCTCCGCCGTTTCCCTCAGGTTGACCACTGACTACTGTGGAAGGATCAAGTTATACTCCAGAAGGGTCGCATTTTTGATCAAGTAGGCAGCTGATCTATCTCTCCCAGGTATAGCTTCTATCTCAGCCGCCGTCTGAACCAGGCGATCAGTCTCCACAACCGCAAAGCCACCTGTCGCTAGCAAAAATGAAAACGTATGAGAAGAAGCATCGCAATCAGAATGGAAATTATAAATAAAGCATCGACTTACATCCAGAAGTAAAACGCCGAATAGAAACAGAGTCGTCCCTGACGAAGAACCACTCCTTCTTGAACATGCTGAACTTAGAATACAGATCCAAGACCGGCTTGAAGGTTACAGCTGACTCCAAGCTGATATATGGGGACCCCTTCTTATAGCCCCTCAGATTATATAAGTACCGGATCTCCTGGTTGGAAGGAGCACGCCCATACTTCCTCTGGAAGATGACGAAGAGGCTCACCAGTATAGCATAGGAGTTGGGTTGAAGCTGGAATGGGGCCACCTTTAGATATGTAAGGAAGCTGGCTACCCAAGCATTAAGAGGCGGAATGTCACCACACATGCAGTGGTATCTGCTGTAGGCAAAGTACCCTTCGGGAGGGTCATAGGCATAACTTCTCTCCCTGGCAACAACATGCGCGCTCTATCGATTCCAAAAGAACGGGAGATGACATCAAGCTGCTCTTCCTTAAGGGAGCTGGGAAAGCAATCGGGCGGGGAGTTCAGAAGCTCCTGAGGGCCGTACCCGTCCACTAGTGATCTCGGGGTAGATCTGTGACGTTCCGGTCCTGGCTGAGTAGGGGGCACTGCGGAAGATTCTCCTTCGCCCTGAGACCTCTTTTTATCTGATCGAGTTTTTGCTTTTCGAGACATTTATCTGCAAACACAAAAAAGAACGTCGTTTGAATAGAGGAAGTAAAGGAGCGAGTGTGTGCAGTCTGAAATTTCGCTCGTGATATAAAAAGTGAAAAAATCAAGTGTATCAAGTCCATTCGGCATTCTCATTCTCAAAGGCCCATTCGGCATTCTCACTCTCAAAAGTCCATTCGGCATTCCCATTCTCAAAGGCCCATTCGACATTCTCACTCTCAAAAGTCCGTTCGACATTCTCATTCTCGAAAGCCCAATCGGCATTCTCATCTCGAAAAACTCATCCGGCGTTTCTCAGTAAAGGCTCATTCGGCATTCACAGCTAAAGTTCATTCGGTGCGACATACGAGTTTCATTCGGCGAAGGGAAGTCAAGTACCTGATTCGGCAGGCTAAAGCGATTCGGCAGTAGGATAAAATCTGATTCGGTTATTTGAAGCTGACTCGTTCGGTAGTAGATGAAGGAAGCCCTAGGCCCTTACTTATAGGCGAAGGTGAGCCACCGAACAACTGATTCGACACTAGGAGACGGATGAGAATGACCAAATCAGATAACCCAAAACAAAGCAAGACACGTGCATGCACATGCCCTACTTTGGGAGGCAAGTGTTGAGCGAGATTCTACCGGACCAGCTCCACGAAAGACCCACTGCCAGACCAAACTGCGCCCTCACTATCGAACCAAAGGAAACCCACGGCCACGGAACTACCGGACCAAACTGCGCCCTCACTACCGAACCAAAGGAAACCCACGACCACAGAACTACCGAACCAACTCCTAACCAACCTCCACCGAACCAACTCCTAACCAACCTCCACCGAACCAACTCCTAACCAACCTCCACCGAACCAGCCTATACCGGACCAACTCCCCAACGGTCCAAACCTCTCCACCGAATGAAGCCTCCACCGAACGAAAGGAAGCCGGACCAGATCCACCAGGCCAGATTACGTCAGCCCAGGCCCGCCAGCTGCTATATACCTCCAAGACCCCTACCCCCAGCCTCACTCTATAAATAGAGGGGCAGGGGTACAACAATGGGGACAAGTTTTGAGAGCTCAAGCACGGAGAGAACTTTCAAACAACTTTTTTTTACTTGTATCAAAGCTTTGTACTTGTAATCAAAACAAGAGAAGAGAAATAACATATAAAGTGGACGTAGGCACATTCTGGCTGAACCACTATAAACTTGCGTGTCTTTTTACAGTTTAGTCCCTGCTTTTCATATATTTGCATAAATCACCCAAATCACTAAGAACAACATAAGATCTACTAAATCATACAACTTTGAGGTGTTTGTCAATTTTTTGTGCAAACAGTGGATAATGATTCTTTTTTGTTAGCTTATTCAGCTCGTAATAATCGATGCAAAGCCACAAAGAGCCACCAGCTTTAGTAGCAAAGACTATAGGTGCTCCCATTCCAAATACTTCTTCGAGTCAAAAATTTCTCTAACTACTCATTCACCTATTTATTTAGCTCACGCCTTTCTCTAAGAGTCATATGCCTAAAGGGTAAGACAACAGGTCTAGTATTCTCTTAAAGTGTAACAACTCGATCTTTCGGCGCCCGAAAGTCGACATTAATACGTCCATTGTATCAAATGCCGCACAATCGAATGCCGGAAAACCAAATCATTAGGGTTAAAGAAGAAGAGGTAGAAGAAGAAAGAAAGAAAAAGAAACAGAAACAATATCAGAATCTCACATTCGCAGCGGAACAATATATAATAGATGAATGAATAATCTTTATCACAAAGAACTATATCAGTTTATACATACATCATCAGAGTTTACAACAACAACACACAACACTGGACAGTTATATAAACTTGTCCTCATAACAGAATACACTGCGGAATAATAATATAAGTGATATGTCTCGCCATCAGCTCGCCTCCAGATCTCCACAGCAATCCATCCAGATCCAATTGATAACCTGATTCTAGGCTGCCCGTGTGGAAAATTATGGGCACCCAGAGTTTAGAAAGGAAACAATAAACTCCAGGTCAGTCATGGGACTAGTGTGAGATCTTAAAAATAGTTATTTTCACAAAGAAAATAAAAGAAATTCGCAATGCTTTTGGAAAATGAAACTACCATAAGGCCTCCCACCACACACACAATGCAAACGCAGAATTGGAGGAGATTTCTCCTTATGATAGTCAAACATGCTTGATACGCAAAATCTTTTTAATATTATCATTAGTACCTAGTGTGGAAAACATTTCAAAAGTATAATATAAATCTTAGCCAGCATACAACCATTATTATATGCCTACTATATCTACCATGTTCAATAGCAGGTTACCACCACATTCCATGGCAGGTTATACAACTAAAACTGTACAAGGCTCGTATTGTTTCTTTGGATTTTCCAACAAATGGTCAGGCTAAGGAACTTCCTATGCCACATGGGTACGCCTCTGGAGGGACGTCCCGAGAACTTAACCAGCTCTCTGCCAACACAAGGCCAGTTTACCTCTGTAACTAGGAAACTACTACTCGAGTATGCCACCCCCCGGTCGTTTGCGACCTTTATCCGAGGGCCCTCGATCACAAAGCAACAACCACACAGTAAATGAGATTGAAGCAACCACATAGGTAAAGTATCTAGGCTCCATACCATGACACCACCTTTTTCCAGAAGGAAATGACATACCCTAAAGGGTGCGACCCTCACAACCTTGCCGCATCTTTCCTGTTTCGACCATTTCCGGGGTGTGAGGTTCGATGAGGTCTCGTCCACAAAGCTACGCTTTACACGAAAGCCTTGCTTTGATCAAAAAATGATCAGCAACACACAACAGCACGCAGCATGCCACATTACCAAATTGGGAGTATATCACTGATAACCTTCAACTACATAACCTTTGAGCTCGTACGTCTCAGAGAAGGGTGTTAAGCTAAGAGAATAAATCTCCGCTACCCAACAGAAATGTATTTGAAAGAAATCTACTTTATATCTCAAAGTGTAATGTCAGACATACGACTATACAAGTCTGTTTCGGGTTCGAACAGAATCGAAGGCACCTCGTCCAAATAAGGAAGAAGCCCTTGTAAATCCGGGTATCCACAATCCCGATCGGACTCCCCATCACATATGGAGATCTCTATACCGGAGCAACTCAGTACAGAGACATTCGATAGGTTATCCTATCGTTTTCGAAGACACCCGGTCTTCATCACCGTCTTCAATTGCAATCCATAACGTCGTATCATTATTCGGAATGGGTTATATGACACAAAGGTCCTCTCCCGGCTAAACCGAATAATGATCGCTTGTTTTAAAAACAAATTCAAGTGCCATTGCTAAGGCAAATATTGAAAGTCGGTTATTTAACTATCAAACAACATTCACAACAATCAAGCCTCGATAATTTCCCCAAATTGTTTATACTGATAGTTGGATATTTTGCTATCAAACAATATTCACAATAATCATCCAATCTAAATAATTTTTTCCAAATTATTAAATCTCAAAATATCTTTGCAAGATATATATTATCCACACTTCATCACTTTGAAAACAAATTTCAAATCACTTTTCACTCACGGAATAAAATTCTCGATATTATTTATTTCCACTGGAAATCTGCCAAGTCCGAATATCTTAAAGTAATTTAAATCACTTATCCAAAATATACTTGGAAATATTTTAAAATAAAACTATCTTTAAACTCTTACTTAAATATTAGTTATGAAAATATTATTCTAATATCTCATATAAAACTTCAAGTCCAAACTAATAAAATTAATAGATAGAGTATAACCATTTCCAAAAACACAAACATTTGCAAATCGATTTCCGAATTAATTTTCAACACAAAACCAATTTTTCATTCAAACACCAAATCAACTTTCATATTGATTTTCCAAAGATTTATTTTTCAATACCAAATCAATTATCGAATGGATTTCAAAAAGAATTTATCACCTTTTAAATAAATCCCTTTATTCTTTCCAAATTATTTAAAATTCCATTTGCAGTAAATTCTTCAACTTTTAAACAATATTATTCAAAACCCATTTATTAATATCTTTTCCCATATTTTGGAAATAATTCGATAAGATTTCAAAAATCAACTTTATGCTTTTAAATTCCTTCTTTTAAATTCACCCAATTCTTTCAAAAGGGATTTACTTAAAATTTCCTACTTTAATTTCAAAAATCCAATTTTATTTATTTCTGGTATCCAACGATACCAAAAATACATTCGGCTAAATTATAGCCTTCAACAAATTCAATCATCAATATAATCATTCACAGATTATGAATAAATCATCACACAACATATGAAACAAATTCATACAATTTGAGGAATCCAGTTGGATCCCTCCAACCTGTTTCCCTACATCCACAGATGTTAGCACAACAATTAGATACCCATTCCACTTCAAGGTGGAATATCGCGGTATATGGGATTTATAAAATATCATCCGCTATTATACGGCGCATAGGGTCTCATCCGCTATATAATGCGGGAAATCAATCACTCCAAATATACATATATAATACCAATTCCACTTCGAGGTGGAATATCGCGGTATATGGGTTTACATATAATATTATCCGCTATTATGCGGCGCATAGGGTCTATTCAATACAACTGATAATAATCTATCATCCAAGCACACAATATCATCCAAGCACATAATCAACAATTTTAAATTTAACTATATAAAATTAAATCGAAAAATTCGATTGAGTGAGTAGATCTCACCTTTGCTTTAATTTGCAATCCATTTCCAATCCAGCTTGATTTCTTCACGATTTAGACCTTGAATAAATATTAGATGATTTTTTATTAACATTCGAATAAATCGACAATTAAATTCCATTTGATAATTTGACTTAACTACTAATTAGTTTTAAACTAGTTTCTTTTAATGAAATATTTTCTAGTTACCAAAATAATTATATTAGTTAAAATGTATGTATGTATATTTTAAGTGAAAAAAAAAATTCACTTTACTGTTTATTTCCTAACCTTTGTACATATATGAATTAGATAAATATAAATATAAATATACCTCTCCCCTTGGAACGAACCCAGGCCTTCTTGCGTGCGACTTCGAACACCTCGAGACGCGGCCACCAGACCTTGACATGAACGAACCACACCGCTACATCCACGAGATCACCTACAGCCTAGACCTCGTGCTAGTGCCATCCAAAGCTTACTCGCAAAAATCTTATACCCATATATGTGTGATCCTTGCTTTACCAGATTTCGCACGCGAGCACGTGTCGCCATCACTTCGCTGAACCCTCAGATTCACTCGAACCCACCCCGCGCGCGCCTCACCCAATCGCGACGACGTCGCCTTGCTTTCCCTCCTCCACGCGATTCGAATTGAATTGGTAGTGAATTTCGATGTTTAAACAGTGGCCATGGATTTGATTTTGAAAATGTAAGAGGAAGTGCGGCCATTTTTATTTTCTTCTGATGTGAATTTGATTGAATGAGGGAAAATGGTCTTCGTTTGTATATTTTTGTTCGGCCATAGATAACTTGATTTGTGAACGAATTGATTTCCTTTTACAAGTGATTTTTAAAAAGAAAAGAGGAGATAAGGATGAAATGGTTGCGTGCCAAAATGAACAAGCTACAGTATTTTGAAGTGAAGGAAAAACGACGATTTGAAATTATTTCAGCTGAAGTTGACCATCATATAAAATTCATATATTTTAAATTTAAATTGTCTCAAAATCGTAACTTAGATTTTCGACCTCCTAACGAGACGTGCCACTAGGCATTTATAATGTTATACGCATATTACGAACGCAATGGAAAAGGTTTCGAGTCCTAATTCGATCGTAAGGAGAAGATAGCTTTTCGGATCCAGTTATAATATTTAATTTCAATATAAATTTCAGCGCGTTTATCTATCGTACGATCATACGACAACTCCAAACGCTACAAAATTTGAAATCCGATAATAATACAATATTACGGATCCAATGGAACTAGTTTCGTCGAATTCCGAGACTGTGCCTCGGAAGGCTATTTTTAAATATCGATTTAAACGATAAAATTTCAAAACTGAACAAAACAGTTTCAAATTAAATTTCAAAATTTCTATCACCTTCAGTATTATTAATATAAATTTTCTAAGCCTTGAAAATATTTTTAACCGGCTTAAAAATTGAAGATTCAATATTTTTACCCAACTACAATAAATTAAATTCAATAATTAAATTGCCAAATTCATTCTGATATTTGAATTTCAAATTAAACTAACTTCCAGATATTTAAAATCAATTAAATATCCTGATTTCTAATGTCAAAAATTCAGGGTCGTCACATAAAGATAAATTCAAAATTCAACCTCCCGATGGGGAGGAAGATCGGAACTTCAGTAGTGATGTCTGGAAAGTCACGAACTATCGGTACGGAGGTTAACTCCTCATGCGACAGGCCTAAGAAATATAGATAAATTAACATAACCAAACTTTTGGTGTCGTAGTAAACCTCCAAGCTATGCCCACTATAAGTACCCAAATGAACCACCTTCCTATCACAACCTAGTATTGCTCCATCCATAGTCACTTGGTCCATCCCTAGAATTAAACCAAACCCGAAGAATCCCAAAACGAAAGCAACGCAATCGAATTACACTCAAAATATACAATTTCAAACTCTTACAAATCATGGATAAAGGAATCGATCCTCCTACAAGTTTCGACACTATAACAGGGTTTGTAACTATATTATAATATACTATATATGCAATTCATCTAATAACATACTTGAAAAAAATGAGTGTTATGCTCCAATATTAAATAAAGGGCGAATAGATAAATCAAAGAGGGTTAACACACCTTCTATGATGACCTTTTTTCATTTTTCCATAGCTGGAGCTATGCTCAAGCTAGGAACATCGTCCAATGCATAAGATAGAACCACTTGGATAGAAGTCTTAGGTGTGGTTGAACACTTTCCTCGTGCCCAAACTAGTTGTAGTTGTAGTATTTTATCATAACAATACTCATCTTGCAATCCATTGTCAGATTTTCCTTGTTATAACGACCTTAATTTAAGTAACATTATTTAGGATATTCAATTAGTTAAATAAAATAAAATAATGCAATGATCAGAGGATTGAAATTTGTGATTAATAAAAGGGTAGCCATGCCCATTTGAACTAATGAACTAAGAAAATTCAAATGAATTAAGTTAGGGTAGTAGATAAGGGCAATATAGGAATAAGTATATGCTTATACCCTAACCCCCCATACACGTTCATTATTCACATTTACAAAACAAAAACTAAAGCCAGAGGCCGGCCACCATTAAAAGAAAACAAGAGAAGATTTCAAGAGGAAGAAATTAATCAACTATATCCAAGATCAAATCTTAACTCCTTAATCTCAAGCTAAACGTGAATAATAACTGCATCTCATATTTTTAATTGATTTCGGTTTTAGATCAAATCCGAGCTAATTTGCAAATGTTTTGACATATTTTGAATATATATATATATATATGCTTGTTGATGATTTATGCTATTTCATATGGATTTTGTGATAAGATTTAGTGTGAAAACCCTATTAAATGATATCTAAATGCATTGTGATTTTAGTATATGGTCAGAAATGATATTTTAGAGATGGGTTTCAATTTTCATAATTTTCTGAATGAATGTGGATTTATTATAAATTTTCTAGTGAAGAAAATATTTTTGGGTTTAAATTAATTATGGCTATTTTATGATGATTTTGGGTCCAAAATTTATATATGTTAGAAAACATATTAAAAATGATTTATTGAAATTTTTATAAAATTTTCCTAAGTGTTTTAATAGATATATAAAATTACTTAAGGTATGGGACTTAAATGTTTTATATATTTATAAAAGGAGAATAGGCATTTTGTTAATAATTTAATTTGTTATTTCTGAAATTTCGGCAGTACTTTTAAAAAAGAAATTAGCAACCAATCATTTTTTGACAAACAAGGTAAGTTAGTTGAAAAGAATTGCTTTAAAAGGTTAAAAATCAGTTTAAACATGCTTTTTACATGTTTCACCACTTTCGGCACCTAGCTTTCGACTAAGTACTCTCGCCTCCATCTCCATCGAAACCAATGCACATGGTATCAAAGACTTCGTACATAGCAAATTGGATTGGGGATAAAGGTATAAATTCATAACATGGGGTTCCGAAGGGGTCGAGGCATTGTCTTGCTTTTAAAAGAAAATGCGCATGCTTTGCTTTCGACTTAGTTAACGTTCGACTTGGTTCAATTGTTTTAAGGAATGGTTCCGAAAGAGGTTGTGCCTTTTGTTTAAGTAAATGCTTTCTAAGAGGGTCAAAACCATTTGCTGTCGTTTTCCACCTTTCAAAGCAATTCTTTCAAAAGGGATACTTTGTTTTAAAACTTAGCCACTTCTCCAATGCTTTCGAAGGGTGGGTTTTGACACCATCAGTTCTTTACTTAGGAAATAGCTTTCGGAAGAGTGCTTTCGACTTAGTTGCTTTATGACCCCATGTGTTATTGAAAGTTAAACCCAGCTGGTTTCGAAAGGAAAGGTTTTAAATGGTTTCGAAAGGTTATTCCACATGTTTTACTTGAACCCAAATGCTTTCGAAAGGTTTGATTTTATGAAAAGGATTTAGTGCTTTCGAAAAGTTTAAGCGAAAGGTTTCGAAGGGATGGTTCCCCAAAGGATTCGAAAGGTTTTTAAATGGAAGGTTCCAATGTTTTTGAGAGGCAATGTTTATAGTGTTTTGATAAGAGGATGTCTAAGGTTTAAAGCTTTCGCAAGAAAGGTTTTGTAATGTTTTCGAAAGGTTTATTAGGAATGGTTTCAAAGGTATGTTTTGACCTTTCGGCCTAAGGTTTTACTTGGTTTCGAAAGGGCTACTTTCAATGGTTTCGAAAAGGACACTTTCAAAGGTTTAAATGTTTTCATCAACAATGTTTTGTGTAAAGTATATATAACATGGCAAGGTGATTTGAGTAAAGCATTGAGTCTATTTTCTTTGTTTAAAGTATGATTTAAAGGTTTAAATCAATTTGAGAGAAAATGTTTTCAAGGAAAGTTGGGCAGATGACCCTAAGTAAAATGACTCAGATATTAGAATACCAAATGGGACCGGTATAGGGTCGCGCCCTATACATTAGCTATTAGCCCCTAGCTAATTTTGTCTAAAATTCCAGTGTGTAGGGATTTATCACAGGTAAGACTAAAATGATGTTACACACAGAAAGGAATATTAGAGTGAGATAGGTTATTGGTGAGCCCGCAAAACCAGTAGGATCAGTTGACCCTAGGAGAAGTAAGTTAGGGACAAACGGTCCAGAAGAGGAGTATCTAACTAAAGTTAGGTTATTTGTTTGGTAGGCCCGAGTCAACAAAAGGTTAGTAGTTAGCCAAACAAAACTATAGTGTTCGGACAGATAATCCATTTGTTACCTGATTTGTATAAATACATGATATTGCTTTATTGTTTTAACCAGTTTTGGCTGTAGGATTAAGATTTGCAAAAGATATGTTTTAAAAGAATATTAGTGAGGGGAAACCCGTTCCGCTAAGCGGCATGGTCTCACTTAATATCAAATAACCAAGGTGTATAGTATTATTCACACTAGGCTTTATGTCTAACTCGAAGTTTATGTTTTCCCGCTTAAACTTTCGGTTTCTCAAAATTGATTTGAGTAGGCTGAGGGTTGAGGATTTACAGGTTTAGTAGGTGGATGAATAATGCTTCCGAGGATAAGTAGGAGGCTGAAGTTAGCTATATTTAGGAGTTGTTTTATTTTATTTCCGATGTGTTGTATTAAGTCTGTTATGACTATTTAGTACTCTGGTCATCCAAGGGGGCATCTTCATATCTTGCTCTTGGCGTATTTTGTAATAATTATATTTGATCTGAACTTGGGAAACGCTTGGGATTATGTAATCTAGATATGAAACATGTTTTATGAAATGTAATCAGAAATAGCTTTTGAAATCTGTGATTTTATTTCACATTTATGTGCTTCTGATATTATGGATACCATTAACATTATCATATTTGGTCACCGGAAGTTAATACTACGGATGACTGCAACATCTGCAGCGCTTAGCTTCGGGCTTCCAGATAGGGGATGTTACAACTTGGTATCAGAGCATAGGTTTATGAGCAACTTTGATCTAAAATGATTTTTGAAAATATAATTCTTCGGAATTAGAGATAAGATCAGGGTATGGGATAATGCTATAGTAACGTACTTGTATTTGCTATATATAAGTATACGCTATATCTCTATTTTCCTATCTTCCTTAGACTATTCTTCTATATCTTATGAGACCTGAATACAAATATGGATGCTAGAAGTGGAAGAGTTAACCTTGGAGGGGGTAGCACCACGACAAATGGAAATGCCTGACCAAACACCAGGAGAAATCCAGGTCAGGCACAAGCTGGAAATGTGAGTGCTGGAGTCCCGCAAGTTGACATAGGAGCAACGTGTCAGTTCTTCGTAAACATGATGCATGGGGGTGTTGCTGCTGGAGTAGTTGGAGGAGGAAATCAGGAAGCTCCGGTGTTCAACAACTATGCTATGTTGAGTAGGGATTATGCTCGGTTGGGAGGAAAGCCATTCATCAGAACTGAAGATGTGATCGAAGTAGAGAATTGGCTGCTTCATTGTGAGAGGATTTTTGCGAACTTAGGGCTCAATGATGAGCAGAAGAGAAGACTTGCTTCTAGGCAGTTACAAGGAGCAACACTGTACTGGTAGAACAGCTTTACATTTGGAGTTAATTAAGAGACGATGACATGGGCTAAGTTGAAAAGGAGATTTGAGGAGAGGTTTATGTTCGAGATTGCGAAGTCCACTCTGCTCAGGAAGTTTTCTTAGTTGGAGCAGGGGGATATGACTGTACTTGAGTATGCAAGGAGGTTTGAGGAGCTAGCAAGATATGGCTATGCTACGGTTGATACTAATATTAATAGGAATGAAAAGTTCATCAGGGGGTTGAAGCCTGAGCTTGCTAGGGCTATGTTATCGCACATTAGGGATCCATGTGATGTTGTTGTTGAGATAGCATTAAGACATGAAGAGATGCTTGCTTTTGTTGAAAGAAATAAGGCTAAGGAAGTTCAAGGAGGGCGGAGTCAGAAAAGAAAGTTCTTCCATAAGAAAGGAGCTCAAAAGGGTGGAGCTACAAAGAAGGGGAAATCGAAGGTTGTCTGTTTTAAGTCTGATAAGAAAGGGAATTTCGCAAATGAATGTCGCTCAGGTGATGTAAAGAAAGTGATCGGGAAGAAGAATATCAAGTGCTTCAACTGCGATCAAATTGGACACTATAAGAACCAGTGCAAAGAGCCAGCTAAGGATGGGGAGGGCAAAGTGTTTGCATTGGAGCCAGCTACCTCGAGGCCAACATTAGAGGAAAAGGGAAAAGCTATGTTGGGAGGTACGCTTCTGATTCATGGTATGTCAGTTAGCGTCCTGTTTGATACATGTGCAACACATTCTTTTATATCTCATTGTTTGATAGATAAGCTTAACCTAGAACCCTCATACTTAGTTACTTCCTTAAGAGTTACAAATCTGATAGGAGGGTATGCGACACTTGGGATGAAGTGTGACCACCTAGAGTTTGATTTGTTAGGTCATACCATTTTTTGCAGTTTGCATGTGTTTGATTTCGTAGGGTTCGGAATTATTTTGTGTATGGATTGGTTAAGTAAATACGATGCTAGTATATTTTGTCATGATAGAAAAATATCACTTTGTAGTGATCGGATAGTATACTCCGTAGGAAACCCTAGTTTTGAGGATAATGCTTTGTTGGGTGTTGTGAAGGCAGAAGACAAGTTAAGTCGAGTTTTCATTGTTAGAGAATTCGCAGATGTCTTTGAACTGTAGTAGGATTGCCACCGAAACGAGCCATTGAGTTTCAGATAGATTTGGTGCCTGGAGCAGAACTAGTAAGTAGACCGCCGAGCAGAATGACACCTACCGAGATGAAGGAGCTAAATGTGCAGTTGGTGGATTTGGAAGGCAAGAATTTTATCAGACCTAGTAGTTCACCCTGGGGAGCAGCCGCAGTGTCTGCCGAGAAGTCGGACGGACCGTTAAGGTTGTGTATCGATTATCGTAAGTTGAATGAGAAGGCGATAAAGAATTGATATCCATTGCCTAGAATTGACGATTTGTTCGATCAGTGGAGTGGAGCCAAAGTATTTTCTCAGTTGGATTTAGCAACAGGTTTCCATCAGCTTAGAGTAGCAGAGGATAGTATTCCTTTGACAACGTTTAGAACTAGATATGGATCGTACGAATGGTTAGTGTTTCCGTTCGGACTAACTAATCCACCAGCATTCTTTGTGGACTTGATGAACTGATTTTTTCCAAAGCATTTGGATCGAAATCTCACTTATCAGAGTCCATTGTGGAAGAATCCTTTGAGGAATTGCCCATGATATATCTGATCAATACATAATATCATGAAAAATGGATACAAATTTTTGACTGCTACTTAGTATTGGCAACGAGTCTGAAAAAGTATCTACAAGGGCGAAATTTGGATATTTGCACCCTGTCGAAGTAAGGAACCATGGCATATATGTTTGGAACAGATTCCATTTTGAGAGATTTGAAAAAGCACTATCTCGTTGAAAGGTTCAATTCAGGTTCGTGTTGGTTTTCATAGATGATATTTTGATTTACTCTAAGGATAAAAGGGAGCATGAAGTTCATCTTAGAGTGGTGCTTGAGACGTTGAGGCAGCATCAGTTGAAGGCGAAGTTTTTGAAGTGCCATTTCTGGAAGAAGGAAGTGAAGTTTCTTGGTCATGTAGTCTCAGAGAAAGGGTTGTCTATTGATCTGACTAAGATTGAAGCAGTGAATAATTGGAAGAGACCTGAGACAGTGACTGAGATAAAGAGTTTTCTTGGAATAGCTGGGTGCTATCGAAGATTCATAAAGAATTTTTCATCGACAGCAGCACCGATGACTAAGCTAATGCGAAAGAACGTGAAGTTCATTTGGACCGATAAGTATGAGGAGGCATTCCAAAAGCTGAAACACTTATTGACTAATGCACCTGTGTTGGTTGTTTCGAAAGGGAATCGGGACTTAGTAGTATATACAGATGCATGTGGAACAGGATTAGGAGCTTTGTTAATGCAAAAAGGTAAATGTGATTGCCTATGCATCTTGATAGCTTAGACCGCATAAGGTTAGGTACCCGACTCACGATTTGGAATTGGCTGTAGTGGTTTTTGCATTGAAGGCTTGGAGACATTACCTTTTGGGAGAAAGATTTGAGTTATATATGGATCATAAGTCATTGAAGTATCTATTCTCTCAGAAGGAGCTGAATATGAGACAGCAGAGGTAGTTGGAGTTTATTTCTGCTTATGACTTTGGAATTGAATACACATCGGAAAAGGGCAATAAGATTGCTGATGCATTTACCAGAAAACATCAAAATGCAGTGTTAGCAATGATAGATGAGTGGAGAGATTTGGTATCATTGACGACATGCAGAGTACTGTGATGATCTGAAGCTATATCAAGTGGGAAGACAACTATGTTGTCATGTTTAGAAGTTCGACCAGTTATGATTGAAAAGATTGCTTCTAAACAAGAAGACGGTCCAATGTTGGCTGAACAGATCTGGAAGTTAAGGGTTGGAATAGAGAGCGATGACTTGAAGGATTCCAGTTTTGACCAGAATGAGTGGTTAAGGAAGAAGGGAAGACTATGTGTTTCAAATGTGGGAAACATCAGCAAAGAAGTTTTGGAAGAATGCCATCGTTCGAAGTTCACTATTCATCCGGGAGGAACGAAAATGTATCAGGACATGAAGAGGAGTTTCTTCTGCGAAGGAACGAAGGGGATGTAGGCTTATGGTGAAGCAGTGTTTGAACTGTCAATAGGTAAAAGCCGAACATTAGAAACCAAGTGGACTACTTCAGCCTTTGGATATTCCAGTATGGAAATGGGATCCTATTTCGATGGATTTTATAGACGGGTTGCCAATATCAAATCGAGGAAACGAAAGTATATGGGTTATAATGGATAGATTGACCAAAAGTCTCATTCCAGTTAAGTTAACTAGGACGGCACCTGTTTTAGCTAAGTTATTTATGTGGAATGTAGTTACACTTCATGTAATTCCTAGTAGTATAGTAAGCGATAGAGATTCCATGTTCAATAGTGACTTTTGGAAGAGTCTACAAGATGCTTTAGGTACCAAGCTCAAGATGAGTACCGCTTACCATCCGTCGACTGATGTGGAAACAAAAAGAGTTAACAAAAGTCTTGGAGGATTTGTTAAGAGCTTGTGTGCTAGATTTTGGAGGATCATGGGAAGACCATCTACACTTAGTCGAGTTTTCATATAACAACAGTTATCAAGCTAGTATAGAGATGACACCGTTTGAAGCTTTGTATGGAAGGCCATGCAAATCTCCAGTTTGTTGGTTAGAGATCGGGAATAGGTTGGTTCTTGGTCCAGATTTAGTTAGAGAAGCTGCAGAGAAGATTGAGTTGATTCGAACTAGAATGAAAGAAGCTCAGTCTAGGTAGAAGAGTTATGCTGATAGAAGATGGAAGGACTTAGAGTTCTTAGTAGGAGATCATGTTTTCATTGAGGTATCGCCGATGAAAGGTGTAATTCGATTCGGGAAATCAGGAAAGTTAGCACCGAGATTCGTAGGACCATTTCCTATTATAGAGACGATCGGGAAACTCGCATATAGAGTAGAGTTACCAAACAGTTTGGCAGGAGTCCACGATATTTTTCATGTTTCTCACCTGAGGAGGTGTATTCAGGATCCAGAGACTATTATAGCACCAAGTTTGTTAGAGGACCTAGTAGTAGAGCCTGATTTGAATATAATTAGAAAGCCAGTTCATATAGTTGCAAGCGATGAGAAGAGGCCAAGGAACAAGACAGTCAGATTAGTTAAAGTCCAGTGGAGCAACCAAGAGAGAGACTGTACTTGGAAGACTGAGAGCAGGATTAGAGGCGCTTATCCTAATTTGTTTGATGGTATGTTTTACCTTTATGATTGATTTGTTGAGTACCTTATCGTAATTTCGAGTACAAAATTATTTAAGGAGGGGAGTCTGTAATGACCCTAATTCTAAGTAACATTATTTAGGATATTTAATTAGTTAAATTAAATAAAATAAAGTAATGATTAGGGGATTGAGATTTGTGATTAATAGAAGGGTTGCCGTGCCCATTTGAACTAATGAACTAAGAAAATTAAAATGAATTAAGTTAGGGTAGTAGACAAGGGCAATATAGGAATAAGTATATTCTTATCCCCTAAACCCCCCATACACGTTCATTATTCACATTCACAAAATAAAAACTAAAGCTAGAGGCCGGCCACCATTAAAAAAAACAAGAGAAGATTTCATGAGGAAGAAGTTAACAACTATATCCAAGATCAAATCTCAACTCCTTAATCTCAAGCTAAAGGTGAATAATAACTACATCTCATATTTTTAATTGATTTCGGTTTTAGATTTAATCCAAGCTAATTTGCAAATGTTTTGCCATATTTTGAATATTAAAATGGAGATATATGCTTGTTGATGATTTATGCTATTTCATATAGATTTTATGATAAGATTTAGTGTGAAAACCCTATTAAATGACATCAAAATGCCTTGAGATTTTAGTATATGATTAGAAATGATATTTTAGAGATGTGTTTCAATTTTTGTAATTTTCTAAATGAATGTGGATTTATTATAAATTTTCTAGTGAAGAAAATAGTTGTTTTGGGTGTAAATTAAATACAGTTGTTTTATGATGGTTTTGGGTCCTAAATTTATATATGTTAGAAAACATATTAAAAGTGATTTATGGAAATTTCTATAAAATTTTCCTAAGTGTTTTAATAGTTATATAAAATTATTTAAGCTATGGGACTTAAATGTTTTATATATTTATAAAAGGAGAAGGGGCATTTTGTAAATAATTTAATTTGTTATTTCTGAAATTTCAACAGTACTTTTAGAAAAGAAATTAGCAACCAATCATGTTTTGACAAACAAGGCAGGTTAGTTGAAAAGAATTGCTTTAAAAGGTTAAAAATAAGTTTAAACACGCTTTTTACATGTTTCGCCACTTTCGGCACCTAGCTTTCGACTAAGTACTTCCGCCTCCATCTCCATCAAAACCAATGTGCATGGTATCAAAGACTTGGTACATAGCGAATTGGACTGGGGCGAAAGGTATAAAGTCGTAACATGGGGTTCCGAAGGGGTCGAGGCCTTGCCTTGCTTTTAAAAGAAAATGCGCCTGCTTTGCTTTTGACTTAATTAACTTTCGACTTAGTTAAATTGTTTTAAGGAATGGTTCCGAAAGAGGTTGCGCTTTTTGTTTAAGTAAATGCTTTCGAAGAGGGTCGAAAGCCCTTGCTGTCGTTTTCCACCTTTCGAAGCAATTCTTTCCAAATGGATACTTTGTTTTTAAACTTAGCCATTTCTCCAATGCTTTCGAAGGGTGAGTTTCGACACCATCACTTCTTTACTTAGGAAATAGCTTTCGGAAGAGTGCTTTCGACTTAGTTGCTTTATGACCCTTTGTGTTATTGAAAGTTAAACCCAATTGGTTTCGAAAGGAAAGGTTTTAAATGGTTTCAAAAGGTTATTCCACATGTTTTACTTGAACCCAAATGCTTTCGAAAGGTTTGATTTTATGAAAAGGATTTAGTGCTTTCGAAAGGTTTAAGAGAAAGGTTTCGAAAGGGTGGTTCCCCAAAGGATACGAAAGGTTTTTAAATGGAAGCTTCCATTGTTTTCGAGAGGCAATGTTTATAGTGTTTTGATAAGAGGATGTCTAATGTTTAAAGCTTTCGAAAGAAAGGTTTTGCAATGTTTACAAAAGGTATCTTTTGACCTTTCGGCCTAAGGTTTTACTTGATTTCGAAAGGACTACTTTCAATGGTTTCGAAAGGGACTTTCAAAGGTTTAAATGTTTTCATCAATAATGTTTTGTGTAAAGTATATATAATAGGCATGGTGATTTGAGTAAAGCATAAAGTATAATTTCCTTGTTTAAATATGATTTAAAGGTTTTAATCTGTTTGAGAGAAAATGTTTTCAAGGAAAATTTTATGGGCAGATGACCCTAAGTAAAATGACTTAGATATTAGAATACCAGATGCGACTGGTATAGGGTCGCGTCCTATATATTAGCTACTAGCCCCTTGCTAATTTAGTCCAAAATTCCAGTGTGTAGGGCTTTGTCACGGGTAAGATCAAAATGATGTTACATACAGAAAGGAATATACAGAGTGAGGATAGGTTATTGGTGAGCCCGCAAAACCATTAGGATCAGTTGACCATGGGAGAAGTAAGTTAGGGACAGACCGTCCAAAAGAGGAGTATCTAATAGAAGTTAGATTATTTGTTTATTTTGTCTAGTTGGCCTGAGTCAGCCAAAGGTTAGTAGTTAGCCAAACAAAACTATAGTGTTCGGATGGTAGTCCATTTGTTACTTGATGTGTATACATACATGATATTGCTTCATTGTTTTAACCAGTTTTGGTTGTAGGATTAAGATTTGCAAAAGATATGTTTTAAAAGGATATTAGTGAGGGGAAACCCGTTCCGCTAAGCAACGCGGTCTCACTTAATATCAAATAATCAAGATGTATAGTATAATTTTAAAAGTACATTCTGTATGTATGCGTCTAATCCTTAAAAAAATCCTAAACCTAAACTCTAATACCAAGTGTGACAACCCACACTACCGGACATACCGGTCCACAACCCAAAAATGGAGTTTGAACTAATGTTGTGCCAAGAAGTATAATTCATTAGGTTTTAAGGTTTGCATGATGCCGAGACAATTTTTTACAATATTATATACTTTCAGATCTCATAATAGAAAAAAATATATATTTAAATACTGAAAATAACTCAAAGTAGTATAACTTCAACATAACCATGGAACATACAATTTAAAAGAAAATTAAATCTCTGAATAACATCATAATAAAATTCTATCTAGTAGATAAAATAAGGCACATATAGGAATGGCTATAAATCAATAAAATCTACATGCGTTATGTCACCATCTCCACACACATTTTGCAACTCAACTCACTTGTTGCATTATCCTCTTGCAATATATATAAGGAGGAAGAAAATGAGAGGATTAGACAAAGCTTGGTGAATGAATTGCATCACTAGTGTATGGTGTTCACAAGTAATTAAATTCCCTTAATAATCTACACGACCTAGGGTGTTCAATTGCTTTTATGATCATGTATAAGGAACTAGTAATCTACACACTAAGATGTAACAACTTTGAGGTACCTAATCATACATAGAATAAACATCCTCAATAATGAACCACCAAATGAAAACACTAAGTAGACAATCTCTAATATGAATCCAAAGCATATGACCTCTATGGTCATCGTATCATATCAAGTATACCTCATAATGCCTAAGCCCATATTTTCTCAAAGGCATTGAGTAACCTCCTCGTTAATGTTCGACATCCTACGCACAACACCGGGTATACATCACAATATGTTTGAGCCTAATTGCCCATAAAACATTGAGTAACCACCCCATTAGTGTTCGATTCCTAAATTTTATACGTAGCATCGAGCATACATCACTATGTCCGAGACCGCTTATGATGGTTGCCCTACACCTCTAACACCTAATATAACATGTATAGTGCATTGATACGGTGCCCAACTGATGCAAGAGAATTGTCAGGGGTAAAAATAAGAGAAATAAGCACAGAACCTGTTGCATATCTCTCAACGCATTGAAAACATATAATAGTCATCACAAATATAAAATAAGCCAGACATTAATAAATATATGAACTACAATATCAGACACATAGGTTCACAAAGTCATACAAGATAGTAGTAGAGTTTATACAACTGATAATAAACTCAAAAGATAAATTGTCTCTAATCATAATAAGCAAGCATTGTCAGGCTTCACAGTGTCACACAATGGAATAAGCAATAGTAAGTCCATGTATAATACGAGAAAGCACCAACATGCTCATCCTTTTCATGGTCACAACATATTACCTAAACCTGCTATCTAATCTATTCATTTAAGAGTACCCGAGATGATAAGAAGCAACGCATAAAACCTTGAATTAGACAACAGTCTGGTGTGAGCGATAAAAAAATCTCAGAATACTATACAAGTCGATATAGTATGGAACAAAGGTATAAGAATCATACCTGACATGTCCCTTCATCTAAAGAGTTAGCACATAACATCTATAATATGTTATTCTACCATCATTATAAAGATGTGCCACATCCTAAGTACAATGTCGGGGTGTCTAGGTATGTACATCAATAGTACCTACATCACGTGACATCCCTAGAATGACAGATAACAGGAAAAACAACCATAGAAAACATATCATCCATCAAGCAATCCTTATTGTCACTCAATGTGCTTTGGACGTAAGACGGCTCGAACGACATCCACATAAGCCAAAGACCAATGGAAAGTTCTAGATTTCTCAGTACTCGTATCCCACCACTCTATACAGTCAAGGACTAGACCATCCATATAAGATCCAGTGTAATCCATCCACATAAGAATCCAGATCTTGCATAAATCTAGGTGGGCGTCCCCACATACCTCTACTATATGAGTAACCCTCAAAAACCTTCGAGTATCAACCATCCCTTCGCATCCATCTCTGAACCCATCATCGTTCTATTGTTTTCCAATTTTCCATAGTAGAACTAATCCTTTGTCTCACACACGAGCTCTCCTCATTGAACTCGCCCTTATGGACCATCATAACCCTTATTCTTTGAGTCATCCCAATCGGAACATCCCTAAACATCCTCCATAAGTCAAAGGGTCAGTACATCAAAGTCCCGAAGATATCACATTGAAGCACCTCCATATTGCTTCTTCCATTAGTCATCATCCTTCATTGTGTTGCTACATCAAAACCTTACGTAATGAACGAACACTTCTAGCACGACCCCTACAACCGCCTAAGTATCCCTTAGGAGTTTGGCCTAAATTGTTCACTCCAATTCATGTCGATACCAACATGAATGGGCTCATGTCGGTACCGATATGAATTGCATAGCCAATTATTTGGCTAAGTACTTCATACCCGATCACTTTCTCTTTTGCTTGGGTGGACCTCCTTCTTCCCATGCCTCAACTCTCCAAGTCATTTGGCCTGCTCCTTTTCCCTAAAAAGATGTCAGCGTCGACCAAAAGAGTTCAGCACCGAGTTGTAGGGTTTCAATAAATTTTGAAGTTAAGTCCCCAAATTCCTTCCTTGACCCTAAAGCTTGTCCTAAAGTTTCACAGTCTAAGTCCTGAAGCAACCTCCTTTACTAATCCGAACTGCAAAACTGCAATGATATGATTTGGCAAGCCAAACCTCCTCCAAACTACTTGCAACCAAAATTGTAGGCATCCCAAACACCCTTCAACAAAATATCCAAGTTGCATTCAATTCAGACCACTTTTGAACTCGTTTTGCCAAAATCAGCAAACACATCCTAACTACACTAAAATGCACTAACAAAAACATCAAAGTAATACAAGCAAGGGAAAACATCAATCACCAATATCCACACAACAATTATAAACATTTTGTTAAAGATTAGAGTTTAAAAATGTTTTAACATCAAAATCATCATTTTAAAATATATAAACATGCATAGAATAGTGAGAGATCATAAATCACTCACCTAATCCCTATAATTACAAATTCCTTCCTTAGATCTGAAATGGATGGCAAGCATTTCGAATCCAAAAGCAATCAAAATGATAGACCTACAATCCCGTTGTAATGACCCTAATTTTTAGTAATATTATTAGGAACATTTAATTAGGTAAATTAAATGAAATAATGTAGAATGGTTAATGGATTAAGATTTGAGATAGTAAGGGTAGCCGTGACATGTATAAATGAACAAAAGAATTAAAGTGTTAAGGCGAATAGATAAGGGGCAATATAGGAATATGACACATCCATATACCTTAAACCCTTAACTCCATCATTCTCACGTTCATTCTAAATTCACAAAGCAAAAATACAAGCTATAGGCCAGCCACCATTAGGAAAAGCAAAGAGAAGATTTCAAGAGGAAAAGCTTAAGCAACTTAATCAAGATCAAATCTCAAAGCTAAGGTGAATAATGACGACATCTCATTTTTCTAATTGTTTTCGGTTTTAAGATGAATCCAAAGTATTTTGCATGATTATGCCATGTTTTTGAACGATTAAATGTTTATATATGCTTGTTGATGATTTATGCTTGTTCTATAGATTTTATGATATGTTTTAATGTGAAAACCCTACTAAATGACATCCAAATGCCTTGCGATTTTAGATTTAGACAAGAAAAGATATTTTAGAGTTAGGTTCCAATTTTCATAATTTTCTGAATTAATGTCGATTTTATATTAATTTTCTAGTGAAGAAAATTATTATTTGGGTCTAAAATTATTTACAGTTAAATAATATATGATTTGGGTCTGAAATTAATATATGTTAGAAAACATATTAAAAATGATTTTTTTGAAATTTTCATATAATTTTCCTACGTGTTTTGATAGATATATAAAATTATTTAAGGTATATGACTTAAATGTTTTATATATTTATAAAAGGAGAAGGGGTATTTTGTAAATAAACTAAATTGTTTATTTCTGAAATATTGGCAGCACTTTTAGAAAAGAAAATTAGCAACCAATAATATTTTGACAAACAAGGCAAGTTAGTTGAAAAAAAATTCTTTTTAAAGTAAAACTCAGTTTTTACATACTTTTGGCATGTTTCACTACTTTCAGAACCAGGGGTTCCGACTAAGTACTTCCGCCTTCATTACCATCGAAACGAATGCGCCTGGTATCAAGTAATTGGTATGTAGCGAATTGGACAAAGGCGAAAGGCACTGGGTCGAAACTAAGGGTTACGAAGTGGTCGAAACGTTGCCTTGCTTTTAAATGAAAACACGCCTACTTTGCTTTCGAAGGAAGTGCTTTCGACTTGGTTGGCTTTCGGCTGAGTCAAATGTTTTAAAGAAATGGTTTCTGTAACGACCCGTAAATTTAACTGATTTTAATAACGTTATTAATTGAAATTTTTGTGGAATTTTAAAAAAATAAAATTTGAAATAAAAATTTAATATTTGAAATTCGTCTAATTAAACAAAGCAACTCGTAAATTTTCATCCGAAAATATGAAAGTTTATTTCGTGCTTAAATTTATTTTAATTTAATTCAGTTAGTAATTAATGAAAATAAAACATTTCCGAAACCTAAATATTTTTACATAGAAAAATTCTAAATCATCTTCTGAGCAAGACGTCATTTTTCGTTTTTCCAAATTCGGACTTCTTTAGCTCCGTCGATCTTATTTTCTGTGTTTTTCCTGCATTTTCCGCTAGTATAAAAATTCGAATTTTTATAATTCAATCGTACCTCCGATATCTGTATAACGTTTTGATCGGCTCGTCGTGCTGATCTTTTTAGTATAATCGTTTGTGGGTTTCGAAGTTCGGGAAACAGCGAAAATCTTTGGAACGATTTCCGTATCGGTTCCACAATTTGCCTTTTTAATTCCATGACAATTCATTTACTCACCCGTTGGAAAACAAATGTTTATTAGCCTTTTTGCATGCTAGGATATTGGTGTCGTTCAAATTGACTCTTGGATTCCCTATGTTTCATTTATTAATTTGGTCTGTGCGTTGGAAATGTAATTTGAAGTCTGCAGCTACTCCATCTTCTTTTTACTTTTCTATTTCATTTTCACGGCCTCAGTAATTTCCTCATCTCCTCCCTCCTTATAATTTTCTTTCGCAGGCAATCTCCACCCGTTCTCTTCCCCTCCCCACCTCGCACCACCTCAATGCCAACCGACCGAGCCGTACCCCTTGCCGTGCTCCGCCCCTTCACCTCCACTCTCCCAACGCCTCAACCCACGACTACCACAAATCAATCACCTTTAGCCTCTCCGCTTCATCCGCCAGCAACGTTACCCAAGCAGCCCAAAACCGAAGGCGGAACCCATCATCCACCTCCCGACCAACATCGGCCAGTCACCCTCCTCCTCGTGTAGCACGCACCAGCCATCCTCCGACCCAAGCCCAGTCGTCGTTCTTCTGTTGCTTCTTCCGAGCCCTCACTTCTCATCTGTGTAGGTATACATATTTATATATATGTATAAATTCTGATATGTGTTGATAGTATACTTACTAGTTTTGCTAGTTGTGTAGGTTAGTTAAAACTGTTGTATGCTTGGATCTGTGAAAAATATATATATATAGGTTTACGTGTTGTTTATATGTGTTTGCACAAAAAATGGACAAACACCTCAAAGTCGTATGATTTAATATATTTTATGTTGTTCTTTGTGATTTGGGTGATTTATGCAAATATATGAAAAGCATAGACTAAACTGTAAAAGACACGCAGATTTATAGTGGTTCAGCCAGAATGTGCCTACGTCCACTTTATATATTATTTCTCCTTTCTTGTTCAGATTACAAGTACAAAGCTTTGATACAAGTATATGAAAGTTGTTTGAAAGTTCTCTCCGTGCTTGAGCTCTCAAACTTGTCCCCCATTGTTGTACCCCTGCCCCTCTATTTATAGAGTGAGGCTGGGGGCAGGGGTCTTGGATGTATATAGCTACTGGTAGGCCTGGGCTGATGCAATCTGGCCTGGCAGAGTTGGTCCGGTATGCCTTGGTCCGGTAGCACTTGGTTCGGTGATGGTTGGGTTGTAGTCTTGGTCCGGTAGCACTTGGTCCGGTGGGGCTTTGGTCTGGTGATGAGTGAAGAGGGAATTGGTTCGGTGTGGCTGATTCGGTGAAGGTTGATTCGGTGGTGAGGGCGTGGCTTGGTCCGGTGGTGAGTGGTTCGGCAGTGGTTGGATGGAGCTTGGATCGGTGGTGAGTGGTTCGGCAGTGGTTGGTTGGAGCTTGGATCGGTGGAGGCTGGTTCGGCTATGCATAGGAAGGAAGTTGGTTTGGTGGTGTTAGACCGGTCAAAACACACCCAACACTTGCCCCCCAAAGCAGGGCATGTGCATGCATATGTTGTGCTTTGTTTTTAGCTTGGACATCCTCATCCGGTCTTGTGTGCCGAGCCAGTTGGTTCGGTCGTCCATGTTTGCCTATAAGTATGGGCTCCGTGTCTCTGTTCGTCCTTTACCATTCGAGACAGCCGAATCATCTGAATACCGAACCAAATTTGACTGCTTGAAATAGCCGAACCAATCAACTGCCGAATCAACTTGACTGCTGAACCAGGTGAATTTTCTTCTGCCGAACGATCTTATATACCTAAATTACCGGATGGACTCGAAGACTCCGAGTACCGAATGAACTTTTATATTTGAATTACCGGATGAACACTTGCTTGAATCACCGAACGAGAACGAGGAGTATAAGTGCCGAACGGCACTTCGGTCTTGAACTACCAAATGTTCTTCGGGCGAAACCCCTATCTGTATGTACCTGCTCGCTTACTTCTCCTGTTCTAACGATGTACTTTTTTTGCGTCGCAGATAAATGTCTCACAAAGTGGAAACTCGTTCCGATAAGAAGAAATCCACGGACAGAAGAGAGCCTCCTGTCGTGCCCCCAGTCCAGCCGAATCCAGAACGACATGGGCCCACCCCGAGATTGCTGGTGGACGGGTACGGTCCTCAAGAGCTTCTGAACTCACCTCCTGATTGCTTCCCTAGCTCCCTCAAAGACGAGCAACTTGATGTCATCTCTCGCTCTTTCGGGGCTGACAGAGCGCGTATGCTGTTGCCGGGGGAAGGAGTGTTGCCATATAATCCCCCCGAAGGATATTTCGCTTACAGCAGGTATCACTGTATGTGTGGTGCCATCCCGTCTCTCAATGCCTGGATAGTCAGCTTTGTCACATATTTGAAGGTGGCTCCATTCCAGCTTCAGCCCAACTCCTACGCCATTCTGGTGAGCCTCTTTGTTATCTTCCGGAGGAGATACGGGCGTCCTCCTTCCAACCGGGAGATCCGGTATTTGTACAACCTAAGGGGCTATAAGAAGGGGTCTCCATACATTAGCTTGGAATCAGCCGTATCTTTCAAGCCGGTCCTGGACTTATACTCGAAGTTCAGCATGTTTAAGAAAGAATGGTTCTTTATCAAGGATGACTCTGTTTCCATCCGTTGCTTCACTTCCGGCTGTAAGTCTTAAGCTTATTTATAATTTCTGTTCTGACTTCAATACCTCTTCTTATGTGTTTTTGTTTCTTGCTAGCAACAGGTGGCTTTGCGGTCGTAGAGAGTGACCGCCTGGTTCAGATGGCTACGGAAATAGAAGCCATCACGGGAAGGGATAGGTCGGCCTCTTATCTGATTAGGAATGCTACACTTCTAGGGCACAACCTGATCCTACCACATTAGTCCGTGGTCAAGCAGAGAGACACGGCGGAGGAGAGGGCTGCCAAAGCCACAAGAGGGGCCACGGCGAAGAGCGGCAAAAGGAGACCCTTCTCGGCGCATCCAGTCGCCGAGAGGAAGAAGCTCAGGAAGTCCGATGGACCCTCTCCCAGCACACATCCGGAGGTTCAGGAGGAGGAGAAAGGTGAGGACGAAGGAGGTGAGGCTGAGAGCGGAAGTGGTAGAGAGGGTGACGGTGATCGTCACGGTGATGATGGTGGCGAAGGACAGGGTGGTGATGGCACCAGGGCTTTGTCTTCCGGGCAAGTAGGCGAGATGAAAGAGTGGACAGAGGACGCTTTCCGCCAAGCCTTCGAAGGTTTGGAGGGAACGGAGAAGTCCAAGAAAGTTGATAAAGTTGGGACCGACGTCGATTTATCTTCCGGGAGCGCCTCTACTGAAGCAACTTCGGCGGTTCAAGGTGAATTTCTCTTTACTCTTTTTAATTCTTGAATGATGGCTCAATATATGTTGGTGACACTTGGTTTTCATATCAAGAGCGGGCAAAACGGCCAAGACCTCAGATCTTCGGCACAGGCTTGAACAATACAAACTCTTCAAAGCTTCCGCCAAGCCGAAGCCTCCTACTAACCGTCCTAGAGACGTAGTCGGTTATCGTCCTCTTCTTGCAGTTATTGAAGAAGATATACAAAAGAAGAAGAGGAGTCGGTCTACATTTGAATCTCTTCCTGGTCCCCCGGCCCCACTCCAGCCTATTCATGATATTGAGGAGGAGGACACCGAGTTTATACCTTCCCCCCATCCGTCTGAGAATCCAACCGTTATCCCGATAGATCATCCTGGCTCAGTTCGTAATTCGTTTGCGGGTCATCCGGACCTGGACCCGGCATCTCACGACATTTCCTTCGATGAGGTTACTGGTGAGCATCTCCTTCCTCGTAACCCTATGATACGGGTGCTTGACGAAGCTAAGTCCCTGAACCTTGATCTGCTTACTACCCGGGTCGTAACTCTGGGTGCGAGGCTAAGGCAAATATTGACCGGGTTGCTGAGGAGACCAGGAAATTGATGGGGCACCATGCTCGATTGGTTAAAGCTGGGGAAGAGATAGGAAGCGCCAACATTCGGCTACGGTTGATGGTTTCCGACCAGGCTAAACAGCTCGCCGACCAAGCCATCCAAATCTCCCAACATGAGGCTGCATCCAGACAATTGAGGAAAACAATTGAAGAAGCCAGTAGGGCGGAGTTGCAGAAGATGGAGGCCGTCTGTAAGGAACGGATTGACATGTCCATCGCCACGGTGGATGAGGTTCGGCAAGCGGACCTCGAGCGGGTAAAGGAATTGTCGGGGAGTCTTGAGGCCGCGGAACTTGCTCAGGCCAAGTCGAAGGAGGAGATGGAGGCGATGAGGAGGTCCCTTCAAGATGGTGTTGTTGCAAAGTTGCGGGCTTCTGAGGTCCGAATGAGGGAGTTTGAAGAGAACGAGGGGATGATGGATGGGATGCTCCAGGATATGTACTTCCGTACTTGGAGGCAGGGTAACTTGTCCTGGATGGATGATTACCCCCGGGTTATGGCTAGGATCTACCTCAGGGCTCTAGAGGAGGCCAAGGCTGAGGCGGATAAGGAGGGTGGTTTGGCCTTCGGGATGGATGTGGTTACCGCCCAGTTCACCAAGGAGGAGAAGGTGGCGGTGAAGGAGGGTATGCGGTTGCTTGCAGCTGAGGAGGCAGGTGTGCAAGTAGAGGATGATGATCAAGGAGCAGATGCTGGTAAGTCTTCCTTTCTAGTCTTTTCGTTAACTTGGTTGCTTATCACTAATGAATTCTTTCTCTGACCGGACAGGTGGGCAACAGGACAAGGATAAGACTCCGACGCAGCCAGCTCCTTGATTGGACCTGGATATCTTTTTGTGGACTTGACATTGTTGTATATGTTAGTCTCGAAACAATAACATAACTCTTAGGTTGTAATTATGCTACTTGTAATAAACAACACTATTCTTGACGTGTAATTCTTTAACTTAAGCTGATTCTGTCGTCTTTTGAATGTTTTTGCTATTTTGACATGTTGTATGAGAAATATAGCTATGCATATTCTTGTAATTAAATTGTGTTTGACGTCAAGTTCTTTTTTAAAACATAATTTCATGACTTGCAATGTTAGCGTGAGGTGTGAATAAATTATAGTCACGTGTTTACTTATGAAAGAAGGAAATACCGCCCTTTATATTTTGCTTGTAGATGGCAGCTTTGAATGTCTTGTGTGACCGAGTATGGAATGCGGTCCAGTATCTTGCTGTGAGTATCCGCTTCCATTAGCAAATGTCTCTTGTTTTGTGTCCTGTACTTCAGGGATTGTTACAGAGGATAGGAGAAAAGTTTCTTAAATAAAATTGAAATATGTGAAATGGTAAAACTTCCAATCACGGAAGGCCTTCGATGTGCTTAAGTTCGTGGCAAACGGGCTTTGTAGTCACTTTCCCTAGCTGTGGGTCTTGGAGACATTTGTCACCCATCTTACGCCTCTGCGGGGAGTTAATTCTTTTTTACCACAGCCGTACTTAAGACACATCGGAGCCGAGATCGCGCACAGTAACTACCCGGGCCATTATGGCCCGTAATCGTGGGTATTATTCGATTTACTGTGGCTGGCTAGCGTGGGTGCCGATCGCCAACCGTGAACTGCCCCTGGCTGGCCACACCTTATGTTGGGGCTTATAGTCGGTTCACAGTTGTCGGCGAGCCGAACGTCGTAATGAGCTGCCTCGGCTATAGTCGGCCTTCTCGGTGGCTTATAATCGGCTCATTACAGTTAGCTTTAAGGGCCGTCGTGAGCAATGAGTTAACCCGCAGCAGAGGGATGCCGGAGCAAAAGTGTCTCATTGGCGAGGGCATAGATTCGCATAGTACCTGTTAGGTCTTGTCCAGGTGAAGTCGCGCTGTGGAGTGCCTTGAATGGAAATGCTATATGCACAGGATTTTGTTCAATAGAAAAGGATAAAGTTAACAAGCAGCCAAGACATAAAGGAACAAGTTAAAAAAGAGACAAGGTTTTTTAAAGTGGTTTGGCACGAAAATGCCTACGTCCACTGATTCTCTTTGTTAATTCACTTCATATGGGCAGTACAAGTTAAGAAAAGTATCGACGGAGGTGTTGGATGTTCCATGCCCTCTGGAACACCTCTCCGTCCACTGTTGACAAAATATAAGCTCCGTTGTGGAGATCTTTATGAACTACATATGGTCCATCCCAGATTGGATCTAGTGCTCCGGGGCGAGGGAAGATTCGCTTGAGGACAAGATCCCCTTCTTGTAAGGTACGATGCTTGACTTTGGAGTTGTATTGTGCTGCCACTTTTTGCTGTGGGCTGCTGCTTTGAGGACTGCATCATTTCTTCTCTCCTCAATTAGATCCAAAGACATGTGAAGGAGTTCTTCGTTCTCTTCTGGGTTATAGTGGATCTTACGGTGGGAAGGCACGATGGTTTCAACTGGGAGCATAGCCTTCGATCCGTATGCCAAAGAGAAAGGAGTATGCCCTGTTGATGTTCTGAAGGATGTGCGATAGGCCCACAGTGCCGTAGGGAGTTCATCCACTCAAGCGCCCTTTGACTTTTCGAGTTTCTTTTTTATTAGAGTTTTCAGAATTTTGTTGACGGCTTCGACTTGTCCGTTTGCCTGGGGATACGCTACGGATGAGAAGCTTTTGTGAATCCCGTGCTCTTGGCACCAGTTGGCGAATTCCTCGCTGTCAAACTGAAGTCCATTGTCTGATATGATTTTGAATGGGACTCCGTACCTGCACAGAACATTTTTGATCAAGAAGTTAATAACTTTTGCTGAAGATACTTTATTCAGGGGTTCTGCTTCCACCCATTTGGTGAAATAGTCGGCTGCTACTATAGCATATTTGGCCCCGCCTCGGCCCATTGGTAGTTCGCCGATTAAGTCAATTCCCCATACTGCAAAGGGCCACGGGCTGGTCATTTGAGTAATCTCAATTGTTGGTAGCCGCGGAATCTTAGCGAACTTCTGGCATCTGTCACATTTTCTGACGAAATCTAAGGCGTCCTTGCTTAAGGTGGGCCAGAAATATCCATATCGGAGTATCTTTTTTGCTAAAGTTTGCCCTCCGGTGTGATCTCCGCAGCTTCCTTGATGAATGTTGGATAAGATTTCCTTTGCTTCCCTTCCAGCGACACACCTTAATAGGGGGTTAGAGAATCCGCGCCGATAGAGGGTGTCCTCTTGTATTGTGTAGCGGGAAGCTTTCCTCAGGATTTTCTTGACTTCGTTACGCCCGTTGGGTAGTGTGCCACTTCGTAAGTAGTCTCGGATGGGAGTCATCCAAGTTGCTTCTTCGGTTGTAGCTATCAGATTCACTTGCTCAAAACTTGGGGTCAGTTGCTTTGAGATGGCTACTGCTCCGGAAATAGCTCTGTCTCTCCCGCTTGCTTGCTTTGCCAATTCATCGGCCTCTCGGTTCTCTTCCCGAGGGATGTGTTTGACTAAGTAGTGGTCCAATCGACTGAGAAGTAACTTGGTCTTCTTTAAATATTCTATGAGTCGTTCTTCTCGAGCCTGGAATTCTCCTAGTATTTGATTAACAATAAGTTGAGAATCGCTATGAAGACACAAAGAATTGGCTCCGATTTCTGAGGCAAGTTCTAATCCAGCTATCACTGCTTCATACTCTGCATCGTTGTTGGTGGCGGCGAACTCCAACCTTATAGCATAGTGCAGCTTATTTCCCCTGGGAGTGATTATTACCACACCTGCCCCCGAGCCTTGTTCGTTTGATGCACCATCCACAAAGAGATTCCACTTGATGTCTTCTGCTATTTCCGATTGCTCCTTACCTTCGTTGGTAGTGAATTATGCAATGAAATCGGCCATGGCTTGCCCCTTGATGGCGGTGCGAGGGTGATAGGTGATATCATACTGACTTAGTTCGATGCACCATTTAAGTAGTCGCCCAGAAGTGTCGGGACGATGGAGTACCTATCTCAGTGGCTGATCGGTCAGAACTTTGATGGAATGGGACTGGAAGTAGTGACGCAGTTTCCGTGATGTGATTAGTAAACAGTATGCTAGCTTCTCAAGTTTAGGATATCTGACTTCTGCCCCCGTCAACTCTTACTTACAAAGTATACTGGCCGCTGCGTGCGGTTGTCTCCTCTTTCCAAAGCAGCGCTTAGGGCGTGAGATGACACAGCAAGGTATAGGTATAACTGTTCGCCTTCGCTTAGAGTCGAGAGTACCGGCGGTTTCTGGAGGTGTTCGATTAAGTCAAGGAAAGCGGTTAAGCATTCGTCAGTCCATTCGAACTTTCCTTTGTCTTTCTTCAGAGCTTCAAAGAAGGGGACGCACTTGTCCGTTGCTTTGGAGATGAATCGGCTTAGGGCGGCTACTTTCCCATTCAGGCTTTGCATTTCCTTTCGAGTGGAAGGTATCTTGATATCCTTTAGAGCTTGGACTTGTTCAGGGTTTGCTTCAATCCCTCTGGCATGGACGATGAATCCCAAGAACTTTCCTGATGATACTCCGAAGGAGCATTTTAGAGGATTAAGTATCATTCCATACCGGCGAAGTAATTGAAACATCTCGCCCAGGTGGCATACATGATCGTCGGCTTTCCTTGACTTTACCAGCATGTCATCCACATACACTTCCATAGTTTGTCCTATTAGCCCTGCAAACATCTTGTTGACGAGGCGCTGGTAGGTGGCTCCTGCGTTTTTAAGTCCGAAAGGCATTACCTTATAGCAGTACAAACCCCGGTCAGTGATGAAACTAGTGTGGTCTTGATCGGGAGCATGCATCGGAATTTGGTTATATCCTGAGTATGCGTCCATAAAGGATAAGAGTTCGTGCCCGGCTGTGCTGTCCACAAGTTGATCGATTCGGGGAAGTGGGAAGCAATCCTTCGGGCAGGCGTCATTTAAGTTGGAGAAGTCAATGCATGTTCGCCACTTCCCATTAGCCTTCTTTACCAGTACCGGGTTGGCGATCCACTCTGGGTAAATGGCTTCTCGTATGAAGTCATTGGCAAGTAGATTCTTTACTTCTTCATTGAGGGCTGTTGATCGTTCTGCCCCCATACTTCTCTTTCTTTGTTTTACGGGCGCTTTGGTAAGATCAATGTTTAGTATGTGGCATGCTATGTCAGGGGAGATTCCGGTCATGTCAGCATGTGACCATGCAAATACATCCAAGTTGTAGCGGAGAAAGTCAATGAGTTGTTCCTTCAACTCTGCTTTTAGTTGGGACCCGATTTTCAATAGTCTACTCGAGTCATGTTTGTCTATAGATACAAATTCCATAGCCTCTGCAGACTCGGCGGTGGCCTCCTCCTCTTTGTCCCTGGGGTCTAATTCATTGAAAGGGTCGTTGGTATATCGAAGAGGAGGGGCTTTCTTTAGTTGTTATGCTTCCAAACTTTTTGTGCAGAGGGCAACCTCTACACTCTTCCCTTTATCCTTCCTGTGGTTGTTGCGAAGTTCAGTTACATAGCAGTCTCGAGCAACGTCCTGGTCTCCCTCTACTTCCCCTACTCCATTGTCCGTTGGAAATTTCATCTTTAGGCATCATGGGGCTAGGACAATTTGGAAGTCATACAAGGCTTGCCTCCCTAAGAAGGCGTTGTAGGCCGAGTGGTTTTCTATCAGCACAAATGTCTGTTTCCGCACAACGGAGCGGGGATGACTTCCAATTTCAACAAAGAGGTCCAATTGCCCGAGGGGCATCTTCGCATCTCCAGTGAAACCGTGTAGTGGTTTATTGCAGGGAGAAACGTCCTTTACTGATAGTTTCATTTTGTCGAATGCATGCTTGAATAAGATATTTACTGAGCTTCCAGTGTCTACTAGAATTCGGAAAACTTCGGCTGGACCGAGCCGGGCAGAGATAACCATGGGATCCATGTGAGGGTATTGCCTTCCTTCTAGGTCACGCCTACCGAATGTGATGTCATGATTCTCTTTCCGCTTCGGGTGGCGCTCTTCTATAACAGAATTAACACAGTCTTCATTGTTTCTAAGCGACTTTCCATATCTTTCCATCTCTGCCCAGCTTCTGTCGGCGATGTGCGGTCCTCCCGAGATGGTATGGACCACTATCTTCTCTTGACTAGAGCCGCTAGTGTTGCGATTTCCTTTGCCTATTTCTGGTGAGGGTAGCCTTGGGTTCTCATTGGCAGGAGCTGGAGCCCTGTTCTGACCTCTTACATAGCGTTCCAGTCTTTTCCTTCTGATGTGTTCTTCAATCAAGTCCCGGAGATGATGGCATTCATTGGTATCATGCCCATGAGATTCGTGGAAGCGGCAGAACTTTCCAGACTTCTGTGCTTTATCTGATTCCTTCTTGTATGGTGGGCGTTTGTATCTAACTTCGCCTTGGGTGGCAAGGAAGATGTTTTCGACGGTTTCGTTTAAAGGAGTGTAAGTGTCGAATCTCGGTCCTGGCCGATATACAAGGGATAGCTAGGGTTTATAACGATATATATATATAGGCAGAACAAAATAGAAATGAATGGGCTCGATTGGTTTGAATTGGAACGATAAACGACCCGAAAAGCCCGTTCTGTCTCCGGAATGAAAATGGGTCATCCCATATATCAAAATAGATGCTTTCAATAATTTTAAAATCAATGGAACTAGTTTCAAGCCCGAATTCCATCGTATGAAGAAGTTATGTTAAAATCAGCGTATTTCAAATTGATTTCAATTGATTTTAATTAAATTGATTTCTAGGCGTTTCGAGCCCGTAAGATCAAACGACAAGTCCGATCGTTACGAAACTTGAAATTATACAATAATTCACTGTTACGGATCCGATGAAACTAGTTTCGTCCAAATCTGAATCAGTGGCCAAAATGGCTATTTTCAAGTTAATTAAATAAATTAATATTAAATTAATTAAATCACATTTTCAGTTTAAATTTTAATAATTTACAACTTCTATCATTTTTTATTTCTTAATCACTTATAATGATTTAAACAAATTTAGATGTCAATTTAAAGTTGATTAATCCATCAATTTCACTGTTTAATTTCAATTTCATTAAATTCAAAAATTATAAATTAAATTTTCAAAAATTCCATTTAATTGACCTTTCATCCTAATATTCAATCCATTATTATCAAATGGATGAAATTAACATTGGTTCATGATCTATTACATTAATATCCTCAAATCCCATCTAAATTTCCATTAACATAATATTTAAATATTTAATTTCATTTATTTGCAATTAATCCAATTATTATAATTTGAATTCCAATAAATTAATAAACCTTGATTTCCATTCTTTTTATTCAAACAATTGTCATATTATGAATAAAATTAACATTATTTCCAAATATTAATTTAATTTACATTAACATAATATTAAATTATAATTATTGTAATTGATTTCCAATTTAAACTAACAGGTTAAATAAATAGGTAACATACAATAATTGTTACCGTTAACTTTTAATTACACTATAAGTTTATTACTTTCAAACAAAGGTTATAAATACTTACATAACACCAATTTTATTCAATTATCATTTAATATGTATTATTTCATTGGTTAATTCAATATTTCCAGTTGGCTTCCTCATATTCAATTTATAGCTAAGTATAACTTATATATATTATTTCAATTAATTGGGATTCATTCAATTTATTAATAATCAACTCAAATTGACATTGCACCGTTTATTATAGATATTGTTTCATTCATAACTCACAAATTTTTATTTATTTCAACATTAAATTGCAAAACTTAACTAAATTAACAAATTTTAATTATCGAAAATTATGGGTCGTTACACTCTCCCCTACTCAAAACTTTTCGTCCCCAAAAAGGAAAAAGGAGGGAAAAAGGGATTAAGCAATCAATATATCTTATTCAATATATCAAATTTATAAACAAATAAATTTACAAAATTAATTAATTTAAATAAAATATATCAATTTATAAACATTAAATCCTATATACTCAACTTAACAAAAGTTTTGAAAATATTTCATAAAATTTTCTAAGTCCAAAATTTCGGCAGAGTCTCCTTTGTACGGAGAGGCTCAGAAAAAAATTATAATATCAATAATAATAATATATATCAAATAATTCTCAAAATAATATATCCCGATAGCGGGAAAGATAATATAATATCGCTAGAAAACCGTAATCTGAGAACGTACCTATTTGTCGGGCAAATAACTCTTAATTATGAAACCAAAAGCAGTAGCAATTGCTTCCATAACCTGTATTTCACTTATATAATCTAAAAGAGTTAATAATTATATAAAATGAAATATTTAAAGTTGTTTCAACCACTAACAAACAAATCAATATAAAACAACAATCACTGGCAAACACAACATACAATCATCATATGAAATCAATAAAATCAACTATCCATCCATAGCAAACAAACAAATGGTTTGTTCGGGTTCAGAAATTTTTAACCGCCTAGAAAGACAAATAAACTACTGAGTGCACCATTTACTCAACAGTCTTGGACAAACTCAATAGATTATTCATACATCTTAAACAATTAGAAGTATCCTATCCCAAATAACCCATAAACCAAAACAAACAATAATTTACAATGTACTTGAGTTATTCTTATTAAATTTCTTTCACAACATTTACAGTTTTTATTTCTCTTTTCGTTCATACAAGGATTATTTCTTTAACTTGCATTTATCTCTTACAAAATTTTATCCCTATTCATTCATTCAGTGTTTATTTCATTTATTTTCCTTTATTACTTACAAAAATTCATTTTCATTTATTCATATCATGTCAATTTCTTTTATTGTATTACATTCATTTTATTACTCACTTTAATTATAAATAGTTTCAATATTAACTTAAGTTCAAAATCCTATATTTACAGTACTCATTTTCTATTTCATTTAATTTGTGGTATTACAATTTTAACTCAAGTTTATAACTATTTTCATATTAAATTTCTTATTTATAAAAGTAAATTTCATTGAACACTTCCATTACATAAGTTTTACTTATAAAAATTTCCATTACATATTCTTTTAACATTTCAACTTTTTATAATTGGTAAGTTATATATATATATATGTGTGTGTGTGTGTGTGTCTTTAAGAATGCAATTGAAAGTTACACAAGTTTGACTTACTTATTTTATTTAACTTAAGGTTCAATAGTTATCATTTCTTATTCTCATATTCTTTTCGTTTACAAGTTACAAATTTCAAATTCCTTGTATATTTCAGTTATAACTTACCATATAATTTCTTATTTTCATTTAGAAGTTTCAATTATTAAATAGTTAAAATTTTATTCCATTACAATGATTGAAATCTCTAGTTTATAATAATTTGAGAACTAAATGCCGGGTTCCATTTTTAAATCATTTAAAATAATATATATATAATCATATCTTTATATATATCAAATCATACTTGGAATTAAAATTTTAAGATTAATTTATCAAAACAATTGTGTAGTAAACTACTACAACAGCCTTCCCACTTTGAAACTCGAAAATGAACGTCGATGATGCGTGCACTCATCACCGAAATTATTTTCCAATGACAGAGAGGGGAGTACATAACTTATTTCTTTCCAAAATTTCATTAAAAAAATTCTTTCAAATTATATAGAAATATTTATATCAAAAAATACTTCTAATAATATTATTATTATATCCCAAAATCATTCGAAAGAAATTTTCAAAAAAAAAACCCCAGAACTTAAGTTATAAATTTCCAATTTTATTTTATTTTATTTTCAACTCTTATTTACAACCAATTCTTATAAATTTTACTACCTAAAAACTAACATATTACAACCAAATATATATAATTTTAAATCATTATTTTATAAATAAAAATATACAATAGGCAAAATTATTTCATTTACCTATATTTAAAAACAAATATTGTGTCGGTCTGTCCTATTAAGTATTTAGAAAGCCCTATCGATGTCATAGCGTCCTATGTACCGACCAGAATTTATAAATACAAAACGGAACAAATTAACACAATATAAAACATTTTATAACACTAACAAATATGCTCTCTCATATATATACTCTCAAGGACTCATCATAGGGTATTACTACCCTATTAATAAAGAGTCGGACCCTACAAAGCTAAGGTTGTCACTAAACCAAAGCTCTGATACCAACTGCAACATCCCTCCTTTTTGTACGTTTTAAGCAGACACACGTGCCGACTCAAACCATACAGAAGGGCGGATTGTTATTGGGGTGAATAAGAAAAAGCATAGAAAGAAAAAAAAATAAAACAGAATCTCGGAGCGGAATGACAAAATATAATAATTAAATAACAGTTCATGAAGCTGTATACAAAACATTTGATTATACTTATACAATACAAAATCAGAGTTACACATATTAGAGATAAACAAATAATGCAGCGGAACAGTATGAATGCAGTGGAATAAATATAGTAAATGATAGTAGTACAAATCTTCGTCTTCGTCCTCCAGAAATAAGGTCTTCAAATCCTTAAATGCTCAAGCTGAGCCGAGCAAATTGAAAAGACAAAACACTCGAGTCAGAACTAAAAGATCTTATGTAAGTTAAATCAACGGTAAATAAATATGAGTGTAAACAGCGTCGGAGATGTTTACGGGGTTTGACATCTCTTATCCAGTGTCTAACGTGAGTGCAGTAACTTTAGAGATGTTCGGGTATCACATCTCCTAAGGATTCGTTAAACTATCTACTATGTAGTATGTAACGACCCGTATTTTTACGGATCGAAATATCGTAAAACAGTTATCATTAGGTCGCATTATTGATAAGTCATCCATAGTCTAAGTCCTAGGTCTTGTTGTAGTTAGGTCGGAGTAGACGACCTAAGAAAGTGGAGCGACCTAAGGAAGTTGGCGACCTAAGGATTTTGGGATAGGTCGTATAGGAGATGAGTCGTATGGTGGCTTAGGTCGTGGGGTAGGTTAGGTCGGATAAGCAACTTAAGAGTTAGCGACCTATAGGAATTAGCGACCTAAGGAAGTGGACGACCTATTAGTTATCGACCTAAGAGTTAGCGGCAACGACCTAGTAGTTAGCGAGTTAGCGTAGTTAGGTCGTGAGCGACCTAAGTTTAGTAGTGGAGTAGTTAGGTCGTTAGATGACCTAAGGTGTTAAGTTGTTAAGTCGCGATCTGTGTTAGGTCGCTAGGCGCACATGTGGTAGGTCGTTAGGTCGCGTGGATGCGCATATGTGTTAGGTCGTAGGTCGTGGATGCGCATATCTGTTAGGTCGTAGGTTTTAGGTCGTGGGTTCTTAGGTCGTGGACGACCTAATTGCGAGCGAACGACCTAAGGATTCAGCCTATAAATAGGAGGGTTCTTCTTCATTTTTGGGATCTGGATTTTGAAGCGACGAAGTGCTGCCATTTTGAGAGCTCGACTTCTACACTTCTTCACTTCTTCTCTCCACTTTGATTTAGTACTTCCTTCCATCCAAGATCGAAGATCCAAGAGCTAATGTTGAAGATCTACATTCTTCGAAGAGTGATTTCATCGTTTGAAGCGGAGTTTTGATAGATCGAGCAGATCTGAAGTGTGTCGCTTTTGAGGTGTTTAGGTGATTTGGTGAGTGGTGATTATCTCTCACACAGATCCAAAGGAGTATATCGGATCGTTGGCTTGATTTGGTGTGAAAATAGTGATTTTCATGCATTTTCATAAACTTAAGTGTAGATCTATTGTTCATGATGATTTGACATCCATTTTACTACATGTTAACCTATGCAAGTTCATTCATCAAGTTGTAGAGATATTGTTCATGATTCATGCTTGTTAGATTTAGACTCTTTAATTACAAGATTGCCATTATTGTTATAATTGTTTATTTGATCATGTTTGAATGCTTGATTACTTGGATTAATGTTTGCCTTGATTGATTGTTGTGAATTAGTTGGTTGATGAATTGATTTGGACAAGTTAGTCGAAGATGATTCGAAAGCTAAGGGAAAGGCTCTTGAATTGGAAAAGCTGCTCGTGGCATATGTGGCGGATGATGAAGCTCATATGGATAGTTTTGATGATGTTGATGTTGAGATGAGGCTTTGCTATGATGAGATGAAGCGAGGCATGGTATGAGATAGCCTTGGTTTAATCCAGATGGGATCATTCCAAGCATGTTGATAACTCGGTGAAATGGTTCGAGTTGAGGATAATGGTTTGCTCGAGAGGCGCTTGAGCTAGTGTGGAAATAGTCGTCGAGGAGGATGACTAGAAGGCTGAGATTTCATCGTTGTTGAAGGTTCTAGCAGGCTCAAAGCAAGAGTACGTTGGGCAGATTCGATAGTCCCTAAAGACTATGATTGTAGTTGAGTACTCTGGGCAGATTCGATAGTCCTAGGCACGGGCTGCGACGACGTGCAGAGTTAATGTCTAGAACCGGGGTTGCCATTAACCCTTGACGGACGGCTGAAAGAATGTGCCGGTCATTCAATTAACGGTGGTATCGAAGCAATGATAACAGTGATAGCCAGAGTCATGGATTTTTGGTTGTATCGTCATTCGGTCTCAAGAGCGATGTTTTCTGGGTGCTTATCTGATCTTGGTTTAGGCCTTGGGGGTTTGTACTTGGAAAACACCGACCTTGACTCGAGTGATAATTGCTTTACTTTAAATGTCTGCTTTGCTATGTTTATTTCTACTTAGTGTGTCTGGGGGCTATCACTGTAGAAAGAGGTGGAGTGGGAGGGTTGGATTCCTATTCCTTTTTCCTTTATGCACTTTTGGTATGTTGTTAGTTAATTTACCGCTCACTAAGACTGTTGTCTGACTCAAGGCTTTATGTTTAACTCTTATTGCCTTGGGCTGTTCATCCGCTTTGGGATGGGAAGACTAGGTAGCAGGTGATAGGTGCTGTTCTTAGTTTCCAACAATGCTGATGACGAAGACGAGCTGGAGGCTTGCATATTATTTCCTTACTATATGTACTGGATGTTCCGCTGCTTGTATATTCTCTGAGTGATATGTAGTGAGGCTTGATGTATTGACTATTCAGATGTTTGTACCAAACTATTATGAAGTTTAATTGAGATTCTGTTCTGTAAAGCTTCACTATATATACTTTCTATTGTATTTTATCCATGCGCTGTGAGTTATACGATAGATTCTACTATTTTAACTTAACCTTGGCAACCGTCCATGGCTGCCTGGCACACTTTACAGCGCACTATTTCTATGTTTAGTGCAGGGGTCATGGGCGGTCGTCACATTTGGTATCAGAGCTTTGGTTAATCGATTTTACCCAACGCTCGCTGACGTAACTACGTATGAGAGACGTAATTGTATTTTGATGGATGATTACTATATATAATATAGTAGCTTAGAATGATTTGAACCCCTTATGCAGTTGTTCTCAAGGTGTATTAATCATTCCTTTTTATAGATATTAAGGATGAGTCGAAGAGGGAGACCAGCTGCTAGGGAAGGCCGTGCTACTGAGGGGGCTGCTGATTATGCTGCCATGTTCGAAGCTATGATGACTTCGATCATGAGAAGGATGCCAGCTCCGGGGCCATCAGTAGATGTTGGAGTTCAAGTTCAAACTCCAAAACCGGTGGATTTTGCTAAGCTGTGTAAAGACTATACCGCTCTTAGAGGAAAGGTTTTCTTGGGAACAGAGTCAACTATTGAAGTCTAGAGATGGATAGATGCTTGTAGAAGGATCTTTGGTGATTTGGGAATCGAGGATGCAACTAAAAGGAAGCTTGCATCAAGACAGCTTCAAGGGAGAGCTTCTGATTGGTGGAACTCTATCACCATTGATACTCCGGAGGAAGAGATTACTTGGGAGCAATTCCAAGACGGATTTGAAGCTAAGTTCATTTCTACAGCTCAGAAGTCTGTTCTGTTCAAGAAGTTTGTGGAGCTCAAGCAAGGTGGAAGACCAGTTCTTGAGTATGTTTCTGAGTTTGAAGCTTTGTCCAAGTATGCCCGGTCGTATATTGAAACTGCATATCAGAAGAACGAGAAGTTTGTGACAGGCTTGGACAGTTATCTTGGGAGGCAGTTGGTGGATCATTTGGACGATTCATTTGAGAAGCTTGTGGAGAAATCTCTCAGGCATGAGAATCTGTTTCCTAAAGAAGGATCTGTTGTTGCTGTAACCAAGGAAGAGTCTAAACCATAACAGGGTGGAAACAAGAAGAGGAAGCAGCAGCAGCAAAAGGGTAAGAATGGCCAGAAGAAACCGAAAGGCGAAGTGACCTGCTATAATTGTCAGCAGAAGGGCCATTTCTCCAGAGATTGCAAGAATCCTAAGGTGCCGATGAAGTGTCACAACTGTGACAAGCCAGGGCATATTAGGAAGAATTGTCCAGAACCGCGGAAGGACAAGCAGATTGTGCAAGCTTATGCTTTGGGGGCTGTTCCATCATCTTCGAAAGCTCCTACCGCTGAAGAGAAAGGAAAGAGTGTGGTGGTTCAAGGTACTCTTTCCATATGTGGTGTTCCAATTAGAGTGTTATTCGATACTGGGGCGTCGCATTCTTTTGTTTGTAATGAACTTGTAGGCCGGTTGGGTTTAGAACCGGATATTGTTGATAGGCCATTGGTTGTGACTAATCCAGTTGGGGGTTCATCTTGTCTGTGTATGTTATGTCGTGGTCTGATTGTATCGAGTCATGATTGCTCTTTTGTTTGTGATTGTTTTGTTCTGAACTTTGCGGGGTTCAGAATTATTTTGGGTATGGACTGGCTTAGGAAGTATGCGGCAAAGGTTGATTGTGAAAGGTTAGAGGTGACAGTCGAGAATGTGGAGGGGCGAAAGGTTGTGATACGATGTAAGCATGAGGAAGGCGTCTTCATGAGCTTCATGTATTCGCTAGTTGTTCCACGGGATGGACTGTCATCTGTGCCAATTGCTAATGGATTTGAGGATGTCTTTGATGAGGTCAAAGGGTTACCGCCGCATAGAGAGATCGAGTTTCGTATAGGTCTAGTTGAAGGAGCTAGACCTGTTGTGAGCCTCTTAGGCGGATGGCGCCTAGGGAACAGCAAGAGTTGAGGGTGCAAGTTGATGATCTTTTACAGAAATGATTCATTCGGCATAGTATGTCCGAATGGGGTGCACCAGTTGTGTTTGTTACCAAAGCTGATGGATCGTTGAGGTTGTGTGTGGATTATCGTGAGCTGAATAAAGTGACTAAGAAGAACAAGTATCCATTGCCGAGGATAGATGACTTGTTTGATCAGCTTCACGAAGCTAAGGTGTTTTCTCAGATGGATTTAGCTACAGGATTTCACCAGTTAAGAGTGGCTAAGGATAGTGTGCCAAAGACTGCTTTCAGGACACCATCTGGTTTCTTTGAGTGGCTGGTAATGCCGTTTGGATTAACTAATGCGCCATCATATTTTGTGGATCTTATGAATAGAGTGTTCAGAGATCAGTTGAATAAGTTCGTACTAGTGTTCGTGGATGATATTTTGATTTACTCTAGAACTGAAGAAGAGCACAAGACGCACTTGCGTGTTGTTTTGGAAATCTTACGGAAACATCAGCTGAAGGCTAAGTTTTCGAAGTGTCACTTCTGGAAGAGCGAAGTGAGGTTCTTAGGCCATATTATCTCTGGAAATGGAATAGCGGTTGACCCCGCTAAGGTGGCAACAATCCAAGATTGGGTTAGACCTAAGAATGCATCTGATGTGAGGTGTTTTCTTGGATTAGTAGGATATTATCGTCGATTTATCAAGGACTTTTCCAAGGTAGCTGCACCATTAACAGGATTGACGAAAAAGAACTAAGTATTCAGATGGGATGCTAAGTGTGAGCAAGCTTTTGGAATCCTGAAAGAGCGACTAACAAGTGCTCCTGTTTTGACTATTCCAAGTGGAAATGATGAGATGGTGGTTTACACCGATGCATGTGGTACTGGACTTGGAGGAGTGCTGATGCAGAAGGGTAAAGTTGTTGCGTATGCAAGTCGACAACTGAAGCCGCATGAAAGGAATTATCCGACTCATGATTTGGAGTTAGCAGCGATTGTTTTTGCTCTGAAGATGTGGAGACATTATCTATTGGGAGTTCGATTCAAGTTGTTTACAGATCATAAGTCGTTGAAGTATCTTTTTTCCCAAAAGGATTTGAATCTTCGGCAGCAACGATGGCTAGAGTTTTTGGCATCATATGATTTTGGTATAGCCTATACTCCGGGAAAGGGTAACGCAGTGGCAGATGCATTAAGTTGAAGACATGCAAGATTGGGAGTCATGTTTTCAGAATGGAAGAATCTCAAGTATTTAGCTGGATTTGACTTCAGGCCCAGATGTGAATTGGAACCTGAGATGTTGGCAAACTTATCGATAAGACCTACTCTTGTGGAAAGGATTGGCGAGAGCCAAAAGCGAGACGATAAGTTTGTCAGGATTATCCATGATTTGGAATCTGGATTGGACCCAGAGAAAGATAAAGGTTTCGAGGTCGATCGAGAGGGTTGGCTTCGGAAGCAAGGACGACTAGTTGTTCCCGATAAAGATGAATTGAGAAATGAAGTTCTGAAGGAAAGTCATCACTCGAAGTTGACAATTCATCCAAGTGGAAATAAGATGTATCGGGATATGAAGAGAACCTATTACTGGGAAGGAATGAAGAAGGATGTTGGAAATTTTATTTCCAAGTGCATGAATTGTCAGTTGGTGAAAGCTGAGCAGAAGAAGCCCAGTGGACTGCTTCAGCCATTAGAAGTTCCTACATGGAAGTGGGAGCAAATATCGATGGATTTTATCGATGGGTTACCTAGAACCAGAACGGGAAATGAAGGGATTTGGGTCATTATAGATCGTTTGACTAAGAGTGCAAGATTCATTCCTGTTCGATCAACCAGGACTGCATCAAAGTTGGCTGAGCTGTATGTTAAGTGGATAGTTCGATTCCATGGTATTCCGAAGAGTATAGTGAGCGATCGAGACCCATTGTTCACTAGTGGATTTTGGAAGAGCTTCCAGGAAGTTTTGGGAACCGAGTTGTGTTTGAGTACAGCTTATCATCCCCAAATAGATGGTCAGACCGAGAGAGTCAATCGAGTTTTGGAGGATCTCCTTAGAGTCTGTGTTTTGGATTTCGAAGGATCATGGGAAGATCATCTTCATTTGGTGGAATTTTCGTATAATAACAGTTACCAGTCAAGCATTGGTATGGCACCGTATGAGGCATTGTATGGAAGACCGTGTAACTCTCCGACATGTTGGTTAGAAACAGGAGAAAAGTTGATACTTGGGCCAGAAATGATTCGACAGACTTCAGATTGCTTAGAGATCATTCGGCGACGAATGAAGGCAGCCCAAGACCGACAGAAAAGTTATGCCGATAAGCGTCGTAAGGATTTGGAATTCGACGTAGGTGATATGGTTTTTGTGAAGATTTCTCCACTGAAGAATGTTATTCGATTCGGGAAGAAAGGAAAATTGACTCCGAGATTTGTTGGACCATTCCCGATTATCGAGCGAATTGGAAAACTCGCCTACAGATTGGAGTTACCAGAAAAGATGTCGAGTGTGCACAATGTTTTTCATGTATCTTATCTACGGAAGTATGTGCACGACTCGAATACAGTGGTTTCTGCTGATAGCTGTGAAGATTTTGAGATTGATCCAGTCGATAAAAGACCTCGTAAACCACTTCGTGTTGTGGAAACTGACACGAAACAGCTTAGGAGGAAGGTAGTGAGGTTGCTCAAGATACAATGGAGTGATGATGATAACGACTGTACATGGGAGGTGGAAGAGAGGATGAAGGCAACTCATCCTGAACTCTTCAAGGTATGGCCATAAGGTGTCGTGTCATCTCACGACATTGTAACTTGTTCCAGTTTTAGAATTCTGCATGCTAGGCTAGAATTGGTTGCATGGTTTGTTGATTGCTATGGATGATAGGCATGCGGAACAGTTTTGATTGCTCTTGTTTGTTTGGAATTTCGGGGGAGAAATTCCTAAGGGGGAGAGAATGTAACGACCCGTATTTTTACGGATCGAAATATCGTAAAACAGTTATCATTAGGTCGCATTATTGATAAGTCATCCATAGTCTAAGTCCTAGGTCGTGTTGTAGTTAGGTCGGAGTAGACGATCTAAGAAAGTGGAGCGACCTAAGGAAGTTGGCGACCTAAGGATTCAGCCTGTAAATAGGAGGGTTCTTCTTCATTTTTGGGATCCGGATTTTGAAGCGACGAAGTGCTGCCATTTTGAGAGCTCGAGTTCTACACTTCTTCACTTCTTCTCTCCACTTTGATTTAGTACTTCCTTCCATCCAAGATCGAAGATCCAAGAGCTAAAGTTGAAGATCTACATTCTTCGAAGAGTGATTTCATCGTTCGAAGTAGAGTTTTGATAGATCGAGTTAGATTCTTCGCTGTCCAGATCTGAAGTGTGTCGCTTTTGAGGTGTTTAGGTGATTTGGTGAGTGGTGATTATCTCTCACACGGATCCAAAGGAGTATATCGGATCGTTGGCTTGATTTGGTGTTAAAATAGTGATTTTCATGCATTTTCATAAACTTAAGTGTAGATCTATTGTTCATGATGATTTGACATCCATTTTACTACATGTTAACCTATGCAAGTTCATTCATCAAGTTGTAGAGATATTGTTCATGATTCATGCTTGTTAGATTTAGACTCTTTAATTACAAGATTGCCATTATTGTTATAATTGTTTATTTGATCATGTTTGAATGCTTGATTACTTGGATTAATGTTTGCCTTGATTGATTGTTGTGAATTAGTTGATTGATGAATTGATTTGGACAAGTTAGTCGAAGATGATTCGAAAGCTAAGGGAAAGGCTCTTGAATTGGAAAAGCTGCTCGTGGCATATGTGGCGGATGATGAAGCTCATATGGATAGTTTTGATGATGTTGATGTTGAGATGAGGCTTTGCTATGATGAGATGAAGCGAGGCATGGTATGAGATAGCCTTGGTTTAATCCAGACGGGATCATTCCAAGCATGTTGATAACTCGGTGAAATGGTTCGAGTTGAGGATAATGGTTTGCTCGAGAGGCGCTTGAGCTAGTATGAAAATAGTCGTCGAGGAGGATGACTAGAAGGCTGAGATTTCATCGTTGTTGAAGGTTCTAGTAGGCTCAAAGCAAGAGTACGTTGGGCAGATTCGATAGTCCCTAAAGACTATGATTGTAGTCGAGTACTCTGGGCAGATTCGATAGTCCTAAGCACGGGCTGCGACGACGTGCAGAGTTAATGTCTAGAACCGGGGTTGCCATTAACCCTTGACGGACGGCTGAAAGAATGTGCCGGTCATTCAATTAACGGTGGTATCGAAGCAATGATAACAGTGATAGCCAGAGTCATGGATGTTTGGTTGTATCGTCATTCGGTCTCAAGAGCGATGTTTTCTGGGTGCTTATCTGATCTTGGTTTAGGCCTTGGGGGTTTGTACTTGGAAAACACCGACCTTGACTCGAGTGATAATTGCTTTACTTTAAATGTCTGCTTTGCTATGTTTATTTCTACTTAGTGTGTCTGGGGGCTATCACTGTAGAAAGAGGTGGAGTGGGAGGGTTGGATTCCTATTCCTTTTTCCTTTATGCTCTTTTGGTATGTTGTTAGTTAATTTACCGCTCACTAAGACTGTTGTCTGACTCAAGGCTTTATGTTTAACTCTTATTGCCTTGGCTGTTCATCCGCTTTGGGATAGGCAGACTAGGTAGCAGGTGACAGGTGCTGTTCTTAGTTTTCAACGATGCTGATGACGAAGATGAGCTGGAGGCTTGCATATTATTTCCTTACTATATGTACTGGATGTTCCGCTGCTTGTATATTCTCTGAGTGATATGTAGTGAGGCTTGATGTATTGACTATTCAGATGTTTGTACCAAACGATTATGAAGTTTAATTGAGATTCTGTTCTGTAAAGCTTCACTATATATACTTTCTATTGTATTTTATCCATGCGCTGTGAGTTATACGATAGATTCTGCTGTTTTAACTTAACCTTGGCAACCGTCCATGGCTGCCTGGCACACTTTACAGCGCACTATTTCTATGTTTAGTGCAGGGGTCATGGGCGGTCGTCACATAGTAAAATACGCTATTATAATATGTCTACAGTAATATAAACTATTAAAATAGCCTTAAGGCATTACATTTTCCCCCTTAACACATTTTTATTTCCCATAGTCTATACAGTACCGTAATCCCGCCTGTACTGGACGTCGTCAGAGGGCACTCCATAGGTATGGTACAAACCAAACTCGTAGAAGGCGCGCTAGGGTAGGTGACACGGCACAACTAGGCAATGCCAGGGTAGATATACCAATTACACTTCCGGACCGGTGGTAACGCATAGCAGCTACTACCGCCCACCTTAGAACACACTCCCGAATCAAAAAAATCGAGGATGGCCACCAAATAAATCGCAAAGTCAGAATATATTATCGATGGAATGTGCCCGATCGGAGGAATGACCTCACTTAGCCCATCGATTTCTCCTGTTTTAGCCACCTTATGCTAACTCACGGGAGTTAGGTCCACGTATATATTTTATAGGATCGTCGCCACCATCCTACTTCATTTTGGAATCTCCACCGCGTACGCAGTTGTCAAAGTGGTTTTCGGTATCGACAGAGAGTATGCCCATATCCGATCCCGGTCCCTTTAACAACCAAACACTTATATCACATCGGATGGTTCTTTTACATTTCCAAAATCATTTCATAATTGATATCAAAATTTCATATTCAATTCAAATCATATCATTTTCGAAATCATTACTTACTTCCAAAATTATATCACATTGAAATCATAGTTCGAAATATATTTCCTTTCAAAGGTCATAATTTCAAAATAGGTTAAACTCTCATTTCAAAATTATCATATTAAACCAAATATGTTATTTAAATCCCAACTTAGGTTATAATGTCGCTTAACCACATTCACTTTAAAAATCGAGAATTTGAATATAAACCCATCCATTTTACTTAGTTTGGGATTTAGAAGAAAATAGTTTAAAATAGTTATAAATAGTTAATGTAGATTTAAAATAGATTAAATATAATTAAAATAAATTAAATAGCTTTAAAATAGATTAATTAGATTTAAAATAAGTCAAATGGTTTAATTAGTTTAAATAAATTATATGGTTTAAAATAGATTAAAATGATTTAATATAATTAATACAGGTTAAAATAGTTGAATACTTTGAAATCTTGATAATTAGGAATTTTGAAATAATATATTTTGAAATAGTTTATATTAAAACATGAATTTGGAATTTATATCAAATTAAACTATTCATTTCATTCCAACACATTTTGACCATTACAATGTCCCAAAACCCAATTTCAAAATTTTCCGATTCAGAATTCTAAATAAATATTAAATTCAATATTGCTTAAATCCATGTTAAAACATCGATTTAATTACTCCAATTTCAATATATTTCAAAGTTATACTTCAACGATTTTTAATAACTCAATTTCGATAAACTTCACTTATATTTCAAATTCACTATAAAATTTCAATTTTATTCCTTCAACAAATCTTTCAAAACAATTCGATTTTAATATAAAACTCGAAGTTCAATAAAAAAAAATTGATTTATATAACCCAAATTTTATTTCAAAATATCATTTAACTCAATGCAAAATTTAATGATTCAAAATCATTTAAATTTAACCAATCCGGTGTCCGTATATAATTCTCTACCTTACGGTCAAGTGATACAGATATTTATAATTCAATCCGCAATTTTTTTTTATATTTACGAATATATGTATCATTTCAATCCGTAATCCCAAAAATATTAAATCCATAAAATCGCTCGAGTCTATCATTTCAACCCATAATGATTTTTCCTTAATCTATTGATCATTCGGGTATGTATCATTTCAACCCATAATGAACTTGCAGTTTATAACTATATAAAATAAAACATCCACACATGCAATATCAACAATCAACATCCATTACAAACATCATCCAAATCAATCAATAAATATCAATATAGAACTGATAATCAATAACAGGTATTTAACTGGCAATTTATATTCTACAATAAATTAAATAACGATTTAATTCAAATAAATTCAAATTAACTAAGATGATGATTTAAAATATACCAAACAGTTATAAATAAATTTCTAATCACATCATAAATTTAATTTAACAAACATAAGAAATTTTAGAAGTTGTGAGTGGGTCAAAACACTCACCTTTGAATTTAAATTCAAAATAAGCCCCAAATTCAAACAGTCTCAGAATTCGTCCAAACCTACTTCAAAATGTCCGGAATTTTGATACAATCCCAGTGGATCGAACCGCGTCCAAATCCGAGCTCGCATGTAAAAGTTACATTGATTAGAACATTTGAAAACGAAATTAAAATAAATAAATAAATAAATAAAACAAGAAGAAGAAACTCACACAGGCTGCCACGTCACGAATCTACTATCTCCCAGAACCCTAGCGCTCGCTCGTTCATGATTGAAAACAGCCGCCCTATCATGCAAATAAATCATGCCACCTACGGTAGCTCGAGCACCGCCGCTCGCGACCTGAGGCGCCGCCTTCCCCACGCGACCTCCCCACGTTCGCCCACTCCCTCCGAACGCCGCTCATTCGCGACCAAAAATTGAGCTACCACCGCCCATAATACTCAACCCTAATCAATTGTTGACGACGATCCAGCCGTTAACAACTCGAACGAACACCACAGATGAACAGCACGCGGTCCTCTCCACCATAGTGTATCCTCGAATCGACGATCAGTCGAAGTTCATCAATGCGCTATGAACGGCCGAGAATTCTTTGATGTTTACTGATCAAATAATGAACCAAAACGAATTGCAGATCTGAAATGCGCTCGTCGAGAGCTTCAAATCGATATATAATTTGATATAGTTTGTGGAGTTTGATTTTTTTGGAATTGGTTTTGAAATTGAATTGGGAAATTTGTTTGTCTGCCATTAGAAGGAGGAGAACAGAAAGAATTATACATATAGACAAATCAGAACAAGGGATAACTAGGGTTTATAACGATATATATATATATATATATATATATATATATAGGCAGAACAAAATAGAAATGAATGGGCTCGATTGGTTTGAATTGGAACGATAAACGACCTGAAAAGCCCATTCTGTCTCCAGAATGAAAATGGGTCATCCCATATATCAAAATAGATGCTTTCGATAATTTTAAAATCAATAGAACTGGTTTCAAGCCCAAATTCCATCGTATGAAGAAGTTATGTTAAAATCAGCGTGTTTCAAATTGATTTCAATTGATTTTAATTAAATTGATTTCTAGGCGTTTCGAGCCCGAACGATCAAAGGACAAGTTCGATCGTTACGAAACTTGAAATTCTACAATAATTCACTGTTACGGATCAGATGAAACTGGTTTCGTCAAAATCCGAGTCAATGGCCAAAATGGCTATTTTCAAGTTAATTAAATAAATTAATATTAAATTAATTAAATCACATTTTTAGTTTAAATTTTAATAATTTACAACCTCTATCATTTTAGATTTCTTGATCACTTACAATAATTTAAAAAAATTCAGATGTCAATTTAAAGTTGATTAATCCATCAATTTCAGCGTTTAACTTCAATTTCATTAAATTCAGAAATTATAAATTAAATTTTCAAAAATTCCATTTAATTGACCTTTCATCTTATTATTCAATCCATTATTATCAAATGGATGAAATTAACATTGGTTCATGATCTATTACATTAATATTCTCAAATCCTATCTAAATTTCCATTAACGTAATATTTAAATATTTAGTTTCATTTATTTGCAATTAGTCCAATTATTATAATTTGAATTCCAATAAATTAATAAATCTTGATTTCCATTCTTTTTATTCAAATAATTGTCATATTATGAATAAAATTAACATTATTTCCAAATATTAATTTAATTTACATTAACATAATATTAGATTATAATTATTGTAATTGATTTTCAATTTAAACTAACAGGCTAAATAAATAGGTAACATACAATAATCGTTACCGTTAACTTTTAATTACACTATAAGTTTGTTACTTTCAAACAAAGGTTATGAATACTTACATAACACCAATTTTATTCAATTATCACTTAATATGTATTATTTCATTGGTTAATTCAATATTTCCAGTTGGTTTTCTCATATTCAATTTATAGCCAAGTATAACTTATATATATTATTTCAATTAATTGGGATTCATTCAATTTATTAATAATCAACTCAAATTGACATTGTTACCGTTCATTCTATATATTGTTTCATTCATAACTCACAAATTTTTATTTATTTCAACATTAAATTGCAAAACTTAACTAAATTAACAGTTTTTAATTATCGAAAATTACGAGTCATTAAACTTACACTCATCATTCATGGCATCCATCCACTTTTGAGAGTTAGAAATTTTCATGGCATGATGAAAGTTGATTGGGTCCTTTTCTATCACTCTGTTGTCATTCTCATGTTCTTGGAGAAATACAATATAATCATCGGAAATAGCACTTCTCCTTTCTCTCATGGACCTCCTTAATGGCATGGGTTCTTGAGATTGTTGAGTTTGTTCTTCTGGAACAATTGTTTCATTTTGAATAAGGGGTTGTACAAAATTGTCTTTTTGAGGTTCCAGATTCACTTCTTGATCAATGATAGGTGTAGGAAACTGAACATTGTCAAAAGTGAAAGTAGAAACTAGGTTTGAATTCAATTCCTACTCAAAAGTATTGTCTTTAACTTTATTTCTCCTCCCAAACTCAACATCCTCAAAAAATATTGCAGTTCCCATCTCAAAAATATTCCTAACTATGGGATCATAAAACTTATAGCACTAGAACGCTCAGAATAACCAATAAAGTGGTTACTCACTGTTTTGGAGTCCAATTTCTTTTCACGTGGCCTATATGGCCTTGCCTCAGCTGGACATCCCCAAATGTGATAGTGCTTTAGACCAGGCTTTCGACCTGTCCAAAGTTCATAAGGTGTTTTTGGAGCTGCTTTAGTTGGTACTCTATGGAGAATGTAAGCTGATGTCTTCAATGCTTCTTCCCAGAGAGACTTCGGTAAGGTAGAATGAGCAATCATACTCCTTACCATATCTTTAGGAGTCCTATTTTGTCTTTCAGCAACACCATTCATGCTAGGTGATCCTAGCATGGTGTACTATGGGATAATACTGCATTCCTCTTGGAATTTAGCGAACGGTCCTGGACATTGTTCACTTGAGCCATCGTATCGACCGTAGTACTCACCACCACGATCAGATCTGACATTTTTAATCCTTTTATTGAGTTGATTCTCAACTTCAACTTTATAAGCTTTGCACACATCCAACGTTTGTGACTTTTTATGAATGATATATAGGTACCCATAACGTGAGTAGTCATCTATGAATTATATGAAATATTGTTGACCATTCCAAGATGCCATAGGGAATGGTCTACAAATGTCTATATGAATTAATTTTCAGACGTCTGAAGATCTATTGGCACCTAATCTTTTAGTTTTGGTCTGTTTTCCCTTGATGCAATCTACACAAACGTCAAAGTTTGTGAAGTCAAGAGATTCTTAAATGCCATCAGACACTAAGCGCTCAACTCTACCTTTTGAGATATGACCTAAGCGCTTATGCCATAAGGATGCTGAATTCTCCTTATTTAATTTACATTTAGTACCGCGTGATTCCACATGCAAGGTTTCATTATAGGATGCAACTGTTTCTAGCAAACAAAGATTGTCATAAGCATTTAAATAACCAGTTCCAACAACATTCAAATTCAAAGACAAAGTAAACTAATTATTTCCAAATGAACAACAATATCCAAATTTGTCCAACACAGAAACATAAACTAAATTCTGTCTAAATGACGGTACAACAAAAGTGTCTTTCAAATCCAAATAAAAACCAGTTCCTAATAACAACCTAAAATGCCCAATTGCTTCCACTTTTACTGATTGTCCATCACCCACAAAGATGTTTCTTTCACCATCACTTGGCTTTCGGTAGCTCAGGCAACCCTGCATAGAAACACTTATGTGAGTAGTAGCACTAGAATCTATCCACCAAGTGTTCCTAGGTACTGAAGATAAATTAACTTTAGAGCAGACCAAAGTAACTAACATACCTTTTTTGCACGCCATGCATGATATTTGGTACATTCCTTCTTCACATGTCCAGCCTTATGACAAAAGAAACAACTCTCTGTTTCCTTTTGTTGTTTCTTTTGAGCTGGATCCTTAGCAGCTTCATTCTTAAATTTCCTTTTCTTTCCCTTATCCTTAGAAGTGCTTTTCAAATGAGCACTTTCAGTCTTCTCTTGCTTCAGTCTTTCTTCCTCTTAAACACAAAATGAAATGAGCTCATTAAGAGTCCACTTCTCCTTTTGACAGTTGTAACTGACCTTTAATTGACTGAATTGTGGAGGATGAGAGATAAGCACCAAATGCGGAAGCAAGTCATCCGAAAGTTCAAGCCTTAGTGCCTTAAACTTTGAAGCAAGGTGAGAAATTTCCATAATGTACTCCCTTATGTTTTCCTTGCCCTTGAACTTCATGGAAATAAGTTTCTCTAAAAGAGTACTTGTTTCTGCCTTATCTCTTTTTGCAAAGCGTTTCTCAATTTCAGCAAGGAAATTTGTGGCATCAGTGATCTCATCGGACACCGCACCCCTAAAATCCTTAGGTATGCCGCGCTTGATGATCATAAGGCTCATGCGATTTGAACGGTCCCACTTCTCAAAAATCCTCCTTTCCTTGGAGGAACTAGCATCCGTAAGAGAAGCAGGCCGATCCATCCTTAATGCAAGGTCAAGATCCATGCAGCCAAGAACAATGAAAATGTTCTCCTTCCAGTCCTTAAAGTTATTACTATTAAGGACTGGTACTGAATTAAGATTAGCAGATACAGTAGCAACTGCTGAAAATAGAACATGACAATTATATTGTAACAACCCTGTATTTTACAATTAATTTTAATTTGATTTTTCCAAATTTAAGAGCTTTATTTATGAAAAGAATAAATGTTGTCATTGTAAATATAAAAAAAACTTTGATTTTGTATGTGGATTTGAATTCCAAATATGACTAAATTTAATATTTCCAAAAAATGTGAATTTTGGTCAAATAGTCAAACTTCGACTTTTAACTTGAAAATTTAAAAGTTTGAAATTTATGAATTTTATCTTTTATTATAAAAATAGATTTAATAACTTGAATACTGCTTTTCGTTTCGTTGCAAACGGATTTAAATTGCAAAAGTTATACTATTTTCAATATTGTGTGTATATTGGGTTATTCAGCAATATTCTTTATTTTAAAATTATATAAATGACATTTTTATTTGATATATTTTATTCTAATTTGTACATTTATGTTATATAAAATATATTTTGGCTTTTAAATATTTTTAAAGTAAGGTAGGAATTTTTCCAGAGTTAGTAGTATTTTTCTTGCAAATTTCCATGCCCTGTTTGTAAATTTTAAACATTTTTCTTTAATCCTTTTCTATTTTCTCCAATTTAATTATCTATTTTATTTTGAAAATGATAAATAAATTATTTTAATTCAAATTTTCACTTCATAATATTTTTATAATGAAGTGTATAGTTTTTCAAGACTGACAGTGATTTATTTATAATTTTTGAACACTGTTTGGTATTTTTAAGTAATTTTCTTCATTCTTTTTATATTTTTCCAAAATTTATTATTTGTTTTCTCATATTTATAATTGATTTCGGTTTGTAAATTATTTTTCTGAATATTTTTGTTTATATAAAGATTAAAAAGAAAAGAAATATGAAAGGTTGTAAAACACTTTGAAACTTAAGCCCTTTTTTGTCCAAACACTTCATTTTCTTTAACTCCTCAAATTTTGCCATAGCCATCTAAAACCCTAGTGTAGCCGCCACTTTTTGTTTCTCATCTTTTCACGTGAAAACAAATTAGCTCCTCATTTCTCATGGCTTCATCCAAAAATAGGTAATGGCCTCTCCTTCTTTTTCTTCTTTTCTCTTCATTTTCAATGATTTTTGCCATGTTTCTCTTGCTTTGCTTGGCCTAACACCTCCACCATCTCCTCCACCGACCACCACCACTTCCTTCCCCACACCATCCACGACCAAACCCCCTCCTCCTCTGACCATGACAGGCCATGCATTCCTTTTGACTAAAAACCACACAAAACCTTGCACAAATCCCTTAAAACAATGCATAGCCACCACTAGTTGCAACATACCTTCGCCCACCACCTTGGACACCACCTCTACCCGCCACCACCACCTTGCTACCACCACTACACATCACCATCTCCTCTGTCCAGACCTGTAGCAAGTCATGGCCAAGCCTAGGACCTTGTAGACCGAGCCAAAGATGAACCAAAACTCCACCATATTGCATAAAACTCTTCACATGCCTATGTTGTAACTCAGGTTTTAAATCTCGGATTTCGGTCACGTCTCGTCTCGAAGAATTTAGATAGCTTATCTCGTATCGGGTGAGATCTCGAACGAGATGAGTGCATCTCGGTCGTCCATCTCGGATTTACATCTCGGTTTCTAAAATTCATTTCGGAGTTATCTCGGAGTATATGTCATGTCGAAAATTAGTTTTCATACACCTAAATTTATAATACTAGTCACTACCTTAAGGAAAATACTATGCACTTACCTTGAATATATCACACGCTTATCATTAGTAATTTAGTATGGAAAAATATCACTTGTATCATGTAAAATAAAAAAATAACTAGATTTCATGAATAATGTTCAATATAATATCATATGAGATAAAGTAGACAAGAAACAAACCATAACATATGCACCTTTACTTTGTTTGATCATTCACTTAACTTTCCTACACAATATAATGTCTCATTTCTACCTTTTATGATTTATAGTGCTGCAAGGGAATCTTAATTTTATAACTTCAAATACAAAAGTCTACAAGTAGAATTAAGATATTCTATGTTTGATTATAGTATTTAATTATTAGCAAACAAAATCTCATTAAGCAACTAATAGCATAGATACTTCAAACAAACGTAGAAAATAGCATACATAGTACAAACAATTTCAAACATTTAGTAATATTATAAGAAAAGCAAAAAAATGATGTACGAATGAACATGTAATCATCAAATAAAATTAATAGATGAAAGAGAATTCCTTTATTGCTTAAAAATAAGCCTTGAGGAAAAAAATTATAGCAGCAAAGACTAAATGAAATCAAATTGGGAATCCATTTAGAACATAAAGTTAAATAAGTGAAGCCCAAAATTTATAGCCGCAAAAAAAATAGGGTTAGGAAAAAAACTCAAGAAAGTGTCGAAAAAAGAAAAATGAAATCGAATGTAAATTAATTTGGATCAGAAACCTAAATGAAAATCATAAAGTGAAATACTTACCATAATCGATGTAGATTTTATCATCTTCTTACACTCGTCACTGCCGTAAAATAAGAGACGAAGATTAAATGAGATTTATATAAGAAATAAGGGTTAAAAAAGTACAATTAAGAAGGCTTAAATTAAGGTAAAGGATGAGCTAGCCCAATACGGAAAAAGAGTTGATTTTTTCCAAAATTCAAAAATTCGGCCGATATCTCGCTGTTAAATCTCGTCCGAGATACCGGACGAGATACTGAAATCTCGTCCGAGATTTGGTCAGACGAGATTCAAACGAAATTAGTTGTTTCGAATCGCCCAGGCTTGAAAACGAGATCTCGGCCGAGATGAGCGAGATTTAAAACCTTGGTTGTAACTTCCCCATCATCTCTAGCTTGTAGCCGTGCATCCCTTGGTCCAAACCAGACCCAAACCATGTCCAAACCTGAACCAAAACATTCCCTAGGCCATGCAAAAGGATAGAGAAAGCAAGGCAAAAGATTTGACATTCAAATCTCTTTTCGTTTAAAAGTTATTCCATTTCAAGTGCGTTGAAATTGTGTTTGTTTTGATGTATGTTTTGGGTTGTAATACAAGAGTTGTAGCTTTGGATCTTGCTCTCCACTCAAGTCCGTAGTCTTGTCATCGTGCTTTTGTTCCATTGTGTCATTGGTTTTGATATCTCCAGCACAAACAGGTGAGTTATTCTCACCAGACAATATGTACCTATATAACTAGTAAATTGACACCCTGTGAATCTGTAGAAATATACTATCATGTTATATATGCTTATATTATTATCATATGATGTTCACACCTGTTATTACACTTATTATATCATATGTTACTATTATTTAATGTTATTCTGTTATTTATATCTGTTATCACCATTGCAAGTTCCCTGTAGATTAGAATCACTATGGGTTGAAATGATACATACCCGAACGGACTTTAGAATAGGGAAAAATCGTTATGGGCTGAAATGATAGGCCTGAATGATTTTTATTTAAATTATTTTAACTTGGGATTGCGGGTTTGAAATGATAGAACCCGTATTTTTCTTTTTTAACTACGGATTGAAATGATACATATCCGTATCAGTTGACCTAGGTTAGAAAATTATATACAGGCCCGTGGTTATTTTATAAAGTGTTTTGAATATTTTTAAGTATTTTAAAAATATAAATTTATGAAATTTGATTTAAACAGATTTTGAAATATTTTGAATTAAAGAAATTATGATTTTACTATGTGTTAAAAATGTAATTAATGAATGGTTTAACTGGATTTTTGAAATATAACTTAAGTTGGAAATTTGGAATTTTGGTTAAAAATGATATTTAAGTTATATAAATAAAATGGATATTAAATTTTATTTGGAAATGGTAAATATGATAATTTGATTAAATTTGAATTTAAGTGATTATTAAGTATTATTTATTTTTCTATGAATTTAAGTGGTTAAATAAATGAATGTTTAAAAGTGATCTTTTAAAATATAACTTGACTAGGAAATGTGAAATTTGGTTTTAATTAAAGGTTTAAGTTAATTAAATAAAATTGGAAATTTTGTTAAATTGTGAAATGGTAATTTAAATTTGAAGTGTTAAGTCTATTTGTTGAAATGTGAAGAATTGGAACTTTTACACTTAAACTTATTAAGTAAATTGTTGAAAATTGGATTTAATTATAAGAAATTTATTGTGAAAGAAACGTGTAAAGTTCTAATTAATGAAAGAAATATGTAAAGTTTAATTTATGAAAGAAACGTGTAAAGTTCTAATTAATGAAAGAAATATGTAAAGTTTAATTTATGAAAGAAGCGTGTAAAGTTCTAATTAATGAAAGAAATATGTAAAGTTTAATTTATGAAAGAAACGTGTAAAGTTCTAATTTATGAAAGAAATATGTAAAGTTTTACCTACTGAAAGAAACATGTAAAGTCTTAATTAATGAAAGAAACATGTAAGTCTTAATTTGTGTAATATTGATTTAAAATAATAAATGCCCCTTTTGTAATAAAACGTAAATTAAAACGTACATTCGATAATGTAAGTTTAATTAGTGTAATATTGATTAAATGATAAATGCTCTTTACTGTAATAGGAATTTAAGTTAAAAAGTACATTTAATATGTAAGTTTTAATTAATGTAAATGACATATTTTAATGACTAAAATAATAAAGTTTCTTTATTGTAATGATAATGTAAGTTAATAAGGTACTCTTGACTTAACATAAGAATTTTAGCATTAAATTGGATATTACAGTAACAAAGTTTATTTAACTATAAGGCTATGATAAAATGACCATGTTAAAAATTTGTAAGTATATAAATACTTTGATTATATAAAATGTTAAATTGGGAAGTATTACATTCCAAAAATGCTATGATTCCTTAAGGTTACATTACCAAAATGCTATGATAATTTAAAGGAAGATTTCAAGTTTAATAAATTAAAGGAAATATTCAGTGATTTTGAAATTTGGGTTTTATTGAAATGATATATTATTGAATTGGTTTTGAAATGGAAATGATATATTTTTGAATTGGTTTTGAATAGATATGTTTTGGGTTTGAAAGTATGTATTAGTTTGAAATAAATGATATGATTTTGAAATGGTTTAAAGGATGTATTTTGATTTGAAACATAAACTATTTTTAAAAGTTATAACCACGGGTTATAATAACGATTGGTTGGCAAAGAGACCGGGATCGGATATGGACATACTCTCTGTCGATACCGAAAACCACTTTGACAACCATGTACGCGGTGGAGATTCCAGAATAAAGTAGGATGGTGGCGACGTTCTTAAGGTATGTTACGTGGACCCAACTCCCGTGAGTTGGCATAAGGTGGCTAAAACAGGAGCAATCTCGGACCAGTGAGGTAGCACCTCTTCTCGGACACATTTCTTCGATATTATACTCTTACTTGTGATTGATTAGATGGCCATCCTCCGATTTGGGAGTGTTGTTCGAGGTGGAACGGTAGTGGCTGCTATGCGTATCCATCAGTCCGTGTGCGTAATTGGTATATCTACCCTGGCATTGCCTAGTTGTGCCGTGTCACCTACCATATCGAGCTTTACTACGATTATGATTTTAAGATCCGACCGCGTTAAGGTTCTCCATCCCCTTAACGCTATTTTCTACATGATTATACTTTACTTATTAGACATTATTATAATAGCGAATATTACTACATAGTAGATATTTTAACGGATCCTTAGAGGATGGGCGGTCCCAAGCATCTTCTAAGTTACTTGTACCTTTATTACAGTTCACTTGAGTTGGTTTACATTATATAAGTATATATTGTCCTGACTCGAGTGTTTTGTGTTTTGCTTTACGCTCGGGTCAGCCTGAGTATTCACAGATTTGGATTTCCACCTTCTGGAGATTTGAATCGCTGGAGATTATTTTCTAGTCTTGTTCTATCAACTTCGGTTCCGTTGTTCTATTCAGCCTGTACTTGGTTATTGTATTGAGACTTCTGCTGTACTTTATTTCTTATGTTGTATCTTATGTAACTCTGATATATTTTCATAGTAGCTTCATGAACTACTATTTCTTTTACTTCCGCTGCATTATTTTACTCTGTGTCTGTGATCTGTGATTATATTTATTTACTGTATATTCTGAGATTTGCCAAATTTTAATTACAATGCGGTATTTTGAGCAATTCAACTCCGGCATGAGTGTCTACCTATACACTTATAATGGATGCGAATGGTTGAAAATATCGGGTTGTTACAGTTGGTATCAGAGCTTTGGCTTTGAGGCAAAACTCAGCATATGGAGTAGATTTATTTACAGAATCACTTTCGTTCGAGTTTGAATCTTTTCCTCTTGATTCGAATTTCCTTTGAATTTTTGGAATGTTCCCTGCGGTTCCAAAATTCATTCTTGTCCCTCACTATTCATCTTCTTTTGATTTTGGAGTGTCACATAACTCCACTTCGAATGATCTTTATAGTGAATTGGCTGTCTCGCCAATATTCTAATTTTCTAGTAAAGGGGGAAACTCCTTTACAATTTTGCATCGATTCACCAGAGATTTATATCTATCCTTGGTTTAGATGCTAATGTCTTTTGTTATTCCAAACTCTATCTCTTAAGATCGGATGTAGATTTATCCCAAGAAAATCCACATCGATCTTATTCTTTAAGTCACGGTTGACCCGGTTGAGGTTGTCCGCGATTTATCTAAGCTTACCCATCTCTCTACTCTGTTTAACCATCTTGTCTTTTGTTTCTACACTATCTCCAAACATTTTGAATTGTACGTGTAAATCTATGTTTTGTTTTATATATGGTGTTGTTTGAGTTGTTGATGTTGATTTGGATTTCCGATCGATTCGTCTGATCAACGCTATCGATAGGATTTCTAAAACACTTTAACAGAACAAACTGACACGATATTATTTTAAATTTGGTTAACGAAATAAAATTTTGATATATAAGTAAATTTATGGAACTTAATAAATTGATTTAAATTGATAATTTGAAATGATAATACTTGATTTATCATTTATTGTTCTACAAATGAATTTATAAATAGTTGTTTATAAATTGATTTGTGAACTGAAATGAATTTGAATCAAGAATTTGAGAATTCAAGTTTCCGATGGATTTCAAACCTTCTGTTTAAAATTTTTAAAAGGATATAATTTAAAGTAATTTTGAATAAAAAATTTGTCTCTAAAGGATTTTAAAGTTTAAAAATTAAGTGATCTTCTCTTTGTCGCTGGAAAATAATTTCGGTGATGACTGCAGCATCATCGACGTTCATTTTCGAGTTTGAACTGAAGAGACCGTTCTATAGTCTTACTACAGCTTTGTTTTGAAAGATTTAATTTATTTGAATTTCTAAATATGATTTGATTTATAATATATATAGATATATGATTTAAATTGATTTGACATATTATGTACATATATTTATTTATCTCTAACTGGTTTGAAGGAAACCGGAAAATTAATTCTTAAATTTCATCTTAAAGAATAATTTCAGTTATAAAAAGAAAAATTAAAATTTTTGAATAAATGATTCAAACTTGAGATAATTGAATTGGAAAGTTTTATTTGTATAATACAATTGCATTCAAATATAACTTACCTTAAAAAAAATTTTAGAAGTTAACAATGTAATTGGATAATATACAATATAAAAAGGATTTTTTAAATAAAATTTGAGTGGTTATAATAAATTTTAGTTATAAAATATTTACAGAGGTAAATAGTGAAAAAGGAATTTAAAGAGATTTTATTTAAATAACTTGATAATCAAATTTGATTTAATATGGAACCTTAAGTCTAACCTAGGAATTTTAATAATGGTTATTTCCTGAAATGAATATGTTGTATAATAAATAATGTATCTTTGAATAGATAAAATAAAATACATTGGAATTGGACATTTTGTAATAAAGTTTATTTAACTTGAATTCATAGTTTAATTGATGTCTAAATGAATAAATGTGTAAAGACATTTGATTGTTATATTTTCTATGATAAATATTTTATTTATGAAATTGATATGTCTTGAAAAATGGATAATTATGATAGTTATAATGTATTTTAACATCACTAAATTTGATAATTGAGAATTTGGTTTTCAAATGGAAATTTTAAGTGTAACTTATTGAAGGAATATCTATTTATGAAATGGGCATTTTAAATAAAGTGTTAGGTTATTTGTTAAATGAAGAGCTAAGTAAAATAGTGAGCTTTTGACTTAATAAACGAAGTATAGTTTAATTTGGATATTCCATCCATAAAAGTTTGTTTTAATAAGTCATAAGTTAAATGATATCCAAATGAATATTCTAGAATAAAACTAATTTGAAATATTAATATATCTACTGTAGCATTTTATAAAGTGCTGCTGTTTTGAAAATACAATGTTTTGGAAGTTTTATAATTGAATGAACTTAGAAATGTTACAACTTTAAAATGAATATTATATGACCTTGAATTAAAATGGTTTAAATAAAGATTATTTTAAAAGGTGTTATGATTTTCTAAGTATTATGTTTTTTTTAGAATTACATTTCCAAAGTGTTATGATTTTAGTAGTATGATTTCCAAATGATAAACATCTCTAATTTGTTATGATTTCAAAGCGTTATTGTTTCACATTTATTATCTTATTTTGTTTTTTTTCAAACTATCTTTTGGTTGTCCTTATTTCTCTTATCTTGTTACAGAATGGGAAGGCTATTGCTTATACCAGTCTGTTTAGACATCTTTTTATAATCTTTGAAATCTTTGTTACTCATCTGGATCTGAACACTGTTTTTCCATTCATAGACCGTCGGTCAAGTGAAAGGGGTGATTCAGACTCTAGAGGATCTTTTTCGTGTTTGTGTTCTTGATTTGATCACCTCCAACTTGTTAAACTTGCCTATAACAATAGTTATCAGGTGTAATTCCAATATTCTTATCATCTTGTCTTAATTCTATTCATTCTATCTTTTTAGGTGCTTTCCCGTACCTCGTTCCTTTTCGGGGACGAAAAGTTTTGAGTGGGGGAGAGTGTAACAACCCTGTATTTTACAATTAATTTTAATTTGATTTTTCCAAATTTAAGAGCTTTATTTATGAAAAGAATAAATGTTGTCATTGTTAATATAAAAAAAACTTTGATTTTGTATGTGGATTTGAATTCCAAATATGACTAAATTTAATATTTCCAGAAAATGTGAATTTTGGTCAAATAGTCAAACTTCGACTTTTAACTTGAAAATTTAAAAGTTTGAAATTTATGAATTTTATCTTTTATTATAAAAATAGATTTAATAACTTGAATACTGCTTTTCGTTTCGTTGCAAACGGATTTAAATTGCAAAAGTTATACTATTTTCAATATTGTGTGTATATTGGGTTATTCAGCAATATTCTTTATTTTAAAATTATATAAATGACATTTTTATTTGATATATTTTATTCTAATTTGTACATTTATGTTATATAAAATATATTTTGGCTTTTAAATATTTTTAAAGTAAGGTAGGAATTTTTCCAGAGTTAGTAGTATTTTTCTTGCAAATTTCCATGCCCTGTTTGTAAATTTTAAACATTTTTCTTTAATCCTTTTCTATTTTCTCCAATTTAATTATCTATTTTATTTTGAAAATGATAAATAAATTATTTTAATTCAAATTTTCACTTCATAATATTTTTATAATGAAGTGTATAGTTTTTCAAGACTGACAGTGATTTATTTATAATTTTTGAACACTGTTTGGTATTTTTAAGTAATTTTCTTCATTCTTTTTATATTTTTCCAAAATTTATTATTTGTTTTCTCATATTTATAATTGATTTCGGTTTGTAAATTATTTTTCTGAATATTTTTGTTTATATAAAGATTAAAAAGAAAAGAAATATGAAAGGTTGTAAAACACTTTGAAACTTAAGCCCTTTTTTGTCCAAACACTTCATTTTCTTTAACTCCTCAAATTTTGCCCTAGCCATCTAAAACCCTAGTGTAGCCGCCACTTTTTGTTTCTCATCTTTTCACGTGAAAACAAATCAGCTCCTCATTTCTCATGGCTTCATCCAAAAATAGGTAATGGCCTCTCCTTCTTTTTCTTCTTTTCTCTTCATTTTCAATGATTTTTGCCATGTTTCTCTTGCTTTGCTTGGCCTAACACCTCCACCATCTCCTCCACCGACCACCACCACTTCCTTCCCCACACCATCCACGACCAAACCCCCTCCTCCTCTGACCATGACAGGCCATGCACTCCTTTTGACTAAAAACCACACAAAACCTTGCACAAATCCCTTAAAACAATGCATAGCCACCACTAGTTGCAACATACCTTCGCCCACCACCTTGGACACCACCTCTACCCGCCACCACCACCTTGCTACCACCACTACACATCACCATCTCCTCTGTCAAGACCTGTAGCAAGTCATAGCCAAGCCTAGGACCTTGTAGACCGAGCCAAAGATGAACCAAAACTCCACCATATTGCATAAAACTCTTCACATGCCTATGTTGTAACTTCCCCATCATCTCTAGCTTGTAGCCGTGCATCCCTTGGTCCAAACCATGTCCAAACCTGAACCAAAACATTCCCTAGGCCATGCAAAAGGATAGAGAAAGCAAGGCAAAAGATTTGACATTCAAATCTCTTTTCGTTTAAAAGTTATTCCATTTCAAGTGCGTTGAAATTGTGTTTGTTTTGATGTATGTTTTGGGTTGTAATACAAGAGTTGTAGCTTTGGATCTTGCTCTCCACTCAAGTCCGTAGTCTTGTCATCGTGCTTTTGTTCCATTGTGTCATTGGTTTTGATATCTCCAGCACAAACAGGTGAGTTATTCTCACCAGACAATATGTACCTATATAACTAGTAAATTGACACCCTGTGAATCTGTAGAAATATACTATCATGTTATATATGCTTATATTATTATCATATGATGTTCACACCTGTTATTACACTTATTATATCATATGTTACTATTATTTAATGTTATTCTGTTATTTATATCTGTTATCACCATTGCAAGTTCCCTGTAGATTAGAATCACTATGGGTTGAAATGATACATACCCGAACGGACTTTAGAATAGGGAAAAATCGTTATGGGCTGAAATGATAGGCCTGAATGATTTTTATTTAAATTATTTTAACTTGGGATTGCGGGTTTGAAATGATAGAACCCGGATTTTTCTTTTTTAACTGCGGATTGAAATGATACATATCCGTATCACTTGACCTAGGTTAGAAAATTATATACAGGCCCGTGGTTATTTTATAAAGTGTTTTGAATATTTTTAAGTATTTTAAAAATATAAATTTATGAAATTTGATTTAAACAGATTTTGAAATATTTTGAATTAAAGAAATTATGATTTTTCTTTGTGTTAAAAATGTAATTAATGAATGGTTTAACTGGATTTTTGAAATATAACTTAAGTTGGAAATTTGGAATTTTGGTTAAAAATGATATTTAAGTTATATAAATAAAATGGATATTAAATTGTATTTGGAAATGGTAAATATGATAATTTGATTAAATTTGAATTTAAGTGATTATTAAGTATTATTTATTTTTCTATGAATTTAAGTGGTTAAATAAATGAATGTTTAAAAGTGATCTTTTAAAATATAACTTGACTAGGAAATGTGAAATTTGGTTTTAATTAAAGGTTTAAGTTAATTAAATAAAATTGGAAATTTTGTTAAATTGTGAAATGGTAATTTAAATTTGAAGTGTTAAGTCTATTTGTTGAAATGTGAAGAATTGGAACTTTTACACTTAAACTTATTAAGTAAATTGTTGAAAATTGGATTTAATTATAAGAAATTTATTGTGAAAGAAACGTGTAAAGTTCTAATTAATGAAAGAAATATGTAAAGTTTAATTTATGAAAGAAACGTGTAAAGTTCTAATTAATGAAATAAATATGTAAAGTTTAATTTATGAAAGAAGCGTGTAAAGTTCTAATTAATGAAAGAAATATGTAAAGTTTAATTTATGAAAGAAACGTGTAAAGTTCTAATTTATGAAAGAAATATGTAAAGTTTTACCTACTGAAAGAAACATGTAAAGTCTTAATTAATGAAAGAAACATGTAAGTCTTAATTTGTGTAATATTGATTTAAAATAATAAATGCCCCTTTTGTAATAAAACGTAAATTAAAACGTACATTCGATAATGTAAGTTTAATTAGTGTAATATTGATTAAATGATAAATGCTATTTACTGTAATAGGAATTTAAGTTAAAAAGTACATTTAATATGTAAGTTTTAATTAATGTAAATGACATATTTTAATGACTAAAATAATAAAGTTTCTTTATTGTAATGATAATGTAAGTTAATAAGGTACTCTTAACTTAACATAAGAATTTTAGCATTAAATTGGATATTACAGTAACAAAGTTTATTTAACTATAAGGCTACGATAAAATGACCATGTTAAAAATTTGTAAGTATATAAATACTTTGATTATATAAAATGTTAAATTGGGAAGTATTACATTCCAAAAATGCTATGATTCCTTAAGGTTACATTACCAAAATGCTATGATAATTTAAAGGAAGATTTCAAGTTTAATAAATTAAAGGAAATATTCAGTGATTTTGAAATTTGGGTTTTATTGAAATGATATATTATTGAATTGGTTTTGAAATGGAAATGATATATTTTTGAATTGGTTTTGAATAGATATGTTTTGGGTTTGAAAGTATGTATTAGTTTGAAATAAATGATATGATTTTGAAATGGTTTAAAGGATGTATTTTGATTTGAAACATAAACTATTTTTAAAAGTTATAACCACGGGTTATAATAACGATTGGTTGGCAAAGCGACCGGGATCGGATATGGACATACTCTCTGTCGATACCGAAAACCACTTTGACAACCGTGTACGCGGTGGAGATTCCAGAATGAAGTAGGATGGTGGCGACGTTCTTAAGGTATGTTACGTGGACCCAACTCCCGTGAGTTGGCATAAGGTGGCTAAAACAGGAGCGATCTCGGACCAGTGAGGTAGCACCTCTTCTCGGACACATTTCTTCGATATTATACTCTTACTTGTGATTGATTAGATGGCCATCCTCTGATTTGGGAGTGTTGTTCGAGGTGGAACGGTAGTGGCTGCTATGCGTATCCATCAGTCCGTGTGCGTAATTGGTATATCTACCCTGGCATTGCCTAGTTGTGCCGTGTCACCTACCATATCGAGCTTTACTACGATTATGATTTTAAGATCCGACCGCGTTAAGGTTCTCCATCCCCTTAACGCTATTTTCTACATGATTATACTTTACTTATTAGACATTATTATAATAGCGAATATTACTACATAGTAGATATTTTAACGGATCCTTAGAGGATGGGCGGTCCCAAGCATCTTCTAAGTTACTTGTACCTTTATTACAGTTCACTTGAGTTGGTTTACATTATATAAGTATATATTGTCCTGACTCGAGTGTTTTGTGTTTTGCTTTACGCTCGGGTCAGCCTGAGTATTCACAGATTTGGATTTCCACCTTCTGGAGATTTGAATCGCTGGAGATTATTTTCTAGTCTTGTTCTATCAACTTCGGTTCCGTTGTTCTATTCAGCCTGTACTTGGTTATTGTATTGAGACTTCTGCTGTACTTTATTTCTTATGTTGTATCTTATGTAACTCTGATATATTTTCATAGTAGCTTCATGAACTACTATTTCTTTTACTTCCGCTGCATTATTTTACTCTGTGTCTGTGATCTGTGATTATATTTATTTACTGTATATTCTGAGATTTGCCAAATTTTAATTACAACGCGGTATTTTGAGCAATTCAACTCCGGCATGAGTGTCTACCTATACACTTATAATGGATGCGAATGGTTGAAAATATCGGGTTGTTACATATATAAATAACACGCACATATAGGAGTCCATATAAAACAATGAATTCAAATAATGGTTAATTCCATCTCAAGATACCAAAAACATCATTAATATCAAGTCTTTGGACAGTAATATTAATTGTAAATGGTACGCTTGTTGTAGCGATCAAACATTGACAATAAATTATGTCAAACAATATGCAATCTTTGGACTAACATATTGCTCACATAAAATACCTTATAATTATCACACATTTATCGCCACAAGTATGCATGAAATTCGGCCAAATACCAATTCACCTTTGAGTTTGTTAATAAATGTATGAATTACATACACATAATTTTTTTGATATTTTAATTAAACTAATCTACATAAAGGTGATCACTTTGGTGATATTTTGTTTCAATTAATCTATTTAAATATTAGATATCCTTAAGAAAATCTGAAACCAAATTTGAATATAAATTCTTTTTTAAAAAAATGATCAGAAACAACTGTAGTAATACTTAAAAAAAATATTATGTTCAAACATGTTTATTCACAGTCTCATCTCCTATGCTGGTTCATCCTTTGTAGCTTTAGTTTGCATTCTTCAACTTGACTTTAATTGATAAGAAGAAAGTTGACTACCTACTTATTTTACTATATTTTACAGGTCACAAAAATTACATGTTTCCCAAAGGTTTGACGGTTGTTAGAACTTAGAACCCAAAACAATCTTTACCCATTGAACATCAGTAGATTGTTGTGCACTTTTGTTCACACTTGTTTAAGAAGTGTTAGCATAACTGTTGCAAAATTAGAAAACAAAAGTTGGGGTAACCTTAATGTATAAATGCATTGTGGTGTATATCAAGGATCTTGTCTACTGTCTAGTTATGCGTAGAGCAAAATTTCAAAGCATATAATCTGGCACGTACATTCAGAGGACTCTTATTTTAGAGGTAAGTAGGTTAAATCTTGAAAAAGAAATGCTATTTATTGGAATGTGACAGATTGACAGTGTTCTCTCGTTGGAAAAATAAAAATCGTAATTCATTATATAACATTGTCAAAAGAAATTGTATTTCAATGCATAACCGATTCTGTTTGCATGTATCACGTCTCTTCATTCATAACTGGTTTTATTTGAATTTTCCAATTAACTGTAGAACCGAGAGAAGTTTACAGAGAACAATTATAGCTAAGAAGATCATAACAGTACTACAGTAAATCCTCAAGAATCAATATAGGGTTGCTATAATACCACATTTTGATAAACAAATCTTAATTTAGCCCTAATCAATTCATGAGAAAACAAACAATAAATAACCAAAGATTAACGGAAGCATACCGGGGTCCATTGAATCGATTGTACAAAGGTTATGATCTTCCAAGAAAACAGTTTCTCTTTTGTTTTTAATTTCTCTCTGACGAGAAGAAGAGAAAAAAGAGACGTATTATATCTTGGGGACCACAACCATTTATATTAACTGGTAATAATCAGTTATTGGATATTTGCAATTTGACCCCTCATCAAATTGTAAATATCACTTATGGTTTCTGCACATTTACTCCATGACATTAATACCCTATATTAATTGTAATAACATCATACAATAAAACATATGTGCCTATAATAGGATTTTAATCCAACAAGTCTTGTTTGCAACAATTTTTTAGCAAAAAATGCACGGTAATTAGTTATTAAGAACCATCTTTTCATAAATTGATATTTTTAATCTATTAGTGCTCTATCAAATTTACTTTGTTATCAATTATTTTTATAGTTGGGCATTATTTCATAAGCTTTAAGGTAACAAAGCAAAGCATTTCATATAAGTGAATTTAAAGAGAAGGATAAACTTAATTACCAACTGAGTTAGCAGACTGAACACCAAGGTTGAGAGCTACAGTGTTAAAAATTAAACATGAAAAAATGTTCATGAAAATAACTATTAATGATAAGTAAATATGATTAAAAAAACAAAAAGGAGAGGAAATAACATGCTAAAATGAAAGATGCTTGTACAAATATATTAAATAACACACTTGTATGTAGATAATACAAACATTATTCATGCGTTTTCATAAAATACATTCATCTCCTACCGTAAAACGAAGATGTGTAGTACATAATGAATCCGCTGGAAAAACTCATGCACGGTTGCATGGCTAATAATGTACTTAAGAGTCTCAGTCTTAGTGTTCACGTTGTTTCTGTAGCCCTTTTATTATTAATTTGCAAATGCTTTCTATTGGAAGTTTTCTTTACTCTATTCTCATTATCCTTCTTCTGTCTATGTGATCTAATGTTTTGAAGACCGGACTCGGCCGTAGGTTCAACCGCGGCTAACCGTGAGCTGCTAGCACCGACGGCCGAGAGCGAAGTTGAATCGTAATCTTCATCGAGCCATGATTAAATCGGTCAAAACCCTAATACATTAAATAGGAGATGAATCATTAATGGCTTTATCAATTAATTTGGGGTTTCACACAAAAATCTTAGGGTTTTTGAGTTCAGTGGAAACCAAAGGAGGAGAAGAGGATGATAATCACAGATGGCATGCATATTTGCACTTGAAACCTTTAATTTTATTATTATTTTGTTGAGTTGATTTTGCAAATTACACCCTTTTTTCCATATAAATGCATATGGACTTTGTAAATCATCTCCATCAATGACCGTCGGTCTGACCGATTGAACCTTTTGAGCCTCCAACCTTGAAGCACCGTGGTTTCATTGTCGACCTGGTCTTCAAAACTGTGATGTGATCTATTAATTAAACTTTTTTTAGTAGTGTGTTTGAACTTCGATTATTGATTTAAACTTTCTTCGTGATTAGAAAAAGATTCAATATTCATACTTTGTTGTTCAACATCTGATGAGGTAAATACCAAGTTGTCTAAAATAACCTCATCACTCTAATCCTCATGGCCATGATTCTGTTCTTTTTTAGGAACCTTTGGTACTGTTGTACAAAACGATTTGAGCTAAAATGAAAGGTATGGCCATGTTATAAACTTACGAAATAGAAAATTATATTTCCAATTTCATGTGTGCTCTACATGATCAGTATCTAACTACTCTAATGGGATACATAACAACACAAGAAATCAATGCAATAGTTTTCGTGTTATTATTTCTAAACTGGAAAGAAGCCATTATATTAATTACTTTGAACTAATTTTTTTCATCATGATTTATTAATACCAACAAATATTGACCTTGAGGATCCAACCCATAACCTTTAATCTCGTAGTCTGAACTACCAAACAACTGATTCAACTAGGGGTGGGAATGGAAAATTTCCTTTCCAACCGAGACATTTTCCGTTTCTTCCGGTCCTTGACGGAACAATATTACATGTTTCGTATTCCGTACCGCTAAGCCCGGAATTCCATTTGGTGGAAACCAAAAGAAACAGAAGGAAATGTGGAATTCCAGTTTTCCAAGGTGAATCTTTTAGACGTAAAAAATGGAACAAGCATTAGTGCAACCGTGGATCAACATTGAATTGAACGTTAACAGAATACATGAATTCATAGACTAATCGTAAATCAAATTGATTTCGACAGAATTGAAATAAACAGCAAAATTAATAATAATTTAAACAAGCAACAAAACTAGTAACAAACAACAAACCATAAATCAAATTCATAATCTGTTTCATAAGGGAAGTATGAATACAAAACTAGTAATAATTTAAACTGAATTGAACTATGAACCAGTAATAACATAATACATTTTTAAGAGCAGGATGCAGCAAAGAGTTGTCTTCATTCCAGTATCATTAAAGATTCAAAAATGCAGCTAATTCCAGTACCGTTTATCCTTCCTTGCTAAGAGTTCTCTTCATCATGCTTCAATAACAAAATGATAAAGGAATATAAACACATCAAAATGACTATGAATGAGCATGCACAAACTTCAATATATGTGTTGCTATTGTCTAAAGAACTTGCATGCATGCTAGTTATACTATTATTATGGTCAAACAAGAGGTTAGAATATGATATTAAAATTTAATTCCATGTATGTCAAGCCATTTCTATTATATATGTTAGTTGTTGGTTTTTATTCAACTTATGATATATATGGACTTAATTTTTCTTTCCATTCATCCATAAATTCCATCTGACAATTGTGATATTTGTTTCCAAAACAAGATATTACCTCTATAAGTAGCAAGTTCAAAAATCATAACTTGCTACTTCAGCAATAAAGTCCGGCTGACAAAAGGGCACATAGCTCATAGGTTCAGAAATTATAACTATAAACAAAATGTTTCATAACTTTAACAACAAGTGAGTCATTACTTGTTTTGTACTACTAAAATCAAGTATCGTGTATGTTTTTTAGTTAATTATTAACTAGTGAGGATTGATGGAAATGAACACTTTTATTAATGTGTTTGGTTGAAACATATAATGCCATGGAATCCCTCCTTTGGTGATGCGCAAGAGCAACTGAGAAACATTCCTATTTGGGTTCATTTTTATAAAATACCATTAATAACGTGGACTTGAGTAAGGGAAATACCATTAATGGTTTTATTTTGCATAGTGTAACGGACATTTATGTATCATTATGTACAAACAAAGTATTTATAAACAACATGAATTTTCAAGATGGAATAATTCAAAAGAGGATAAAAAGCAAACACATACCTTGAATCATGTTGTTTTTTAGTTAACCTGGTCAAGCTAATAATATGAGCATGTAGCAGATTATTTGGGCATGAAGCTGATTATACAGATATATCATTTAGCTACTTACAGCATGTATGAGCGCCAAGCTGATTTTAACACTGCACTGATGTATATAGTCACTTCATTTTTTTTATGACAATGGTACATCCATTACCAAGGTGAAAAATGGAAGGAGAAAAAGTTAACGAAGTTTCTATATGTTCTTTTCTTACTAATTAAGAGAGCACACAAAAGCTCAAAGAAGCCAACTTGGACTTGTATGTGCACATGATAATGGTTTTATAATGCAGCTACTAAACTAAATGTAATGCACATTATACTGGTCTTATAATCCAGAAGCTTCGTTTACCCTACGATCACAAAACATTGGTCATAACCAATAACAAATAAAAGAAAACTGCAGTAAATGTTAGTATGAATAAAGCATATCCCACATTAACTTGCGGTTAGCTTTGATTCCAACGTACGGTAAATTTTTCATGTAACAAATTTACATGTATTTCCCTCAAGCTATAGAAACTGAAATCTGGCAAATACGCATCTAGTGCAAAACCCTTTTTTTTAGTTTGATTTGGTACTGATTGCTAAATAAACACATTCTCATGGGAAAAAGATTTGAAGTAAATAACAAGAAGGGACCAAAAATAAATACTAAATCTTCAACAGAAAAAAATCACAAGAAATACTGAAAATACCAATTTTGATGTCAGTTTTTCCTGTGTCATAATCAACTGTGAAAGAAGCATCAGTAACATGTAACCCTCTCTGCTTTATTCATTAACGTACTTACCATTTTAACCTACAAAACTCAACCAAATAAGAAAATACTATTCTTTGGACTTGAAAAAAAAACTAGTAAATTATGAAACTTAAACAAATTAACCAGTAAAGATTAAGAAACTAAAATATATTCTCAAACACTAATCATGAATTATGAAAACCAAGAGAGATCCTTGAAACAAGAAAATAAACGCAAATAATAGATTGTCATGGAAGAAAGAAAAGAAACGAGAGTGTAAAGACTGTGTCTTCTAATTTCTTTTCTTAATCCAAATGACAGTTGATCTTTCTCGCTTTTTCAAAGAAAACAATTACCATCAAACATAATAAATTCCATATGTTAACATATACGTACAAAAATGAGGGGAAAAAATGAAATTGAAGTTAGTGATGTACCTGAAAGGCTAATTTCTAATGGATGAATCAAGCAGTCAAGGTCAATTTGGGTTAGGGTTTTGTGGTTGAGAGGAGAAGAGAGGACTAGGGTTGGAGTTTTTTTGATGATGGTTGAATGAGGTAGTCGATTTGAGAATGTGCCTACAATTAAACTGACAATTAAACGGATTTGGCCCAACTAAGAAAGCCTCGGAAGGAAAAAGGAGTTTCGGTGGAAATTACGAAAAATTTCCAACTATTTCCGCTATTTATTAGAAGGAATTCCTTCCGAAATTATTTTTTTGGAAAAGACGGAAACCGGAAGTTTCAGAAATAGACGAAAGGAAATTGATGGAAAACCGGAAAATCGGAATAATACCCAGCCCTGGATTCAACCATGTTGGCGTTACTTTGAATTAATTTATATAGGGAGTTATGTATTATTGCTTTTTATGCACAACATACTATCAAATATTTATAGGAAACTTGAAGAATGTGAACCAACAGCTCAAGATAACTAGACAAAAGCAGATTTTGCTTTTGGCAGAAAAGCCAGGAAGACATTGGTGGGGACAGTACAAGGCATATGTTTATTCCTCCATGAAAATTCTCTATCATCAAAGATATTTTATAGTCATGCTAAAATTAAAATTTTCGATCTTCATGTATGCTTTCTTGTACTTTATAAACTTTTGATATCCAACAAGCTATAACTGTGAGTGCAAATTTAACATTTATTTGATTAGAAAAACATGGAACTTAGTATGGAAGGTCGGTCCTTCTTGTTCAAAAGTTCTCATCATGTCTAATATTGAAGGGTGAATGTGCATCAGAAGGGGGAGATGAAAAATTATAGGAAATTTGACAAGAAGCAGGGAGGTAGGGGGTGTAAAGAGAAGGAGGAGAAGTTTAGGATTAGTGAGATGATCAGAGGGTAGGGAGAAGGTAGCTAGAAAGATAATTAAAGGGGAAAGAAGTTCAGGCAAGAGTTGAAATGAGCAGGGAGAGATTTATGCAAGAAACCTGCAAAGAAAAGCGAACATGAAAAAGGATAAAGCTTTGTTATCATTAAACTGAATTCAAGTTCTTTACATACATGGTTTATATATACTTTTAAATACATGATTGATGCACTAGCTCGAATCCTCTATCTCAATATTTACGATCCCATGTTCCCAGTTCAATTCCAGTCCTACATCACAGATCCAATTGTTGATTGGATCCCACCATACTACTAAAATAATGAATTGATACAAAATGAGTGGCTGAGATCATTGTGTACATGCACAACATGCACACACATGAACATCGTGATACATGTCTTGGTCTTCCACTACTGAAGATGCAACCTACCTGTTATGCCACCGCACCACCTCTAACATTATCAACAACCACCTCTAACAATCTGGTGGCCAAACGTTGGTGAACTTGGCCGGAATAGGGATCTTTTTCAATTCTGCTACTTTTAACATATGCAATCACTGCCTGGTTGTTTTTGAACAGGGCACCATATTAAAGAAAATCAAAATCAAGTATTTAAACTAGCACGTAATCATCAATTTCCATAGCTAATCCTTGTACTCATATTTATAGAATTTTACATCTAGTCGACAACATTCCTCATATACATTTCTTCCATGCAAACAATACCTTGCTTAGATTGCACACTGAGATGATTCAAATTGTATTAATCACTACTAGAAATGGCAAAAATTGCAACGAACGTTTTCGGCAGCCGTCGACGGCTCTGTCATTAAATTTTTTGATGGCTTTCGACAGCCCTTTATTTTAAATATTTTAATTTAGTACATTATTCTACCTTATTAATTATAGAAATTTTAAATTTGTTTATATACTAATTTAATCCCTAAAAATCAAAGAAGATATTTTTATTCAATTATTCAATTTTAGTACGTCTTATGGTTAATTAAGTTAGTAATTTTGGTAATCTTTTGTTGTGTAATTTGATATTTAACTTTATTGAAAATTGAACTCAAACAATCAACCAATGTAACTTTCAATTTGTCCATTATACAACTTCGATGAAATTTATTATGCATAATAGTTTTATGAATTCAAATATATTTTTTAATCATTGTGTAATTAATTATGGATTTTTATATATATTTAACATTATAAATTCATATAAAAGGAAATGTTCGACAGAAAAGTAATTTTTTTTAAATCTTATGTCGATCAAACTATTTTGGACCTACTTCCAAAATATGATAAAAAGGTAAATAAATTTAGGGTGCAGATCGTTCTCAAATTTATAATCGTTAATCTACATTCGGACTAAAAAACTTTCGTTCAAAGGACAAACGGTCTCCAAACGAGACAAAATTCGGGTCATATATACTTTATAATGTATTTATCCAATTCATAATGCGAGAACCAAAAAAACAGAAGGAAACAAAATTAGACTCAAAATATATCATTTTTTAAGTAGTTGTGTATTTTGGAAATGCGAATCACGGATCTTAAGGCTGGTTTAACACTAGAGGTGGGTGAATAGTATTTAATTAAATTTATGTATCTTTTTGAAAAATTTTCAAATTAAATCCAAACAGATGCAATTCACAAACACAGAAACAATAACAGAATCAGACACATATGCAAATAGTAAATATAAACAGTAAAGGAAAGAACATACCGGAATTTTATACTGGTTCGGAGTTACCCTACATTCAGTCCCACACAATTTCTTGTGTAGATATCTTTTCAAATATAATGTCGATATTACAACTTCGATTTCAAGGCTACGATAATCCAAGCTTGGGACTTACTTTCCCAAAGATCTTGTTCATTTTGGTGGAAATCTTGTCCAACTTTTTACTAACGGATCTTTCCGTTGGTTTTCCATGATAATCTTTTGATTCTTGAGAAGTGTTTTCTTGGATGGATTGTTGGGAGTGATAGGGTATTCAATACTTTCCAATGATGTCTCTTCCTCCCCCTTTCCTTCTTCTTCAATCTCCATCTCCTCCCCTTCTTCCTCCTCCTCTTCTTCTTCTTCTTCTTCTTCTGTTTCTTCATGAGCTAACCTTTCATCCTTTTCGGTAAGTGTTCATATGGTTGAAACACAAGTGGAATTTTCATAAGAGAGATATTTGCATGGTTAAACACTTTTCGTAAAACAAACTCCTCTCTCTTATAATCAACTCCAAAATAGCTAAAATTCCAAGTAAGATAAATTCCATGATATAAAGTGTTTTCTCCTAAAGTAAATTTTTTGGAATGAAGTTCATCCAAAATTACTTGCACCCAATTAATGTCATAGTGCCCATGAATAGCAAAAAGAACCTTACAAACTTTTAAGGTCGGATGATTGAAATTTCCCGATCTTGGAGTTATGATATGTTGCAAAAGAAGGTTAACAATTCTTACTTTAGGATGGAGATTTCGATTTATAAATTCAAAGTTACCACCTCCTTCAAAAATGTGATGAAATGACCCTCGATCATGTTCATCAATTTGAAAATCCGAATGATTCATTCCCGTATACTTACAATCTAAAATATTTCCTGAAATCTCACTATTCAAAACAATTTGTGTTCCTTTAACACTACTCCAAACTTCCCTTTAATTACCATCATACAAACCATGATTCAAATTTTCATAAATCATTTTAACAAGATTAGGATAACAAACAAAATCATTTTGAGAGTCATCAATTAAACAAAGAATTTGATTCTCTTCGAAAAGAACATTGAGTTCATAAGAAGGAAAATCATTAAAGATAGCAAATTTTCCCGTATGGACTTTTCCAAAGTTTACATAGCTTATGTAAGCTTTGATAGCTTCCGGATCATTGTAGAGGAATTCTTTGATGGCATTGGACAGCCTAATGGTGGATTGGGTGCTTGAGGAAGCCATTTTTGTAGAGAGTAGAGAGCTTTAGAGTTTGAAAGAGAGTTTGAATTTTGAAATGAAAGTGAAAAGATAGGATAAAGTTAAAGAGATAAATAGATATTCAGTAGTTATATTCTCTGGTAAAGAGACACATTTTCAGAGCTTTGGAGTTGGAGAAAAGGTGGAGGGAAATTCAAAGTTTTGAATTCAAACTTGAATTTCAAATTTTTGGTAGGGATGTCGAGATAGGGGGTAGGGCCATGTCGACATGGGTCCAATAATACATGTGACTAATTTTTTCTATTTTTTTTAATATCTATATATATATATCATATAATATAATTTATATTTTATCTAAAATAATATAAAATATAATAACACTTTAATATTAATATTTAAAATAATATTAAAATAATATTATTTTAAAAATCAAAATTTTAAATTCAAACAACAAGCAATTTCAAAACATGCAAACAATCAAACATTCAAGCAAACAATTTCAACCAATTTAATTTAAATGCGTACCTATTTTAAGATCCATATTTCCGAGATCATCAGATTCGTGAATAGCTATAAAACACATAATTGAATTTTCCGTCTTCTAATCTTCATCACTGGAGGATGAGTCTGAATCGTTTAGTGTAGCAGTATATGCTCTCTTCCTATTCTTTGATGAATCATTGCTTGGAGGAAATTTCTGCTTATCCAGATGCGGACAATCTCTTTTTAAGTGGCCTGGCTCATCACAATTGTAGCATCTGACGTTGTTGAGAGTCTCATTATTATTTCCACAATTCTTATGATCATTTCTCTTGTAGTTGTTCATCTTTCTGTATTTTAGAAACTTTCTAAATTTTCTTGTCATCAAGGCTATTTCTTCATCGTCGTCACTGTTTGAGTCTGAACCATCTTTTATTGCATTGAACGCTATTGACTTCTTTTCTATGGCCTTGTTTTCTCTCCTCCCTTGCACTTGTACTTCAAACGACATCAAATTCCCAATCAATTCTTCAATTTTCAGAGTCCTAATATCTCTAGCCTCTTCAATTGCTAGAGTCTTATGATCCCATTCCGAAGTGAGTGAATTCAGAATTTTTCTAACTCGATCTTCTTCAGAGAAGTTCTTTTCTAATGCAATTAGTGAGTGCACAATGTCTTGAAACCGACTGTACATGTTTGAAATGGACTCATTTGGATTCATCTTAAATAATTAAAACTGATTGGTCAAGATGGATATTTTGGTCTGTTTAACTTTGTTTGTTCCTTCATGAGTAACTTGCAAAGTTTTCCAGATCTCATATGCAGACTTACAGACGGACACTCTATTTAACTCTTTCCTATCAAGTGAACAAAATATAATATTCATGGCTTTGGAATAGTTTTGAGCAACAGTTTTTTGCTCAGCGGCCCACTGTGCAAAATTTGTCGTGGGTTCAATGTGCTTAGTTTGTGTGATATTCCAAGTGTCTAATCCTATTAATTGTAAATAGATTTTCATCCTACATGCCCAATATGCATAGTTACTACCATTAAAAAGTGGTGGTCTGGAAGTAGACTGACCTTCTACAAATGAACTAGTGATAGTGTTGACATTACCAGTGTTGGCAGCCATTTGAAATTTTTTCAAAAATCAGATTATGAAAACTTTGAAAACCAATGCTCTGATACCAAATGTTGGAAATGCGGATCACGGATCTTAAGGCTGGTTTAACACTAGAGGGGGGTGAATAGTGTTTAATTAAATTTATGTATCGTTTTGAAATCTTTTCAAATTTAATCCAAACAGATGCAATTCACAAACACAGAAACAATCACAGAATCAGACACAGATGCAAATAGTAAATAAAAGCAGTAAAGGAAATACCACGCCGGAATTTTATACTGGTTCGAAGTTACCCTACATCCAGTCCCACACAATTTCTTTTGCAGATTTCTTTTCAAATATAATGTCGATATTACAACCTCGATTTCAAGGCGATGAGATACACCCTCCCGTCTTCAAGTCCAGGGAAAACTCGCTTGATTTAACCAGGCTACAAGATCACCTAATTGATTTACGGGCTACAATCACACCAAATTGATTTATGGGCCACAATCAAACCATTTCCAATATCACTTTGATAGGGAGAGACTCGATACACTTCGATCTTTCGATCTTTGATTACAAATGATCCTATAACTCTGAATAGCACTGAGATCTTTGAGAGAGAGTGGCAGAGAATCAAACTAGAGATGATCAAGTTTGATTCACTTAGGATTTCGACAAAGTTTTGTTAAAATATAAGAGATTATTTGAGTGGAGAAGGAGTGAAGAAATGAAAAAAACCGACTTAAAATTCATTGAAAACAACTGGTATTTATAAAAGAACAACAATCATGTCCATTCGTGAAAGGTTATGAATAGACACTTCATTTGAAAATTTGAAATTTGAATTTCTACGGCTACCATGTCGACTTGGGGGATGGGGTATGTCGATAGGGCCTGGTTAATTTTGTAATTTTTTTTAAAAGTGATTTTCTTTTTAAAACTTGTCAAAACAATTTCTGAAGTTTATAAACCATTTTGAATATAGTTTAAACTTATAAAAGAGATTTAAAAAGTAATCTTAAAAATATATAATCTATAATAAAATAGAAATATTAAAAACTAAGTATAGAATATTTTTTGAGATTTAAAGCTTATAATATTAAAACCAGAAGATAGTTTAAAAAGAAGAGATGATTTTGAAATCAAAATATAAAAGATAATAAAAATAGTTTAAGGCTAAAATATTTAAACTAAGAGGGATGACTTTTAAAAAGATAGTTTTTGGAAAAAATAGTCAAAATAAATCATTTTGAAAATTTTCGTGGATTCCATTCCACTAGAGAAGGTCGTGGGCATCATCCCACTAAAGAGGTTGTGGGTTCCATCCCACTATTAAAGTGAGAAGGTGGATTCCATTCAACAATTAAAATCCGAATAAAGATTTTAGTGCTATTATGAAGTTTTAACATAAATCTTGACACTATTACTTATCTTGATATCTTGAACTCTTGAAATCTTGAACTCTTGATACTCATGAGTCTTTAGTCTTGATTTCTTCAATCTTGAATTTATCAGCCTTGAATCTTTATAATGTACAGTCTTCATTCTCAGTATCTTCATATATATCATGCATTTACATATATATATATATATATATCTAGAAAATAATATTAGTATTTATATTTTATAACAAGTCCTAAGGTTGTTGTCATCAAAACCATCATCTCAGGAACTAACAATCTCCCATTTTTTGATGATGAAAACCTTTGTTTATAAAATATACTCCACAAACTTCGATTCTACTCTGACTCCCCCTTATTTCAACAACTCCCCCTTAATCTACTAACTCCCCCTTAATATAAGCCTATTAACCTATTTTAAAATTGTCCCCCTTTGTCATCAACAAAAACTAATCCTAAACTACATAACTCCCCCTAAATCTTATACTATAGCACTATATTGGATAATAATACAGTATAGTAGAATAAATGAGACAGATAATAATATGAGTAAAATATAGTAAGGTAAATGTGAGGGATATGAAAATTTCAAACATAATCAATCGATACATTTATCAAACCACACCAATTCAATCATATATAACATACCATGTTCAAATCAATTCAAACAATTCAAATCAAGTCAAAATCAAACCAAATAGTTTAAACCACATCAAACCAAATCAAATCAAAGTAAATCAAACCATACAAGTCAAATCAAACATTTCTTGGAACTTCAACCCATCCTTCTTCACCGAAGATAGGATCTTCCTTTATAGCATCCCATTCTTCATTATTCTTGTTCAAAGTTCCTACTGGATTCGCTTCGAGTTCTTCTTTGTTGAGGGTTGAAATCATCCATCGAATGGCATCGAAGTACCTTTCTTGTTCCTTCATTATCTGCATTTGGCTTAATTCTAAGTGACGTTGATTGCGAAGGATAAAAGTAAGTATGTTCTTGAAAGATTTGAGAGTTTCTTCAAGATTCTCACTTAGATTACGAATAAGAGAGGCCATTATTTGATTACTTGTGCCTAATTAATGTCATAGTGCCTATAAATTGCAAAAAGAACCTTACAAACTTTTAGGGTCAGACGATTGAAATTTCCCGATCTTGGAGTTATGGTATGTTGCAAAAGAAGGTTAACAATTCTTGCTTTAGGTTGGAAATTTCGATTTATAAATTCAAAGTTATCATCTCCTTCAAAAATGTGATGAAATGTCTCTCGATCATGTTCATCAATTTGAAAATCCGAATAATTCATTCCCGTATACTTACAACCTAAAATATTTCCCAAAATATCACTATTCAAAACAATTTGTGCTCCTTTAACACTACTACAAACTTCCCTTTCATTACCATCATAAAAACCATGATTCAAATTTGCATAAAACATTTTAACAAGATTAGGATAACAAACAAAAACATTTTGAGAATCATCAACTAAACTGAGAATTTGATTCTCTTCGAAAAGGACATTTAGTTCATAAGAAGGAAAATCGTTAAAGATAGCAAATTTTCCCATATTGACTTTTCAAAAGTTTACATAACTTATGTAAGCTTTGATAGCTTCCGTATCATTGTAGAGGAATTCTTTGATGGTTTTGGACAGCCTAATGGTGGATGGGATGCTTGAGGAAGCCATTTTTGAAGAGATTAGAGAGCTTGAGAGTTTGAAATTCAAGTTTGAATTTTGAAATGAAAGTGAAAAGATAGGATAAAGTTAAAGAGATAAATAGATACTCAATAGTTATATTCTCTGGTCAAGAGACACATTTTCAGAGCTTTGGAGTTGGTGAAAAGGTGGAGGGAAATTCAAAGTTTTGAATTCAAACTTGAATTTCAAATTTCTGGTAGGGATGTTGACATATGGTGTAGGGCCATGTCGACATGGGTCCTATAATACATGTGACTAATTTTTTCTATTTTGTTTAATATATATATATATATCCTATAATCTAATTTATATTTTATGTAAAATAATATAAAAAATAATACATTTTAATATTAATATTTTAATATTTAAAATATGAATAAAATAATATTATTTTAAAAATCAAAATTTTAAATTCAAACAACAAGCAATTTCAAAACATGCAAACAATCAAACATCAAACATTCAAACATTCAAGCAAACAATTTCAACCAATATAATTTAAATGTGTACCTATTTTTAGGTCCATATTTCCGAGATCATCAGATTCGTGAATAGCTGTAAAGCACAAATTTAAATTTTTCGTCTTCTGATCTTCATCACTGGAGGATGAGTCTGAATCGTCTACTGTAGCAGTATGCTCTCTTCATTTTCTTTGATGAATCATTGTTTGGAGGAAATTTCTGCTTATCCGGATGTAGATAATCTATTTTTAAGTGGCCTGGCTCATAACAATTGTAGCATCTGACGTTGTTGAGAGTCTCATTATTATTTCCAGAATTCTTGTGATTATTTCTCTTGTAGTTGTTCACCTTTCTGTGTTTCAGAAACTTTCTAAAATTTCTTGTCATCAAGGCTATTTCTTCATCGTCGTCACTGTTTGAGTCTGAACCATCTGTTATTGCATTGAACGCTATTGACTTCTTTTCTGTGGCCTTGCTTTCTCTTCTCCCTTGCACTTGTACTTCAGACGACATCAAATTCCCAATCAATTCTTCAATTTTCATAGTACTAATATCATTACCCTCTTCAATTGCTAGAGTCTTCTGATCCCATTTCGAAGTGAGTGAATTCAGAATTTTTCTAACTTGATCTTCTTCAGTGAAGTTCTTTCCTAATGCAATTAGTGAGTGCACAATGTCTTGAAACCGACTACATGCCCAATATGCATAGTTACTACCATTAAAAAGTGGTAGTCTGGCAGTAGACTGACCTTCTTCAAATGAACTAGTGATAGTGTTGTCATTACCAGTGTTGGCAGCCATTTGAAATTTTTTCAAAAATCAGATTATGAAAAGTTTGAAAACCAATGCTCTGATACCAAATGTTGAAAATGCGGATCATGGATCTTAAGGCTGGTTTAACACTAGAGGGGGTTGAATAGTGTTTAATTAAATTTATGTATCTTTTTGAAATCTTTTGATATTTAATCCAAACAGATGCAATTCACAAAAACAGAAACAATCACAGAATCAGACACAGATGCAAATAGTAAATAAAAGCAGAAAAGGAAAGAACACACCAGAATTTTATACTGGTTCGGAATTACCCTACATCCAGTCCCACACAATTTCTTGTTCATATTTCTTTTCAAATATAATGTCGATATTACAACCTCGATTTCTAGGCTACGAGATACACCCTCCCGTCCTCGAGTCTAGGGAAAACTCTCTTGATTTAACCAGGCTACAAGATCACCTAAATGATTTACAGGCTACAATCACACCCAATTGATTTACGGGCCACAATCACACCATTTCCAATATCACTTTGATAGGGAGAGACTCGATACACTTCGATCTTTCGTTCTTTGATTACAAATGATCCTATAAATCTGAATAGCACCGAGAGCTTTGGGAGAGAGTGGCAGAGAATCAAACTAGAGATGATCAACTTTGGTTCACTTAGGATTTCGATAGAGTTTTGTTAAAATATAAGAGAATATTTGAGTGGAGAAGAAGGAGTGAAGAAATGAAGAAAAACTGTCTTAAAATTCATTGAAAACAACTGGTATTTATAGAAGAACAACAGTCATGTCCATTCTTGAAAGGTTATGATGAATAGACACTTCATTTGAAAATTTGAAATTTGAATTTCTACGGCTACCGTGTCGACATGGGGGGATGGGGTATGTCGACATGCCATGGTTAATTTTGAGAATTGACTTTTGTTTTTAAAAGAGATTTTCTTTTTAAAACTTATCAAAACAATTTCTGACGTTTATAACCATTTTGAATATAGTTTAAAATTATAAAAGAGATTTAAAAAGTAATCTAAAAAATATATAATCTATAATATAAAAGTAATATTAAAAACTATGTATAGAATATATTTTTGAGATTTAAAGCTTATAATATTAAAACCAGAAATAGTTTAAAAACAAGAGAAGATTTTGAAATCAAAATATAAAAGATAGTAAAAATAATTTAAGGCTAAAATATTTAAACCGAGAGAGATGACTTTTAAAAGGATAGTTTTTGGAAAAATATTTAAAATAAATCATTTTGAAAATTTCGTGGATTTCATTCCACTAGAGAAGGTCGTGGGTTTCATCCCACTAAAGAGGTCGTGGGTTCCATCCAACTATTAATGTGAGAAGGCAGATTCCATTCAACAATTAAAATCCAAATAAAGATTTTAGTGCTATTATGAAGTTTTAACATAAATCTAGACACTATTACTTATCTTGATATCTTGAACTCTTGAACTCTTGAAATCTTGATACTCATGAGTCTTCAGTCTTGATTTCTTCAATCTTGAATTCGTTAGTCTTGAATCTTTATATAGTACAGCCTTCATTCTCAATATCTGCATATATATCCTGCATATACATATATATATCTAGACAAGAATATTAGTATTTATATTTTATAACAAGTTCTACTGTGACGACCCGGAATTTTTGGACATTTGAAATTGGAATATTTAATTGATTTTAAATATTTAAAAGTTAATTATTAACTTGAATTTGAAATATCGCTAATTATGGGATAATTTTGTTACTGGATTTAATAATTGGAAATTGGGTAAAATAGTGAATCATGATTTTCAAGCTTGTTAAAAATAATTTGAAGGTTTATAAAACTTATAATGATGATACTGAAGATAATAGAAGTGTTAAAATTGAATTTATAGATGATTTGTTCAGTTTTAAAAATATATCGTTTAAATTGATATTTAAAAATAGCCTTCCGAGGCATAGTCTCGGAATTCGACGAAACTAGTTCCATTGGATCCGTAATAGTGTATTATTATCGGATTTCAAGTTTCGTAGTGTTTCGATTTGTCGTGTGATCGTACGATAGGTAAACGCGCTGAAATCTCTATCGAAAATTTAATATAATATTTGGGTCCAAAAGCTATCTTCTCCATACGATCGAATTAGGACTCGAAACCTTTTCAATTGTGTTTGAAATAGGGGTTTAACATTATAAACGCCTAGCGGCACGCCTCGATAGGAGGTTGAGATTTTGAGTTGCGATTTCGAGGCGATTTAAAATTTAAATTTTAATAATTTACAAATGGTTTGACTGGTCAATTAACCTTCACATCAGGACTTTTCCATATCACTATAGCTTGGGAATGCCTATACGTAAGAATTTTACACGTCTCCTACCTTCCCAAGCACATGTATTTTCTTGTTCCCCTTCTACCTCTTTAAAAATAAGAAAATAAAATAAAACAGTAAGCTAAAAAAATCAAAATCGCAAGAAATGGTGACCGAAACATACAAAACCGATTGTGTCTCTCTTCTCATCTCTCATTCTTGGCCGAGCTCTCTTCATTTTCGAAATCAATTCACTTAAACTCACGCAATCGAATTCAATCGCGAGTGGTTCCTGGTGAGCTATCTTCGTTGTTCGCACTTGAAATAGAGAAGGAGGGAACGTGACCTAATCGCGATCGACTATGGGTCTTTCGATGGCGAGCACGGCAGGGGAAGGGCTCGTGGATGCAAGCGGCTCCTCGAATCGCATGCGTGTGCGACTGGCTTGTCTAAAATCATAGGGACGCGGCAGATGTCAAGCCATCACGAGGCTTGGAGGGGGAGAAGGTGCTCTCGACTTCGCTCTGATCTGAAGCACTCGAAGGTTGTCTCGAGACGTCGATAACACGGTGGTTTGAAGATTCGTGTAGGCGAGGTCGTTGCCGAGTGTGTTAGCAGAGAGGTCTAAAATCATGGAGAATCAAGTCAAGATGGATCGGGTAGCAACCAAATTAAAGGTGAGTTAATCTCACTCTTTCGGAACACTATTAAATTTAAATAGTTAAATTTAAATTATTGGTTGATTGTTTGAATTGTCTGGATGTGATATTATATATAATAGTATATATATATATATATATTGGAGTGATTGATTCCCGCATTATATAGTGGATGGAACCCTATGCGCCCCGCATAATAGCAGATGACCCTATATACCGCGATATTCCACCTCGAAGTGGAATTGGTATTTATATTGTGCTAACATATGTGGATGCAGGGAAACAGGTTGGAGGGATCCAATTGGATTCTTCAAAATGTTGGAATTTATTTTCATATTCGGTGATATGTTTTATTTGATAATTTATGATAGATTATATTGGAATTGATGTTATTGATTGCTATGGTTGGCTGAATATATTTGGGGATTTTAAGATATCAAATATATGGATGTGGGATTTTTTTTAAAGGAAAATATAAAATGGGAGTTTTGAAATAAAGATTGAAATTGATGTTTCAGATTTAAATAAGGATTTTAAATCTTAATAAAGGGTGAATTTGGTGTTAATGGATTTTGGAATTGATTTTGGATAAATCGAGAAATGAATTTTAAAGGGAATTTAACTCAGGAAATCGATTTGAAATCGATTAAGTGTTTTTGGAAACTGTGATTTAAAGGAAATGAGAAATGAGGATTTGTAAACTGGGTTTATAAATAAAGTGAAATATTTATCAGTGGATAAATTTTGAATTATAAATTCACAGTGGGAATTTATAAGGAGATGGAAATTGTGTTTTTAAAAATGAAAATAGTTTGGCTTAAGTTTTATTTGGAAAATTAGTATAGAATTTCATAACTATTGCTTTAAATTTAGAAGTATTTAAAGTAGCTTTAGTTTAAAATGATAAAGTATATAATTTTGGGTAAAGTGATTTAAATCTATTAAAATTTGATTTTTATAAGACTTGGCGTTTTCAGTGGGAATACAATAATTGGCCGAATTGATTGTTTATTTGATAGTTAAATAACCGACTATCAGGTTTGGACTCAATAAGAATTTGGAAATATATAGGAAGAATACGGGAATTATATGGTACAGTTACCGTTCGAGGTGCTATATTGTACGTATAAACTCTTTCGTTCTTCTAGGACGTTATAAGGAAATCCATCCATTAATGGTTACGAGGTAATCTCCGATCTTATTCTCGTCTGTTTATTTCCTAAAGAACCGAGGTTGAGTTTACCGAGAAATAGCGAATGTTGTTTCGAAGAGACTGGGATCGGATTTGTAATCCGAAAACCACTTCGATCCAACGAGTACGTTTTCGTGAGGAAGACAAGAGCTTGGAGTCGATGATGGAGCAGTAAAGTGCCAGGGCTAATCGCTACTAAGAGTGATTCCAAAATGGATGTAGTAGGAGTAGAACCTTCGGTTCCATTCGGACATGGAACGGACTTGTATGGATGAATGATTTCAGAACATTGTCAGGAGGACGATGAGTATTATAAGTGAATGTGTGTGCTAAAAAGGTAACGCATAGCCTCGAGCCTCATCAATCGGGAATGGCTAAAACAGGGGAGGTGCACGCAAGGCTAAGTGGCTAGCAACCAATTAGGGTAAGGTCACCATGTCTAGATGTTCCTTTTTATTCGTCTTAGTGGGCGGTTGCTGATCCCAACCGCGGGGTGATCTTATTCGGACTATCCAGTAAGGGGTAGCTCCGGTCTTGTGTAGCAGGGGATAAGGGTGGATCCTCAGTACGGTGATCTAGACCACGTACTGTGACAGGCGGTACCCCAGTAGCCCTGCCATTGATGGAAATCCATTCTCCCTACGTGCTTTTACGGTTTTGATTGTAGAGCCTAGTATTGCTGGAATTTAATAATGTAACAATTTCGGCTATTTGAATAAGTATTTGTACTTAGACAATATTATAATATTAGAGGATTTTATAAGAAATGTTTTGGTTATCGTAAGGTAAAAACCCGACATATTTATTTGTGGCGTGGTCTTACGAGATACCTTTGATTTCAAAGGATTTTGAAAACTTTAAAAATCCAATTGAGTGTATTTCTGTAAATTTATATTTCTGTTGTGTAGTGAAAGCTGTATATTCAGCTTTGGGAGGACAAGATATTATAACTGTCCTGAATTGTGTTGTTGATTTGTATTCTACTCTGATGATGTAATGTATAAACAGATATAGTTCTTTTTGTTTAAAGATCAGTCATTTATCTATTATATATTGTTCCGCTGCGATTGTGAGATTCTGATGTTGTTTTCTATTCTTCTTCTACCTCCTTCTTCTTTCACCCTAATGATTCAGTTTTCCGGCATCCGATTATTCGGCATTTGATACAGTGAACGTATTGATGTCGATTTTCGGGCGTCGAAAAATCGGGTCGTTACACCTACGGTTGTTGTCATCAAAACCATCATCTTAGGAACTAACAATCTCCTCCTTTTTGATGATGACAACCTTTGTTTATTAAATATACTCCACGAACTTCAATTCTACTCCGACACCCCCTTATTCCAACAACTCCCCCTTAATATAAGCCTATTAACCTATTTTAAAATTCTCCCCCTTTGTCATCAACAAAAACTAATCCAAAACTACATAACGCCCCCTAAATCTTATACTATAGCACTATATTGGATAATAATACAGTATAGTAGAATAAATGAGACAAATAATAATATGAGTAAAATATAGTAAGGTAAATGTGAGGGATATGAAAATTTCAAACATAATCAATCGATACATTTATCAAACCACACCATTTCAATCATATATAACATACCATGTTCAAATCAATTCAAACAATTCAAATCAAGTCAAAATCAAACCAAATAGTTTAAAACACATCAAACCAAATCAAATCAAAGTAAATCAAACCATACAAGTCAAATCAAACATTTCTTGGAACTTCAACCCATCCTTCTTCACCGAAGATAGGATCTTCCTTTATAGCATCCCATTCTTCATTATTCTTGTTCAGAGTTCCTGCTGGATTCGCTTCGAGTTCTTCTTTGTTGAGGGTTGAAATCATCCATCGAATGGCATCAAAGTGCCTTTCTTGTTCCTTCATTATCTGCATTTGGCTTAATTCTATGTGACGTTGATTGCGAAGGATAAAAGTAAGTATGTTCTTGAAAGATTTGAGAGTTTCTTCAAGATTCTCACTTAGATTACGAATAAGAGAGGCCATTATTTGATAAAATATGAAGAAATTCAATAGAAAATAAGGAGAGTTTGAAAGTATGCATTTTTCTAGAAGAAACAAGTATTTATAGGGTTAGAAAGTCGTTTGAAATGAATAGGCATAAGGTAGTTATGTCAATTTCAATTTCAAAACAAAAATTACTTTTTGGCCGTTACATGTCGACATGGGGGATAGGGGGATGTCGACATGTCCCTGTTTATTTTGGCAATTTGCTTTGTTTCTTTATATTATGTACAAGTCTATATATATAAACTTATATAATATAATAACAAGTATTCCAGAGATATTTTAGAGCTAATAAACAGAAAATAAAGGATTTTCATTGATAAATTTTAGTTAACATCACATAAACAATACATAACATTAACTAATCAAAAGATACAAACTAATACAACATGAAATGTATCTAGTATTAGTTAGAGGATGATGAAGATGAAGATAATCCAAGCTTGCGACTCACTTTCCCAAAGATCTTGTTCATTTTGGTGGAAATCTTGTCCAACTTTTTACTAACAGATCTTTTGAGAATCTGTTGGTTTTCCACAATAATCTTTTGATTCTTGAGAAGTGTTTTCTTGGATGGATTGTTGGGAGTGATAGGGTATTCAATACTTTCCAGTGATGTCTCTTCCTCCTCCTTTCCTTTTTCTTCAATCTCCATCTCCTCCCCTTCTTCCTCCTCCTCTTTTCTTCTTCCGTTTCTTCATGAGCCAACCTTTCATCCTTTTTGGTAAGTGTTTCATATGGTTGAAACACAAGCGGAATTTTCATAAGAGAGATATTTGCATGGTTAAACAATTTTCGAGAAACAAACTCCTCTCTCTTATAATCAACTCCAAAATAGTTAAAAATCCGAGTAAGATAAATTCCATGATACAAAATGTTTTCTCTTAAAGTAAATTTTTTGGGACGAGGTTCATCCAAAATTACTTGCGCCCAATTAATGTCATGGTGCCCATAAATAGCAAAAAGAACCTTACAAACTTTTAAGGTCGGGTGATTGAAATTTTCCGATCATGGAGTTATGGTATGTTGCAAAAGAAGGTTAACAATTCTTGTTTTAGGACGGAAATTTCAATTTATAAATTCAAAGTTATCATCTCCTTCAAAAATGTGATGAAATGTCTCTCGATCATGTTCATCAATTTGAAAATTTGAAAGATTCATTCCCGTATACTTACAACCTAAAATATTCCCAAAATCTCACTATTCAAAACAATTTGTGTTCCTTTAACACTACTACAAACTTCCCTTTCATTACCATCATAAAAACCATGATTCAAATTTGCATAAAACATTTTTAACAAGATTAGGATAACAAACAAAATCATTTTGAGAATCATCAACTAAACTGAGAATTTGATTCTCTTCGAAAAGAACATTTAGTTCATAAGAAGGAAAATCATTAAAGATAGAAAATTTTCCCATATTGACTTTTCAAAAGTTTACATAACTTATGTAAGCTTTGATAGCTTCCGGATCATTGTAGAGGAATTCTTTGATGGTTTTGGACAGCCTAATGGTGGATGGGGTGCTTGAGGAAGCCATTTTTGAAGAGATTAGAGAGCTTGAGAGTTTGAAATTCAAGTTTGAATTTTGAAATGAAAGTGAAAAGATAGGATAAAGTTAAAGAGATAAATAGATACTCAATAGTTATATTCTCTGGTCAAGAGACACATTTTCAGAGCTTTGGAGTTGGTGAAAAGGTGGAGGGAAATTCAAAGTTTTGAATTCAAACTTGAATTTCAAATTTCTGGTAGGATGTCGACATAGGGGGTAGGGCCATGTCGACATGGGTCCTATAATACATGTGACTAATTTTTTCTATTTTGTTTTATATATATATATATATATATATATCCTATAATCTAATTTACATTTTATCTGAAGTAATATAAAATATAATAACACTTTAATATTAATATTTAAATATTTAAAATATGAACAAAATAATATTATTTTAAAAACCAAAATTTTAAATTCAAACAACAAGCAATTTCAAAACATGCAAACAATCAAACATCAAACATTCAAACATTCAAGCAAACAATTTCAACCAATATAATTTAAATGCGTACCTATTTTTAGATCCATATTTCCGAGATCATCAGATTCGTGAATAGCTTTTAAGCACATATTTAAATTTTCCGTCTTCTGGTCTTCATCACTGGAGGATGAGTCTGAATCGTCTAATGTAGCAATATGCTCTCTTCCTTTTCTTTGATGAATCATTGCTTGGAGGATATTTCTGCTTATCCGGATGCAGACAATCTCTTTTTAAGTAGCCTGGCTCATCATAATTGTAGCATCTGACATTGTTGAGAGTCTCATTATTATTTCCAGAATTCTTGTGATCATTTCTCTTGTAGTTTTTCACCTTTCTGTATTTCAGATACTTTCTAAAATTTCTTGTCATCAAGGCTATTTCTTCATCGTCGTCACTGTTTGAGTCTGACCATTTGTTATTGCATTGAACGCTATTGACTTCTTTTCTGTGGCCTTGCTTTCTCTTCTCCCTTGCACTTGTACTTCAAACGACATCAAATTCCCAATCCATTCTTCAATTTTCAGAGTACTAATATCATCAGCCTCTTCAATTGTTAGAGTCGTCTAATCCCATTCCGAAGTGAGTGAATTCAGAAATTTTCTAACTTGATCTTCTTCAAAGAAGTTCTTTCCTAATGCAATTAGTGAGTGCACAATGTCTTGAAACCGACTGTACATGTCTGAAATGGACTCATTTGGATTCATCTTAAATAATTAAAACTGATTGGTCAAGATGGATATTTTGGTATGTTTAACTTTGCTTGTTCCTTCATGAGTAACTTGCAAAGCTTTCTAGATCTCATATGGAGACTTATAGGCAGACACTCTATTAAACTCATTCCTATCAAGTGAACAGAATATAATATTCATGGCTTTGGAATTGTTTTGAGCAACATTTTTTTTCTCAACGGTCCACTGTGCAAAATTTGTCGTGGGTTCAATGTGCTTAGTTTGTTTGATTTTCCAAGTGTCTAATTCTATTTATTGTAAATAGATTTTCATCCTACATGCCCAATATGCATAGTTACTACCATTAAAAAGTGGTGGTCTGGCAGTAGACTGACCTTCTACAAATGAACTAGTGATAGTGTTGACATTACCAGTGTTGGCAGCCATTTGAAATTCTTTCAAAAATCAGATTTTGAAAACTTTGAAAACCAATGCTCTGATACAAAATGTTGAAAATGCGGATCACGGATCTCTTAAGGCTGGTTTAACACTAGAGGGGCGTGAATAGTGTTTAATTAAATTTATGTATCTTTTTGAAATCTTTTGAAATTTAATCCAAACAGATGCAATTCACAAACACAAAATCAGACACATATGCAAATAGTAAAAAAAGCAGTAAAGGAAAGAACACACCGGAATTTTATACTGGTTCGGAGTTATCCTACATCCAGTCCCACACAATTTCTTGTGCATATTTCTTTTCAAATATAATGTCGATATTACAACCTCGATTTCAAGGCTACGAGATACACCCTCCTGTCCTCGATCCAGGGAAAACTCTCTTGATTTAACCAGGCTACAAGATCGCCTAATTGATTTACAGGCAACAATCACACCCAATTTATTTACGGGCCACAATCACACCGTTTCCAATATCACTTTCATAGAGAGAGACTCGATACACTTCGATCTTTGATTACAAATGATCATATAACTCTGAATAGCACTGAGATCTTTGAGAGAGAGTGGAAGAGAATTAAACTAGAGATGATCAAGTTTGATTCACTTAGGATTTCAGAATAGTTTTGTTAAAATATAAGAGAATATTTGAGTGGAGAAGAAGGAGTGAAGAAAACTGACTTAAAATTCATTGAAAACAACTGGTATTTATAGAAGAACAACAGTCATGTCCATTCGTGAAAGGTTATGATGAATAGATACTTCATTTGAAAATTTGAAATTTGAATTTCTACGGCTACCATGTCGACATGCCCTAGTTAATTTTGAAAATTGATTTTTGTTTTTAAAAGAGATTTTCTTTTTAAAACTTGTCAAAACAATTTTTGAAGTTTATAAACCATTTTGAATATAGTTTAAACTTGTAAAAGAGATTTAAAAAGTAATCTTAAAAATATATAATCTATAATATAAAAGTAATATTAAAAACTAAGTATAGAATATATTTTTGATATTTAAAGCTTATAATATTAAAACCAGTAGATAGTTTAAAAATAAGAGATGATTTTGAAATAAAAATATAAAGATAATAAAAATAGTTTAAGGCTAAAAAATTAAACCGAGAGAGACGACTTTTAAAAAATATAGTTTTTGGAAAAAATAGTTAAAATAAATCATTTGGAAAATTTTGTGGATTCCATTCCACTAGAGAAGGTCGTGGGTTCCATCCCACCAAAGAGGCCGTGGGTTCCATCCCACTATTAAAGCGAGAAGGTGGATTACATTCCCCAATTAAAATCCGAATAAAGATTTTAGTGCTATTATGAAGTTTTGACATAAATTTAAACACTATTACTTATCTTAATATTTTTAACTCTTGAACTCTTGATACTCATGAGTCTTCAGTCTTGATTTCTTCAGTCTTGAATTCGTCGATCTTGAATCTTTATATTGTACAGTCTTCATTCTCAGTATCTGCATATATATCCTGCATATAGTTATATACCTAGACAAGAATATTAGTATTTATATTTTATAACAAGTCCTAAGGTTGTTGTCATCAGAAACATCATCTCAGGAACTAACAGTGTAACTTAATATATATTATTAGCACAACTTCTACGAAAGTAATATGTTTGAAGCCTAAATTTTTTCTATCTATTTTTTTAAACCCAACCGTACGAATTGGAAAATATAGAGTATAAAGTATATTGTTTGAATTTCATCTCGTTTGAAGATCGTTTGACGTTCGAACAAAAGGTTTTAAGTCTAAATATCGACGTACGACTATTAATTTGAAAATAAAGATTGATACTTTAAACCAGTTTATTTTCTTTTCATATTTCAACCGTATTCCCAAAATAACTTGGATCGACATAAGATTCAACAAATTTATTTATTTTACCAAATATTTTATTTTATATTAATTTATTATGTTGAATACATTTAAATTCACATTTAATTATCAAATCGTTAAAAATGAATCGTGTAACATATAAAAATAACCTTTTGAATATTTAAGAACAAAAGTGAGTTATTGTAAAAAAATTAAAATTTTTATAACAAATAATTTTTTTATAACAAATTAAATTAAACTTATTTTAAATAGGGAGAAAATATAAATTAATAAATTTAACAGCCATCGAAAGCCGTCGTATTTATGCCGTTGATGGCCATCGGAAGCCGTTGGAAAATCACAAATATTGCTTCAGTCGAGCTCGTTTTCTTTCTCATTCTCACTTTCCTAAACCCTAAACCCAACTCCCAACCCTCCAATTCGATCCAAATCCACCCTAACTGTGGTAATCCGCCACAATCGATCACATTCTTCATCAACTTGGAATCTTCAAGTTTCTACGCATGCAATCCACTGAAAATTAGGTATATTCTTCTCCTAAACTAATTATTTCGAATTGTATTAAAAATAGTGTTAATTTGTGCTTAGATTTATCGATAATAGCCTATTGATTGGTTATAATTACATATTAGCGGATTTAGAAATGTTAATTAGAGTTATTAGTGTTTAAATCTGAAAATTAATATTTAATTAGGGCTAATTTGTGTTGATTAGTGTATGTGGTTATTAGTGTAACATAATTTAGTGTTAATCAACATATGTGTTAACTAAAATGTCGGCAAAAATAATTTATTTACATAATTCCTTTATTAGTTTATACCATTAATTATATATAAATTCAGTTTATGTGTATGTGATATGTGGTATTATAAACAAATTAGTGTGTAATGTAAAAATTTTATTAGTCAGTAATAAATTCAAATTGGTGTTAGCTAAAATGTGTAAAAAAACAATTTGTAATCACTTTTAACTGTTACAAATTCAAATAATGAATTAGTATATAATGCTAATATAAACAAATTAGTGTACAATGTACTTTATCTTTTAAATCCCTTAGTTTTTTTAGCGCCGTGTAACAAGTATTGTATATGATCGCTACATAGATATTCTTTTTTACTACAAAACGGACATCAATATTCAACTGATATAGTAATTGTCGGATTTGTCCCTATACTGGACAAGTTGCAAACACAATATAATAATTATATTTTGTAAATCATTTCATCTTAAACGGTTCATAAAATTTTGACAACATTCCTTTTTGTTCGTCGTGTATACGCATTTGTGTATGGTGTGGGGAATGAAGGGGAAGTGCTGCTGAAATTTTGTTGAATCGTTTAAAATGAAATGATTAGCAAAATGTAATTATTGTTTTTATAATGGGAAGTAGGATGACCGACCATCAAAATAAATATTAATAAAGTGAAAATATAATATAATATTCATAATTTGTTAAAACCAAAAACAAGATTTTATGAAAAAAGTAAAAAGAATAATATATTATATAATAACATTAAAATGTATAAATGAATTGCAAAATAAAATGTCAATCCAAATAAATCATAATTTTTTGAATCTTACTATACTTTTTTAAATTGTTATCATATTAATTGAATTAGAAAAAAAAATTACTTATTTTGTCGATCAGGAGAGCTGGATGTATCAACGAAAGGGAATGAAATGCTCAATAAAGAATTTTTATATTGGTGTACATGAATTTATTTACTTCGCTTTAGTAATAATGGAAACGATGAAGAAATTCATTGTCCTTGTAGTAACTGCAAATATTTAAAGTACTAAAAACCAGAAATGGTTATAGTATATTTATGTTGTCAAAACAGTTTCGTGCTAGATTACTATATGATGGATCATCATGGAGAACTTATTGCACCTAGTCTTGTAGTGTCAGATGAGGAGGTGGATAATGTCAATGTTACGGCGAATCCTGTAGAAGAAATGATTGAAGATGAAACACGATCAATGTTCCCCACTGTTCCAGTTGATGATGAAGATGTAAATGTCGAAGAATAACCGAATATTAAAGCAAAGAAAAACTATGATTTATTGGACGCTGCTAAGAAACCCTTTGGGATGATTATAAAAGCGGCATCTAATTATCAATAACTGTCGAATGCATTACTATCTAAATTCTTCATAGAAGCCAGATTTACAACAGTTGTACAGGCTGCAAAACAACATATGCCACCCAATAATTTATGTGCGAAAATCATTATGAAGTAAAAAAAAACTTATGTGTGCTTTCGGTTTATCGTACCAAAAGATAGATACATGTTTAAATTATTGCATGTTGTTTTGGAAATAGGACATTAATCTTAGGAAGTGTAGAATATGTAATGAGAAAAGATACAAAAAAGGAAGTTTCATACAAGAGAATGCATTACTTAGTCATCACTCATAGACTTCAAAGGTTATATGCATCTTCTATTACTACACCTTATATGAGATGGCATAGTGTGAGAAAACATGAAGAATGTATCTTAATACACCCAACTGATGGAGAAGCATGGAAATATTTTGATAAGAGTTATCCTACTTTTGCTGTAGAGAACCGTAATGTTCACTTGATTTGTGTACGGATGGATTCTTACCATTCTTTCAATTTGGTTCTAAATATTCATCTTGGCCTATTATCATTAGACCTTATAATTTACCTCATGGATGTGTATGAAAACTTCATATATGTTTTTCACTATTGACGTCCCTGGCCTTGATGATTCGAAACAAGGAATCGATGTTTACGTACAACCATTATTTGAAGAGTTGAAAACATTGTGTCGTGAAGGAGTTGAAGCATACAGCATTTCAAAAAAATAAGAACTTCCAAATATTTGCTTCTTTGTTATGGACTATTGGTGATTTTTTTCTTATGTAATGCTTTTAGGTTGGAGGATGAACGGTCGTCTAGCTTATCCTCATTACTTGGAAGAAATGAGTATTTTTTTACCGCATAGGAAGAAAATTTCATGGTTTGATTGTCATCGGTGTTTTCTCCATGTTAATCATATTTTTAGAAGAGGTGAAAAAACTTTATATCTAATAGAGTAGAGATTAGACAACCGCTAATGATTTCGTCAAGTGAACAAATATGAACTTGTAAAGGAATATCCAAAGATACATGAAACTGGAGTACAAATTGAAATTCCAGGTAAATCGACGGTTCATAATTAGTGCAAACAAAGTATATTTGGGAGTCACCTTATTGGAAATATCTCTTACTTTGTCATAATACTGACCTGATGCATAATGAGAAAAATGTGTCTGATAATGTGTTTAAGACAATTTTGATTGTTAAGGGGATGACTTAGGACGATGTGAAATCAAGACATAATATAGAAGAATTATGTAAGCATCCCAAGCTTTATATTAAGCCAAATGCACTAAAAAGCCCAAAGCATGCTGTGAGTTAGACAATAACCAAGTAAAACTTATGTTAAAGTGGTTGGAAGGATTAAGATTTCCTGATAGGGTTTCTTCTAATCTTCATAGATGTGTCGAATTTTTAAACAATAAGTCGAGTGGGATGAAAAGTCACAATTGCCACATAATAATGGAAATTTTGTTACCGTAGTTTTTATAGAACTGTTACCCATAAAATTTTGGACGGTTATAACGAAACTTAGTTTGTTTTTTTGAAGATCTTTATTCGACTATGTTAAAAGTTGAACGTCTACGTAAACTTGAAGTAGATATTCCTACACTGCTCTGCAAACTAGAGAAAATCTTTCCTCTAGGTTTCTTAATATAATGGAGCATTTACCCGTTCATCTTCCATCTGAAGCACATCTTCGAGGTCCTGTGCAATATGGATGGATGTATCCATTCAAGGGATAATAATATTGAGTATGTTTAATATTAATTCAATTACATAAGTAAATTTAATTTGAAATAATTTTGCAGTAGGTACTTAAACCATCTGAAGAAAAAGTTAGACAAAAAGCATGAGTTAAAGGTTTACGTTTGATGGAAGGAATATTTCAGACGAACAAGCTTATTAGGCAGATCTTGAGGAAAATAATGAAATAATAATAACCAACGATCATACTGATTTTGAGCCTCAAAACGATAAATCAAATGTTTTAGTAGAATCATTTGTGAGTACAGAGAATAACAATATAGAGTACGGGACCTAGTCTGAATCAGAAAATAACAAATGCTGATTATAATTGTATGTTTGGATGGAAGGTAACTTATGTGATTATCAATGTTACATGTTTTCTCATTAAAAACGATATGTTTTTTCATAATAAAATGATACACACTCGCATAATAAATAAAATGTCTATGGCAGATATTATGTGAAAGTCTATATGATCATTTTAAGTAATGCAACTTATACACACACACACACACAAACACACATGTCAGAGTGTATATTGCTGACTATATTAAGTAGAGAATAATAATTGGGTATAAATAAGGTAAATAATAAAAGCTAGCACACCAGATATTTTATACTGGTTCGGACCTCCCGTCCTACGTCTAGCCCGAAGCTCCCCTTCGGTATTTCTTTTAACCAACTAACCATCGCTTCGCCCGGAGGAATATGCTAATACAAAAGTATATCTCTTACAATCTTATGTTCCAAATAACACGGATTTTGACTGATAGTACAAATATTCCTATGATTACCTTTGAGTATGTGAATGTGAATGCTTTGGGTTGTACGAAGTGGTTTAACCAAAATTATATTTTAGTTGTGATAGATTGAGAGTATGTAGCAATGTATGCACAAGAGAGTAATGAGAAATCTGGAGAGAATATATTTAATTTATTCAATTCAATTTTTTGTCAATCTCAATCATTATAGTATTTATAGATTTAAAGAGATGCAGATGAGGAGTTGTTACTGCTAGATAATATCTATTCATTTTAATTGCTGCAACCTTTCGATGAAGTGTTGATTTCTATTCATTTAACATAGGTGTCTATTCGAATTTTTGCAGTTGTTCAAATGGAAGTTTTCTGTGGGTAAACTTCAGACATCTGTGGCTTTAGGAAATAATTTCTCGAGTATTGTCACAGACATCTGTGGTTTTTCCGTAGACATCTATGGACGGTAAATTCAGTTTTTCAATGCACTTTAGTGTATATGAATCATGTGTGCATATATACTCAAGGAGACCGTACAATGTTTTATCCAAGACTATTAACATACTAGAATAACCTTACTTAATCATAGCATGGTCCATAGGTCTTTGTTTGTCTTCGAGTCCCAATATCTTTGAGCATGCTTATCTCTCGTAGTATATACCTGTAATCTTGATAAGATGTATAATATATATGATTGTATAGTTGTTGTCATTAAAACCATAAAATAGAGGTTCTAACATTCTCCCCCTTTTTGATGATGACAGCTAAACAATCAAAACAGAAGAGATATTATAGTCATTCATAATTAAAAATAGAAAATGTTAGCATAAAGGGAATTTTATCTCCCCCTGTGTATATGCATATATTTCTCCCCCTTTATCATTTTCAAAACAGAAGAAAATATATTATGTATACATTAAATAAATATATAGTTATAGATATGTCATATATACAAGAATGAAATAATTGAAGGTAAATACGTACAAGCAAGGAAAAAAAATTATATTTTAAAAGGTAAGTAACAAAGTGCATTAAAAAGAAAGCATAAACACAAGTGACAAATAGAACAGTTAAAAATAGCAGAAAGAAATAAGCTAGTTGTACTGATCAGAGTAATAGAAAAATCCACCGTAATTCTCATAGTACTCCCAATGTGACGAAGGTTCTTGGTCATATGCTCCTGGCTAGTTAGTTTGATCGTGATATTCCTCATTTTCTTGAATTGAAAGTCCTTGGAAAGCCATGTAAGGTTGATGTTGAAATTGATGAGGGTCGAATAAGTACATATCATCACTATCTTCTTCCTCCTTTTTAGGTTTTTCTTGCTCAGTAGTCTTCCCTTTGTCGTAGGAAGTTCCTTCATGAGATGTTTGAGCATGGTAAATTGGTGTTTGAGTTCGAGGAGGGGGTGTAGGTGAAGGAGAAGATGACGATCGAGAGTATGATCTGCCACGTACGTTTCTCACTACTTTTCCTAAGGTGGAGACGACTTTTTCTAAAGTCTTTTCCATTTTAGTCATATGTGTTGAGAAGGATCGTTCCGAGCTAGTCATTTTACTGTTTAAAGCCCATTGGTTGGCCATGATTAACCTTTGATTTTTAAGTATTAAATCACGGATCGATTCATTTTGCATTGGTTCAGTACGAGCTTCTTGAATCTAAGAATCAGAATAGTATTCGGTAGCATGACTTGAGGAGGCTGGTTGCTGTGAAGGACGAGGTGAATAAGTATGTTGAGAAGCAAGAGTGGGTTGAGGACCATGATGCACTTATTGTTCTTGTTGCAAGGACCATTGTTCCAGGGAGATAATTGAGGTTGGTCATTGGGGAAGGTGCATTAAAGATAAAAATCTTATTTTGCTCTCTTTGATAGGGATTTCTTCAAAATGAGAGATATAAGAGGGTACCCCAAGAGCATGTAAGAGACGCATAATATATACAGCTTATATAATCGTGCGCCGGTGATGAGACCAAAAGCTTTTTATTTCGTCATGAATGAACTTAGGCCGATTTATTTTTATCCCACCAAAAATAGCATAAAGGCCTTTATAGTCGTGTCGTAGATTTGTTCATGACTTCCTGGGCATGGAATTATAGTATTGATAATCATATGGTTTAACAACCTAGCTTTTGGGCGTAAGTACACAAATTTCCACTATGGCATTCTATCTTCCCAAATTTGATGAGTTATTTCATCTCGCAGCAAATTTCTATGGTCTTGAACTTCTTTTAAATCGATTTCGGATGAAGAAAAATTAAATATACGACCAATGGTGTTTATGCTAACCTTTAAAACACATCTGTAAATACTCGTCCATAACTAACCATTGTCATTATGAGGAGTTCAAATATCACTACTACACAAATTGGCATAAAAAAGAAAGATTGCCAATTGATCAATTTGTACCTCGTTTTCGTCGAAATTGATTAAATCCCGACAGTCGGAGGCGACAATGAGTTCTTGAATGCCATTTCTGCCAAATTTGCATGATCTGTAGAATGGGTCGGAATGAAGCTTCTTTTGTTTAAGCTCGTCAAATCTCCTGTTAGCAATCGTGCTATTTCGAAGGCACTCTTGAATGAGGGCATCATTGACTAAGGGGTTTTGAGAAGAAGATGATTCACCTTTCTTGGATCGTTTACTAACAGGAGTTTTTTCCTTGGGAGCCATTAGTAAGCAATTTGAGATTTTAAGAAATTAGGGTTTGAGTGTAGATTGAGAATAGGTTGGTGAAAAGTTGAAAAAGGGTGTGTGTGTGTGTCTATATATATATATATATATATATATATATATATATATATATATATATAAATGGCTGTTGGTAAAGTAGAATCGGAGTAGCAACAGACGTCTATGGGAGTAGAATAGACGTCTGTTGTTGTAGAAATTTTTTTTATCCGAACATATGATAGACATCTGTGTGTTTTCACAGACGTTTGTGGTTTCAGGAAATAGTTTCCCGAAACTAGCGACAGACGTCTGTTGTTCCAGAAAATTGTTTTGCTGAAACCTTTAACAGATGTCTATGATATTGTCATAGATGTCCATGGTCTATTTTCTCAGAAATTATGCGTCAAAATGAAAATGTCAATCTTTATTTATTGTAATTTAAAGAGAATTTTTACATTGAACAATATATATTAAAAAATTACAAAAGAAACTTATTTATTGTTATAAGGATAAAATTATTTTGTGCTTAAGTATTCAAATTTCATTGTGTATAATTTATATAAGTTAAATAAATTTTTATTTTAGTTTACCAATTATTGTAAGAACATATTCCTAGATCTCGCCTTAATTTAATAATAGTTTGTTCGCTTAGTGGTTTGTTAAAAATACCAGCTATTTGGTTTTCGGTATTTACAAATTCTAGTGATATAATTCCTTTTTCCACATTATCTCTTATAAAATGGTGACGGATATCAAAATGTTTTGTTCGAGAATGGTTAATAGGATTTTTTGATAAATTTATGGCACTAGTATTATCACAATATATAGGAGAGTTTGCTATGATTTTACCAAAATCTAGAAGAGTTTGTTGCATACAGATTACTTGTGCACAAAGCCTCAAAGATGTATTCGGCTTCACATGTCAAGAGCGAAACACAGTTTTGTTTTTTACCAAACCACGAAACTAAAGACTGACCTATAAAATGACATGTGTCACTTGTGTTTTTTTATCTATTTTACAACCCCTAAAATTAGTATCACTATATGACACTAGTTCGAACGAGCTTCCTTTTGGGTAGAAAAGTCCGTACTCTTTAGTGTTTGTTAAATATCTTAAGATTCGTTTTACCGTCCAATGATGTGGTTCTTTGGGATGTGCTTGAAACCGAGCACATAAGCATACACTCATCATAATATCTGGTCTTCTAGATGTTAAGTATAGCAGAGATGCTATAATACTTTGGTATACTTTTTGGTCGAAATATTTTCCATTTACATCTTTATCCAAATGTAGAGTAGTACTCATCAGAGTCGGTTTACTTGAAATATTTTCCATTCCAAAACGTTTTAATAAATCTTGATAGTATTTTTCTTGATTTATAAAAAATTCATTTTCTAGTTGTCTTATTTGCAAACCCAAGAAATAGTTTAATTCACCTATATGTGGGATTTCAAATTCATCTTTTATTATGTTATAAAATTCAATACATAATTTTTCATCAGTGGATCCAAATATAATGTAGTCAATGTATATTTGTACGGCTAAATTATTATTATTTTCTTGTTTTATTAATAAAGTGGTGTCAACCTTACGAATTTGAAAATCAGAATTTTGTAAATGAGTTTTTAATCTTTCATACCGAGCATGATGTGCTTGTTTTAATCCATATAAGGCCCTTATAAATTTAAAAACATGATCGGGATATTTCTCATGAACAAATAGTGGAGGCTGTTTAACATACACCTTTTCTTTTACAATCCATTTAATAATGCACTTTTTATGTCCATTTGAAAAGTTTAAAATTATGAAGACATGCAAAAGCCAGTAATGTTTGTATTGCTTCGAGACGTGCTACAGGAGCAAATGTCTCGTCATAATCAATTCCTTCTTCTTGATAATATCTTTGAGCTACTAATCTTGCTTTGTTTCGAACAATATTTCTATTTTCATCTGCTTTATTTTTAAAAACCCATTTCATTCCAATTACAGATTGATCGTTTGGTCTCGGTACAAGTTCCCAAACATCATTTCTTTCAAATTGATTTAGTTCTTTTTGCATTGCAATAATCCAAAAATCATCTTTTGATGCTTCTTTATAATTTTTCGGTTTAAAATTTGATATAAATGCAACATGACTCATTTGATTTAACTGTTTTTTGTTGATAATCTTGTATTTAAATCACCGATGATATTATTAATAGGATAGTCTCTTAATATCCTAGATGGTGATGTTATCACATTATCATTATTGTTATTGACATTATTATTATTATTTTCATGTATAGGTATACTAGTTTTATTTATAAAACCTTCATCATCATTTTTATTATTCGTAATGTTTTCATCAAATGATACATGCAGACTTTCTTCTATAATGTTTGTTCATTTATTAAAAATTCTATATGCTTTACTTCGATCTGAATATCCAACAAATATTCCCTCATTAGGTTTAGAATCGAATTTTCCTAGAAAATCTTTTGTGTCTAAGATAAAACATTTTGATCCAAATACTCGAAAATATGATACTTTAGGTTTCTTTTTAAAAAATATTTCATAACATGTACTTTTAGTCATTGGTCTAAGTGTTACACGATTCAATACATAACATGCGTTAGCAACAGCTTCAGCCCAAAAACTTTTTGGTAGGTTACTACTATTGAGTAAGGTTCATGCACATTCTTGTAAAGTTCGATTTTTCCTATCTATAACACCATTTTGTTGGGGTGTTCATGAAAATGAGAAATTATGACTAATTCCCCTTTTGTTGCAAAAATTTGTAAATAGTTCATTTTTAAATTCGCCTCTATGATCACTTCGTATAATTTTAATTAATAAATTCATCAAATTTGTGATTCGTTTAGCAAAATATTTTGAACATTTCTAAAGTGTAACTTTTATGTTTTAAAAATAATGTCCATGTATATCCTAAAAAATAATCAACAATTACAAAAACATATTTGTTATGATTTATAGAGCATACTTGAGTCGGTCCGAATAATTCTAGATGAAGTAGTTCGAGAGATTTCTTTGCGGAGATTTCCTTTTTAGATTTAAAAGAACTTTTCTTTAATTTACCAAGTTGGCAGGCATCACACAGGTTTTTAACTTTGTAGGTGATCTTAGGTAATCCTCTAACTAATTCATTTTTAGCAAGTTTATTGATATTTTTAAAATTTATGTGACAAAAACGTTTATGCCATAACCATGGATCATCATGATTTTCTACTAAGCATAAATTAGTGTTGTTTTTTATATTCGTGCTTAAAACAATATGTTACGATTACTAAATCTTTCAAAAATTAGTTTTTTTATCTTAGTCAAAGATATTGCATTTGTTTTTCTCGAAATCAGTTTAAAATCCTTTATCACATAATTGACTGATACTTAATATGTTATGTTTCAAATTCTCTACCAGTAAAATATTAATAATAATAGGAGAATTAGAAATACCGATATTGATGACTTCTCCGCTGCCTATGACAAATCCTTTTGAATTATCTCCAAATGTCATAGAGCCACCATCGATATATGTTATATTGGAAAACATGTGAGCATTTCCAGTCATGTACTTGGAGCAACCACTATCAAGTATCCATTTATCTTTACTTTTTATTTTAATTTTGGGTACCTGCAAAATAAGAAATTTTTAATTGGTAACCACATTCTTTATTTAGGGTCCTATGTGTTAATGGAAGAAGGTAGCCATATTGTAATATCCCGGAAATTTTAACAATATCAATTTAATAATCTGTTAAATAATTAAATTGATATTGATGATCTTTGATAATAAAATTTGAATTTAATTTAATAATCTAATTAAATAAGTATCAAATATGTTATTTTCAAATAATAAGTATAATGTATTATTTTTATAAATATGAATGGATTTTAAAAGACTGTGGAATTATTAAATTGATAAGTAGTTATATAAGTGTATATATATATATAACTTAATGTTTAAATTGAATCTTAGAATTTAATTTGATTTGAATTTGAATTTAAAGTTTTGAAATTCAAAAGAATAAATATTTAAATTTATTTGGATTTAGAATATTTGTATAACTTTTATTTATAAATATAATTAGTTTGTTTGTTTAAAAAAGTGATTTATATATATATAGATAAGTATTTAAATAATAAGAAAAGGCATATTATTTACATTTAAAAATAAATATAAGTATGTAAAAAATTACTTAAAGGACATGTGTCTTTATCTAAAGCCTTGTCTTAACATGTGTAAATAAATGGTAAACTCTAGTGACAAGTGTCTTTTTATTTTTATTTTCTTTTTCTTTTATTTTTATAAAATCATAAATTTACTTATTTAAAACATTTGCATTTCTTCAATTCATTCTTTCTAATCTTCATTCTTTTTCAAAGCCAAGAGAAATCAGATTTTCTCTCTAATTCAAATCCTGTAATTCTCTTTTCCAAATCAACTCCTCTCAACCCTGAAATCTAATACCTCAATCCAATAACAAAAGCCTGAAAATCAATACCACTTCTCAACTTTTCCTCTAATCTAAATCAGTAATTATTCCTCAAACAAAGTTCAGCCTGCATGTTCTTTAGTCTGGAAGAAATTCTGGAATCATTCTAAAGCTAGTCTGCATCATCTTCAAAAATCTGTCTGCCTGCATTTTTCTAAAGTCTGGAAATTAGGCTACCTGCATGTAGAACCTGGGAACAAATGCAAATGTAAAACATCAGCATGCATGTAGGGTTAAGGAGCAATAGCATTTTTAAAGCAACATTCAAGTTTTTAAAGCATGGACAATTCTGTTTCAAAGATTCAAGGGTCAATAATCTGTGCTCTGTTCATCTCCTGTTTTCAGGTGAGTAAATCTAACTCTAAAAACAGTTTTAAATCTGTTACTATGTCTTGGTATGCCTGATAAATGTTACAGTAACATAATATGAAATGCTTACTTGAATGTTGGATGTGTATGGATGTTTATATAAGAGTTTGTTATGAAGAGTATATTGATGTTCATACTTCTCTGTTATTTTTCTGTGAGTAAACTTTCAACCCTTAATCTAGTTGTATGTTGTTTGTATGCCTGTGATAATGATGTCTTGAAATTAGTTTGTATGGATGAAAAATATGATTGCATGCTTGAGTATATAGAGATTTTGGTATCTGCATGTTTGTATACAGGTGTATATAAACCTCTGTTTAAAAACTTACAGGTTTTAACAATTTATAAACTCAATATCTATTTCTCCAATCTATTCTTGGATAACTTCTGAATGAAAAGTGATTGAATGAATGTAAACTCATTTAAGAAATAAATTCAAGTGTTTAAATTCAGTAATTGTTTCAAATATAATACTATTACAGTGAAGCTTAGAAAATATAGAAAAAAATACAATAACGAATCAAATTTAAGCCCAAATGGATGATCGTGATTTTGAGTTTAGATTGTACGACCAGATTCGTAGTGGAAAACTATGTATTTTGATAATTAATTCAAGATTTTCAAAATTGTAATAAGAGAGAATTTTGAGTTGATCAGAGTTGTTTTTTTTTATCAATTCACGATGAACTACGGCGAGTTGCTCGTTGGGCTTGAGGCTAGTGGTAGCTTGAAGAAGGAGGATTAAGGGAAAAATGGTGATTGATTTTATAGGAGGTCGAGGTGGCTCAGCGACGTCGAATTAGGGCTTTTCGAGCAGTTTGGTCGAAGTCTGGAAACAGGGTCAATACAGAGTCTCTGGTGAATCGAGTTTCACCGGACCTTGGGGAAGAGCAGCGTAGATGATCGGGGGACGTGTGGCCGGTGTTCCAGCGACTCTGGTGGTCGGGGACGTTTGAATCGAGGCGTTTTCTGGCGAATAGCTAGGTTCCAGGCTCGTTTGGAATGCTCGATTTCGATCAGAAGCTTACGCTTGTGGATTGATGATCGGAGATGTTTGTCGTGACGATCGTCGACTTGTTGAAGGTGGCAGAGATGGTCGGAGAGTTGCCGTGGGTGGGTGCACGTGCACGCGTGTACCTTTGTGTCTGGTAATGATGAAGAAGAAGAAGTAGGCGAAGTCATACTCGAGTTGGACTCGGGGTAGTGGATGATTTTGCTCGGGTTGGCTTCGAGTCATACGTGAGTCTTTATAACAGTTTTAAATTTTTAATAAAATTAAGTATAAAAGAAAAGGGAAGAGAAAACTCGAAGCTGGTCTCGGGATTTCTGTAAATTTTCTCGGGTAATATGATGTTTGGCTCGGTAATCTGTGATGTTGCAGTTTTAAAATCTGACAGGAGTTTTAAAATTTAAAATGAGTTAAAAAAGTTGAAACAAGATTTAAACAAAGTTTTAAATCAAATTTAAAGTATGGTTTCAAATCTAATTTGAATTATAGTTTGAAATAAATAAAGTTTATAAAATTTATAATGTTTAAACAAAGTTAAAATGTTGGAAGTATAATTTTAAAAAGATTTGAATTTAAATAATTAGTTTAAAATCTTTAATGTTAAGTAGTTCTTTAACATTAGGTTATAATTTGATTTAAATTTGGTTAAGTTAAATTTGAAATTTATTTTAAATCATTAATTTGAAATGAATAAAAGGAAGATTTAAAAGTAAAAGAATTTCAAAGCTTTTTTTGAAAATGATAATTAAAGTAGTTGTTAATGTTTATACTTTAATTTAGAGATTTAATGATATAGGAGTCATTAAATTAATAAGGTAATTAAAGAGTAATTTGGTAATTTAATTAATTAATGGTTTAATGTTAATTAATTAAATAATTAAGATTTTAAGTTAATTAATTGAGAGTTAATTAATTTGAAATTAAGAAATTTAATTAGATAAGTGTAGATTATTAACAAATGATAATCATTTGTAAAATTGGTTAAGTATAAATTACTTAATAAAGGTAATTAATTAAATAAATTTGATAAGTTTAAATTAATTTATTTAATTAATTTAAGAAAATCACTGGGTGATTAGATAATTACTTAAAGGTAATTAGTGAAAGTATAAATTACTTAGAAAACTAATTAAAGATAATTAGTGGATATGATTAACTAAAGGTGGTTTAATAAAAGTAATTTGAGTTTAGTACTTTTAATAATTAATCAAGGGATTAATTAAAGGATAATTAATTTTGGAGAAATTAATTTATGGAAGAGTAATTAAGGGTAGTTAATTACTAAATGTTATTAATTAAAGGTGATTTATAAATGTGACTAATTAAGTATTAATTTAAATAAGATAATTAATTAAGAATAATTAAGGATCATTAATTAATTTATGATGTAATTAAGGATTGGTTAATTAAGATTAATTAATAAATAATTAGTGATTAAAGTAATTAATTAATTGTAATTAATTAAGGATTAATGTAATTAAATATAGTTAATTAATTAATGAAGTAATTAAAGATTAATTACTGAATGGTTTAAGATAATTAATTTGTGAAATTAATTAAGTATTAATTACTTAAAGTAATTAAAGGGTAATTAATCAGGAATGATTAATTTAGATGGATACTTAGAGTAATGATTAATTAATTGGTTTAATTAATAATTAAGTAAGCAGGATTTATAAAATGAAGTAATTAATTTAATTCACTTTAAATTGATTAGAGATGATATAAATCATTACTTATGATGGATAGTAGTATTAAATGCTTTGCATTGTTTGATATCTCTGATGAGATATATACTGATATATGATATGGATGTTTGATTGTAACGATAATATGAATTATCTGTTGTGAGGATCAGGCTTTTAAATCTCCCCGAGATGGCCGAGATGAAAAATCCGAGATATCAGCCAAAATCCGAGATTTGGCAGCCTATTTAGTTATAAGTGTTTTAAATATCGCCCGAGATAGCCGAGATATTTTCCCGAGATATTGGCCAAAATCCGAGATTTAAAACACTGGTGATGATAATGTAGATTATCTATTGAATTATCTATCTTTGTGTATATAGATAAAGAATTTAACTGTTTAAACCTTTAAACAACTTGGCCTTAAAAGATACGTTTTGGATTTCGATGAGACCGGGATCGGGTTTCCGTATACCGATATTCCAGGTCTGGAGACCCGAATACCACATCGATCCAAATTAACGATAGATCGTGAATCTCAAGTGAAGATGAAGATTCAGAGTGCAAGGGTTATTGTCGTTAACTCTGAGGGTGATTCCAAAACGAGTGTAACGAGATAATGCCTTCGGTTTCGTTCGAACCCGGAACGAACTTGTATGGATTGAATGCTTTCAGCACATCGTCAGGCGGACGATGAGCATTCTAAGTGATATATGTTCTGATTAAAGGTAATCGTAAACCTCAAGCCTCATCAACCGGGAATGGCTAAAACAGGGGAGGTGCAGCAAGGTTTCGTGGGTAGCACCCACTGAGAGCAAGATAGATCCCTGTCTAGAGGTCCCTTTTCTTTTATTCGGCTTAGTGTGTGGTTGGTCGCGCCAACTACGGGATTGTCTTGTTCGGAATTATCCAGTAAGGGATGGTTCCGGCTTTGTGTTGCAGGGGATTGGGAGTGATCCTCGGTATGGTGATCTAGGCCACGTACTGTGACGGGCGGTACCCCAGTAGCCCTGCCATTGTATGGAATCCAAACTCCAATAAGTGCCGTACGTATTAGTTGTGCCCAACTATGTTGGAATGTGAGATGTAAGCATTTCAGCTATTTCTGTATTTTACTTGAAAACCCTAGACCCTATTATAATATAACTGGATTTCCTATCAAATGTTTTGGTTAGCGTAAGGTAAAAACTTTTCCATGTTTATGTGTGGGAAGTCTTACGTGATACCTTTGTTTTCAAAAGGTTTTGAAGTTAAACAATTTTAACCCGTTTACTCACACCAGACCCATGTCTGACCCAAGTGTTTATTTTCTGTTTTATTAAACTCTTGGGTACTCAATTTTTACGAGTAGCCAAGGGATTCAAGTTAGCTTTGACGAATCTATGGAGGAGATATGGAGCAGGAGGCTTCAACATTCGTAGATAGATAGTATTCCGCTGTGTTGGTTGATCTGAGTCTTTTGTTTGAATTGTATCTTGAGTTGTATAATAGACAGAAATTATAACTGTCTATTTTGTTGTATAAGTTGTGTAACTCTGATTATGTAAAGACTATGTAATAGTTATGTGATATATTATATTTTGTTTCGTTCCGCTGTGAGATTCTGATATTGTTTAGTTCTTTCTTTATCTTCTTTTCTCTTTTCTATCCCTTTCTTTCTTATTAGCGATACGACTTTCTGTGGAGAGAAAGTCGTGGTCGTTACAGTGGTATCAGAGCATAGGTTGAGCGAATGCCTAAGCTTTTGGTTAAGTGAATATCAGAACACTAGGTTGAGTGAATACCTAGGTTCGGTGGGTTATTCATTAGAGATAGGATCTGTAGCAACCTGTTTAAGTCTGAGTGTATATATATTCGAGAGCGCGTATTTGTTTGTTATATAAAATGGTTTTATATTGTGTTAATTGATCGGTTGAGTGGTATATGGATTCTGGTCAATACGAGTAGCTAACGTTATTGATAGGGATCTCTAAACACTTGAACCAGGCCAACGGACACAATATTGTTTTAAAGAGGTAGATGAAATAATTTTACCCAGAAATAATTTCTATATAAAAAAAAATATATCATTTTAAATATATATATTTATGTATTTCTACCTATTTATTGGGTTACCTGTTCGGGTTTTCCAATATAAGTTATAAAGGTAGATAAGGTGGTAGTGTGTGTAACACAACTACCAATAATTGGAGTTTGAATGTTGAGGTTGGAAGTGTATCTGTCGAGACTGTAGACCTAATACTGTCTCGAGTAAGCTTTGCTGTGGTGAAGGATTTCATCGATCTCCGAAGGAAACTGTAATGGTTCGGAGTTTATCTTTGAAGTGTGGATGAGTAGAGTTGGATCTGTCGGATGTGCAGAAGTGTGTGATGGTATCTTGATACCTCAGGTAATAGTAGCTGTATGATGAGATACAGTGACGATGGATGTTCCTGAAGATGTTTTCTTTGGAACAAGATTAAGGAAGTGTGTATGCTTCGGTGTTGTGGCTGAGTTCAGCATGGAGTTTCTGCTTTGGTTTGGAGTCCGAGTTTCTCGAAGAGCTTTGGATAAGAGCATCAGTGTCAGCAGTGCAGCTCGGAGTATTCTGTGATGGCAGGAAGTTTTCTGGATGAGCAGTTTTTCTGGAAGTGAAGTTCAGAAGCAGCAGAGTGGATCCATTTCTTCGATAAATTGGATAAATAAGTGTAAGCTGTTCTGATTGGTAAAGAGAGAACAGTCTGTTTGGAATTAGGATGGGTTGATCGCAAAAGTGACTTGCGATCGTCTGAGTGTTCTCTTGGGTTGTCAGAATTTTTCTGGATGTCTTCAGGGAAGTCAGGAGTTGTCCGCATCTGAAGGTTGAGTTTTCTTATCGACTGGATTCCATGAGTGATACCAGTGGTTCAGTCTAGTTGAAGGATGTTTTCCTAGAGATAGATTTTGGTGAAGCAGCTCAAGTTTTGCTGGAATATCTGAGTTTTCTTTATGGATCAGTAAACCTTATTTCTGGAGTGAGTTGTCCAGTCTGTGCTTGTGTTTTACGTATCTCTGAGGAAGTACGTATTTGATCTATCTCTGGTTTTAGAATCTGCAGTTTTGGGAAGTTTGGTAGTTGAGTCAGACTCGTCTGTAGTCTGATATTCTGTTTAGTTCTGTAGATATAGATGAGTAGGAGCTTTATAGTTTAGTAGTATTGATTGTTTAGATTGTTTGTAGAGCGAGTATCCCGGTATATATATATATATATACTTGGGGAAACTCGAGGAATTTTATCTAGAATTTAGTCTAGATAGTTAAATTGTTTGATTGGATGATTTGGTTGCTATGGTTGTTAGCATATGGATGATAGTATATGCTTATGTTTTAAATTTAAATCTTTAATAAGATTATTAAATTACCTTTGTTTAAATTTCGGGGACGAAATTATTTTAAGGGGGGAGGAATGTAATATCCCGGAAATTTTAACAATATCAATTTAATAATCTGTTAAATAATTAAATTGATATTGATGATCTTTGATAATAAAATTTGAATTTAATTTAATAATCTAATTAAATAAGTATCAAATATGTTATTTTCAAATAATAAGTATAATGTATTATTTTTATAAATATGAATGGATTTTAAAAGACTATGGAATTATTAAATTGATAAGTAGTTATATAAGTGTATATATATATATAACTTAATGTTTAAATTGAATCTTAGAATTTAATTTGATTTGAATTTGAATTTAAAGTTTTGAAATTCAAAAGAATAAATATTTAAATTTATTTGGATTTAGAATATTTGTATAACTTTTATTTATAAATATAATTAGTTAGTTTGTTTAAAAAAGTGATTTATATATATATAGATAAGTATTTAAATAATAAGAAAAGGCATTTTATTTCCATTTAAAAATAAATATAAGTATGTAAAAAATTACTTAAAGGACATGTGTCTTTATCTAAAGCCTTGTCTTAACATGTGTAAATAAATGGTAAACTCTAGTGACAAGTGTCTTTTTATTTTTATTTTCTTTTTCTTTTATTTTTATAAAATCATAAATTTACTTATATAAAACATTTGCATTTCTTCAATTCATTCTTTCTAATCTTCATTCTTTTTCAAAGCCAAGAGAAATCAGATTTTCTCTCTAATTCAAATCCTGTAATTCTCTTTTCCAAATCAACTCCTCTCAACCCTGAAATCTAATACCTCAATCCAATAACAAAAGCCTGAAAATCAATACCACTTCTCAACTTTTCCTCTAATCTAAATCAGTAATTATTCCTCAAACAAAGTTCAGCCTGCATGTTCTTTAGTCTGGAAGAAATTCTGGAATCATTCTAAAGCTAGTCTGCATCATCTTCAAAAATCTGTCTGCTTGCATTTTTCTAAAGTCTGGAAATTAGGCTACCTGCATGTAGAACCTGGGAACAAATGCAAATGTAAAACATCAGCATGCATGTAGGGTTAAGGAGCAATAGCATTTTTAAAGCAACATTCAAGTTTTTAAAGCATGGACAATTCTGTTTCAAAGATTCAACGGTCAATAATCTGTGCTCTGTTCATCTCCTGTTTTCAGGTGAGTAAATCTAACTCTAAAAACAGTTTTAAATCTGTTACTATGTCTTGGTATGCCTGATAAATGTTACAGTAACATAATATGAAATGCTTACTTGAATGTTGGATGTGTATGGATGTTTATATAAGAGTTTGTTATGAAGAGTATATTGATGTTCATACTTCTCTGTTATTTTTCTGTGAGTAAACTTTCAACCCTTAATCTAGTTGTATGTTGTTTGTATGCCTGTGATAATGATGTCTTGAAATTAGTTTGTATGGATGAAAAATATGATTGCATGCTTGAGTATATAGAGATTTTGGTATCTGCATGTTTGTATACAGGTGTATATAAACCTCTGTTTAAAAACTTACAGGTTTTAACAATTTATAAACTCAATATCTATTTCTCCAATCTATTCTTGGATAACTTCTGAATGAAAAGTGATTGAATGAATGTAAACTCATTTAAGAAATAAATTCAAGTGTTTAAATTCAGTAATTGTTTCAAATATAATACTATTACAGTGAAGCTTAGAAAATATAGAAAAAAAACAATAACGAATCAAATTTAAGCCCAAATGGATGATCGTGATTTTGAGTTTAGATTGTACGACCAGATTTGTAGTGGAAAACTATGAATTTTGATAATTAATTCAAGATTTTCAAAATTGTAATAAGAGAGAATTTCGAGTTGATCAGAGTTGTTTTTTTTTTATCAATTCGCGATGAACTACGGCGAGTTGCTCGTTGGGCTTGAGGCTAGTGGTAGCTTGAAGAAGGAGGATTAAGGGAAAAATGGTGATTGATTTTATAGGAGGTCGAGGTGGCTCAGCGACGTCGAATTAGGGCTTTTCGAGCAGTTTGGTCGAAGTCTGGAAACAGGGTCAATACAGAGTCTCTGGTGAATCGAGTTTCACCGGACCTTGGGGAAGAGCAGCGTAGATGATCGGGGGACGTGTGGCCGGTGTTCCAGCGACTCTGGTGGTCGGGGACGTTTGAATCGAGGCGTTTTCTGGCGAATAGCTAGGTTCCAGGCTCGTTTGGAATGCTCGATTTCGATCAGAAGCTTACGCTTGTGGATTGATGATCGGAGATGTTTGTCGTGACGATCGTCGACTTGTTGAAGGTGGCAGAGATGGTCGGAGAGTTGCCGTGGGTGGGTGCACGTGCACGCGTGTACCTTTGTGTCTGGTAATGATGAAGAAGAAGAAGTAGGCGAAGTCATACTCGAGTTGGACTCGGGGTAGTGGATGATTTTGCTCGGGTTGGCTTCGAGTCATACGTGAGTCTTTATAACAGTTTTAAATTTTTAATAAAATTAAGTATAAAAGAAAAGGGAAGAGAAAACTCGAAGCTGGTCTTAGGATTTCTGTAAATTTTCTCGGGTAATATGATGTTTGGCTCGGTAATTTGTGATGTTGCAGTTTTAAAATCTGACAGGAGTTTTAAAATTTAAAATGAGTTAAAAAAGTTGAAACAAGATTTAAACAAAGTTTTAAATCAAATTTAAAGTATGGTTTCAAATCTAATTTGAATTATAGTTTGAAATAAATAAAGTTTATAAAATTTATAATGTTTAAACAAAGTTAAAATGTTGGAAGTATAATTTTAAAAAGATTTGAATTTAAATAATTAGTTTAAAATCTTTAATGTTAAGTAGTTCTTTAACATTAGGTTATAATTTGATTTAAATTTGGTTAAGTTAAATTTGAAATTTATTTTAAATCATTAATTTGAAATGAATAAAAGGAAGATTTAAAAGTAAAAGAATTTCAAAGCTTTTTTTGAAAATGATAATTAAAGTAGTTGTTAATGTTTATACTTTAATTTAGAGATTTAATGATATAGGAGTCATTAAATTAATAAGGTAATTAAAGAGTAATTTGGTAATTTAATTAATTAATGGTTTAATGTTAATTAATTAAATAATTAAGATTTTAAGTTAATTAATTGAGAGTTAATTAATTTGAAATTAAGAAATTTAATTAGATAAGTGTAGATTATTAACAAATGATAATCATTTGTAAAATTGGTTAAGTATAAATTACTTAATAAAGGTAATTAATTAAATAAATTTGATAAGTTTAAATTAATTTATTTAATTAATTTAAGAAAATCACTGGGTGATTAGATAATTACTTAAAGGTAATTAGTGAAAGTATAAATTACTTAGAAAACTAATTAAAGATAATTAGTGGATATGATTAACTAAAGGTGGTTTAATAAAAGTAATTTGAGTTTAGTACTTTTAATAATTAATCAAGGGATTAATTAAAGGATAATTAATTTTGGAGAAATTAATTTATGGAAGAGTAATTAAGGGTAGTTAATTACTAAATGTTATTAATCAAAGGTGATTTATAAATGTGACTAATTAAGTATTAATTTAAATAAGATAATTAATTAAGAATAATTAAGGATCATTAATTAATTTATGATGTAATTAAGGATTGGTTAATTAAGATTAATTAATAAATAATTAGTGATTAAAGTAATTAATTAATTGTAATTAATTAAGGATTAATGTAATTAAATATAGTTAATTAATTAATGAAGTAATTAAAGATTAATTACTGAATGGTTTAAGATAATTAATTTGTGAAATTAATTAAGTATTAATTACTTAAAGTAATTAAAGGGTAATTAATCAGGAATGATTAATTTAGATGGATACTTAGAGTAATGATTAATTAATTGGTTTAATTAATAATTAAGTAAGCAGGATTTATAAAATGAAGTAATTAATTTAATTCACTTTAAATTGATTAGAGATGATATAAATCATTACTTATGATGGATAGTAGTATTAAATGCTTTGCATTGTTTGATATCTCTGATGAGATATATACTGATATATGATATGGATGTTTGATTGTAACGATAATATGAATTATCTGTTGTGATGATAATGTAGATTATCTATTGAATTATCTATCTTTGTGTATATAGATAAAGAATTTAACTGTTTAAACCTTTAAACAACTTGGCCTTAAAAGATACGTTTTGGATTTCGATGAGACCGGGATCGGGTTTCCGTATACCGGTATTCCAGGTCTGGAGACCCGAATACCACATCGATCCAAATTAACGATAGATCGTGAATCTCAAGTGAAGATGAAGATTCAGAGTGCAAGGGTTATTGTCGTTAACTCTGAGGGTGATTCCAAAACGAGTGTAACGAGATAATGCCTTCGGTTTCGTTCGAACCCGGAACGAACTTGTATGGATTGAATGCTTTCAGCACATCGTCAGGCGGACGATGAGCATTCTAAGTGATATATGTTCTGATTAAAGGTAATCGTAAACCTCAAGCCTCATCAACCGGGAATGGCTAAAACAGGGGAGGTGCAGCAAGGTTTCGTGGGTAGCACCCACTGAGAGCAAGATAGATCCCTGTCTAGAGGTCCCTTTTCTTTTATTCGGCTTAGTGTGTGGTTGGTCGCGCCAACTACGGGATTGTCTTGTTCGGAATTATCCAGTAAGGGATGGTTCCGGCTTTGTGTTGCAGGGGATTGGGAGTGATCCTCGGTACGGTGATCTAGGCCACGTACTGTGACGGGCGGTACCCCAGTAGCCCTGCCATTGTATGGAATCCAAACTCCAATAAGTGCCGTACGTATTAGTTGTGCCCAACTATGTTGGAATGTGAGATGTAAGCATTTCAGCTATTTCTGTATTTTACTTGAAAACCCTAGACCCTATTATAATATAACTGGATTTCCTATCAAATGTTTTGGTTAGCGTAAGGTAAAAACTTTTCCATGTTTATGTGTGGGAAGTCTTACATGATACCTTTGTTTTCAAAAGGTTTTGAAGTTAAACAATTTTAACCCGTTTACTCACACCAGACCCATGTCTGACCCAAGTGTTTATTTTCTGTTTTATTAAACTCTTGGGTACTCAATTTTTACGAGTAGCCAAGGGATTCAGGTTAGCTTTGACGAATCTATGGAGGAGATATGGAGCAGGAGGCTTCAGCATTCGTAGATAGATAGTATTCCGCTGTGTTGGTTGATCTGAGTCTTTTGTTTGAATTGTATCTTGAGTTGTATAATAGACAGAAATTATAACTGTCTATTTTGTTGTATAAGTTGTGTAACTCTGATTATGTAAAGACTATGTAATAGTTATGTGATATATTATATTTTGTTTCGTTCCGCTGTGAGATTCTGATATTGTTTAGTTCTTTCTTTATCTTCTTTTCTCTTTTCTATCCCTTTCTTTCTTATTAGCGATACGACTTTCTGTGGAGAGAAAGTCGTGGTCGTTACACATATCCATGAGGATTAGGTTCCTTTAGAAAAGTAATTATTGTTGTGTACAACTTTCGTCGAATATTAGTCAATATATTTTTGTCTAATTAGCTTATTATTTGTTTTAGGAATCCATATTTTGACCATATTTGTGTATGAATTTTTAATCTTAGTTTCTAACTTTGGCTTTTTGAACTTGGTGTATAATGCGCTATACTTCTTTGACTTTTGTTTGCTTTTAAAGCCCAATCCATTATTTCATCATAAGTAAGTTCAGGTCGTACATCATCAGTGTTAGCCATAAAACACACATTTGCTTGTTCCGATTCGCTTTCACTATCACTGTCAGATGAAGAAGATGAACCTGAATCATCCCATGTTACTTGAAAAGCTCTTTTCCTTTCCTTGAATTTTTCAATTTTTCTTTTCTTTTTATCATTATTGAGTTATGGACAATCCTTCTTCATGTGGCCAAATTTTTCATACTCACAGCATTTAACCGATGTTTGAGTTGAGGAGTTTGGTTTGCCGCCTGAAATCTGGTCATCATCTTGAACTTCTTAAATTTGTTGTAGTTTTTGGCAATAAAAACAATATCATCTTCGTCTAAGTCCGAATCTTCGTTATTTGCTTGGAATGCTATGTTTTTCTTTTCATGATTTTGATCCTTTCTAGCCTACAAGTTAGCTTCATATGACATTAGATTTTCTATTATTTGTTATTTTATCTAACTTACTTTTAAGGTCACAAATTTCAATATTTCTAGATTCTAAATTTGCTTGTAATTCTATTTTTTCTTTTTCAAGGTTAACTTTTTCTAACTTATAATTTTCTAAATCATTTAATAAATTGTCATTTTGAGATAATAATGTTGCACATTTTTTTAATAATTCTTAGTTATTCTTCTAAGATACATTTTTCTTCTTTTAATAATCCAATTTCAAATTCTGCTCTAGATAACTTCCCTACATATTCCCTATTTTTTTTCTCTATACTTATCATCCAATTCAATGCTAATTTCCATTATTTCATCATAAGTAACTTCAGGTAGAACCTCATCAGTGTTGGCCATAAAACAAATATTAGCTTGCTCCAAGTCGCTTTCGCTATCACTGTTAGATTAAGAAGATGAATCTGAATCATCCCATGTTACTTAAAAAGCTCTTTTCCTTTTCTTGAATTTTTTAAATTTGCTTTTCTTTTTATCATTATTGAGTTGTGAACAATCCTTCTTCATGTGGCCTAATTTTTCACAGTTATAGCATTTAACCGATGTTTGAGTTCAGGAGTTTGGTTTGCCACCATTTTGAAATCTGGTCATCTTCATGAACTTCTTAAATTTGTTGTTTTTTTTGGCAATAAAAACAATCTCATCTTCGTCTAAGTCTGAATCTTTGTTATTTGCTTGGGCTGATATGTTTTTCTTTTCATGATTTTGATCCTTTCTAGCCTGCAAGTTAGCTTCATATGACATCAGATTTCGTATTAGCTCTTCGAGTTTAAGTTGAGAAAAATCATTAACTTCTTCGATGGCTAAAACTTTTCTTTCCCATTCATTTGTCGAAGAGTTTAAAATTCGAGTGATTAAATCAAAATTTGTGAATTTGACTCCATGTGACATAAGGTCGTGTTGAATGGTTTGAAAACTAGCATATATATCAATAATTAATTCATATGTTTTCGTTTGGAAAGATGAAATTTGGTTTTGTAAAATCGAAATTTTAGTTTGCTTGACTTTAGTTGTTACTTCATTTGTGACTTGTAAAGCGTGCCATATATCTATGCAGTGGTGCAAAGCATGACACGTGAAGACTCATTTTTGTCAAATGATCAAAATAATACATTCATAGCTTTGGCATTATTAAATGCCGTGGCTTTTTGTGCATCAGACCAAGTGCTAATGTCGGTGTCAGGTGCTTCATATTTGTTTTGAGTTGCTAGCCATATTTTTAAACCATTGGCTTTAATAAAAATTCACATACGTGTTGACTAATAAACATAATTAGAACCAGTAAATCGGGTAGGACGAGCTGTTGATTGACCTTCTTGAAATGTGCTTGCCATATTAATGATTTTTCAACTACATGTTGTTGTAGATTGAAAGGACCAAGCTCCGATACCAAATGAAAGTCTATAGGATCTTTTTAAGTAATGCTACTTACACACACACACACGTGTGAGAGTGTATATTACTAACTATATTAAGCAGAGAATATAATTGAATATAAATAAGGAAAATAATAAAAGCGACCACACCAGATATTTTATACTGGTTCAAACCTCCTGTCCTACGTCCAGTTCCGAAGCTCCCCTTTGGTATTTCCTTTAACCAACTAACCCTCGCTTTGCCCTGAGGAATAAACTAATACAAAAGTATATCTTTTTCAATCTTGTGTTCCAGATAACATGGATTTTGACTGATAATAAAAATCTTACTGTGATCTACTTTGAGTTTGTGAATGTGAATGCTTTGAGTTGTAGAAAGTGGTTTAACCAAAATTATATTTTGGTTATGATAGATTGAGAGTATGTAAGCAATGTATGCACAAGAGAGTAATAAGAAATCAAGAGAGAATATATTTAATTTATTCAATTCAATTTCTTTGTCTATTTGAATCATTATAGTATTTATAGATTTAAAGAGGTGCAAATGAGGAGTTGTCACTGTTAGCTAAGGTCTATTCATTTTAATGGCTGCAACCTTTTAATGAAGTGTTGATTTCTATTCATTTAAAGAGGTGTCTATTCAGATTTTTGGAGTTGTTCAAATTATAGACGTCTATGGGGAAACCTCAGCCGTCTGTGGCTTCAGGAAATAATTTACCAAGTATTCTCACAGACATCTATGGTTTTTCCTCAGATGTCTATGGATGGTTAATTCAGTTTTTCAATGCATTTTAGTGTATATGAAATTGTGTGTGCATATATACTCAAGAAGACTGTACAATGTTTTATCTAAGACTCTGAACATACTAGAATAATATTACTTAATCATAACATGGTCCATAGGTCTTTGTTTGTCTTCGAGTCCCAATATCTTTCAACATGCTAATCTCTCGTAGTATATACCTGTAATCTTGATAAGATGTATAATATATACGATTGTATAGTCGTTGTCATTTAAACTATGAATAGAGGTTCCAACATTATGTTACCACGTTGGAGATCTTCACATTCATCATGTTCCCCCTCTTCTAGTCAAAGAGGGATCGGCGAGGTAGCGATGGCGGTGGCTCATCATAGTAGGTAGATCGTCCCATGATCACATTAGTAAGTAAGCGAGTCGGTATGTATAAAATTTATTGCAACATCATAAATGTTTTATGCATGATATATCATTCATGTATTAAAGGTCAATATCATAATTAATATAGGGGCATTAAACTTGAGCACTCGGATGTTGTTCTTGATATTTCTAATGTTTCTTATAAGAGTTGAATGACTGCTTGCTTGCCTAAGTGGGATAATATCCCAGCCCATATTGTAGAGTGTATTTGGCATGATTTCTATGTAAGTGTAAATGTGTATTTCATTTTATATATAATTGTTGGTAAGATTTTCATCTTACAACACTCAAATTGATGATGAAGTAATTATTCTACTAATTACCTCAATGATTTTGAATTAGCAAAGTTAAGTAGTATTAATTTTGCTGTTAAATAGTGCTTATGTCGTTGGATTCTTATACAATCAGGTATTTGCAATTTAACTGTTTGCTAAAATGTCAAATCCAACCAATATTTAATTCCAATACAAATAAGGTAAGATTCGGTACTTAAAACTTGGTAGGTAAACAAAAATGCAAGAAATAGTAAAGAACACAAAGAATTTATGTGGTTCGGATGTTAAGGAATCGTACGTCCATGGGGAATTTCTCTTTCTTCCTTTATATTTTCTGGTATAGGTTTCCATGGTAGTTACAATAATTTCTTCTTTTTAAACCTTAAAAGTATCGAAAAGTTGAAAAAGGTAATAGTCCTTTTCTTGTTATTGTGCCTTTTCTATTTATAGTATGGAGATCTACACAGATCGCTACAATCCTTTTCTTGACGTTGTGCTTCGGCCCTTGGATCCTGCTAGGTGTCATCTGTCTTCATCGTCTATTTGATACACCCGGATTGTTGATGTGTCTTTGGCGAGAAATTTGAGATGAAGGTAGGAACTCTTGAAATTGAAGTCGGAATATTTGAAATTGGAGCGGGAATATTTGAAATTATAGCGGGAGACTTCAAATTTGAATTGGCTTTGCATGTGAGTCCTTAGGAGGACAATCAAATTTACTGGTTAGTTTTGAGGTACCATCGACATATTTGAAGTGAGGCCGTACTGATAGATGTGTGTTACTTGCATGATATTGCGGTGCTTGCCTAATACTTAGGTTTGCTAATCCCGAGCTGCTTTTGGCTTCATCGTGCGTGATTTGCTTAACCCGGGAGTTAGTTCAATACATGTGCAAATGTGATCTGAGCTGACTACAATCTGAGCTGACTTGATCTGAGTTGCCCCTGATGTTGATATGCACGAATTATTGACAAGGGTGATTTGTACCTTTGCTATGTACCTATTAGCGTGGATCTGCATTGGATCGTTATTTGAGTGGCTTTGTGTGCAGCCCTTTGGAATGCTTTTTTGACTCCATGCGATACTGCTTAGGTAGCACTCAGCAAATGCGGTGCAAGTTTACTTCTGAAGGTGTTAACAAAGTATAAACTTTGGGATTTTGATAGTGTGGTTCGATTGTTCATTTATTTTGGTTTGTGCGTATCTTTTTGATCAGGATGTGTTGTACTTTGACATCTCCAAAGCAGCTTCTAATGTCGCTGCGCAGCATCTACCCCTTGCTTTGGTCCTGTGTATTATAACAATGGATTGTTTTCTGCTCCTTGTGAAAATGTCAAACTCTAGGTTCAATATAATATATAATATTGAAATTTAGGGATGGGCGCAGATCTGATATCTTTGTGGCTCATCTTATGAGCGCAGTATTTTATTCTGTTGTGACTTCCTGCTTTTTGGATGTAGTTCTTTTGGTTGGATCAAGCATCGTGACCGCAGGCTGGTTTTTTGTGCAATATTAGTTGGATCACTTCAACTTCTTCCCTTTTCATTTTAAATTTTATTGTGAGGGTACCTCTATTGCCTCTGTACCTTATTTAATTCCCCTTTAATAGAGTTTGAGAAAGATGGATGTAACAGTAACAACTGTACAATTTATTGACTAAGCATAAATGTATAACTTATATTTCTTTAATGTGCAGGGCAGTTAGATTTACAAAATCCAATTATTCCCTTTGCAAAAATTACTGGGTCAAAAAATTACGAAAGAATTACCAGGATACAATCTGAAATATTAAAAAAAGGGTGGTAAAGCCCGACTGGATGAGTGCAAGTATATGGGAAGCTTGGAATGATTAATGGAAAAGTCCAAATGCGATTGTAAGTTTACTAGTATCATATATTTATTAAAAATTTAGTAGAATTAGTATAATAATTGCATCAATTTACAAATATGAAATATAATGTTCATTCTAAATTTACAAGCAGAGTCTGAGCGAAATTCTGCAAATAGAAATAAAAATCCTATCACACGCCGCTGGGGTTAAAAGTCATTCTAGCATTACCGTCAAGAGTTGGTAAATTTATTAATTGTTGTTTTAAATGCTTATTACATTGTATAATCTTATATATATATGATGATACATTATAATTATTTCAAGAAAGAGAGCATGGTTGTGCCATCTCCTACTTGGAAGTGTTTACTCGTACTCATGCCATCGAGCATGTCAATGAAGATGGCTCAATAACATACACATGACATGACACGAAATCAAAAGATGCCATGGTAAACATGTTTTAAATTATAAGTTTTTAATAATCACTTTAAATTATAAGTTATAAATAATTAAAATAACGTAGTATGAATTTTAATTATAATTCTATTTGTAATCGTAGGATAAATTCATGAAAGAATGAGAGAAACTGCTCGAAGGAACAGGTCGGGACAAGCTGACCGCTGAAGAATAGGATCAGATTTTTGATGCTATTATGGAACCGCTAACGTGGAATAGGCTTTATGGTTTTGGGAACCAAGAGGTATTGTTTATATATAATATATTTATGAATAACGTATAAACATTGATTTTATTAATCATAGTATATGAAACTCATACACTTTGGTACACAATGTTATAGGCTAGACGTAGGCAAAGCAGTTATAAAAGACCTCGGTACAATCAAGAGATTGTAGAGTTGAGAGCTTGGATTGCTAACGTGGAGGAATGAGATATGCGTCGGTCTGTGGAGACGTATCAGATATTGGATGAGCGCTTTGCTACATACATGCAACAGCACGGCACATTTACTTCATCAACAGGATGTGGACGCAATGAGGATCGATATGTATGATTATTATTTTTGTTTATGTTGAGACAATATGTATATGCACTTTGAGATGGGTGAGGTAGTTTGACTATGTTGCAAGGTAGTCTAAGAGTTATATACACTTTAAGATGGATGAGGTTGAGGTGATTTGATATTTATGATACATCTTGAGATGTTGTTGGATGGGTGAGGTTGATTTGACGTGACGTATGATATAATTTGAGATGTTGACGGATGTTTGTGATTTGTGGTATATCGATGGATGTTTGGGGTTGATTTATTGTATATATTGATGTTTTTTTATTATTGATGTGATATATGTGATTTGGGCTTTGAAATATATGATTTATATGTGTGAAATTGGACCACGATATATATTATTATATATGTGTTGTTTGAGGATGAAGTGCTGTTGTAATAAAAAAAGCTTTAGATTTCCGACGCCTTTCGGGTTGCAATTTTTCGATGGCTTGTGGCGGCTAGTGACATCAAATTGGTAAGGGCGTGACCTTCCACGTGTAAACGACAGGCACCGAAAGCCATCGAAGAGTCGACGATAGCCTTCGAAATGATGTAGACGGAGACGTTGAAAAGTCTGTCAAAAAGCAGTTGTTCAATGACAAGTATTCGATGGTTATTTCTATCTGCTTCTGATGGCTTCCGACGGCCATCGACGACAAATAGCCATTGAAATAACTATTGTCTCTTGTAGTGAATACTTGTAACCTATTCGATTTAAATGAAATACTAATAGTCTCTATATATCCATATGGGTCAAATACTTCATGGAGCACCTCTATATTGATATGATAAACCATATTATAAATTTTAAGTAGAATTTTATTTTGGTTGAAATGGTAATTCATTTCAGATTCAAAATAGAATAGATTTAACTATTAGGTTAAGGGATTCTATCTTCATTATTGGTTCTTGTAGATGACTTTAAAGAAGGAAATTTTTTACATACATCCTTATGATTATAAAAAATTACCATAGGACCCTTGCAATTTTCTTTTATAAATTACATCCCTATTTATTAAAAAAGGTTAAATTCACTAAGGTATTTGGGTAATTTTTGTAACGACCCACTTTTCTGTACAATCTAAGCTGACAATAAACCGTACATGTCAACTCAAATTGAATAAAAAGACGGATTGTTAGGGGTGAAGAAGAAGAAAGAAAGATAAATAGAAAACTAAACAACATAGAATCTCACAGCAGAATGATAATCTATAATATATCACAAGTCTATACACAAAAACAAACAGTAATATATATATATATATACAAACATCAATCAAAGTACAACAGTCAACATAACAATCTGGACAGTCATAATAACTTGTCCTCACAAGTACTGAGTATATAGTTTAACACACATAGTGGAAAATAAATAAGTATGGGAATACGTCTCTGTCATCCAGCTCATCTCCTGACCTCCATAGCATCCTAACCTGAATCTGTAATACTCGGTCTGACCCGAGCATTATAATAAAATAACACCCGAGTTGGTCTGGAAAACCAGCGTGAGAAACACACTCAATTTGAATTATTACTATTATCAAATCCTTTGAAAACAAAGGTATCTCGTAAGACCACGCCACACATAAACACGATGGATTTTTACCTTACGATAACCAAACCACTTTTATATAAAAATCCTGTGATGTTATAATAGTGTCTAAGTACAAATACTTATTAGCTGAAATGCTTGCATCTCACATTTCAACATAGTTGGGCCTAATTAAAACTGTACGACACGTATTGGAGAATGGATTCCATACTATGACCAGGTAAGGAACTACCTTAGATGGGTGCATCTCTAGATCAATGCACCCAGGTCCGACAAGAACATCTTGTACCCTACCACACAGAACCAGCCTAGCACTTGACTACTAGTACCGAATATGTCATCATCTCGATCTTCCAAACTTAATCGAGATCTCTCATGCACAACCAAATCCATAATAATATAGGGTAGTCTAGAAAGATGATGACATACCCTAATGGGAGCGACCCACTTACCCTGCTGCATGCCCTGTTTTAGTCATTTCCCAGTTGATGAGGCTTGAGGCTAAGATTACCTTTCAAGAAATTTACACTTAGAATGCTCATTGCCCTCCAATGACAATGTGCTGATAGCATTCATCCATATAAGTTATTCTGGGTCTGAACAAACCAAATCTCCAAAATCACCGTCTTCATTTTCTTCACGATATCACAATTTGTAACGCACAAATCAAATCGAAGTGGTTTTCGGATAATTAAATCTGATCCCGGTCCCTTCGAAACGATTAACAAATTTGGCCAGATTTAATAGTTAGTTATTTGACTATCAAATCACACACATAAGCAGTCACTAGGCCCATATTATAATCTTTCAAAAACATTCATTTCAAAATATCTTTAAAAGATAAATATTCAAATATCTTCCAATATTTCAATATTCGAAATAATTTCAAATACTTATATCCATAACAGGATATTTCAACCCACATTAACCCTTAAAAATATTTCCACATCCAACTTATAATTCATTACTTAGAAAAATATTCCTATATAAATCATTTTGTCACTAAAATATCTCCAAAGCCTTTAATGCCAATACTTAGGAAAATATTATAAGTCTTTTCCCAAAATCATTTCTATTATCCATACTTAGGAAATATTCCATACTTAACCTATAAATCTTCGGAATTTTATTAATCCCCTTTATAATTTTCAAAAATTATCGATTATACTTATTTATAATCTAACTAACCATTTATAATTCCTTTTATGAATTCAGATTCATTTTCGAAGTTCCCAAGTCTAACTATTTTGGAAATTCCCTAAATTTCCAAAAATCCCATTATAACACTTCACTTATACAATCACATCAATTTAATAAATATGGATTACAATCTCGAGATATTTATAAATGAATTCCAATTACTTACTTTTAAACTATATACATAATAATAATAAATTTCAAAGTTATGGTTAAATAATTATTTAAAATATCAAAGCACTTTTAAAATAAACATCAATAAGTAATTCCAATTTATTTATAAAATTTCTAATTGATTTACAAAACTTGTTTATAAAACTTATAATTCATTTCAACAAATTTAAATATTTAAATAACTAACTTTCTGAAATATTTCAATGCTAAAACAGTTTTAAATTACATAGTTTAATAATTAAAATCCTCTTTTTAAAACAAGCTTAACTTCTCAATAATTTTTTTTTTAAATTCCAATATAACCAATTTCAATTCATAATATCTCTCGATTCATAACACATCGACTACATTCCTAATTTCATAACCTTTTCCAAATTCTACCATAGAACCCACTATTTTCTTCTAAATCGATTTCCATATCCCATTAAAAATTCCCATTGTAAATTTATATTTCCAATTTACCAAATGATAATCATTCCACTATATTTATAAGCATTGTTTATAAATTCCATAAATCTTATTTCCAGTTTATAATAGGTTCATATCACTAAAATCCATTTATAAATTGATTTCTAATTAAAATTCCATTTATAAATCTATTTCTTAAATAATCCAAACTATATTCCAAAAACCATTCAAATCTAAATTTCGACTTCCATCCCGTATTTTAGGAAATCTCGTTTAAAAATCCATCGTTTAAAAATCCTAAATTTAAAATTCTCTATTTGAAACTATTTTACAAAATAGCTGAATAAATATCCAAAAATCCAATCATTTATTTTATCCAAACCAAATTCCCCTTTAAATAATTCCAGAATTCAATATAAATATTTGCATTTCCAAATTTGCCCTTGAATTTCCTTTTTAGATTCAAAAATATTATTTATTGTATTTATAATACAAAAATTAAGTGCGTGCTACTATAGCATCCAATAAATCAAATCACATCATAATCTGTCACAGATTATTCAAACACATCATATATCACTATATATGAAATAAAAATTAACATCTTTGAGGAATCCAGTTGGATCCCTCCAACCTGTTTCCCTGCAACCACAGATGTTAAATAACATAAAATACCAATCCCACTACAAGGCGGGATATCGTGGTAATATAGGGTCATCCGCTATTATGCGGGGCGCATAGTGTCTCATCTGCTCCAACAATGGGAAATATATCAACTACTATATATATATTACTATATATATACTCTAACAACCAACTGATAATAATTTATCAATCCATCCAATCAACCAATAAATAATTTTTCACACTTTAAAATAAAACTAGTTATCCCAATGAGTGAGATTTACTCATAATTATTCCAGTGGTCGCTTGCCACTCTGGTTCTGTCTGAATTTGAGTGACGTTCGAATCCAGGGTAAAATCCAACAAGCTTAAATTTCCACCAATCCATTTCCATCTCGTAGTATGCGACGATACGATCCTAAGGCAACTCGTTTTGTTTGAATGTGACCCTAAACGAGTAAGTTATTATATTTTAAAAATTACATGGTTTAAATAATATAACATTTTCTTAATGACATACTTAAAAAAACTAATTACCATTTAAAATTTTATCAGCCGCTAAAAACTTCTTCCCTCCCACCCACCCACCCTCAAATATCGATCACGAATGAACGCCCATGCCCATCAAACTCCGCCCTTCCCTACCGCCAGAAGCCAAACCACGTTGCCTCGACTTCACTGACGTTTGACCACTTCTCCAATCCCCCTACCGCCACCCTCGCGACCACCAAACTCATCACCTACGCCGCCCAAAACCCATGAAAATGTTTATGTTCAAATCACAATTTTGATCGCCACAGCCATTTTCGTGCCACAAAATTTTGGTCGAAGCTAGGCCTGCCCCTCCCCTACATCCATTAGTTGGAAGCTTTGCCCCAAAACCCTTTGAAACGCCGCAATCAACAAGGGAATCGATCTCCATTCATCATCCTCCTACCGCCGCCTCACTTCGATCCATCAGATCTCCACCGTTGATTAACCTCCTTTTGTCATTGTGATCATTCCATTAGTTGGAGCCTCGGCCTAAAATTGATAGTAGTGGTCCAAGTCGTTCAAGGCCGTAGGATTTGGGGAGGAATTTACGTTTGTTTTCTATGATTTTATTTCTCTCGTGCTTTATAAAATAAAGAGGGAAGCGATTTTAAAGAAAAAAGGGTAGGTACGAACGTAGGTTAGGTTAGGGTGGCTGAAGGGGGCTGAGGGTAAGTTTTGGTGGCTGAAGTGAAATGAAATATATATATATATATATATATATATATATATATATATATAATTCCAAAATATCTAGATATTTATTCCAAACCCTGATCGAGGCATGCCGCCTTACGTTCCTAATGTTATACCCCTATTCCGAGTGCAATGGAACAAGTTTCGAGTCCTAATTCGGTCGTATGGAGAAGATAGCATTTTGAACCCAATTGTTATATAAGTTTTTCAATATAAATTTCAACGCATTTCTATCCCATACAACCAAATGATAACTCCAAATGCTACAAAATTTGAAATTCGATAATAATACACTATTATGGATCTAATGACACTGGTTTCGTCGAAATTCGAGACTGTGCTCCGGAAGGCTATTTTTATATGTTAATTAAAACAAGTTATTTTCAAAATCGAGTAAATCACTTTTAAAACAATTTTAAAAGTTTAATTATCTTCATCCTTATTAATATAAATTAAATAAGCCTTTAAATCATTTTTACCCAGCTTAAAACCCAATATGAAATTATTTAAATGATTTTCAATTATTAAATTCACCAATTAAATTATCCAATAAATCGTTATATTTGAAATTCAAGTTCTTAAATCTATATAATTAACTTTTAAATATTTAAAATCAATTAAATAAACAATTTCAAATAACCAAAATTCTGGGTCGTTACAATTTTACTAAACTTAACATGTATTCTTAGGGTATACATCCATAATTCATAACCGTCGTAATACGCATTGAAGCGGGCATTTTAAAATTTGGAAATGAGAGAAGTAAAGAAGAAAGAAAATAAAAAAGGAGGGATGTAGAAAATAGTTTCTAAAAGGAAGGACATAAAACAAATAAGTTTAAAAAAGTGGGATGTGTTCCTAATTTCCACTTTAAAGAATTCAAATTTCTTGAGCAAGTTGTGTGGTCTACATCTTGATGAATAAGTTGTTCAATTGTTAATATCTTCTTGCCTTGCCCGTGCTTATTCTTGATCTTGATATTGAAGTTGCGTGTAAGTTGTATAATTTTTCATGTGAGGATCTAACTAGGGGCCTATGTCATGCCCAGTTGAAGGCTCTGATACCATTTTGGAAGGTTTTTTTTGTTCAGAAATGTAACGATCCGGTAGATTTTCGACGCTCGAAAATCGACATCAGTACGTCCACTGTATAAAATGTCGAGCAGTCGAGTGCCGGAAATACCAGTTCATTAGGGGTGAAGAAGAAAAAGGGAGAAGAAAGAACAGAACAACACAGAGTCTCACAATCGCAATGGAACAAAGTATAATATATAACAACAGACTTTTAATACAAGAACAACTTTTAATATACATAGCACTATCAGAGTACAATAATCCAATACATCAATTCTGGACAATTTGATAACTTGTCCTTACATAGTGGAATAATAATCAAATACGAAAGTACGCCTTGCCATCCAGCTCGTTCCCTGAGCTCCATAGCATCCTATCCTGAATTTGTAGTGCTCGGTCTGACCCGAGCTTATAATAAAATAACACCCGAGTCAGTTTGGAAAACCAGCGTGAGAAAACATACTCAATTGAATTATTAACTTCTTAAAATCCTTTGAAAACATAGGTATCTCGTAAGACCACGTCACCAATAAACACGACGGGTTTTTACCTTACGATAAACAAAACATTTTTTATCAAATCCGTCTGATATTATAATAGTGTCTATATAAAGTAAATAGAAAATAGCTGAAATGCTTGCATCTCACGTTCTAGCATAATTGGGCACAATGAAAACCGTACGGCGCTTATTGGAGAATGGATTCCATCGAATGACTGGGCTACTGGGGTACCGCCCACCACAGTAAACCTCTAGAAAAATCTACCGAGATTGAACCTATCGATCCGTGCCAACACAAGACCGGACTACCCCTAACCTGGATAGTCCGAATAAGATTACCCCACGGTTGGGATCAGCAACCGCACCACACAGCCGAATAAAAAGGGACTCTAGATAGGGGTAACCTTACCCTACTTGGGTGCGACCCACTTAGCCTTGTTGCATCTCCCCTGTTTTAGTCATTCCCGGTTGATGAGGCCGAGGCTAAGTGTTACCTTTTAAAGAACACATTCACTTAGAATGCTCATCGTCCTCCAATGACGATGTTCTGATAGCATTCGTCCATACAAGTTGTCCTGGGTTTGGACCAATCGAATCACCGTCTTCATCATCTTCACGGTATTCGTTCATTACGTTCAAACTGGATCGAAGTGGTTCACGGAACATTTCCAACCCTTCCCGATACTTAGAATATTTTATTCACTTCATTTTATATTCAACACTTAGAAAATACTCCTCTTATTTCCTTTTTCTTTTCTCAAAAATCATTTACAACTTTATTTATAAATTTCCCAACTCGTTTCACACGAATTCTATAAATTCCGAAATTCCTTAATTAATTCCCTTAATATTTCAAAACCAATTATATTTTCTTATAAACTCAATTCCATTTGCACTTCTTTATGAATTCCATTTTCATTCTCGAATTTCACTTTTATTTAACTTCTTCGGAATTTTCTTACTTTTCTTCCCAATTCCATCTAGGAATTTTCTTAAAAATCATATCCATTGAATAACCCGTTTTCCCATCTTCCGAGAAGGTTTATAAACAAATTTAAAACATTTCAAAACTCTATATATATATAAAATAAGTATTTTAAAGAAAATAATAATAATTTATTTCTGAGACATATTCAAATAATTATTTAAAATATTGAACACCTTTTATAATATCACTTCCCAGAGCAGATTTAAAAGTTAGTATTCTATTTAAAATAAATATCAAGTGTTTAAAAATTCATTTCTGAAGTATTCAATACTAGCTAACTTTAAAATTTCATAGTTTAATAAATAAAAGTTTCCTTTTAAAAATTTAAAACTTAACTTGTTTAAAAACTTATTTCCAAGTCTGGATAACTAAATTTCCAGTCTATATCCCCTCTCGATTTTCATCACATTTCTTCCATTTCGGTCTCCTTAACCATCTTCATTTTAAAAATAGTATCTACTATTTTTCTCACTCTATTTCCATATTCCAATATAAATTTTTTCCGTAAAATTTATATTTCAAAATTATCATCCGATATCATTTTCCTTCATTTATAAACTTCGTTTATAAATTTTTATAACTCTTTTTGAGTTCCACTAAAAGTAATCTCATTTATAAAATTCCATTTTATAATTCAATTCCCTTGAAAATCCATTTATTTTTGCCCATCTATTTTCAATATCGATTTTAACCCTTTTTCCAGAATATCATTTTTAAATCCGGTCTTTAAAAAATTCCTTTATATAATTTATTTTAAACTCTCTATTTAAAATATTTTCCCACATTATTTAATACGATCAAAATTCACCATTTTTATCCAAACCAATTTCTTTTAATAATCCAAATTCCGATATACACATTTTTATATTAAAAATCTCCATTTTAATTTCTTAAAAAATTAAAATTATATTTATGGTATTTTAGGTACCCAAAGTTAAATTCCTTGCCATTATAACACTTAAAATTTTACAACACACAATAATCCAGCATATATATATATATATATATATATATATATATATATATATATATATATATATATATATGAAAAACTAGTATATTTGAGGAATCCAGTTGGATCCCTCCAACCTGTTTTTCCTGCATCCACGGATGTTAGACAATAATAAAAATACCAATCCCACTTCGAGGGGGATATCGCGGTATATATGGTCATCCGCTATTATACGAGGCGCATATGGTATCATCCACTATAATATGCGGGAATATCACAATAATTCTAATATATATAGTCATCCAACAGAAAATTATAAATTTATCAATCGATCAAGCATTCAAAAATTTTTAATTTAAACATTTAAATTTGAATATGGAATCCAAATTAGTGATAAATTCTCACCATGATTTTATTTGCAACCCATTCCAATTTAAATCCTTTTGCTTATGACTCTGTAGCTCCAAACTTCACATGATTGATTCTGTTAAATTTTTGAACCTCGCATGAAATCATTATTAACTTTATTTGTTGTCGAGATTTTAAACTTTTGTATTTTTATTTTTTATTTTTTTCTACTGACTATATAATTTAACTCAAAATTTCAAAATCTAAATCACCAAAGGATACTCACCCAACACGCGATAGCACTGCCCTATCCCGCTTCTTTCGAGATACCATGCAGCCACATTCCCAAATAGACTCGAACCTTCCCCTGCTCGATGACGAGCACCGCAAAAAGTAGGCCTCCCCTCCTTCGCTAACGCGACCACGACTATCAAAGAACGCCCCCCTGTCACTCGCGTGAGCATCCCCAATCGAACGCCGTGACTCCTCGTACGTGACATGCCACAGCCGCCGACCAACATCGGTCACCCAATGCCACTTCGGTCATAGACTTCGTCCATCTCCTCCCCTCACGCACGTAGCCTTGACCAAAACCCAAACCAAGCTCCCCTCTTCGAAATTCCTCAGCTTGCTCGAACCCTAGCCGCACTCGCCACTCGAGCTCCCCCAGCCTTGCGCCTTCCCCTCGGCCACGCGACTTCGTCTATTTTTTTTGAATGATTGTTGATTTTGTTCGAAATGGGAAAAAGAGGGGACATGATTTTGAATAGAGGCAGGGAAAGATATACGTACGCGATTATTATTATTATTATTTTCACAAATGATTTAGTTTTTGACTAGAAGGAAGAAGAAATAATAGGCATATATTTTTTTCGTTTTGCTTTTCACTGCTTGCGTTGTGGTGGAATGGACAACGTGATTTAATAGGGGGAAAACGTGTTTGAATGGTTAATGAATAGTGACTGAAGTGAAGGGGAAAAGGTTGATGTGAATATATGTTAATCAATATAAATATATATATATTTATTTTAACTTAAATCGTCTCGATTTCGCAACTTAAAATCGCAAACCCCTGTCGAGGCGTGCCGCTAGGCATTTATAATGTTATACCCCTATTCCGATCGCAATGGAAAAGGTTTCGAGTTCTAATTCGATCGTATGGAGAAGATAGCTTTTTGGACCCAATTATTATATTGAATTTCGATATAAATTTCAACTCGTTTATATCCTTAAATTCCCAACTCGTTTCACACGAATTCTATAAATTCTGGAATTCCTTAATTGATTCCCTTAATATTTCAAAACCAATTATACTTTCTTATAAACTCAATTCACTTTGCACTTCTTTATGAATTCTATTTTCATTCTCGAAGTTCACTTTTATTTAACTTCTTTGGAATTTTCTTGCTTTTCTTCCCAATTCCATCTAAGAATTTTCTTATAAATCATATCCACTGAATAACCCATTTTCCCGACTTTTGAGAAGGTTTATAAATAAATTGAAAACATTTCAAAACTTCATATATATATATATAATAAGTATTTTAAAGAAAATAATAATAATTTATTTTTGAGACATATTCAAATAATTATTTAAAATATTGAACACCTTTTATAATATCACTTCCCAGAGCAGATTTAAAAGTTAGTATTCTATTTAAAATAAATATCAAGTATTTAAAAATTCATTTCTGAAGTATTCAATACTAGCTAACTTTAAAATTTCATAGTTTAATAAATAAAAGTTTCCTTTTAAAAATTTAAAACTTAACTTATTTAAAAACTTATTTCCAAGTTTGGATAACCAAATTTCCAGTCTATAATCCCTCTTGATTTTCATCACATTTCTTCCATTCCAGTCTCCTTAACCATCTTCATTTAAAAATAGTATCTACTATTTTCCTCACTCTATTTCCATATTCCAATATAAATTCTTTCCGTAAAATTTATATTTCAAAATTTATCATCCGATATCATTTTACTTCATAAACTTCGTTTATAAATTTTTATAACTCTTTTTGAGTTCCACTAAAAATAATCTCATTTATAAAATTCCATTTTATAAATTCAATTCCCTTAAAAATCCATTTATTTTTTCCCATCTATTTTCAATATCGATTTCAACCCTTTTTCCCTAATATCATTTTTAAATCCAGTCTTTAAAAAATTCCTTTATATAATTTATTTTAAACTCTCTATTTAAAATATTTTCCCACATTATTTAATACGATCAAAATTCACCATTTTTATCCAAACCAATCTCTTTTAATAATCCAAATTCCGATATACACATTTTTATATTAAAAATCTCCATTTTAATTTCTTAAAAATTTAAAATAATATTTATGGTATTTTACGTACCCAAAGTTAAATTCCTTGCCATTATAACACTTAAAATTTTACAACAGACAATAATCCATCATTTATATATATATATGAAAAACTAATATATTTGAGGAATCCTGTTGGATCCCTCCAACCTGTTTTTCCTGCATCCATGGATGTTAGACAAAAATAAAAATACCAATCCCACTTCGAGGGGGATATCGCGGTATATAGGGTCATCCGCTATTATGCGGGGCGCATAGGGTTTCATCCGCTATAATATGCGGGAATATCACTCCAATACTAATATATATACTACTATATATATAGTCATCCAATAGAAAATTATAAATTTATCAATTTATCAAGCATTCAACAAATTTAAATTTAAACATTTAAATTTGAATATGGAATCCAAATGCGTGAAAAATTCTCACCTTGATTTTATTTGCAACCCATTCCAATTTAAATCCTTTCGCTTATAACTCCGTAGCTCCAAACTTCACACGATTGATTCCGTTAAATTTTTGAACCTAGCATGAAATCATTATTAACTTTATAAGTTGTTGAGATTTTAAATTTTTATATTTATCTATTTTATTTTTTTATTTTTTTCTACTGACTATATAATTTTACTCAAAATTTCAAAATCTAAATCACCAAAGGATACTCACCTAACACGCGACAACACTGCCATGTCCCGCTTCTTTCCCGATACCACGTAGCCACATTCCCAAATAGACTCGAACCTTCCCCTGCTTGATGATGAGCACCGCAAAAAGTAGGCCTCCCCTCCTTCTTTAACGCGATCACAACCATCGAAGAATGTCTCCCCGTCACTCGCGTGAGCATCCCCAATCGAACGCCGCGACTCCTCGTACGCGACATGCCACTGCCGCGGACTAACATCGGTCACCCCAACGCCACTTCGGTCATCGACTTCGTCCATCTCCTACCCTTGCGCACACAGCCCTGACCAAAACCCAAACCAAGCTCCCCTCTTTGAAATTCCTCAGCTTGCTCGAACCTTAGTCGCGCTCTCCACTCGAGTTCCCCTAGCCTGGCGCCTTCCCCTCGGCCAAGCGACTTCGTCTATTATTTTTTTGAATGAATGTTAATTTTGTTCGAAATGGGAAAAATGGGAGATACGATTTTGAACAGAGGCAGGGAAAGATGTATGCACGCGATTATTATTATTATTTTCACGAATGATTTAGTTTTTGACTGGATGGAAGAAGAAATAACAGGCATATTTTTTTTTCTTTTTGCTTTTCATTGCTTGCGTTGTGGAAGAATGGACAACGTGATTTAATAGGTTGAAAACATGTTTGAATGGTTAATAAACAGTGACTGAAGTGAAGGGGAAAAGGTTGATGAGAATATATGTTAATCAATATAAATATATATATATATTTATTTTAACTTAAATCGTCTCGATTTCGCAACTTAAAATCGCAAACCCCTGTCGAGGCGTTCCGCTAGGCATTTATAATGTTATACCCCTATTCCGATCGCAATGGAAAAGGTTTCGAGTCCTAATTTGATCGTATGGAGAATGTAACGTCCCGATATTTTTGACCATTCGCATCCGCACATGTCGGACTTGAATAATTCAAAATACCGCGTTGTTAATTTAAATTTGGCAAAACTGAGCATATATAGTAAATAAATAATCACAGATCACAGACACAGAGTAATAAATGCGGCGGAAATAAAAGAGATAGTAGTTCATGAAGCTACTATATAAATGTATAAGTTACATCAGAGTTAAATAAGGTACAACAGATGTCTCGAATACAATAATCAAATACAATATCAGAATACATCACTGGAATCAACTAGATATCTGAAAGCTGGATAGATAGCTGGATCTCCAAGCGAAGCTCCAACTCCAAAGGTGAGTCTCGAATACTGGTACACTCAGTCTGACCCGAGCGTAAAGCAAAATACAAAACACTCGAGTCAGGATTAACATTCTTATATTTATAAATCCAACTCAAGTGAAATAGCACAAGTAACTCAAAGGATGTTTGGAATAACCATCCTTTAAGGATCCGTTAAACTATCTACTATGTAGTAGTGTACGGTATATAGATAATGCCTATCAGTAATATAAAGTATCAAAATAGTGTTAAGGCGTTACCATTATCCCCCTTAACACATTTTATATAAGCGTTATAGTCTACACAGCACTGTAAACTCCACCGTAAACTAGTGGGATATCAGGGAGTACTCCATAGGTATAACACAAAACAAATCGTAGTGGTCGCGTAAATAGGGATACAAGTATGACAAGGCACATAAGGCAATACCCAAGGTAGTGAAACTACCGTTTGCCTGATCCAGACTGGTGAGAACGCATCGCCGCAGCGATCGCAACACCGCGAAACAACACTCCCAAAATCAAGGGTGCACCAATCGACAACAAGTAATGAGTAGTTTTCGAAGAAGTGTGTTCGCTCGAGGTAGCTAGCCCCCATTTGGCCCGGCACGGCTCCTGTTTTAGTCATTTCCAATTTGACACAAGTGTTAAGGCTATCCATTATCGTTCTCTTTCTTCAGTCATCACGTACATCATTCCAACCACTTCATTCTGGATCACACTCCGCGTATAGTTATCAAAGTGGTTTTCGGTTTAGACAGTGAGTATGTCCCTAACCGATTCCGGTCTCTTTAATAACTTTCGTGATTATTACACCGATTGGTCACTTAATATATTTCAAACCAAATCAAATTCAACTTCAATTAGAATTTTATAAACGAATATTTCATTTGTCTTTACATATCAATTTCCAAAAATTTACGTTTCAAAACTTCCAAAATTACCATTTCAAAATCTTATAATTCAATTTCAAATTTTTGATTAAAACAATTCAAATTTTGATTCAAGTCCTATATGAGTTTCATTCCGAAATCATTTAAATTAATTTAATTTAACATTCAAATCAATTTAAATTCCTTGATCGATTTCATTCAGTATTCATTAAGTAAATTTGTCATTCAAAACAATTTCTATTTAATTTCCAATTCATTAAATCAATTACTTAAGTTCAACTCCATTATATCAACCTTACAAATTGAATTAAATTAGATTCATCAAATCAAATTCTTTACATTTCAAGTCTTACATTAATTTCAATAAATCACATTTTATTTCTTGTTATAGAAATTCAATTTCACAATTTATTTACTTAGTTACAAATTTCAAAACTCAATTAATAAAGAAACTTAATTCACTTATTCAGGAAGTTCAATCTCACTTATTATATAAAGAGTTCAATCCTATTTAATTATTAAATAATTCAATCTTATTTAATTATTAAATAATTTCAAAACTTAATTATCAACAAATTTCAAAACTTAATTATTAATAATTCCAAATTTAATAATTAAATAATTAATTTTATAACAACGTTCCTTCATCATCTACTATGTTAACGTTTTGATTCAGATTATTAAATATTAACATTTCCTTTCATTAAATTCAAATTCCAATTTCATTTCAAAACCATATTATTTATTCAAATAAAATCTTCATTTTATTTTTAAATCAAATTATTGACCAATCGGGTTTTATTTAATTCTCTATCCTAGGTCAAGTTCATTTGGGTATTTATCATTTCAACCCGATTCCAATTCAATTCAAAATCAAAGCATAGCAAAGGGAACTTGCAGTGTGATAACTGGGATGGTGTCAAAGTAAATAAACTAGCAATAACAACAATCAATATCAATCCAATAATCAATTCAAATAAACCCGAAATAATCGTATTAATTTACATTTGTTGTTTATGCAAATTAATATAATTATTTCTAGAATCTACACTATCATTTCATGTAGATTAAAGATTATTACATTATGGTTTTTCACTTGTCATCTATTACAATTTCATCCATCATCAATTTAAACAACCTACATTCAACGGTTCAAGGTGTAATTAACCAAATTCTACGTGTCAATTAATTTAACATTAAAGGGGTCATATTATACGAATTTTTAACTAATCATTTCAACATATAGATCCAATTTAAATCGTTAACTATCATATATCAATTCAATTGCATATTATTTTATCACTTTAACATTAACAATTTAACGTCCAATATAAACATCAACAATTAATCATTTATCAACTAAACTGGATTATCATTGTATAAATAGCAGATAATGGTGTCAAATGTCACAGGTGAACTGATTCAGGTAATAATAGATATATAACAGTGTAAATAACTAACAGTTGCATATTCCAATTGTCGTTTCAATTGAAATCAGATTTAATAAATAAAAGAACATTAATCGTGAGTGATTGCTCACCTTCCGAGGCTAGATAGATTGGACAATGAAATGAGTTACAAATCCAGAGCAAAGGGAGATAGGCACGAACTCGATGATCAAAGCTTCGCGTATTTGACAGACGGGTACGGACACGGTGATACGGCGATATGGACACGTGCACGCACTAGAGTTGGAAGATGATGGCTGCTTTTTTTTTTCTTTCTTTTTTCTTTTTTTTTTCACGGCAACTGTTTGTTTTGACTTTTTTTTTTCTTCTTTTTTTTTCACGCGAGGCCTTCCACCTTCCACTGCAACATGCCTTCACTCCTTCTCCTCATGCACGTTGGTTGTCTTTTTTTTTATAAACCCATTCAACTAGGTAGGGTGGAGGGAGAGGAGGTGGTTCGGACATGGGTGGGATGCAGGCTCGACTGGGTGGTTTCGGGTAGGAAGGCGGAGGGGCTGTGGCCAAGGCAGGTCGGGTGTTCGGTGGTTGCAGGGCTGGGTGTCTGGGTGCGGGTCAACTGGGTTCGAGTGGTGGACTGGTTGCGCAGCAAGTCATGGGGTGCAGCTCGGCTAATGGGGTGCGAGCTACTAGTTGGTGGTGAGCAGGGTGAGGAGCAGGCGGAGCTGGGTGACGAAGGGTGAAGCCGAGGTGGCTCAGGCGGGTTTGCTGGGCTAAGGACGATGGGTCGCTGTGGGAAGGTGGGCGGAGCGGGTCGAGCTAGAGGAAGGAGTGGGTGTTGGGCTCCAAGCGATGGAGGTAGAGATCGGTGGTGAGTTGGGTGGCGGATGGTGAGGCCGAGGCTGCTGCCAAGATGAGGAGGCAATGGTTGTTCAGACTGGGTAGGTAGGGCAGCGGTGCTGGAGCGGGAGCGGTGGACGGAGGTGAAGCAAGCGGGTACAGAGGAGGTGGTTGGTGAAGTGGTGAAGCGAAGGGGAAAACTGGGTTGGTGGTGAGAGATAAAGGGAGGAAGGGAGGGAGTTACGTGTGTTTGGTTTAATACACACACACTTAGTATATTTTTACTTCACAAGCAAATGCTCAGAGACAAAGGAAATGAGGAGTGAGCAATAATAAAAGAAGAATAGGAAATGAGGAGGGAGAAGGGTAGAGAAAAGGTGCAGACGAAAAATATAGAAGGCTAGAAAGAAAAAGAAAAACAAAATGTGCACGTAACCAAATGAAACAACACAAGTTCCGAGCCCAAAAGTCAGTGAATAATAAATGATAAGGCTCTTGAGTTATACGAGAGAAAGTTGAATGGACAAGGAATTCAAAAGGTATGAAAACTAAAAGTCACAAAACCGGTACCGATACGATTGACTGTTTAACGGTTTCCGTGACACATTGGACTTCGAAACACAAAAATGAATACACTGTTGAGATCGGCATGACGAGATGATCAAAATAGTATACAAATATCAGTAGTATGATTGAATTATAAAAATTCGAATTTTCTACTGGCGGAAAATGCGAAAAAAACGCAGGAAAATAAGATCGACGGAGCTAAAGAAGTTCGAATTTTGAAAAACGAAAAATGACGTCTTGCTCAGAAGATGGTTTAGAATTTTCCTATGTAAAAATATTTAGGTTTTGAAAACATTTTATTTTCATCGCTTTTTAACTGATTAAATTGAAGTAAATTTACGCGCGAAATAAACTTTCATATTTTCGGACGAAAATTTACCAGTTGCTATGTTTAACTAAACGCATTCCAAATATCAAATTTATATTTCAAAATTTTATCGTTTAAAATTTCATAAAATTTCAACTAATTACGTTATTAAAACAGTTGAAATTTACGGGTCGTTACAGAGAAGATAGCTTTTTGGACCCAATTATTATATTGAATTTCGATATAAATTTCAACGCGTTTATATCCCGTACGATCAAACGATAACTCCAAACACTACAAAACTTGAAATACGATAATAATACACAATTACGGATCCAGTGGAACTGGTTTCGTCGAATTCCGAGACTGTGCCTCGAAAAGCTATTTTTAAATGTCAATTTAAACGATATATTTTTAAAACTGAACAAATCACTTTTAATTTCAATTTTAAAAGTTGCATTGTCTTCAGTATTTTTAATATAAATTTTACAAGCCTTTAAATTATTTTTATCGAGCTTAAAACTCAAGATACGATAATCTACCCGATAATCGATTATAAAATTCAATAATTAATTTACCCAATAACTGCTATATTTAAATCCGAATTTATTTTTATAAATAAACCCAAGTTCTTCATATTCAAAATTAATCTATAATTCAAATCCAATATTTAAACCATTTAATTATTCAAAATCGAACATGAAATATTCGGGTCGTTACAAGAAATTCTCATCATGTCCAATATTGAAGGGTGAAAGTGTATTAGCAGGGATAGATGAAGAATTATGAGAAAATTTAACAAGAAACTTGGAGGCAGAGGTGTGTAAAAGAGGAGGAGAAGTTTGAGATTAGGGAGATGATCAGAGGGCAAGGAGAAGGTAGCCAGAAAGATGATCGGGGAGAAGGAGTTTCAAGCAAGAGTTGACACGCGGATGGAGAGATTTTTGCCAAAAATCGACCAAGAAAAGAGAACATGGAAAATGAAAATGCTTTATTATCATTCACTGAATTCAAGTTCATTACATGTGTGGTTTATATATACCTTTCCATAAATTAGTCATGCACACAAGCCATAAACCAAACTACACCCATTCACTAGCCCGATCAAACCTCATTCCCATCAAGCTTACAACTATTAAAAATAAATCAAAATATAACATTCACCCCGATACATGTCTTGTTCTTCCACTACTGAAGATGCAACCTCCTTGTTATGTCACTGCACCACCTTTGACATGATCACCAACTGCCTCTGATGATCTGGTGGTCGAATTATGGTGAACTTGGCCAAAATATGGATGTTTCTCAATTATGCTACTTTTAACAAGGGCAATCACTATGTGGTTGTTACATACTATATTTGGTAAAAGAGAGGTAACAAAGGTCAATTTTAAATAGCATTCTTCTCATCCCTCAAATATCTAATTAAAGAAGGATGTACTTTTTTCAATTGCTTGTTTCCAATCGACTCTGAAATTGTTTGAACCAAAAATGGCACAAATACCCAGAAGATTAAGTAGAGAATAAAAAGTAAATAAATTTAAACAAAAACGAGTAGAAAAGAACATATAGCAATTTATAGTGGTTCAGCTAATCTTGGCTTACGTCCACTTAGTGATTTTATTGATCAGATCAATGGATTACATGCAGTTGTTCTTACAGATCTGTATAAATAAAAAATTATTACACGAAATTAGAGTACGGGAAAGCCAGAGCCAAAAGATCCTTAAAAATGAGTCCCGCCCCTCTATTTATAGACGTATGAAGCCTAAAATCTCACCCGGAAGATCTCCGCCTCGTTTTCCACACCATGGACCATTTCTCCAAAGAAATAAGGGGATACCTCATTAATTTGCGTGGATCGGTATTGATCCATGGGCTTGGATCGGTACCGATCCAAGAGATGTCCAATTTGGTTGTCTTGAACTCTTTGTCTTGCCTTGATTGATGGTTAGCTTCACGATTCCAAGTTTGTTTGCATCGATATTTGCTTGTCCATGAGTTCAAATGATGGATCCATGGAAGAACAAAGTTGCTAATTCAAGTGTTTGTGAAGATCGATAGACAATTGCATTGGTTCAACAAAATAATACTTGGAATGGGCTTCTAGCATCGAGTGGAGCATGTTGGGAGAAGATGGGAACTTGTTGTGGAGAAAAGTTGGATCGAAACCGATCTAGGGGGTTGGATCGATATCGATCCACCACTTAGGTGGATTCCTACTCTTTTAGTGTTAGGTTGATTTGGTATTTGTCCCGTGGCTCTGCTTGTGCATGGTTTTTGGTTCCTTGGGCTATCCCTTCGAGCTTCCTGCCTTAATAACTACAAGTTCGACTCGTCCAGTTTGTCTGAATATTGCCTGGTCAAAAAGCTAGATAACACTTGCCTACCAAAGTACATCTCGTTTCAAACGTGATGTGCTTTGAATCGAAACAATTCAGGATCACTTTGAAGGATTCCATTATGTACTTCGATTGGTCGTCATCCTTCCTGCGGATCGATTCTACATTTCAAGATTTGTAATTTTAAACTGATTCCTTTCATGGTTTTTCTAGGTTTGAATCCGATTTCTTTGATCGGGAATTAAATATGTACTCATTCATGCATACACGTGCACGTTCTTGAACAACTTCTGGCATACACATTCATGTATATGTATATATATTTTTATTTATTGTTTTTTTGTTCAAGACTCGATACCGATCCATTTCTTGGATCGGTACCAATCCGAAACTTGGGATAATTTCCCAATTCCCAATTTCTTTGCCTAAAGATACGGGCCTTATTGGGTTATATAGCCCATCTCTTTTCATTTTCTTCCTCGCTTGCCTTTGCCGATCCAAACCTTGAGCTTCTGCCATTAACAAACCTTTGTCTCCAAATTAAACTTAGCCTCCCTACTCGATCCTAGTACTGCCACTACCTCTGCTCCTCACGTGGGCCTACCATTGTTGTGGTTGACTTTGCATCACCTTCACAGACCCATCCAATTTCTACACCGACCCAAGACTTAGGGCAATCACCCCTTAGCTATGACATTCCATAATCGAACCCATTCAACTCGCCTGAATAGGTAGGTGGTGGTGACGGATTTGGATGTAGGGAAGGATGATGTGGAAGACCATGATTTGGAGTTGAAGGCAATAGGGAGGAGGATGAAATCCTCCCTTGAAGTTGGGTCTGTATGACTCCAACACCTGGGAGAATTTTGCGAACTCCAAATCCATAAGTGTACCTTGCCTTAGTGGATTGCTGTTGTACCTCTTCTTCTTGGTTTCAATGCATTTCCAAAGCATGGCCGACAACGTGAAGCCCGTCGGGACGGTCAGCGATAACGGTCACTTCGGGTGATATCTAGAATTTAAATTGAACTGTTACATAATATTGGAAATTTGAACTGCACAACACCACACTAGATTCCATTTTAGCATGGGGGTACAACTTGTAATTATCTTGATATTGACTGTATGCTGAGTTTTTATAGAATGTAGCACAGACCTTCTGAGCGTCATGCCATCTTAGCTGCAGGTCCATCTACTTCCAAATACATTGAATCTGATGATGAGTCAAGTTCAATTATTACTCTACTTGTACAACAAACTCCAGCACAACATGCACATCAACAAGAAAATCCACAGATTGAACAAGTTCTTGAAAATCCTGTAGAGCCGTGGAAGGGCTAGAGGTTGAACCTGCTCCTGATACTCTTGAAGATGATATTCTTTTAGATGATCATATTGATTCTGTTGCTTCAAAGATTGACGAGGGATCTCTTTGCAGAATTTGCGACAAGCATGAAATTCCATTCGATGATGTATTAATCCCCTCTCACTATCAGAGAGCTCACAGTCCCCCAGAGGGTTACACTACTTGCAGCAGATATAAGTGTTTGGGGGGATGTGTTCCACCATTCAATCCATTCATTCTTCGAGTTCTAAACTTTATGAGATTAGCTCTGACATAGTTACATCCAAATAGTTATGCCTTCCTTCTCAGCATGTACATTATTTTCGTTCAACATTTGCATAGTGTGTCCAGTGATGAAGAAATCATGTACACGTTTTGAAAGCCAAAAGGGAAGTCCTTCCTTGACATGCTTGGAGCCAGTAAAGAATTGTCGAATTGTCACTAGCACATGGAACTAGTTAAGCTATTTTAAAAGCGAATGTTTTACATATGTTGTCCACTTGGATTTGCTCGAAGATGGATATGTGGATGTAAGTTCTACCTCATTCATTTACTACGAGTCCGCGTTGTTAGTTATTGAACTTAACTCATATTCTTTCTGCCATTCAGATGTTCTGACGAGGCCTAGTGGCATGACTCTTGCGGATACTGTCATAGTTCCCATGGCACTTCCAAAGAGGGACAGAGACATTGGAGTTCTTCTCTCCAACGAGAATCTCCTAGCCAATAATCTGCTAGAAGCGAGCCGTGACACTGGTCTAGTCCAAGTGGTCGCTAGCGACGACGACGACGACAAATAACTCGCCTGGATGTTGTGAGGCTAATCCAGATCTGCCTCCAACCCCGAGTCCAAGGGCAGAAGTTGAAGAAAATGTTGAAGAAAGGGAAGAATACGCCGAGGAATATGAAATTGTAGGTGGCAATGATGAGGCTGGCCATGACGGCATTGATGTGGGCCATGAGTCCTTGGCTAAACAAACTATAGACGACCAACAGTCTGCCTCGAAGAAGAGATTAGTCGTGAAATTTTTAAGGCGCAGACTTCTATATAGCCTTCACCCATTATGAATGTTGAGAAAACTCCTTCTCTTCCTTCCATAGACACATTTTCCAAGTTGGGGCCAATCCTATCGAGTTTGGTTCCTTAGGCATCGATGACATGAGCCTTGAGGGTGTTGACTCCATTATCCACCTTAACAATGACATTCCTCCCACCAGCATAGGAGAGATCACTTCTATGAGCAAAGCTCCAGAACATGGTTCGTCAGGAGGACACTCACCTACATATACACTTTACGACACTACGTTGCACTTGACTGCATCCTTTCTAGTGGAAACTAGTTTGTTCTTGTTTCATTTTCCAACTCCATGGAGAGGAAAAAGTACATATATAAATTCCTTGAGGAAAATGCATCCTGATTATATAGGCATTGTCTAGGCTCATATCATCAGGGCAGTGGTCGAGATTCTTAGTCTAGTTACCGATCTAGCCAAGATAGAGGTAGTCATGACAAAGGCAATTATGATAGAGATCATCTGTCACATGACTCCACTTCCAAGCGTCATTCCAGATCTAGTTCACCTTCACCTAGAGGCTTAGATAGGCATTCTGATCATTGCGATGTCTTGCTACCAGGCGACGTTTCTCATGCACCTCCTCCAGCTTCCAATCTTGTGCAGCATTGGCACCCTCTCACTCCAGTCAATCCTCCGACCATAGACACCATCAAAGCAGTTCTGAGACTTCCCATCATAGAGCCGACAAACAATCGATTGGAGCTTCAGTCATCACTACGGAGCATGAACTTGCTGTCAGCACCCGAATGGCTGAATTAAAAGAACAATTTCCGAGTGTTTGCACTGATAGGCTCATGTTCATGCCCAACTTGAAGATAATTATGCCTTATGTCCAAGACATGACCATTACTTGTGTAACCGATGCTTATAACCAGTACAATGAATGGTTGCAGGTAGTTGAGAAAATATGCAAAGTCTCGAGGGAAAGGCAACTTGAGATTGATAATATGAATCTCACGGCAGCGCGGGACAAAAATTTTATTGCCCATCTCGATGCTGCGGTTGAAAACTTAAGGAAATCACAAGCCGAAGTTGAGAAGAAAGCCGAGGATGCCATCAAGGTGCTTGAAGATGAGAGAAAAAGCATCGAGATGAAATTGAGGTCGTTCATCATCGGAATCATGCCTTAGTGCTGGAGAGAGACGCCTCAAACAAGAAAGTGATTGAGCTGGCCGCTAAACTCAAGAGCGAGACAAAAGAAAAGAATGACGCTCTTTAACAAGCACATGATTATTGCGAAGAGCAACTTACTGCTCGTGGTGAAAGAGACAAAGTGGTTGAACGTGTTAAATACGTGGATGCACTTGCCAAGAAGAAGGTTGAAGTTGCGGGACAATGGGTAATAGATAAATTTGAGACATTTCTTAACAAGTACAATGCAAACATGCTCAAATTTCATAACTTATAGTGGTTCAACAATGATTACCCTAGAATTATTGCCCTCGCTTGAGAACAAATTGTCGAGGAAGAAAAGGAATTTCTTAAAAGGTGGTGAGGTGAATCTGGCTCAGCTAGAGAAAGAAATCTTGATTGAAGACGAGCCCAAGATGTTGAAAGAGTGTCAGCTTATTCTACATCCAGAGCTTGCCGCTACAGTACAAAAAGACTTAAGCGAAGGCTCCAGATCGTCGCTTCAAGATGCTGCTGTTGGGGACACCCCTTGGGCCCAGAACTATTCTAGATCCATCTATGGTCCCAGGATACAATCCAGATCAGCCTCAAATGCATAAGCCTGCTATCTTTGCTCCCGTTTTGTAGGGGAAATCTAGAGGCACTCCGGCCCTAATAAAGACTCAAACTGAAGGAGGTATCTTGTTGACCTCACCTGAATTTCAGAGAGTCCATATGTCACTGATTGACATCGCTAATCTCTCTTTTTATATCTTTCAAGTTTCAGGTCAGCCCTAGGTCACCCCGCTTCCCAACCAAAGTCTCCAGTCAGGTCAACAAGCGACTACAATAAAATCGGTGACTGTGACTACTTCGACGACGGTGCAGACTCTTTCAATTATTGAGACTCCTGAGCCTGGCAAGTAGATGATAGATGCTCTTTAGGATGAAGGGATCAATAAGATCCAAGGAACTCAAACTGACAATGATGTTATTATTAATGTGTTCTTCGAGCCTCTGCGAGATCCCACCAGAAGTACCCTTGAGTAGGAACTGATCCCAGCCAAAAAGGTCAAGCTGGAGAAACTATAGAATTTTCCTCCTCCGTTATCCGTAGCTCTGCTTGATCAGACTATCATTGCTCCCGTCACCATTCCTCCACCTGGGAGCACCCAGAGCGTGTCTGCTGGATCATCGTAGAGCACGCTATCCAAAGGCAAAGAAAGTGGGGGAAAGACAAGGAAGCAATTGGAAAGATCTGGTGCGCCATCTTCTACAGAGAAGAAGGAGAGGAAGGAGAGAAAGAAGAGGATCAAGAAGTGATCATCCATCTTCTTTGTGTTTTCCGGTTGTATAGCAGCCTTAGGCTCTTTTCGATCATCCGCTTTTTGTTTTCTTGGCTGACATTAGTGGGATTCAGGCTGCGCTTTTGCTTTTTGTTTAGGTGTAAATAAAACTTGCACTTATCTTTCCAAGTTCTATATTAATAACAAAGGTTTTTGTTTTTTTAAGTCTTTATGTGAATTTTCCTTAGTTATTAAAGACATGCAATTTCCATTCAACGTACCCATGGTCCATATCTTTTTATTATCATCGTCGGACTAAGTCAATAGCCCATTTCCTAATTTACCGACCATTCTTCGCTCTAGCAAACGTTAAATAATCAAAGAAATTCCAACTCCGGGCATTAGTCGAGGTAGACCACTTAGAGTTGCAATTCTAATATCCTTTTCCAAGAAAATGATGTTCGATTGTGCCAAACTCCGGGCATTGACTGAACTTCATAAGTAAGATCCCGCCTTATGCTAGGCATAGATCTTCGGCCTTGCATACTTCAGGCAGGATGTCAATGATCGAATGGTTATGTCACATCCAATTCAAGTCATACTCCTGCCCTCATATCAGGAGCAAGAGTTTGTGGACGAACGGTCATATCGCGTTCATTTTGATTTATACTCCCACCCCCACATTAAGAACCAAAGTTAGTCGATGAATGGGCAAGCCACGTCCTTTCTGGGTTTATACCCGTGCACCCACTGTAAAGGAAAGAGTTAACGGATGGACGGCTATAACACGTTCACTTAGATTTATACTCCTGCCCTTAATCCAAGGTTAGAAGTTAGCGTTCGGATGGTCGTATCGCGTCCATTTCGAATTTATAGTCTTGTCCCTATATTAGGGGCGAGAGTTAGCTAGCGGACAGTTAAATCACGTCATATTTAGTTTATACTCCTGCCCCCATGTCAAGGGCAAAAGTTAGGTACTATCGATCTCCGGACATTGAGAGTGATTGTACTTCAAGGGTTCGAAGCAATGTAAAGACAGGTCCGAAAAGCCATTTATTAAAAATGGGAAATGATAAATTCTATCATATTACATGGCTTCATTCAATTATGTACAAATTTATTTCTAAGTGGAATAACATCGTAAACTCTCACTATTCAACGCCCTCGGAAGCTAGATTCCTTCAACCATTGCAAGCCTGAAAGTGCCATCTCTAAGCTTTTACGGACCTTCCCATGTTGGGCCCAAGTTTTCAGGGCCTAGGAAGATTCGCTTAAGTACCAGGTCGTCGATTTCAAAGTTCTGATTCCTGACCTTGGCGTTGTAATATCGGATGACTCGGTTGTGATGCACAGCTGCCCTCAGGTCAGCTTCATCTCGTTTCTCATCGATCATGTCAATTGATTCCAGAAGGAGTTGCTCATTTGTCTGTGGATTGTAATGAATTACCCTATGAGAAGGTATATCTAGTTTAACCAAAATCATAGCCTCCGATTCGTAGGCTAGGGAGAATGGGGAATGGCCAGTTGCTAACTTATGGGTCGTTTGATAAGCCCAAAGTACCAACAAAAGTTCGTCGACCCACTTGCCCTTAGCTTTTTCCAATCACTTCTTAAGAATGGACTTGGTAACCTTGTTTACAGCTTCAATCTATCCATTTGCCCGAGGTTGTGCCATCATAGCAAATCTCTTCTCTATGCGATGTCGGCGACAAAAATCCTTAAACTCGACGATGTTGAATTGGGTTCTGTTATCGGTAACAATTGCCCATGGAACTCCAAAACGATAGATAATATTTTGGACTATAAAGTTGATCCCTTTCTTCATGATAATTATGGCTGACGGCTCTGCCTCAGCCCATTTAGTGAAGTAATCAACCGCGATGATGGTGTATGTCGCGCCACCTTTAGATATTGGCAACACACCGATAATATCAACCCCCCAAACTGCAAACGACCAAGGACCGACCATTTGAGTAATCACTGTCGGTGGGGCTCTCGGAATCTTAGCAAACTTTTGGTATTTGTCACACTTTCTAGTTAATCAGTTGTGTCTTGGTTGACAGTTGGTAAGAAGTACCCATAGTGGAGAATCTTCTTCTTCAGGGTTTCCCCATCAGTGTGGTCACCACAGGCCCCATCATGCACTTCTCTTAGGACTTGTTTGGCCTCATCATAAGCGACACACCGCAGCATAGGGACAAAAAAACTCTTCATGTATAGCAATCCTTCCTGTATGGTATATCTCGGAGCTTGGCGAAGGAGCTTCCGTCGCTCATTACTCCTATTGAGAAGGATTCCTCTCTGCAAGTAGTCTTTTATCGGAGTCATCCATGACTCTCTCTCAGGTTCAACCTCAAAGATCCAATCAACATTCATCTGTTCGGTGCTATGTGCTAAAAATATTTCCACTAGAACTAGGCCCATGAGCTGTGCATCTCCGAAACTGGCCAACTTAGCAAGTGATTCGGCCTTCGCATTTTCTTCTCTGGGAATATGCATTATCGTAGAATATTCAATGCCACTAAGTAGCTCAAGGACTCGGTTTAGATAAGAGGCTAGCCTTGCTCCTTTTTCTTGAAACTCTTTACTTGACACGCCAGTAGCTGAGAATCGCGGAAAATATGTAAAGTTTTTATCTCTGGTTCTTTGGCAATCGTGTGTCCTACAACCAAATCTTCGTACTCCACTTCGTTGTTTGTTGAAAGAAAATCGAATCTTAGGGCATGACAGATTGAACGTTCGTCGAGAGTGAAGAGTACAACTCCAGCACTAGAACAGCGTTCATTTGATGCACTATCCATTTACATCTTCCATCGAGAATTTTTCTCTCCGAAGTATCGTCTCGTGTAGTGAATTCAACTATGAAATCTTCCAAAGCTTAATCCTGGATTGCTCTCCAAGGGTGATAGGTTATATCATATTGGATCAATTCAATGTTCCATTTCAACAGCCTTCCAGAGGTATCAATTCATTGCAAGATTTGTCGCAAAGGCTGGTCTGTAAGAACTTTGATCAGATGTGCCTAAAAGTAAGGGCGGAGCTTCCTTAAAGCAATCAACAGGTAGTACACAAGCTTCTCTAGGTTCGAGTAATTTTCTTTGCTCCTGTCAATCACTTGCTGATGTAATAGACCGGTCATTGAATGAAGGCTTCCTCACGTACGAATGTAGGGCTCAAAGCATGCACCAACATTGCCTGATATATAAACAAGTCCTCATCATCCACCGGCTTCGGGAGGATGGGGGTCTCTCTAAGTATCAACCAGAGCCAAGAATGTGTCTGCGCACTCCTGCGTCCAAATGAAAGTTCTTTTTCCCTTCATTTCTTTTACCTTTTTTAATCACGTCAATGAAAGGGATGCATTTTTGAGTGGCTCTGGAGATGAATCGACCTAAGGTGGCAACCTTTCCATTTAAACTCTGGGCCACCTTGACTATCTTTGGGGCCGCCATGTCCCTTAATGCCTTTATCTTCTCCGGATTGGCTTCAATTCCATGGGAATTCACAATGAAGCCAAGAACTTCCCTAATGCAATGCCAAAAGAGCATTTCAAAGGGTTGAGCTTCATCCCGTATTTTCAGAGAATGTCGAACATTTATGTTAGATCGTTAATGTAGTTTTCCAAACGCTGTGATTTCACGAGCATGGTATCCGCATAAACGTCCATCGAACGTCTAATCTAATCTTTGAACAGCCTGTTTACCCGTCTCTAGTAGATTGCTCTAGCGTTCTTAACCCAAACGGCATGACCAGATAGCAGAACACTCCCAAATCGGTAATAAAGCTGGTATGTTCTTGGTTCGTGACGTGCATTGGAATCTAGTTGTATCCAGAGTTTGCATCCATTAATGAAAGCAATTCATATCTGGCTATTGAGTCCAACAACTGATCAATCCTTGGAAGTGGGAAGCTATCCTTTGAGTGAGCATGCTTTATTCAAGTCAGAATAATCGATGCACGTCCTCCATTTCGCGTTAGCCTTCTTCACCAAGACTGGATTTGAATCCCATTTCGAGTATAAGCCGTTGAAGATAAAGCCATTTTCCTCCAGCTTCTCCACTTCTTCTTTGAGTGCAACAAGTCTCTCCAGACCCAAGCTGCAACGCTTCTGTTTTATAGTAATGCATTTGCGGTTTATGTTCAATGCATGGCTTGCTATCTCCAGTGAGATCCCACACATATTAGAATGCGTTCAGGAAAACACATCCAGGTTCGTTCGGAGAAAACCAATCAACTCCTTCATTATTCGAACACCAAGTTATGATTCGACTTTCAGGATCCGTGTTGGGTCATCACGACTAACTGGGATATTAATCATTAGCTCGGTTGGAGCTGATCTTTCGTCTAATGGCTATTTTCACGGGTCTATATCCTTATGGAACTGATCGTGCTGCCCGAGCAAGGGCTCGGGCATTGGTTGCTGTGCATCCAAATCCTTGATGCAAAGACTTCCCTCTACACCTTTTCCTTTCTCTCTTCGCCTCACCCCCCTTAGCTCGATGACATAATATTCATGGTCAAGCCCTTAATCTTCATGCACTACTCCCACATCGTTCTTTGTTGGAAATTTATGCGTTAAACACTAGGGAGTCATAGCCTCTTTGAACTCAGCAAGGGCTAGTCAGCTTGAAAATGCGTTGTAAGTGGAGTAAATATCCAACACAATAAAAGGTATTCCCCATACTCGCCTGCGGTCATCCTCTCTAAGCACCAACGGCAATTCAACATATCTGACTAGCTCTGTAGCTGTCTCGGTGAATCCCTGGATTTGAGATTTACACGGTTTCAAGTCCTTTCTGTCCAAAAGCATCTGGCATAGGCTTTTTTGAACAGAATATTAACCGGGCTCCCATAGTTAATCAGCACCTTTTGTACAATAGCAGGGCCAATCGTGGCCGTTATAACCAACAGGTCAATCGTCGGGGCTTCCACCCTATCAATATCTCTGTTTCAGGGAACAATGTCATCTATTATGGTTCTAAATTGTTTTTCCAAAGTTCCATCCTCAACTGCTAAACAACTCTCATAATCACTATGCTTCAAAGCACTAGCACACCTACCCATCTCATTCAAACACTTATCGGCTAGATGCGGTCCACCGATGATCGAGTTTATAACCAAATGTTTTTCAAGGCGCTTCGGCTCCTCACCACTAGGAACAACTTACTCCCATTGGGGTATTGACCCAGGGGGATTAGAGTTTCCTTACTCACCATTCTGTGGGGATTTTACAAACTGTTGTAGTTTTTTCTTTCGAATAAGCTCCTCAATCATATCACGCAAGTGCCTGCATTCATTGAAACTATGACCGTGCATCTCATGAAACCTGCAAAACTTTCAAGATCTCTTCTCCTTCTCGGTCAAATCTCTCGGAGCTGGCTTCCTGTATTTCTCGGTACCTTGAGTTGCAAGATAGATGTTCTTGATTGAGTTATTCAATTCAGTATAATTATAATATTTAGGAATCCTGAAGCAATTCCTATTATTTGGCTTTCGTTTCTTGGCCCCATTATCGTTCTTTTTCAGGCTATCATTCTTGTTGCCAATATTCACATCCACGTTTCCAGAACTTCCTCTAGATTGCTTTATAGCAATGTTACTTTGTATCACTTCATTTTAATTTCCAACACCACTTCTTCGGGGACCATTGCGCGCTTCTTCCAAGCATAAGTATTGATTAGCTTTTCTATGCAAAGCATCCACCATCGATGGGAGTTTCCTCTCCAACCATTCCCTAAATTCTGCCTCAGGATTAATCCCCCTAATCAGAACCATCAATACTATATCATCATTGGGATTTTTTACTTCTATCACAGCTGTATGGAGTTGATTCAAGAAATCTTTTGATGACTCTCTCGCTTCCTATAAGAGGTCTAATAATGACATTACATCTTTCAGACGTGCAGTGTGTAAAAAGAATTGCTCCAGAAATTTTCACAACACAGCGAAAGATGATATGGACCTCGGTGGGGGTCAAGTGAACCACATTGTTACTACCTCTTCCAGGAAAATTGGAAAACAACGACATCTCATGGCATCAAACGCTCGAGCTGAGTCCATATGCCACTCATAATTATTAAGTGCTACGTAGGATTCATTTTTCCACCATATAGTAGCATCGTTGGCATTACAAATCTCTATGGATAGTTCTCATGCAGAATGTTCTTAGTAAATGGATTTTGACTAAGAGAAGTACCATATTCATCATTGCTTCAGAATTAGTTTTCACTCACAAGTCTCCTGACCATATCCTCCAAGTACTTCGGGTCCTCAGGTTCAGTTGAATGGCGATGATCGAGATCTATTTTGAGTGTTCGGCCCGACGAACGCTCTCGGGCATACTCTCGATACCTGGGTTCTCCAGACTCCGGGAGATCCGTTCGTCTAGCAGTCCCTCTTGTTTGATTTTCGTGCATAGCATCAGCAGCAGTTGTCCAACATTCAACGTTATGATCATCCATGGTGTGTCCAAAAGTCAGATCCGCACTACTATCTAGAGGGCAAGCACTGGGCCCACCATCTATTGGATTGGTACTGATTCGTCCTCTTCAATCGATACCAATTCACAAACTTGAACCTCGAGTTTGTCTTCCTCCTTGATATGACATCCCAGTAGTGTTTTGAGTCTTCTTCTTCTTTCTATCTCTCCATCCCTGGTCGGATGATGAAGAACTTTCGGATTCTGAACTTGAATCTCTCATGCTCCTCCTTCGGCTGTTATGTGTTAGTTCGTTCAACAGCTTATAGCTTTGGTGCATCTACTGGTTCATTTGGTTATGACTCTCCTAGAATCTATCTACTTCATCGTCTGATCCATTTCTACTCTGGTTACGACATCAATTGGGTTATGGACCTCTAGTTGTTCTATTTGGCCAGCTCCATCCACATGGTGAATGTCTTGATTCTCAGCATTATTAGTATCTAGAAGTTGTAGCATGTTCTCTTCTTGATGGGGCCATGGCAAATAGCTTTTCTTAGATTATTGAAAATCTAAATAGTAGAACTGCAAGGTTGAAAAACTGGATCTATCGCTTGGAATAAAACCCAATAGTAGATGATGGATCTAAGTAGCCTAAGAATAAAAGTCTTTCAATGAAAGCACCAAAATGATTCAACCAAAAATGGTACAAACACCTAGAAGATTAAGAAAAGAATAAAACATAAAGAAATTTAAATGAAAACGTGTAGGAAAGAACACATGGCAATTTATAGTGGTTCGGCTAATCCTAGCCTACGTCCACTTAGTGATTTTATTGAAGATCACTACATTACAAGTAGTTCTTCTTACGGATCATTATAAATCCGACGGTGATTACAAGAAATTAGAGTAAGGGAAAGCGAGAGCCAAAAGTTCCTTAAAAATGAGCCATGCACCTCTATTTATAGACATATAAAGCCTAAAATATCGCCCGAAAAATCTCCGCCTAATTTTCTATGCCATAGACCATTTCTCCATAGAAATAGGGGGACATCCATCAATTTGCATGGATCGGTACCGATTCATGGGATTGGATCGATACCGATCCAAGAGATGGCCAATTTGGTTGTCTAGAACTCTTTATCTTTCCTTAACTGAAGGTTAGCTTCGTGATTCCAAGTTTGTGTGCATGAATATTTGCTTGTCTCTGAGTTCAAATAATGGATCCGTTGAAGAACAAAGTTGATGATTCAAGTGTTCGTGGAGATCGATAGAGAATTGCATTGGAACAACAAAATAACACCTGGAATAGGCTTCTAACATCAAGTGAGCATGTAGGCAGAAGATGGGAACTTTTGGTGGAGAACAGTCGAATCAGTATCGATCCAAGGGGTTGGATCGGTACTGATCCAACACTTGGTTGGATTCTTGGTCTTGGGTTGGTTTGGTTTTTGTCACATGGCTCTGTCCGTGCTTGGTTTTTTGGTCCCTTGGGCTATCTCTTCGGGCTTCCTACCATAATAACTACAAGTTCGACTCATCCAGTTTCCCCGAATATTGTCTGGTCAAAAGGCTGGATAACAAAAATGTTATCAAAACTGATAGGAAATTAGATTTCCAACCAGTCTATGAAAGTATGGTCAAGTGATAAATAGAGTGCAAAAGACCTAAAATCTGTTATCAAGATTGACAGGAAAGAAATATTAAGACACTGAAATATTAGATACTATTAGTTACAAATTAGATACAAAGTAAACTTGATTCAAGTCTAATTTAGTTAAACTCTGAAGTGTTAAACAACATCAAGTTGCTTATATTAGATATTATATTGGTTAGTCAAACTCTAAAATGTTAAATACAAAGTGAATAACTAAATAACACTTAATAACTAAATGAAACTTTAAATGGGTAGTTATTTACCAACGGATGAAAAAAACACCACTAATAGTAAAACCTAACTTGCTGTTATTTCTTATTCTTCATATATAGTACTGATTCACTCTTAGATTGCAGACGTACTTATAAATGAAAATACCTACCTGTAGTTTATATATTTTGTAACTCTTTATGTCTCATGAAGAATCTTAGCAGCAGTCTAAATATCAAATATAATTGGTAAAAAGTACAAATATGGTAAAAATATTCAATTATTATTTGATTGTTTTCAGTTAATAATATTAGCATCATCATCCTTAGTGAGATATAAATAAATATAAAAAGACATTTTTGGACTAAAACTAGGAGCTTCCAAATCAAATTTGGTATACCCTAAAATAAGCATAAATCCTTTTAAATTTTAGGTTTAAATCCAAGAATATTTAACCCTTATTTTCGTTTTCTTAATGAAATGTTTATCTTAGACAATGACCAATTAACCGCAACATTTTGGTGCTGGTATTCACAAGTCCACCATTCAAATCTAATCAGGCTAAATAATTATAAAAGCTAGAGAAATAAGACGAGTAAATTCTATAGATAAAAAACTACCTAAAATAGGATTTTTTGAGGGGATTGACCGAAATTTCTTAAGTGAATGGCCGATTTGGAGAGAATTTAGGATTCGGGATCCTTTATTTGCTCTAGGCTAATCTACGATGGATCTATGGTTCAACGGATTGAATAGTTCAGAGCGGATCTAGGGTATGATTGAGTTTTCTAGAGAGAAATTACAGAAAAATAGATTTTAGTCGAGACTGAGATGTTTACATATGGATTTGTACTATTTTTCACTTAGACGAATGGATAAGAAGTGGGAGGTTCGGAGTAGCATATTGGAAATTATTAGTGATGCGGGAAAATGTTTTTACCCTACCTAATAAAATATATAGCAGTTTATATTTATTATGGAAAATTCTATTTAAACGCAAAATGTAGACACAAAATAAGACATATGAGATCTTGACCATTAGATCCCCCCTTAATCCCACCTCCCATGTAAAGTCAAATGGATCCAATGGTCAATACTTATTGTGTCTAGTTTGTGTTTTATTTTGTGTCTCAGTAGCTGCTCCCACTTATTATTGTTTCTTTCTAATAACTTTTAATAGCACATATAACTAAAATGCTATCTACTGGTACTATGAATAATAGGTTTTGTTGTAGTCGTTATTCCATTTATTTGATAGGATGATTACAAAGAGATGATAGGTTGTGTGTTCCCTTTATTAAGGAGTTGGCGGAACATGATAATAGGAAAGTCTCATTGTTCTAGGATATCATTCATCCCGGTGGTGACAAAATGTGTCGTGACATGAAGAGAGTGGATAAGTATAAAAACGCACGTAGCGGAGTTTATTTCCAAGTGTGTGACTTATTAGAGAGTAAAGGTAGAGCTAAAGTAGCCTGGTGGATTATTAAAGCCTTTGGATATTCCATAGTGGAAATGAAAGAGCATCTCTATGGATTTTATTGATGGGCTACCTAAGAGAAGAAATAGAAACGAGAATATCCAGGTCATAGTCGATCGACTGATCAAATGCGCTCATTTTATTCCGATTAGGAGCACAAGGATAGCTGAATCTTTGGCGACCTTATACATGAGGAAGATAGTTCGTTTGCATGGAGTTCCTTCTAGCATTATCATTGACCGAGATCCTCTTTTCACTAGCGAGTTTTGGAGAAGTCTTCAGAAGGGCTTGGGCACTAAATAAATTTAAGTACCACCTATCAATAAAGATGAATGGAAAAACTAAGAGGGTGATTTGGGTATTGGAAGATATACTATGGATGTGTATTTTGGACTTCAAAGGTATTTGGGAGGATCACTTACCATTAGTAGAGCATATAATAAAAGCTATCAAGCAAGTATATAAATGGTACCGTTCATGGTGTTGTATGAGAGGCTATGTAGATCTCCATCTTGTTGGTGGGACACTACAGATAGAATCATTTTTGGACCAAACATACTTAGAGAGACTTAGAAGAAGGTAGATTTGATCCAAAGACGGATGAAGACTGGACAAGATAGGTCGAATTATACATTGATAGGAGACACATGGAGTTAGAGTTCGTAATGAGCGAAAGGTCTTCGTGAAGGCCTCACCACTTAGTCACATTGAGGTTTGATAGTTTGGTAAAGTTGGCACTGAGATTTGTATGGCCTTTTCCAATATTGAGAGTAGGAAAGTTAGCTTATCAAGTAGAGCTTCCTAAAGAGCTATTGGGGATTCACAATGTCTTCCATATGTCACACTTGTGCAAATGTTTACACAATTCAGCTACTGTGATCGAGCCGAGTCAGTTAAAAAAGGTTGAAGTAGAGAGAGCCATTTCTTCGTTGCACCCCTACTTGCATTGTTAAGCATATAAAGAAGTGACTCCATAATAAAGTTGTTAGATTGGTTAGAGTCCAATGGGAAGATGATCTAGTTGAGAGTACTTAAGAGCCCAAGGAGAAAACCTGAGCCACCCATCCAGAGCTCTTTTCTAGTTAATTTCTATTTAAGTTAGTATGATTGCTTGAATGCGTAGTAATTAGCTTAGTATATTCCATATGTAGGAGTGTAGAGATGCTAGAAATGGATGTGAATGTGTTATTAGGAAAAGTTTTGTATAATGGTTGTAAATGGATGTATTTTATTAGTCAGTATTGCACAAATGGGTCGATATGTTCATGTTGGCTTACAACACACATTACCTTGTCTATTTTATTATATCAGTTAGATGCATAATGGTTTTTGCATTTTACATATGTATTGAATGGTTGGTCATTCATATAGAATTGCAAGTGTATAGGACATTGCATCAATTTTAGATACATAGGATAACCACTTGCATATCAGGAGGCATCTGCTACTTCAAGAGACTGCCTAATTTTACTTTACAAATATGTTTATATGCATTCCATACACAAATGTACATGCTACATTTGAAAATTTGAATTAAAGGATAATATTTGCTAGTGGTAGATGGTTTTGATATTGCTTCTATGAGCGAGTTTCATTTTTTCATCCTCGTAGAATTCGAGGATGAAATCCATTTAAGGTGGGAGAATGTAACACCCAGAAAATTTCAAATAATAAATAAAAACACCAACAAGGGTAAAATGTAATTTTTTTAATAAAAGAAAATTAGTAAATTTTTACAAACATTGGAATTAGACAAGAGGACCTATTTCATTGACTCGGGAAGCCGTTTATGTTCAAGAAACATATATGACTTGTTGAAATTGATAAAACGGGTAAGAATCAGCGGAAACTAGGTCCGGTGGCATTTCTGTAAATAATAATTATGAGATTAAGCCCAATAACCCTAATTTCCAACTATAAATAAAGACCTTACCCTCACTTTTCTTTATTCAAAAACCCTCGCCACCGTCACTCTACTTCTTCATACTCTCTTCTTCTTCTTCTCCATCCTCAAACAAATCAAATCTAACAAATAAATAAAAATAAAAGAAGAAGAGAGATAGAGAGTTCAAATTGTAAAATAAAGGGAAATAACAACCAAACACAAGAGCAAGCTAGGGAGAGGAAGAGAAATGCTAATTCGAATCAGGTTAAAAGGAAATCTCTTCAAAAAGTAGTTCCAGGCCAAGAGATTTATTATGTTGTGTTATGATGTTAGCAAGCAATTGAATTACTTTTATATATCTACTTAAAACTCAAGAATATGATTTTTAATACACTATTAGAAAGCACGGAAAAACTAAGTGTAAATATTTTGATAGAAAACGCGAAATACACCAAAGTTGAACTTCTCCGAAAAACAACCCGCTCTCCAAATCTGCATAATCAACCCAATCACACCCAACCGGTTTTCAAATCTCCTCCTCTCATGTCCAGTTGAGTTCAATTTTCAGTTCACCCTCAGCTTCGTCATACCCGTCGATTATCTGGATCTAAGGCCGCGGTAAAATCCAAGGGTAGTGCTGCCTCTAGTACAATTGTTATAGGGGGTATTATCATTTTGGGGGCAGTACATTGCAGCATGGACTCGTGTCGGTTAACCCGAAAAAAAAGTAACATGTTTTTCATTTTTTTTGTAAATTGGTCTTTTTTCTCACAATTGTTATTCACAATCTGCATCATTAAGAACTCTCCAACCAGCTTCAGCCACGACATCCGAAAATCACTCAACTCAAAAAAATTTCCCAAAAATCATCCAGCTCCTCTAAAATTATTTCACTTCCCTCCGAATCGTCCCTTACTTTCTCCTTAACTTTTATTCAACATAGAAAATATAGTATCTTCCTCCACAAAATATTCGCCATCTCCCAAAATCAAAATTCAGCCTTCTCAAAACGTTTACCCAAAAGAAAAACCATCATCGCAAAAATGAAATCAGAAAACTCACTGCCAAAAGTAGTCTCGAGCTTAAGGTCAAGATGTTCGAGTTTGTGTTGCTGCCAAGCTGAAGTCATCGATAAACTGAAAGTCTAACTGTCGGTTTGATGTTCGATTCGGTCGATTTTGGTCGATTGCTCGACTCGGGTGATTCAATGTTCGAGTGAGTGTAGTCAATGAAGTCGTGATTGACTGTTCGGTGATCGATTTGCTGGAGGTAGGGTTCTTACTTTTGTTATTCGCGATTGGATGTTCGGTGTATATTCTTTAGGTTAGTTCCATTCTTTCTAAAACTTGGTTCATGTTCATAAATTCAAATTTTGCATTGACAAGGCTGGAATGTTTAGGATATTGCCCAGAAAAATATACCATAAAGTGTTTTTGGAATCTTTGTGAACAGCTGTTTAATATACCAGGTCCTTCACGGTCACTTCTAGGTATTATGAACATATTGTCTTGGGTTTTGTCTAAATAAAGTCCTTGCATTTAATACTAACTGAGATGTGGCAATTAGAATCTTATTTTTTATTAAAAATGCAACATAAAAGATCTAAAAAGTTGACTTGTAATATTGATACTTAGGGACCTGACGAAAATGTCAAAATATGAGGGAACTATATTTGCGCATCCTTTAATTCCGTTTCTTGGTCATTTGGGCTTTAAAATAAGTCTGCATTCCGAGATCCACTATTAGTTAGTTTTTCATTTTTACTTGATTTGTCGGATTGCTTTATTTGTAGATGAGACAGAAGATGAAGATGCAAATGAAGAATATATTGAAGAGACCAATAGAGATGCAATTCTTATTGTTGCTGCAAAGTTAGTAGTTAGTAGTATGGTCCCTAAATTGTTTGATGCAATTCTTATTGTTGCTGCGAAGTTAGTAGTTAGCAATATATGTTGTAGACATGAATGGGTGGAGTGTTTGTAAGCTAAAAGGAGTCATATGCCAACATTTTGTGGCTTGTGTATATATAGTAGCGATCATCAGGTGTTTGTGGAAATGGTTGTGAAGGCATGGTATGTGTAGAAATGAAATTAGGTACACGAACCATTTCCAGTACATGATATGCTGCTATGGGGATATGAACTAATCACATGATGTGCTGTTATGGAGTGTTTGATGTTCAGAAAGTGGGAGAAGTGTGTGCATTTGATGTTTATGAATATGAGGTGTAGTCTATGAGTATGAATGTTTAACATTAAGTATTATGTATTAAATTTGTACTATGAAATATTATGTGTTTATACTATTGTTTGTTGTATATATAACCATCTTTAACATTATTGAGTATTATATATTATGCTTAAAACAAACTAACATCACAAATTACAATTATAAAATTGATTACAATTATAAAAAACTGGTGTATATGATATTTAATAACATCGTGTCTGATAGAATAAGTGATGTGTAGCTAAATTGATTTACATTACTAATAAGTTTAAAACTGATTTTGGATGTACGTATAGACATCGGCAATAAACCGATGTCTAACCTTTGGCTATTTTTAACATCACCCACTAACACATCGGTACATTTTTTCATAGACATCGGTCCTAGCCTAATGTCCATGAACAAAATTCTAGTAGTGATATGAATCAATAATTTTAATTGGTAATTCTTATGATTTGTGATAATTGGAAAATGGTATGAAAATATTTAAATGCTATAATTGTTAGAACTAGAGAGAGAAGGGTAAATTGAACTAAAACTACTATAATTCAATAGATCTGCCGCTTATATGATAAGTTGGATTAACTTTGATGAATAAAAACGATAGTTGAATACACACTTTAGAATTTTGCTAGAATTGACTCTACTTACCTTGAAATATATAGAGATTATTGATATAAATATACGTTGGTAATTGTTGCTATGTACAATCACTAAGATAAACTAGCTGATTGTATAAATAAAAATGTCTATACCCAAAATACTATTGAAAATAAACCTCTACATCTACAGTTGAATTTGCAAAGAAGATGAATAAAAAAAGTAAGATAACAAACTTGGAGACATCAATCCAGGCATCTAAATTGATGACCGAATATCTGAATTTTCGAGAACACGAAACAGAAAGGAATCAGTTCAAATCTGGCACGATTCAGATGTTTGGACTTATATTTAGATGTTTGGAATCAAAGTAAGACGTTCGAATATAGGTCAAATGTCTGAATGCCCGTGGCCAATTTTTTTACAAGGGTTGAAATTCAGATGTTTGAATGGCTATAGTAAGCCCAGGTATAATATGGACTATGTGCAGGCCAAGTAAAGTGTATCGAGGGAAAACTTGTTCCCACTTCATTGACTTTGGGAGTCCATGAACATGAATGGAGTCGTGCAATGAGATAGATGTATCACACTTGGTGGCTTCTTTGGTGCTCACTTCATGAAGTTGTAAAGTGTGGCACTCAAAATGGTGAGTCTATCACAACTAAATGCTTTGGAACATACTGGCACTAACGAGGAGATTAGTCAATGCTTTAGGAGCAAGTGGGTTCAGGCATTGTGATGTATACTCGATGTTGTGCATAGTTCCGGGTGCTAACAGGGAGGTTACCTAATGTTTTAGGTGCAAGTAGGCTTAGACATTATGATGTATACCCGATGTCGTGCACAAGATGATGAACGTTAACAAGGAGGTTACTCAATGCTTTCGGGGCACTATGGGCTTAGGCACTGTGAGGTATACTCGATGAGATACGATGACCAAAGGGATCATATACTTGGGATTCATATTGGAGACTTTCTACTCGGTGTATTTGTTTAGTGGTTCATCATAGAGGATGTTTATTTGATGTATGTTTAGGTACCCGTAGAGCTATTGCATCATAGTATGTATATTACTAGTTCCTTATACATAGTCACACTCACTGTTGAACACCTTAGGTCATGTAGATTATAAAGTGATATTAATTATTTGTGAACACCATACATTAGTGATATAATTCAATTATCAGGCTTTGTATGATCCCCACCTTTTCTTCCCCTTTATATCTATTACAATAGGACAATGTAGCGGGTGTAAATGGTGTGTGAAGATGGTGTCCTGATGCATGAGCTTTATCAATTCATAGCCATTCCTCCGTGTACCATTTTTTATTTACTAGATAGACTTTTATTATGATGTTATTCTAAGATTTTATTTTGTTAGACATTATATGTACCATGATTATTTAAAGTTGTACTACTTTGAGTTATTTTCAGTATCTACATTTTATTTCATTCCGTTATGAGATCTGAAAGCATAGAATGTTCTAAAATTTATCTGTCTCTGTATCGTGCAAACGTTAAAACCTAACGGTTCATACTTTTAACACAGTGCGAGTTCAAATGCCATTTTTGGGTTTGGATCGATGTGTCCGGAGGTGCTGGTTGTCACATCTACCATTGTATGTATGTACACTAGAATTTATAATATCATGAATTTGTATTTTGTTTGGTGCCAAATACACACACTGTGTGTGTTCTTTAATTTTTTTGCATTTGTGTACTTTTGTTTTTAGCTGTATAAATTAAATTTGAAAGTAAAAATATTTTTGAATATTTTTAAATTAATTAGAACCTTAAATTGGTTTTATATTCATTAAATATATAATTTATTTAATAATTTTCTTGTACATACATGCACACACACAACCGAGACCAAAATATAAATTTTTATTTATAGAAATATTTAAATGTTTATACATAGAAATATGTTTATATATTTCTAAGTTTTAATGATTATATATATATAGTATAAGCTATGTACAAAATTATATATTATAAAAAATTAATGTGAAATCCGCATAGAATTTTTTTTTAAATTCATTTTTTTGAACCACACGGATTTAAAAATAATAATTGATTTCTTCAAAAACGTTCTCTTGGTTAAGAAAAGACAGATTTTGTTTTATGCTGAAATATGTAATATTATTTATATATGTTTATAAATTAGAGTTTTATTAATTTTAAAATATGTGGACATATGTGTTTGTTTTTATGTATTTTCAAACTAATAAAAATATATTTTAATCCATATATATATATATCTATATAACAAAATTCCTTTGGTTTAACAGAAAAGACAAAGAATGGTCTGGATTTAATGTGGAGAAAGACATCAAATGGCTAATATTTATCCACATAGGAAACAAAACTAACGCCATCTACGTAGTGACGCATACACTATGCGCCATAATAACGGAGTTAACGTCGTTCCCCCACGTCTCTGGTTATCCACGAACCACGATCTGTTCAAACTTACTCTTTCGGTTTTTTCTTCCTAAGTTAGCAGATCACTCTAATTTCTTCAATTCCCAACCTCTCCAAAAATCCTCATTCCTCCTCCCACATTTTTCTTTTTTCGCTTTATATTTCCTCAAAACCTAATTTTGGATCTACCGGAAACAGATGATAATAGAGAAAGCAGTGCTTTTTTTCTTTCTGTTCATCTCCTCCAGGTTTCATGGGTATTTTATTTTACTCATATCTTTTTGTATAATTTGATTCAAAAGTTTCATCGATTTCTTATGGGTATTTTGATTTTCTGTTATGTGCCAACCGCTAACTAATTAGAGCTTGAATTATATAGAACTGAAATAGTGGAACTCATACTAGATCACTGCCAGATTACCATGATCCAGTTTACCTCTTTAATTTGCACACGCCACGATCAATTTTCATTCCATATTACTAATCACGATTCTTTCAAACCGCCATTATTGTTGTCCACCTCATATTAAATCATTTCACTGAAACTCCTCAATTTCCTTTTCTACTTCTTCCATCTCCGCTAGCTCTGGATTTTGTGGTAATTTGTCGCTTAACAGTGTTTTCATTCATTTTCAGCACCTTTGAAGGATCAGTTGTGGTTCTTATTATCTAATCATTTAATTAATGATATGAATTTAAACTGAAAATGGTTTCCTTCATTTGACGAATTTCAGGGATTGATCGGTAGTGCTTTTAGGGAGGAATGGTTACTGCATTCTTCACATTTAGGAGAATGGAAATGGAAGTATTGGATTAAACACTATCAAGTTTAGAAGGTCATGAATTGATATTTGTTAACTCAGGTAATGAATTCAAATGGATATGACTACATGAGTACATGTAATGTACTCTTGCATTGTACTCTTTGTTTACACTGTACTCTTTGTTTACAGCTTTGTTTGATTTTATATTCACATTCATGTAAATTAAACTTAGCTAGGTATACAAAAAACAGTGTATTTTCTGAATGCTAACAGTGACCTAAACGTTACTCCAATTACAAATTATTGTAAATACTAATAGATCAATTATTATGTATATCCATTTTAATTTCCCATGTTCTATCGATATGAGCTCAACAATATTCCAAATAAAAATTATTGTAGATACTAACAAATCAATTTTTATGTATATCCATTTAAATTTCCTATGTTCTACCGATTGAGATGTAATACTGACAATCTCATCATATATTTAATAATCAACTAATATTGGGTTGATTGAACATCTGAAACTTGTGGATAAGGTTCTACATTCTTCAATTTTTAGTGGACAAAGATGAAAGTAGAGAGAGCGAATTCCCAGTTTAAGTTCCATGTAAGTATTTACCACAATAATTTATTAGATCATCACGATTTTCATTGAATAAATAATTTAGAATGTACATGTTTTCATACTTTACATCAATAGATTACTAAAATTCAGGGTCACCTTGGTCCAATATTAAATTTATCTTAGACGTCTTGAAGATAATCAATGTAATTTTTTTGTATCTTATACATACGACTTTATGTAAGTGGGATTTTAATGCAAGAAGACTCCCATAACAGGCAGATAGTATCTTATGGATGCTTAAACATTTCCAGGTACACACTGATATTGGAAAATTACTGTTTATCGTTTCCTTATCCTTTAAACAAAATATGATATCTATGCCATTTTCCCTCATATACGAATGATTACTTTTTTGTAGAACTTGATGCCGAAACATTTAGCCCATACTATTGTCTGTCCTAATTAATGAACAATCAAAAATATTGTTTAATTCAAAAGTTAGAAAGTTGGAAGGATGCCGTAAAAGAAACCATGTATGTAAGAATCATAATGATGGAAGTTGATTAGCAATTTATTTATGGCATGAAATGGTTGGTGTTTAATTAAACACATTGACAAATGTGATGAGCACACGATACCAAAATCAAACCAAGTATTAATTGAAATGGTTGGTTTTTTTTTCGTTAAATAGTAATCTTCCCATAATAGTTTTGTGGTTTTATAATATTTTGTTAAGAGTCTTAGAGATAAACATGATATTTAGAAATATAATGGAGAACTAAACTCATTGATATTAATAAAATATTAATTATCTTTTGTGACATATATAGATGAATATATATAATTCTTTTATAATGTTACAGAAACTTAGATAGGACCACAAAGAGATCCACCTTTGATGTTGTTAGTTTAATTTCTATAATAATGCTTTTAGTTCATATTATATCTTTGTTCATGCATGACAACATCAAAGATGCTATTGTTTAGAATGCAATTCATGCTATGAATGTGCAGCAAATTGGGCTTTCTACCTTAGCTACATACTTGGTGTTCTGATTTCATACATTAAGTTGCCTCATCACACAAAAGCACTTTCCCCATCAAAATAGCTTCAGAATATATGTATATGCACCAACCGTTTAAGTATTCATATATAGATTGCATCCCGGTTAATGTACATGTTTACTTTAAGGTGTTGACCAAATAAATAATTACAAAATATCATATATTCCTGCAATTAGGACCTTCATTTACTTCTTCATTTTGTTTGCCTATATGAATATTTCTGTTCTTTTACATGGTTCAGAAACTTTGTTAGGACCACAAAGAAATCCATCGTTAATGCTGTTAATTTATTTTCTAATAATACTTTTTCATGCTATATTCGTGTTCATGTATAACAATATCAAAGAGGCTATTGTTTTGGATTTGATTCATGGTATATATGTGCAGCAAATTGGGCTTTCTACCTTAAGCTGCATACAAGAGCACTTCCGCATAGAAATAGCATCTGGAAAGATATACACTGACAGACATACATCAATTGCATCCCAATCAACGCTCATGTTTACTTTAAGGTATTGACCTTATCAATAATTACAAAATTATCACATGTTCCTCTAATTGTGAACTCATTTCCTTATTTTGCTTGCCTAAAATTTACAGTTTAGTATATTATATTTTCACCTTTGCAATTTTATATTCACTTAAATTTTTTGTATGTGGATATTGAGGGGACATATCATTATCTTGGTCTTCAGTGCTTCAACATTGGTCCATCATGATCTTAGCTACTTCGTAAGGATTCAAGCGACGAATCAATGCAAAAGGAATTACCTACTTTTACTACATGGATACCACCGGTATCAACATCCTTAAGTATATACACATGGTAAAAGTGAACAGTTTTCTTACCATAATTTCTTAAGCATTTATATATGTTCAAAAGTAGACAAGAATGATAAATGTAACATTATGATAATATTTCAAATTATTTCTTGGTTCATACTTATTCTGAGTTTATAGTTAAGGTCAAGATAAACTGAGATATATTAATTTTTAATTAATGAATGGATTATATTTTAAACTATCAATTTAGCCTATCGTTTAACTCTCAATGGTTTTCATTAATAAAGTATTGCTTGAACTTGAATTATTTCAAAATTGAGATAATAAATATTGAAGATAGGAGTGATTCGTGCAATTTAATTGTGTTGCTACAGCAATAGGCTTCTAATTTATAACAAAAAAGCATGGTTGTAACGACCCGATATTTTCAACCATTCGCATCCGCACATGCCGGACTTGAATTGCTCAAATTACCGAATTGTAAATATAAATTTGGCAAAACTCAGAATATACTGTATATAAATAATCACAGAATCACAGACACGGAGTAATATAACAATAATGCAGCGGAAACAAAGAATAGTAGTTCATGAAGCTACTATATAAAATAACAGAGTCAAACAAGATACAACATAATTTTATGAATACAAAGATGTCTCAATACAATAGTCAAATACAAGATCTGAATACATCACTGGAATCAACTGAATGACTGAAAGCAGAATCAATGGATGGATCCAAGCGAAGCCCCAACTCCAAAGGTGAGTCTCGAATACTGGTACAACTCAGTCTGACCTGAGCGTAAAGCAAAACACAAAACACTCGAGTCAGGACATACATACTTATACAATGTAAATCAACTCAAGTGAACTGTAACAGAAATGCACAAGTAACTTAAAGAATGCTTGGGATCACCCATTATTTAAGGATCTGTTAAACTATCTACTATGTAGTAATATTCGCTATTATAATAATGTCTAATAGTAAAATAAACTTACTTTAAAATAGCATTAAGGAGTGACCCAATATTCCCCTTAACACATAACAGTCCTAGTAGTTTATCCAGTATCAACGTACCCCCAGATCAGGAGCTACCCTAAATACTCCACGGGCTACGACACAAAACCAAACTCATAGTAAAGCTCGATATGGTAGGTAACACAGCACAACTAGGCAATGCCAGGGTAGATATACCAATTACGCATCCGGGCTGGTGGTAACGCATAGCAGCCACTACCACCCACCTCGGAACACACTCCGAATCAAAATCGAGGATGGCCATCAAATCAATTGCAAAGTAATAGAATGGTTTACGATGGAATGCGTCCGATCAGAGGAGCTACCTCATTGGCCCGTCAATCGCTCCTGTTTTAGCCACCTTATGCCAACTCACGGGAGTCGGGTCTACGTATATACCTCAATATGAATCGTCACCACCATCCTACTTCATTCTGGAATATCCACCGCGTATACGGTTGTCAAAGTGGTTTTCGGTATGGATAGAGAGTATGCCCATATCCGATCTCGGTCGCTTTGCCAACCAATCGTTATTATAACCCATGGATATTTATTTCAAAATAATTTATACCTCAAAACAAAATATCATATCCATTTCAAACTAGTTTATACTTCAAAACCAAAATATCATATCCATTTCAAACTAGTTTATACTCCGAACCCAAAATATCATTTGAACAAACCCAAATTTCCAATCACTTAATATTTCTTTCAATTTATTTAAACTTGAAATATTCCCTTTTTAAATCATCTTAAACCAAAACCACTTTATAAAGCCATATTCTTAAATCTTAAATTGCAAATCGATATATTCAAAACAATTCTTAATTAAATACTATTTCAAATAAATTCATTTCCAAAATCATAGTGCTTTCAAAGTTATAACACCTTTGAAACCAAACATTATGAAACCATAATACTTTGAAATCATATCAATTTTAAAATGTTATCATTTGGAAATCATAGTATTTAGAAAAACCATAACACCCTTAAAAATAATATTCATTACCAAAGTTATAGCATTTTTAAGTTCATTCGTTCAATTATACCAATTTCGAAAACATTGTATTAACTTATAAATTTCAAAAATGGTTTATATTTCACCTCAAAACTTATTCATTTAAACCATTTAAATTCAATGTCAAAATCTTCCAAAATAATATTCATTTCCAAAGTTCATTGTAATTTCAGCAACAACAGCACTTATAAAGTGTTACGATAAATATATTAACATTTCGGAAACATTGTCAAAATCAAAACAGCAGCACTTATAAAGTGCTACAGTAGGTATTAGTATTTCAAAACAGTTTAGTTTCAGAAACAGCAGCACTTATAAAGTGCTACAGTAGGTATTAGTATTTCAAAACAGTTTAGTTTCAGAAACAGCAGCACTTATAAACTGTTGTAGTAAGTATTTTAGTATTTCAAAACCTAGTTTAATTTCAGAAACAGCAGCACTTATAAACTGCTGTAGTAGTTATATTAGTATTTCAAAAACAGTTCATTTACAGCAACGGTAGCACTTATAGAATGTTACCTGAAACCCATAGCATTTCAGAAATGCTACAGATACTATTATAAGCTTTTACTATAACAATTTAAAAACAATATATCTTCAACTTTTATCAATTATCAACTTATTTCACTTTTCAAGATTATTTATTTGGATATTACTTAACTTATAATTTAAATAAAATAACATTTATTTAACCAATATCCAATTTAAATTATAATTCATTTATCACGTCAAAATACATTAATTTACCTAACTTTTATTTTAACAAATAACTTAGTACTTAAATTAAAATACCCATTTCATAAATAAAATATTCTTTAAATAAGTCAAACTTCACATTTCCAATTGAAACCAAGTTTTCCATTATAAAGTTAAGTCATAATTTAAGATACATTTTACCATTTTAAATCATAATTATTTATTTTACAAAACCTATCTATTTCATAAAATAAAATCTATTACCATCACTAGGTTAGATTTAGAATTCCACATTAAATCAAATTTTATTATTAAGTTATTTATCATAAATAAAGATCTTTAAATAGCAATTTAAAATCAATTATTGATATATAAAGATTCCAACTTATAGAAAACCAATATAACTTTATAATTTAATTCAAACCACTTATTGACTTATAAAAATTCCATATATTTAAAATCATTTAATCAAATTTTAAGTAAAATTTTCATATATCTTAAAACTTAAAAATACTTAAAAAAATTTAAGAAAATATTATTAAATATATAACCATGGGTCTGTATAAAAAATTTCTAACCTAGGTCAAGTGATACGGATATGTATCATTTCAATCCGTAATTTAAACAAAATCCGGGTTCTATCATTTCAAACCCGCAATCCCAAGTCAAATAAAATCCAATAAAAATCACTCGAGCCTATCATTTCAGCTCATAACGATTTTTCCTTATTCTAAAGTCCGTTCGGGTATGTATCATTTCAACCCATAGTGAAAGGGAACTTGCTGTGTGAGATATAGAAAATAAAATAAATAGTATAGTAGCATAACATATCATAACAGGTGATGTAACAAATATATAAGTAGTATTTAACATCATATAATCATATCACAGGCATATATGAATTAATCAACATAGTATATCAATTTCTACAATTCACATGTCATTGTTTCACAATTATATAAGTACGAATGTCAAGAGTGATAAACTCACCTTTTTGAAGCTGGAGATTACAATCAAACACAAGACAAACTACTCCGAAAGGCACGACAAAGTACGAATCGAATACGAGTGGATGGAGAGCCAAGATTCAATCTTGTAACAACACAAATACAACATATATAAATGTATGATTCAATATAACAGATTAGAAATTAAACAATGTAAAGATGTGAAACAAAATGACATACTTTGCTCTAACCAACAAATGGGCTCGGCTACATCACCTTTGAGCTCGACCACATCAATACATGGCTCGGCCATGATGGTCTTTTGGCATGTAGGCACGACTATGACAAGGGAAAATAAAGAGGAGTGGTAAGTTACAAATGAAGGAAGGCAAAAAGTCAAGCAAATGGAAGGTCAAGCAACATATGTGGTTCGACCCTATGTCTAAAGTGGCTCGGCCATGGTGTGATGGGTTTGGTCAGGTCACATCAAGTCACGGCCAGGGATGGTTCTGATCATGGCAAAGGCAAAGGGGATGGAGGAACAAGGGGTGGCCGAGGCTAGGAAGAGGAAGCGGGTGCATGTGTGAAGGCCGGTTATGATTTAAATTGTTTTGTGGTGATGGGGTTTGGATCTAGGGTCACATCATGGTTTTGGTGGTGATGAGGAGGTGATGGGGTCGGTTATGGTGGTGGTGGAGTGGAGTTGAGGTCGGCAAGGGGTGGTGATGGCCGAGCATAAGCTTGAGGCAAAAGAGGAAAACACATGAAAAGGGGAAGAAGGAAGACATGAGAATGAGCTTGTATATTTTTCCTTTTGAACGTGGATGAGAAATGAAGAGGTGAGAAGTTGTTTTGTATGTGATTTGCAAGTAAAAGGCATGGCTATGAAGTAGTAAAGAGGTGGGCTAGAAAATGAAAAGGCTAGGAAAACAAAAAGGCACAAGTTATATAAAGAGAAACCAAAGTCTCTTGAAATTTCCAAAGCCAAAAATCAAAATAAAATCTAATAAATAAGTCAAACTCTAAACAAAATAAAATAAAGAAATGAACATAGGAAAATAGAAAAATGAACGTAGAAAATAGAAAATAGAAAATAAAAATACAGAAAATCATTGCGTGTAAAACGCTGTATTTTATCCAATTTAAAAATTACAAAACAGAATTTGACGAAACGAAAAGCAGGACAAATATTAGAATTATATTCTGCTTCAAAGAAAAAGATTTGAAATTAAAAATTCAAATTTAAAAATTTCAACTGTAAGTCAAAGTTTGAGCAAAGTTGACCAAAATATAAAATTTCCAGAAAATAATTGTTTTATTATATTTGGAAAATAAATTACAAACAAAATCCAAAATTACATTGGAAAATTCAAATATTTCAATTTTAAAATGATTTAAAAATCAAAGTTTTCAAATAAAATAAATTTAAAATATTTGTTAAAAATATGGGTTGTTACACTCTCCCCCACTCAAAACTTTTCATCCTCGAAAAGGAACGAGACACGGAAGAACGAAGAAAGATAAGATAGAACAGCAGATAGTTCCCGAAACAAGCAATTCCGGATTCGAAGCGCATGCTCTCCTATGTTTCCAGGTACAATTCCGATCATCAGTACAACACTGCACTATGACCAGGATGACAGATTTCCTTCCCAGCTGCTTCGTACCTCAATCAACAATACGAAGTGGCTTCCTCTCGACAGTCAGATTAGGCCCAACATCCAAACTTTCGAGAGCAGAAGGCTGGACAATAAAAGATGGATCCTGAAGATACCGACGAAGATGCGAAACAATTGAAAACATATGCACTCCAGAAAAACTTCTCGGGCAAATCCGATGATAAGCCAAAGAATCAATCCTCTCCAAGATGCAGAAAAGACCAATGAACCGAACGATCACCGGATTCAATCTAGTAATATAGAGATTTGCAAGGTCATTCGTACGGGCAACAACGGAGACATTGCAATACTAGCCTGGGTATAAAAGATAAAATAAGATAGATGGAGGATTAAAGACAAGGTAAAATAGAAAATTGAAATTATACCTAATAACCATTGTTATAGGTAAATTTTGACAAGATGGAGATGATCTTCCCAAGATCCTCCATAATCAAGAACACTAGCCCGAAGAAGATCCTCCATAATCTGATTCACTCTTTCCGTTCAACCGTCAGTCTGTAGATGGTAAGCAGTGCTCAGATTTAAATGAGTATCCAAAGATTCCAGAAAGACTCTCCAAAATTGACTGGTGAATATGGGATCTCTATCACAAGTGATACTGATAGAAACACCATGAAGATGAATAATCTCCCTCAAATAGATCTCCGCCACACCGGAAATAGATCGAGTAGACTTGACCGGAATGAATGGAGCGGACTTGGTCAGTCTATCCCTCAATGAATCTCCGATAATAATCGGCGAGGCCCAGAAAACTACGAATATCAATTGAAGTCCTAGGAGTTTCCCAATCCTTTACAGAATAGGGAGAGATATAAGGACAACACAAAAGATGGAGTGATTGAAGGATAAAGAGAAAAGGAAAGGAAAAGAAGATTCACATTGATCGCAGCGATCAAAACTGGATCGACAGAACTCCATTACCAGAAATAAGAATCCCAAGAAATCGGACTTCATCCTTCCGGAAATGGCATTTCGAGAGTTTGGCTTTCAACTGATGACTCCTAAGAGTCTCCAGAACGAAGCTCAAATGAGATTCATGCTCTTCCTCAAACTAGAGAAGACAATAATATCATAAACAAAGACTAGATCAAAAAGAAAGCAGGGGCATTAGTCAAACCAAAAGGCATGACTAACCATTTATAGAAACCATCCTCGGTACAGAAAGCAGTCTTGGGAATACTTTCTTCAACAACACTGAGCTGGTGAAAACCTAAGGCAAGATCCAGCTGAGAGAACATAATAGCTCCAGGAATAAGATCGATACGAAATTCAATTTTCCGCTTATAAGGTAAAGCAGTGACTTCACCAAATACATCGGGATAGAGTTTGACCACAGGATTCGAAGAAAGATCACCAGGAGAAGAATCAAAAGAATAAATAGAGCTGCTGGAAAAATCCTAAGGCATACAACATAGAATAACCAAAGAATCACCAAAATCATCAACAAGAGAAACAGTTCGGGTTTTCCAGGAGATAATGGCTTCATGCCTCTTCAGCCAATCACCTCCAAGCAACAAATCAAAAGTATCGAGACCCAGAACATAGAAACTACAAGAACATGCTCAGGAGAAAGGAAATGTTCAAACTTATCATAAAGATTAATAGATAAAACTATGGAAAGCTCCAGAATCAAATGAAACATGAACAGGATACTGAAAATAAAGGAAAGGTGCCCCGAAGAGTACCTTGGGTATCACTAGGAGCAGGAGTAGAAGGAAGAACAGCAGTACTAACTGAAGTAGGGCAACAATTAGCATAGTGCCCCTTCTGATCATACTAATAATAACCACTCAAATTTGTTTAAAAATTCCTTATCATCATTTTATAAATTCCATTACATAGTTAACTTTTGAATAATTAAGGTAAGTTATATTAGAATGCAATAGAGGATTATACAATAAAAATTTTCCAATTCAATTATTCATGTTTAAATACTTATTCAAAATTTTTGGATTTATCAATAATTAAAATCATCCTTTAAAATATATTTAAGAATTAAATTTCCGATTCACTTCAAACCATTTAAAGATAAATATATTTACTATATATAACAAATCAAATTAAATTTAAAATAATATACCCTTATATAGATAAATCAAATCATACTTAAGAAAAGTAAATAAAATTTATCTTCGAACAAAAATGTAGCAAAGCCACAGAATAGCCTCTCCACTTCGAAACTCGAAAATGAATGTCGATGATGCTGCAGTCATCACCGAAATTATTTTCCAGCGACAAACGAAGAGAGTACTGATTTCAACATTTTATAATTCTCTAAAATGAATACTTTAAATAGTATACCCTTTAAAACCTTAAAACCATAGTTTGAAATTATCGGAAATTAAATTCTCAAATTCTAGATTTAAGTTCATTAAACTTCAAATCACTTTACAAACCATATTTCTAAATTCATTTATAGAATAAATAAATGAAAATCAAATATTATCATTTTAAACAACCAATTTAATTAACTTATTAAATTCCATAAATTCTACTTATATATTTAAAATATAATCATACAAATTAATTTCATTTATCAAATTTGAAAATAATATTGTGTCAGTTTGTTCTGTTCAAGTGTTTTGGAAATACTATCGATAGCGTTGATCAGACGAATCGATCAAAAATCCAAACCAACATCAACAACTCAAATAACACAATGTATAAAACATTTTAATATTAATAACAAAATACACTCCCTCACCAGATGATTCAAGGATAGATTTCAAATCAAAGATAGAGATTCAAATATAGAGGGATCCAACCAACAGAATTCAACTAGAAGATAAGCTCGATAGATAGATAAATAGATTTAGAAAAGAATGGTTAGACTTATATAAATCACGGGCAACCTTAATTGGTCCACCGTGACTTCAAAATAAGATCGAGGTAGAATTCAGAGGTAAATCGACATCCGATCGCTAGAGATAGAATTTGAGAACAACAAAAGATAGCAGCATTGTAAACCGAGGATACAGAAATCTCCGGTGAGCCAATGTCTATTGTATGGAGTTTCACTTCCATATAGATCATATTGTAGGGCTATGGGATACTCAAAATCCAGACAAACACGAATAGGGAAAGACAGGAATGGATTTTGGAACCGAGGGAACATTCCAAAAATTCAAAGGAAACCGGATCGAAGAAGAAGGAATTCAAGGTCGAACGAAAGTGATTCTGTAATTTAATCTACTCTATATGCTGAGTTTTGCTTAAAACCAGAGCTTTGATACCAAATGTGACGACCCGATATTTTCAACCATTCGCATCCGCACATGCCGGAATTAATTGCTCAAAATACCGAATTGTAAATATAAATTTGGCAAAACTCAGAATATACAGTTGTAATGACCCAAGATTTTAGGAATTTATTTTGAAAAATATAAATAAGTTTAAAATAATTTTTTTTTAAACCAATTTTAAAGGGGAATTATATAGCTTGATATGGTGTATCTGTATGTGTGTACATGTGTGCACAGGAAATACACATGAACTAAAGCTTAATTCCTGAATGCTAAGAATGAACACATGTTGATGTGTATGGAAATATTATATATATATATATAGATTAAATCCTTAAAAGCTATATGCATAAATAAATATATATATATATATATATGGATGCTACTGAGTATTTTTGAGTGTACATATGCATATGTGTCAGTACAAAATAATGTATAAATATATATATGGGTGTACTAATTATTTCAGTAAGACTTATATACATATATATATATATGTTAGTAAAATACTAGAGTTCAAATCAGCAAAATAAAATATACAAACATATTTTAAATTATAGGCAGAAAGAAAAAGAATGAAGATATAAAAAGGAGTAATCCTCTTATAAATAAATAAAGGAAGTACATGCTATTTAAATGAAAGCTAAAAATAGAAAAATAAGATAAAACAGAGAAATGTTTTGTATAGGCAGAATTAGGAAGAATATTTGATAAATAATAAAATCAAGTCACACTTTTAACATGATAGTAGACAAGAGGAAAAGTATTTTCTAGAAAAGAAAAATTTCTGAAAATAACCAAAAGAATATAACCACTTTTCTTTCCACAAACTCAAGCCGGGGAGGGTAAGATTTTGGGTTTAAAAACTAAATGCAAATGGCATGATTTATGATGGGCAAAAATGTCTTTAGCTAGTGCCTTAAACCCTAAGAAAAACCCTGCATAAATAGGCAGTGATATGGGGAACTTTCTCTTCTTCCCGGATAACTCTTGAGAAAATATATATCACCTAAATATAAATCAAGTGAAGAAAAGGGTTGAAGGCAGAAGCTTACCAATCAACTAGGAAGTGAAAGAGAGCTAGGTGAGAAAACTCACTCAAAATCTAAGGCAATAAGTCCTAATGTAGGCAGCCAGTTATAAGTTAATTTTCTTGAAAATGTATTTTCATATGTGATTGTCTATCTGTGATTTTAGAGCTGAAAATGTTTTGATTCTTTTTGGTTGTTCTACTTGTTTTATTATATGAAAGTTTTAAGTATTAATAGTATATATATATATATATATATGTTTTATAAACCCAGGTCTCTCTGATATGTTAATGTTTAGAAACATAAGTAAATACCCAGAAAATAAAATGTTGAATATAGGCAAGTAGTATTGGTTTTGGCTCAACCCAGAAAAATGTAAACATGTTGAGCTGCAATATACTCATGTATAAGTGCTGAGGCTTGAGACAAAAAGGAATTAGGGGTGCAATAGGGTTGCCTATGTGCTGATGCTCCTGATTCAATGAAAATATATAAATGTTCATACACATAGCAAACAAATTTTGTGATTCAGTGAAACTTGGTCATTCTGAGTTTAACTCAAGCACAGATGTTTGCAAAAGGAAAAACTCTCTCTAAAGCCATAAGCCAATGTTAGTTGCCTATACCCCTTTTAAAATACCAAAATATATATATACAAGCAGAATCTTATTTAAATAGACACCAATGTTTGCTTGCCTGTTTGTCTCTGTTTGGTTATGAATAATATGAGATGCCATGACATGGATGTTTATGTTAGTGAAATGAATCACTGAATGGTATAGTCATGAAAAATCAAAAGAGTTATTATTAACTTAAACCTGATTAGGAAATGGGGGTCAAGAACACTGCAGGAATGACTTGTTTTCTTGAGTAATACAAGTTGACACATGGCTTGTTTAAGTCCTGAGATCTTTGTGTAATGGAGTGAATTAGTCCATTACAGTGTGTCCATTGATTCAATTAATTGCATATGAGACCAAGATAGATAAATATATCAATGTAGGAGAAGTTGATATAAAAAGGAACTAGAGTCTTCCTGGAAAGAAATCTGAATAGTGAATAAATGATTTAATTCATTTTGGTGATTTCCCTGTTTTGTATAGATGTTTATTTGATTTATGATTGAATTATATGAATGTATGAATGTACCATATCTTCTTGAGGTTTCTGTAAAGGCAGACTTAAGTATGCACCTGCACACTGACACAGAACATGCACACATGAATTACTTGTTTTCTAAAGACAGAGTTATATACATATATCCATGTTTTAACTTTAACTTGATTTACAAATTGTTTTAGTGGATTTTCTCATACCAGACATGTGTCTGACCCTAGTGTGCTAATGGCATATGGGGTGTCTCATTTAATATGGGGCAGCTTCAAATGCATTTTCAGGGACTGCAGCAACTAAGTTGGAGTAGGAGCAAGGCTTTGAGAGGAAGATTATAGCATGCTAAACTTAGTTAGATAAGAGCCTAAATGATGAAATCTGCATGTATTGATAATTTAAATTGCTACTTGTATTGAGTATTGAATATTGGATGGGTATTTTGCTAAGTATTTTGCTAAGAAATTGACTTGTAACTGGAATCTATAAATCTAGATATTATCTGATATGTTGAAGAAGTTAATCTAAATCTTGTAAGTGAATTGAGCAAGAACACTATGATAAATAGGGTGGTTACATTTTATAAATGTATTAGTCAATCTTGAGTCTTTGAAAAGGGTTAAGTTTTGGGAAATCTGGATAGTTGAATCTCAGAAAATTAAATGGTTTTATTTTTCTACCATGAGATATGTATACAAGAGATGATAAGCATTAGGGGAATGTATTTATGTGTCTGTAATGTTTCCATAATTCAACTAGTTTTACACAAATGTTTTTATACCTTATTTTTTTAAAATAAAGGAAGAATCTGTAATATAGGAGTTGAAAGCAAGGTCCATAATAGTTGCATATACATGCACATTTAAACATGTTTTGTACAGATATCAACACACCTATTACCTTTGTATTTTTAACATGAATCTGAATTCCATTTCACTCAGGTTTTGATCAAAATGCATTTTTAAGACCCTATGGGTTACACCAGAACAAAGAGCCTGGTTGAACCAAGTTATGGATACCCATGGTTACAGGAAACCCACTTAAGTTTGAATCTCATTTAGTTTGGCATACTGGCATCAAAGAATCAAGCCTTTGAAATATGATATCTCACTTAAAAATATTCTAGAAAAGAGTTAGTACTATAAACAGATTTTATAAGAAAATCAAACATAGATAATGATAGGAACTTATATCATTTTCCAGAGCACAATCACTACACCATTAATTTATAGATAATCGTAACACAATTATCTGGTTTCTAGGAATTATACTCCATAGAGAATTTAGCAAGGAATCAGGAGTTTAAAATATATATATTGATACATATATGGATGGAATTTTATTGTATATATTGAACTGAACTATGTGTGGATTGATTAAACTTAATCAATCAAATTATCCTCTTGTTTTCCAGAACTCTGATTCAAACAAGAGAGGCATATACATCTTCACATGTATGTGCATGTCTTTGTGAATGCACTGATATATTTATATTGGTAAAGATATTGATCCTGGATAAGTTGTTTAGATAAAAAGAAAAAAAATGACTCTAGGCTTCAGAAATATATATATATATATATGAAAAAATATATATATATATGTAAAAAAATCCTTACAAATTCAGGTATAAAGGAGAGGGTCATTTCATTTGGTATTAGAGCTATGTTACTAAAACATAGTTGAAAATTAAAATCAAATCCTTCTATGAAATTAAAAACTTAAGAAACAAAGTATAAGTAAAATATTTTGTAGGGATTGATCACTGGATGATCAAGTTTGAGTTAAAAAAATAAAACTAACCAGCTATGTAAATTATCATTAGCAAACTATGGTAGGAAGACCACCAAATCAGGGAGCAGGATCCTCCAATGCACCACCAATGGTCAATCTGCAAGATTTGGTGAGAGCATTTAGGGATGGGGCAGGACAAAGGCAAGAAAATCTCCATGAAGAACTCTCCAAATTACTCAAGGAATACACTCAAAAGTTTGAGGGGCTTTCCACATATGGAGCAATGCTAGTGGCAGATGAAGCATCCAAGAATGATAGATACATTAAAGGTTTGAACCCAGGACTTAGCAGAGCCATGTTACCTTATGCTGACAGGACATTTGATCAAGTAATAGACTTGGCTTTGAGGTTAGAGCAGCATGACAAGGAGAGGGAAAAGTTTAGAAATTTTAAGAATAATAACACTAAGAAGGGTAAGGGGAGATATCACCCTTATGATAAGAAGAAAGAAGAGGCTAGTAATAAAGGCACTGGAGATGTCAAAGCTAAGGAAACCAAGAAGAAAATTGTGTGTCATCAATGTGGAAAGGAAGGACATATCAAGCTAAGGTGCCCAGAATTGAAAGGATGAGCTTTCAAGTGCTATCTATGTGGGAAAGAGGGGCATATGAAGAGGAATTGTCCTGAGTATAAACAGCAAGGAAAATTGGCAAATTTAGAAGGCAAAGGCAAATCCATAATGGAGATTAATGCTGAAAACCATAGCCAAGTGGAAGGTACATTACTTATTTGTACCATACCCATAGCAGTAGTATATGATACTGGGGCAACTCACTCTTTGATTTCTTATGAACAAGTTAAAATGCTAAAATTGAATTGCATATTGGTTGAAACCCCATTGCATATACAAAGTCCACTGGGGAGTTCTAGTGTTTTAAATATGATTTGCGTGGATGTGGAATTAAACATAGGTGGAAACAATTTCATTTCCAATTTATATGCTTTAAACTACCCAAATATAGGTGTTATATTGGGGGTAGACTGGTTAAGGCAATTTAAAGCCATAATTAACTTAGAATCATCCACCATATCATCGCAAAATCTTAGGGGCCAGAGAATCATAATTTTATGTGAAGTGGCTAAAGAAAGGAAATTATATCATTTAATTGACTTGGAAAAATATTCCACTGAACTTACTATTGAAGAAATTCCCATAGTCAATAAATACTTGGATGTGTTTGGGGAGGTTAAGGGTGTTCCACACCATAGACCAGTAGAATTCCAAATTCATTTAGTTCCAGGAGCAAGTCCAGTGATTAAAAAGCCAACTAGAATGGGGCCAAATGAACTAAAAGAATTAAAGAAACAGTTAGAGGAATTGGAAGAAAAGGGTTTTATAAGACCAAGTAATTCTTGCTGGGGAGCACCAGTGGTATTTGTTAAGAAACAAGATGGTTCCTTAAGACTTTGTATAGATTATAGGGAATTGAACAAAGTAACTATTAAAAATAAATACCCATTGCCAAGAATAGATGATCTTTTTGATCAATTAGCTAGGGCAAGAGTGTTCTCTAGAATAGATTTAGCATCTGGTTTTCATCAAATGAAGGTGGAGGAGTCAAGTGTTAAGTACACTGCCTTTAACACTAGGTATGGGTTGTATGAATTTCTGGTTATGCCATTTGGTTTGACTAATGCGCCATCATACTTTGTGGATTTAATGAATAGAACTTTTAGAGATTATTTAGACAAGTTTGTGCTAATTTTTATAGATGACATTTTAATTTATTCCAAAACAGTGGAAGAACATAAAAATCATTTGCACCTGGTTTTGTTTAGATTAAGGGAAAAAGATTTAAAGGCAAAATTTTCAAAATGTGCATTTTGGAAAGAGGAAGTACATTTCCTTGGCCATGTCATTTCTGCCAAAGGAATTTCTGTAAACCCCAATAAAGTAGTGGCTATTCAAGCATGGAAGAGGCCTAGCACAGTGAGTGAAGTGAGATCATTTATGGGATGGCAGGATATTACAGGAGATTTATAAAAGATTTTTCAAAAATTTCTACACCACTTACTAACCTAACCAGGAAGAACCAAGCTTTTGTTTGGTCAGAGAAGTGTGAGAAGTCTTTTGAACAGTTGAAGGAGGCTTTGGTGAATGCTCCAATCTTGAAAGTACTCCAGGGAAATGAAGAATTAGTTGTATATACTGATGCTAGTGGGTGTGGCTTGGGTGCAGTGTTGATGCAACAAGGCCAAGTCATTGCATATGCATCCAAACAACTTAAACCCCATGAAGTAAGGTATGCCACACATGATCTTGAATTAGCAGCTGTGATCTATGCTTTGAAACTTTGGAGACATTATTTGTTAGGAACTAAGTTTGAACTTTCACTACACCAGAAATGCCAATTAGGCAGTGCTTTTGGCCGTATCAAATGGAATTAGGCAGTGCTTTGGGCCGTATCAAATTTTGGCATGGTTAATAATTTGATACGGCCCAAAGCCGTATCAAATTGATGAATTTGATACGGCTCAAAGCACTGCCTAATTCATGAATTTGATACGGCTCAAAGCACTGCCTAATTCATGAATTTGATACGGCTTTGGGCCGTATCAAATTCAGAAATTTGATATGCTTTGAGCCGTATCAAATTAATGTATTAAAGTAAAAAAAATAATGCATTAATATTTCAGTATTTAAAGCAGTAATAGATAAGGCAATAGTTGGATTACAATAGAAGCAATATTATACAAAATATGGTCAGTATTAGGGGTGGGCACGGTCGGTTAACTGAACCGATCGGTTAATTAACCGCCGAAACTAATAAAACTGAAAATAAGCACATAAGGTGGTAACTGAGCAAGACAGCAACTATACAGTACATTATAACGAACTAATATGAATAAGCACATAAGAAATTTGATTTAACTGGTACGCATGCATACATTACATACTAACTAGCAAGCAGCTATCAACCTATCATATTACAATGCATACATTTATTACATTACATATTCAATAAGTATTAACCAGCATAATTTAAAGACAAATTCAGCAATTACATCATGTTAACCAACAAGCAACTCAGCACTTACATAGTACATACATTACCAAAAACCAAATTTATCAAACTACAAAGTTGTCGAACCATGACCAACAACCTAGCAATTTGGTAAGCAAGAAAACCAGCGACCTAGCAAGCTTAAACCAGCAACTCAACAAGCAAGAAAGCCAGTAAGAAAACTCCAAGCTCCAACCTGATGATGAAAATGATGGTTGACACTCATTTTATATGGTTTTAACGTGAAATAGGTCAAAGCATTGTTAATGCAATATAATTTTTAAAAGATTATAATGAATGTATGTTAAGCCATTGAAACTTCATGTTCCTTTTTTACAGTTATAACCTGATCTATAGTTGGAATTAACAGCACTAGGAGGTATGCATACAACATGCAGATTTTTATTACATGCATACATACAGTTATTAGTGCAATAGAAAGGCATCTGTATAGGTGATATAATGAGTAGTGTTAGCAATCATCCATTGTTAACTACCCTATACACAAACATATATGCACATACTTATACCAGGTGGCTTGTCCAAACACAAAGTTTTGAATGCATATATATAGAGATAGTTAACAGTACAACAAAATATATTGTCCAAAATCGAAGAATAAACATGAAAACAATTAATTATTGACTCGGTATATATGTATTACTTTAATACTGTCATCGTTTTGCCAACTAAAAACATCATAGCCAAACCATGCTAGCATGTACTGGTGATGTAAAATAATAAAATTGATTTAAACCGGGAACTACTTAGATGAATTCAACTCACTAAAACATGAACTGGTGCATTCCTAATTTACATTTTCATAAAATATACACTAGATCTTATATATTCAGTTTGTTACATTGAATATTCACATAAAAACTTATCCATTTTCTGAATGATCAAAAATTTCTACATAGAAACTTTAGAAAATAACAACGTTGGCAACTCGATGTTTTAACCCAAAAAAAAATTGGCTTTTTGCTTGGTCTAACTATAACGGATTCCATTTTCAAAAATGATGGAAGTTATTTAGATAATTACAACATGTGAAATCATAGTGCGACATGAAAATGAAAATAGAAGGTAAACATTCTATAGTAGGAAAAATGAAAAGTGAAAAAATACTTCGGATGTACTTAATTCAGGTAGTGATTACATGCAGTCTTTTTCCTTGATTGCTATATTAGAACATATAATATATGTACGAAAATCTCTGTCTTATCGACTACCTCATCGACTTATTTTCCCTAGATAAGAATCCTCCAAAAACATTACCAGTAAAGATTACTCCTCGTGGCGAGCTTTGATCAGAATTGTCAATGTTTTCATTGTCACTGAGCTCATGTTTTGCACTTTTAGTCTTTCTCCCTGTATTTATGTTAGAACAATGATTCATTACCAGTAAAAAAAATTGATTTTGATTGTGTTCTTATCACTAATTAGTAACTGGTAATTTCGCCGAGCTTCATATTTCATTGTTTTGTTTCACATTAAGAAGTTATGGTTCAAATTGTTTAAAGATTACATTTTTATTATTTCTCCTTTCTAGAATATATTTCCTTATATGAATTTGTAATAGGAAAACAGTTAATTCCATGTATACTTTCCCATTAATCATTAGAGCAAGTGGGGAGAGAGGGGAAAAAACTATAAAATGCAAAAAAAACAAAACAAAAAAAACAAACATACATGGCATCCTCCTACTAGAATAAACAATCAAGTGCCTACTCTATAATTGTGCAGAAGTTATAATGAAATTAACTGGGCTTATCATCAAACTACTTTTTTTGTACTGAACCCATGATATGTTATTGTTTATCATCTTCTCACAACAATAAACTTCCATTTTTTTTAGAGAACGACTTTTTTTTTGTTTTTAAAAAAAATGAAATTTACAAGAATTGATTCAAGTTTGGTTTTTTATGCATCCAAACTACACACATGTAATTTACAAGAATTGATTCAAGGTAATTGTACTCACATACATTCTCTTCGTTCTTGATGCCATTGATTTCTAGAATAGCTGGAGGCTGGCACTAACGTGATGCGTCGCGACTACTTGGGTTTAGGGACTTCGATTAGCAAATGAAGATGAGCACTTGAGCAGATCTAGGATTTTCGAAGATGAACGCTGAACGCACTAATTGGATCCAGGGTTTCTCGTGTTTTTTTCTATTGATCCTATCTGAATAGTTGGGAGAACTAGAAGCACGAAGTAGATAATAATCTGGGCAAGAGATCGACATTTATGTTTTGGAGGGAGAACGAAAAAAAACGAGGGAAGAAATGAATTTGGGGGGAGACCTTCTTCCCAGGGTGTACGATTTTCCAGCCAAAATAGGCACGAATTTGATACGGCTCAAAGCCGTATCAAATTTGATACGGCTTTGAGCCATATCTAAACGTTTAGATACGGTTTTTAGCCGTATCAAATTTGATACGGCTTTGAGCCGTATCAAATAAGGCGGATAGGGGTGTGGCTAAAACAGCTTTGTGGTGTAGTGTTTACACTGACCACAGGTCTTTAAAGTATTTATTTTCACAAAAAGATTTAAACATGAGGCAACATAGATGGGTGGAGTTCTTAGCTGCTTATGACTTGGACATACTCTATACACCAGGTAAAGCAAACAAAGTTGCTGATGCTCTAAGTAGACAACATGCTAAATTAGCTATGATGATGATAGAAGAATTTAAGGACTTGTCCTTGCTTGCTGAGTTAGAAATTGGGGAGAATGACTGTGTGCACATGGATGTACATGTGCATGGTGCACAGGAAAATAGAGGGAAGTTGAGCTTGATGACACTTCAATCTGAATTAATTTTGAAGGTAAATAAAATGCAAGACCAAGATTCTATTAAAGTTGAGAAGAAAATTCTCATATCAAAAGGGGAAGAGGTGACAAATTACTATATTGACAAAAATGGTTATTTAAGAAACCAGAATAGAATATGTGTGCTAGAAAACATGGAGTTGAAGGAGGAAATATTGAATGAATATCATAGAAGTAAATACTCCATACACCCAGGCAGTACAAAGATGTATCAAAATTTAAAAAGAGATTTCTGGTGGAAGGGAATGAAATCAGATGTAGCCAAATATATTGCAAAATGTATGACTTGCCAACAAGTCAAGGCTGAAACACAAAAGCCATCAGGGTTGTTGCAACCTCTTACCATACCCCAATGGAAATGGGAAGATATATCTATGGATTTCATAGATGGACTGCCTAGATCTAAAAGAGGAAACACAAGCATATGGGTGATAGTTGATAGGCTAACTAAAGTGGCACATTTCATCCCAGTCAAATCAGAAAGGAATGCACCAAAGTTAGCACAAGTATTTGTGAAAGAAGTGGTAAGATTGCATGGCATTCCCAAAACTATTGTGAGTGATAGGGATACCATCTTCACCTCAAGATTTTGGAGAAGTTTTCAAGAAGCCATGGGAAGTGAATTGTGCTTAAGCACTGCCTACCATCCACAATCAGATGGGCAGACTGAGGTGGTGAACAAGGTTTTAGAGGACTTGTTAAGGGCATGTGCACTGGATTTTGGAGGTAACTGGGAAGACTATCTCCATTTAGCTGAATTTACATACAATAACAGCTATCAAAGCACCATAGGAATGGCTCCATTTGAAGCCTTATATGGCAAGCCATGTTTGTCACCTGTATGTTGGGTAGAAGCAGGGGAAAGAGCTATTTTAGGGCCTAAGTACATACAAGAAACTAAAGAGAAAATTGAGTTGGTAAGGAGAAGAATGGCAGCAGCTCAAGATAGGCAAAAGAAATTTGCAGACATGAAAAGGAAGCAGGTGGAATATGAAGTAGGAAATTTTGTTTTCATCAAAATATCACCTATGAAAAATGTACTGAGGTTTGGGAAACAAGGCAAGTTAACCCCAAGATATATTGGGCCATACAAAATTATAGAAAGAATTGGTTCCTTGGCATACAAGTTGGAATTACCAGAAAACATGCAAGGGATGCATGATGTTTTTCATGTATCACAATTGAGAAGATGGGTCCATGATAAGGCAGAAATTCTTGAGACCCCAATCCAAGTGCAAATAAATCCTAATTTGATTTATGAAAAGGATCCAGTGGGAATTTTGGCAAAAGATGTGAAGAAGTTGAGGAATAAATCTCTGAAACTTGTGAAGGTACGGTGGAGTCTTGATCCTAGTGATTGCACATGGGAATTAGAAGACAAAGTTAGGATGAATTATCCTAAGATATTTTCAGATTAAAGGTAATTCTGATTTTTAATTTGTTTTCCTTTTTAGATGCATATATTTTTAGTTATTATGATAGAACTAAAAATCTATTTGGTTGAGAATGTATTTGTTCTCTGAATTAAGTTTAAAATTTATTTAAGCTTAGGAAAATTGTGGGACACAATTTCTAAAAGGTGGGGTGTATGTAATGACCCAAGATTTTAGGAATTTATTTTGAAAAATATAAATAAGTTTAAAATAATTTTTTTTGAAAACCAATTTTAAAGGGGAATTGATATAGCTTGATATGGTGTAGCTGTATGTGTGTACATGTGTGCACAGGAAATACACATGAACTAAAGCTTAATTCCTGAATGCTAAGAATGAACACATGTTGATGTGTATGGAAATATTATATATATAGATTAAATCCTTAAAAGCTATATGCATAAATAAATAAATAAATATATATATATATGGATGCTACTGAGTATTTTTTAGTGTACATATGCATGTGTGTCAGTACAAAATAATGTATAAATATATATATGGGTGTACTAATTATTTCAGTAAGACTTATATACATATATATATGTTACTAAAATACTAGAGTTCAAATCAGCAAAATAAAATATACAAACATATTTTAAATTATAGGCAGAAAGAAAAAGAATGAAGATATAAAAAGGAGTAATCCTCTTATAAATAAATAAAGGAAGTACATGTTATTTAAATGAAACCTAAAAATAGAAAAATAAGATAAAACAGAGAAATGTTTTGTATAGGAAGAATTAGGAAGAATATTTGATAAATAATAAAATCAAGTCACACTTTTAGCATGATAGTAGACAAGAGGAAAAGTATTTTCTGGAAAAGAAAAATTTCTTAAAATAACCAAAAGAATATAACCACTTTTCTTTCCACAAACTCAAGCCAGGGAGGGTAAGATTTTGGGTTTAAAAACTAAATGCAAATGGCATGATTTCTGATGGGCAAAAATGTCTTTAGCTAGTGCCTTAAACCCTAAGAAAAACCCTGCATAAATAGGCAGTGATATGGGGAACTTTCTCTTCTTCCCGGATAACTCTTGAGAAAATATATATCACCTAAATATAAATCAAGTGAAGAAAAGGGTTTGAAGGCAGAAGCTTACCAATTAACTAGGAAGTGAAAGAGAGCTAAGGGAGAAAACTCACTCAAAATCTAAGGCAATAAGTCCTAATGTAGGCAGCCAGTTATAAGTTAATTTTCTTGAAAATGTATTTTCATATGTGATTGTCTATCTGTGATTTTAGAGCTGAAAATGTTTTGATTCTTTTTGGTTGTTCTACTTGTTTTATTATATGAAAGTTTTAAGTATTATTAGTATATATATATATATATATATATATATGTTTTATAAACCCAGGTCTCTCTGATATGTTAATGTTTAGAAACATAAGTAAATACCTAGAAAATAAAATGTTGAATATAGGCAAGTAGTATTGGTTTTGGCTCAACCCAGAAAAATGTAAACATGTTGAGCTGCAATATACTCATGTATAAGTGCTGAGGCTTGAGACAAAAAGGAATTAGGGGTGTAATAGGGTTGCCTATGTGCTGATGCTCGTGATTCAATAAAAATATATAAATGTTCATACACATAGCAAACAAATTTTGTGATTCAGTGAAACTTGGTCATTCTGAGTTTAACTCAAGCACAGATGTTTGCAAAAGGAAAAACTCTCTCTAAAGCCATAAGCCAGTGTTAGTTGCCTATACCCCTTTTAAAATACCAGAATATATATATATACATGTAGAATCTTATTTAAATAGACACCAATGTTTGCTTGCCTGTTTGTCTCTGTTTGGTTATGAATAATATGAGATGCCATGACATGGATGTTTATGTTAGTGAAATGAATCACTGAATGGTATAGTCATGAAAAATCAAAAGAGTTATTATTAACTTAAACCTGATTAGGAAATGGGGGTCAAGAACACTGCAGGAATGACTTGTTTTCTTGAGTAATACAAGTTGACACATGGCTTGTTTAAGTCCTGAGATCTTTGTGTAATGGAGTGAATTAGTCCATTACAGTGTGTCCATTGATTCAATTAATTGCAGATGAGACCAAGATAGATAAATATATCAATGTAGGAGAAGTTGATATAAAGAGGAACTAGAGTCTTCCTGGAATGAAATCTGAATATTGAATAAATGATTTAATTCATTTTGGTGATTTCCCTATTTTGTATGGATGTTTATTTGATTTATGATGGAATTATATGAATGTATGAATGTACCATATCTTCTTGAGGTTTCTGGAAAGGCAGACTTAAGTGTGCACCTGCACACTGACACAGAACATGCACACATGAATTACTTGTTTTCTAAAGACAGAGTTATATACATATATCCATGTTTTAACTTTAACTTGATTTATAAATTGTTTTAGTGGATTTTCTCATACCAGACATGTGTCTGACCCTAGTGTGCTAATGGCATATGGGGTGTCTCATTTAATATGGGGCAGCTTCAAATGCATTTTCAGGGACTGCAGCAACTAAGTAGGAGTAGGAGCAAGGCTTTGAGAGGAAGATTATAGCATGCTAAATGTGACGACCGCCCATGACCCCTGCACCGAATCTAGAGATAGTGCGCTGTAAAGTGTGCCAGGCGACCATGGACGATTGTCAAGGTAAGATTTAAAACAAAAGAATCTATCGTATTACTCACAGCGCATGGACAAAATACAATAGAACATATGTATAGTGAAGCTTTACAGAACAAAATGACATCATATAAAACTCCATAATAGTTGAATACAAGCATCCATATAGTCAATACATCCAGCCTCACTACATATCTCTCAGAGAATACAAAACAGCGGAATATCCAGTACATATAATAAGAAGATAATATGCAATCCTCCAGCTCGTCTTCGATATCAACATCGTGAGAAGAGAACAGCACCTGTCACCTGCTACCTAGTCTGCCCGTCCCAAAATGGACGAACAGCCCAAGGCAATAAGAATTAAAAACATAAAGCCTTGAGTCAGACAACAGTCTTAGTGAGCAGTAAATTAACTAACAACATACCAAAAGAGCATAAAGGCAAAGGAATAGGAATACAACCCTCCCACTCCAACCTCATTCTACCGTGATAGCCCCCAGACACACACTAAGCAGAAGCAAACATAGCAGAGCATACAATTTAAAGTAAAGCAATTGTCACTCGAGTCAAGAGCGATGTTTTCCAAGTACAAATCCCAAGGTCTAAAACCAAGGTCAGATAAGCACCCAGGAAATACCGCTCTTGAGACCGAATGACGATACAACCAAACATCCATGACTCGGCTATCACTGTTATCATTGTTGCGATATCACCGTTAATTGAATGACCGGCACATTCTTTCAGCCGTCCGTCAAGGGCTAATGGTAACCCCGGTTCTAGACATAACTCCCGCACGTCATCGTGACCCGTGCCTAGGATTATCGAATCTACCCAGAGTACTTGACCATCAACTTAGTCTTTTGGGCGTCCCCATGTACTCTTGCTTAGAGCATGCTAGAACCTTCAACAACGATGAGATCTCAACCTCCTAGTCATCCTCCTCGACGACTATTGCCATACTAGCTCAAGCGCCTCTCGAGCATCCATTATCCTCAACTCGAATCATATCACCGAGTTATCAACATGCTTGGAATGATCCCGCCTGGATTAGACCAAGTCTTCATCATATGATGCCTCGCTTCATTACATCCTCGCAAAGCTTCATCTCAACTTCACATCATCAAATCTATGCATAGGAGCTTCATCATCCCGCTACATATGCCACGAGCAGCTTTTCCAATTCAAGAGCCTTTCCCTTAGCTTTTGAATCACCTTCGATCTAAATCTAATCATCAATCATCTAGTTCATAACAATCAATCAAATCAAACATCAATCCAAGCAATCAAGCATTCAAAAATGATCTAAGTAGACAATTATAACAATAATGGCATTTTCGTAATTAAAGAGTTGAAAGTCCAATAAGCATGAAAACATGGATTATATCTCTACAAACTTGATGAATGAACTTGCATAGGTTAACATATGATAAAATGGATGTAACATCATCATAAACAATGGATCTATATGGATCTACACATAGGATGAAGAAAATGCATGGAAATCTCTATTTTAACACCAAATCGAGCCAACAATCCGATATACTCCTTTGGATCCGTGTGAGAGATAATCACCACTCACCAAATCTCCTAAACAAACCCAAATCAACACACTTCAGATCTGGACAGCGAAGGATGAAGCTTGATCTATCACGGATCCGCTTCAAACGAAGAAATCTCTCTTGAAAAGATGAAGATCTTCAATCTAAGCTCTTGAATCTTCAATCTTGATCTTCGATTTGGATGGATGGAAGCACTAGATTAGAGTGGAGAAAAGAAGTGAAGAAGTGTAGAAGTCGAGCTCTCAAAATGGCAGCACTTCGTCGCTTCAAAATCCGGATCCCAAAAAGTGAGAACAACCCCTCCTATTTATAGCTGAAAACTGCCCTTAAGTCGTAACTCGGCTATCTCCTTAAGTCGGTGCCGACTTAACACCATGCCGACCTAGTGCCTTGCCGACCTAGTGCCTTGCCGACCTAAAAACTCATCTGCCTATGACTCGCAACAAAACTGCTGTCTCCTAAGTCGGTTACGACTTATGGCATGCGCCTACGACTTAACTGAAAAGGCCTCCGACTTAACCAAGCTATACGACCTAACGACTTAACTGCCTCGCCGACCTACGACTTAACCATATGACCGACCCAACGAAGCAGACTCATCATACTGCCGCAAAACCCAAGTCCTAAGTCGGTTGACGACTCAACAACTTAACACAGGAGACGACCTACCGACTCATAACTCAACACACACTGCCGACCTAACACTTAACACCTAAACACTTAGGTCGCTCACAACATGTCCTTAGGTCGTTGCCGACCTAACTCTACTCCAGAGTACTTAGGCTGCCTACTATTCTTCCTTAGGTCGCCCTAACCTCTTAAGTCGGTCAACCCCACTTCCTTAACTCGGCAACGACTTAACAAATAACTTGTCAGACATGCTAACTACTAAGTCGTCCAGGTCTTAAGTCGACCACTATCTTAACTCGTCAGCCGACTTAACACTTAACTCACCACTATCCTTAAGTCGGTTAATACTATAAGTCGGTCAACTTTTTAGATAGGCTACTCCCTTAAGTCGGTCACTCGACCTAAGCCACCCTATGACTTAACTTCCTTAACCCGGTTAATCCCTTAGGTCGTCCTAAACTATCAACCGACTTAAACCACTCCCCTATCTTCCTTAGGTCGTCGCCGACCTACCACTTAGTCATTAACTCGTCCAGAACCCATAAGTCGGCTACGACTTAGTACTTAACCAAAATTCTTCCCAAAATCTGAAACAACCAAAAATGTTGAAAATTCCAGATTTGAACGAACTTTTCGATCCGTAAAAATACGGGTCGTTACATTCTCTCCCCCTTAGGAATTTCGCCCCCGAAATTCCAAACAAACAAAGCAATCAAAAACTATTCTGCACGCCTACCATCCATAGCAATCAACAAATCATGCATCCAATTCTAGCTTAGCATGCAGAATTCTAAAACTAGAACAAGTTACAATTTCGTTAGATGACACGACACCTTAGGGCCATACCTTGAAGAGTTCAGGATGAGCTGCCTTCATCCTCTCTTCCACCTCCCACGTACAGTCGTTATCATCGTCACTCCATTGTATCTTGAGCAACTTAACTATCTTCCTCCTAAGCTGTTTCGTGTCGGTTTCTACAACACGAAGCGGCTTACGAGGTCTTCTATCGACTGGATCAACTTCTAAGTCTTCACAGCTATCAGCAGAAACCACCGTACTCGAGTCGTGCACATACTTCCGTAGATATGATACATGAAAAACATTGTGCACACTCGACATCTTCTCTGGTAACTCCAATCTGTAGGCGAGCTTTCCAATTCGCTCGATGATCGGGAATGGTCCAACAAATCTCGGAGTCAATTTTCCTTTCTTCCCGAATCGGATAACATTCTTCAGTGGAGAAATCTTCACAAAAACTATTTCACCTACGTCGAACTCCAAATCCTTACGACGTTTATCAGCATAACTCTTCTGACGATCTTGGGCTGCCTTCATTCGTTGCCGAATGATCTCTATACAATCTGAAGTCTGACGAATCATCTCTGGCCCAAGCATCAACTTTTCCCCAGTTTCCAACCAACATGTCGGAGAGTTACACGGTCTTCCATACAATGCCTCATATGGTGCCATACCAATACTTGACTGGTAACTGTTGTTGTACGCAAACTCCACCAAATGAAGGTGATCTTCCCATGATCCTCCGAAGTCCAAAACACATGCTCTAAGAAGATCTTCCAAAACTCGGTTGACTCTCTCGGTCTGACCATCTGTTTGAGGGTGATAAGCTGTACTCAAACACAACTCGGTTCCCAAAACTTCCTGGAAGCTCTTCCAAAATCCACTAGTGAACAACGGGTCTCGATCGCTCACTATACTTTTCGGAATACCATGGAATCGAACTATCCACTTAACATACAACTCAGCCAACTTTGATGCAGTCCTAGTCGATCGAACAGGAATGAATCGTGCACTCTTAGTCAGACGATCCACAACGACCCAAATCCCTTCATTTCCCGTTCTGGTTCTAGGCAATCCATCAATAAAATCCATCGACACTTGTTCCCACTTCCATGTAGGAACTTCTAAGGGCTGAAGCAATCCACTTGGCTTCTTCTGTTCAGCCTTTACCAACTGACAGTTCATACACTTGGAAATGAAATCTCCAACATCCTTCTTCATGCCTTCCCAGTAGTAGGTTCTCTTCATATCCCGATACATCTTATTTCCACCTGGATGAATTGTCAGCTTCGAGTGATGACTTTCCTTCAGAACTTCACTCCTCAATTCATCTATATCGGGAACAACTAGTCGTCCTTGCTTCCGAAGCCAACCCTCTCGATCGACCTCGAATCCTTTATCCTTTTCTGGATCCAATCCAGATTCCAATTCACGGATAATCTTGACAAGCTTATCATCTCGCTTTTGGCCCTCGCCAATCCTTTCCACAAGAGAAGGTCTTATCAATAAGTTTGCCAACATTTCAGGTTCTAGTTCGCATCTAGGCCTGAAGTCAAATCCAGCTAAATACTCGAGACTCTTCCATTCAGAAAACATGGCTCCCAATCCTGCATGTCTTCGACTTAACGCATCTGCCACTGCGTTACCTTTTCCCGGAGTATAAGCTATACCAAAATCGTATGATGCCAAAAACTCTAGCCAACGTTGTTGCCGAAGATTCAAATCCTTTTGGGAGAAAAGATACTTCAACGACTTGTGATCCGTAAACAACTCGAATCGAACTCCCAACAAATAATGCCTCCACATCTTCAGAGCAAATACAATCGCCGCTAACTCCAAATCATGAGTCGGGTAATTCCTTTCATGCGGCTTTAGTTGTCGACTGGCATACGCAACAACTTTATCCTTCTGCATCAACACTGCTCCAAGTCCAGTACCACATGCGTCGGTGTAAACCACCATCTCATCATTCCCACTAGGAATAGTTAAAACAGGAGCACTCGTCAGTCGCTCTTTCAGGATTCCGAAAGCTTGCTCACAATTAGCATCCCAACTGAACACTTGGTTCTTCTTCGTTAATCCTGTTAACGGTGCAGCTACCTTGGAGAAGTCCTTGATAAACCGTCGATAATATCCTGCTAATCCAAGAAAACTTCTCACCTCTGATGCATTCTTAGGTCTAACCCAATCCTGGATTGCTGCCACCTTAGCGGGATCAACCGCTATTCCATTTCCAGAAATCACATGGCCTAAGAACCTCACTTCGCTCTTCCAGAAGTGACACTTCGAAAACTTAGCCTTCAGCTGATGTTTCCGTAAGATCTCCAAAACAATACGCAGGTGCGTCTTGTGCTCTTCTTCCGTTCTGGAATAAATCAGAATATCATCCACGAACACAAGTACGAACTTGTTCAACTGATCTCTGAACACTCTATTCATAAGATCCACAAAATATGCTGGCGCGTTAGTCAATCCAAACGGCATTACCAGCCACTCAAAGAAACCAGATGGTGTCCGAAAAGCAGTCTTCGGCACACTATCCTTAGCTACTCTCAATTGGTGAAATCCCGTTGCCAAATCCATCTGAGAAAACACCTTGGCTTCGTGAAGCTGATCAAACAAGTCATCTATTCTCGGCAATGGATACTTGTTCTTCTTAGTCACCTTATTCAGCTCACGATAATCCACACACAATCTCAATGACCCATCTGCCTTGGTTGCAAACACAACTGGTGCACCCCACTCGGACACACTACGCCGAATGAATCCTTTCTGCAAAAGATCATCAACTTGCACCCTCAACTCCTGCTGTTCCCTAGGCGCCATCCGCCTAAGAGGCATCACAACAGGTCTGGCTCCTTCAACTAGATCTATACGAAACTCGATCTCTCTATGCGGCGGCAACCCTTTGACTTCGTCAAAGACATCCTCGAATCCATTTGCGATTGGAACTAAAGACAGTCCATCCCGTGGAACAACTAGCGAATACATGAAGCTCATGAAGACGCCTTCCTCATGCTTACATCGTATCACAATCTTTCGCCCTTCCACATTCCCGACTGTCACCTCCAGCCTCTCACAATCAACCTTAGCCGCATACTTCCTAAGCCAGTCCATACCCAAAATAATTCCGAACCCCGCAAAGTTCAGAACAAAACAATCACAAACAAAAGAGCAACCATGACTCGATACAACTAGACCACGGCATAACATACACAAACAAGACGAACCCCCAACTGGATTAGTCACAACCAATGGCCTATCAACAATATCCGGTTCCAAACCTAACCGGCCTACTAGTTCATTACAAACAAATGAATGCGATGCTCCAGTATCAAACAAAACTCTAACTGGAATACCACATAGGAAAAGAGTACCTTGAACAACCACACTCTTTCCCTTTTCTTCAGCAGTAGGAGCTTTCGAAGACGACGGAACAGCTCCCAAAGTATAAGCCTGCACAATCTGCTTGTCCCTACTCGGTTCTGGACAATTCTTCCTGAAATGCCCTGGCTTGTCACAGTTGTGGCACTTCGCCGGCGCCTTTGGATTCTTGCAATCCTTGGAGAGATGGCCTTTCTGCTGACAGTTGTAGCAAGTCACTTCGCCTTTCGGCCTCTTCTGACCATCTTTACCCTTCTGCTGCTGCTGCTTCCTCTTCTTGTTTCTACCCTGCTGGGGTTTAGACTCTTCCCTGGTTACAGCAACAACAGATCCTTCCTTAGGAAACAGATTCTCGTGTCTGAGAGCTTCCTCCACAAGCTTCCTAAATGAATCGTCCAAGTGATCCATCAATCTTGGAGCCTGTACTTGATCCCCAACATCTACTGATGGCCCCGGGGCTGACATCCTTCTCCTGATCGAAGTCATCATGGTTTCGAACATAGCAACATAATCAGCAGCCCCTTCAGTAGCACGGCCTTCCCTAGCAGCTGGTTTCCCTTTTTGACTCATTCTCAATATCTATAAAAAGGAATGATTAGAACATCTAGAGAAACAACTGCATGAAGGACTCAAACTCTACTAAGCTACTATATTATATATAGTAATCATCCATCAAAATACAATTACGTCTCTCATACGTAGTTACGACGGCGAGCGTTGGGTAAAATCGATTAACCAATGCTCTGATACCAAATGTGACGACCGCCCATGACCCCTGCACCGAATCTAGAGATAGTGCGCTGTAAAGTGTGCCAGGCGACCATGGACGATTGTCAAGGTAAGATTTAAAACAAAAGAATCTATCGTATTACTCACAGCGCATGGACAAAATACAATAGAACATATGTATAGTGAAGCTTTACAGAACAAAATGACATCATATAAAACTCCATAATAGTTGAATACAAGCATCCATATAGTCAATACATCCAGCCTCACTACATATCTCTCAGAGAATACAAAACAGCGGAATATCCAGTACATATAATAAGAAGATAATATGCAATCCTCCAGCTCGTCTTCGATATCAACATCGTGAGAAGAGAACAGCACCTGTCACCTGCTACCTAGTCTGCCCGTCCCAAAATGGACGAACAGCCCAAGGCAATAAGAATTAAAAACATAAAGCCTTGAGTCAGACAACAGTCTTAGTGAGCAGTAAATTAACTAACAACATACCAAAAGAGCATAAAGGCAAAGGAAAAGGAATACAACCCTCCCACTCCAACCTCATTCTACAGTGATAGCCCCCAGACACACACTAAGCAGAAGCAAACATAGCAGAGCATACAATTTAAAGTAAAGCAATTGTCACTCGAGTCAAGAGCGATGTTTTCCAAGTACAAATCCCAAGGTCTAAAACCAAGGTCAGATAAGCACCCAGGAAATACCGCTCTTGAGACCGAATGACGATACAACCAAACATCCATGACTCGGCTATCACTGTTATCATTGTTGCGATATCACCGTTAATTGAATGACCGGCACATTCTTTCAGCCGTCCGTCAAGGGCTAATGGTAACCCCGGTTCTAGACATAACTCCCGCACGTCATCGTGACCCGTGCCTAGGATTATCGAATCTACCCAGAGTACTTGACCATCAACTTAGTCTTTTGGGCGTCCCCATGTACTCTTGCTTAGAGCATGCTAGAACCTTCAACAACGATGAGATCTCAACCTCCTAGTCATCCTCCTCGACGACTATTGCCATACTAGCTCAAGCGCCTCTCGAGCATCCATTATCCTCAACTCGAATCATATCACCGAGTTATCAACATGCTTGGAATGATCCCGCCTGGATTAGACCAAGTCTTCATCATATGATGCCTCGCTTCATTACATCCTCGCAAAGCTTCATCTCAACTTCAGATCATCAAATCTATGCATAGGAGCTTCATCATCCCGCTACATATGCCACGAGCAGCTTTTTCAATTCAAGAGCCTTTCCCTTAGCTTTTGAATCACCTTCGATCTAAATCTAATCATCAATCATCTAGTTCATAACAATCAATCAAATCAAACATCAATCCAAGCAATCAAGCATTCAAAAATGATCTAAGTAGACAATTATAACAATAATGGCATTTTCGTAATTAAAGAGTTGAAAGTCCAATAAGCATGAAAACATGGATTATATCTCTACAAACTTGATGAATGAACTTGCATAGGTTAACATATGATAAAATGGATGTAACATCATCATAAACAATGGATCTATATGGATCTACACATAGGATGAAGAAAATGCATGGAAATCTCTATTTTAACACCAAATCGAGCCAACAATCCGATATACTCCTTTGGATCCGTGTGAGAGATAATCACCACTCACCAAATCTCCTAAACAAACCCAAATCAACACACTTCAGATCTGGACAGCGAAGGATGAAGCTTGATCTATCACGGATCCGCTTCAAACGAAGAAATCTCTCTTGAAAAGATGAAGATCTTCAATCTAAGCTCTTGAATCTTCAATCTTGATCTTCGATTTGGATGGATGGAAGCACTAGATTAGAGTGGAGAAAAGAAGTGAAGAAGTGTAGAAGTCGAGCTCTCAAAATGGCAGCACTTCGTCGCTTCAAAATCCGGATCCCAAAAAGTGAGAACAACCCCTCCTATTTATAGCTGAAAACTGCCCTTAAGTCGTAACTCGGCTATCTCCTTAAGTCGGTGCCGACTTAACACCATGCCGACCTAGTGCCTTGCCGACCTAGTGCCTTGCCGACCTAAAAACTCATCTGCCTATGACTCGCAACAAAACTGCTGTCTCCTAAGTCGGTTACGACTTATGGCATGCGCCTACGACTTAACTGAAAAGGCCTCCGACTTAACCAAGCTATACGACCTAACGACTTAACTGCCTCGCCGACCTACGACTTAACCATATGACCGACCCAACGAAGCAGACTCATCATACTGCCGCAAAACCCAAGTCCTAAGTCGGTTGACGACTCAACAACTTAACACAGGAGACGACCTACCGACTCATAACTCAACACACACTGCCGACCTAACACTTAACACCCAAACACTTAGGTCGCTCACAACATGTCCTTAGGTCGTTGCCGACCGAACTCTACTCCAGAGTACTTAGGCTGCCTACTATTCTTCCTTAGGTCGCCCTAACCTCTTAAGTCGGTCAACCCCACTTCCTTAACTCGGCAACGACTTAACAAATAACTTGTCAGACATGCTAACTACTAAGTCGTCCAGGTCTTAAGTCGACCACTATCTTAACTCGTCAGCCGACTTAACACTTAACTCACCACTATCCTTAAGTCGGTTAATACTATAAGTCGGTCAACTTCTTAGATAGGCTACTCCCTTAAGTCGGTCACTCGACCTAAGCCACCCTATGACTTAACTTCCTTAACCCGGTTAATCCCTTAGGTCGTCCTAAACTATCAACCGACTTAAACCACTCCCCTATCTTCCTTAGGTCGTCGCCGACCTACCACTTAGTCATTAACTCGTCCAGAACCCATAAGTCGGCTACGACTTAGTACTTAACCAAAATTCTTCCCAAAATCTGAAACAACCAAAAATGTTGAAAATTCCAGATTTGAACGAACTTTTCGATCCGTAAAAATACGGGTCGTTACACTAAACTTAGTTAGATAAGAGCCTAAATGATGAAATCTGCATGTATTGATAATTTAAATTGCTACTTGTATTGAGTATTGAATATTGAATGGATATTTTGCTAAGTATTTTTCTAAGAAATTGACTTGTAACTGGAATCTATAAATCTAGATATTATCTGATATTGTGACGACCCGCCCTTCTGGACCCTCGAAAATCGACACAAAATACTCAACAGTATAATATGCCGACGATCGAATGCCGGAAAAGACAGATTGTAGAAGAATAAGAAAGTAGATAGAAGAAGAAAGAACTAAACAAAATCAGAACCTCACAATCGCAGCGGATAAAATATAATATATAGAACAGATCTTTACACAAATGAAAACTATATCTGTTTATATACAATACATCATCAGAGTATGTCATAATACAATCATCAATATCCAGTCAATCAATCAATACAACAATCACAGCAGCGGAACAATACAAGTACGAGAAATACGTCTCGAACTCCAGCTCCTCTCCTGAGCTCCATAGCAACCTATCCTGAAATATACTCGGTCTGACCCGAGCATTATAATAAAATAACACCCGAGTCAGTCTGGAATACCAGCGCATCATAAATACACCCAATTGATTATTAAAATTTCAAAAATCCTTTGAAAATCAAAAGCATCTCGTAAGACCACGCCACAAATAAACATGTCGGGTTTTTACCTTACGATAGCTAAAACACTTTTTATAGAAATCCTCTGATATTATAATAGTGTCTATATACAAATACTTATAAAATAGCCGAAATTGTTACATCTATTAAATTCCGGCATACTAGCCACAACGTGGGTAATACAAACAAAACTCGTACAAGGCACGTAGGGAGAATGGATTTCCAACGAATGACTAGGCACTGGGGTACCACCTGTCACAGTACGTGGCCTAGATCACAGTACCGAGGAGTACGCCCGCTCCCCTGCAACACAAGACCGGAATCATCCCTTACTGGATAATTCCAAGTAAAATCACCCCACGGTTGTGATCAGCAACCGCACCACTAAGCCGAAATAAAAGGGACATCTAGACAGGGATGACCTTACTCTCAAGTGGGGGCTACCCACGAAGCCTTGCTGCATAACCCCTGATTTTCAGTCATTCCCGGTTGATGAGGCTTGAGTCTAAACGATACCTTTATAGCACATATCCCTTAGAATGCCCATCGTCCACCTGACGATGTCACGAAAGCATTCGTCCATACAAGTCCGTCCCAGGTCTGAACGGAACCGAAGGCACTACCCCTACTACATCCATTTTGGAAATATCCTCAGGATTAGTAGCGACTAGCCCTTGCTCTTCACTGCTCCATCTTCGACTCCGAACACGTTACGCGAAACGTACAAACCGGATCGAAGTGGTATTCGAGTCTCCAGACCTAGAATCCCGGTATACGGAAACTCGATCCCGGTCTCTTCGAAACGATCAGCGCATTTGGCCAATATTGATAGTCGGTGATTTAACTATCAATTAATGTTCACAAACATCCATACACATCCATCACACAATAAATAATCTTCATATTATTTATTTTCTTCTAATATCTTTCAAAGATATAATTTCACATTTTCAAAACTCATTTGAAAACAATTTTCCACTCTTCCTTTACAAGGTAAATCTTTTACTCTTTATTCCCATCGGGAATAACCAAGTATAAAACAATTTGCATTTAAAACAGTTAAAAATACTTTATACTGAAATATACTTTAAAATATGAAAATTACTTCTATTTATTTACTCAAAATATAAATTTAAAATATGTGAAGAAAACTAGTTATTAACACATAAACTTTGATTTAAAGATAAGGGTTTAGTTTAACTAAATTCAAAATAGCGTTATAAGAAGAAAAATACTAATTTTAACAGTTTAAGCTAAAACCAACTTTTAAATAAATCCATTTGTAAAAATAATTGCTAATATACTCCCAAATTATTACGGTATTAAAAATTATTAATTTATTTCTTTAAAAATAACAATTTCTTAAAAATACTTTTAAAACGATTTAAAACTTAACCTTAGTTAAATAAAATCTTTTTATAAACATTTACTTGGTTTTCCCAGGGAAACACTTTCCCGTTTCTAAACATTCCAAAGTACTCTTTCATATAAATCCACTGATTTATTTCAAGTCAATTATGTTTTACAACATAAATTTCCAATTCCATACTTAACTATAACTTCCTCCGAAGTTAAATCACAATTTTTCATTTCCGGAAATTCATTTTTAAATATAGTTTAAACATTTTGGTGAATTTTCAATGGAAGCCAAATTTCCAATTCACTTAATTAAATTCTAATGAAATACGGCATTTCAAAACATTCTATTTTTCATTTGAACTTGTTAATTTATAGTTGGAAACTCCATTTAACATATTTTTAATTTCCGGATAACATTAGCCATTATTAAAATAAGCATCGTTAATTTAAACAATTTATAATTTCATAAATTTAATTTCCGGAAAACTATACTTCCCATTACCCATTTTATAAACTTCCCATTACATTCAAAATCCCAATTTGACCCAATTTACATTTTTCTTTTCAAATCCGATTTCAAATTTTATTCTTTGAAATTCTAAATTTAACAATTCATTTTATTTCGTAAAAACACAATTTATCCATTTATAATTAAATTCTGTGATTACAATTTATACCACAATGTCACAGAACAACTAAATTTCCAGATTTATCAATCACGTCATATAAACAGGTATCACTATCAATTATAAAATAATTGCTACAATTGTGAGGAATCCAGTTGGATCCCTCCAACCTGTTTCTCCCTGCATCCACAAATATTAGCACATCACAATATAAATATCAATCCAGATTGATAATAACAATTATATTCAGTCATCCACACAGATATTTAAATATTAACTATTTAAAATGCCTAGCATCCAGATGTGAGTGAGAAAAACTCACCTTGAGTTTTCGACGAGCGTTCGAAATTTTGAATTAAACCGAACGACGTCCGATTTAACCCCAAATTTCTACTTGTCCGGAATGACTCCGAATCTGCACCACCTCGTAGTGCTCGTCTCTGCGATTCCATCGCTTCCAGTTTCGTTGAGATCTGATACAGTATGAATTAGTTATGATTTTATAAAGTTCGTATATATTTTTATAAACAATTTCTTTTTATAATTTAATTTAATTACCCAGAACAAAATCGTAGCCGTTCAATCACGCAAAAGAAATCAGGCCACGCTCTCTTCTCTCACGCGACAATACCAGATAAATCGAACCCACTTCATCATCTAGGGTTCGCCACCGCCCCACCCACGATCGACATGAGTACGATCCAATGCCCCCACGTCATGCGCCCTTCCCAGCTCCACCCACGACTTGATTCTCGACAGGCTCGGCTGCCCCTTGCTTGTGAGAAATGCGAACGAACGGCGGCAACAAACGATCCATTACTGGCTCCAAGTGACGACGATAGGCACGATCTACCGTTGGATGTGAAATACGTGACGAGATCTTCGATTCTCCAGTTAGGAGTTTCACGAATTAAAGCCTGGATTGGTCGCGATTTGGAGGAGAAAATCGATCGCTACCGGCCATTGAAACGTGATAGAGGCGGCTGCGTTTTTTAACTAGGGTTTTGATAAAAAGTTGATATATATATAATTCAATATTATTTAATTAATAAAATATCTCAATTTAACAGTTAAAGCACATGACATCCTATTCTCACGTTTCGCCAAGCTATCCTGGGGTTTTCCCGCATTCCGGACACAATGGAACAGGTTTCATAAGCTAATTTGATCGTATGCGCGAGATACGGAATTAAACGATCCATTTAAAATTAAATCGATTAAATCGATTTCGATGCGTTTCGAGCCGCCACGGTCAAACGACAACTCCGATTGCTACGAAAATTGAAATCCGATAATAACTAACTATTACGGATCCAATGAAACTGATTTCGTCGAATTCCGAGACTGTGCCCCGGAAGGCTATTTTAACTCGTCTATTAAATCAGGCGATTTTCAAAATTTACGGAAACGCTTAAAATTTCACTTTTAAAATTTTATTAACTTAACAATAAATCATATAAAATTTATAAACACATTAAAAATCATTCTGGCTCAATCCAGACCAAAATCTGATTAAATTGCAATTTAATAATATTAAATTCATTTTAAATTAATATAAAATTCCAAATAATAATTTATCGACTTTTAAATTCATCTAAAAATCCCATAATATTATTTATAACCATTCGAACCTAAAAATACATTTAAATATCATTTTATTACTATTTACACCCAAATCCACCTTTTTATCCCAATCCCGAATATTTAATTATTATTTTTCCATTAATCAAATTCAACCAGAATTGCTATAAATTAAAATTATAGCTCATTTTCATTGATTGAACCCAAATCCATTCATTTCAAAATCAATTAAGAATCCACATTAACATTTAAAACGAATTAAATGTTCAAATTTAATAGCTTAAAAATACGGGATGTTACATTCCTCCCCCCTTATAAAAATTTCGTCCCCGAAATTTGCTAAGGTAGAAAATACTTCCCAACACATTTACTTACCCAATTCTCTTAGTTAAAAGCTTATATTCACTTTTCAAAACCCTTCAGCCCAATCCCAAACTCAATTGCTACAATTTACTCTAAAGCCTTTATTTTAACTTTATTTCAAAATAGCCTTACTAGTTATTAAAAATTTTCCCAAAACCCCAAAAATTTTCTAACTCCCAAAATTTTTGGCAGAGTCTCCTTTGCACGGAGGAGCTTCTGCGATATCGCAGGATACACAAATATATATACATCGGCTCACACGGCCGGAAACCAAAATATATCACAATATATATATCATTTCCCAATTATATTTGCGTAGGCGTACCTCTTAGCAAATTTTTAAAAGCAAGCGGCTAATATCTCGCATATACGCGCTCCAACTCTCTCGAACGCCTCCCGCACCTGTACTATACTCAACAAACTCATCAAATTTCAAAGATGAGAACATTTCATTAGCATTTCCAATATAAATGCAAGCTAACCATCTTTATAAACCAATTTCACAATGCTGACATCATTTTACTCGCTTTACAAACTCAAATTTCATAGTTTAACAATGTCACTATATTTTCAACAATCCAAAGATTTCAATCACCTTTAAATTTTCTTATTCAAGTCCAAGCTTCATTTTATTTCTCTTGAATGCTTTAAATTCAAGTTCACCATATACAATTCATATTTATTTCACCCCATTCATTTCCACTTCAATATGATTACATATGCCTTCCTTACATTTCTTTATTTCAACTTACATTCCCAATTTGATTTACAATCAAATTTTATTTTAAACTTGAAACATTTGCATTTCAGTTATGATCCATTTCCATTCATATGCAAACATTACTCATTAAGAGGTCAATTCATTCCTATTGATTCAAAATCAATTTCATTTGCTATTCTTAACCAATTCACTTGCATTCATATACAAAACTCTTTGAATTGGATCAATCCATATCAATTTATATCAATTTATTCAAAAATCAATTTCAATAGCTTGCTAAACAACTCAATTCCAAATACATGCCAATTTCATATCATTCAAGTAAAATAATTACCACTTAAGCTTATCACCACTCAAAATTAATTTCAACTTGGATGTGTATTAATTTTATTCAATTTTGCATTGTTCACAATCCAAGTATTTTCTTTTCCGAATGCAATTGTTAAATTCAATATTTCCTTACATATTTATTTCATCTCAATAATTAATTGATACAATTACACATGTATTTCTACTTTATTATTTAACAATTTGCATTCAAGATTACTTAATAAAGCCCATTCACACTCATTTTGTTTTTCTTCCAAGTTACTTAAGTTCTTTCACAAAAGTTATTATCTTCTTATATCGATTTTATTTCATTTCCATTTGATTCTCATCCAATCAATTTCAATTCATTTACAACTTTAATGCTCTTTGTTTATTTACTAAATCCATGTACAAATTTATTTTATTAACAAAGAGACCACTTAAATTATTTCTCTCATTTGAATTTTATTTACAATTCAAACCATCACTATTATAAGCTAATTACATTATTCATTCTCACTTCCAACATTTATTACCAAACTTAAATTCCATCTCAAAACTGGATTTTATTAACCTTTCAAATTTTGACCAAACTATCAAAATCCTATTTATTGCAATACAAATTCCATTTAATTAAGCTTACGCTGAATTTTATTCCCAAACAATCATTTTGGATTTAGTTGAGTAAACATTTACTTCATTCAACATCACCTCAAATAAATTAAATTTCCATTAAACTAAATTCTTATCCCATTTTAATTCAAGGTTAACTAAATTATATATGCATTTTCAATTTAATTCCTTTCCAGAATTAATTCAAATTCATCTAAATTTTATTTAGCCCACCTGAATTTTATACCATTTCCTTTACTACCTTAAATAAGAATTTAATTACATTCATTCTTATTCATAACACAACAGAAATTTTAATATTCAGCTTAATTCCATCTTAGTCGAAGTTAAACCAAATTCAATTTAATCTTATTTCTCTATATACAAGTTAAAACTTATTTACTAACTTCAGTTCACTTACCTCTTTTATATTTTATAATTGTTTCACCTTACTTTGCATTCCATTTAAAATTAAGTTTGAATTCACCATTCCACTTAACCATTTTTATTTGTGATTATAATTCCATTTTACTTGAGTTAAAATCAAATCTTCCATTCTCAAGTTCTCCAACTTATTTACTTGTAAGTTTATATTGCTCATTTCAAACCAATCCACATTTTTATAATCACAATGTCAAATTTTAACACTTAATAACTTAAGAATATGAATTCATTTGCACAATCATAAGCATTTACATTTCACCGTTATTTCAACTTCCCTTAAATTCCAATTCATTTAGATTTAATTCAATTTCAAATCCTTAATTTTATTTAACTTATCATAAGTTAAATCAAGATATATTCCATTCACCTTCATTTATTCAAAGTAAATTTACATTCCATATATACTCAATTCTTCTTTAAATCAACTTTCCTTTATAAGTTATGTAGTTGAATCATTTCAACTTTCACATTTTTATTTTAAAATAGAATTTCCAGAATTCAATTTACCCGGATTTATTTCAAAACCAATTTGAAATAAAAATCAACACATTTATCTTTTGATATTCAAATCAAATACCAAATTCCAAAACAAACTGCTTTTACCAAACAATTTTCCTTTGAAAATTCCAAAATCACTTGTTTCTCAAACAAGTCCAAACAATGTCATAACCAACTATCTTGGTAGCAATCCATCACTTTAGAAACTCGAAAATGAATTCTAATGATATGGCCAGCATCATCAGGATTATTTTCCAGCGACTGAAGTGAGTTCAATGCTTTCCACTTCCAAAATCCACCTCAAAACAATTTCTATTCAAAAATATTTCCCCAAAATATAATCCATTCTTACAAATGCTTTTGAAAACATTTCTAACATTTCCACCAAGTCAAATTCCCAAAACTTTGTTTAATTCCATTTGAAATCCCTTTCAAAATTTCCGGGGTCAAAATTCTAGTTTAAATCAAATTTTAATTTTTACTTTTCTTATTTAAAACATATCCAGTCAATTTCATTTGGTTATAAACCATTTTAATATTTTAACTTCTTATTTTCTTATATATATCATTTCAAATTTTAGATCATGTTTTAATTTCTTATTTGATTATAGAAGAAACAACCAAACAAGCATCCAATACATATAATAATTTAGAAAATTATTTCTTTTTATATCAAAATACAATTTTGGGTAAAATTATTTCATTTACCCACTTTAAAAACAATACTATGTCGGTTTATCTTGTTTAAGAGTTTAGAAACCCCTATCGATACGGTTGTACTTCCCGCACCGACCAGAATTCATAAACACTCAACCAATAAATCAACACAGTATAAAAACAATTTTATATCCACTAACAAGTACGCTCTCATAACTATTATTACACTCAACTCATTATAGAGTACTTCCGAATCTATTTAAAAATGAGTAATTTTCCCACCAAAGCCTAGGTTGTCGCCAACCTATGCTCTGATACCAAGTGTGACGACCCGCCCTTCTGGACCCTCGAAAATCGACACAAAATACTCAACAGTATAATATGCCGACGATCGAATGCCGGAAAAGACAGATTGTAGAAGAATAAGAAAGTAGATAGAAGAAGAAAGAACTAAACAAAATCAGAACCTCACAATCGCAGCGGATAAAATATAATATATAGAACAGATCTTTACACAAATGAAAACTATATCTGTTTATATACAATACATCATCAGAGTATGTCATAATACAATCATCAATATCCAGTCAATCAATCAATACAACAATCACAGCAGCGGAACAATACAAGTACGAGAAATACGTCTCGAACTCCAGCTCCTCTCCTGAGCTCCATAGCAACCTATCCTGAAATATACTCGGTCTGACCCGAGCTTTATAATAAAATAACACCCGAGTCAGTCTGGAATACCAGCGCATCATGAATACACCCAATTGATTATTAAAATTTCAAAAATCCTTTGAAAATCAAAAGCATCTCGTAAGACCACGCCACAAATAAACATGTCGGGTTTTTACCTTACGATAGCTAAAACACTTTTTATAGAAATCCTCTGATATTATAATAGTGTCTATATACAAATACTTATAAAATAGCCGAAATTGTTACATCTATTAAATTCCGGCATACTAGCCACAACGTGGGTAATACAAACAAAACTCGTACAAGGCACGTAGGGAGAATGGATTTCCAACGAATGACTAGGCACTGGGGTACCACCTGTCACAGTACGTGGCCTAGATCACAGTACCGAGGAGTACGCCCACTCCCCTGCAACACAAGACCGGAATCATCCCTTACTGGATAATTCCAAGTAAAATCACCCCACGGTTGTGATCAGCAACCGCACCACTAAGCCGAAATAAAAGGGACATCTAGACAGGGATGACCTTACTCTCAAGTGGGGGCTACCCACGAAGCCTTGCTGTAACCCCTGATTTTCAGTCATTCCCGGTTGATGAGGCTTGAGGCTAAACGATACCTTTATAGCACATATCCCTTAGAATGCCCATCGTCCACCTGACGATGTCACGAAAGCATTCGTCCATACAAGTCCGTCCCAGGTCCGAACGGAACCGAAGGCACTACCCCTACTACATCCATTTTGGAAATATCCTCAGGATTAGTAGCGACTAGCCCTTGCTCTTCACTGCTCCATCTTCGACTCCGAACACGTTACGCAAAACGTACAAACCGGATCGAAGTGGTATTCGAGTCTCCAGACCTAGAATCCCGGTATACGGAAACTCAATCCCGGTCTCTTCGAAACGATCAGCGCATTTGGCCAATATTGATAGTCGGTGATTTAACTATCAATTAATGTTCACAAACATCCATACACATCCATCACACAATAAATAATCTTCATATTATTTATTTTCTTCTAATATCTTTCAAAGATATAATTTCACATTTTCAAAACTCATTTGAAAACAATTTTCCACTCTTCCTTTACAAGGTAAATCTTTTACTCTTTATTCCCATCGGGAATAACCAAGTATAAAACAATTTGCATTTAAAACAGTTAAAAATACTTTATACTGAAATATACTTTAAAATATGAAAATTACTTCTATTTATTTACTCAAAATATAAATTTAAAATATGTGAAGAAAACTAGTTATTAACACATAAACTTTGATTTAAAGATAAGGGTTTAGTTTAACTAAATTCAAAATAGCGTTATAAGAAGAAAAATACTAATTTTAACAGTTTAAGCTAAAACCAACTTTTAAATAAATCCATTTGTAAAAATAATTGCTAATATACTCCCAAATTATTACGGTATTAAAAATTATTAATTTATTTCTTTAAAAATAACAATTTCTTAAAAATACTTTTAAAACGATTTAAAACTTAACCTTAGTTAAATAAAATCTTTTTATAAACATTTACTTGGTTTTCCCAGGGAAACACTTTCCCGTTTCTAAACATTCCAAAGTACTCTTTCATATAAATCCACTGATTTATTTCAAGTCAATTATGTTTTACAACATAAATTTCCAATTCCATACTTAACTATAACTTCCTCCGAAGTTAAATCACAATTTTTCATTTCCGGAAATTCATTTTTAAATATAGTTTAAACATTTTGGTGAATTTTCAATGGAAGCCAAATTTCCAATTCACTTAATTAAATTCCAATGAAATACGGCATTTCAAAACATTCTATTTTTCATTTGAACTTGTTAATTTATAGTTGGAAACTCCATTTAACATATTTTTAATTTCCGGATAACATTAGCCATTATTAAAATAAGCATCGTTAATTTAAACAATTTATAATTTCATAAATTTAATTTCCGGAAAACTATACTTCCCATTACCCATTTTATAAACTTCCCATTACATTCAAAATCCCAATTTGACCCAATTTACATTTTTCTTTTCAAATCCGATTTCAAATTTTATTCTTTGAAATTCTAAATTTAACAATTTATTTTATTTCGTAAAAACACAATTTATCCATTTATAATTAAATTTTGTGATTACAATTTATACCACAATGTCACAGAACAACTAAATTTCCAGATTTATCAATCACGTCATATAAACAGGTATCACTATCAATTATAAAATAATTGCTACAATTGTGAGGAATCCAGTTGGATCCCTCCAACCTGTTTCTCCCTGCATCCACAAATATTAGCACATCACAATATAAATATCAATCCAGACTGATAATAACAATTATATTCAGTCATCCACACAGATATTTAAATATTAACTATTTAAAATGCCTAGCATCCAGATGTGAGTGAGAAAAACTCACCTTGAGTTTTCGACGAGCGTTCGAAATTTTGAATTAAACCGAACGACGTACGATTTAACCCCAAATTTCTACTTGTCCGGAATGACTCCGGATCTGCACCACCTCGTAGTGCTCGTCTCTGCGATTCCATCGCTTCCAGTTTCGTTGAGATCTGATACAGTATGAATTAGTTATGATTTTATAAAGTTCGTATATATTTTTATAAACAATTTCTTTTTATAATTTAATTTAATTACCCAGAACAAAATCGTAGCCGTTCAATCACGCAAAAGAAATCAGGCCACGCTCTCTTCTCTCACGCGACAATACCAGATAAATCGAACCCACTTCATCATCTAGGGTTTGCCACCGCCCCACCCACGATCGACATGAGTACGATCCAATGCCCCCACGTCATGCGCCCTTCCCAGCTCCACCCACGACTTGATTCTCGACAGGCTCGGCTGCCCCTTGCTCGTGAGAAACGCGAACGAACGGCGGCAACAAACGATCCATTACTGGCTCCAAGTGACGACGATAGGCACGATCTACCGTTGGATGTGAAATACGTGACGAGATCTTCGATTCTCCAGTTAGGAGTTTCACGAATTAAAGCCTGGATTGGTCGCGATTTGGAGGAGAAAATCGATCGCTACCGGCCATTGAAACGTGACAGAGGCGGCTGCGTTTTTTAACTAGGGTTTTGATAAAAAGTTGATATATATATAATTCAATATTATTTAATTAATAAAATATCTCAATTTAACAGTTAAAGCACACGACATCCTATTCTCACGTTTCGCCAGGCTATCCTGGGGTTTTCCCGCATTCCGGACACAATGGAATAGGTTTCATAAGCTAATTTGATCGTATGCGCGAGATACGGAATTAAACGATCCATTTAAAATTAAATCGATTAAATCGATTTCGATGCGTTTCGAGCCGCCATGGTCAAACGACAACTCCGATTGCTACGAAAATTGAAATCCGATAATAACTAACTATTACGGATCCAATGAAACTGATTTCGTCGAATTCCGAGACTGTGCCCCGGAAGGCTATTTTAACTCGTCTATTAAATCAGGCGATTTTCAAAATTTACGGAAACGCTTAAAATTTCACTTTTAAAATTTTATTAACTTAACAATAAATCATATAAAATTTATAAACACATTAAAAATCATTCTGGCTCAATCCAGACCAAAATCTGATTAAATTGCAATTTAATAATATTAAATTCATTTTAAATTAATATAAAATTCCAAATAATAATTTATCGACTTTTAAATTCATCTAAAAATCCCATAATATTATTTATAACCATTCGAACCTAAAAATACATTTAAATATCATTTTATTACTATTTACACCCAAATCCACCTTTTTATCCCAATCCCGAATATTTAATTATTATTTTTCCATTAATCAAATTCAACCAGAATTGCTATAAATTAAAATTATAGCTCATTTTCATTGATTGAACCCAAATCCATTCATTTCAAAATCAATTAAGAATCCACATTAACATTTAAAACGAATTAAATGTTCAAATTCAATAGCTTAAAAATACGGGATGTTACAGATATGTTGAAGAAGTTAATCTAAATCTTGTAAGTGAATTGAGCAAGAACACTATGATAAATAGGGTGGTTACATTTTATAAATGTATTAGTCAATCTTGAGTCTTTGAAAAGGGTTAAGTTTTGGGAAATCTGGATAGTTGAATCTCAGAAAATTAAATGGTTTTATTTTTCTACCATGACATATGTATACAAGAGATGATAAGCATAGGGGGAATGTATTTATGTGTCTGTAATGTTTCCATAATTCAACTAGTTTTACACAAATGTTTTTATACCTTATTTTTTTTAAATAAAGGAAGAATCTGTAATATAGGAGTTGAAAGCAAGGTCCATAATAGTTGCATATACATGCACATTTAAACATGTTTTGTACAGATATCAACACACCTGTTACCTTTGTATTTTTAACATGAATCTGAATTCCATTTCACTCAGGTTTTGATCAAAATGCATTTTTAAGACCTTATGGGTTACACCAGAACAAAGAGCCTGGTTGAACTATGTTATGGATACCAATGGTTACAGGAAACCCACTTAAGTTTGCATCTCATTTAGTTTGGCATACTGGCATCAAAGAATCAAGCCTTTGAAATATGATATCTCACTTAAAAATATTCCAGAAAAGAGTTAGTACTCTAAACAGATTTTATAAGAAAATCAAACATAGATAATGATAGGAACTTATATCATTTTCCAGAGCACAAGCACTACACCATTAATTTATAGATAATCATAACACAATTATCTGGTTTCTAGGAATTATACTCCATAGAGAATTTAGCAAGGAATCAGGAGTTTAAAATATATATATTAATACATATATGGAAGGAATTTTATTGTATATATTGAACTGAACTATGTGTGGATTGATTAAAATTAATCAATCAAATTATCCTCTTGTTTTCCAGAACTCTGATTCAAACAAGAGAGGCATATACATCTTCACATGTATGTGCATGTCTTTGTGAATGCACTGATATATTTATATTGGTAAAGATTTTGATCCTGGATAAGTTGTTTAGATAAAAAGAAAAAAAAGACTCTAGGCTTCAGAAATATATATATGTGAAAATCTATATATATATATATATGTATGTAAAAAAAATCCTTACAAATTCAGGTATAAAGGAGAGGGTCATTTCAACAGTATATAAATAATCACAGAATCACAGAAACAGAGTAATATAACAATAATGCAGCGGAAACAAAGAATAGTAGTTCATGAAGCTACTATATAAAATAACAGAGTCAAACAAGATACAACAGAATTTTATGAATACAAAGATGTCTCAATACAATACTCAAATACAAGATCTGAATACATCACTGGAATCAACTGAATGACTGAAAGCAGAATCAATGGATGGATCCAAGCGAAGCTCCAACTCCAAAGGCGAGTCTCGAATACTGGTACAACTCATTCTGACCCGAGCGTAAAGCAAAACACAAAACACTCGAGTCAGGACATACATACTTATACAATGTAAATCAACTCAAGTGAACTGTAATAGAAATGCACAAGTAACTTAAAGAATGCTTGGGATCGCCCATTCTTTAAGGACCCGTTAAACTATCTACTATGTAGTAATATTCGCTATTATAATAATGTCTAATAGTAAAATAAACTTACTTTAAAATAGCATTAAGGAGTGACCCAATATTCCCCTTAACACATAATAGTTCCAGTAGTCTATCCAGTATCAGCGTACCCCTAGATCGAGAGCTACCCTAAATACTCCACAGGCTACGGCACAAAACCAAACTCGTACTAAAGCTCGATATGGTAGGTGACACGGCACAACTAGGCAATGCCAGGGTAGATATACCAATTACGCATCCGGGCTGGTGGTAACGCATAACAGCCACTACCGCCCACCTCGGAACACACTCCCGAATCAAAATCGAGGATGGCCATCAAATCAATCGCAAAGTAATAGAATGGTATACGATGGAATGCGTCTGATCAAAGGAGCTACCTCATTGACCCGTCAATCGCTCCTGTTTTAGCCAACTTATGCCAACTCACGGGAGTCGGGTCCACGTATATACCTCAATAGGAATCGTCGCCACCATCCTACTTCATTCTGGAATCTCCACCGCGTATACGGTTGTCAAAGTGGTTTTCGGTATCGACAGAGAGTATGCCCATATCCGATCCCGGTCTCTTTGCCAACCAATCGTTATTATAACCCATGGATATTTATTTCAAAATAATTTATACCTCAAAACAAAATATCATATCCATTTCAAACTAGTTTATACTTCAAAACCAAAATATCATATCCATTTCAAACTAGTTTATACTCCAAACCCAAAATATCATTTGAACAAACCCAAATTTCCAATCACTTAATATTTCTTTCAATTTATTTAAACTTGAAATATTCCCTTTTTAAATCATCTTAAACCAAAACCACTTTATAAAGCCATATTCTTAAATCTTAAATTGCAAATCGATATATTCAAAACAATTCTTAATTAAATACTATTTCAAATAAATTCATTTCCAAAATCATAGTACTTTCAAAGTTATAACACCTTTGAAACCAAACATTATGAAACCATAATACTTTGAAATCATATCAATTTTAAAATGTTATCATTTGGAAATCATAGTATTTAGAAAAACCATAACACCCTTAAAAATAATATTCATTACCAAAGTTATAGCATTTTTAAGTTCATTCGTTCAATTATACCAATTTCGAAAACATTGTATTAACTTATAAATTTCAAAAATGGTTTATATTTCACCTCAAAACATATTCATTTAAACCATTTAAATTCAATGTCAAAATCTTCCAAAATAATATTCATTTCCAAAGTTCATTGTAATTTCAGCAACAACAGCACTTATAAAGTGTTACAATAAATATATTAACATTTCAAAAAACATTGTCAAATTCAAAACAGCAGCACTTATAAAGTGCTACAGTAGGTATTAGTATTTTAAAACAGTTTAGTTTCAGAAACAGCATCACTTATAAACTCCTGTAGTAAGTATTTTAGTATTTCAAAACCTAGTTTAATTTCAGAACAGCAGCACTTACAAACTGCTGCAGTAGATATATTAGTATTTCAAAAACAGTTCATTTCCAACAACGGTAGCACTTATAGAATGTTACCTGAAACCCATAGCATTTCAGAAATGCTACAGATACTATTATAAGTTTTTACTATAACAATTTAAAAACAATATATCTTCAACTTTTATCATTTTTAACTTATCAACTTATTTCACTTTTCAAGATTATTTATTTGGATATTACTTGACTTATAATTTAAATAAAATAATATTTATTTAACCAATATCCAATTTAAATTATAATTCATTTATCAAGTCAAAATACATTAATTTACCTAACTTTTATTTTAACAAATAACTTAGTACTTAAATTAAATTACCCATTTCATAAATAAAATATTCTTTAAATAAGTCAAACTTCACATTTCCAATTGAAACCAAGTTTTCCATTATAAAGTTAAGTCATAATTTAAGATACATTTTACCATTTTAAATCAATTTTACAAAACCTATCTATTTCATAAAATAAAATCTATTACCATCACTAGGTTAGATTTAGAATTCCATATTAAATCAAATTTTATTATTAATTTATTTATCATAAATAAAGATCTTTAAATAGCAATTTAAAACCAATTATTGATATATAAAGATTCCAACTTATAGAAAACCAATATAACTTTATAATTTAAATCAAACCACTTATTGACTTATAAAAATTCCATATATTTAAAATCATTGAATCAAATTTTAAGTAAAATTTTCATATATCTTAAAACTTAAAAATACTTAAAAAAATTTAAGAAAATATTATTAAATATATAACCATGCGTCTGTATAAAAATTTTCTAACCTAGGTCAAATGATACAGATATGTATCATTTCAATCCGTAATTTAAAAAGAAAAATCTGGGTTCTATCATTTCAAACCCGCAATCCTAAGTCAAATAAATCCAATAAAAATCACTCGAGCCTATCATTTCAGCTCATAATGATTTTTCCTTATTCTAAAGTCCGTTCGGATATGTATCATTTCAACCCATAATGAATGGGAACTTGCAGTGTGAGATACAGAAAATAAAATAAATAGTATAGCATAACATATCATAACAGGTGATGTAACAAATATATAAGCAGTATTTAACATCATATAATCATATCACAGGCATATATGAATTAATCAACATGGTATATCAATTTCTACAATTCACATGTCATTGTTTCACAATTATATAAGTACGAATGTCGAGAGATATAAACTCACCTTTTTGAAGCTGGAGATTACAATCAAACACAAGACAAACTACTCCGAAAGGCACGACAAAGCACGAATCGAATACGAGTGGATGGAGAGCCAAGATTCAATCTTGTAACAACAAAAAAACAACATATATAAGTGTATGATTCAATATAAAAGATTAGAAATTAAACAATGTAAAGATGTGAAACAAAATGACATAACTTTGCTCTAACCAACAAATGGGCTCGGCTACATCACCTTTGAGCTCAACCACATCAATACATGGCTCGGCCATGATGGTCTTTTGGCATGTAGGCACGACTATGATCAAGGGAAAATGAAGAGGAGTGGCAAGTTACAAATGAAGGAAGGCAAAAAGTCAAGCAAATGGAAGGTCAAGCAACATATGTGGTTCGGCCCTATGTCTAAAGTGGCTCGGCCATGGTATGATGGGCTTGGTCAGGTCGCATCAGGTCACGGCCAGGGATGGTTCTGATCATGGCAAAGGCAAAGGGGATGAAGGAACAAGGGGTGGCCGAGGCTAGAAAGAGGAAGTGGTGCATGTGTGAAGGCTGTCTATGATTTAAATTGTTTTGTGGAGATGGGGTTTGGATCTAGGGTCATGACATGGTTTTGGTGGTGATGAGGACGTGATGGGGTCGGTTATGGTGGTGGTGGAGTGGAGTTGAGGTCGGCAAGGGGTGGTGATGGCCGAGCATAAGCTTGAGGCAAAAGAGGAAAACACATCAAAAGGGGAAGAGGGAAGACATGAGAAAGAGCTTGTATATTTTTCCTTTTGAACGTGAATGAGAAATGAAGAGATGAGAAGTTGTTTTGTACGTGATTTGCAAGTAAAAGGCACGGCTATGAAGAAGTAAAGAGGTGGGCTAGAAAATGAAAAGGCTAGGAAAACAAAAAGGCACAAGTTATATAAAGAGAAACCAAAGTCTCTTGAAATTTCTAAAGCCAAAAATCAAAATAAAATCCAATAAATAAATCAAAGTCTAAACAAAATAAAATAAAGAAATGAACATAGGAAAATAGAAAAATGAACGTAGAAAATAGAAAATAAAAATACAGAAAATCATTCCGTGTAAAACGTTGTATTTTATCCAATTTAAAAAGTACAAAACAGAATTTGACGAAACGAAAAACAGGACAAATATTATAATTATATTCTGCTTCAAAGAAAAAGATTTAAAATTAAAAATTCAAATTTAAAAATTTCAACTGTAAGTCAAAGTTTGACCAAAGTTGACCAAAATATAAAATTTCCAGAAAATAATTGTTTTATTATATTTGGAAAATAAATTATAAACAAAATCCAAAATTACATTGGAAAATTCCAATATTTCAATTTTAAAATGATTTAAAAATCAAAGTTTTCAAATAAAATAAATTTAAAATATTTGTTAAAAATATGGGTTGTTACAATGGTGCATGCAATTAATTGTGTTATTACTATAACAGGTTATTACTGTCCAATAATCATCTACTAACTTTTTTAATAAATTGATTTTACTTGTAGAAAAAGATAAAATGTCTTCTTGCAAGTGATACACACAAAACAACTACATGAATACATCAACGTGCGTATGAATATTATACTACACATATGAGATTATAATATTGATATGTTTGTAGATTTCAAACAATTTTCATTGACACTGGGCTAGCTTACCGATTATATACTTATATGGTTATTCATTGCACTTTGTTTTAGGGGAAGCCTAAATAACATATACACCGCAAGCAAAAAAAATACTCTTTATAAAGATAGTAACCACATATGTATATACTTATCTAAAGATATGTTATTTAAATTGAAGAAATTTTAATCCTTTATTTCTGTGAAGCAATTTTTTTGATTGGATGTTAATGGATGTATAACAATTTAACAGAGTTTTCTGTATGCAAGAAATGCTTCATTTCACACATTCAGTCCTTTTTTCTCTAATTTGAAATCCATTCACATTGACTTTATTTTATTAGACTTGCATAGAATTTCTTTGCCACTGTTCAGTTTCTTTATTTATTTCCTAAACTAAGTGAAGAAAATTGGTTTTTTATTTCATATATCACCCAAAATTTGGACCACTGTTACACAAAATATTGATATACTACCTAACATTACCTAGCAGTTATAACATAATCCCCGTCATCTCCTTTCTCAAACCCCACCATATCTAAAACTACTATCCTGCCTAACATTACCATTTCCTTGTCATTTTTCATGGTCTAAGTAGCAGACAAAGGGATCTAGGCGAATGGGGTCGGCTGGCAGTGATGCATGAACATAATCATTTCAGAATTTCAGTGGCACTTCATCAAGCAACTTACCCACTGCCAGTCTTGTTGCACCGTTTCTAGTTTTTGGAGATTCTTTTTGCAGTTTAGATTAATACTCGCTACCACCAAATCCCTCCCACTCGATATCTGAGAAGTAAACTTAATTAAAGTGAGTAAGTAGAGATTCCAAGACCGATTCCTGTTTCCCTGTCCCTCTAAAGCCCATTGAGCAAGATCCTTTTCAATGTTGTAAAAAGTAAAAACAGTGGTATTACAAGAAAACTTTGATTTTGCAGTGGCAAAATCCATCGTTGAATCGCATTTATAGACGGATTTACGATGACTGATCTGAGTCGGTAAATTCATAACCAGTGAACTAGTGTCGATTTAGCGATGAAATTTTGTATGAAATCACTGACGCTCCCCCAATGTATGTATAAAAAAATAATATTTTGTATTGAAATATTTTAAATAAACAATCGTTCGTAAACCCTAGCTATATAGCATGGGATTAACAACGGATGTAACAAGCTTCTACCACTAATCCCATGTTAATTTGCAAAGGTTTAGCGGTGGATTTTGAAGGTTTGTGTAACCGCTCACCCTTATATTAATGACGGTTTTGTCTGTAGTTTCCCTCGGTATTCCCTTTCGATTTCGTTGGTAGCTGTAATTTGCTATACTAAAATTTTATTTTATTTTACAGATTTCCCTAATATCGAAACCATCAAAATTATTTCGACAATCAATAATAAAATCATTTGTGGATATATATGCATGCACATTTTATTTAAAATGAAAATGCAATTATAAACCATTAGTTCATATATACACTAAGTCGAATTCTAAATATCAAACCAAGTAGTGCTAATATTCCATACAAAAAATTATATCTTCCTCATCCATGACTAATACCCCATATAGAAAACACATAAAATCTCAATTTAAACAAAATGTATAACTAGCATATTGATGCAGCGCGATCTGTCAATTTAGATCGCTCACGACCTAGTGGGTTTTTAGGTCGCTCACGACCTATGGAAGGTCGGCTACGACCTAACGGTATCAACGCTCAGGCATGCAGACGACCTAGCGAGGTAGCAGAGCTACGCAGTGATGAGGTGGTCCAATATGGTGAAGTGTTAGGTCACGAACGACCTAACGAATCTCTTAAGTCGCTCCAACGACTTAGTGAAGGCGTACGAACTAATGAAGAAGGCGCACAAAATTGTTCAGGAAGAGTTTTAGGTCGCTCACGACCTAAGTTAAGTCATTCAACGACCTACGACCTAGTTAGGTCGCACGAAGATACTGGGTCCTTAAGTCGCGTGGCCTTAGGTTGGTCAATATTAGGTCGCAGAGAGATGTGGGAGGATAAGTCGTGAAGGCTTAGGTCGCGAAGTTTCTGAAGCTGCTTATTTGTTTAGGTCGCTGATGGGGGATGCCGTTCATTCTTAGGTCGCGAAGTTTCTGAAGCCGCTTATTTGTTTAGGTTGCTGATGGGGGATGCCGTTCATTCTTAGGTCGCGAAGCTCCGGATGCCGTTCATTTGTTAAGTCGTTTATCTGTTGTAACTGTTGGTTTAAGTCGGAGGTCTTGATAGGTCGTGTACGACCTAAGTGTTGTAAAGACGTTATGTTTTGTAATATGGTTGTGTTGTAATGAAGTCTGTTAGGTCGTTGACGACCTATACTAAGTCGCTGGGATTTAGGTCGTACTATGATAGGTCGTAGGTCGTTCACGACCTAAGAGTTGTGTTGAAATTTTGATTCTATTTTGGCGTGTGAGTTGTAGCCTATAAATAGGCAAGTGTGGTCATTTGTAATAGTTTAGTTGATTTGAAATAAAAACTCTTGTTTTGTTAGCTTTGTGCTTTCACTAAATTGGTAGTTGAGTGTAATCTCCTATCTCCTCTTTCGGATAATCGAGTGCGCTCGATTCAACGACTGCAGAAGCCGATTCACGGAATCTAGTGCGCTAGATTAACGTGTGAAGAATCGCAGATTTTTGAACCCGGTATCGTGCGCGATCAACGAGTTCGGGATAGCTAGAATTCGGTATCTTCGGATCAACGAATTCGGGCATTTCAGTATCTTCCACTCCATCGATTGCTACTCTCATCGATCTACATTGTTTTTGATTAATCCGCTGCGTCACATATCCAAAGTGTTTACGAAGATGACGACGATGAAGTGTCTACATAATTAGATCCATCATGCCTTTGTTGCATTGTCATCACCTTCACCATTTGTGCTTGAAAGTTCTTTCTATCGCTCTTCTTTGTCCTTGCTCGCTCACAGTCCACAAAATTGTGTCCAAAACATAATGCAGTGCCTGTAAAATTATAATGTAGTCTATAAAACAGTAGCAATTAACTGTTATGTATATGCTAACTAATATTAATATACACTCCTTTATATACATGTTTTCGAATAATATACCTTTTCCTCTTCTAACATGCTACATTGAAGTTAGATTGATCAAAGTTGCAGGTTTCATATTCTAAATTGATTGCAATATATATCCTTCAATGCAAAGTTAAAACAGTGTTTATGCATACTACTATCGCTAGGAAAAGAGAAAAAGGGAAGTATGTACACCACTCTATAAGATATTCAGGAAACGAGAAAAAAGGAAATATTTACACCACTCTGTAAGATGGAATATAACTTTTGCACTACACAATATTTAATGACAGCCGAAGTCTGCTTATTAAATAAAACAGGGAAAATAATATATAATTATGCAAGATAACATTGTTATGAGTTTGAATATGATACATATGATCCCCTAACTGAATCATTATTTTATGTTAAATGTTGAAAAATAAAAGTGAATTAGATAGCCGGTGGTATTCAAATAATCAATCTTGATTAATCAGTTCAATGCCAATAGATTGGTATGAATAGAGGATTCAAATAATCATTATTTTATCAAAACAATTTGTATTAAAATGGTATGGATAGAGGAAATTGGAAAAGCAAAAAGCTAAATACTAAAACAACGTCCTTAAGTTCAACCACACTAATCAAACTCAGAAGTATCCCACAAATTTTAATACTTGATCAAGCATACAAAATATTGCCTGTTCAAACGCAACAAATTTTTTGATAACTCCCAACTGCAAGAATCAGGTCAAGGTCAGGTAGCAGTTTCTATTAGCAAAATATTAAGTTCATCTAATACTTTACAGGATATTATGACAAAAATGCACATAAACTTCCTATTGACTTGGACCCATGAATAAAACAAGTTTTGTATTTGGAACATAGAAACAGAGAGATATCAAATGTTTATAGGAAACAAAACATTGGTTTTTTCTAAAACAAAATATGAGTCAAAATGCACCTTAGTTAAGAAACACTAAAGATTAACCTATAAAAGTGAATGTTTCAATGTAATATTTATTATTTGTTTAGTTGTCGAATATTATGAATCTATTTCTTCTAATATTCATTAACTTGTAGGTTAGCAAACAAAATGAAATGGTATGAAGTATACAAACTAATATTCTAAAAATATTATAATAAAATACATCTATGTTGGAATCAAAATACTCCAACATAACACTACCAAATACGCCCAAAAATTAACAAAATTCTTCTCAAAATATGCTCACTATTTTCCAGTTGATCGACAGATAACATGAAAGGTATCTTTTTTTTTGTAAGAAAGGTCAATATGTGCTTTGTTTCACAAAAGTATCAAGACTAAAATTTGATTTGATGTATCTTGATATCAAGATTCAAATATTAGGATAAATTAAGTAACTATCAGTAAACACAAACTATCTGCAAGTATACGAAAAACAAAGCAAAATGTAATCTACAATTACAAAACAAATATGACTACAAAAATGTTCACATTATAAATAAAATTACTTTTACTCTTTCAGTTTTATTTGGTTTGTGGATCCAACTTGATGAATTTTTCAGAACCTTTAGGAAAATTATGGAGACATGCTCTATGATATGCAATTTGCAGGTCTCTATCTCTTTCTGAAAGTAAACACTGAAATTAAAGCAGTGTATAATTGGCCATAAGACATTGAAGTTAAAACAAGTTATAAGGGCTTATTCGGTAAACTCGGGAGAATTGCTAAAGAAGCAGTTTGATTTTTTTTTAGAAAAACTATATAATGCTAATCATCAGAATGATTATTATCCAGAAATTACATGCAAAAGGTTGTCAGATTGTGAAAATAACTTTATGAATAGCCAAATTGCATAAAATTGAAGTTAAAGAGGCAGGGGTTGTGGTTAGTGTAGCAGATTCGCCCTAGAACCAAATAGTTTTAATGATTGCTGGTATAATTTCATTGGGAAATACTCAAAAGACACATCAAAGAAGCAACACAAAATGTATTTGTGAGTGGGAAAATCGCTAAAGAAATTTAATCATACTTTTATCTGTAACTCCCAAGATCCTCAGGTTTTCAATAAGGAGTACTGTATTAAAGCAATCGACTTGCACAAACTATGGGTTAATAATTCTGAAACTGACTATGCCAGAATTAAATTAAAATATGTTAAATCAGAAATTGGCACCTTTTCAACAAGGAAGAATCAATTGTTGGACTGCCTGAATGTAAATTCTCGTCTGATTGGAGTGGGAGTCACGGTCTGATTGGAGATTGAGAGTCATTGCCGAATCACCATCGTCTGATAAAGATAATGTCTGATGTTGCAACGCATGCTGTGCTTCCTGTCGCAGTGTCGCTGTCGCTGCCTCCTGAGTCTTGAATCTAAATCGCAATTTTTTTTTCGTTTTTGCGGTTGTCTTTGTTTTCAGCGGTGCCCTAGAATTTTATGCAGCCTAAAGACATTGCTTTTGCCGCTTTCCAGAAGGTTAGCCCTGCCCAAATGCATACCATTAGGAAAACCATGGTAGTCCCTTATTGTTTATGCAGCATAGTAAACCATTATAAAACACCCAAAGCACAATTTTCAAAATATTCAAGGTCTACTGAATCATCAAAGTCTACATGCAAAAAAAAATTAAACAAAAGGAATTCAGTTTTCAAATGGTTCAAATAAATTTAACCACATTTCATGGATAAAAAAAACTTTCCTGCCAAAAGGCAATTAAATTTAGGGCATTGTTCTTGGATGTTTGGTTTTCAAATTTCATTTTGATGGTAAGAGAAATTGTGAATGATAACAAGGCAATCTTAGAGCATAGATCATATTAAATGCAAAAGGTGGTGAATCTTAATACATAAGGCACTATGTGAAATGGTAACTTGAAAGAATAGAAATTTTTAGTAACAACATCCAAAACCCGAGACTGTATCCAGCTGTGGTAACACAGTGTTATAAACTTCAGTAAAACCTTAAGAGGAGTGCTAAATGCTAAAAACAGAACACCATTTTAGTCCCAAGATAATTGTTGGGAAATTTGTAGTTCGAGTCGAATCCGACGAATACAATGTCGTACTTCTGACTTCAAGGATCTTTGGAATAGATTCTTTCAGACAATAGTTCAACCCAGCAGGTACAAACGGGTTATCGAACTATCGACTTTCAGGATTCAATGAAGCCTTGGAACAGCGTAACCAGATTCAAAATTTGTACAGTTTTGATCTGGTCAAGAACACTTTATTCTGATCTTGAAATGATGCAAGATATGGAGGCAGAACAGAGCGAAAAAATGAAATGGAGTCTGCAACGTCGCACATGCGTGACAAATTTTACTGGATTTGCACACCTTGCAGGCGTTACAAATCAGTTGATACGAGAGTGCTCTGTAACACTCTAATGGCGTTGCAGATTTGCGTGGAAGAAGAAGAAGAATATTTGTAACACTCCAAAAAATTATCATCATTTGACCCGTACCCGGCCAGGTTTGGTCGGTCGGACAGCGGCGGCGTCGCGTGCGTGTGTGGCGGTTATGCATGACTTCTCTCCTCTCAACAAAGCACACATTTGAGAGCCCCAAGGCCCTAACTCTCTCGTGAGAAACACATACTTAAACAAGTATGGTTCTCAATATCCCAAGATGTGGGACTTTTCTTTTCTTTCTTCTTTCCTCTTCCTTTCTTCTCTCTTCATGAAAACAAAAACAAGGGAAAACTTGAAAATATTCAACATTCTCCCCCTATTATTAAGTTTGGATAATTTAAAAACATTTTAAGTTTAAAAACAGGAATAGCTGCACCACTTGAGTGATTGCCTACGTACCCAAGCGGGATCAAGCCAAACGTAGTTCAAAGATCAATTATTGCATCATTGTGAAAACCAACACATAAATAAAAGGTATCTTTTGGATTTGAACATTTACTTAGTGTAAACCATTCAAAGCTTTATCGAGATTCTATGGTGAACGAATCTTGAACCAAGTATCCCTTATGATAAAACCGGAACAATCACACATGTTGATTTTCTTAGGTAAAGTGTTCTGTATTGCTCAACACATTAATGGCCATATGCTTTTAATCCTGGATTCACGATTCTACGTCAGAAAGCGGTCTTACTTTCTTAGGAAACAGCCTGATTTCCATACTCATATAGGTAAGTCTCTTAAGGTGTTTCTACGATACACCTTTTAAGGTAACTAGACTTATTAAGGATATATTATCCATCCTTTGTTCTTGTAGAATCCAACACTAAATATTATGGGATTATTGATTTAGTGTTCCATAATATTTCTCTTAACTTGTTGGTACCCATTGAGCTTTGTCTATCCTTTTCAAAACATAAGTTGAGTTTCTGTTAAGGATGATCAACCTTCATTCACAGACCTTAGTCCCATTTCCTTTGATTTTATTGAAACCATTGTCGTTGGAAGACTCTTTGTGAGTGGGTCAACCAAGTTTTTCTTTGTTTCTATGTAATCAACAGTTATTACTCCACTTTTGAGTAATTGTCTTATCATTTGATGTCTTAGACTCACATGTCTAGACTTCCCATTATATGTCTTATTAGAGACATTGTATATTGTAGCCTGATTATCACAGTTAATCAAGACTGTTGGAGATGGCTTCTTCCATAATGGGATTTCTATTAATAAATTCCTAAGCCATTCTGCTTTTTTACAAGCATCTGCTAATGCATCAACTATGACAACATTGTTGAGTTAGATATATAGGTCTGTTTCTTGGAAACCCAAGACACAGCAGCACCTCCTAACGTAAAGATTCATCCAGTCGTAGACTTGGATTTGGATTCTACATTGTTCATCACTATATCCTTCTATTACAGCAGGATATCCTTTATAAGATAAACAATAGGTAACAGTTCCTTTCAAATAAGCTAAAACTCTAGAAATAGCTTTCCATTGTTCGAAACCTGGATTACTCGTAAATCGACATAACATGCTTATAGCATGTGCTATGTTTGGTCTGGTGCAATGCATAGCATACATAAGACTCACAATAATACTGGAATACTCAAGTTGAGAAATGGTACATCCAGTATTCTTTTCTAATTTGATACTAGGATCTAAAGGAGTAGGTGCTGGTTTGTCATTATAATGACCATACTTTTGGAGGAACTTCTCAATGTAATGAGATTGTGTTAGCAACAACTCCCCCTCTTTCCTAATAACTTTAATTCCCATAATTACATCAGCTTCTCCTAGATCTTTCATATCAAATTTAGAATATAGAAACTTCTTAGTTTCATTCACACAGGATATATTGAAACCAAATATTAGCATGTCATCAACGTATAAACATATTATAACATAATCGTTGTTGTTCGATTTGCTATAAATACATTTATCATCATCATTAACAATAAATCCATATGACAATGTTATTTTATCAAAATTCTCATGCCATTGCATGGGAGCTTGCTTCAGGCCATAAAGAGACTTTACTAATTTGCAAACTTTCTTTTCTTGGCCTGGGGTTTTGAAATCATCAGGTTGTTCCATATATATCTCTTCTTTTAAATCTCCATTTAGAAACACAGTCTTTACATCCATTTGATGTACGACCAATTTATGAATTGATGCAAGTGCTATTAAACAGCGTATAGAAGATATGCGAGCAACTGGAGCATGTGTATCAAAATAATCTACTTCATGTCTTTGCTTATATCCCTTAGCAACTAATCTGGCTTTAAACTTATCAATGGATCCATTTGTATTCAACTTTTTCTTAAATATCCATTTACATCCTATAAGTTTAGCACTGGGAGGTAAATCAGTTAAAACCCAAGTTTGGTTTAACAATATGGAATTCATTTCATCATTAATAGCTTCTTTCTAGAATATTGAATCTCTGGAACTCATAGCCTCAGAATAAGTTTTGGGGTCATCATCGACGTTCATGACATATCTAGTCACACTAAGGACTTCGTCCTTACTGCCTTCTATAAGATATGTAATGAAATCAGGACCATGGTCCTTCTCTATTCTTGCTCTTTTACTTATCCTTTGTTCAGTACTATTATCTGGTACTGATACTTCCTTGCTGTTTTGAGCAGGAGTATAGTCATTGTTATTGATATCATCAATCGTATTAGGTTTTGGACTAGATGATCTCAATGAAATCTCAACAGTTTGATTTTCAAAGAATTCTACATCTACGGATTCTATAACTTCTAAGATGTCAAGAGTTAGGAATATATAAGTTATACTATTAAGTGAATATCCTATGAAAACACATTTAAATACCCTATTTCCTAACTTTGGTCGTTTAGGGTCTGGTTTTCTAACATATGCTAAACAACCCCAAACTTTAAGTCTTGTAAGATTAGGTTTTCTATTAAACCATAATTCATAAGGGGAAACATTATTCTTTTTAAGTGGTACTCTATTTAAGATATAACATGCAGATAGATAGCATCGCCCCATAGGTTATAAGGTAAGTTTGAACTTATGAGCATGGCATTAACCATTTCTACTAAAGTTCTATTTTTCCTTTCAGCAATACCATTTTGTTGTGGTGTATATAGGGTAGTGCATTGGTGAACTAAACCGTGTTGTTTACCAAATAAGGTGAATTCATTTGAGAAATATTCACCACCTTGATCTGAATGAAATACTTTTATTTTAACTCCTAATTGTGTTTCGACCTCTGCTTTGTAAATTTTAAATTTATCAAAGGCTCATCTTTAGTTTTCATTAGATACACATATACATATCTAGTATAATCATCAATAAATGTTATATAGTATTGGTTACCACCATAGGTGATATGATTTTTTAAGTCACCCACAACAACTATATACTAAATCAAGCAAGCCAGTTTTCCTTTCTATAGATTTAAAGGATTTTCGGTGTATTTTTGCTTGAATGCATATTTCACATTTAGAGATAGTATCGAAATCACAATCAAAAATTGATCCTAGTTTATGCATATTTTTAAGGGAATTATAATTAACATGTCCTAGTCTACCATGCCATAAACTAACATAATCAACAATATAAATAGAAGGTTTCTTTATTAGATTCAACTTAACCATGCCGTTACAAGAGTATCCCTGTCCAATGAATTTGCTGTTCTTAGACAACACTAATTTATCAGACTCATACACCATCTTGAATCCTCCTTTGTTAAGAAGGTATCCAGAGACCAAATTCTTACACATATCAGGTACATAAAATACATTCACTAATGTAAGAACTTTTCCATAAGTAAATGTAAGTTCTATGGTGCCTTTTCCCTTTGCTTGGAACCTTATTTGCTCCAGTAACATTGTCGGCTTTTCCATTATTTTCTTCGTAAGTCTTAAACAGATTACGGTCTTTGCATATGTGAATGGTTGCTCCAGTATCAAACCACCAATCATTATCAGTTTCACTAACGGAGTTCGCCTCTTGCACTATAGCCACAAGCGAGTCTTCGACCACATTCACCTTTTGTTGTTTCTTTCGCTGACGGCAGTCTCGGGCATAGTGGCCAGACTTGTTATAGTAGTAACATGAACCTTTCCTTTTGTTGCTGGAATTTTTCTTCTTAAAATGTGTCTCATTCTTAGGCTTTAGCTTATTTGCAATTTGAACATTATTTGCCTTAGAATGGGACTCACTTTGCGGATTATCATCTAGTTCGCGTTTACGAGAGTCCTCTTCAGTACGAAGATGATGCTGTAAACCGTCTAAATCATAATCCGTTTCCGCATGTTTTAATTTTTTCTTATAATCATTCCAAGAATTAGGAAGTCTTGAAATTATAACTCCAACAACAAAAGATTCAGGGAGATTTATTCCAACATCCTTAAGTTGATTCACTAATAGTAAAATTTCGCTTACTTGTCCAACTATGGACTTATTTGAAACCATTTTGAAATTCATAAAATTGTAAATAAGGAATTTTTTGTTACTTGCCTCGAATATTCGATATTTGCTTTCTAGTGCAGCCGAAAGTGCCTTTGCAGTTTCCAAAGTCCTATGTGCATTGTAGACAGGAGTAGACAATGCATTCAGAATGTGCCCTCTACATAGAAAATCATCCTCTGCGCTTTGCACGTTTCGCCTTTAGAGCATCGTCATCTTTGTCAGTTTCATTGGGTATTACTTCCAAGCCATCTTCCAAAATGTAGAACAATTTTACGGTGATCCGGAAGAATTTCATTGTCTCTTGTCAACGAGTAGAATTGTCTCCATCAAACCACTCCAATCAAGTTAAATGCTGATTCATGACTCGCATGGCGCTCGAACCTTCCATGGTCGAAGGCTATTGTCTGAAAATTGTTGGGAAATTTGTGGTTCGAGTCGAATTCGACGAATACAATGCCGTACTTCTGACTTCAAGGATCTATGGAATAGATTCTTTCAGATAATAGTTCAACTCAGCAGGTACAAACGGGTTATCGAACTATCGACTTTCAAGATTTAATGAAGCCTTAGAACAGCGTAACCAGATTCAAAATTTGTACGGTTTTGATCTGGTCAAGAAAACTTTATTCTGATCTTGAAATGATGCAAGGTACGGAGGTAGAACAGAGCGAAGAAATGAAATGCAGTCTGCAACGTCGCACAGGCGTGACAAATTTTATTGAATTTGTAACACCTTGCAGGCGTTACATATCAGTTGATATGAGAGTGTTCTATAACTCTCTAATGGCATTGTAGATTTGCGTGGGAAGAAGAAGAAGAATATTTGTTTTCTGTGTTTTGAACAACAATTCTGACCGACCTATATATAGAGATGGGGAGGTGTCTGTTCATTTAGGGTTGCGTCCGTTCGGTTCTGAACCACTAACAACGGTCACGCCCATTTGAATTTCATGTCCGTTCGGTTAAGAACCGTTAACAACGGCACCCTTTCCAACACGTCCTGCTTTGTTTAAATTCCGGGTCCATAATGGGCTGAAATCCGGCCCATTTCTGTTTCTAAAAAATTATTATCATTTGACCCATACCCGGCCTGGTTCGGTTGATCGGACGGCGGCGCGCGCATGCATGGTGGTTATGCATGACTTCCCTCCTCTCAACAAAGCACACATTTGAAAGCCCCAAGGCCCCAACTCCCTCATGAGAAACCCATACTTAAACAAGTATGGTTCCCAATATTCCAAGATGTGGGACTTTTCTTTTCTTCTTTCTTCCCTCTTCCTTTCTTCTCTCTTCATGAAAACAAAAACAAGGGAAAACTTGAAGATACCCAACAATAATAACTAAAATATGCACTACATATTAAGCAGCTCAAAAGCATTCTAGCTGCCAAATTAAAATCTTATGATTGAGTAACTCTTTAAAAGGATCGAAGACTGTAAAATAACACAACTACATTACATTTTTGTAGGGAATAAGGAGCCCAGTGAATTAGGAAATTTATATGATGATACTTAAGTGTTTGTAGAGTAAAGTAAGTAAAGTTAATTGATGTGTTGAGTAAACCTCCACATTACAAAAATAACAATTGCATTTTTTCTTTTAAATTTTATGAGATGTTAATAGTATAACAGATCTATATACCCATGGATACTAAAACATTGAAGGATAACAATACTTTTTCCACTAGATAAAAATATTGGGAACTGGACAAAGATTGAAAATCAACTCACAAATTTAAAAAAAGTATATGAAAGCTTTGCCTCTTCCCAAATTGAATACTATTTCATAAGTAGCATCGTGAAATTGGCTTTGTTTATCGTCCGATTATAACAAAATACAATAATAGATCAACCAAAATCGATATTAGATAAATCCACAACAAGATGCAAATAAATGCGAGTGATTCAGTTGTAAGACCTGCAACGATGTAAGGAATTGCATACGAGGAAGTGAGTTTTAGAACAATAAGGTGGATGAGAGTCCGAGGGGAGAAAGGAAATTTTAGGGTTTTGTTTTTTTTTCATTTTAATGATGCAATAGAAATAAATAGATGTACGGAGAGATGTAAGGCATCCCTTCCTTTAAAATTATGCTGGCTTGTGAAAAGTTACCCGCCTTGCAAAATGACCCCTCTAAAAATACCCGCCTTGTTATAAATTTACTGGGCAGCGTACACTACATACCTTTTTTTTAATCCTTTTTTGTTTTTATAGATGAACTAAAATAGCACTTTGGCTTTAAACGCTATAATCCATGCATATAAAAGCAACTTCTAGTGTAATATTTGCATTTTATATTTCCCGAATTTTGAATTTTTTAACATTTTTGAAATTTTATGAAATTTTGAACATTCTATAAAATTTTAAATTTATTTTCATTTTACTTTTTCAATTTTATGAATTTCAATTTTTTTAAAATTATAGGAATATTTTTAAATTTATTTAGAAAATTTCAAAATTTAAATTTTTTTGAATATTAAATGTTAAATATAATTATCAATTATATTTATTAAATATCAAATACTAAATAATAAATATTACTTCTCGATTATTAAAGATTATTTATTAATTATTAAAAATTAATTATTAAATAGTAAAAAATAAACCTTAGGTTTAATTATTAATGATTACTTCTTAATTATTTAATAGCAATTATTAATTATTAAATAATAAACATTATTTTTATTTTTCACTTTTTAATTACTATTAGTAATTATTTAATTATAATCATTAACTATTTAATATTAATTATTATAAATAAATTATTAAGTATTAAATATTACTTACTAATTATGAATTATGAATTATTAAATATATTTATTACAAAATTTATCGTGGTTAAGTGGATAAGCTCCTTCAAATTATATACTTATAAAAATAACAAAAGCTCGCCTTGCAAATTCTTTGGAAATCCACTGGAAATAGCTTTGAAAATTAACCGTCGGTAATATGCCTCTATTTGCAACAAAAATTAGCATCAAAAAAATTTCGTCTGTAAATTGATGCAATTTGCAATAGTTTAGTAGCAAATAAAAAAAGTGGACGGTAAACATACAAAAGAATTAAAAATAGAAAAAAAATTAAAAATTATTCCTTGCTAATCACTTGCAAATTCGTCGTAAATTTATCGACGGAAAATTCTGTTGCTGATATATGAAGCTATTTTCAGCTTTTCTTATAGTCTCCTTTTTTCAATAATTCAATTTGTATGGTTTTCAATAGTTTATTTTTCTTCTAAGAGCATATGGTAAGGTTATGGGCAAATCGACCATGGGGAAATATCTTATCGACTCCATGCACACATTTACAAAATGTTAAAGAGCCATCACATCAGTAGCAGTACTTGTTTCCCCTATGATGACGAACCAAAGGTGTGTAATGGAATATGATTAGGGGGACTATTGTGTTATCGATCAGACGAGGGGAGCTAACTACGTGAGCGAAGGTGCGGCTAACGATGAAGGATTGAGATATCAGATCTGAATTATCGGAAGAGAAGAGTTCTTTACCATTGGAGGCCACTAAAGAAAGAAGGAAGGAAATTAATGAAAGTATAACCTTGTGGCTGTAATTTTATTTTAAACTATACATGTGTTTACCGACATAATAGAACAATTTAAATAAAAGCTTTATAAAATAATGGCGGACCTTGATCAGACTAAGAGCCCTTTCTCTATCAACCCCGTCCCCCCGACAACGCCAAACCCTCTCTCTTCCTCAAATCTTAAGGAGAAACCACCGAATGTTGATAATGACATATTCCAGGAAGTAAGGAGTCATCGGAGAAGGTCAACTCCTCCTCATCGTTCTAATAATGTTCAAGAAAGAATCAAGATTCAGCTAAAGTTCAATAAAGCCAAAAAAAGAGATCCAAGAATTATAAGAAACATGTTGTTCAATACAAATTCGACCCCACGATATAACAGCAAATCTGATGCAAATCCTTCAACACAAAATTAAAGCAACACCAATGCATTTGTAAAGAAATCATCATCATGGGCCGATATGATAAAGAATGGTGGCATCAATCACAATTTCAATTTGGAATTTATACCATCTATCACAATCGGCAACAAAAAAAGAATTATTATGAAAGAGGGGGTCAGTAGAAGGACCGGTCTAAATGGAGCAGTTCAGTTGTAGCCTACATGTTTGGCAATAGGCCTTACTATCATCACTTCAAAGCCTTTGTTCAAAGAACATGGAATCCCACCAGTAATTTCAAAATTTATGCTAGAAATAATGGATTCTTTACAATTAGATTTGCATATGCTGGTGATTGCGAAAAGACAGTAAATGTAGGGCCTTACTTATTAATGGAAACCTTATCATTATGAAAAAATAAAATAACAAAATAGTATTCGATGGAGATCTTTTATCCACTCTTCCTATTCAAATTTGACTCCCTGAATTAAATTTAAAGTTGTCAGATAAAGAAGCATTTAGTGTCATTGCTAGTATTGTTTGAATTGCTATAAATTGGATGAACTAATAGCAAAAAAACACGATTAGGCTTGGAAAGAATTCTGGTTGAAATAAAAGAAAATGCAAACTTGCCCGACAAGGCTTATATTACTATGCACGATGAAGAAAAACTTATTTAGAAAATAGAGTATGAGTGGATTCCTCCAAGATGTTTGATATGTGCTTGTTTTGGGCATCCCATGGAAAATGGCTCGATAAAAAAAGTTCGGTAAGAAAATATCAATGAAAGCACGGTTGATAAAGAAAATAAACCCTTTGGCAAAAGTAATTCTGGTTTAAGAGATAAAAACATGTCAAATGGTGCTTCTGAGCAAAACTTTGGTTTAAGAGATTAAAACATATCAGATGGTATTTCTGAGCAAAATTCCGGTTTAAGAGATGAAAACATGTCAAATGATGCTTCTAAGCAAATCAGGTCTATATTTAAGGGTCCAAAAAACAATGTAGTTTCAGGAAAAAATTATTTGAAAACATGGAAAACGATGTAACTTCAAAAAGCATGGATGCAAATTATCTAAATACTAATGATGTCGAGTAAATGAGATAAAACCCAAACACAAGCAGTATTAGTAATTAATGGTCAAGCAAATAATTCACTTGATAATATATACATTACTTATCAGAATTTTATGCAAAACACTACTGAAGAGAATATAGTAGGCAACACAAAAAAACAAGCAGTAAACTTGCAAATGTTTACAGAGGATCATAGTGCAAAAATTATTGAGCACTCTCCCTTGAAAGAAACCTCGAAATTTATTATAGAAGAAAGTAATTCAATTTTGGAAACAAGCTCAAATTCTAAAAACACAACTTATGATATTTTGAATGCTTCCAGTACTTATTCTACTGAAAGATTGCTTCCTTCTAAATGCATTTCGGAAAACATGGTACAGAAAGTAGTAAAACTTCTATCATATTCGTCCTCTTCTGCTAATGGAAGAAAGAAAAAAAACATGATAAGGAATATGCAAGACATAATGTCTAAAACCAGCGAAGAGAATAAGGAGCAAGACAAATTCAAAGAAAAATACATTATCAAAAATCCAATGTGGGAAGAACAACCCAGAGTTCAAGATAAAAAGCCACTGAAAAGAAAAGGGATAAAGAATTCTGAATATATGGAAGTTAGTAAGAATTCTGAGATCATGGAAAATGCCACTCCTGTTATTCACTGTAGTTTCTAGAGATATCCTTTTGAGTATCCTTTAAAAACATGATTTTAAATATTATATCGATAATTGCTTGGAATACTAGGGGATTAAACTCCCCGTAAAGGAAATTAAATCTAACTAATTTGCTGTCAACTAATAAACCAAATATAATAAGGATACTAGAACATGAACTTGGCAACTTTAAAATAGAAGAATATCAGTCCAAAAGCCTTAGAAATTGGAGCATTGTAAATAATAATTCCATGAGAATAAATGGGAGGATTATGCTATTACGGGATTCAAATAGTTGGAATTTAAATAAATATTTTATAAATTTACAATGAATACATTGTAAATTTATAAACAAGGGAAGATTTCAATTTAAAATTCATTTATATATTCTTTTAATAGTGAAAACGAAAGAAAAATGTTATGGAATCATTTAGAGCTACTAAATTGAAATATGAACAAACCAAGTATAATAACGAGTGATTTTAATATAGTAATGCATTCTTTTGAATAAAAAGAGGGTTTGCCTATTGCCTTTAAAAAACTAGAAATCCTCACCAACTTTATTTTAAAAATTGGGTTGATTGAACCTACAATAATGGGTAATAAATTCACTTGGAAATCTGATGAATTTAGATATATTCACTATAAATTAGACATAATATAAATCAATCAAAAATTCACAAACTATTTTATTGATTTTCAATGCTCCACTTTACCACAAGCTTCTAGTGACCATAACCTATTCAAAATCTCTTTTCTCAAAAAAATAGTCTTAAGAAAAATTACACCATTTAGATATGTGAATGGTTGGTGTGACGCCCCACCTCTATGCTCATAATAACAAAGAGTATTAAAAGGAATACTGTCTATTATTACGAAGAATAAGGCTGGATAGGAGCGACCATCCGTAATTGGCCTTACACTAATATTGGTTATCTCGGTAGGAGTGGTATATACTTTTTATTTTTTTCATCTATTATTTATTTACTCCCATCGACATATCCAATTATCAGTATAAAACAAACTACGATAGTTCATAATAGTTTAGGACATTAGATATAACAATAACACAGATAATATAAATGCGGAACACAGATAAAAACAAAAGTCTCATATATATATAACTGATGTCAGTTAATACAGAGTTGTCTCAATACATATGATACAACTACAACTGTCGACTCTAGAAGTTATATATACAAGTACATTATCAACTAATATACATGAATACATATCGTTCTATATAATGACACGACTACTACAAAATGACACGGACGACTTCAGAAGATGTGAAAAGTCTTCATATCCTGAACAGCAACTCAAAGAAGAAAATCTACAACCTGAAATAACTCGGGTCTGACCCGAGTATTACATTCAAAAGAAAATAATACCCAGGTCAGTCTAATTCAAACCAGTTTATTAGTGCATATAGGCAGTAATAATTTAAATAGACGACAGTCACAATAATTCCCGTCTATCCGATTCTTTAAACAAAGAAACCGGATAACGGTCAATATAACACTTAACAGTGTTTAGCAAAAATCGGCAGATTTAAATCATCAACAGAGATAAATAAACAATTTATCAAATCGACTAAATCAATTTAAAGCTGTCAAATCTGATAGGGCTGCAGTACACGCACGCGTGTACTGCCTCGCCACTATCGCAAGAGATACACAAAAGCTCAGTGAAAGTCAAAAGTGATCACAAGGTCAAACCCCGAAATCGGGTTCAACTCAAGTGAATTCAAGAACAAATCCCGACAAGGGGAAAAACTGCAAAACACATGCAACTGCAGACATAAGCGAATACTGTCACGACCCTGGAATTTAAATTTATTTAAATTAATAATTTATTGAATTTATGAATTAAATTGGTAATTTAATAAATTTTTGAATAAAAAATTGTGAAATTAAATTGATTAAATGGAGCGAGTTTCCCCGATATCCAAGTATATTCTGTATAAATCATTTGAGATTAAAGTATTGTAAATAGTGTATATGTGAGTATATGTGTATATATTGAAGGTATATATATATTTAGGTATATACGAGCAAATTTAATATATATATTTTAATTGATGGTTAAAGATGGTTTAAGTTTATAAAATAAATATAAGACAATAAAATATTAAGTAAATAATGATAATTAATATTTGAACTAGAAATTGAAATTTATATAAGGTAAGTTTTAAATAAGAATGAAAATACAAATACAATATAAAGTAATAAAAACAAAGTAAGAAAATAAGTGAACTAAATATCTACAAACAATACAACTACATTCATATCTATAAACAAACAATAGGACTTCACTTATATTTATAAGTATGTAGGCTGTAGACTTTAGAGTAACAAAATGTATAAGTCATAAATGCAATGTCCCCAGCCGAAAGCAAAGATAGTAGAATATCTTTGTACAAATAAACAAAGTAAAATACAAACAAACAAGGCAAAACAAATAATTAACAAGTACAAAATACAACATACCTCAGCCGAAAGAAAAAGAGAATGAATTTGTACAAAACTCATAAATGCAAGTATCTTTAACCCATAACAACATCATCTCAGCCATACCCAATAGTATATACAAACATAAATATAATATTACCTGTACAATTTTGTATACCTTGCCAACTTCTTGTTTGTATATCCATCCCCATCAGTTCGACCATTCCAAGCTGAGAAGAAGAAAAGAAAAAAAAATGATAAACCAATTTAAAGTCTTCAAGCTTCAACCTGACTTGATCCTCAGCAAAGCAACAAGTTTATATCAACAATACAAATTTAAATAAAACAAGAAGATGATGCCAGTTTACATTTTCAAAGCCTGGGTCAACATGAAAAGCTCTGTTTCTTTTCCTTAAAATAAAGGTGAGTAACTTCACTATAAAAACTTAAAGTATAAATTAGGATGAATGTTTATTGCTGTGATCAATATCGTATCTGTGAAGTATGGTTACATGCTTATATTTTTGAATTGTTGAAGTAGGTTGTATGTAGACAGGGGAATACTTATAACTTTCTGTTTGCAGTGTTTGTTCATGCCTTGACTTAAATTCAAATTCTTCTATTAAATTTTTGTTTAGACTTAGGATTCAGAAGAATATTGTTTGTTTCATTTCAAACTTTAGATTAGGATATTACTTAAGTTAAAATGCATTATTAATAACTCAGGAACTCAAGAAAATCAGTGTCAACCTTAAATTTGCCAAAATTCGAACTTCACGAAATGGTGATTTATATTTATAACTTGAATGCGTATTAGAAATGATGATTTTTGAGATGGGTTTCGTGATTTTTAGTAGTGTAGTTTGGGTGCAGTTCGTAGTTGAACTGAGAATGGGTTTGGGGCGAATTCAAGTGATCGGAGAATTGTTGAAGCTCGGGGTTTTGCGTGAAGGTAGAGGGGAGTACGGTGAGTCAGGGAAAAATGATGGGCAGTGTTCCGGTTCACCGTGGTAGCGGCGGTGAAGAGTTAAGTTAGTTAACCTAATTTTTAAGGTGGTCAGGAAATCGATCGAAGCGCCTTCCCTCGTGAATCGAGTTGCACGCAATTCCGGGTGATAGTAGAGAGGGTGACGACGAGTGGATAGCCGAAGTTTCAAGCTGCCAGGTGGTCGAGGTTGTGTGTACGGCGAGACGTTTCAGTTGGATGGGTCGACTGCAGTTTTTCTATGGAACTGCTAAATTTTGATTTCGAACAGGTATTTTCGATTCGAGTTCGATTTTCGTATCTACACGTGATTCGCGACTTGCCGGAAGTATCGCCGATCGTCGAAGCGTCGTTGAAGGCTCGTGCACGTGCACCAGTGGTCACTTGTATCAGGTGGAGTCGCGAGATTTGGGGAAGAAGAGGGTAGCGCGGGACGTTGCTCGAATTCAAAGGCGGGGCGACTCGAAGTTTGTGGACATGGGACTCGGAGTAAAAATAGCTGTCTCGAGTTAGTTTAGTCTGGGTTTGGTTGCGTGTTTAACTCGAGTTTTCCTCGAAGTTTTTGGGTTGGTCTCGAAGCAATTTAAGGGTGCCTTGGGTCATATTGTCATTTACAGTTTTAAAAGCCTGTTTATTTCTGGAATTTAAACTAAGTCTAAATTGTAAATTTAAAAACTAAACTGAGTTTTAAAACTAAGTTTAAATATGAATTCGACTTTGGAATTTAGTTTGAAATAAATAAGTTTTAAATTAATATTTTTTTTTTTTACTTAAAAATGCTTTAGTATTGGAAAAGGAAATTTGAATTTTAAAAAGGAATTAAAAGTCTGAAGGAATTGGATTTTAAACTTTATTAAGAATGAATGGGTATTGATCCTTAAGCTTGAAAAAATTAAATGTGAAATTTAAAAGAAAATTTGAAATCAATGTTTCCAAACACATTGAAAATAATAATTAAATCATAAGTATGAATGAGTTATACCTTAAGAAATGAAGATAAGTGATTTAAAATTCATTAATTATTAAATTAATTAAAATGGTTACTTTATTAATTTAATTCATTAATGATTTGAATTAATTAAATAAATCTTAAAGAGTTGAAATAATTAACGAAAATGATTAGAGATAATTACTTAGTTAATTTATGGTTGAGTTAATTAAGTAATTGAGGTTAATTTAATTCATGTGATTAATTCAAATTAATTGAGGTAATTGATTAATTAATTTATATCCAATGGTTCATAATTAATTAATCAGGATGGGATAACTAATTCAGAAGTAATAAATTTAATTGAAATGAATTGAATTAATTAGCATTAAACAATTAATCAATCCTGCTGATTTGAATGTTTGACCTTACTTATGGATGATTGAATTGTTTGATATCCCTGATTGTGATACTTTGTGATATATCCTGATTATGTTATGATCTGTAATTTACTTATCTGTGATGTATATATTGTTATATGAATATGCAAACCCCTTGACCCGTAAACGACATTTGAATTTCGATGCGACAGGGAGTCGGATTTCAGTTGGTTATCCGAAACCCACATCGAATCGTAATAGTGAATCTTTGTGACTGATAAATTTATTTTATCTATGAATCTGTGAATGAAGATAAGCGTTATCGATTATACCGCTTATCGATATATCTGTGATGATTGATATTGCACTGTTGTGTGTGAAACCCCTGGACTACACTTATACACACACAAATATGGATTTCACATGGATATCGGTTAAGTCACAGATAATTTAAATGTAATGTTTTGAAATTGAAATTTTAATTTCAATTGATTTTGAAATTAGAAATTTGGGGTTTAAAGTAAAAAGCTTTTGAAATGGATTTTCAAAGATAAAAGTTATTTTAAATAACTTAACCGAGTTTTGAAAATTTAAATAGTTAGATTTAAATTTGAATTCAAGTTTGAAATTAAATCTATGATTTGGAAACTAGGGAGTAAAGATGATATAAATGTGTTTATATGAATTTAAACCATTTTAAAAGTATAAGTTGGGAATTTGGATTTAACCCAAGAACCTTAACCCGTATAAATGAATCAGATTTCCAAAATGAAAACTGTTTGTTTTCAAAGAATAAAAGCTTTTAGATAAGAAATGAAATTCCAATTTAGGTAAAGGAATTTCAAGTGAATTGAAAAATGGTTTTCCAAGTTATAAATGAATTCTTTTCGAAAGCTAGGAATTAAATCTGTCTAGTTTAACAGATTTTAAAATGATGTTTTGTTAAACCATTCGAAATGAAATTGTTTTGAAAGCTATTTGTTAAATCTTTGATTTAAAGATTCAACGAATTAATTAAATTGAAATAGAAATCGATTTGGAAAATCTGTGAATGAATCCTTGTGAAAACTGAGTGAACTTGGTGAATTGAATCTTTTTATTTAAAAAGATTAAAATGGTAATTTGTTAAACCATTTGAAAAGAAAGTTTGGGTTTAAATTGTGACTTAATTGGAATCCCATTATCCATTTGTTTTTGAATATTGCGCTCACTATTCGGGTTAGCCGGGAAAAGACCTTTGGGTCATATAACCCATTCCGAATAGTGATACGTCGTATATGGATCGCATTTGAAGATCGGTGTTGAAGACCGGATATTTTCGAAAATGAAAGGACAACCTGTCGAATGTCTCTGCACTGGGTAGCTCCCGGTATAGAGATTTATATCACTCTTTTGTGATGGGAAGTCTGGCCGTGATTTGAAAATTATCCGGATTTGCAAGGGCTTCGTGAGAAGTGCCTTCGGTTCTGTTCGAACCCGGAACAGACTTGTATGGATACATGTCTGACATTACACTTTGAGATATAAAGCCGATTTCTTTCAAATACATTTCTGTTGGTGGCGGAGGATTTATTCTCTTAGCTTAACACCCTTCTCTGAGACGTACGAGCTCAGAGGTTATGTAGTTGAAATTTATCAGCGATATATCCCAATTTGGTAATGTGACATGCTGAGTGTTGCTGTGTAATGATCAGTGTTTGATCATTTGCGATATGATCATTTGTTTGATCTTATATCTTTGTGATCATAGGTTGATCATTCGTTTGACCCGAAGCATGGCTTTGTGACAAAGCGTAGCTTTGTGGACGAGACTTCATCGAGCCTCACACCCCGGAAATGGTCGAAACAGGACGAATGCGGCAAGGTTCTAGGGAGTAGCGCCCCTTAGTGTATGTCATTCCTTCTGGATAAAGGTGGTATCATGGTATGGAGCCCAGATACTTAACCTCTGTGGTTACTGCATTATTTTTACTATGTGGTTTGTTGGAAATCGGGGATCCTCGAGAAGATCGGTGACGATCGGGGGATGGCATACGCGTGTCAGTAGTTACCTATTTTTGCAGAGGTAACCCGGCCTTGTGTTGGCAGAGATCCGGTTAGGTTCTCGGGTCGTCTATTCCAGGGACGTACCCATCGTGGATAGGAAGTTCCTTAGCCTGACCATTTGTTGGAAATCCAAAAAAACAATACGAGACTTGTACGGTATTAGTTGTAGAACCTGCCATTCACTTATGGTGGCGCCCCACTGTTTGGATGGTAGCTATAGTAGGCATAGTTCGAAATGTCTATGCTGGCTAAGATTGATATTATACTTTCGAAATGTTTTCTACACTATGCACTAATAATAATATCAAAAATGATTTGATTTTGCGTAGTAAGCATCTTTAACTATCATAAGAAGAAATCTCCTCCAATTCTGCGTTTGCATTGTGTGTGTGGTGGGAGGTCTTATGGTAGTTTCATTTTCCAAAAGCATTGCGGTTTTCAATGTTTAAAATTCTTTTGTGTTATTTAAAGATAAACTGTTTTTGTTGCTCACACCAGTCCCATGACTGATCCGGAGTTTATTGTTCATTTCCTAAACTCTGGGTGCTCATAATTTTCTACACGAGCAGTCTAGAGTTGGGTTTTTCAGATAGTCAGGTTCAGTAGATTTTCTGGAGCTAGTTCAGTCTTTGGATCGGACTGCACTTGCTTATTCTTGGTGTATCGTTATTGGGAGTTCGAGCTACTGCTGGAGTTCTCTCTTGAAGACTATCTTAGAGTTATTTGTTCCGCTGCTGATATTATCATTTTTTTTCTTTTCCGCTGCTATTTGTTGTATCATATCTCTGATGTATATTGATATTCATTGTATCACTCACTTGTATCAGATATTGTATATCAATGTATTATTCTTTTTTCCGCTGTGTTATTTACTTAACTGTGTTATAAGCTCCCGAGAACCAGATTCGGCATTTGAATCTACGGCATTTTGAGTACAAGGGAAGTACGGGTGCCGATTTTCGAAGGTCGATTTTTGGGTCTTGACAAGTGGTATCAGAGCTAAGGTTGAACTTTAGCTCAGGAGTATAACACGTTAAGTAGTTCATTAGAGATAGAGTGAAGTAAACTCTAGAATGAGTAATCTCTCCGTTATCCGTCTGAACGTCTCAGTAAATTCTCTTACTATCCACTGATAGTAGATATGAGTGCAAGAAGAAGACGAGATAGGGGACAAGGGAATACGACTATAAATGGTCAATACCCTGTAACAGTGGAAATAACCTTCTTATCAATCTTCTTTGATTCGTTTCCAAATTCTTTTCATTGCTTCGTGGCAGCTCCAGAAGAAGTTTCGATATGATGATGGCTCTACGAATCGTTGTAGAAAGTCGTTACTTCGTATTTCATCGATTTCTTATCAGCTTTTCGTTTTTAAAACTTTAATGAATTTGAAATTGAAAATTTTAAATTGAGTTAAAGTGATTAATAGAATATGAAGTATAATTTGGATTGAATCAATAAAACGATTTCGTTTGAAACCAAATTTGAAATTCTATCGTAACTTCTTGTGAATACCAAAGTCCGAAGAGAGACAAATTGGTATATATTTTGAGATATTCCGACTTGAATTCGGAATCCGTATCTTGTGTTTAGGGAATTGTAGGAGATCGGATCTATCTATCTCTGCGTTATTTTCGTGCCTGCGAATTTCGAGGACGAAATTCTTTTAAGGGGGGAAATTTGTCACGACCCTGGAATTTAAATTTATTTAAATTAATAATTTATTGAATTTATGAATTAAATTGGTAATTTAATAAATTTTTGAATAAAAAATTGTGAAATTAAATTGATTAAATGGAGCGAGTTTCCCCGATATCCAAGTATATTCTGTATAAATCATTTGAGATTAAAGTATTGTAAATAGTGTATATGTGAGTATATGTGTATATATTGAAGGTATATATATATTTAGGTATATACGAGCAAATTTAATATATATATTTTAATTGATGGTTAAAGATGGTTTAAGTTTATAAAATAAATATAAGACAATAAAATATTAAGTAAATAATGATAATTAATATTTGAACTAGAAATTGAAATTTATATAAGGTAAGTTTTAAATAAGAATGAAAATACAAATACAATATAAAGTAATAAAAACAAAGTAAGAAAATAAGTGAACTAAATATCTACAAACAATACAACTACATTCATATCTATAAACAAACAATAGGACTTCACTTATATTTATAAGTATGTAGGCTGTAGACTTTAGAGTAACAAAATGTATAAGTCATAAATGCAATGTCCCCAGCCGAAAGCAAAGATAGTAGAATATCTTTGTACAAATAAACAAAGTAAAATACAAACAAACAAGGCAAAACAAATAATTAACAAGTACAAAATACAACATACCTCAGCCGAAAGAAAAAGAGAATGAATTTGTACAAAACTCATAAATGCAAGTATCTTTAACCCATAACAACATCATCTCAGCCATACCCAATAGTATATACAAACATAAATATAATATTACCTGTACAATTTTGTATACCTTGCCAACTTCTTGTTTGTATATCCATCCCCATCAGTTCGACCATTCCAAGCTGAGAAGAAGAAAAGAAAAAAAAATGATAAACCAATTTAAAGTCTTCAAGCTTCAACCTGACTTGATCCTCAGCAAAGCAACAAGTTTATATCAACAATACAAATTTAAATAAAACAAGAAGATGATGCCAGTTTACATTTTCAAAGCCTGGGTCAACATGAAAAGCTCTGTTTCTTTTCCTTAAAATAAAGGTGAGTAACTTCACTATAAAAACTTAAAGTATAAATTAGGATGAATGTTTATTGCTGTGATCAATATCGTATCTGTGAAGTATGGTTACATGCTTATATTTTTGAATTGTTGAAGTAGGTTGTATGTAGACAGGGGAATACTTATAACTTTCTGTTTGCAGTGTTTGTTCATGCCTTGACTTAAATTCAAATTCTTCTATTAAATTTTTGTTTAGACTTAGGATTCAGAAGAATATTGTTTGTTTCATTTCAAACTTTAGATTAGGATATTACTTAAGTTAAAATGCATTATTAATAACTCAGGAACTCAAGAAAATCAGTGTCAACCTTAAATTTGCCAAAATTCGAACTTCACGAAATGGTGATTTATATTTATAACTTGAATGCGTATTAGAAATGATGATTTTTGAGATGGGTTTCGTGATTTTTAGTAGTGTAGTTTGGGTGCAGTTCGTAGTTGAACTGAGAATGGGTTTGGGGCGAATTCAAGTGATCGGAGAATTGTTGAAGCTCGGGGTTTTGCGTGAAGGTAGAGGGGAGTACGGTGAGTCAGGGAAAAATGATGGGCAGTGTTCCGGTTCACCGTGGTAGCGGCGGTGAAGAGTTAAGTTAGTTAACCTAATTTTTAAGGTGGTCAGGAAATCGATCGAAGCGCCTTCCCTCGTGAATCGAGTTGCACGCAATTCCGGGTGATAGTAGAGAGGGTGACGACGAGTGGATAGCCGAAGTTTCAAGCTGCCAGGTGGTCGAGGTTGTGTGTACGGCGAGACGTTTCAGTTGGATGGGTCGACTGCAGTTTTTCTATGGAACTGCTAAATTTTGATTTCGAACAGGTATTTTCGATTCGAGTTCGATTTTCGTATCTACACGTGATTCGCGACTTGCCGGAAGTATCGCCGATCGTCGAAGCGTCGTTGAAGGCTCGTGCACGTGCACCAGTGGTCACTTGTATCAGGTGGAGTCGCGAGATTTGGGGAAGAAGAGGGTAGCGCGGGACGTTGCTCGAATTCAAAGGCGGGGCGACTCGAAGTTTGTGGACATGGGACTCGGAGTAAAAATAGCTGTCTCGAGTTAGTTTAGTCTGGGTTTGGTTGCGTGTTTAACTCGAGTTTTCCTCGAAGTTTTTGGGTTGGTCTCGAAGCAATTTAAGGGTGCCTTGGGTCATATTGTCATTTACAGTTTTAAAAGCCTGTTTATTTCTGGAATTTAAACTAAGTCTAAATTGTAAATTTAAAAACTAAACTGAGTTTTAAAACTAAGTTTAAATATGAATTCGACTTTGGAATTTAGTTTGAAATAAATAAGTTTTAAATTAATATTTTTTTTTTTACTTAAAAATGCTTTAGTATTGGAAAAGGAAATTTGAATTTTAAAAAGGAATTAAAAGTCTGAAGGAATTGGATTTTAAACTTTATTAAGAATGAATGGGTATTGATCCTTAAGCTTGAAAAAATTAAATGTGAAATTTAAAAGAAAATTTGAAATCAATGTTTCCAAACACATTGAAAATAATAATTAAATCATAAGTATGAATGAGTTATACCTTAAGAAATGAAGATAAGTGATTTAAAATTCATTAATTATTAAATTAATTAAAATGGTTACTTTATTAATTTAATTCATTAATGATTTGAATTAATTAAATAAATCTTAAAGAGTTGAAATAATTAACGAAAATGATTAGAGATAATTACTTAGTTAATTTATGGTTGAGTTAATTAAGTAATTGAGGTTAATTTAATTCATGTGATTAATTCAAATTAATTGAGGTAATTGATTAATTAATTTATATCCAATGGTTCATAATTAATTAATCAGGATGGGATAACTAATTCAGAAGTAATAAATTTAATTGAAATGAATTGAATTAATTAGCATTAAACAATTAATCAATCCTGCTGATTTGAATGTTTGACCTTACTTATGGATGATTGAATTGTTTGATATCCCTGATTGTGATACTTTGTGATATATCCTGATTATGTTATGATCTGTAATTTACTTATCTGTGATGTATATATTGTTATATGAATATGCAAACCCCTTGACCCGTAAACGACATTTGAATTTCGATGCGACAGGGAGTCGGATTTCAGTTGGTTATCCGAAACCCACATCGAATCGTAATAGTGAATCTTTGTGACTGATAAATTTATTTTATCTATGAATCTGTGAATGAAGATAAGCGTTATCGATTATACCGCTTATCGATATATCTGTGATGATTGATATTGCACTGTTGTGTGTGAAACCCCTGGACTACACTTATACACACACAAATATGGATTTCACATGGATATCGGTTAAGTCACAGATAATTTAAATGTAATGTTTTGAAATTGAAATTTTAATTTCAATTGATTTTGAAATTAGAAATTTGGGGTTTAAAGTAAAAAGCTTTTGAAATGGATTTTCAAAGATAAAAGTTATTTTAAATAACTTAACCGAGTTTTGAAAATTTAAATAGTTAGATTTAAATTTGAATTCAAGTTTGAAATTAAATCTATGATTTGGAAACTAGGGAGTAAAGATGATATAAATGTGTTTATATGAATTTAAACCATTTTAAAAGTATAAGTTTGGAATTTGGATTTAACCCAAGAACCTTAACCCGTATAAATGAATCAGATTTCCAAAATGAAAACTGTTTGTTTTCAAAGAATAAAAGCTTTTAGATAAGAAATGAAATTCCAATTTAGGTAAAGGAATTTCAAGTGAATTGAAAAATGGTTTTCCAAGTTATAAATGAATTCTTTTCGAAAGCTAGGAATTAAATCTGTCTAGTTTAACAGATTTTAAAATGATGTTTTGTTAAACCATTCGAAATGAAATTGTTTTGAAAGCTATTTGTTAAATCTTTGATTTAAAGATTCAACGAATTAATTAAATTGAAATAGAAATCGATTTGGAAAATCTGTGAATGAATCCTTGTGAAAACTGAGTGAACTTGGTGAATTGAATCTTTTTATTTAAAAAGATTAAAATGGTAATTTGTTAAACCATTTGAAAAGAAAGTTTGGGTTTAAATTGTGACTTAATTGGAATCCCATTATCCATTTGTTTTTGAATATTGCGCTCACTATTCGGGTTAGCCGGGAAAAGACCTTTGGGTCATATAACCCATTCCGAATAGTGATACGTCGTATATGGATCGCATTTGAAGATCGGTGTTGAAGACCGGATATTTTCGAAAATGAAAGGACAACCTGTCGAATGTCTCTGCACTGGGTAGCTCCCGGTATAGAGATTTATATCACTCTTTTGTGATGGGAAGTCTGGCCGTGATTTGAAAATTATCCGGATTTGCAAGGGCTTCGTGAGAAGTGCCTTCGGTTCTGTTCGAACCCGGAACAGACTTGTATGGATACATGTCTGACATTACACTTTGAGATATAAAGCCGATTTCTTTCAAATACATTTCTGTTGGTGGCGGAGGATTTATTCTCTTAGCTTAACACCCTTCTCTGAGACGTACGAGCTCAGAGGTTATGTAGTTGAAATTTATCAGCGATATATCCCAATTTGGTAATGTGACATGCTGAGTGTTGCTGTGTAATGATCAGTGTTTGATCATTTGCGATATGATCATTTGTTTGATCTTATATCTTTGTGATCATAGGTTGATCATTCGTTTGACCCGAAGCATGGCTTTGTGACAAAGCGTAGCTTTGTGGACGAGACTTCATCGAGCCTCACACCCCGGAAATGGTCGAAACAGGACGAATGCGGCAAGGTTCTAGGGAGTAGCGCCCCTTAGTGTATGTCATTCCTTCTGGATAAAGGTGGTATCATGGTATGGAGCCCAGATACTTAACCTCTGTGGTTACTGCATTATTTTTACTATGTGGTTTGTTGGAAATCGGGGATCCTCGGGAAGATCGGTGACGATCGGGGGATGGCATACGCGTGTCAGTAGTTACCTATTTTTGCAGAGGTAACCCGGCCTTGTGTTGGCAGAGATCCGGTTAGGTTCTCGGGTCGTCTATTCCAGGGACGTACCCATCGTGGATAGGAAGTTCCTTAGCCTGACCATTTGTTGGAAATCCAAAGAAACAATACGAGACTTGTACGGTATTAGTTGTAGAACCTGCCATTCACTTATGGTGGCGCCCCACTGTTTGGATGGTAGCTATAGTAGGCATAGTTCGAAATGTCTATGCTGGCTAAGATTGATATTATACTTTCGAAATGTTTTCTACACTATGCACTAATAATAATATCAAAAATGATTTGATTTTGCGTAGTAAGCATCTTTAACTATCATAAGAAGAAATCTCCTCCAATTCTGCGTTTGCATTGTGTGTGTGGTGGGAGGTCTTATGGTAGTTTCATTTTCCAAAAGCATTGCGGTTTTCAATGTTTAAAATTCTTTTGTGTTATTTAAAGATAAACTGTTTTTGTTGCTCACACCAGTCCCATGACTGATCCGGAGTTTATTGTTCATTTCCTAAACTCTGGGTGCTCATAATTTTCTACACGAGCAGTCTAGAGTTGGGTTTTTCAGATAGTCAGGTTCAGTAGATTTTCTGGAGCTAGTTCAGTCTTTGGATCGGACTGCACTTGCTTATTCTTGGTGTATCGTTATTGGGAGTTCGAGCTACTGCTGGAGTTCTCTCTTGAAGACTATCTTAGAGTTATTTGTTCCGCTGCTGATATTATCATTTTTTTTCTTTTCCGCTGCTATTTGTTGTATCATATCTCTGATGTATATTGATATTCATTGTATCACTCACTTGTATCAGATATTGTATATCAATGTATTATTCTTTTTTCCGCTGTGTTATTTACTTAACTGTGTTATAAGCTCCCGAGAACCAGATTCGGCATTTGAATCTACGGCATTTTGAGTACAAGGGAAGTACGGGTGCCGATTTTCGAAGGTCGATTTTTGGGTCTTGACAAATACGAAGCAACCAGCACGATGAAGCTATAGTAGCAACCAGTTGCAAGGACAAGGGCAGAATGCAACTACAAAGGTACATGGTCTAACAACAGTTCAAATAGGAAGCAATGCCAAAGTCGAGCATGCTACAGGTAAGAAAGATCACAAGACAAAATTCCCAAGCTAGAAGCCCGAGCTAATATCGAAGTGGAACAATATGCAACTTGCATCTGAACAGTGCTCCAAAAATAAGGAGACAGGACAATACATGATACTAGGGACAATGCACGAGACACAGTGATGCAAAAGCTCACTGAAATATACAAGGCTAACCAAAAATAAATGCAACAATGGACAGTGCAGGTCCAATTAGAAGCAGTGGACGGTACCAGTATAGTCTCAGCGACGAAATGCAGCGGTGACAACACAAGTATAGTAAATTTCAAGTGATACAACTCGAACCATGCACCATGTTCATACACAACTACCCAGTGAGATAACCAATACAACAAGCTAAATGCTCAAGCTACTGCATAATGCAAATGAAGACCAGAAATCAGTGCACCAGACAGTTGAAATTTAGCAACTAAACGTGAAGTGGGGATACAACATGATACAAGTAAAGTGCCCAGTATTCCAAACAACACGAATACACAAGCAAAGCAACAATTATACAAAGGCTAAAACCCAACCATATGAGGCGATATACAGTGGGATATAAAGGTGTGCATATCCCTTTACAACTGACTCGAAGAAATGCTCAGTGTACCACAACTACGCTGCAGATACGAATCCATATAGAGATCTACATGATGAACTTGTATACAGTGACCAGTGAATGAATCTGGACAGTGTAAATATGAGACTCGATTGAACAGCCTCCACAACAATCTGGCCATGTTCAAAACTTGATACAAAGATCTACATGATGAACCATACTAACAGGCATACAAGAAGACATAATGAAAGTATCACATTTGAACAAGACAAAAGACCACTAACAGATGCAGACTCCAAAAATATCAGTCTAGAAACGGCAATGCAGTGATGAAACAAAGAACTCCCGTTTATATGCAATTAAATAGTGTAGTGATGGAATTACAGTGATATACGAATGCAACAGGTAAGGAATAATTCAAAATCTACACAATACCAAAGTGCTACTAGATGCAGTGGATAACATGGCAAATGTTGAACAAGACCAACATCACAAAATCAAGTTTACAGCCGAAGGCAACTACAGGTCAAAGTCGACGCCGAAGCCAACAAGGAAGATGAAAACAGTCGGAGCAAATACATGTCAACAAAATGCCATACAAACCAAAGCCACAGAATAACTCAATGCAATCTTGAATCAAAATTGACATCGATAAAAATCAAGCCAAGTTTGAAAATCATCTCGGCATCAATCAAAATCAAATGGCCGAAGCCCAACAATTTCCTAAATCAGAGTTAATCCCGAAGTCACCAGAATATAACAGTTCGAACAATGTCCACTTAAACAAAATTGGATAGTCAGAAATCGAACAACAAAATCGAAACCAAGATAACCGCGAAATCATTCAAAGTCGAAGAAGCCACAAAACACTCGATACCATAGCAATCGATTTAAAATGGCCAACGTTGAAATCCCAAACCATCAGATAAAATCGAACGAAGTCGAACTCGACAAAACCCAAATTTTCACAATCAAACTAATAAATCGGAGTTAACTAGAAACGAACGAAAACCAACAGAGTCGAGTGGATTAGATGTGAGTTTTCACTCACCTTTGCCTACGAATAGCACGAAGTGGATTCGAAGCCGAGCATCCTTGCAATCGAGCGAAGCCAGTGCTTGAACTCGATTGAGCAGCCAAAGCCCTCCTCTTTCTCCCTTCAGAACGCTGAGGTGCGCGAACCCTAATTTGCTCGAAGAGGACTGAACGAGACGAAGAGAATGCCGCCACCATTTGATTGAAGAATGAATCGAACGCCGCCATTAATTTTTTTTTCGTTCGAATGTTTTTACTTAGGGTTCGACTGAGAAATGGTAAAGGGGAAAACGGGTTGAATAGCTTGAAAAGGGAATGGCTATTTGCCTTTGTAAATTTTCACGGCCCAATGAAAAATAGACCACTATTTAAATTTTTAAAGCACATCAACACTTAACAGGTTTTTCAAAAGAGTTTCAAACTGGTTTTAAAATTCCAAACAGCCATTAGCTAGGAAAGGTAATCGTCCAGAGATGATAAATAGTCGGTATGCAATACCGGGTTGTTACAGACTCCCCTCCTTATAAAAATTGCGTCCCCGCAATTTTCCTAATCAAGATTGTCTATAACAATTATTCTTCTAACCTAAACTAATTATGCTAGAAAAATAAGGATTGAGAACACAATTATCAAAGAGATTGCGTCCACGCAATCATAGGGAATAAATGGACAAAATGTAACATCCATATGAGCATGGCAATGTCGAATGAACAAGCCAAGCAAGCGTCAGCGGGGAAGTATTAGATAAGAAATCAAAAGGTTCGACTGCTTCAAATCAAAAGAATCCACATCGTGGGAATCAGGGATCAAAATCAGACGACTAACAAAAGCAAGAACAATCGAGTTCCAGCAACTAAAAGAGAAGAAAAAAACATAGCAGAAATCCCATACAGAGCACGAATTGGATGTGAGTAAATCAAATTACTCACCTGAATCACCAGAGAAAAAGACGAAGCTCAGATCTCAAAAGTCGCAATTATTCAATCATCAAAAACGATAATTGAATTTTCAAATCGCAAATATTTACTTATCTCAAACGATAATCAGAAGACAAAACAAATATCTGATTATCTCATACGATAGTCAGAAAACAAATATTCAATTATCAAAAACGATAATCAAATTTCTCAAATCAACAAATATTCGATTATCACAAACGATAATCAAATTTCAAATTCAACAAATATTTAATTATCTAAAGCGATAATTAAATCTCAAATCAACAAATATTTAATTATCTAAAGCGATAATTAGAAACAACAAATATCCGATTATCAAAAACGATAATCAGAACTCAGATCAACAAATATCTAATTATCACAAGCGATAATTAGAAACAACAAATATCCGATTAGCAAAAACGATAATCAGAACTCAGATCAACAAATATCTAATTATCACAAGCGATAATTAGAAACAACAAATATCTGATTATCAAAAACGATAATCAGAACTCAGATCAACAAATATCTAATTATCACAAGCGATAATTAGAAACAACAAATATCTGATTATCAAAAACGATAATCAGAACTCAGATCAACAAATATCTAATTATCACAAGCGATAATTAGAAACAACAAATATCTGATTATCAAAAACGATAATCAGAACTCAGATCAACAAATATCTAATTATCACAAGCGATAATTAGAAACAACAAATATCTGATTATCAAAAACGATAATCGAACTCATATCAACAAATATTTAATTACCTGCAGCGATAATTAAATCTCAAATCAACAAATATTTAATTATCTAAAGCGATAATTAAATCTCAAATCAACAAATATTTAATTATCTAAAGCGATAATTAAAAACAACAAATATCTGATTATCAAAAACGATAATCAGAACTCAGATCAACAAATATCTAATTATCACAAGCGATAATTAGAAACAACAAATATCTGATTATCAAAAACGATAATCAGAACTCATATCAACAAATATTTAATTACCTGCAGCGATAATTAAATCTCAAATCAACAAATATTTAATTATCTAAAGCGATAATTAAATCTCAAATCAACAAATATTTAATTATCTAAAGCGATAATTAAAAACAACAAATATCTGATTATCAAAAACGATAATCAGAACTCATATCAACAAATATCCAATTACCTACAGATAATTGGAAGCAACAAATATCTAGAAATCAATTAAGAAGACTAGAAAATCAACATAAAAGCTTGGATCGATCCCATCAGATGGCGAGTTTTTAATTCGCCGCACGTGCATCTCAGAGTGGCCGAAGCCTACCAAGTACTCAACATAATTTTTGGCGCCCATCAGATTGACCCGGAGGTCCCCAGAGTGACCCGAAGGTCTAGTACTGGTATTTGACCCGAAGGTCCGCAGAGTGGCCCGAAAGCCCAACAAATGACCCGAAGGTCCGCAGAGTGGCCCGAAAGCCCAACAAATGACCCGAAGGTCCGCAGAGTGGCCCGAAAGCCCAACAAATGACCCGAAGGTCCTCATAGTGGCTCGAAAGCACACGAAAGCATCAAAATGTTTCAATTAACGAGTCCGGAATTAACCGAAATAGCAAACGCACATGTCCCATACCACATGTTTTACTAAATCGTTTGATTCTCTTCATCGTTTCCTTGAAAGTGCAAAATTGTGTATTTTGTAAAAATACATTTCACATTCTCAAACGGACAAGTCCGGAATTAAGCGAATCAGTAAAAGAAAGGGGTCATAGTCCTCGATTTTGCTGAAACGTTTAAATCGCTTCCTCATTCTTTTGAAAGCGTAAACTGTTAAATTTCTGAAAACAATTTTATTTATTTTGTAAAAATAACAATTCACCTTCTCAACTGAACAAGTCCGGAGTTAAGCGAAACAGTAAAAGAAAGGGGTCATAATCCTCGATTTTGCTGAATCGTTTAAGTCGCTTTCTCATCCTTTTGAAAACGCAAACCGTTAAAATTTATAAAACAATTTTCATTTTTAAAACGAGTTTCCAATCACGTGATTAAAGCAGCAATATTAGTAACAATTTCGATAAGGAAATTGTACTTCTCAAAATACCGTAAAAACGGTCCCAAATCAACATTGCGGAATAACCGCTTGAAAATCCACTTTTAAAATTTGACGGTTACTGAAGCCAAAGCGACAGTAATTTTAAAACGTCAAAATCACATCAAAACAATTTACATCAAAATGTAATATCAGAGAATTTTCATTCATCAAAATGCCATAAAACACCATGCTTCAAGAATTTAGCATTGGTGTAAAAATCCCGTTACAAAAATAACGGCAACAAAATACGTTTCATAACCTAGCATCGGTTCAACGTAAAATAAATGCAGTAACGTGCAATTCAAATTTTTACACGTACTACAAGATAAACAAAGAATCATTCAAATGTATCTTCAATGAAGATAATTTAAAACAGCAAAAATCTAATCAATAGATGATTAGTACAAAAGAAAGCCAGTGGAAATTTCAACAAAAATCACATATATGTAATTTCTTCGAATCCTCAGTTCGGATTCGAAGTTCTCAAAGAAACAAAATAGTTACAGCTATATAAACAACAATTGGAATTCATATCAATTTCGTATTTTGATTCTTAAATTAAAAAGATTATCAGTTGTACTCAGCGAAGACAGTTTCACTGTTTCCGCTGCGCACTCTGATAAATAGAACACAAATCAATCAAATCATCAGAACACAATTTCATCCAAACAACAAAACACAATTCCACTTTTATTTTTGAATAACGATATTTACAAATTTCATCAAAATTTCAAAACTTTAGTTTTGATTCAAATCACAGATAAAACGTCGACTAATAGTTGTAACATATGTTCCATCCAAGTTATGTTTTATATTATGTCCAAAAACCCCAAGCTCTGATACCAACTGTGACGCCCCACCTCTATGCTCATAATAACAAAGAGTATTAAAAGGAATACTGTCTATTATTACGAAGAATAAGGCTGGATAGGAGCGACCATCCGTAATTGGCCTTACACTAATATTGGTTATCTCGGTAGGAGTGGTATATACTTTTTATTTTTTTCATCTATTATTTATTTACTCCCATCGACATATCCAATTATCAGTATAAAACAAACTACGATAGTTCATAATAGTTTAGGACATTAGATATAACAATAACACAGATAATATAAATGCGGAACACAGATAAAAACAAAAGTCTCATATATATATAACTGATGTCAGTTAATACAGAGTTGTCTCAATACATATGATACAACTACAACTGTCGACTCTAGAAGTTATATATACAAGTACATTATCAACTAATATACATGAATACATATCGTTCTATATAATGACACGACTACTACAAAATGACACGGACGACTTCAGAAGATGTGAAAAGTCTTCATATCCTGAACAGCAACTCAAAGAAGAAAATCTACAACCTGAAATAACTCGGGTCTGACCCGAGTATTACATTCAAAAGAAAATAATACCCAGGTCAGTCTAATTCAAACCAGTTTATTAGTGCATATAGGCAGTAATAATTTAAATAGACGACAGTCACAATAATTCCCGTCTATCCGATTCTTTAAACAAAGAAACCGGATAACGGTCAATATAACACTTAACAGTGTTTAGCAAAAATCAGCAGATTTAAATCATCAACAGAGATAAATAAACAATTTATCAAATCGACTAAATCAATTTAAAGCTGTCAAATCTGATAGGGCTGCAGTACACGCACGCGTGTACTGCCTCGCCACTATCGCAAGAGATACACAAAAGCTCAGTGAAAGTCAAAAGTGATCACAAGGTCAAACCCCGAAATCGGGTTCAACTCAAGTGAATTCAAGAACAAATCCCGACAAGGGGAAAAACTGCAAAACACATGCAACTGCAGACATAAGCGAATACGAAGCAACCAGCACGATGAAGCTATAGTAGCAACCAGTTGCAAGGACAAGGGCAGAATGCAACTACAAAGGTACATGGTCTAACAACAGTTCAAATAGGAAGCAATGCCAAAGTCGAGCATGCTACAGGTAAGAAAGATCACAAGACAAAATTCCCAAGCTAGAAGCCCGAGCTAATATCGAAGTGGAACAATATGCAACTTGCATCTGAACAGTGCTCCAAAAATAAGGAGACAGGACAATACATGATACTAGGGACAATGCACGAGACACAGTGATGCAAAAGCTCACTGAAATATACAAGGCTAACCAAAAATAAATGCAACAATGGACAGTGCAGGTCCAATTAGAAGCAGTGGACGGTACCAGTATAGTCTCAGCGACGAAATGCAGCGGTGACAACACAAGTATAGTAAATTTCAAGTGATACAACTCGAACCATGCACCATGTTCATACACAACTACCCAGTGAGATAACCAATACAACAAGCTAAATGCTCAAGCTACTGCATAATGCAAATGAAGACCAGAAATCAGTGCACCAGACAGTTGAAATTTAGCAACTAAACGTGAAGTGGGGATACAACATGATACAAGTAAAGTGCCCAGTATTCCAAACAACACGAATACACAAGCAAAGCAACAATTATACAAAGGCTAAAACCCAACCATATGAGGCGATATACAGTGGGATATAAAGGTGTGCATATCCCTTTACAACTGACTCGAAGAAATGCTCAGTGTACCACAACTACGCTGCAGATACGAATCCATATAGAGATCTACATGATGAACTTGTATACAGTGACCAGTGAATGAATCTGGACAGTGTAAATATGAGACTCGATTGAACAGCCTCCACAACAATCTGGCCATGTTCAAAACTTGATACAAAGATCTACATGATGAACCATACTAACAGGCATACAAGAAGACATAATGAAAGTATCACATTTGAACAAGACAAAAGACCACTAACAGATGCAGACTCCAAAAATATCAGTCTAGAAACGGCAATGCAGTGATGAAACAAAGAACTCCCGTTTATATGCAATTAAATAGTGTAGTGATGGAATTACAGTGATATACGAATGCAACAGGTAAGGAATAATTCAAAATCTACACAATACCAAAGTGCTACTAGATGCAGTGGATAACATGGCAAATGTTGAACAAGACCAACATCACAAAATCAAGTTTACAGCCGAAGGCAACTACAGGTCAAAGTCGACGCCGAAGCCAACAAGGAAGATGAAAACAGTCGGAGCAAATACATGTCAACAAAATGCCATACAAACCAAAGCCACAGAATAACTCAATGCAATCTTGAATCAAAATTGACATCGATAAAAATCAAGCCAAGTTTGAAAATCATCTCGGCATCAATCAAAATCAAATGGCCGAAGCCCAACAATTTCCTAAATCAGAGTTAATCCCGAAGTCACCAGAATATAACAGTTCGAACAATGTCCACTTAAACAAAATTGGATAGTCAGAAATCGAACAACAAAATCGAAACCAAGATAACCGCGAAATCATTCAAAGTCGAAGAAGCCACAAAACACTCGATACCATAGCAATCGATTTAAAATGGCCAACGTTGAAATCCCAAACCATCAGATAAAATCGAACGAAGTCGAACTCGACAAAACCCAAATTTTCACAATCAAACTAATAAATCGGAGTTAACTAGAAACGAACGAAAACCAACAGAGTCGAGTGGATTAGATGTGAGTTTTCACTCACCTTTGCCTACGAATAGCACGAAGTGGATTCGAAGCCGAGCATCCTTGCAATCGAGCGAAGCCAGTGCTTGAACTCGATTGAGCAGCCAAAGCCCTCCTCTTTCTCCCTTCAGAACGCTGAGGTGCGCGAACCCTAATTTGCTCGAAGAGGACTGAACGAGACGAAGAGAATGCCGCCACCATTTGATTGAAGAATGAATCGAACGCCGCCATTAATTTTTTTTTCGTTCGAATGTTTTTACTTAGGGTTCGACTGAGAAATGGTAAAGGGGAAAACGGGTTGAATAGCTTGAAAAGGGAATGGCTATTTGCCTTTGTAAATTTTCACGGCCCAATGAAAAATAGACCACTATTTAATTTTTTAAAGCACATCAACACTTAACAGGTTTTTCAAAAGAGTTTCAAACTGGTTTTAAAATTCCAAACAGCCATTAGCTAGGAAAGGTAATCGTCCAGAGATGATAAATAGTCGGTATGCAATACCGGGTTGTTACAGTTGGACTCTAGAAAGCAACTACAAAGAAACTGTAAGAAAAAATACGGCAGTATCAATTCATGGAACACCTTAATACAAGTTCAACAAAATTCTTAAAAAATACAAAAGAAAACTTAAAATTTTGGAATAAAAATAAAAATGATATTAATCAAATTAGAAATGAATGTGACAAAATCCAAAATGAAATTGACTTTGATAGTTCAGGCAAATCTCTTATGCATAAAAATTTTCAAATGCAAGAAAATTTAAGTAAAGCTTTACACGTGCAAGCAATAAACATGAGGCAAAAAGTTAAAATTGACTACCTTTGTAACGACCCGGTATTTTGGACCATTCAAATCGACAATAAATCCACACATGTCTGACTTGAATAATTCAAAATAACAGATTGTAATAAAAATTTGGCAAAACTCAGCATATGCAGTAAATAAATCAATCACATAATCACAGACACAGAGTAATACAATAATACGCAGCGGAATAGATAAAATAGTAGTTCATGAAGCTACTATATAAACATCAGAGTTAGAAATAAAATACAACAGAATATCTCAAATGCAGTGAAGTCTCCAGTACAACAGATGACTTCTCTGAACAAATCAACTAGAAGAGCTGAAAGCTGAGGCGATAGTTGGATCTCCAAAGGAAGCTCCAAACTCCAAGGGTGAGTCTCAAATGCTGTATCACTCGGTCTGACCCGAGCGTAAAGCAAAACACAAAACACTCGAGTCAGGATTAACATTCTTATGTAAATAAATACAACTCAAGTGAAATTTTAAATTGAAATACGAGTAACTTAAAGGATGTTGGGATAACCATCCTCTAAGGATCTTCAGAACTATCTACAAGGTGGAAATATACATTTTAACACCGTGGTCATTTCAATTAAATTTATACTTCAAAACCCAAATATCATTTCATTTCAAATATATCCATTTTCCAAAATAGTATATATATATTAAATGATTTAAAAAGTAAAGTATTTAATTTCCTCAAGTCTAGCAAATCGATTCAAATCAACTTCAAATTCCAAATTCAAATTTATTCAACGCTCAATTCATTAATTTAATTCATTTCTAAACAGATCATTTAAATTTTCAATATATTTCAAAGCTTTAATATTCAACATTTTCAAAGTTAAATTTAACAGTTTCATATAGCTCTTGATTTAACTTCATTATTATTTAATCAGGGAATATTCACTTAATAAATTCAATATCATTTAACTAGCCTTAAATTACATTTTTACTAAATATTTCCTTAAACTTTAGTTAAACAAAAAAAATATTCATTAGATTACTTATAAATCAAACTCAAGTTATAAATCATATCTTACATCTCAGTTTCAATAAGTTTCAAATCGATTTAATTAAATAAAATTCTTTATTGAATACAATTTCAACTAAATTCAAATTATCTTTCTAACCTTAACTTATTCAAATTATTACCAAAATCTATTTTGAAATATATTTTAAACACTCAACATATTATATGTATTTAAATCAATCATTCCCATTTATATATAATAATTTAAGGCTCAACATTTATTAAAACCATATATTTCTTTCCAAAACCATAGAATTCATTTTTAAAATATTTATATATATGGACCAACGGTGTCTGTATATATATTTATCATATGGTTAAGTGATACAGATATTTATCATTTCAATCCGAAATTTAAATATATACGGGTAGATATCATTTCGACCCGTAATCCCAATTTCAATTCAAATGAAAATCGCTTGGGTTTATCATTTCAACCCATAACGAAATTCTCCTATTCTAAAGTCCGTTCGGGTATGTATCATTTCAACCCATAGTGAATTCTATACTAACATGGAACTTGCAGAGTGATAACAGATAATAAAAAATATAACAACAGACATATATCATCAATATAAATAACAGATATTGGTGTCAGATGTCATAGGTGAACATATACAGATAATGGTAATAACAGGCATATAAATACTAGATACTGGTGTCAGATGTCATAGGTGGACATATACAGATAATGGTAATAACAGGCATATAAATACTAGATACTGGTGTCAGATGTCATAGGTGGACATATACAGATAATAGCATATATAACAATTTAAATAACTACAGCGTCATATTTCAATTGTCGTTTCAATTGAAATCAAATTTAATAAATAAAAGAACGTTAATCGTGATTGATTGCTCACCTTTCGAGGTTAGAGAGATAGACAATGAAGTTGAGTTATGAAATGCAAGCACGACTTCCAAAGCAAAGTTAGATGGTACAATTTCGACGGAAAAGCTGATAGATAGAAATTGATGAGAACGGATCAAATTAGCTTGATAAAATTGAAACGAAGATTATATGATTAATTTATTACTTTCTTTCAAAATGAACGTTAAATCAAAACACGCATTTTAAAAAATGAAATATATATATATATATATGCACACCCATGAAAATCATATAACTTTAAAACACTTCCATTTCATATTAATGTTAAATAACAAATATATAATTATTCAAAATGTCACATATATAGTATATTCATTTTATGGTTGTCGTTTCCATGTAATAAATATTCATTTTAAACCAATATTAAAATAATATATATGTATAGTTAAAAAAATCAATGTTCTAACATAAAACACATATATTAAAGATCAACACACATATATATAATATCTTTTGAAATGAATACTTATGTATATATATAATTATTATAGTTTATTACTTTCCTTTTCAAAATATCCAGCAGGAAATCAAACAACTTATGCACATATATGTGCAGATAAACAATATTCTTTATAATACATTGTTAACTTACTCCTTTTTTTTCTCTTTTTTTTATTAAACCTTTATATATAACAAAATATATGTATAAAATAAAATATTTGTATATATAAAAATCAAAACGTTTCAAACATATATTCAAAAACTGGATCATATAAATAACAATGTATTTAGTTAACGCATAGTATAAAATTCATTTATATAACACTCTTATATATATATATATAAATCTTGTATAAGTAAACCTTTATAGCTTCATAACTTATTTACTTTCACATATAACAAGATCTGTACAAAAGAATGCAAATTTTTCTCAAATCCTTTTGAACGTTTATAAGAAAAATTTTAAACAATAAATATACCTTCTTATTTAGGAAAGGAAGTAAGCATGCACTTGTAGGAGAAACGTGAGTGGAGGTTGAGGGTTGTAGGCGGTGGAAAGGGAAGAGGGGCGGAGATAGCTTCAGACGATGGGTATATACGTCGCGCAATTTTTTTTCTTTTTTTTTTAATCTGGCGTAGGCCATGGAAAAATTTGGGAGGAGGAAAAGTAAGCAATGGTGGGGAGTGGATCTCGAAAATGAAGAAGGAGCAGGCAACAATGAAATATATGAAGAGAGAGGTAGTGGAAAGCTACAGAGAAAAATATAATATAAAAGGTAATAATAAATGAAAATCAACGTTCATGCGTTGATTCAACAGAGAAGTTAAAGCAAATAAGAAGAGAATGGATTGATTTAAAGGAAAGGCAATGAATGGTTTAGAAATAAATAAAATGTAAAACGTATACGTTTTAATTTCAAAAAGGAAAGAAATAAATACGGGGATGGCAACAGTCAAAATGCACATTTAGGCTAATAATAGAATATAAAAGTAAGAAACTCAAAAGGATAGGCACAGAGATGTGAAATCAGGGAGACAAGGGAAGCAAGTGATCTTTCAAATTTATAACGTTGGCAATAAATATAGAATAAATGAAAATGAAGAGGGGAAGAAATAAACTATTTATGGGCGATGAATTTATAAAAGGAACCATGATGTGTACAATAATTGAAATGAAAATATACACAAATAAATGAATATGGTACAAATGAAGATGAAGGGGAAAAGAAATAAACTATTTATGGGCGATGAATTTATAAAAGGAACCATGATGTGTACAATAATTAAAATGAAAACTGTTGGAGATGTTTTTCATCCGGTCTCCCCGAACCAGACATGCCGGACCACCCAGAAGTCTCCCACCGAATCAAAGCCTTCCAACCGAACCAACCCATTGCCGGTCCAAGTCTCCTGCCGAACCAACTCGTTGCCGGTCCAACTCATTGCCGGTCCAAACCTCGCCTCCCACCACCGAACCAACTCGTTGCCGGACCAAGCCTCGCCTCCAACCACCGAACCAGAGTCCTATCAGGCCAGATTGTAGTAGCCCAGGCCCACCAGCTGCTATATACCTCCAAGACCCCTACCCCCAGCCTCACTCTATAAATAGAGGGGCAGGGGTACAACAATGGGGACAAGTTTTGAGAGCTCAAGCACGGAGAGAACTTTCAAACAACTTTCTTTTACTTATATCAAAGCTTTGTACTTGTAATCAAAACAAGAGAAGAGAAATAACATATAAAGTGGACGTAGGCATATTCTGGCTGAACCACTATAAATCTTCGTGTCTTTTTACAGTTTTCCCCCTGCTTTTCATATATTTGCATAAATCACCCAAATTACTAAGAACCACATAAGATCTACTAAATCATACAACTTTGAGGTGTTTGTCCATTTTTTGTGCAAACATTTTTGGTGCTTTCACTGAGAGCTAGAAGCTCGAAGCTTCAGCTTCATCTACTTAACAAGTTTTCCTAACAGCATCGTCCGCCACTTGGAAAACATGCCTCCCAAACAGAGAAAAGATGTTAACAAAGGAAAAAACATCGCATCCAGCAGTCTTCCAGATCCAGCTGTCACGAATCAAGTAAATCGTCCACCTCCAGCAACGGTAACAAATGGAGAACAGGCTAACCTAACTGCTCCCGCCGCAGAACAGCCTGCAGCAATTACTAGAGCAGATCTGGACAGAGTTGTGGTTGAAGTAACTAACCGCTTCACGTCCCAGCAGGAAGCCTTGGTGGACCATCTCATGTCACGCTTGAGGGACGCTGAAGAATCCAACCGCAACACTGAATCATGGGGCGAGTCCCAGTCTGGAGGATCTCAGAGACAGCAAAGATCTTCCTTCTTCGAAGGAGCTAACGGCAGAAGTAGCCGTGGTAGGAGCCGAGACCGAGCACAGCCCGAAGTTAGGCCTGAGGAAACGTTTGGTACCGAACCCAACGGGGAAGGTACCGGGCAAAGGTCAACTGTAGCTGAGCCTGTCATGCTGCCTAACAACAGAAACACCGGTGAACGGGGCCGAGCTAGAGTTCAGCCCGAAGTTGGACCCGAGGAAGTGCTTAGATCAGAACCCAACAGGGGGAGATCAAGGCAAGGGCCAACTGTAGCTGACCCAAGCATGCTCCCAGAAGAACAAAGGCAGCCACGGGAAAATATGAGGAATGACAGACGATACCATCCCTACAGGTCGTCTGGACGGAATCAATCCCACAGAACAGAACCAAACTCATTTCTATCCGCTCCAAGTTCTGACGAAAGGATGGCACGCTTATTCAGAGAATGTGTCCAGCGGGAGCAAAGAGATCGAGGGATAGGCGCTAGGGTAACCAGCCCTTTTGCCCGCAATATCGAAATTGCTATCACCCCCCGAGAATGGAAGATGCCAACAATGGAACCCTACAAAGGAACCTCCGATCCCGTTGTACACTTACAGAGGTACACGCAGCATATGCTCATGAGTGGAGCGACAGAGGGAGTACTGTGCAAATGCTTTCCGCTCTTCTTAGCAGATCTTGCTACCTCCTGGTTCTGTCATATACCCCAAGGATCCATCAGCTCATGGGAAATGTTGAAAGAAAAATTTATCAGTTAGTTCCGCATTCATGTGGAGCAACCTAAGGACGCTTATTCCTTATCCAGCGTCAAACAGAAACCCGGAGAAAAGCTGCAGCAATACCTAACCAGATTCAACGCCGCAGCAGCCGCAGTTCAGGATGCCGATGAGAAGCTTATCCTAATGGCCCTCTGCAGTGGGGTGCATCCGGACACTAAATTTGCTAGAAGGTTGACAAAGGAAAAACCAGCTACTTTACCCGATTTCTTCCATGAAGCCGGGAAATACATGAGGCTTGAGGATGCTGCCATTGAGGGGCAGTCAGGACAGCAAAGTAAGACGACCCATGGCAACGCCCCTGCTGTGGCGAGGGACGTTCGAAGAAATGATTCTAGAGACAATGCTGGAGGCAAGAAGGTAGAAAAGCGCCTATATCGGCCAGGACCAAGATTCGACACTTACACCCCTTTGAACGAGACCGTCGAAAATATCTTCCTTGCCACCCAAGGCGAAGTTAGATACAAACGCCCACCATACAAGAAGGAATCAGATAACGCACAGAAGTCTGGAAAATTCTGCCGCTTCCACGAATCTCACGGACATGATACCAACGAATGCCATCATCTCCGAGATCTGATTGAGGAACACATCAGAAGGAAGAAACTGGAGCGTTATGTAAAAAGTCAAGACAGAACTCCAGCTCCTGCCAATGAAAACCCAAGGCTACCCTCACCAGGGACCGACAGAGGAAACCGCAACGCTAGCAGCTCTAGTCAAGAGAAGATAGTGGTCCATACCATCTCAGGAGGTCCGCACATCGCAGACAGAAGTTGGAGAGAGATGGAAAGATATGGGAAGTCGCTTAGAGACAATAGAGACTGTGTCAATACGGTTATAGAAGAGCGCCACCCAAAGCGGAAAGAAAGTGATGACATCACATTCAGTAAACGCGACCTAGAAGGAAGACAGTACCCTCACATGGATCCCATGGTTATCTCCGCCCGACTCGGTCCAGCCGAAGTTTACCGAATCCTGGTAGACACTGGAAGCTCTGTAAATATCCTGTTCAAACACACATTCGACAAAATGAAGCTATCAATGAAGGATGTATCTCCCTGCGATAAACCACTACACGGTTTCACTGGGGATGCGAAGATGCCCCTCGGGCAGCTGGACCTCTTTGTGGAGATTGGAAGCCATCCCCGCTCCGTTGTAAGAAAACAAACGTTTGTGCTGGTAGAAAACCATTCGGCCTACAACGCCTTCTTAGGAAGACCAGCCTTGTCTGACTTCCAGATTGTCCTAGCCCCATGGTGCCTGAAAATGAAATTTCCAACAGACAATGGGGTAGGGGAAGTGGAAGGAGACCAGGATATTGCACGAGACTGCTATGTAACCGAACTTCGTAACAACCACAAGAAAGATAAGGGGAAAGGTGTAGAGATTGCCCTCTGCACAAAAAACCTTGAAGCATAGCAACTAAAGAAAGCCCCTCCTCTTCGATACACCAGCGACCCTTTCAACGAATTGGACCCTAGGGACAAAGAGGAGGAGGCCACCGCCGAGCCTACAGAGGCTATGGAGTTTATAGCTGTAGACAAGCACGACTCAAGTAGGCTACTGAAACTTGGGTCCCAGCTGAAAGCTGAATTGAAGGAACAACTCATTGATTTTCTCCACCACAACTTGGATGTATTCGCTTGGTCACACGCTGACATGACCGGAATCTCCCCCGACATAGCGTGCCACGTATTAAACATTGATCCTACCAAGGCGCCTGTAAAACAAAAAAAGAGAAGTATGGGGGCAGAGCGATCAGCAGCCCTCGATGAAGAAGTAAAGAATCTACTCGCCAATGACTTCATACGAGAAGCTATTTACCCAGAATGGATCGCCAACCCGGTACTAGTAAAGAAGGCTAATGGGAAGTGGCGGACCTGCATTGACTTCTCCAACCTAAACGACGCCTGCCCAAAGGATTGCTTCCCGCTTCCCAGAATCGACCAACTTGTAGACAGCACAGCCGGGCACGAACTCCTGTCTTTTATGGATGCATACTCAGGATATAACCAAATTCCTATGCATGCTCCCGACCAAGACCACACTAGTTTCATCACCGACCGGGGTTTATACTGCTACAAAGTGATGCCCTTCGGACTTAAAAATGCAGGAGCCACCTACCAGCGCCTCGTCAACAAGATGTTTGCAGGGCTAATAGGACGAACAATGGAAGTATATGTAGACGACATGCTGGTAAAATCACGGAAAGCCAAAGATCACGTAAGCCACCTAGGCGAAATGTTCCAGGTACTTCGACAGTATGGAATGAAGTTGAATCCACTAAAGTGCTCCTTCGGAGTGTCATCGGGAAAATTCTTAGGATTCATCGTCCATGCCCGAGGGATAGAAGCAAACCCTGAACAAGTCCGAGCATTAAGGGACATCAAGATACCTTCCACCCGAAAGGAAATGCAAAGCCTAAATGGAAAAGTGGCTGCCCTAAGCCGATTCATCTCCAAAGCAACGGACAAGTGCGTCCCCTTTTTCGAAGCTCTAAAGAAAGATAAAGGAAAGTTCGAATGGACGGACGAATGCTTAACCGCTTTCCTTAACCTAATCGAACACCTCCAGAAACCACCGGTACTCTCGACCCCAAGCGAAGGCGAAGAATTATACCTATACCTTGCTGTGTCATCTCACGCTCTAAGCGCTGCCTTGGTAAGGGAAGACAACCGCACGCAACGACCAGTTTACTTCGTCAGTAAAAGGTTTACTGGGGCAGAAGTCATATATCCTAAGCTTGAAAAGTTAGCATACTGTTTACTAATCACTTCACGAAAACTACGTCACTACTTCCAATCCCATTCCATCAAAGTTCTGACCGATCAGCCACTGAGGCAGGTACTCCATCATCCCGACACTTCCGGGCGACTACTTAAATGGTGTATTGAGCTGAGTCAATATGATATCACCTATCACCCTCGCACCGCCATCAAGGGACAAGCCATGGCTGATTTCATTGCAGAATTCACTACCAACGAGGATAAGGAGCAACTGGAAATAACGGAAGATATCAAGTGGAATCTCTTTGTGGACGGTGCATCTAACGAACAAGGCTCGGGGGCAGGTGTGGTAATAATCACTCCCAGGGGAAATAAACTGCACTATGCTATAAGGTTGGAGTTCGCCGCCACCAACAACGATGCAGAATATGAAGCAGTGATAGCTGGACTAGAAATTGCCATAGAAATCGGAGCCAATTCTTTGTGTCTTCACAGCGATTCTCAACTTATTGTTAATCAAATACTAGGAGAATTCCAAGCTCGAGAGGAACGACTCATAGCATATCTAAAGAAGACCAAGTTGCTTCTCAGCCAATTGGATCAGTACTTAGTCAAACACATCCCTCGGGAAGAGAACCAAGAGGCCGACGAATTGGCAAAGCAGGCGAGTATGAGAGACATCGCCATCTTCGGGGCAGTAACCATCTCAAAGCAAACGGTCCCGAATTTTGAGCAAGTGAATCTGATAGCCGCAGCCGAAGAAGCAACTTGGATGACTCCCATCCGAGACTACCTACAAGGTGGCACACTACCCAACGGGCGTAATGAAGTCAAGAAAATCTTGAGGAAAGCATCCCGCTATACAATACAAGAAGACATCCTCTATCGGCGCGGTTTCTCTAACCCATTATTAAGGTGTGTCGCCGGAAGGGAAGCCAAGGAAATCTTATCCAACATCCATCAGGGGAGCTGTGGAGATCACACCGGGGGGCAAACATTAGCAAAAAAGATACTCCGATACGGATATTTCTGGCCCACCTTAAGCAAGGATGCCTTAGATTTCGTCAAGAAGTGTGACAGATGCCAAAAATTTGCAAAGATCCCTCGGCTACCAACAACCGAGATTACTCAGATGACCAGCCCTTGGCCCTTCGCGATATGGGGAATTGACTTAATCGGCGAGCTACCAATGGGCCGAGGCGGGGCCAAATATGCTATAGTGGCAGTTGATTATTTCACCAAATGGGTGGAAGCGGAACCTCTAAATAAAGTATCTTCAGCAAAAGTTATTAACTTCTTGATCAAAAATGTTCTATGCAGGTACGGAGTCCCACTCAAAATCATATCAGACAATGGACTTCAATTTGACAGCGAGGAATTCGCCAACTGGTGCCAAGAACACAGAATTCATAAAAGCTTCTCATCCGTAGCATATCCCCAGGCAAACGGACAAGTCGAAGCGGTCAACAAAATTCTGAAAACTCTAATAAAAAAGAAGCTCGAAAAGTCAAAGGGCGCTTGGGTGGATGAACTTCCTACGGCACTATGGGCCTATCGCACATCTTTCAGAACATCGACAGGGCACACTCCTTTCTCTTTGGCATACGGATCGGAGGCTATGCTCCCAATTGAAACTATTGTGCCTTCCCATCGTCGGATCCACTATAACCCAGAAGAGAACGAAGAACTCCTTCACATGTCTTTGGATCTAATCGAGGAGAGAAGAAACGATGCAATCCTCAAAACAGCAGCCCACAAGAAAAAAGTGGCAGCACAATACAACTCCAAAGTCAAGCATCGTACCTTGCAAGAAGGGGATCTTGTCCTCAAGCGAATCTTCCCTCGCCCCGGAGCACTAGACCCAATCTGGGATGGACCATATGTAATTCATAAAGATCTCCACAACGGAGCCTATATTTTGTCAACAGTGGACGGAGAGGTGTTCCAGAGGGCATGGAACATCCAACACCTCCGTCGATACTTTTCTAAACTTGTATTGCCCATATGAAGTGAATTAACAAAGAGAATCAGTGGACGTAGGCCTTTTCGTGCCGAACCACTTTAAAAAACCTTGTCTCTTTTTTTTTGTTCCTTTGTATCTTGGCTGCTTGTTAACTTTATCCTTTTCTGTTGAACAAAATCCTGAGTATACAGCATTTCTATTCAAAGCACTCCACGACACAACTTCACCTGGACAAGACCTAACAGGTACTATGCGAATCTATGCCCTCGCCAATGAGACACTTTTGCTCCAGCATCCCTCTGCTGCGGGTTAACTCATTGCTCGCGACGGCCCTTAAAGCCAACTGTAATGAGCCGATTATAAGCCACCGAGAAGGCCGACTATAGCCGAGGCAGCTCATTACGGCGTTAGGCTCGCCGGCAACTGTGAACCGACTATAAGCCCCAACATAAGGTGTGGCCAGCCAGGGGCAGTTCACAGTTGACGATCGGCACCCACGCTAGCCGGCCACAGTAAATCGAATAATACCCACGATTACGGGCCATAATGGCCCGGGTAGTTACTGTGCGCGATCTCGGCTCCGATGTGTCTTAAGTGCGGCTGTGGTAAAAAAGAATTAACTCCCCGCAGAGGCGTAAGATGGGTGACAAATGTCTCCAAGACCCACAGCTAGGGAAAGTGACTACAAAACCCGTTTGCCACGAACTTAAGCACATCGAAGGCCTTCCGTGATTGGAAGTTTTACTATTTCACGTATTTCAATTTTATTTAAAAAGTTTTTTTTTTCCTATCCCCTATAACAATCCCTAAAGTACATGATACAGAGTAGGAGATACTCGCCAATGGGTGTAGGGACTCACAGTGGCAGGACATTCGACTACATTCTATGCTCGGTCCTACGAGATATTCAAGACTGCCATCTACGATTAAAACATGAAAGGCGGTATTTTCTTCTTTTATGTATAAATACATGACTATAATTTGTTCACACCACACGCTAATGTTGCAAGTCATAAAATTATGGTGTAGAGCCAAAGTCTCACATCAAACACAATCTAATTACTAGAATATACATAGCTACAATTCTCATACGATATGTCGAAATAACAACAAATATTCAAGAAACGACAAAATCAGCTTAAGTTAAAAAATTACACGTCGAGAATAATGTTGATTATTACAAGTAGCAAGAATTACAACTTAGAAGTTACTCTACTGTCTTAAGACTAACAGATACAACAATGCCAAGCCTACAAAAAGAATTTTCCAGGTCTAATCAGGGAGCCGGTTGCGTCGAAGTCTTGTCCTTGCTCTTTTGCCCGCCTGTCCGGTCATAAAAAGGATTCATTAGTGATAAGTAACCAAGTTAACGGAAAGACTAGAAAGGAAGACTTACCAGCACCTGCTTCTTGACCATTCTGGTCGTCATCCTCTACCTGCACACCTGCCTCTTCAGCAGCAAGCAGCCGCATACCGTCCTTTACCGCCACTTTCTCCTCCTTGGTGAACTGGGCAGTGACCACATCCATACTAAAGACCGTTCCACCCTCTTTATCTGCATCAGCCTTAGCCTCCTCCAAAGCCCGAAGATAGATCTTGGCCATGACCCTGGGCTAATCATCCATCCAAGAGAGACTGCCCTGCTTCCAAGTTCGGAAATACATGTCCTGGAGCATGTCATCCATCATTCCCTCATTCTCCTCAAACTCCCTCATCCGGGCATCGGAAGCCGACAACCTTTCGACGGCAGCATCTCTCTCCAATCTGTATCTCGAGCAATCAGCCTGAAGGGACCTCCGCATCACCTCCATCTCTTCCCTCAACTTAGCTTGAGCAAGCTCTGCAGCCTCAAGTTTCTCGGACAATTCCTCCACCTGCTCGAGATCCGCTCTCCGAACCTCATCCACCGTGGCAATAGCCATGTCAATCCGCTCTTTGCAAGCAGCTTCCATTTTCCGCAATTCGGCCCGACTGGCCTCTTCCATGGTTTTCCTTAGTCGCCCAGTAGCAGCCTCATGCTGAGAAATCTGGATAGCCTGATCCGCAAGCTGTTTGGCCTGATCCGAAACCACCAATCGAAGTCGGATATTGGCGCTCCCAATCTCCTCTCCGGCCTTAACCAGCCGAGCATGATGCCCCATCAACTTCTTGGTCTCCTCTGCCACCCGATCAATATTAGCTTTGGCCTCGTCTCCCATAGTGACTATACGAGTAGTGAGTAGATCGAGATCTAAGGACTTGGCTTCATCAAGTACTCGTACCATGGGGTTACGGGGGAGAAGGTGTTCGCCAGTGACTTCGTCAAAAGTAATATCATGAGAACTTGGATCCAGATCAGGATGACCCGCAAATGGATTACGGGCCAAGTCGGGACGGTCGATATGAATAACAGAAGGGTTTCCGGACGGGTGCGGAGAAGGTACAAACTCGCTACCCTCCTCAGTAATATCATGAATAGGCTGAGCCGGAGGCTGAGGACCGGGCAAAGTTTCGGATAAAGGATGACTCCTCTTCCTCTGCTGAATACCCTCTTCGATGACCCCAAGAAGAGGACGGTATCCAACTACATCCCCGGAGCGTTGGGTTGAGGGCTTCGGCTTAGCAGAAATTTTGGAAAGTTTATATTGCTCAAGCCTGTGTCGAAGGTCTGAAGCTTTGGGCGTCTTGCCTGCTCCTGATATAAAGAACAAGTGTCACAATCTTACATTACTATACGATTCGAGAAACGCGGTAAATTACAAGTTAAAAAAGGAAAAGAAACACAGCTGTGGTTGTACAAACCCTGGGGAGGAGTGGGATACTGCAATAAGTCCTGGATTTCATTCCAGGACGGGAGCGGGTCATAAAATATTCCTAAGTCCCTATCATTAATGAAGCATGCAGGAGTCAAGAGTTCACCTTGAGTCGTCGGAGCCACCTTGGCTGGAATGGTCAGAGAAGACTCACTTGCACCAGTCCCGGCTCTGTCCGCCTTCCCGGTCTTCTCTACCAAAGCCGGATCCTCATCCAACCCCTCAAAAGCCTGGTGGAACGCATCATCCGTCCACTCCTGAATCTCGCCCGCTAGCCCAGGAAGTAGGGCCCCGACGCCATCGCCACCTTTGTCACCATCTCGACCATCTCCACCCTCTCCTCGTTCCTCCTCTATGTCTTCCTCCTCCCGGGTAAGTGGACAATTGCTGGGGGAAGGACCGTCCGATTTCTTCAGTTTCTTACCTCCGACAGCTGGAGGTTTTGTGAAAGGTTTCCTCTTGCTACCCTCTGCCGTAACACCCCCCTTGGTCTGAGCAGCCGCCCTCTCTTCCGCCGTTTCCCTCAACTTAACTACAGACTGCTGCGGAAGGATTAGGTTATATTCCAGAAGAATCGCATTTCTAATCAAGAAGGCAGATGATCTATATTTCCCAAGAATGGCTTCTATCTCAGCCGCCGTCTGAACCAGGCGGTCAGTCTCCACAACCGGAAAGCCACCTGTCGCTAGCAAAAATGAGAAAGTATGAGAAGAAGCATCGCAATCGGAATAAAAATTATAAGTAAAAGCATCAGCTTACATCCAAAGGTAAAGCGCCGGATGGAGACGGAGTCGTCCCTAACAAAGAACCACTCTTTCTTGAACATGCTGAATTTAGAGTACAGGTCCAAGACCGGCTTGAAGGTCACAGCTGACTCCAAGCTAATATATGGGGACCCCTTCTTATAGCCCCTTAAATTATACAGGTACCGGATCTCCCGGTTGGAGGGAGCGCGACCATACTTCCTCCGAAAAATAACGAAAAGGCTCACCGGTACGGCATAAGAGTTGGGCTGAAGCTGGAATGGGGCCACCTTTAGATACGTGAGGAAGCTGACTACCCAAGCATTGAGAGGCGGGATAGCACCACACATACAATGGTACCTACTATAAGCAAAGTATCCTTCGGGAGGATTGTATGGCATGACTCCTGGGCCCGGCAGCAGCATGAGGGCTCTATCGATCCCAAAGGAACGAGATATAACATCGAGCTGCTCCTCTTTGAGAGAGCTAGGAAAGCAGTCAGGCGGGGAATCCAGCAGCTCCTGGGGACCATATCCATCCACTAATGACCTTGGGGCGGGCCCATGACGCTCCGATCCTGATTGAGCTGGGGGCACGGCCGAGGACTCTCCTTCACCCCCGGATCTCTTCTTGTTTGATCGAGTTTCTACTTTGTGAGACATTATCTACAATACCGGAAAAACACATTGTTAGAACAGAAGATGTAAACAAGTATATGACGTCATTCAGTAAAAACATATTCAGTATCATTTTTCATTCGGAATTCAAGATCCCTGAGTTCATTCGGTCAAGCCAATCAATGGCTCATTCGGCATCCCAGTATGAGAGTTCATTCGGTCAAGCCAATCAATGGCTCATTCGGCATCCCAGTATGGGAGTTCATTCGGTCAAGCCAATCAATGGCTCATTCGGCATCCCAGTATGGGAGTTCATTCGGTCAAGCCAATCAATGGCTCATTCGGCATCTCAATGTGAGAATTCATTCGGTAGCCTAGTCCTAGAAGTTCATTCGGCAGAAAGCAAGCTCACCTGATTCGGCAGTTCGAATAATCGATTCGGCTATCGTAGTTGGTAAGGAAATATGAAGGTTAGAGACCCCTATTTATAAAGCAAGGTTTAATAGCCGAACCAGGTAGTTCGGTCCTCAGGCCGAATACAATGACTCAGCTGGAACAAAGCGCGGCACCTATAAGCACGTACCCCACTTTGGGGGGCAAGTGTTGGAGATGTTTTTCATCCGGTCTCCCCGAACCAGACATGCTGGACCACCCAGAAGTCTCCCACCGAATCAAAGCCTTCCAACCGAACCAACCCATTGCCGGTCCAAGTCTCCTGCCGAACCAACTCGTTGCCGGTCCAACTCATTGCCGGTCCAAACCTCGCCTCCCACCACCGAACCAACTCGTTGCCGGACCAAGCCTCGCCTCCAACCACCGAACCAGAGTCCTATCAGGCCAGATTGTAGCAGCCCAGGCCCACCAGCTGCTATATACCTCCAAGACCCCTACCCCCAGCCTCACTCTATAAATAGAGGGGCAGGGGTACAACAATGGGGACAAGTTTTGAGAGCTCAAGCACGGAGAGAACTTTCAAACAACTTTCTTTTACTTATATCAAAGCTTTGTACTTGTAATCAAAACAAGAGAAGAGAAATAACATATAAAGTGGACGTAGGCATATTCTGGCTGAACCACTTTAAATCTTCGTGTCTTTTTACAGTTTTCCCCCTGCTTTTCATATATTTGCATAAATCACCCAAATTACTAAGAACCACATAAGATCTACTAAATCATACAACTTTGAGGTGTTTGTCCATTTTTTGTGCAAACAAAAACGTACACAAATAAATGATTACCAGTGAAGTTAAAAAGGCAATAATAGTGTAAATGTGAATCATTGCCACATAAACAAATAAAACGTATACAAATCTTTTACCGGTTATGTGATGGCAACGGTCACCCTTAATTGAGCTGAATAATAAAAGCCAATGCTTTGAACGTATGCCATAAATTAAGTAACAGACACTGATTTCTAAATTTATTAGTAGCTAGGAATAGCTACGTTTGAACGTAAATTGGAAAGCAATTAATACTGTGGTCCAGCCTGTACGTTTCAAATTTTGAAAACGAAGAAAATAGAAATGGAACAGGTTGCAAAAGGAAAGCCACACATATAAATGGAATAAAACGTTAACAATGAAACGTGCCACATTCAATGGAAAGAAACTGAAATGATAACGTCAAGCACGGGGATTAAGGACAATAAAGTAGAAAGTATGAGAAACGTAAAAGTGAACAAACGAATGAATGCAAGCTACAGATATATATATATATATAAATGATGTAAAATATTATGTTTCTACCAGAGAGAAGAGAAAATGTTTGAAATGGAATAAATAGGGAAGGAACAAACCCGAAATGAAATAGCAACGGATAGAAAATTAAAGAGCTACATCATGAATACAGGGAGTAATAAAGGTATGGTATTGATTGGATTGTAACTGATGTAAAACTTGAATGGACAGGGAAGAAATAAAATTTATGGTAACAGTCGATTCCCTTGATTTCATGCAAATTTATTTTCAACAATTCTTAACTGATTTGAATTTAATAGAATTACATAATAAATAAACTTTCATATAATTAATTGAAAATTTACCATTTGCTATATTTAATTATATGTAATCCAAATAATTTTTTTTTCAAAATTTTATTATTAATAATTTCTCAAAAATCCAATTCAATACGTTATAAACCAATTAAAAATTGCTAAACATTTATGGGTCGTTACACTCTCCCCCACTCAAAACTTTTCGTCCCCGAAAAGGAACAAAGTAGGAGAATTAAAGCAACCAGAAAGAAAATAGATTGAAAGACAAGATAAACAATAAATTTAAAACTTTACAAATTTTACTTGAAATATTCATTTAAAAACATCATTTGAAATTTAATTTTATTTAATACTTTAATACTTTTCAAAACTCCTTTGAAAACGATTGTTTACATTATTACTTATATTTACAAAGAAGCTATTGAAAATTTTAAACCCAAAATTTATAAAAAAAAACTTTTTTATTTATCTCAAGATACTTCCAACATTATAATAAATTAATAATCATTCACTTTAAATATGTTATAATTAATTAATAACTTCTGAAACACTAAAAATTTTCTATTATACCATGTAGTATATAAATAAACAATATTTTAAAGGATATATTCAAAAGAAGGAAAGAAGATAGATTCGGAAAAGAGAATATAGGTGAATAAATAAAGCAGGGCAGATAAGGTAGATTCAAGAGAATAGTATCGGGCACGAATAATTAATTTAGAACCATAAGAATTTCAATTTCAAATATTAATACAGAATTCCTTTGTTGAAAATACTTTTATAAATAAATACTTTTATAACTCGATGTTTCAACAAGTTTATCCTTGTTCCTGTAGACTCTGGTAGTGCGTTGATCAGGCGCAAAACTAGAATTCTCCAGGTACTTAGTAGACTTGTTTTAACACCTAGTGAAAATACTGGAAAAACTTTTAAAAACAGATATGGAAAGTACAATCCAAACAAAAACAAACAAAACCTTTGTCTAACCATGGTTCGCAGATACACAATGGTTACGCCTGGTTCCCCCAGGAAACAATCCATATCCGTAAGCTTTCTCAGCCCTGCGAGTTACGCCATGATGACTAGTAGAATGCAGGATACACAATGGTTACGCCTGGATCCCCCAGGAAACAATCCGTACCCCCAAGCAAGACTCAGCCAAGCATTTGCGCTACTATTCGCGACCTACACAGATTGCAGGATACACAATGGTTAAGCCTGGATCCCCCAGGAAACAATCCGTACCCCTAGGCAAGACTCAGCCAGGAAGTTGCGCTATGCAGTCACGAGAGAACGATAAGACCATGGGTAACGCCATGGAATTCAAAGGACACTCGAGTATCATATCCGAAAAACCAAAAATCAGAGAGAATAATATCGATAGAATGAATCCAAGATGTGGCCACAAATCGGATATCAAGCAGAAGGCACTTTCCATATCTTTACTTCGAAAATATGTATCATATAGTACCTTTTCAAATCACTTTCAAATATCGTACCTATATAAAATCCATTATATATAAGATTTAATTTTCAAATCAAATACTTTCCAAAATCAATAGTATATCAAATCATACTTATATAGACTTCAATTATATAAGATTTCACTTTCAAATTGAGTACCTTTTCAAATCTATAGTTTTCGAATCAATTTCATACTCATACAAATCAATTTTATATGAGTTCGACAACTCCCAAATCAAGGTTTTAGTAACATAAGGTTCTCAAATTTCAATTTGTTTCAATATCAGTTCAATTTCAAAATCATATACAATTTCACCAAATTATTTCTTCACAAATTAATTATCTTTAGCTTCAAAGTTTCCAAAATAATAGATTTTGAAAATAAATCCAAATTTCCAAATCAATAATTTAAGTCAACCAATTCATTTCCAAAATCAAATGGTTTTCAAAATCATCTTATATTTACCTAAGGTCCATCTTATATAAGGATCAAATTTTTCAAAAATAAGTTTCGCTGTATCAAGAGCCATATGAGATTGAATATCTTTGCTTTTATGGGTTATATATCTTTGTAATTTAAGTTGGAAATTTACTTTTAGTAAGCAAAGATATTCTAACTCGACAGCTTTCAATTTCAGCGTCAAAATATATCAATGATATTAGGATATAAGATGTACATACGTCATCATTTCGCAAAATCACATTTGATCGCTCGCTCGATCACACAAGTTTGCTTTCGAACTAGTATTGTCCATTCGACTTCCCTAATGCGGATTTCGATATGGTTTCTCGACTAGAAGCCATCGGTCTCCTTGCATAGCCATATACTACGATAGAGAATTCAAGAATCAAGCCCAAAATCCATATCAAATATTCGCCATCAAGAATCAAATGAAAAATCCTAATACGAAATGGTGTAATCCACCTCGAACTTGTGTACTCAAACTTGGATCAAATTAATTATGCGAATAAAACAGCATACGTACAACTTATATATTTATTCCAACTTGTTAAATATATAGTTTCATAAAGATGTTACTAAGTTAAAACATTTAAACTAAATTTTATTCAAAATATTTTGAAGACCAAATTCTTCTCAAGACATTTCAAATCTAAATTTCATATTAGAAAATTTAAAATTTCCTTATTCATTTACTTAACCAAACAGTTTCAACTTATTTAAATCATATTACTTCATACTTAAACATTCAAAACAAACTTATATACTTTATCAAAATACTTTTCAAAATTTCTTAGCTTTGAAAAGTTAACCTTGATTTGAAAGTGCTCGAACCTTCAAAATAGTTGAAGAAATCATTTTCAAATTCAAGAGTTGGAAATCAGCAACAAATCAGTAAATCAATTTTAATAGATAGGGTTATATCAAATCCAAAACTCGAAGACTTAACACCGGCTCATTTCAAATCGTTTCAAATACATATACATATATCTTTCGAATATCAATCATACTTCAAAATTTTGAAATAAAAATGGTTTAAAAAAAATCACTCACATAGCAAAGCTACTGAAGTGGCCTATCCCTCACTCTGAAACTCGAAAATCAATGTCGATGATGCGTGCACTCATCACCGAAATTATTTTCCAGCGACACAAGTGAGTTCTGGACTTCTATTTTCTCAAACTTCTTTTGAAATTTCTTCGAAACTCATTGGAACTCATTTGAAGTCATTTGAACCATTTCTTATTCGGAAAATACTTTCAAACCGTATTATTATATATTTACAAGACCTTAAAACCAATTTCAAAATACCGGAGTTCAATTCTCGAATTTCAAATTTAAAGTCCTTTAGTTATAAATCATTTTTATATAAATCAATTTCTTATATAACTTTTCAAAATTACAAATCCTTTCGAAACCTCAAATTCTTATTTTAAAAGGGTATATAATCCTTATCGAAAACATTTCAATTTTATATATAGAATAAAAGCATACTTATCAAAATAATAATTTCGGTTTAGAAAACAATTTCTAGAATACAAAACCCGATTTTCAAAGGATGATTTGAGAATGGATTTCAACAAAGATAGAGATTCAAATTAGAGGGACTCTAATCGATTAGGATTTCTGATTCGAAGATAAGTTCGAACGAAAATGAGATAATTAATTACAAAACAATAGATCGATACAGTTATATAAATCGCGGGCGACCTTAACCGATCAACCGTGATTCCAAAATAAGATCAGTGCCGAATTCTAAGGCAAATTGACATTCGATCGCCAAAGATAGAATTCGACATAGCAAAAGATAGCAGCATTTAAACCGTGGGATATATAAATCTCCGGCGAATCAATGCTAATTGTAAAGAAGTTTCACCCCTTCACAATTCCTTCAAAGATTGGCGGGATCGCCTATTCTTATAGAGATCATTCGAAGTGGAGTTATAGGATACTCCAGAATCAAAAGAATACTAATAGAGAGAGACAAGAATGAATTTTGGAACCGTAGGGAACGTTCCAAAGTTCAAAGGAAATCGAGTCAAAAGGAAGAGATTAAACTCAAACGAAAGTGATTCTGTAAATAAATTTACAATATATGCTAAGTTTTGCCTAGAGCCGAAGCTCTGATACCAACTGTAACGACCCGGTATTTTGGACCATTCAAATCGACAATAAATCCACACATGTCTGACTTGAATAATTCAAAATAACAGATTATAATAAAAATTTGGCAAAACTCAGCATATGCAGTAAATAAATCAATCACATAATCACAGACACAGAGTAATACAATAATACGCAGCGGAATAGATAAAATAGTAGTTCATGAAGCTACTATATAAACCTCAGAGTTAGAAATAAAATACAACAGAATATCTCAAATGCAGTGAAGTCTCCAGTACAACAGATGACTTCTCTGAACAAATCAACTAGAAGAGCTGAAAGCTGAGGCGATAGTTGGATCTCCAAAGGAAGCTCCAAACTCCAAGGGTGAGTCTCAAATGCTGTATCACTCGGTCTGACCCGAGCGTAAAGCAAAACACAAAACACTCGAGTCAGGATTAACATTCTTATGTAAATAAATACAACTCAAGTGAAATATCAATTGAAATACGAGTAACTTAAAGGATGTTGGGATAACCATCCTCTAAGGATCTTCAGAACTATCTACAAGGTGGAAATATACATTTTAACACCGTGGTCATTTCAATTAAATTTATACTTCAAAACCCAAATATCATTTCATTTCAAATATATCCATTTTCCAAAATAGTATATATATATTAAATGATTTAAAAAGTAAAGTATTTAATTTCCTCAAGTCTAGCAAATCGATTCAAATCAACTTCAAATTCCAAATTCAAATTTATTCAACGCTCAATTCATTAATTTAATTCATTTCTAAACAGATCATTTAAATTTTCAATATATTTCAAAGCTTTAATATTCAACATTTTCAAAATTAAATTTAACAGTTTCATATAGCTCTTGATTTAACTTCATTATTATTTAATCAGGGAATATTCACTTAATAAATTCAATATCATTTAACTAGCCTTAAATTACATTTTTACTAAATATTTCCTTAAACTTTAGTTAAACAAAAAAAATATTCATTAGATTACTTATAAATCAAACTCAAGTTATAAATCATATCTTACATCTCAGTTTCAATAAGTTTCAAATCGGTTTAATTAAATAAAATTCTTTATTGAATACAATTTCAACTAAATTCAAATTATCTTTCTAACCTTAACTTATTCAAATTATTACCAAAATCTATTTTGAAATATATTTTAAACACTCAACATATTATATGTATTTAAATCAATCATTCCCATTTATATATAATAATTTAAGGCTCAACATTTATTAAAACCATATATTTCTTTCCAAAACCATAGAATTCATTTTTAAAATATTTATATATATGGACCAACGGTGTCTGTATATATATTTATCATATGGTTAAGTGATACAGATATTTATCATTTCAATCCGAAATTTAAATATATACGGGTAGATATCATTTCGACCCGTAATCCCAATTTCAATTCAAATGAAAATCGCTTGGGTTTATCATTTCAACCCATAACGAAATTCTCCTATTCTAAAGTCCGTTCGGGTATGTATCATTTCAACCCATAGTGAATTCTATACTAACAGGGAACTTGCAGAGTGATAACAGATAATAAAAAATATAACAACAGACATATATCATCAATATAAATAACAGATATTGGTGTCAGATGTCATAGGTGAACATATACAGATAATGGTAATAACAGGCATATAAATACTAGATACTGGTGTCAGATGTCATAGGTGGACATATACAGATAATGGTAATAACAGGCATATAAATACTAGATACTGGTGTCAGATGTCATAGGTGGACATATACAAATAATAGCATATATAACAATTTAAATAACTACAGCGTCATATTTCAATTGTCGTTTCAATTGAAATCAAATTTAATAAATAAAAGAATGTTAATCGTGAGTGATTGCTCACCTTTCGAGGTTAGAGAGATAGACAATGAAGTTGAGTTATGAAATGCAAGCACGACTTCCAAAGCAAAGTTAGATGGTACAATTTCGACGGAAAAGCTGATAGATAGAAATTGATGAGAACGGATCAAATTAGCTTGATAAAATTGAAACGAAGATTATATGATTAATTTATTACTTTCTTTCAAAATGAACGTTAAATCAAAACACGCATTTTAAAAAATGAAATATATATATATATATATATATATATATATATGCACACCCATGAAAACCATATAACTTTAAAACACTTCCATTTCATATTAATGTTAAATAACAAATATATAATTATTAAAAATGTCACATATATAGTATATTCATTTTATGGTTGTCGTTTCCATGTAATAAATATTCATTTTAAACCAATATTAAAATAATATATATGTATAGTTAAAAAAATCAATGTTCTAACATAAAACACATATATTAAAGATCAACACACATATATATAATATCTTTTGAAATGAATACTTATGTATATATATAATTATTATAGTTTATTACTTTCCTTTTCAAAATATCCAGCAGGAAATCAAACAACTTATGCACATATATGTGCAGATAAACAATATTCTTTATAATACATTGTTAACTTACTCCTTTTTTCTCTTTTTTTTTATTAAACCTTTATATATAACAAAATATATGTATAAAATAAAATATTTGTATATATAAAAATCAAAACGTTTCAAACATATATTCAAAAACTGGATCATATAAATAACAATGTATTTAGTTAACGCATAGTATAAAATTCATTTATATAACACTCTTATATATATATATATATATATATAAATCTTGTATAAGTAAACCTTTATAGCTTCATAACTTATTTACTTTCACATATAACAAGATCTGTACAAAAGAATGCAAATTTTTCTCAAATCCTTTTGAACGTTTATAAGAAAAATTTTAAACAATAAATATACCTTCTTATTTAGGAAAGGAAGTAAGCATGCACTTGTAGGAGAAACGTGAGTGGAGGTTGAGGGTTGTAGGCGGTGGAAAGGGAAGAGGGGCGGAGATAGCTTCAGACGATGGGTATATACGTCGCGCAATTTTTTTTTCTTTTTTTTTTAATCTGGCGTAGGCCATGGAAAAATTTGGGAGGAGGAAAAGTAAGCAATGGTGGGGAGTGGATCTCGAAAATGAAGAAGGAGCAGGCAACAATGAAATATTTGAAGAGAGAGGTAGTGGAAAGCTACAGAGAAAAATATAATATAAAAGGTAATAATAAATGAAAATCAACGTTCATGCGTTGATTCAGCAGAGAAGTTAAAGCAAATAAGAAGAGAATGGATTGATTTAAAGGAAAGGCAATGAATGGTTTAGAAATAAATAAAATGTAAAACGTATACGTTTTAATTTCAAAAAGGAAAGAAATAAATACGGGGATGGCAACAGTCAAAATGCACATTTAGGCTAATAATAGAATATAAAAGCAAGAAACTCAAAAGGATAGGCACAGAGATGTGAAATCAGGGAGACAAGGGAAGCAAGTGATCTTTCAAATTTATAACGTTGGCAATAAATATAGAATAAATGAAAATGAAGAGGGGAAGAAATAAACTATTTATGGGCGGTGAATTTATAAAAGGAACCATGATGTGTACAATAATTGAAATGAAAATATACACAAATAAATGAATATGGTACAAATGAAGATGAAGGGAAAAAGAAATAAACTATTTATGGGCGATGAATTTATAAAAGGAACCATGATGTGTACAATAATTGAAATGAAAACGTACACAAATAAATGATTACCAGTGAAGTTAAAAAGGCAATAATAGTGTAAATGTGAATCATTGCCACATAAACAAATAAAACGTATACAAATCTTTTACCGGTTATGTGATGGCAACGGTCACCCTTAATTGAGCTGAATAATAAAAGCCAATGCTTTGAACGTATGCCATAAATTAAGTAACAGACACTGATTTCTAAATTTATTAGTAGCTAGGAATAGCTACGTTTGAACGTGAATTGGAAAGCAATTAATACTGTGGTCCAGCCTGTACGTTTCAAATTTTGAAAACGAAGAAAATAGAAATGGAACAGGTTGCAAAAGGAAAGCCACACATATAAATGGAATAAAACGTTAACAATGAAACGTGCCACATTCAATGGAAAGAAACTGAAATGATAACGTCAAGCACGGGGATTAAGGACAATAAAGTAGAAAGTATGAGAAACGTAAAAGTGAACAAACGAATGAATGCAAGCTACAGATATATATATATATATATATAAATGATGTAAAATATTATGTTTCTACCAGAGAGAAGAGAAAATGTTTGAAATGGAATAAATAGGGAAGGAACAAACCCGAAATGAAATAGCAACGGATAGAAAATTAAAGAGCTACATCATGAATACAGGGAGTAATAAAGGTATGGTATTGATTGGATTGTAACTGATGTAAAACTTGAATGGACAGGGAAGAAATAAAATTTATGGTAACAGTCGATTCCCTTGATTTCATGCAAATTTATTTTCAACAATTCTTAACTGATTTGAATTTAATAGAATTACATAATAAATAAACTTTCATATAATTAATTGAAAATTTACCATTTTCTATATTTAATTATATGTAATCCAAATAATTTTTTTTCAAAATTTTATTATTAATAATTTCTCAAAAATCCAATTCAATACGTTATAAACCAATTAAAAATTGCTAAACTTTTATGGGTCGTTACAACCTTACTAGTGGGGATGAGCTGCAAGTTCTTCAATGCCAAAATGTCCAACAGGAAATACAAAAATGACATAAGAAAACTGCTAGATGATAATTAGGTTACAATTAATGATGTTGCTCAAATAAAGAGGAATGCCATCAATTACTTTACTGATCTGTATAATACTGATTCATATAAGAGGAATTTTCCAAAATTTTCTATAAAAATTTTACTTGATGAAAATAGTGAAGAAATTCTTCTTGCTTCCATCTGTTTGGAGGAAATCAAAAGTGTAATCTTTAATGCCAACATTGATAAAATTCCAGGACAAGATGGATTTGGGGCAAATTTTTATAAAACACATTGGGAAGGTATTAAACAACATCTATTTGATGTAGTAAATGAATTTTCATGACTGGAAAGCTTTTGAAATGTTTAAATCACACATTTTTTACTTTTATTTCAAAAGTTAAAATTCCTAATAGTTAGGGGATTATAGACCCATAGCGTGTTGCACTTTTATCTATAAATCATAGCTACTATTTTGAGTAATAGAATAATTTTTTTAAAGTATTTGATTTCTGAAAATCAAAGTGCTTTTAACCGGATAGATATATTGTGGAAAACACCTTATTAGCTCATGAAAATTTCAATAAGGGTTGCAAACATAAAGCGTGCATTAAAATTGATCTACATAAAGCATTTGATATAATCATATGATGTTACAATTGGGTTTTCATGAAAAATTCTATAATTTAGTAAAAGAATGCATCAATACAGCTACATATTTAATCCTTATAAATGGATCCCCTTGTGGTTTTATTTATAGTAATAGGGGAATAAGACAAGGAGATCCATTATCACCCTATCTATTTTCTATTATTACGGAATATTTCTTATTACAAATGGAATTCGAGCAAATGAATGGAAATTTAAAACCAACAAATAAAATTAATCCTAGTATATCCCTTTTTTGTATGCTGATGATCCATAATTATTTATGAATGCTGACATATATGGTGCAAATTCTGTAGCAAAAAATTTTAAAAAGTTAAACAATTTTGCAAGGTTGCAAATAAATGAAAGCAAAAGCAAAGCTTATTTCAGCAAAAACTATACAGGAAAAGAGGAAATTCTTCATATTTTAAAGTTTCAGGATGGTGAACTACCTGTCAAATATCTGGGACTTACTCTTAGTATGAACCAAATTACAGATAGAGATTGTGCCAGATTATTTGACATTATACAAGGTAAATTAGAGGGTTGGTCAAGTAAGCTATTGCCAATTGCTGGTAGACTTGAGCTTGCACATACTGTCATCACAACTATCATCATGTATTGGATACAAACTCATGGCATACCATCAAAAGCATTGCAAAAATAGAAAGAGCATGTGCAATTTTTATTTGTAGGGGCAAATTTCATAAAATTTCGTGGGAGATAGTCTATAAAACAAAAAAGATAGGGGGTCTATGCCTAAGAAATTTGAAAGACATAATTGAAGCATGTAATCTCAAGTTGGTCTGGAAATTCATTGAAGGAAATTCTCTATGGGTAAAGTGGATGAAAGAGAAATATCTTCTAGACTATGCCAATAAAAAATCACTACTCACATACTCGGAAAAATATTATAAAGTGCAGAGAAATAGGCATCAAGTTAATTGAAAGAAAATCCAAAGATGGAAAGGATACTAGCCTTTGGTTTGACCCATGGATAAATGGCAAATCTTTGGTCAATTTACTAGGCTGTTATAATATACTACAATTTGGAGGAACAAATGCAAAAGTGGAAAGTATAATACAAAATTACAAATGAAATACAAATCTACAACCAGCTGCCTCTATATTCAAATCGGCCATAGAAAGCATTGAAATAGATTCAAGCTTGAACAGAGACATTTGGTGTTGGAAATTATCGGCTAATGGAAAAGTCACATTCAAAAATATATGAAATACATCAAAAGTGCAGAAATTACAGTAGATTGGTATAAAATAATTTGGAAAGGCAAAACCACCCAAAAATTGCATATTTGCTTATTTTGCCTTGTTAAATAGACTGCCTACGAGAGACTGATGCAACAAATGGAGTAAAAATGGTAAAATTAAATGCCTTCTTTGCAAAACAAAATCAGAAACAATAGAGCATTTATACTTTGATTGCATATACTCAAGACATATATGATATATTACAAAAGGAAAGCTTAATCTCAATCAATTTTTCTCAGAACACAACATAAAAACAAGTATTCAACACATTCAACAAAGATTCAAAATCAAATCAAAAGAGTATGACAAAATCCGCATTCTGTCAAGAATAGTTATTTATCACATCCGAAAAGACAGAAATGCAAGACTGCATACAAAAAGAAAACAGAAAGCATCCAGTTATGGAAGATCATAGAAACATACTATCAATTACTAAATCACAAGGCTAAGAAATTTTTTACTGAATCACAAAGTCAAATCTCAACCATTCACAATCTAGATAACTACAAGGAAAGAGTGAAGGCATAGTTACAAAGTGGGAAAGTCAATTTTGACATTTCCCAAGGCAAATCATTTCAACATAGTGTTAGGCAAGGTCAAAAGGGTTAGGAAGTTGGTATGGAGCCAATCTTGATGGCACCTTGCTAGAGGCGGCCATTCCAATACCAAAATCAGAAGAAACTTCTACAAGAGAAGTCAACAAGCAATTAATAATTTTAACTCAACTTATAAATTAAAAGAAAATTTAATTATAATTTTACTTTACGTGATTTTGGCAAGAGCTACTGCGCACCTAACTTCGTGCCTGGGGAGCCGCAATTTATACAACAAAACACAAATTTGCAACTTGAAATTAATAATCAGATATTAAGCAAAAGCTACTGTAGAAGGAAGCTTAACAACCAAGTCTATCACTTATCTGTATGGAATATGGGAGAAATGTAACGACCCAGAATTTCAGTCGTTCGATTTTGGAATATTTAATAGATTTTAAATATTCGCAAGTTAATTTTATAAGTTGAATAACTTATATTTCGAATATAGTGATTTATTTGATAATTAAGTTGTTAAATTTAATATTTGAAATTGTTTAAATAATTGAATCTTGAATTTAATATGAACAAAAATGATTTATAAAGCTGATTTAAATTTTATTTGAATTAGAATGAAGTTAGTAAACTTTTAAATTTGATTTAAAAGTGATTTAATAGAAATTGGAATTTATTGATTTAATTAACGTGTAAAAATAGTCATTTTTGACACTGTCTCGGATTTTGATGAAACTAGTTTCATTGGATCCGTAATAGTGAATTATAGTATGCTGTTGAATTTCATGACGATTGGACTTATCGTTTGATCGTGCGAGTTCGAAACGCGTAGAAATTAATTAAAGGAATTTATTTAAAATAATTCGATTTTGAAAACCTACCTTTTGTATATGATGGAATTAGCTCCCGATACATATTCCATTGTGTTCGAAATAGGGTTATAACATACAGAACGCAAGGCGGCACGCTTTGTTTGGAGTTCGGAATTTTCAAAGGTGAATAGTGCCAAGCGAAATCTTCTATAAATAGCCGTCTACTCCCTTCATTGTTAACCTAACCCTAGAAATAAATTTCTAGCCGCCATTTATTTATTTCCATCCGATGATCGATGTTGATTGGAGCCGCTAGAGGCAAAATTAGCCAACGACTTCAACTAGGCAAACGTAGAGGGCGACGATACGAAGCTAGTGTACGGGTGGATCGAGGAATCGTCGATCGAGGCGGCATAAAATCGCTTCCGTTTGCATCAGCCAAATGGCTTCATCGTCGTCGTTTTGCACGCGTGGGCACAGCGCTGGGTGGTCGTGGGGGACTGGAGGTTGGCACGCGGCTACGAGGCAAGGTGGCAGGTCGGAGGAAAATCGGCGGCGTCGTTTCTGGTGGGTCGCGCGCGGTTGTTCGAGCAGGTTAAAAAAAACAAAAGAGGAAGTTCACTTGCGTGCAGGCCTGTGTAGGAAGGAGGGAAACGAACGAAAATTTCCGAGGAAGGTTTAAGTTTAATTAAATTTGTTTAAGTCAATTTTATAATTAATTATCAAATTCTATTTAACTTACAACTTGTTTGTACGAGGTCCGTTTAAAGCGCAACAAGTTGTGTTGCGTTCGTATTAGCGAGCACTATGCTATGGAGTTGGTTGGTCGAATTCAGAGCTAGTTGGAATTTTGGGTTAAATTGAACGCCCCATCAATTTTAATTCAATCCGGAGCGCTTCGACGATTTCTGGCATTTTTGTGAGTTAACTCACCTCTCAGGCCTACTTATATTTTTATATAAGTGGGAATAAATTTATATATGCTGATTGATGCTTGTTTGGATGATATATTATATTTATTAGTTGGTTTGGACATATTCTCACCTATTGGAGCAGATGAGACCCTATTACATTCCCGTGTAAGAGCAGATTACCCTTTGTATACGAAGCCCGCCTCAATGCGGTTGATTTTATTTTATAATCATATGTTGTATTTGATGTAGGGGGACAGGTTGGAGGGATTCAATAAGGTTCCTCACCACTATTGATTTTATTTTCATAGATGTCATGATGATATTTTTGATGTGATTTGACTTATTTAGTGCTATGGTAGCACTGGGCCTTATTTTTGGATATTTTGAAATATTAAAATTATGATTTTGATTTGAAAAGGATTTGGAAATGTATATATGTTTTTATGATTTTTAAATTAACAAATGGAATGAATTTGTATTTAAATAAATACATAGTATGATTTTTGATGTTATAAAAATATGGTTTTGGAGAAATACTTTTACATGGAGATTTTTGAATATTTTACAAAGGATTTTTAAAAGCGAGATTTTATAAATAAAGAAATAGATTTAAAATCGGAGTTTGTTAATATTTTATAAATGGATTTGAAGTTTGTTTGGTAAATAGATTCATGAATTTTTATAAATAAATATATTTTATAAAGAAATATGTTATAAATGAATTTTTATAAATAAATTAGATTTATAAAGAAATGGATTTATAAATAGGATTTTGTTAAATAAAGGAATCTTTATAAATAGAAGTTTTATAAAAGAGAAAGGAGTTTTGTAAAAATGGTTTTATAAATTTGGAAGTGACTTATGTTGAGATTTATATATGGATTTTTATTCAAAGGAATTTTGAAAGAAATATTTTGATGTTTTAAAAGTAATTTATCTTTTAAAGGTAATGTTTTGGGAAGTGATAAATTTTAAATGGAACTAAATGGTTTTGAAACGTTTTAAAATGAGATGTGCATCGAAAACATAGATTTCAACATTTATTGTTGCAATAGATGTTTTTGAGGAAGTAAGGAAGGCATGGAATATAACACCATTGTTATAGTAAATGATTTCCGAAATGAAATGTTTTATATAGTATATGGGATTTATCTATATATTTATTTACTGAATCCCTTTACTAATGTTTTGGGTTGTCATAATGATGTTTTACGCAACATTCGTTTTGACCCAGTAAATAATGTTTTGACCTTCCATCGTGAAATACATGAATCAGTTCTTATGGTCGTACTAAAGGCTTGGTGGTGTAGGAGCATTGCTTCCTATACTTAACACCCGTCTGGAGGCGTACGAACTCTGAAGTTGTACGGTTATAGAAATCTATTTGGCGTGTCTCCAAATGGTAGTGTTATTGAATATACTTATATCGTTGATATAAGTATATTGAAATATTTTCTAAGTGTGCATGACTAATAAGTTCTTACATCAAGTCAAGGCACCAAAAATGGCCAATTTTGATAGTCAGTTATTTAACTATCAAAGCAACAAATAATATCTAGCACATTAGTAGTCACTAGGCCCATTTAATTAATTTTTATTAATTAAATCAATATCCAAATATTTACTTCAAATTTGTCTTTAAATGATATATCCTCAAAACCATTTCAATCCTTTAATGTTGGAAAACATTTCCATATAATTATATCAAAGGTATAAGTATACTTAATAACACTATCATTTTGGAGACACGCTAAATAGATTTCTATAACCGTACAACTCCAGAGTTCGTAAGCCTCCGAATGGGTGTTAAGTATAAGAAGTAATGTTTCCTATACCACCAAGCCTTTATTACGGTCATAAGAATCAATTCGTGCATTTCACAATGGAAGGTCAAAACACAATTTATTTGGTCAAAACGAATGTTGCGTAAAACATTGTTATGACAACCCAAATGCACTAGTATAGGGATTTGATTTTTTTTTGAAAATGGGTTAATATTATAGCAACTGGGCTATGCGGCCGAAAGCAAAACAAAATGACCGTTCATATCCTCAATTGAAAACAAAAAAGAGATAGCTTTTAACACAACCAGCACTATCCACTACTTTACACTGCAAAATACCTAAAACATTCCTTGGGGCTAAATTATGGCGGCTTCCAATTCACTAATTGAACTAGTTCGTTCAATTCCGTAAACTTCAACGTTTCCAGTAGTAGTCCTTCTCGTGCCGTTACAGTGGTAAGCTGCTTCTTTGGTATCCTTCCAATTAGCAAGCTAATATCCCGATTAATCTGTCTCGTGAGAACTAATACTTCATGGTGTTTGTTGTTGAAAGCCCGATTGTTCCTCTCCCTCCAGATGTGCCACAGGGTGGTTGTGAGACCAATTTTTCCCATCTCCTGCATCAGCTTCGTGAGGCTGCTCCTACCGTTCAGGTAAGCTACTTCATCTTTGAGATTCCGAGCATTGTTAGTCTGTAGACATCTAAGTTTTTGTATACACCACACTCGTTTGCTGTAAGCACACTCAAAAAATAGGTGATCATGTGTTTCCTCAGCAGAATTGCAAAGATTACATAGTGTATCATCCAGGATGCCCCAATTATGAAGTATGTCCTTAGTTGGTAATCATTTGAGTAGGGCCTTATATAAAGTGTGTGCCATTTTTGGATTATTTGACCTGCTCCAGACCACTTTTGTCCAGTTAGCCAAAGGGAATTTGACTCTTGAATCCTCCCACGCATCTCTGAAATTAAACTGTCCATTTGAACTGCTTTTTCATATCCATAGGTCCTCCATTCTATCAGCTTTAATGTCTTTGCACTGAATTTCCTCTTTGTAGTTTGAACTGAGCATATTCCTGTCATAGTGCCATTCACCATTCTCCACAATTTCAGCCACCTTGCAGGTAGGAGTTCCATAGGCTGAAAAGGAGTCCCAGCTAGTCTTTCGATAAAGCTGTAAGATTGCAACCAAGAGTCTTTCCATAAGTCTGTGTTATTCCCATTAGAAATTTCTCTATCTATATAAGTTTGCAGTTCATTCCTGGTTTTTAGGATATTTTTCCATGTAACAGAGGCATTATTATCAATTTTTAAGGTCCAGAAATTATCTTTAAGGTACCTCGATCTCATCCAACTAGCCCATAGATTTTTAGATGTCAGAACATTCCATGCTAGCTTCAACCCATAGACTTTCTTCAGCGCATATAAGTTTTTCAGCCCAACTCCTCCTTCCTCTTTCTTTTTACAAAGATCCGAGTAGCTAACTTTGTGCATTCTCCCCTTCCAAATAAAATCTGCACATACTGAATTTATTTTAGCAATAGAGCAGCCAGGGATTTGAAAGGATTGCAACCAGAACCTGACTTTAGATGTGATAACAGTATGAACCAGTTCAACTCTGCTCGCAAAAGATAGCAATTTGAATCTCCACCCTTATAATTTGTCTCTAATGTCATTAGCAAGCTTACCACATTCTGAATCTATGATTGTGTTATTAGAAAGTGGTACCCCTAAATATTTGACTGGAAGATGACCCTCTGAGACCCCCAATATCTCTAGCATTGCCTGCTTATGGGAGCAGAATTTATTAAAGTAGCATTTGGTTTTTAGTTCATTAATTTTAAGCCCAACCAGTAGCTCCAAGTCAGTGAAAATGGACTTGATCTTATCAATGGCCTTTGTATTGCCTTTTATCACCACTAATAAGTCATCAGCATATACTAAATGGGTTACATTGGGGAGAATATTATATATAGGTTGAACGAACTTGTGAAAGCATGCCAACTCCATCTGAAGGGTAAACCATTCCATAGCAACAACGAATAGATATGGGGAGAGAGGGTCACCTTATCTAATCCCACGATTGCTCTGGATATATCCTTTGGGTACTCCATTTATCATGATAGAGAAGGTAAGGGTGTCTGGAGAGTACTTAATCAGTTTAAGTAACTTCAATGGAACCCCCATAGAATCAAGCATGTGAATGATGAATCCTCTGTTAACCTTATCATATGCTTTTTATAAGTCAACTTTAATACACATTTTATCAGCCACGTGCTTGTTAAAATCTCGAATTAATTCATGTGCCATCAGAGAGTTTTCAGAAATAACTCTACCTTTTATAAAAGCACTTTGACATTGCAAAACTAGATCAGGAAGAACTCTATTCGGTCTCATGCATATAATTTTGCTAAGAATCTTATACGTGACATTGCAGCAGGCAATAGGTCTGTAGTCTTCATTTCTCTCTGGTTTCTTAGTTTTTGGGATAAGGGATATGAAAGTGTGATTGATTTCTTGTACAAATTCTCCAGTCTCCAAATCTTCATTGTAAGCTTTTAGCATGTAATCTTTTAGGTGTACCCAATTCATTTTGAAGAAGGCTGCCCCCATTCCATCGGGGCCGGGGAGGAGTCACAGTGAATCGAGAAGACAGCTTTCTTCAATTCCCCTTCGAAAATCCGAGTTGTCAGCACCAGCAAGGGAGATCCTTTTCCTGCATTTGATGTGAGGTAACTGATTGAAATTGTCCCCATTATACAGGCTGTTGAAGTAAGTGATAGCTTGCCCTTCAATGTCATTGATATGTCTAGAGGCATTGCTCTGTTCATTTAAGCAATTATTAAGATTATTGTGATGTTGTCTTCGTGACATTTTAGTATAAATTTTTTATTGCATTCATCTCCATGTTGAAGCCACTTCTCTTTAGCTTTCTGCTTCAACTTCACCGCCTATTTTTTAAGCTCTACTTTGAGTTGTTTTTGAAGTGCATAGAAGTCACCATTTAGGCCCTCATGTAGGGGATCATTATCCAGTTGATTTTGAATGTTTTCTAACTGTTGTTGGATTGCTGTGATGGTGTCAGTGGTCTTTGGTCTGCACTTATTCCAGTCTTTAAGTCTATTTTTCATGATTTTTATGAGCATAACCAGTCGGTACATGTGATTGCTTGGAGGAATTCTCACTATATTAAAGTTCAGTACTTCATCGAAGCCTTCAATCAGAGGCCAATGATTTGCATATCGGAAAGGTTTTCCTTTATGTAGATCATCATCAACATTGAATTGTATCAAGAGGGGACAGTGATCACTTGTAGACAAGGTAGAACAATAAAATTTAAATTTGGGATTTTTTTGAACAATTCGACATTGACAAGCACTCTATCTAGTCATGATGTAATTTTCTTAGCCTCACCACTTTTCCATGTAAATTTCAGGTCTGAGTGGTGTGCTTCAACGAGTCCATTGGCCAGTACACAATTGTTGAATTCAGCAACCTGGGCTAATTTCAGCGTAAGTCCTCCCTTCTTTTCACTAGTGCTTAGGACAGCATTAGAATTAACAGTTATTTGTCTCAAAAGATCGGTTCTTTCAGAGGCTAGGTTCCTCGCATATACAAAGTGGTGACAATCTCCAATCCCCAATATTATGAAACTTAATAGTTATTTGCTGATCATCCATATTCATGATATTACCATTCCAGTAGTCACTTTCCCAACCAACAAGAATTCTGCCCTTAGCTTGTGAAGTCGAATTATGAGTAAACGACCAATGATTCCCCATTTGATGTTCAAACATCTCTATATTACTACTATTAATTTTTTTTTCTAAAAGAGCTAAGATAGAAGGCCTGAATTTGGCCTTGATGTTATGGAGGTCTAATTGCCATATGTCATTATTTAGACCTCGCACATTCCAACATAATATGGTCATTATGATTTTTTGGTGGTTTTGCTCCGTGTAACTGGAGCAGAACTTGCCACAACTAAATTACCAGTCCTCTTCTTATCACCAGTGGTGAACTGCTTCTCATATTCAACATTACATTCAGTGTATTTGCTAATGTCTTCTGACACATCTTCATCCTCCTCATTCTCAGATGAATCCAACTCAATGTCCAGCTTGTGGATATTAGACAGGGAACCTGGCATCTCCTCCTCCTTCTCAATTTGACCTTCAGTTAGTGGATCCAGGGCAGGTGGAGCCACAACAGCAGCAAGTGGGTCAGGTTGGGGCTGAGAACTACCTTCAGAGTGATCCCCTGGGGAAGGTGTCTTCATTGACTAAACATGAAATAGATGAACTGCTTGCTCTAATCCGCAGCCCAACTCCATAGGATTATGGTGTGGAAGTGAATATTTTGGTGGTGGGGGGTTAACTGGGGAGGTGTTGTGTATATTATTTTTTGTTCTCCTCATCATTTTTTGAACTACTAGTCACAGGTGATTCAGTTGTAGTTTCTGTTGGGTTTTTTGGTTTTTCTACCCATAATTGCTTTGTCTTATCTAACATGATATGCTGGCATTGCTGATTTATGTGACCGAAGCACATACACTCTCCGCACCTAGCTGGTACGAACTCATATTCCACCTCTTGCCTGTATTCATTACCATGTTTATCTATAGCTTTCACCATTTTTGGCAATTCAGATTTGGCAGAGATCTCCACCAAAACCCTAGCATATTTAATGCATTTGACCTTCCTAGTGTTTTCATCTATATCTATAGGCTTGCCTATCAGACTTGCTAGTTTGCTAATACATCTTATATTCCATAATGCGAGATCCAAGTTGTTAAATTTGATCCATATAGGATAAGTTGTTAACATAGCACGTTCGAAATTGAAATCCGCCTCCCATTTACGCATAAAAATTAGCTTGCTGTCCATGAACCATGGACCACCCTTAATGATTCGATTATATTCCTCTTCCAGTTCAAACTTAATTAGGTAAAATCCATTATCACGAGGGAAGACATCCCAGGAACCTTTGGGGCTCCATGTTCTTTTGATATAGGAATTAAAGTGTACATAGTAAGGGAATTTACCTGCCATGTAAGCGTAGATTGAATTTTGCCATAGTCGTTTGGATTCAGCATAATCCTCCTCATCAATCAACTGGTAAAGTTATTTTCCATTCGATTGAGGTTCAAAATAATCTGTGTTTCCTTTGAATTCGATTTTACTACCTGCAACCTCTATCCACGATTTAGCCTTAGCAGATGGAGCACGTTGATTTGGGTTTTGTTTAATCACGTCTACGAATAATTTCTTCGCCTTTCCTTTATTATTAACCTCCTTCCATCCCCCTCCTCCTTCATCGTCTTCTTTTCCGGTGCTTAGGGTTTCAGGAAAGCTTGTTACAGTCGCCATTTTTTCAGAAAGTAAAAAATACTTTACAAATTATTATTATATATATGGATTTGTAATTATATATATATATATATATATATATATATATAAATCCCATATACTATATAAAACATTTCCTTTTGGAAATCATTTACTATAACAACGGTGTTATACTCCATGCCATCCTTACTTTCTCGAAAACGTCTATTACAAAAATAAATGTTGAAATCGATGTTTTCAATATACTTAACACATTCTAAATCATTTTTCGAAACATTTTAAACTCCATTTGAAATTAATACTTCCAAAACTTTACTTTTAAAGATTATCACTTTAAAACCATTAAGTTCATCAAAAATATTACTTTAAAAACATTCCTTTAAAAGATTATTTAACTCTTAAAAACTTGAATATATTTCCTTTATATAAGAATCCATATTTAAATCTCAATATAAATCATTTCCATATTTATAAAACTCTGTACATATATCTCCTTTCTATTTTATAAAATCTCTTTATTTATAAAATTCTACTTATAAATTATTCTTTTATAAAAACTCGTTTTACTATCAGAATCTACCTATAAATCTATTTCTTTATAAATCTAATTTATTTATAAAATCCATTTATAAATCCATTTACCAAATAAATTTCAAATACATTTACAAAATATTTACAAATTCCGATTATAAACCTATTTCTTTATTTAAAAATACCACTTTTATAAATCCTTTTAGTACACTTATTCAAAAATCTCTATTTAAAAGTATTTCACAAAACCATACATTTTATTTGTTTAAAAATAAATGTATTCCTTTTAATACTTTAAAAATTATTAAAACAAATATACTTCTAAAATCACTTTGAAAATTATTTCGATTCAAAATCACTATTTTATAGTATTTCAAAATACTAAAAATATGGCCCAGCGCAACTATATCACTAAATAAGCAAAAACATATCCATGTCATCAAATATGGCATCCAACACATCATATATCAAAATATATGAAAAGTAAAATCAACTGTTTGTGCCAAAATTGGTCACAAACACCCGGTTGCCGGTTGTCGCTGAAAGCACCTATTCACAATCGCAGATCACAGATAGCTGGTTTATAGAGAATGAAATACGATGAACACTCAGAAAACACACAGATTTATAGTGGTTCGACGTTCTTGCCTACGTTCACTTTAAAGAATTTGACTTTACCGATTTTTGTGCTTGCTTATTACAACAGGTTACAACAGTAGAATTCGAATGCAATGGTGATTTCGACAGAGTCTGGATGTAGAACAGCCAATAGTCCCTTTTCTATAGGTCCTGGGCTGCTATTTATAGGCGTAGGCTGCAAATTCCTCGCTCAGATCTCGGGAGACCTCCTTTTGCACGTGAGTGGGCCCACGCGATCAATCCCATGCGATTCGAATCGATCAATGATCGATACGAACGAGATTCGTATCGATCAAAATTTTTGCCCAATCAAGTCGACATCGATCAAGAATATTCTTGTGGCTGTGGGTAAGCTCCTATGAAAATTTGGTAGCATTTGGAGTTGTGGATTTGGAGTTATGTTCGATGCAACTCTCGATTTATCGAATGCTGCTGAGTTCACATCGATCCTTCTTCGCATCGCTCTATTCATATCGCTCCGAGCACGTGCCTGCTAATTGTCGTGGCGCTAAATTTCTAGACCGATCCACTTTTCGTGCCGAGTTGACTGCTTCCTCCTTCGTATCGATTGAGTGCTATGTTCTTCGTATCGATCCCTCGCTCTTCATGTTACCTTGTTCGTATCGATCCCTGAGTACCCCGAAAGCACACGCCTTCATATCCATCAAACCTGCCTTTTGTATCGATGCTTTGTAACACATTCTTCGTATCGATGATTTTAGTGGTGTTTCGTATCGATCGTTGGTTGATCGATACGAATTGAGTTGGCTACCGATACGAAATACATATGGATATCGATATAAAGCGTTGCTTACCTGATGGATAAGAAGGAGAATGAGCGTAAGTGGATCAATACGAACAAGATGGGGGATGATGGATGCGAAATGGGATACGCTTGGATGGATACATACAAGACTTCTTCCCATGGATACGAGCCACCACTTACCTTAATTTGCATCGATCATATCTTGAGCATACGAACTCGGATTGACTTGAAATTTGGAACACTAGCTTTTATAGTTTTGCTTGTTTTGACTTGTCAATTATAGCTCGATCCGGACTCATACAAAATTCATCGATATCCATAGCGAAACAGTGTGTAACCGATCCTTGGGACGAACTGTTCTTGATTTCCAGTCAACTTTTTTGTGTCACGGTCTTGCCAAAGGGCGGGATAACACTTGCCCCCCAAAACATGCTTGCGATAGGAAGGCGTGCTTTGTAGTTCGATAAGCTGGATGTTCATATCCTGTTAATGACCTGTAAAAAGATTGATAATCTTACGTGATTGTGAATAGTGATCGTTCGCGATCGTATGCCGTTCGGGGCGGTATGTGACCGTTCGAGGTCGACTGCCGTTCGAGGTGAGTTGTGACCATTCGCGGTCGGATGTCGTTCGAGGCGAATTGTGACCGTTCGCGGTCGGATGCCGTTCGAGGCGAATTGTGACCGTTCGCGGTCGGATGCCGTTCGAGGCGAATTGTGTGCCCTGGGGGGGACTTAGTATCATTAATGTCAGATTTCACGTTCGAGTGAGTTTTTGAACTATTTGTTATGGCGGTTTATCACCATCTCAGAGCATGCTCGAGGACCGTTCGCGATCTCGTGCATGTGTAAGTGACTTAGCCATTATGGAATTACAAATACCAAATTCACATTCAAAATGAATCTTATAATCAAAATGTCCCATCAAATAAGGTCCAGATGTGAAAAATAGAAAACAAAAGCAAAACAGAGATGTCAAAGTGCAAACACCTACACTGATGCGGTTGATAGTCGTATCAGAGCATGCATGAGGATCGTTCGTGACCCTGTACATGTGTGAATGGCTTAATGGCGTTGGTGTGGAGTTTGCCACTTATTCATCGTTATTTCAATCACAAGCTGATGCCTTGATCCTGATTCGTCCCTGGTTGGTGCAGATGGTGGCCGCTCTCGTTCCACCGTTATTGCTCCTCTTCTCACATATTGCGATAACAGACCATTCTGGACATGTCCCTCAACCTCATGCTTCAAGTGCCCACAATCATTTGTACTATGACCATTTATCTCATGGAATAAGCAGTACTTGTCTGATATTCTTTAATTGCTGGTTGGATCCCTTCTCATTGGCTTTCGATAAGGAATCTCCCTCTGGTGTCCTAGTAGATCCGTTCCAAAGTTTCATTCAACTTCGTATAAGAGGTGAATCTCGGTTCCTTTCACGGTCGCTTTGGTCCATCACCGTTATCCTCGGCTCTCTATTTCCGTTTATCATTGCCTAAATCTTTTCCAAGAGGACTTCCGCTTTTGACTGCATAAACTTCAACTCCCTCTCCTTCCTCTCTTTTAACATTTGCATCCTCTAATCATAGAAATCCTTCGACCTCATGATAAAATTCTCCTAGATCCATTGGTGGATCCCTTTTCAATGAATTCTTAAATTCTGTGCCATCTGCTATGCCAGATACAGCTTCCATCAAAACCATGGATGGATCTAGTCGATCCACCGATGCTGCCGCTGCATTAAATCATGTCAGAAAACTCCTCAAAGATTCCTCGGTTCTTTGTTTCAGTGTTGCCAAACTCATCACATTCTTGGGTCTCGAAATGTGAACTCTGAACTGCCTCATAAACTTCTCAGTCAAATCAATCCATGTTCCAATGGAACCGCTCTCCAGTTGTCTAAATCATAGTGCTGCAATGTCCATCAAATACAATGGGAAGCACCGGGCCATGACCTCCTCCGATGCCCCAGTACCTCCATATGCCTCATATACTGTGTCAGATGAACCGCAGGATTCGTCCTTCCATCGTACATCTCCAGTGTTGGTAGCTTGTATTCTGGTGGATTCCTAGCATGTCTAATTGTGGGAGCGAAGGGGCTCCTGTTCACGTCTTCCAGATCTCTATTCACTAGTCCACCTCTCATGGCTCGCCTGACCATCTCCGCCAATCTGTCATTGTCGCCAAGCTGTGGTCCTTGTCCGTTACCTCTGATCTGCCCCCCAAGTTCATGAGGGAATTCTGGAATCTGTTCTCCAGAACGAGCATCCATTCCTCTATCAACGCCATGTTGAATAGTTCTGTCTAGTGTCCTGCCTGAGGCTGGACCAACATGCTCCATGGGAATGCCCCCCAGCTCTGGGGCTGCTCCGGATGGTCCCGCTCTGTTCTGGGTTCAGATTGCTCCATGCTCCTGACCTCTATCTCTAGCACTTCCTATTGTAGCGTTCCCTTGATTCTGCATTCTAGTTTGTCCAATTTGTTGGAGTAGATTCTGTATCATCTCTTCTTGCCTTTTCAGCATTCCCTCCTGTATGGCTTCCTTCATCATCTCGTCTCGGGTGATGAAGACTGAGGCCTGATTCGCTCTTGAGGAAGCCTTTTGACTTCCTTCATGCTGACTCCTTTCTGCTCTTGGTCTCCTTACTGATTGCTTCACCATTGCTTCACCAAAGCACCAAAATGTTTGCGCCAAAATTGGTCACAAACACCTGGTTGTCGGTTGTCGCTGAAAGGACCTGTTCACAATCGCAGATCACAGATAGTTGATTTATAGAGAATGAAATATGATGAACACTCAGAAAACACACAGATTTATTGTGGTTCGACGTTCTAGCCTACGTCCACTTTAAAGAATTTGACTTTATTGAATATTTTTTGCTCGTTGATTACAACCGGTTACAACAGTAGAATTCGAATGCAATGGTGATTTCGATAGAGTCTGGACGTAGAACAGCCAAAAGTCCCTTTTCTGTAGGTCCTGGGCTGCTATTTATAGACATCGGCTGCAAATTTCTCGCTCGAATCTCGGGAGACCTCTTCTTCACGTGAGTGGGCCCACGCGATCGATCCCATGCAATTTCGACTCGATCCATGATCGATACGAACGAGATTCGTATCGATCAAAATTTTTGCCCAATCAAGTCGACGTCGATCAAGAATATTCCTGTAGTTGTGCGTAAGCTCCTGTGAAAATTTGGTAGCATTTGGAGTAGTAGATTTGGAGTTATGATCGATGCAAGTCTCGATTTATCGAATGCTATTGAGTTCGCATCGATCCTTCTTCGCATTGCTCTATTTGTATCGCTCCGAGCACGTGCCTGCTAATTATCGTGGCGCTAAATTTATGGACCGATCCACTTTTCATGCTGAGTTGACTGCTTCCTCCTTCATATCGACTGATTGCTATGTTCTTCGTATCGATCCCTCGCTCTTTATGTTACCTTGTTCGTATCGATCCTTGAGTACCCCGAAAGCACACACCTTCGTATCCATCAAACTTGCCTTTTTCGTATCGATGCTTTGTAACACATTCTTTGTATCGATGATTTTAGTGGTGTTTCGTATTGATCGTTGGTTGATTGATATGAATTGAGTTGGCGACCGATACGAAGTACATATGGATATCTATACGGAGCGTTGCTTACCTGATCGATACGAAGGAGAATGAGCGTAAGTGGATCGATACGAACAAGCTTGGGGATGATGGATGCGAAATGGGATACGCCTGGATGGATACGAACAAGACTTCTTCCCATGGATACGAGCCACCACTTACCTTAATTTGCATCGATCATATCTTGAGCATACGAACTCAGATTGACTTGAAATTTGGAACACTAGCTTTTATAGCTTTGCTTGTTGTTCCTTGTCAATTATAGCCCGATCCGGACTCGGACAAAATTCGTCGATATCCATAGCGAAACAGTGTATAACCGATCTTTGGGACGAACTGTTCTTGATTTCCAGTCAACTTTTTTGTGTCACGGCCTTGCCAAAGGGCGGGATAACATCAACAGTGTGAGGAATCATGTTGGATCCCTCCAACCTGTCCCCCTACATCACATACAGTATATAATCAAACAATGTAAATCAACACTTTGAGGCAGGATCGTATACAAAGGGTCATCCATTCATACATGGGAACGTAATAGGGTCTCATCCACTTTAGGGGCGGGAATTTATTCATACCAACTAATAAAATAGTAAATCATCCAAATAGTCAACAAAAAATCAACAATAAAATTATCCTCACTTATATAGAAATATAAGTGGGCTAGAGAGGTGAGTTAATGTATAGAAATTCCAGAAATTTCCCAAAGCGCTAGTTTGAATTAAAATTGAACAAGTGCTAAATTTTAACCTAAATTTCTACTAGCTTTGAATCCATCCAATCCAACTCCATATCGTAGTACTTGCTGATACGAACACAACGTAACTTGTCAATGCTCAATTTGGACCTCTTATGAAAAATTTATGAATTTATAACGATTTAAATAATTAAATTATCATTAACTTTAATTAAATAAATTTTAAATTCTTAATTTACCCTACCCTTTCTTCATTGTTCGAATGAATCCAGACATTAATACACGACCAAGCATGCGACTTCATCGACGATCATTGTCGCCATCGTCTGAGTGCACGCACCTACTGCTGCTCCTCCGCCAAGCCGCCGTTCGGGCGACCCACGTCGCCACACGCGACCCAAAAATGAATCTACCTTTCTATGAACGTGGTCGATTTTCACCCTCCACGCGACAATCTACGACGATCCAACCATAGAATAGGTTCGCCTCGCCGAGCTCTCCAAGTTCCTAGTTGAAGTCGTTAGCCAATTCGGCCTCTAGAGGCTCCATTGATTGTCGTTCATTAGATGGAGCTATTATTTTAATGACGGCTGAAGCTAATTAGGGCTAGGGTTTTGCAAATGAAAATATCTAAAGTCCTTTAAAAGAAATTTTTTAAAGTACTATTCATTCATCAAATTTTCGAACTCCAAACAAGGCGTGCCACCTAACATTCTATATATTATATCCCTATTCCGAACATAATGGAACTAGTATCGAGAGCCAATTCCATCATACAAAAGTTAACTTCCAAAATCAAATTATATTAATTTAAATTCCTTTAATTAATTTCTATGCGTTTCAAACTCGTAGGACCAAACAGTACGTCCGATCACTATGAAATTCGACAGCTTATAATAATTCACTATTACGGATCTAATGAAACTAGCTTCGTCAAAATCCAAGACAGTGCCTCAGAAGACTATTTTCACACGTTAATAAAACGAATTATTATTAAAACAATTCGAATCACTTTAAATATGAACTAAAGTTTATGGTCTTCATTCCTTTTTAAAAAGAATTTAAATCAGTTTTCAAAATCATTTTTGTCCATATTAACTTCAAGATTCAATTATTTAAACAATTTCAAATGTTAAATTTAACAGTTTAATTATCAAATAAATCGCTATATTTGAAATTCAAGTTATTTAACTTATAAAATTAACTTTTCAATATTTAAAATCAATTAAATATTTCAAATTCAAATAACTGAAATTTTGGGTCTTTAAAACCCGCATTTGGACAATTAAAGTCGATAATAAACCACACATGTTTAACTCAAACAGTCCAAAAGGGTAGATAATCAATAGAGTTAATAAAGAAAATAAGAAGAAGAAAAACAATTATTAGAATTGCATAACGGAATGACAAAAGATAATAATCACATAAACAGTTCATGAGGCTGTTTTACAATATAAATTTAACTTTCATCTTACAACATAATCAAAGTATAATAAACAAACATACCAAATAATGCAGTGGAATAATACTAATAAACATGATCACCAATCTCCATCTTCATCTTCAAGGAATAATATCTTCAAGCACTGAAATACTCAGGCTGACCCGAGCTTAATGAAAAGACAAAACACTCGAGTCAGTACTAAAAGTTCTTATGTAAGTTAATTCAAAATCAGGTGTACAATGTGCAAAATAACCTAGAAGATGTTACGAGATTTTCCATCTTCTAAGGATCTGTTAAATTATCTATATGTAGTAAGATACGCAATATATATAATGTCTACGGTAAAGTAAATATTAAAATAGCGTTAAGGCTTTACATTGACCCCCCTTAACACATTTTTAAGCAGGCAGTCTATGCAGGTCCTGTAACACAACCAGTAACGTCGGTAGCCAGTGAGTCCCCTATAGGTACCATACTAAAACAAAATCATAGTGGGCTCGTATAAGGATAATCGTATGACAAGGCACATGAGGCAATGCCCAAGGTAGGATACTACCATTTTGGAGTCGCTTGACTGGTGGTATCCCCTAACGGCCCACCGTGAACATCCATCCCATAATCAAATCAAGGTGCACCAATCAAGTCTAGAATCAAGATGGAAATACGAGGAACAGATATCGCTAGAGGTAGCTAGCCTCACTGGTCAGAACAAGTCATTTTGTTTTAGTCATTTCAAATTGACACAAGTGTCGGAGTTATCCACCATCATTCTCTTTCTTCATTCCAGTAAACATCGCCAATTCAACCTCTATATTCTGGATAACATCCACCGCATACATGGTTATTAAAGTGGTTCCGGTATTGTGTAATGCCCCTAATTTTTAATAACATTATTTAGGAGATTTAATTAGATAAATTAAATAGAATATTGGAAGTAATTAGAGTGATAAGGGGATTGAGATTTAAAATAAAATTAAGGGTCGTGCTTAATTGTTTAAATGGGCTTAAGAATGGTTCTTAAGCAAATTAATTTACTTAAGGGCATATTGATAAATAGCCGCACCTTATTACCATAACCCTTATATATCCATGGCTTTACCATCCATTCACGTTCATTTTCATTTTTCAAAAAAACATAAACAAACGTAATAAAAGAGGGGAGCCGGCCATTACTAGGAGAAAAGAAGAAGAAGAAAATTCAAGTAAAGCTTAGGATTCAAGCTAGGGAAATTAATCTCTATCCAATCTCCTTATCCTAATCAAGGTGAATAATAATCTATATCATCTCTATTTTGTTGTTATGATCATTTGTTTTTGGATTTAAGATTAAATCCATTTTAATGATGATTTGGATGATGATACGCTTGGATCATAACATGTTTGATTTAAACAAAAATTGTTTAAATAAGATTTTACACGGTTTTAAGGGTAAAACCAATTATGATGATTTTTGTATGCCATGTGGAATTTATATGTTATGTAAAACATGATTTTGGAGTTGGGTTTTAATTTTCATAATTTTTCAAGTTACGGAGAATTTATTATGAATTTTCAAAGGAAAATATAGTTAATTGGGTTTAGAAATTTTTCGTAAATTATATTGATAATTTTGGTCTGAAATTTAGATATGTTAGAAAACATATTAAAAGTGAATTTCAGTGATTTTTGGGGATTTTTCCTAAGTGATTTATTATGAGAATTAGATTATTTTGAAAAGAGGACCTAAATGATTTTATTGTTTTGCTTAATGGAAGGGTTTACTTGTTAAATTAATTTTGATTTAGATCTGAAATTATGCGGCAGTTATTTTGGTAAAGAATTTGAAAAGTTGAGGCAACCAATCACATTTTTACAAGTAGGCAGGTTAGTTAGAAAGTATTTGCTTTAATTGACATTAAATCAGTTTTTATCTAGAAAAGTAGGTTCCGCCTCTTTCAGAAGCACCTTTTGACTCATAGCTTCTGCCTTCAACCAAGTAGAAACCTACAAGGTCGAAACCCATGAAACCTAAACCAATACACAAGGTATCAACGTTGATATGTAGTGGATTGGAGAAAGGTGGAAGGCATGGTGTTGAAACATAGCTTCCGATGGGAACGAAATCTTTGTTTTGTTTTCTAAAGAAATGTGCTTGTGTGTTTTACTAAATGCTTTCAAACGTGTTGAAATATATGCTTTTGAAGGCGACTTTTGAATAGCTTTCGAAAGAGGGTTGCCGCCTTATTGTTTGAAGTATAGCTTTCGTATGAGTTACTTAGTTTCCAAACTAATGATTTCAAAAGGGGTAGCTACAACCTAGCCGAAATCCTTCTACCGACTTTATGCCTTTACAAGGAATTGAAGATGTCAATGCTTTCGAAAGGTAGCCTTTGTTTTGTAAATATCAGCCACTTCCTAAAGCTTTCGTAAGGGGTTAATGGTTTCGAAGGCAATGGTTTCGAAAGGGGTTTCAAAGCTAATCTTCAAAGTTTTACTTATATGGTTTAAGCTTTCGAAAGGATGGTGCCGACGCCATCAAGTTTTCCCCCAAACACTTTTATATGATAAAGAATGGTTTCGAAAGAGATACTTTCGTTTATATTCACTTTGACCCAAAAGATATTTTTAAAGTAAACCCATTGGTTTCGAAAAGGGTACTTTCATATAGTTTCTAAGCTATGCTTCTATAATTGAATGGTTTCACTTTAATAGGTTCGAAAGGTTTCGAAAGAAAGGTTTTAAAGTGTTTAGAATGGTAGGTGCCTAGAGTTTTGAAAAGAAGATTTTTATGCTTTTGAAAGGAAGCTTTCCAATGCTTCGAAAGTAATGATTAAATTTTTTGAAAGCCTTAGTTTCCAAAACAAATAACCCAATTTCATTTTAAAGGAAAACCATGGCATAATAAAAGAGTTTTGAAATGATTTTAAGTATGGAGTTTTGAAGAAGTTTCCTTGATTAATAGATTAAAGGGATTAACCAAGTTTTATATAAAATGATTCCAAGGATATTAAACCAATGGTGTTGGTATTATTAGTCAGTATGTTTACTTCTTTACACACACACACACATATGTATGTGTATATATATATACACACACACACAAATGTGTGTGTGTGTATGTGTGTGTGTATTCACATTGTAATGGACCCATAACTGTATTTTGGGGAAGGGCAGAGTAACTAGCTAGGCTGACCCAGTAGTGAATATAAATTGAATTAACTCCTGAATAGAATCCATGAGGTCAGACAGACCAAAATGTAGGATGCCTAAATATTTAAGTTGTCAGATAAACAGGTTCATAGTAAACCCACAAAATCTATGGTTAGGAAAAGTAATTGGCAGGGGACAATAGGTTCATAGTAAACCCATGAAAACTATGACTAGATTGAGTTATTGGCAGAGGCCAATAGGTTTGTAGTGAACCCATCAAAACAATATCCGGATTAAGTTATTGATAGTAATAGGTTCCTAGTCAACCCATGAAAACTAGGATAAGAGGGAAGTTATTGGCGTTACCAATAGGTTAAGGGAGAACCCATGAAATAATGATGCTATTGGCAGGGGCCAATAGGTTCTCAGTGATCCCATGAAAACTATAAAATAGGACAGGCGGTCCATAAATTTAAACAGTTAATAGTAAGCCCATGAAAACTATTAGGTTAATAGTGACCCTAGAAACTATTACTGAGATAGATAGTCAGAATGAATGGGGATGGGGAATCCAGAATTGATTTACTTGTTTTTCTTATTATCATACTTTGAACTGTTATGTGTCAACCATTGTGGATGCAAGAGCACAGTATATGGTTTTATAAAGTTTTAAATAAGATACTAGTGAGGGGAAAACTCGTTCCGCCAAGCGACGTGGTCACACAAGATATCTAAATGGTTTGAGATAGTAGATTATTATTCATACCAAGCTTTATGTCTGACTCAAAGTTTATGTTTTCCCCTTAAACTCTCGGGTGCTCAATTGATTTTTAGTAGTTTGAGAGTTGAGGTTTTCAGGTACCTCTTTAGACGAATAAGCTTCCGGAGACGTGTAGAAGGCATGATAGCTACTTAGATTTCTCTTTTATTTTGATTCTGCTGTGTTTTGTTGTAAAGGAAAAATGTTTAGTTTTCTATATATACTCTGATCATCCAAGTGGTCAACGTCATATGTCGCTCTTGGCGTATATTGTCATACTTAAATTTTCTCTGAACCTAGTTAACGATTATGGGATTATGTAATGAATTTGAAATGCTTTGAAATGGAATAAGAAAGTTATTTGTTGATTTTTAAAAAAATTCATATCCATGTGTTTCTGTTATATCAATGTATCTAATATTACCGTATTTGGTCGCTGAGGATTAATAACTAGGGATGACTGCAGCATCCATAGCCATTAGTTTTGGGCCTCCAAGTGGTGATGTTACAAGTTGGTGTCAGAGCATAGATTTATGAAACTTAAAAGAAATTTAAACCTAAAATATTTTTAAACATAATCCAATGAATCATAAAATAAGATCGGGGTTTGAGTTAACACAATAGTAACTTACTTGTATTTGGTGTATATATATATGTATATATATATATAAGTATGTATTCCCCTCTCTCTTAAACCGTTCTTTTGCATCTTACTAAGGCTCATATGCAGATTTACGAGAAAGAAAATATAAAGGCAGGAAACGGAAGAGGAAATCTCCGTGGAGGAAGCACCACAACCAATAGAAATGCTCGACCGTCCAGAAGGAACCTGGGTCGACAGGCTAATGCTAACCAAAATACTAATGCCAATATGAGTGCTGGAAATCCACCAGTTGATATGGGGGTGATGTATCAGTTTTTCGTCAATATGATGCAAGCCGGAGCAGCTGCTGGAGTTGCTGGGTATAGGTGGAGCTAAACTTGTGGCTCTAGTTGGGAATAATTATGCTAAGCTGAGTAGAGATTACACCAGTCTTGGTGGAAAGCCGTTTATGGGAATGAAGGATGCTATCAAAGTTCAGAATTGGCTGTTGCATTACGAGAGAATCTTTGCTGATTTGGGTTTGGATGATGAGAAGAAGAGGAGGCTAGCATCTACGCACTTGCAAGGGGCAGCGCTTCATTGGTGGAATAGTATTACTGCTGGGGTTCCGGAAGAGGAGTTGACTCGGGCAGATTTTAGAGGGAGATTTGAACAGATGTTTTTATCCGAAGTTGCTAAGTTAGCATTGCTGAGAAAGTGTATGGATTTGGTGTAGGGAGAAATGTTAGTAATCGAGTATGCTACTAAGTTTGATGAGTTGTCCCGATATGGACATGGTACTATAGACACCAACATCAAGAGAAATGAGAGGTTCATTCAGGGATTGAGACCTGAGCTTACTAGGGCGACCCTGACACATATCCATGATCCTTGTAATGTGGTTGTGGAGATGGCAATCGGCCATGAAGAGATGATTGTTGTTTGTGTTAGAGAAAAGCCAGTTGAAACCCAGGGTTCTCAGGAAAAGAAGAGAAAGTTCTTCAAGAAGAAGGGAGCCCAAAAGGGGAGGCTTCCAGGAAGGCAAAGGTTGATTTAGTTTGCTTCAAGTGTAACAAGAAGGGTCATTATGCTCATGATTGTCGGTCAGGCAAGGGGAAGAAGGTTGCAGAAAAGAAGAATGTGAAGTGTTTTAACTGTGACCAAGTTAGGTATTATAAAAATCAGTGTCCAAAACCAGTCAGGGAGGATGAAAGAAAGGTTTTTGCTATTGGACCATCATTTGCTAGGCCAACTGCAGCTGAAAAAGGGAAGATTATGATGGAAGGTACGCTTTTGATTCAAAGTATACCAGTTAGGATACTATTTGATACCGGTGCATCACATTCATTTATATCTCAGAACTAGGTTGATAGGTTATGCTTAGAACCCAGATACCTTGTTTCTTCCTTAATGGTTGCGAATCCAATAGGAGGGAATGCAACTCTAGGGATGAGAAGTGACCAGTTAGAACTAGAATTGTTAGGTTATAAGTTTGCATGCAGTCTGTATGTCGATTTCGTAGATTTCAGAATCATTTTGGGTATGGATTGGTTGAGTAAGTACGAGGATAGGATATTTTGCCAGGATGGGGAGATATCTCTAAGACACCATGATAGTCATGAATGACTGAATCATATTCTCACTGGAGAATTCTGATCGGAGTAGTTGTGCTTTATTAAGTGCTATGGAAGTGGCAGAAAAGTTAAGTCAGGTTCGAGTAGTAAGGGATTTTGCTGATGCCTTAAAGACGGTTACGGGACTACCACCGAAACGAGTTGTTGAGTTTTAGATTGATCTTGTGCCAGAAGCTGAACCTGTAAGTAGACCACCTAGCAGGATGACACTGACCGAGATAAAGGAATCGAAGGTGCAACTAGTGGATCTAGATGGAAGGAATTTTATTAGACCAAGCAGTTCACCTTGGGGAGCAGCCACGGTATTGGTGAAGAAACTAGATGGGTCGTTGAGGATGTGTATTGACTATCGTAAGTTAAACAAGAGGACGATTAAGAATAAGTATCCTTTGTCAAGAATTGATTATTTATTTGATCAGTAGTGTGAATCCAGAGTGTTTTCTCGATTGGATTTAGCGATAAGTTTCCATCGGTTAAGAGTAGCAGAGGACAGCATTTCGGACTAGGTATGGTTCGTACGAGTGGTTAGTAATGCCATTCGGGGTAACGAATGAACCTGCTTTCTTCGTGGATTTGATGAATAGAGTTTTCCGAGAATACTTGGATAGGTTTGTGTTGGTGTTTATAAATGAAATTTTGTGTACTCTAAGGATGAAAGAGAGCATGAGAATCATCTTAGAGTAGTGCTTGAGATGCTGAGGTAGCATCAGCTGAAGGTGAAGTTTTCTAAGTGTCATTTTTGGAAGAAAGTGGTTAAGTTTCTTGGTCACGTGGTTTTAGAGAAGGGTTGTCAGTCGATCTAGATAAGATCGAAGCTGTTAATAATTGGAAGAGACCCGAGATGATGACTGAGATTAGAAGTTTTCTTGGACTTGCTGGCTATTACCAGAGATTCATTAAGGATTTCTCGCGGATAGCAGCGCCTTTGACTAAGTTAAGCGGAAGTATGTGAAGTATGTATGGTCCGATAAATGTGAGGAAGCATCCCTCAAGTTAAAGTATTTGTTGAACAATGCACCTGTGTTAGTAGTTCCAGACGGAAACCAAGGGTTGGTGGTGTATATCGATGCATGCAGAATTGGATTAGGAGCTGTGTTGATGTAGAAGGGTAAAGTTATTGCCTATGCTTCATGACAGCTTAGACCGCATGAAGTTAGATATCCTACTCATAATTTGGAGTTGGCTACGGTGATCTTCGCATTGAAGATTTGGAGGCATTATCTCTTAGGGGAGAGGTTTGAGCTATACATAGATCATAAGTCTTTAAGGTACTTATTCTCTCAGAAGGAGCTGAATATGAGACATAAGAGGTGGCTGGATTTTTTGGCTGCTTATGATTTTGGTATAGAGTACATTCCTGGAAAAGGAAATAAAGTAGTGGATGCTCTTAGCAGAAGACACCAGAATGTGGTGTTAGCTATGATGGCAAAATGGAAAGATTTAGAAGCTTTGACTACTTGTAGTGTGCAGTTAAAAATTACTTCTAGTTCTAGTCAGAGTACCGCCATGTTGTCCTATTTAGAAGTTCGACTGGTATTGATCGAAAGGATTGCCTCTAAGTAGAAGGAGGATCCAATGTTAGCCGAGAGGATTAGAAGGCTTAAGGTTGGAACCGAGATCGATGATCTAAAAGATTTTAGTCTTGACCAGAGAGGATGGTTGAGAAAGAAGGGACGGTTGTGTGTTCCAAATGTTGAGGACTTAAGGAAAGAAGTTCTTGGAGAATATCTTCGATCCAAGTTTACGATTCATCCTGGAGGGACCAAGGTGTATCAAGATATGAATAGGAGCTTCTATTGGGAAGGTATGAAGAAGGATGTTGGCTTGTGGGTTAGGCAGTGTGAAAATTGTCAACAAGTAAAGGCTGAACATCAGAAGCCGAGTGGGTTGCTTCAACCTTTAGAGATTCCAGTTTGGAATTGGGATTCAATATCTATGAATTTTACGTATGGTTTCCAAGGTCAAATCAAGGAAATAAAAGTATATGGGTCATAATTGAAATGTTGACCAAGAGTGCCCATTTCATTCTAGTTAAGCCAACCAGGACGACACCTGTTTTAGCTAAGTTATTCATGAAGAACATAGTTAGACTACATGGGATTCCTAGTAGTATGGTCAATGATAGAGATGCTTTGTTTACTAGTGAATTTTGGAAGAGTCTACATGATATGTTGGGTACCAAGTTTAAAATGAGTACAGCACATCACTCTTAGACGGAAGGGTAGACAGAGAAAGTCAATAAGGTACTCGAGGATTAATTGAGAGCTTGTGTATTGGACTTTGGTGGAGCTTGGAAAGATCACCTACATTGGTTGAGTTTTCCTATAATAATAGTTATTAGACTATTATAAGAATGGCGCCTTTTGAAGCTTTGTATGGAAGGCCAGTCAAATCATCAACGTGTTTGTTAGAGAATGGAGACAGATTGGTCTTAGGTCCAGATTTGGTTAGAGAGGCGTCAGAGAAGATTGAGTTGATCCGAGAAAGGATGAAGGAAGCTCAGTCCAGAAAGAAGAGTTACACAGATAAGGAGGGTAAAGACCTAGAATTCTCAGTTGGAGATAAGGTTTTCATTAAGGTAACACCGATGAAGGGTGTGGTACAAATTGGAAAGTCAGTAAAACTAGCCCCAAGATATGTTGGTCCATTCCAGATTACAGAGAGGATTGGGATGCTCGCATACAGAATAGAATTGCCGAGTAGTATGACAGGTATCCATAATGTATTTCATGTATCTCATCTTTGCAAGTATGTGCATGATCCAGAGACTACTATTCCTCTGACAGGTTTGGAGGATTTGGTAGCAGAGCCTAATTTGACTTTTGTTAAACAACCAGTTCAGGTTGTAACGAGAGATGAGAAAAGATCGAGGAACAAGACAGTCAAGTTGGTGAAAGTTCAGTGGAGCGACAACAAGAAGGACTGTACTTGGGAGAAAGAATACATGATTAGAGATTCTTATCTTGGTCTACTTTGAGGGTATGTCTATATTAGCTTTATATAGATAGTTGCTAGTCAGGTATGCTAGTATGGTTGTTAGGAGTGGTTATAGATGATTGTTATGTTTAGTATTTAGTCCTAACTGAATTTCGAGGACGAAATTCTTTAAGGAGGGGAGCCTATAACACCCCTAACTTTTAATAATATTATTCAGGAGATTTAATTAGATAAATTAAATAGAATAATGTAAACAATTAGAGTGGGGATTGAGATTTGAAAATAAAATTAAGGGTTGTGTTTAATTGTTTAAATGGGCTTAAGAATGGTTTATAAGCAAATTAATTTACATAAGGGCATATTGGGAAACAACCGCATCTTATTACCATAACCCTTATATATCCATGGATTACCATCCATTCACGTTCATTTTCATTTTTCATAAAAACGTAAACAAATGTAAGAAAAGAGTGGAGCCGGCCATTACTAGGAGAAAAGAAGAAGAAAAAAATTTAAGTAAAGCTTAGGATTCAAGCTAGGGAAATTAATCTCAATCCAATCTTCTTATCTTAATCAAGGTGAATAATAATCTATATCATCTCTATTTTGTTTTTATGATCATTTGTTTTCGGATTTAAGATTAAATCCATTTTAATGATGATTTGGACGATGATATGCTTGGATCATAACATGTTTGATTTAAACAAAAATTGTTTAAATAAAATTTTAGACGGTTTTAAAGGTAAAACCAATTATAATGATTTTCGTATGTCATGAGGAATTCATACATTATGTAAAACATGATTTTGGAGTTGGATTTTAATTTTCATAATTTTTCAAGTTATGGAGAATTTATTATGAATTTTCAAAAGAAAATAGGGTTAATTGGGTTTAGAAATTTATTTTGGAAATTATATTGATAAATGTGGTCTGAAATTTAGATATGTTAGATAACATATAAAAAGTGAATTTCTTTGATTTTTGGGGAATTTTCCTAAGTGATTTATTATGAGAATTAAATTATTTTTAAAGGAGGACCTAAATGATTTAATTGTTTTGCTTAATGGAAGGGCTTATTTGTTAAATTAATCTTGGTTTAGATCTGAAATTATGCGGTAGTTATTTTGGTAAAGAATTTGAAAAGTTGAGGCAATCAATCACATGTTTACAATTAGGCTGGTTAGTTAGAAAGTATTTGTTTTTATTGACAATAAATCAGTTTCTACCCAGAAAAGTGGGTTCCGCCTCTTTCAGAAGCACCTTTCGACTCATAGCTTCCACCTTCAACCAAGTCGAAACCTACCGGTCGAAACCTACGAAACCGAAACCAATACACAAGGTATCAACATTGGTATGTAGTGGATTGAAGAAAGGCGGAAGGCATTGTGTCGAAACATAGCTTCCGATGAGAACGAAACCTTTGTTTTGTTTCTAAAGAAATGTGCTTTCCTGTTTTACTAAATACTTTCGAAGGCGTCTTTTGAATAGCTTTCGAAAGAGGGTTGCCGCCTGATTGTTTAAAGTATAGCTTTCGAATTAGTTACTTAGTTTCCAAACTAATGATTTCAAAAGGGGTAGTTTTGACCTAGCCGAAACCCTTTTGTCGACTTTATGCCTTTCGAAGGAATTGAAGATATCAATGCTTTCGAAAGGTAGCCTTTGTTTTGTAAATATGAGCCACTTCCTTAAGCTTTCGAAAGGGGTTAACGGTTTCGAAGGCAATGGTTTCAAAAGGGGTTTTGAAGTTAACCTTCAAACATTTTGCTTATATGGTTTATGCTTTCGAAAGGATGGTTCCGATGCTATCAAGCTTTTCCACAAATACTTTTATATGATAAAGAATGGTTTCAAAAGGAATACTTTTATTTATATTCACTTTGACACAAAAGATATTTTTAAAGTAAACCCAATGGTTTCGAAATGGGTACTTTCATATAGTTTCGAAGCTATGCTTCTATAATTGAATGGTTTCACTTTAATACGTTCGAAAGGTTTCGAAAAAAAGGTTTTAAAATGTTTTGAAAGGCAGGTGCCTAGACTTTTGAAAAGAAGATTTTATGCTTTTGAAAGGAAGCTTTTCAATGGTTTCGAAAGTAATGATTAAAAATTTCGAAAGCCTTAGTTTTCAAAACAAATAACCTAATCTCATTTTAAAGGAAAACCATGGCATAATAAAAGAGCTTTGAAATGATTTTAAGTATGGAGTTTTGAAGAAATTTCCTTTATTAATAGGTTAAAGGAATTAACCAAGTTTTATATAAAATGATTCTAATGTTATTAAACCACGGATGTTGGTATTATTATGTTAGTATGTTTACGTCTTTATATATATATTCACATTGTAACGGACCCATAACTATCTTTTGGGGAAGGGCAGAGTAACCAGCTAGGTTGATCCAGTAGTGAATATAAATTGAATTAACTCCTAAATGGGTAGAATAGCATCCATGAGGTCAGAAAGACGAGAATGTAGGATACCTAAATATTGAAGTTGTCAGATAGACAGGTTCATAGTAAACCCATGGAAACTAGCTTAGGAAAAGTTATTGGCAAGGGCCAATAGGTTCGTAGTAAATACATGAAAACTATGATTATATTGAGTTATTGGCAGAGGTCAATAGGTTTGTAGTGAACCCATGAAAACTATATCCATATTAAATTATTGACCGAAGTCAATATGTTCCTAGTCAACCCATGGAAACTAGGATAAAAGGGAAGTAATTGGAGTTACCAATAGGTTCAAGGAGAACCCATGAAACAATGATGTTATTGGCAGGGGCCAATAGGTTCTTAGTGATCCCATGAAAACTATGAAATAGAACAAGGACTCCATAAATTTAAACAGGTTAATAGTAAGCCCATGAAAACTATTAGGTTAATAGTGACCCTAGATACTATAACCGAGATAGATAGTCAGAATGAATGGGGATGGAGAATCCAGAATTGATTTACTTGCTTTGCTTATCATCATACTTTGAACTATTATGTTTAAGCCATTATGGATGTAGGAGCATATTATATGGTTTTATAAAGCTTTGCATAAGATACCAGTGAGGGGAAAACCCATTCCGCTAAGCAGCGTCGTCTCACTAGATATCTAAAGGGTTTGAGATGGTAGATTATTATTCATACATGGCTTTATATCTGACTCGAAGTTTATGTTTTCCCCTTAAACTCTCGAGTGCTCAATTGATTTTGAGTAGTTTGAGAGTTGAGGTTTTCAGGTACCTCTTTAGATGAATAAGCTTCTGGAGACGTGCAGGAGGCATGATAGCTACTTAGAGTTCTCTTTTATTTTGATTTCGCTACGTTTTGTTGTAAAGGCAAAAATGTTTAATTTCCTAGTATATACTTTACTCTTCCAAGAGGGTATCTTCATATGTTGCTCTTGGCATATGTTGTAATACTTATATTTTCTATGAATGTGGTTAACGATTGTGGAATTATGTAATGAATTTGATATGCTTTGAAATGGAATGAGAAAGTTGTTTGTATATTTTTAAAATTTTCCATATCCATGTGTTTTTGTTATATCATTGTATCTAACATTACCGTATTTTGTCATCAAGGATTAATAACTATGGATAACTACAACATCCGTATCCATTAGTTTTGGACCTCCAAGTGGGGATGACACATATTGGCAGAGAGTATGCCAATATTCGGCCCTGGTCTCTTTAACAACCAAATGTCATTTTTCACACTGGTCGGTTCTTTTATATTTCAAAAACGAATCTTACTACATATCAAAATATCAGATTCACTTCAAAATCATTTCGAATTTAAAAATAGGTTATACTTTCATATCAAAACATTCATATTTAAATTAATGATTTAAATCTAAATAGTTCTAAATTTTAAAATAGTTTGATTGAGAATAGTTTTTAATAATTAAAATAGTTTGAGTATTGAAAGTAGTATAAATAACTAGAATAGTTTTGAAGATTGAAAATAGTTTTGAATATAAAAATAGTTAAACATTAAAATAGTTTGAATAATTAGAATAGTTTTGAAGATTGAAAATAGTTCTGAATGTAAAAATAGTTTGAATATTAATGTAGTTTATATATTAAAATATTTTGTATTTAAAAGCGTTTTAAAATAATCCGTTTCTTTCTTTTCTCAACATTTTGAACTCAAGTCAAAATTTCAAATCAAAGCAATTTCAATTTTCACCTTTCAGTTCAGTCAACTTCAAATCCAAAAATTCGAAATAGCAATTTAAACCCCTTTACTTAAAAAAATTCAAAGTTAAAATTTTAATTTTTAAACCCTTAAAACAATTCATCTTAGATAAATTTACATTATGTTTCTAATTTAACTTTAAGATTTAAAGTTAATAACTTCACATTAAATTCTTTAACACAATTCCATTTAAGCTATTTCCATTCCAAAATTTCAAAGTTCGAATTTGAAAATAATTCAATTCATATAAATCCAATTTTATTTTCTATCAAAACAATATCGTTTAAACTAATTCAAATTCAAGATTTTAATACCATTTAATTTAACCAAATCCGGTGTCCGTATATAATTTTCTACCTTATGGCCAAGTGATAAGTTATTTAAAGTTTAATTACATGGATGGATATATATCATTTCAACCCATATTTAAATGAGTTATGTATATATCATTTCAACCCATATTTAAATGACATAGGTATATATCATTTCAACCTATTTCTTAGTTCATTTCAAATAATCTAAATGACATTTATATGGTGCAATAATATATTTGGTTATAACCAGGGATATGTCAAAATAAATAAACAACCATACATCCAACATATCAATCAATAGGCATCCAATTGCAAACAACATCCAAATTAACCAACATACCACAATAGTTACTAGTTATCAAATGTCAGATGTTTTACTAGCAATTCAATTTCAATAACAATTTAAAGGCCAAATCAGTTTATTATTAATTTCATATTAAAAATCAGTTCAATTTTGGTGTTAATTCAAATTCAATATCAATTCAAACGTCAAATTAAATTTCCAAACAACAATTAATATAATTAGTCACTTTATGATTTCGATTCAATTAACATCAGAATATTTTAGTATTGCGTGAGTGGGTTTAATCGCTCACATTTGATTTAGACCATTAAAATAAAAAAGGAAGCCCAAAATCCAATAGTCTCCAAACTCAACCAAACCAGTTTCATATTTTCCGGAATTTCAATATGAGTCCAACGGAAGAAACTACGCGTGAATTGGAGTTTTTATGCGAAAGTTATTTAAGTTAGAAGTTATAAAATTTTAAATTAAACTGAAATAAAACGAAGAGCAAAAATGTAAATTCACCTTCTTCCTCAAATCCTGAAGTCCAACTCAAAGCCGAATATCACCTCAGCCACCACGTTTGACCGTCCACCGCCGCACCCATACGCCGTTGTTCAACAATCGGACCCCACCATCACAACTGGCTCGGCCTGCCACATCCCCTGACACTATTGTGATCACCTCCGCCGTCTTAATCGCCACCGACCGAACGCCCTAGCCGCCACCTTTATCCATTAATTCTGGTGAAATCGTGTCGATTTAAGGCGATCAGCCACCGTGGATCGATTCCACTTATCCTCCTCTACGCTCTGGTACCTTTTGATCGTCCTATGGTCGAAGCTCAACCGCTGATCTCCAAGTCGTAAAATGGATGACTGAAAATAACTCGCCAGTTTTTGATTAAACATCGCCTTTGATTGCAAAAAGAAATTCAGACTCCACCCTGATTTGTCGAGAGCTTTGCAAAAATATATTATACGATAGGGTTTGAGCAGTTTGAATTTTGAATTTGATTTGAAATTGAAAATTATGGTTTTAGAATATTCACCGTTAAAAGGAACAGATTAGATCTGGAAGAAACTACAGAAGAATAGAGCAGAAAGACATGGAGGCTGCTAGGGTTTCAGTAGCAATCTATTTATAGACAAGAGAAAGGTTGATTTGGGCCAAAGCAGTTGCAAGACCCGAAAACTCGTTTTCATTCTCGAACAAAATTATATTATATTATATATATATATCAAAATATACGTTTTTGATATTTCTAAATCCAATAGAACTATCAAAAATTCAAAAACACAATTCTGCTCATATTTTCCTTTTTGCCATCAAATTAACTATTTAAAATTTATAATTAATGTGACATCATTTCAATTTATTACACTGACTATTATAAAGCCGATGATCAAGATTGTTTCAAAATTTACATTTTTCTCTTTCATACAATTATACTTAATTACAATATGACAACATTCATTTTATTTTATTTTCCAAACATTCTTTCATTTTGATTGAAAATATTTTTTTTATTAAATAAAATTTCCGTTTTAGTTAAAACATATGTTTCTTTCTTCTTTTATTATTATTCTCGAAACGTTCTTTTATTTTCATTAAATGCATATTCACTATTTCAATTCATAAATGGAAACATTATTATATTTTAAAATAATCAACTTATACAATATTTAATTCATTTTTATATTTCCCAAAATAATGTACATTTCAAATGAAAACATTCTTACCTTAAATTTATTAATTGCAATTCATTTCTCTTTCCTTCTTCAATTAAAAGATTTCCATAAATAAATTTCTAATTAATTTAAACCTTACACTTCCAAACAGACCCTAACTGATGGAAACAAATAAATAAATACATAAACTATTACTACAAAATATCCTTTCGATCTTGTCGAAACCTGATTGAGTGGAGGACAAAGACGAACAAGAGGAAAAAGCTCCAACGGACCTTTCGAAGGAGTCAAAGGGATGCGCAACCAAAGGCTAAAAGTATCATAACCTTTCAAATGGGTCGAAAGGGTTGAAAGAACCTGTAACAACCCACAAGCCCGTACCCCTTGAATCGACAATATTCTCTAACATATCGACTCAAAGTGAACGGAAATACGAACCATTAGGGTTAAAGAAGAAGGAGGTAGAAGAAGAAGAAACAAAATAACAACAGAATCTAACCATCGCAGCGGAATAAAATATAATAGATAATAAATGATCTTTAGAGAAAAGAAACTATACCTGTTTATACATACATCACCAGAATACAACATCAGAGTACAATATAATCAACATCACAATTCAGGATAGTTATAATAACTTGTCCCACATACAGAATACATAACATACACAACACGGTGGAATATACATCATATACGTGTGATACATCTCGCCATCTAGCTCGTCTTTTGAGCTCCACAACATCATAACCTGTATCCTATAATACTCGGTCTGACCCAAGCATTATAATAAAATAACACCCGAGTCAGTCTAGAAAACCAACGTGAGAAAACACACTCAATTGGATTATTAAAGTTTCAAAACCCTTTGAAATCAAAAGCATCTCGTAAGACCACGCCATAAATAAACATGTCGGGTTTTTACCTTACGATAGCCAAAACACTTTTTATCAAAATCCTCTGATATTATAATAGTGTCTATATACAAATACTTATTCAAATAGCCTAAATTGTTACATCTATTAAAATCCAGCTAATAGGTACAGAAACAAAACCGTAAAGGCACGTAGGGAGAATGGATATCCAACTAATGACTAGGCACTGGGGTACCACCTGTCACAGTACCTGGTCTAGATCAACGTACCGAGGACCACGCCCGATCCCCTGCAACACAAGGCCGGAACTACCCCTTACTGGATAATTCCGAGTAAGATCACCCCACGGTTGGGATAAGCAACCGCACCACTAAGCCGAATAAAAAGGAACATCTAGACAGGGATGACCCACCCTAATGGGTGCTACCCACATAGCCTTGCAGCATAACCCCTGATTTTCAGTCATTCCCGGTTGATGAGGCTTGAGGCTAAGCGTTACCTTTTAAGAACAAATCTCACTTAGAATGCTCATTGTCCTCCTGACGATGTTCTAAAAGCATTCATCCATACAAGTCCGTTTCGGGTTCGAACGAAACCGAAGGCACTTTTCCTACTACATCCATTTTGGAGTCACCCTCAGGATTAGTAGCGACTAGCCCTTGCACTTCACTGCTCCATCTTCGACTCCAAACTCGTTTTCCCTACGAAAATGTATAAACCGGATAAAAGTTGTTTTCGGAAAATAAATCCCGATCCCGGTCTCTTCAAAACGATCAGCGCATTGGCCAATATTGATAGTCGGTTATTTAACTATCAACTAACATCCACAAAACATCCAACCAACATAAATAATTTCCCAAATTATTTATTAATCTCAAAATATCTTCGCAAGATATATTTCCACTTTTCAACCCTTTGAAAACAGTTTCAAACCGTCTTCTCTCATGGAATAAATTCCCAAATATTTTCTATTTCCACTGAAATCACCAAGTACAATAATTTAAAACACTATATTATGAAATATGCTTTAAACATTTAAATTAAAAACTACTTTAATACTTTATTCAAAGATATATGCTTAAAGAATATTTAAAATAAAGCTACTTATAAAATATAACACTAAATTTTATCCTTTCTAAAACAAAATACCACGTCACTTTTAATAATTACTACTATAATAAATTTGAGAAATACTTACTTCAAAATTTAATCATTTGAAAAATAATAAATTTTCTAAAACACACTTTGAAACACTTTAAAACCTTTAACTTATACTTAAAACTTTTCTTTGGAAACGTACTTGGCTATTCAAGGAAATATGCTTCTCTTTCACATCCTTTAAAAATAAATCACTATTTATTTTTAAACAACTTTACCCATTCCTTTAATAAATTCCCACCTTGAATTTATTTTTCCAAATATCCACTGATATATTACTTCAATTTTATAAACCCAGTTTATAAATTTGATGGTCTCTTCCATCTTTTAAACACAGTTTCAAACACTATCAAATTTCAAATCGATTTCCAAATCAACTCCATTTTTAAAATAAATTCCTTTATTTACCCAATTTATTTTAAAATTCTATTAATTCCATTAATTCTAGATTTGACTTCTTATTATGATTTAAAATCTTTTAAACTGAAAATACTAATTTCATATTTTCCAAATTCCTTCTTTATCCTTTTCATTAAATTTTAAACCTTGAATTGTTTAAAATAAATTCTTCATTCCTTTACATAACAACACTTGAGTTTTCAAAAAAATCACCTATTCCCATTTATTCAAAAATCTCATTTCCCATACTAGGAATTTTATTTATTAGGATTCAAAAAATCAACTTTCATTCCTTTCCAGTTTATTCTTTAATTTATCCAAATTTCAATAATTATTTACTTAAAATTCTCTCTTTTATTTTCTTTCAAAAATCCAAATCTATACATTTTTTTATAACTCAGTATCCAAATATATTCAATCAAACCATAGCATCCAACATTTTAATTATCAATATAATTCATCATAGAATATCAAATAATCATAACACAGGATTGTTAGAACAATCTAAATAATTTTGAGGAATCCAGTTGGATCCCTCCAACCTGTTTCCCTGCATCCACAGATGTTAGCACAATACCAATTCCACTTCGAGGTGGAATATCGCGGTATATGGGTTTATAAAATATCATTCGCTATTATGCGGCGCATAAGGGCTCATCCGCTATATAATGCGGGAAATCAATCACTCCAATATATATACTACTATATATAATATACCACATCCAATCAATTCAATCATTCAACCAAATATTTAAATTTAACCATTTAAATTTAAATAACAACCCACATGAGTGAGATTAACTCACCTTTGATTTTTGTTTTGCAATCCGATCCAAACCCGCTTATCTCCTCATGATTTTAGACCTTGAACAAACATTATATGATTTATTATCATCTGAACTAATCGAAAAATTTATTACCATTTATTAATTTAATTAACTAAGAATTTTATTTAAACTAATTTTCCTTTAATAAATTATTTTCTTATGACTAAAATAATTGAATAAGCTAATTAAATAAGTTAACCACCTTAACACTTATTTTTAAAATTAAACAGTAAGTGAAAATATATATATATATATATATATATATATATGTATGTATGTATATTTATTCTTTCCTTTGTTTCCGAAACCACATATATACTTATAAAATAACTTATATTGGTTCAAAAATCCAATTTTTAAATAAACTCTTCAACATTTTAAAATTCCTATATATTTTCCCAAAATCTTTTCTATAAAAAATATTTTTACGTTTATCTACATATATTTAAACTAAAACAGGTATATGTATATTCATACTTATATTATACTTTTTTTTCTTTACTGTAAATTTCTGATAATCTTAATAAATAAACATATACTTTTCTCATTAATTTAAAACATTAAATTAAAGTAGAAAAACCAGTACCTTACTGCAACATATATTTTCTAATCTATATATCAAGACAGTAACTTTCCTTCTCTGTAAAATATATATATGTTATCAAATGTTAGATAAAAAAAAAGAGATCGCATACCTCATAGCCACCGAGCACCATCGCCGCTCGAAACCATCTCGTCGCCAAAACGCGAGCTCGAACCCAACTTCCTCGACATCGCAGCTAGCCTCCCGCCTTGCCACCCCATACCTACTCCCATGCTCTCGCGCGCCACTGCTGTGCCCATACCCTTCGTTTTCCCAAAGTCGAACAGCAGCCTTGATGAGAAATCCCAATTCGAACCACGTTGAGCTCGTGCTCGAGTTCCTCGCCGCGAAGTGGTCGCAATTCGATTCTGCCACACTCCCTACGGCCTCGTGTACCCACCTTCGAACGCAAGTCTCCCTCCTATTCTGTCTGGAAATCGATTTCGAACAGATTCCCCCCGTTTTTTAAATGAAAGGGCTTCGGCCATTTTTTTTATTTTGAGTGAAAAGAGATTTGGGGAGAAAGGAATTGAAGCATACGAACGAATTTTTTTTTCTCTGATTAAGTTTCGAATTGAAAGAATGAATGAGGGAAAGATACACAGCTTTAAAATGAAGGACAGCAGAAAAAGAAAGGATGTGACAGGGAAAGTTGCGTGCTTGAATGGTTATGGGCTAGGGTAATTGGTCGGCTGAGAACTTGACCCTTGATTTGATTTTATAAATTTATATTGAAAATATTTCGTTACATACCCTAAAATTTCGAACCCCTACAAAGGCGTGCCGCTAGGCATTTAAAATGTTATACCCCTATTCCGAACGCAATGGAAAAGGTTTCGGGTCCTAATTCGATTGCATGGAGAAGATAGCTTTTTGGACCCAGTTTATATTGAATTTTTCGATATAGATTTCAGCGCGTTTATGGATCGTATGATCACACAATAACTCCAAACACTATGAAATTTGAAATCCGATAATAATATCATATTACAGATCCAATGGAACTGGTTTCGTCGAATTCCGAGACTGTGCCTCGAAAGGTTATTTTTAAATATCAATTTAAACGATATAATTTCAAAACTGAACAAAACATTTTAAATCCAATTTTAAAAGTTCTATCACCTTTAGTATTATTAATATGAATTTTATCAGCCTTCAAATTATTTTTAATAAGCTTGAAATCCCAGATTCAAATTTTTAACCGACTTCAAATTATTTAATTTAATAATTAAATTACCCAATAAATAGTGATATTTGAAATTCAAGTTAAAAATTAACTTTTATATTTCAAACCAATTAAATATTTCGATTTCAAATATCCAAAAATTACGGGTCATTACATTCCTTCCCCTTTAAAAGAATTTTGTCCCCGAAATTGCTAGTAAAGAAGAATGGTCCACAACCCGTTCACTAACTTCCCAAAACCAAATAATTAACAACTTTCCAAAGCAACCTTTTTATTAAAGACACACTAATCCTCTTCTAACTTTCCAAACTTATTCATAAGTTCAAACAATGTTACTTACTCAACAATTCAAATTTAAATTTGAAAACAAATTTTGAATTATCAAAATTTTTCTAACTCCTTAAAATTTTGAATTTTTTTGCCAACGTCTCCTTTGCGCGGCTAGATCGGTACAACCACAAAATGCCTCTACGGGCCCCCAAATTTCAAAAGAAAACAAAAAGCCAAGTGGCTAGATCAGAAAATCATCAAATTTCATACAGAAATTTAAACACACACCTTTTTAGTCGGGCAATTCAATATTTATCTTCTGAAATAAAAAACATCGATTTATCTTTTACTTCTATATACCTGTATATCTTACTAAGCAATAATATCCAATCACAGTTCCAAAATCATTTTATACATTTCTTTTCAAAATTTTCAATATTGGCTTTACTTAAGCCCGTACGATGCACATATATCATCTGTACGCAAAACCAAATCCGATCGCTCACCCGATCACACAATTTCACTTCTGAACTAATATTGTCCACCCGACATCCTAGTGCGGACTTAGATCTGGTTTCTTGATCAGAACCCGTCATTCTCCTTGCATAGTCACAAACTATGATAGAGAATTTCCAGAATCAATCACAATCCATATCCAGGGTTCGCCGTCGAAAATCGAGTGAAAGATCCTAACTCGGATCGGTATAATTACCTCGAAATTCTGTGCTCGAATCCGGATCAAATCACTATGCGAATAAAATAATATACGTACATCCTACGTATTAATTTCAATTGATTATTAGCTATATCAATTCTCTTTTATTCACATTCATTTGATTTCTGTTTACTTATTCACAATTTCCCTTTTCACAACTTTCAGTTTTAATTTTCATTCAATTATTCACTTAGTATATTTCTCCATTCCAAAATTACTTAGTATATTCCCAATACCAATTTACTTAAGAATTTCATTCTTCATTTCTTAAGTTCAATATAAATATTTCTTATATTTATTTTTACTACTTCACTACTGAAGTTTATATTAAAATTGAATTCCAATTCCATATAAATTTCAATTTGCTTCAATATACTAATTACTTTCAAACTTCAATACTTTTTCCCAATTTCCATTCAGATTTCCAATTTCAATTCTACTTGAATTCAATTTGTCTTCAAACTTTGAATATTGAATTTTATTCACCTTATCTCAACCCATATTTAATTAACCATTTCCTTTTATTAGTTTCACTTACTAATTTATTTCAAATTTCAAATAAAAGTTTATTTGAAAACTTTTTCTTCCTTTAGTTTCTTCGAACAATTTCTTCGATTTCACCTTACTTTACATACACAATTTTAAATTAGATTTCAATATTCAGTTTCAATTCTATTTGCTTACAAATTTTAAATCATTTGTCGTTAGTGAAAATTTTAAAAATTTTCTAACTCCCAAAATTTCCGAATTTTTTGGGCAGAGTCCCCTTTTTATGGAGGAGATTTTGCAATTTGACAAGAGTATAAATATATATACATCGACCCACACGGTCGAAAAACAAAAAAAAACAAACAACAGTTCATATTTCCTTTTTTTTATTTATTGCGTAGGCGTACCTTATTTAGCATTTTTAAGCAAGCGGCTTATTTATTTAGCATTTTGCGCGATCAAAACCAGCCAAACGGCTTCCAAAAAACCTGTACTTACTCAATTAAACATGTAAGTGTCAAATATATGCAATTTACAATATTTCACTTGCGTTTACAAAGCTAATACATGAATTCTATAAACAATGCATGTTATATAGTTTTCATAAGCACATATAAGATTTCGACACCTATTTCAATTGCATATTTGCAAAATTTTCATCCAAATCCATTTTATTTAGGCTCGACAACATTCCTTGCTTGTATATTAATAACCACTTCCAATTTAATTCAACTCAGACTTTATTTAATGGACTTTCATTTTCACCGAAGCCAAGCTTCCATAAATTTAAACTTAAGTTAATTTACTTCAATCATTCCAAATTCAAAACTTAAGTTCATTCTCATTTTATTTGATTCTCATCAATTCCATCTAATTCAATTTTTATTAATACACGGCCATTTCCAATTTATTTCCAGAATTTTAAACCATTCCTTACACATTCTAAAACATTTAAACCATCTCTAGAGTTTCAACAATCTCTTAAGTATTTCAAAAATCAATGCGATTTTACCAAACCAAAATTTCAACATTTCAAAATCACCTTTGAAATCAACTATATCCAAAATCCTTTTCAATTTCAAAATCAAACCCAGTTTTTGCAAACAACTCTAATTCCCACCCTTCACGTAGCAATTCCTCTCTTGGAAACTCGAAAATGAACATCGATGACGCTGCAGTCATCACCGAAGTTATTTTCTAGCGACCGAGAAGAGTTTAGTGCTTTTATCCCAATCAAAAGCATTTCAAATATTTTTAAATTCCAAACCTCACCAGATTTCCAATCCAATTCAAAAATATTTCCAGAATAATATCACTATTATTTCTTCAAAACCTTTGAAAACCATTTTCAAACCCAAAAGAATTTAAATTTTTCCCAAAAATTCCAAATTCCAAATCCATCCAATTCATATTCAAACATTACTCTGGAATTTTATTTCAGTTTCAATTATAAATCACATTTATAATTCACATTTACAAATTCCATTTTATTATCTGAATTTATTTATCCTTAGCTTTGGTTATAATTTGATTCCTTATTCAATTTTACACTTAAATGATAATAATTTAATATTATCACTTCCTAACAACCAAGCAACCAATAACTATAATAATTTACAAAAATTATTTCCTTATATACAAAAATAATTTGGGCAAAATTATTTCATTTACCCATTTTAAAACAATACTATGTTGAATTGTTCTATTCAAGTGTTTAGAAATCCCTACCAATAACGTTAATTACTCGTATTGACCAGAATCCATAAACTACTCAATAAACCAATCAACACAATATAAAACCATTTTATATTCACTAACAAATACGCGCTCATATCTATTAATACACTCAAACTCATTTTAGAGTACTACAAACTTTATTTCTAATGAGTAATCTCCATCAAAGCCAAGGTTATCGCCAGCCTAAGCTCTAATACCACTGTAACAGCCCGCAAGCCCGTACCCCTTGAATCGACACTATTCTCCAACATATCGACTCAAAGTGAATGGAAATACGAACCATTAGGGTTAAAGAAGAAGGAGGTAGAAGAAGAAGAAACAAAATAACAACAGAATCTAACCATCGCAGCAGAATAAAATATAATAGATAATAACTGATCTTTACAGAAAAGAAACTATATCCGTTTATACATACATCACCAGAATACAACATCAGAGTACAATATAATTAACATCACAATTCAGGACAGTTATAATAACTTTTCCCGCATACAGAATACACAACATACACAACACAGCAAAATATACATCATATACGTGTGATACGTCTCGCCATCCAGCTCATCTCCTGAGCTCCACAGCATCATAACCTGTATCCTATAATACTCGTTCTGACCCGAGCATTATAATAAAATAACACCCGAGTCAGTCTGGAAAACCAGCGTGAGAAAACACACTCAATTGGGTTATTAAAGTTTCAAAACCCTTTGAAATTAAAAGCATCTCGTAAGACCACGCCACAAATAAACATGTCGAGTTTTTACCTTACGATAGCCAAAACACTTTTTATCAAAATCCTCTGATATTATAATAGTGTCTATATACAAATACTTATTCAAATAGCCGAAATTGTTACATCTATTAAATTCCAGCTAATAGGTATACAAACAAAACCATAAAGGCACGTAGGAAGAATGGATTTCCAACTAATGACTAGGCACTAGGGTACCACCTGTCACAGTACCTGGTCTAGATCAGCGTACCGAGGACCACGCCCGATCCCCTGCAACACAAGGCCAGAACTACCCCTTACTGGATAATTCCGAGTAAGATCACCCCACGGTTGGGATCAGCAACCTCACCACTAAGCCGAATAAAAAGGAACATCTAGACAGGGATGACCTCACCCTAATGGGTGCTACCCGCATAGCCTTGCTGCATAACCCTTGATTTTCAGTCATTCCCGGTTGATGAGGCTTGAGGCTAAGCGTTACCTTTTAAGAACACATCTCACTTAGAATGCTCATCGTCCTCCTGATGATGTTCTGAAAGCATTCATCCATACAAGTCCGTTCCAGGTTCGAACGGAACCGAAGGCACTATTCCTACTACATCCATTTTGGAGTCACCCTCAGGATTAGTAGCGACTAGCCCTTACACTTCACTGCTCCATCTTCGACTCCAAACTCGTTTTGCCCACGAAAACATATAAACCGGATCGAAGTGGTTTTCGGAAAATAAAACCCTATCCCGGTCTCTTCGAAACGATCAGCGCATTAGCCAATATTGATAGTCGATTATTTAACTATCAACTAACATCCACAGAACATCCAACAAACATAAATAATTTACCAAATTATTTATTAATCTCAAAATATCTTCGCAAGATATATTTCCACTTTTCAACCCTTTGAAAACAGTTCAAACCGTCTTCTCTCATGGAATAAATTCCCAAATATTTTCTATTTCCACTGAAATCACCAAGTACAATAATTTAAAACACTACATTATGAAATATGCATTAAACATTTAAATTAAAAACTACTTTAATACTTTATTCAAAGATATATGTTTAAAGAATATTTAAAATAAAGCTACTTATAAAATATAACACTAAATTTTATCCTTTCTAAAACAAAATACTACGTCACTTTTAATAATTACTACTATAATAAATTTGAGAAATACATGCTTCAAAATTTAATCATTTGAAAAATAATAAATTTTTTAAAACACACTTTAAAACCTTTAAATTATACTTAAAACTTTGCTTTGGAAACGTACTTGGCTATTAAAGGAAATATGCTTCTCTTTTACATCCTTTAAAAATAAATCCCTATTTATTTTTAAACAACTTTACCCATTCCTTTAATAAATTCCCACCGTGAATTTATTCTTCCAAATATCCACTGATATATTACTTCACTCTTATAAACCCGGTTTATAAATTTGATGGTCTCTCATCCATCTTTTAAACACAGTTTCAAACACTTTATCAAATTTCAAATCTATTGCCAAATCAACTCCATTTTTAAAATAAATTCCTTTATTTACCCAATTTATTTAAAAATTCCATTAATTCCATTAATTCCAGATTTGACTTCTTATTATGATTTAAAATCTTTTAAACTGAAAATACCAATTTCATATTTTCCAAATTCCTTCTTTATCCTTTTCATTAAATTTAAACCTTGAATTGTTTAAAATAAATTCTTTATTCCTTTACATAACAACACTTGAGTTTTCAAAAAAAATCACCTATTCCCCATTATTCAAAAATCTCATTTCCCATAGTTGGAATTTTATTTATTAGGATTCAAAAAATCAACTTTCATTCCTTTCCAGTTTATTCTTTAATTAATCCAAATTTCAATGATTATTTACTTAAAATTCTCTCTTTTTTTTTCTTTCAAAAATCCAAATCTATACATTTTTTTATAACTCAGTATCCAAATATATTCAATCAAACCATAGCATCCAACATTTTAATTATCAATATAATTCATCACAGAATATCAAATAATCATAACACAGAATTGTTAGAACAATCTAAATAATTTTGAGGAATCCAGTTGGATCCCTCCAACCTGTTTCCCTGGATCCACAGATGTTAGCACAATACCAATTCCACTTCGAGGTGGAATATCACGGTATATGGGTTTATAAAATATCATCCGCTATTATGCGGCGCATAGAGTCTCATCCGCTATATAATGCGGGAAATCAATCACTCCAATATATATACTACTATATATAATATACCACATCCAATCAATTCAATCATTTAACCAAATATTTAAATTTAACCATTTAAATTTAAATAACAACCTAGATGAGTGAGATTAACTCACCTTTGATTTTTGTTTTGCAATCCGATCCAAACCGGCTTATCTCCTCATGATTTTAGACCTTGAACAAACATTATATGATTTATTATCATTTGAACTAATCGAACAATTTATTAATTTAATTAACTAATAATTTTATTTAAACTAATTTTCCTTTAATAAATTATTTTCTTATGACTAAAATAATTGAATAAGCTAATTAAATAAGTTAACCACCTTAACACTTATTTTTAAAATTAAACAGTAAGTGAATATATATATATATATATGTATATTTATTCTTTCCTTTTTTTTCCGAAACCACATATATACTTATAAAATAACTTATATAGGTTCAAAAATCCAATTTTTAAATAAACTCTTCAACATTTTAAAATTCCTATATATTTTCCCAAAATCTTTTCTATAAAAAATATTTTTACGTTTATCTACATATATTTAAACTAAAACAGGTATATGTATATTCATACTTATATTATACTATTTTTTTTTCTTTACTGTAAATTTCTGATAATCTTAATAAATAAACATATACTTTTCTCATTAATTTAAAACATTAAATTAAAGTAGAATAGCCAATACCTTACTGCAACATATATTTTCTAATTTATATATCAAGACAGTAACTTTCCTTCTCTGTAAAATATATATATGTTATCAAATGTTAAATAAAAAAAAGAGACCGTATACCTCACAGCTGCCGAGCACCATCGCCGCTCGAAACCATCTCGTCGCCAAAACGCGAGCTCGAACCCAACTTCCTCGACATCGCAGCTAGCCTCCCGCCTCGCCACCCCGTACCTACTGCCACGCACTCGCACGCCACTGCTGTGCCCATACCCTTCGTTTTCCCAAATTCGAACAGCAGCCTTGATGAGAAATCCCAATTCAAACCACGTCGAGCTCGTGCTCGAGTTCCTCGCCGCGAATAGGTCGCAATTCGTTTCTGCCTACGGCCTCGCGTGCCCAACTTCGAACGCGAGTCTCCCTCCTATTCTTTTTGGAAATTGATTTCGAACAGATTTCCCCTCCTTTTTTTAAACGAAAGGGCTTCGGCCATTTTTTTATTTTGAGTGAAAAGAGATTTGGGGAGAAAGGAATTGAAGCATATGAACGAATTTTTTTTCTCTGATGAAGTTTCGAATTGAAAGAAATGAATGAGGGAAAGATACACAGCTTTAAAATGAAGGACATCATAAAAAGAAAGGGCGTGATAGAGAAAGGTGCGTGCTTGAATGGTTATTGGCTAGGGTAATTGGTCGGCTGAGAACTTGACCCTTGATTTGATTTTATAAATTTATATTGAAAATATTTCGTTACGTACCCTGAAATTTCGAACCCCTACAAAGGCGTGCCGCTAGGCGTTCAAAATGTTATACCCCTATTCCGAACGCAATGGAAAAGGTTTCGGGTCCTAATTCGATCGCATGGAGAAGATAGCTTTTTGGACCCAGTTTATATTGAATTTTTCGATATAGATTTCAGCGCATTTATAGATCGTACGATCACACAATAACTCCAAACACTACGAAATTTGAAATCCGATAATAATATTATATTACGGATCCAATGGAACTGGTTTCGTTGAAATCTGAGACTGTGCCTCGGAAGGTTATTTTTAAATATCAATTTAAACGATATAATTTCAAAACTGAACAAAACACTTTTAAATCCAATTTTAAAAGTTCTATCACCTTCAGTATTATTAATATGAATTTTATAAGCCTTCAACTTATTTTTAATAAGCTTGAAATCCCAGATTCAAAATTTTAACCGACTTCAAGTTATTTAATTTAAGAATTAAATTACCCAATAAATAGTGATATTTGAATTCAAGTTAAAAATTAACTTTTAACTATTTCAAACCAATTAAATATTTCAATTTCAAATATCCAAAAATTACGGGTCATCACAGAACCCTTCCACTTCAAGAGATCCCCTTTCGAAGCAGATGCTTCCGCTCGCATGAAGACCTTTCGATTGAGTTAAAGCAACACCTTTCGAAGAGAAAGGAATGGCAACCTGCGCACCAAACCTTTCGAAACAAAAGGTTTCACCTTCCCTTAAACCACTAAGAAACACACGTTGGACGGAACAACCCTTTCGAAAGCAAAAGCAAGTCTTTCAAATCGGTCGAAACCCTTAACATCCAAGAAAGGTTCTGCATCATTTCACAAGCATAAGTTGGGAAGCTACTAACGGGGTCAGAACCAACCACATTTCAGCATCTTTGGAACACCTGGGAACTGCCTATAAATAGATTCGAAATTTCCCACCTTCTTTCCTTGTGACAACAAAGCAACATAAAGAAAAAAGATGCAACCACCCCTTTTGACGAAGACGGAGTTATTCGAACAAATTTGAAATCATTTTAGAGGGGTGTGCATGTGTCGAAAGAGAAGGTATCTAAAGCCACTTCTTGACCAAGTCGAAAGCACCGGGTCGAAAGGTGCCAACCCGCACCTATAAATAAGACGCAAGAGGCCTGTTTTAGGGGATCCAAATTTGCTCATTCCAAACTTGTATTCTCTTAAATTTGCAAAGTTGTAAACCCTAATTTGTAAATCAAATTGGAGATAATTGTTCAGCACAATCATTATTGGATTAATAAAAGGTAAGATTTCAATTTTGCTAATTATATAATTGTTTGTAGGTCTTTTACTGGCTTTAACTGCATTTTTAAAGTTTCGTCTTCAACGAAAGGCTCCTTCTGAGTGAGTCGGAACCCCGGACTTACCAAGTAATCCAAGTCCTTGATTACAACCCACCATTCTCCAAACACTTACATTCTAGTGTGTTGAAACCTTAACTCAAACCGGTCTACTTTAGATTCCAAAATTAAACCTAAGTCGCTAATTAGCCTAGCTTTCGACAAGGACGAAACCCTCCAAGAGAAACCTTTCCCTTGAATTCTTGGGGCCATTCTAATGTTACATAACTAGTTCGAAAGGAAGGTTTTGAAGGTACAGCCAAACTACTTCAATCGACTTGAAAGTCCAAAGGAAACGGAATTTAAGTGTTTCGACTGGGTCGAAACGTCAATTAGAAAAGTGTCCACAAAAGAGATCTATTCGAATGGTTGAATCAAAGGGAATAACCACATCCTATCTTCTTCAACTTAACCAGGATTAAAAAGGACTAACCTTTTTCTTAAACTCAATTTTGGGGTGTTGATAAGTTTTCTTGTTAACATTTTGGTGCTAGAAAGAGGGCTCGAACCTCCATCTCTATTAAACATCCAACATTACCTGTCTCTATCCCAATCCTATTTCATGCTTGCCCACTCTAGGCCTTACTTCATCATGGCTAGCAAAATCAAAAGATCCGAGCAAGGATCCTTCGAACCACACTTAATAGGATACTGCCCAAGAACAACTCAAGATTCCAAGCTATATGAATAGCAAATGCTAAGATTGGAAGCTCTAAGGACTATAAAGAAGAAAAGAGCAGAATCATATGATTCAGAAAAATGAAGCCTAAATCCTTTCCATATTGGCCCCAACCCCTATCATTGCCTTAGTAGAAAAGACAAATGGAAGTGACAACCTGTTTGACTAAATAAGTAAAACATTCAACACTATACCAAGGGAACAATCTTCAAAAAATGAATAATGGCTGATTACAATGCCTTTGCTCACAAATGGCAACGAGCACAACTGAAACACTTCTAGCACATGAACTCCCAAGGGTGTTAAAAAGAAAAACAACCGATGAGGGTATAAAGCCAAGTAACAAAAAAAACTTAGAAGTCATTCTCAAAGAACAAGCTTCAAGTCAAGACTTCATAAAGAATGCTATCTAACAACTTCTACTGAGAATGTCTACTTGCTAAATAAAGAAGAGCTCGACAATTGGTTATCGCAAAAGCAGAAACCAAAATATGAAAGGAATCTGGGAGGATCCTACTGCCATTACCATATGATGAATGGTCATGAAACTAACCACTGCAGAGTTTTGGAAGGGATGATAATCAACTTTTTTCATCAAGGAAAAATCAATGAGTTTGTAAAGAAATACTAAATGAGGTCAATAAAGAGTTACTTTACTAAAGAGAATCTACATGGTTGGGAGTGAAATACTCCTTTTTTAGACATTACCTTAAACGGTCAAAGCCTCTATTCACACCGAGTTGGCCAGGGCAGAGCACCTCTTAGAGGAAGGAGTGTAAGCCTTTATCCGCACCATGCTATGGCCAGGATAAAGCATCGACAAGCCCTTGTCTGCACCACGCTATGGCCAGGACAGGGCACCTCGTAGAGGGAGGAGTGTAAGCCTTTATCCACACCATGCTTTGGCCAGGATAAAGTATCAACAAGCCCATGTCTGTGCCACGCTATGGCAAGGTTAAAGCATTGACAAGCCCTTGGTCGCGCCTTTGGTCAGGTCAAGGCGCCTCCTGGAGGGAGGTTAGGTAAGTCTTTGGTTCCAGCTTTAGAATAAGCTAACCAAGAGCATCAGACAATAATGGACTAAGACGTCCGAGCCTAAGAAGAGGCTCATCAAACAACGGACTAAGACGTCCAAGACCAAAGAGCGGCACATCAAACAATGGACTAAGACGTCCAAGCCCAAAGAGCGGCTCATCAAACAATGGACTGAGATGTCCAAGCCCAAGAAGCGGCACATCAAATATCAGACTAAGATCCAAGCCCGAGAAGCGGCGTATTAAATGATGGACTAAGATGTCCAAGCTCTAGAAGCAGCCAATCAAACCATAACTTCATACAAGGCCTGATGTGTTTATACATGTCAAAGAAGACAAAATCTAAGGAGTAGAAAGGAACTCCACTTATCAATACCCGAATCTAGGTTTCGAGTTTCTTATTTCTAAACTTCATCCGTTAATACCCGAATGTGGGTTTTGGGTCATTCATTATTGAAATATGAGGTTTAACTCATTAATAGTCAGATCTGGGTTACGGATCTTTCAACTCATCATACCCGAATCTGGGTTTTGAAACTATTACTGGAATTCACTTATTAATGCCCTAATCTAGGCTTGGGATTTCTATCGTGAACAAAATTAGTATGGACTTTTAATTATCCACCACTACCCAAATCTGGGTTTGAGAGCTCTATTATGAAGATCATTGTTGAATTTCATTTATGCCCAAATCTGGGCTCAAAACTTCTATTGAAGAGATTATCATTGATTTCTGGATATTATCTGCTAACACTCTAATATGAGTTTGGAACTCCCTAACTTTTGAATTTCATTTATTAATGCCTGAATCTGGGCCAATGGATTTCTATCACAAGTGTTCGAACAATGATCTCTGAACTTATGATACATGGTCATTATTAACTTTCTATTAGCTATCTCTAGAGGATAACTTTCTAAAAAGTCCTATATCATTGGTCGAAACAAGGGATGTTTACTATCAAACTTTAGATATTCCAGCAATATGTTCAAAGTTAACTTCTTAGTTATTTCTTATCATTACCAAATATGAGATTCAAAACATTTCATCAAAAGCGATCTCCTTTCATTTATTGTCAAATGTTGACATAATGATATATATTAGTATCCACAAATGATATGGGTAAATTGCTATACAAATAACAAATTAACGATAACAAATATTGTTTATTTTGTGCTTTTTAGATAAAGAAGAACAGTAAAAAGGATTGAAAGATCCAACAAATGCAGAATTTATGGTACAAGCTATCAAACAGATATTTCAGAAATAACATTATAGGAAAGGACCATATTCCAGGTGATATTTACAAAATTTTCATAATTTACATAATCTATGATATTATTACAAATGTATAGAACAAATGTATACATATCATTAATAAGTCTTGAACGGCTTTATTTAGATCCCCAGCAATTAAAGGATCCACGATATGATGGATAGCAATGAGAAGGATCTCTTTTAGTTCCTTTTCTTTCTTTCTCATTTTGTCTTCATCATCAATAGTCTCGACGTTGGTCTTCAAAGTGCGGTTAAAGGCCTTGTTCTCACCTTTAAGGGTTTTATTTTCCCTTTCTAAATAAGCGATGCGCTTTAAGAGAAGATACTATCACGTTCTAGCTTTTGAATCCTAGCCACAATTCATTTATGCGAGTCGAGTGTCTCGCTTTTTGCTATTCGTCAAAATACATCATCATCTCAAATTTAGCTTTCCTGCACCACTCACCCGCTACTTATTTCATCTAAGCCCGATGAAGGATTTGTCGTAGTGGGAAATTTCTTGGTAGCAAGGGAAGTGGATCTTGTAGATTTTACGATGGAAGAGATAGCAGGAGAAACTGGTAACTCCATGCTTGAAATGTTATCCCTCATGATGAACTCTAATGATTCACATTGAGCCTGGCTATCTTTTAATTTAATCTCTAAATCGCTTATTTGTTGAAGGAGTTCTGACATTTCATGATCAATGTCGATTGGCAGATTTTACTTAACTTGACGCTTTAATGAGAAAATCACATCACTTTTGCTCCTAACATCTGCTTCTAAATTGGCAATATGATCATTGAGATTTTTGATAATTGTTTTCTGAAGAAAAAATATTCTATACCATTTTGATGCTTCCGTGTTATCTTGAAAACAAGCAGATAAAGTATCGTCAAGAAGCTTTTTCTTTTCAAGATTCGCCAACATCCTATCTTTGATATTGATGAAGCGAGATGCCGAATCTAATGAGAGAGGCGTTTTGGATAACTGTAACTCCTATTTAAACAAAAAGAAAAATAATATTAAGTCAAGACTTAAGTAATTAATTAATTTATTTAAAAGTGATAAAAGATTACAACTCAAGTAACAATGAAACTAAAAAAATAAAAAATAAAATACAATTAGACATTTGTTTTACGTCTAAAGTTGAGTAACTACATTTCTAACTTTATTCAATGAATTGGTAGAAAAACTAATCGTCGAGTCATAAGGAACATTAAGTCCTTCCGAAGTAATAACCGAGGATATTTACTATAGTCCCATTCCCGGTAGGGGGACTATCACAAGCACATATTAGTTTGGTATGATATGTCCCGATCTTTTTGAGTAGCATTTCCTTTTCTTCACTAAGAAAATCGAAGCGAAGGAGAGGATGTTCCATATAAAGTTTTTGTAAATCTCTAAGGAAACAATATCTGGTAAGTTTTGAAGATTTCAAAATTGATGCCTTTTCGAGATAATCTCTTCTTAATCTAACATACTGGCTTAGATAATCTCTAGAAACAAAGTTTCCAGAGGGATATTCACTCTATAATAAAGCAATGAAATACAACTAAGTATAGAATAAAAATTAAAACTAACATTCACAAATCATTATTATTACATAATTACAACTATTCATCTAGTTCATACAAAATTGATTTTGTAAAGAATTCCGGAATAAACTTGTCTTTATATTATTTAAGTTTATCAGAGGGCAAGTCTTGAGGAATTGATTTGACTTGAGGCAGATTCCAGCATGCTCCAGGATGCGGATCAGACCCAAATTCATCCAAATATCTATTGTGAAGACGCCTAAGTAGACCCCATTAAAATCACCTAAGTATGAGAAGTCAACGGTTGGGTGTCCGCAATAGACTTTATATAGAAAATCCACTAGAATATTTCATTCCTCGATCAACATCCAAAAAAGTGTGATCAATTTCCGATTCTCTTTAAGAAGACCATCATATCGAAGGCAGGACCTCCTCAGTCGTGGGGTAGCTTCTTGATGTTTAAAGGATGCTAACACTACCACATTTCTATTTAGTGTATGGTATTTATCGGAGAGAATGTTTTGCTCCTTCAATTGTTTATCTAACTCCTTATATAAACTATTTATTTCCAATTTCTTTTCATTCAAGATTGGTTTTATAGGTGTGAACAGATTTACTTTTTATCTAAAATAAATGATTTAAACTATTACTATCTTCATAGCGAAAGATGTTTAAACAGAGAATCCCATACCTGAGAAATAGGAATTGACGCTTGAGAACCTTGCTCCTTTTCTTTTGATTCTTCAACGTTAATATAAGCAGGCTTCCCCTGAGGGTTTGAAGGTGCAGGGGGTTTAGGCATGCTTGCTTCATGAGAAGATGGATCGGGATTGTCTTTTTCAGAAGTTTTCACGTTATCATCTCTATAACGAATCGGTCTTTCGATCCTCGAAAATTAACACTAATACGTCCGCTATATCACATGTCGAATATTCAAGTATCGGAAATACCAATTGTTAGGGTGAAAGAAGAAGGTAGATGCAAACTAAACAACACAGAATCTCACAACGCAGCGAATAATATATAATACAACAATGATCTTTACAAAAAGGAAACGTCTTTATTCATATATACAACATCAGAGTACATCAGACTTATCCTAAATTTGGACAGTCATGAAACCTGCCTTTATATTGACAAACATATAAACTCTATATTACAGCGGAAAAATATATGTAGATATGCATTGACCATCCACCTCCTTTCCAACTCCAAAGTATCCAGCTAAACCTGATAAAACATGCTCGGTTTGATCCGATCATTACATGGAATAACGTCCGGGTCAGTCTGGTAAACCGGCGTGAGTAAAACTCCATAACAGGTAACAAAAAAAACTGATTCTATGTTTGAAAGCTTTTCAAACAAAAGGTATCTCGTAAGACCACATTACACATAAAAATGGATGGGTTTTTACCTTACGATAACCAAATTTTTTTATATCAAATCCAATGATATTATCATAATGTCTAGGGGTCAAAGTAAATAGATAAAATAGCTGAAATGCTTGCATCTCACATTCCAACATACTAGGATCTAAAATTGAAAATGTAAGGCACGTATTGGAGATTGGATACCGTACTATGATAAGGTAAGGGACTACCTTCCGAAGGTACATCTCTAGATAAATGTACCTGGTTCTAACAAAAACATCTTGTACCCCTGCCACACAGGATTGGCCTACCACTTGACTAGTAGTACCGAATATGATCATCCCTTCGTTAATGGGCCACGAAGCATACAAATGAGAGGTAATAACCTATCTAGATTTGGAACAACCATACTCTACTTGGGAGCTACCCACTTGGCCCTGCTGCATGCCCGATTTTTGTCATTTTCCCGTCGATGATGTCCGAGGCTACGTTTTACCTTTTTATATAGCACTTCCCACTTAGAATGCTAATACTGCCTTCCAGGCGACAATGCAATACCAACATTCATCCATATAAGTCCGTTCTAGGACTGAACGAAACACTCGAGAGCTCCATCTCCAATTCCATCATCTTCAAGATGTCTTTACTTCAAAATATTTAAGTTGGACCGAATTGGTTTTCGGATAACATACCCGATCCCGGTCTCTTCGAAACAACATTCGATAATTTTCGGTAAACTTAACCCCGATTTTTTTGGAAATAAACAGACGAAAGATAAGAGTAGAGTTCACCTCCTAACCATTTATGGATGGATTTCATTATCATTTATCCTAAAAAGAACGAAATGAGTTTATACGTATAGTATAACACCTTCGACGGTAACTATACTATATAATTCTCATGTTTCTCCTAGATATTTCCAAAGTTAGGTTTTGGTCCAGATTTGATAATCGGTTATTTAACTATCAATTTATATAAAAAATCAAACATTGATTCCATTCCATATGGGATCCTCTATGTAACGACCCAGTATTTTGGACCATTCAAATCGACAATAAATCCACACATGTCGGACTTGAATAATTCAAAACAATGGATTGTAAATAAAATTTGGCAAAACTCAGCATATACAGTAAATAAAATAATTACAGATCACAGACACAAAGTAATATAACAATAATGCAGCGGAAACAAAAGGATAGTAGTTCATGAAGCTACTATATATATAACAGAGTCAAACAAGATACAACAGAAGTCTCGAATACAATAGATGTCTCAATACAATAATCAAATACAAGATCTGAATACATCACTGGAATTAACTGAATAACTGAAAGCAGGATCGATAGATAGCTGGATCTCCACGCGAAGCTCCAACTCCAAAGATGAGTCTCAAATGCTGTATCACTTAGTCTGACCCGAGCGTAAAGCAAAACACAAAACACTCGAGTTAGGATTAACATTCTTATACTAATAAATCCAACTCAAGTAAAATATCAACTGAAATACAGGTAACTTAAAGGATGTTTGGGATGACCATCCCCTAAGGATCCGTTAAACTATCTACTATGTAGTAATATTTGCTATTATAATAATGTCTAATCAGTAAAGTATAATCATATAGAAAATAGCGTTAAGGGGATGGAGAACCTTAACGCGGTTGGATCTTAAAATCATAATCGTAGTAAAGCTCGATATGGTAGGTGACACGGCACACAAGGCAATGCCAGGGTAGATATACCAATTACGCACACGGACTGATGGAGCGGATAGCAGCCATTTCCGTCCACCTCGAACAACACTCCCAAATCGAAGGGTGGCCACCAAAAATCAACAAGTAATAGAATGAAATCGAAGAAGTGCGTCCGATAAGAGGTGCTACCTCACTGGTCCGAGATCGCTCCTGTTTTAGCCACCTTATGCCAACTCACGGGAGTTGGGTCCACGTATATACCTTAGGATCGTCGCCACCATCCTACTTCATTCTGGAAACTCCACCGCGTACACAGTTGTCAAAGTGGTTTTCGGTATCGACAGAGAGTATGTCCATATCCGATCCCGGTCTCTTTAACAACCAATCGTTATTATAACACCGTGGTCATTCAAAATAGTTTATACTTCAAAACCAAAATATATTTTTAAATTCAATAACCAAATCAATACGATATCATTTTCATTTCAAAAATATTCACTTCCAAAATCATAGTACTTTTCCAAAGTTATAACGCTTCGAAATTCATAGTCTTTTAAAAATCGAAACACATTGGAAATCACAGCTTTGAAATCATAGTATTTTGGAAATCATAACACTTTCCTTTTTTTTTAAACAGTTTAGATATTAAAATCAGTATAATAAAATAGTTTATAATTAAAATAATTTATAAAGTAAAGTATCAATAGTTTCAAGTATAATTTAAAATTTCTTTATAAAATAAAATAGTTTCCTCAAATTTCACAAATCGATTCAAATTAACTCGAATTCCAAAAATTTAATTTAATCAAATCTCAAATCATCAGTTTCAACTCGATTCAGCTTCTAAATAAACCATTTCAAATTATCGATTTCAAATACATATCTGAACCATAAAATAAGTCATTTAAATTTTTAATATATTTTAAAGCTTTAAATATTCAACATTTCAAAACTAAATTCGATAAATTTATATACATATCAGATTCTCTTTACAATTATTTAGTTTTGAAATATTAACTTAATCATTTCCATAACATTAAATACAATTTCAATTTACAAATTTAAATAAACAAAATATCCCATTTAAAATATATATAAGTTTAAAATATCCATTTAAGTCACCTTTTCAAATTTCAAGTTGTAAAACACTTCTTTAAATTTCAAATTCAATACATTTCAAATCAACTTATTTAAGTATAATTCTTAAATAAATATAATTTTAATCAATTTCAAATCATTATAAATTCTATATTTGAAAATATAGATATTAAATAAATACTTAAACATATTATCTATCAACTTTATTAAATCAACTTTAATGAATCTTTAAACTCAATATTTATCAAAACCATATATTTCTTTTCAAAACCAAAGAAATCATTTTCAAAACATTTATATATAGACCAACGGTGCCTGTATATAATTTTCTATCCTATGGTCAAGTGATACAGATATTTATCATTTCAATCCGCAATTTAAAATATATGTACGGGTATATATCTTTTCAACCCGCAATCCCAAATTCAATTAATTGAAAACCGCTTGGGTTTATCATTTCAACCCATAACGATTTTCTCCTATTCTACAGATCGTTCGGGTATGTATCATTTCAACCCATAGTGATTCTATACTAACAGGGAACTTGCAGAGTGATAACATATATGATAATAAAATAACAATAGTAATAGGCAATATATCATCAATATAAATAACAGGTAATGGTGTCAGATGTCACAGGTGAACAGATATAGATAATGACATATATATAACAATGTAAATAACTAACAGCAGCATATTTCAATTGTCGTTTCAATTGAAATCAAATTTAATAAATATAAGAACGTTAATCAGAGTGATTGCTCACCTTTCGAGGCTAGAGAGAACAGGAGATGACACGGGTACGAACATGGATACAGACAATGGAATTAAGTTACGAGTCCAAGCATGAATTCGATGATTAAGGCTGATAACAAGGAATGGACGGAATCAAATCAGAATTGGGTCGATGAAGATAAATGTGTATAAGTGAATTTATATTTATATATATAACTATAAATAACTTTATGTATATATATATATATAGATCATATTCTAAATCCAAACATATATTAACTATAAACACACATATAAAATCAAGCATACATACAATATATAGTTTGAAATAAATACATAAACATATATATATATATATATATTAAAAAAAATCAATGCAAACATATTTCTTAAAATTAGTATTTTTAAATTCAAACACATACACGAGGTCTCTATATATAAATATATACAGACAACTTATTAGAAACACTAAGCTTGATTTACTTACATGTATATATAAACACATACGGTTTCATATAAACACTTATACATCTTTAAACAAATATGGTCCTAGATGTGTATATATATATATATATATATAAACAGCATATATATGATACTATAATATATAAGCCAGACCCATTATAACTTGGTTGAATATAAATGAGAGCACCAAGCTACAACAACCAATATATAAATAAACTACTATATACCTTTACATTAAAACACAACCGACTAATATATATTTTTAACAATATTTGCTATAACAATACAACTTACCTTATATATATTATACATATAGTAACTAGAGCAGATCGTATGTGAAATATACGAACATATATAATATGCTGTACACAAATATATTCATATAACAGCTATATAAAACATAACTCAGGTTAAAAGAATAAAGTGACTACGAGTATATATTTACAATATTTATCTATGTTTAATGAATTAAATATATTGTGAACCAATATATAACTCAGTATATGGTTATATAACTAAAAAATCTTAGAATTGTAAACATATATATAACTCTACTATATAATAAGAGAAACTGCAGCCTATATTATAAAAGAACAACACAAGACAAGTATATGACTCATATCAATTGCACAGACCAATATATAATCATAGGTAAAATGTACATGCCTACTATATTGAGATATAATTATACCAACAGATCATATATACAAATCGAATAAGTAACAGATCAAAATATATAGAAATGTAAACCGGTTCTGTATATTCATATTTATATACCAATCAAAATGACTCTTCTGTATGCTTACTAACCTTTTTATATAAATATGTATATATATACATCTTTTAAAAATGCACTATACTTATACACAGATATATATATATGTAATGTAATATACCATTATATTGTAACTGTAAACATATTAAACTGTAAACATAGAAGATAGGCACCCTAACTATATTATATAATACAAAAAACAGCAGATAATCATGTACCCATTTTAGTTTTAAAAAAAAAATTGATCAACCAGACATATACCAAGCTAACCAATATAAAATCAAAAATATATATATATAAAATAAAATAGATTGTAAACCTTATATTAACATACATATACACCAGAACTTTTAAAATACTATATATAAATCAATATGAACGAACATATATAACTATATAAATACTTTACTAAGGATTTCCAAAACCAGAAAATATGTATATATAAATAACTTAACCCACGTGTATATAAATATATAAACTTTTATATCAAAGAACAGATCAACAGTTGAAAGACTTACATAAATATGTAGACAAAAAGGAAGTCTAGCATTGGCGAATGACAGCGATGATAAGTCGGTTGGAGCTCGCGTGAGGAAGAGCTGAGCGACTCAAGCAGATCAGGACGGAGGCGTTGCACAAGCGAGTGGAGCTTCGGGTTTGATGCTCGGCACGTGCTATGCTTTGGCCATGGTGGTTGAGGAGATGGCCGAAGTGGCTGGGAAGGATGGTGGAATTTACGGTCGAGGTTGCTAAGCTATGGTCGAACTGAAGGTGGGAAGATGTGAGGTCAGATCGGAGATTGTGGCCAGGCGGAGGGTGAAAGGAAGGAAGGTACGGGAGACGAGAGAGAGGGAGGCAAAACGATGGGGAAAATATGAACAGGTGATTCAAGAGGAAGATATGCAGGCTTTATAAAAGAATAGCAACCAAGAGAGGAAAGAAATGAACCGTACCAAGTTGAAACATGCTCTCAAAATAAAATTGTGAACAGCGGCAAGTCACAATTAGAATTTATGGAGAAAATAAAGAAAATAGCTGTTGAGTTAAAGGAGTTGAACGTACTAGGGATTTAAAAGATCACGAGAGCAGAAAGTCATGAAAGCGGTATTGATACGAAATCGTTTTATCGATTCCGTAATGAACTGGACTTTCAAAATATAGGATTGAGTATACCGTAGAGATCAGCACGACGAGACGATCAAAACGGTATACAAATATCGGTAGTATGATTAACCTATCAAAAGTCGATAATCGGTACCGACAATGCTGCAAAGCTGTCGAAAATAAGATAAATGGAGCAATAGATGGTCAAATTTAACGAAACGAAAGATGACGTCTCACTCAGAAGATGATTTACAAATTTTCTATGTAAAAATATTTAGGTTTGGAAAACATTTTATTATCATCAATTTTAACTGATATAAATTGGAATAAAATTACACTAGAAAATAAACTTCCAAATTTTCTGATGAAAATTTACCAGTTGCTATGTTAAAACAGACGCATTTCAATTATCAAATTTAAATTTCAAAATTTTATTGTTTAAAATTTCACAAAAATTCAATTAATTTAATAAATAAAACTACTGAAATTTACGGGTCGTTACACTCTCCCCCACTCAAAACTTTTCATCCCCGAAAAGGAAAGAGGTAGGAGAATAGAAACAACCAGAAAGAAATTGATTGAAATACAAATAAAACAATTAAATTAAAACCATATAAGTTTCAAATTAAACTAATTAATTTTAACCTATTTGAGTTCACTTAAGTTAAACCAACCTATTTATTTCTAAATTCATTATCTTATTATCTAGTCATCCTCAATTAACAATTTCTAAATCATCAAATTTGTATAATCTTTTATTATACTCATGTTTTATTCAACAAATTTAATTCTTTTATTCTAAATTATTATTAACTTTATTCCACTTAATATGTCCTATCACATATATTTAAACCATATAAATTAATTTAAACCATATGAATTTCAGTTTAAATCAATTTATATTCAATAATTGATTTAAACTCAAGGTATTTCCATAAGTTGATTTAATTTCAATTTATTAATTCCTTTAAAACAAATTTATTTGTCTCATCTATTATTCAATTAACTTATTATTCTATTTATCCCTATTATCTTCTTTATAATAAAATTTAAGTGTATAACATTTACTATAACACTCAAATCTTTCCTTATAAAGTCATTTTATATTGTATATTATCCGATTACATTTTTAACTTCTGAAAATTTTAGGTAAGTTATGTTGAGATGTAATTGAGTATTATACAAATAAGATTTTTCAATTTAGTTATTCCCAGTTAACTATTTATCCAAGAATTTTGACTTTAGTAAAATTTAAGAATTTAAATCTCCGATTTACTTCAAACAATTTAGAGATATATATAATATATTTATATAAAATTTAATTTTAAAATAAGGTACCTATATATATATATATATATAAATCAAATTATACTGAAGAAATTCAAATCAAAAGTATTTTTTTTTCAAAACAAAACCGTAGCAAAGCTACATAATAGTCTCTCCACTTCGAAACTCGAAAATGAATGTCGATGATGCGGCCGTCATCACCGAAATTATTTTCCAGCGACAAAGAGAAGAGCACTGATTTAAACATTTAAAATTCGTTGAAAACTATTTTATTCGAAAATACTTTAAATAATATACATTTTAAGACTTTAAAACACACTACAACAAAACAGGCTTTTTACAACGGACAATGCCCGTTGTAATATGTGTTCCACAACGGGCAGCCGACCGTTGTAATAGGCGATGTTGTAATAGGTTGACCATATTTTACAACGGACAATGCCCGTTGTAATAAATCTTTTTACAACGGGCAGTGCCCGTTGTAACACACCTTTTTACAACGGGCAATGCCCGTTGTAATACATGATATTGCAACTGTTTTTGCCCGTTGTTAAAAAGATTCAAATGAGAAAAAAAATAAAACTACTACAATGCACGTGTAAATTTTAAACTAATTTGAATTGAAATAAAATTATTATACTAATGACAACCATATTATTCATATTTACTAAAAATAGCAAAAGAAATTTATATTTCAAAATAACAAAAAGATTCATCTATTCACATCATTCATAAAATTTTACATAGTTACAAAACATCGAATACAACCCTAAACTAATATAACACGTAGTACATACAAATAATAACACAAGATTTAAAATTTAGACCGAACGACATTGAAGCAAACTTTGAACCATAATATTTTAGTTAATCAGAACTCATATAACACCTTTTTTCTTCAAAAATTCCTTTGCTTCTACTATGTCCTGCAATACATACAAAGATAATGTAAATTACATACATATATGTGTGTATGCGTGTGTATGTATAAGTATATATACAATGCATCAGGAACTTGGAAAGCAATACTGATCTACAGTACATATATATTTTTAATTTTAATTGATATTTTAAACTTGGACAAAATGAATGATTAAAAAAATATATTTTAAACTTATACTTCTATTATATAAGCATAGTTTGTTTAGATCTCAAAGTCTAATAGGAATCAGAGAGGAAGAATTTGAAGTTTTAACCAGGTTTTGAAACCTGGAAATAAACAGAGGAAATATGTCTGTCTAACAGACATGCACAGACCATTCTTGTGTGTTAATATACATGCAGGAATTATATTGCAACATATCATTAAAAAAAATTCATCACAACATCAAGTTTAGCTTAGATTTAAATAATTTACTCACCTTTTTCCTGAAGACAGAAAGTTCCTGACAGATTTTCAAAAGAAGGTGAAGGCCTGTAACTTTTCTTCTCTTCCTATTTTAATTTTGGAGTTTAGATCTGCAAATTATAAACACAGATCTTTGTTTACTCTTTGTTATGTTCATTTACTTAATTCATTAATAATAGTATTTTTAAATTACTTACAGTTGAATGTATATAACAGAGAAGCCTTTTTATTTTTTCTGCAACTTGAAAACTAGAAGTAGATCAAAGCTTTGATCTTGATTTTTCCTGCAAATAATTGATTCAATTACTCAAATTCTTACTTTACTACTTCAATATTGTTAAGAAAACTTCGAATTCAAATTAAAAGAAAAGATTCACTTGCCTTAAAAATTTTTCCAGAAATACTTTGCACTGCTCTGGCAAACCTGAAGCACTTGTTTTTATAAATCAGCAGTTTTGAACTTTGTTTGTGTTAAGAACTTGGGTTTGAAATCATAAATCCATTAAACTATATAAAGTTTTAAAACCTACCTGAGAGATGAAATCATAAACTATAGCTTGAAGCTTTAAGATGAATTTCAGATTTCAACTTTTGAATTGAAGAGAGTAGGTAGTTTTTTTTCTTCCTTTTTCTGATTTTTTACTTTTCTTGAGTGTTAGAGTTTTGAGATTGCTAAATCTTTTAGTTACTGAACTTCACAGATTTGGTAGCTTAATAAATTTGAATTTGGAAGCTGAAAAGGTTTTCTGAAAATTTTAATTTGATTATTTTATTAAAGTAATGATGTTTCATGCCATTTGTTAAAATATAATAATGAGATTTCAATTATATTGCAGCAATCGCCTCTGCAACTGGTTCAGTGAGATTAGAAACTAGAAATGCAATACTCGAATTCTAACTGTTATAAATGGTGTATCAAAATGCATAACACTGTATGTTTACAGACTTGTAATTTCGTTTCTTTTTATCAAGTACCAAAAATACAGAACAAATTTTGTAAATCCCAAAAGGGATATAAACTGATCACATGATATATATTTTAGATAATTCCGAAAACAAATTATAGCCGTTGTTGGCTACTCAATCCTTGCACCTTTGATTGTCATGTCAATGTTTTGGCGATATTAACTGAGCTTTGGATCAGTCTTAGTATATTTTAGTCCTAGAAATAGATGAACTGAAATTGATGAATGAGGACTTACATAAAGGGCAATATTGACTCCTGCAGTATAGCCACTCTGTAGCTTAATCCATGCTCCAAAATATCCATTTCGATATGGCCTAATCGATTTGAATCCACTCCCTGAACATATCAAACACATTGCATGATATCCAGTACATGATAAAATAAAAATAAACGAAAGACAGTATTGATCGAAATTGAAATGCAAACCATACGAGTTAAGACAAGCAAAGTTTGTTTTCTGCGTGCAGTGGGAATGATTGACAAATTGTAGATCTAGTGAGCCTACTATAACGAATCTTTTGAGACAAAATATATGCAGATATTATTTCATAAAGTATGCTATTATATGCTAGTTCACAAAGTATAGCATCATATATAGTATGCACAGTTTTGCACCATAGGCATATACATGAAATGTTGCATAAACACTCATATATTAATCCAATAAGACTGAAACAGCAAAAAGATATATACTACACAGAGATAACTTGGATAAGAAAACGCACTCCATAACTGCTAGGATCGACGTGCGCCTGTAAACGTGACGTTATTCAGTTTCCTGATGATAAACAAAATCAAATAAACAAGAATCGTTAAGAATATAAGAAGAATTGCTTATTGCATATTCAAACGTATATAGAAAGAACAATATCCTCCATTAAAGCAAAGCGAACATATATAGAAAAAAAAGATGTTAGGTTGTATAAAATGATTGGACTTACTTTTTTGCTTGGCATGATACTTCTCTATAATGGTGAACCAGTTCCACTGGAAGCACAATCCCAAAAAGCGCATGAAACCAGCACCAAGCACTTCAGCGATAGCAAAATTGAAAGCAAAATTGAAAGCAAAATTGATTGGACTTACTTTTTTGCTTGGCATGATACTTCTCTATATGGTTTGCTTACTCTCTCCTCCATCCTTCCTCAACCAAAGAACTACATATCTAAACAAAAAAATTGAAAGCAAAATTGTGTCCTTGCCTTTGTTGATCGGAACATGAACTAAATCGAAAGCCGTCGAACTCCTTCATCCTCAAGATTCAATCGCGACATCTCCTCCGACAACAATCTCCAAACCATTTCATCGTTCTTCCACCACCAGAAAACCTTAAACTTAATTCACGAACCCCAGCAAGTCGCGATTCCCCAATCGAACTGCAATCGCCTCATCACCCACGTGGATTTTGATTTTGTTTTGAGTATCTGAAATTCGTGAATTTATATTTGGTCAGGATTTGCGAACTTGGATTAAGGAATTTGGTTTGAAAACATATGAATTCGTATTTGCATCTGTGTGAGTTCTCTGATTGGGTGATGTGGTAGATGTTGATGGGGGAATGGGAGGAAAGGGGAACGGAGGGAAGGAAGAGGGAGGCGACTAGGGTTTTGGAGCAGATCTGGTGGAGGAGGGAGAGATTAGGAGGACCAGCTTAGGATTTGGGAATTAGGGGTTGTGAGGAAGAAAGATCGGTAATAAATAAATAAAACGAACGAAATTTCGCAAAAAAATTTGGTTTGGACCGTTGTAAAATTGTTATATATTACAACGGGCATTTTGGGTGAAGTTGTAAAACTAACATTTATTACAACGGGCATTCAAGGACCGTTGTAATAGCACTCTATTACAACGGGCTATCATCGCCCGTTGTAAAAAGGACGTTGTATAGGTCGTCTATTACAACGGGCCTGAATGGACCGTTGTAATAGCCTTCTATTACAACGGGCAGCCAATGCATGTTGTAAAAAGGGCGTTGTAATAGGGTATTTTTGTTGTAGTGACAAAGTTTGAAATCACCAGAAATTTAATTCTTAAATTCTCAATTTAAATTCATTCCAAATAAATTTATAAACAATAGCCATTTTGCAATAGTCAATGACTTACAAAACAATAAAATGAAAATCAAATATTATCATTTTCAACAACCAAATTATTTAACTTTTAATTCCAGAAAATATTTCTTATATATTTATAATATAATCATATAAATTTATTTCATTTATCAAATTTGAAAATTATATTGTGTCAATTTGCTCTGTTCAAGTGTTTTGGGATTCCTATCGATAGCGTTGATCAGACGAATCGATCGAAAATCCAAACCAACATCAACAACTCAAACAACACACTATAAACATAAACTATTTTATATTAATTATAAATACACTCCCTCACACGATGATTCCAGAATTAGATTCCAACACAAGGATAGAGATCCAAATAAGAGGGACTCTAATCAAAGAGAATTCTAATCTAAAATAGATAGGCTCGAAACGAAGGTTAGATGATTGCATTTCAAACAGGAAGATGGATAAAGTTGTATAAATCGCGGGCAACCTTAACCGGGTCAACCGTGACTTCATAGATAGGATCGATGTAGAATTCTGAAGCAAATCGATATTCGATTACCATAGGTAGGATTCGGGTATAGCATAAGGTAGCAGCATCGTAAACCGAGGATACAGAAATCTCGGCGAATCAATGCTGTTGTAAAGGATTTTCACTCTTTTACCAATTATTCAGATATTGGCGAGACCGCCGATTTATTATAGAGATCATTCGAAGTGGAGTTATGGGATACTCCAGAATTAAAAGACACGAATAGGGGAGACACGAATGGACTTTGGAACCGAAGGGAACTTTCCAAAATTCAAAGAAACCGAGTCAAAGAAGAAGGAATTCAAGCTCGAACGAACGTGATTCTGTAATTGAATTTACTCTATATGCTGAGTTTTGCCTAAAACCAGAGCTCTGATACCACATGTAACGACCCAGTATTTTGGACCATTCAAATCGACAATAAATCCACACATGTCGGACTTGAATAATTCAAAACAATGGATTGTAAATAAAATTTGGCAAAACTCAGCATATACAGTAAATAAAATAATTACAGATCACAGACACAGAGTAATATAACAATAATGCAGCGGAAACAAAAGGATAGTAGTTCATGAAGCTACTATATATATAACAGAGTCAAACAAGATACAACAGAAGTCTCGAATACAATAGATGTCTCAATACAATAATCAAATACAAGATCTGAATACATCACTGGAATTAACTGAATAACTGAAAGCAGGATCGATAGATAGCTGGATCTCCACGCGAAGCTCCAACTCCAAAGGTGAGTCTCAAATGCTGTATCACTCAGTCTGACCCGAGCGTAAAGCAAAACACAAAACACTCGAGTCAAGATTAACATTCTTATATTAATAAATCCAACTCAAGTAAAATATCAACTGAAATACAGGTAACTTAAAGGATGTTTGGGATAACCATCCCCTAAGGATCCGTTAAACTATCTACTATGTAGTAATCTTCGCTATTATAATAATGTCTAATCAGTAAAGTATAATCATATAGAAAATAGCGTTAAGGGGATGGAGAACCTTAACGCGGTCGGATCTTAAAATCATAATCGTAGTAAAGCTCGATATGGTAGGTGACACGGCACATAAGGCAATGCCAGGGTAGATATACCAATTACGCACACGGACTGATGGAGCGGATAGCAGCCACTTCCGTCCACCTCGAACAACACTCCCAAATTGAAGGGTGGCCAACAAAAATCAACAAGTAATAGAATGAAATCGAAGAAGTGCGTCCGATAAGAGGTGCTACCTCACTGGTCCGAGATCGCTCCTGTTTTAGCCACCTTATGCCAACTCACGGGAGTTGGGTCCACGTATATACCTTAGGATCGTCGCCACCATCCTACTTCATTCTGGAAACTCCACCGCGTACACAGTTGTCAAAGTGGTTTTCGGTATCGACAGAGAGTATGTCCATATCCGATCCCGGTCTCTTTAACAACCAATCGTTATTATAACACCGTGGTCATTCAAAATAGTTTATACTTCAAAACCAAAATATATTTTTAAATTCAATAACCAAATCAATACGATATCATTTTCATTTCAAAAATATTCACTTCCAAAATCATAGTACTTTTCCAAAGTTATAACGCTTCGAAATTCATAGTCTTTTAAAAATCGAAACACATTGGAAATCACAGCTTTGAAATCATAGTATTTTGGAAATCATAACACTTTCCTTTTTTTTTAAACAGTTTAGATATTAAAATCAGTATAATAAAATAGTTTATAATTAAAATAATTTATAAAGTAAAGTATCAATAGTTTCAAGTATAATTTAAAATTTCTTTATAAAATAAAATAGTTTCCTCAAATTTCACAAATCGATTCAAATTAACTCGAATTCCAAAAATTTAATTTAATCAAATCTCAAATCATCAGTTTCAACTCGATTCAGCTTCTAAATAAACCATTTCAAATTATCGATTTCAAATACATATCTGAACCATAAAATAAGTCATTTAAATTTTTAATATATTTTAAAGCTTTAAATATTCAACATTTCAAAACTAAATTCGATAAATTTATATACATATCAGATTCTCTTTACAATTATTTAGTTTTGAAATATTAACTTAATCATTTCCATAACATTAAATACAATTTCAATTTACAAATTTAAATAAACAAAATATCCCATTTAAAATATATATAAGTTTAAAATATCCATTTAAGTCACCTTTTCAAATTTCAAGTTGTAAAACACTTCTTTAAATTTCAAATTCAATACATTTCAAATCAACTTATTTAAGTATAATTCTTAAATAAATATAATTTCAATCAATTTCAAATCATTATAAATTCTATATTTGAAAATATAGATATTAAATAAATACTTAAACATATTATCTATCAACTTTATTAAATCAACTTTAATGAATCTTTAAACTCAATATTTATCAAAACCATATATTTCTTTTCAAAACCAAAGAAATCATTTTCAAAACATTTATATATAGACCAACGGTGCCTGTATATAATTTTCTATCCTATGGTCAAGTGATACAGATATTTATCATTTCAATCCGCAATTTAAAATATATGTACGGGTATATATCTTTTCAACCCGCAATCCCAAATTCAATTAATTGAAAACCGCTTGGGTTTATCATTTCAACCCATAACGATTTTCTCCTATTCTACAGATCGTTCGGGTATGTATCATTTCAACCCATAGTGATTCTATACTAACAGGGAACTTGTAGAGTGATAACAGATATGATAATAAAATAACAATAGTAATAGGCAATATATCATCAATATAAATAACAGGTAATGGTGTCAGATGTCACAGGTGAACAGATATAGATAATGACATATATATAACAATGTAAATAACTAACAGCAGCATATTTCAATTGTCGTTTCAATTGAAATCAAATTTAATAAATATAAGAACGTTAATCAGAGTGATTGCTCACCTTTCGAGGCTAGAGAGAACAGGAGATGACACGGGTACGAACATGGATACAGACAATGGAATTAAGTTACGAGTCCAAGCATGAATTCGATGATTAAGGCTGATAACAAGGAATGGACGGAATCAAATCAGAATTGGGTCGATGAAGATAAATGTGTATAAGTGAATTTATATTTATATATATAACTATAAATAACTTTATGTATATATATATAGATCATATTCTAAATCCAAACATATATTAACTATAAACACACATATAAAATCAAGCATACATACAATATATAGTTTGAAATAAATACATAAACATATATATATATATATAAATATTAAAAAAAATCAATTCAAACATATTTCTTAAAATTAGTATTTTTAAATTCAAACACATACACGAGGTCTCTATATATAAATATATACAGACAACTTATTAGAAACACTAAGCTTGATTTACTTACATGTATATATAAACACATACGGTTTCATATAAACACTTATACATCTTTAAACAAATATGGTCCTAGATGTGTATATATATATATATATAAACAGCATATATATGATACTATAATATATAAGCCAGACCCATTATAACTTGGTTGAATATAAATGAGAGCACCAAGCTACAACAACCAATATATAAATAAACTACTATATACCTTTACATTAAAACACAACCGACTAATATATATTTTTAACAATATTTGCTATAACAATACAACTTACCTTATATATATTATACATATAGTAACTAGAGCAGATCGTACGTGAAATATACGAACATATATAATATGCTGTACACAAATATATTCATATAACAGCTATATAAAACATAACTCAGGTTAAAAGAATAAAGTGACTACGAGTATATATTTACAATATTTATCTATGTTTAATGAATTAAATATATTGTGAACCAATATATAACTCAGTATATGGTTATATAACTAACAAATCTTAGAATTGTAAACATATATATAACTCTACTATATAATAAGAGAAACTGCAGCCTATATTATAAAAGAACAACACAAGACAAGTATATGACTCATATCAATTGCACAGACCAATATATAATCATAGGTAAAATGTACATGCCTACTATATTGAGATATAATTATACCAACAGATCATACATACAAATCGAATAAGTAACAGATCAAAATATATAGAAATGTAAACCGGTTCTGTATATTCATATTTATATACCAATCAAAATGACTCTTCTGTATGCTTACTAACCTTTTTATATAAATATGTATATATATACATCTTTTAAAAATGCACTATACTTATACACAGATATATATATGTAATGTAATATACCATTATATTATAACTGTAAACATATTAAACTGTAAACATAGAAGATAGGCACCCTAACTATATTATATAATACAAAAAACAGCAAATAATCATGTACCCATTTTAGTTTTAAAAAAAAATGATCAAACAGACATATACCAAGCTAACCAATATAAAATCAAAAATATATATATATATAAAATAAAATAGATTGTAAATCTTATATTAACATACATATACACCAGAACTTTTAAAATACTATATATAAATCAATATGAACGAACATATATAACTATATAAATACTTTACTAAGGATTTCCAAAACCAGAAAATATGTATATATAAATAACTTAACCCACGTGTATATAAATATATAAACTTTTATATCAAAGAACAGATCAACAGTTGAAAGACTTACATAAATATGTAGACAAAAAGGAAGTCTAGCATTGGCGAATGACAGCGATGATAAGTCGGTTGGAGCTCGCGTGAGGAAGAGCTGAGTGACTCAAGCAGATCAGGACGGAGGCGTTGCACAAGCGAGTGGAGCTTCGGGTTTGATGCTCGGCACGTGCTATGCTTTGGCAATGGTGGTTGAGGAGATGGCCGAAGTGGCTGGGAAGGATAGAGGAATTTACGGTCGAGGTTCCTAAGCTATGGTCGAACTAAAGGTGGGAAGATGTGAGGTCAGATCGGAGATTGTGGCCAGGCGGAGGGTGAAAGGAAGGAAGGTACGGGAGACGAGAGAGAGGGAGGCAAAACGATGGGGAAAATATGAACAGGTGATTCAAGAGGAAGATATGCAGGCTTTATAAAAGAATAGCAACCAAGAGAGGAAAGAAATGAACCGTACCAAGTTGAAACATGCTCTCAAAATAAAATTGTGAACAGCGGCAAGTCACAATTAGAATTTATGGAGAAAATAAAGAAAATAGCTGTTGAGTTAAAGGAGTTGAACGTACTAGGGATTTAAAAGATCACGAGAACAGAAAGTCATGAAAGCGGTATTGATACGAAATCGTTTTATCGATTCCGTAATGAACTGGACTTTCAAAATACAGGATTAAGTATACCGTAGAGATCAGCACGATGAGACAATCAAAACGGTATACAGATATCGGTAGTACGATTAACCTATCAAAAGTCGATAATCGGTACCGAAAATGCTGCAAAGTTGTCGAAAATAAGATAAACGGAGCAATAGATGGTCAAATTTAACGAAACGAAAGATGACGTCTCACTCAGAAGATGATTTACAAATTTTCTATGTAAAAATATTTAGGTTTGGAAAACATTTTATTATCATCAATTTTAACTGATATAAATTGGAATAAAATTACACTAGAAAATAAACTTCCAAATTTTCTGATGAAAATTTACCAGTTGCTATGTTAAAACAGACGCATTTCAATTATCAAATTTAAATTTCAAAATTTTATTGTTTAAAATTTCACAAAAATTCAATTAATTTAATAAATAAAACTATTGAAATTTACGGGTCGTTACACTCTCCCCCACTCAAAACTTTTCATCCCCGAAAAGGAAAGAGGTAGGAGAATAGAAACAACCAGAAAGAAATTGATTGAAATACAAATAAAACAATTAAATTAAAACCATATAAGTTTCAAATTAAACTAATTAATTTTAACTTATTTGAGTTCACTTAAGTTAAACCAACCTATTTATTTCTAAATTCATTATCTTATTATCTAGTCATCCTCAATTAACAATTTCTAAATCATCAAATTTGTATAATCTTTTATTATACTCATGTTTTATTCAACAAATTTAATTCTTTTATTCTAAATTATTATTAACTTTATTCCACTTAGTATGTCCTATCACATATATTTAAACCATATAAATTAATTTAAACCATATGAATTTCAGTTTAAATCAATTTATATTCAATAATTGATTTAAACTCAAGGTATTTCCATAAGTTGATTTAATTTCAATTTATTAATTCCTTTAAAACAAATTTATTTGTCTCATCTATTATTCAATTAACTTATTATTCTATTTATCCCTATTATCTTCTTTATAATAAAATTTAAGTGTATAACATTTACTATAACACTCAAATCTTTCCTTATAAAGTCATTTTATATTGTATATTATCCGATTACATTTTTAACTTCTGAAAATTTTAGGTAAGTTATGTTGAGATGTAATTGAGTATTATACAAATAAGATTTTTCAATTTAGTTATTCCCAGTTAACTATTTATCCAAGAATTTTGACTTTAGTTTATAATTGAAATCATCTTTAATCTAAAATTTAAGAATTTAAATCTCCGATTTACTTCAAACAATTTAGAGATATATATAATATATTTATATAAAATTTAATTTTAAAATAAGGTACCTATATATATATAAATCAAATTATACTGAAGAAATTCAAATCAAAAGTATTTTTTTTCAAAACAAAACCGTAGCAAAGCTACATAATAGTCTCTCCACTTCGAAACTCGAAAATGAATGTCGGTGATGCGGTCGTCATCACCGAAATTATTTTCCAGCGACAAAGAGAAGAGCACTGATTTAAACATTTAAAATTCTTTGAAAACTATTTTATTCGAAAATACTTTAAATAATATACATTTTAAGACTTTAAAACAAAGTTTGAAATCACCAGAAATTTAATTCTTAAATTCTCAATTTAAATTCATTTCAATTCCAAATAAATTTATAAACAATAGCCATTTTGCAATAGTCAATGACTTACAAAACAATAAAATGAAAATCAAATATTATCATTTTCAACAACCAAATTATTTAACTTTTAATTCCAGAAAATATTTCTTATATATTTATAATATAATCATATAAATTTATTTCATTTATCAAATTTGAAAATTATATTGTGTCAGTTTGCTCTGTTCAAGTGTTTTGGGATTCCTATCGATAGCGTTGATCAGACGAATCGATCGAAAATCCAAACCAACATCAACAACTCAAACAACACACTATAAACATAAACTATTTTATATTAATTATAAATACACTCCCTCACACAATGATTCCAGAATTGGATTCCAACACAAGGATAGAGATCCAAATAAGAGGGACTCTAATCAAAGAGAATTCTAATCTAAAATAGATAGGCTCAAAACGAAGGTTAGATGATTGAATTTCAAACAGGAAGATGGATAAAGTTGTATAAATCGCGGGCAACCTTAACCGGGTCAACCGTGACTTCATAGATAGGATCGATGTAGAATTCTGAAGCAAATCGATATTCGATTACCATAGGTAGGATTCGAGTATAGCATAAGGTAGCAGCATCGTAAACCGAGGATACAGAAATCTCGGCGAATCAATGCTGTTGTAAAGGAGTTTCACTCTTTTACCAATTATTCAGATATTGGCGAGACCGCCGATTTATTATAGAGATCATTCGAAGTGGAGTTATGGGATACTCCAGAATTAAAAGACACGAATAGGGGAGACACGAATGGGCTTTGGAACCGAAGGGAACTTTCCAAAATTCAAAGAAACCGAGTCAAAGAAGAAGGAATTCAAGCTCGAACGAACGTGATTCTGTAATTGAATTTACTCTATATGCTGAGTTTTGCCTAAAACCAGAGCTCTGATACCACATGTAACGACCCAGTATTTTGGACCATTCAAATCGACAATAAATCCACACATGTCGGACTTGAATAATTCAAAACAATGGATTGTAAATAAAATTTGGCAAAACTCAGCATATACAGTAAATAAAATAATTACAGATCACAGACATAGAGTAATATAACAATAATGCAGCGGAAACAAAAGGATAGTAGTTCATGAAGCTACTATATATATAACAGAGTCAAACAAGAAACAACAGAAGTCTCGAATACAATATATGTCTCAATACAATAATCAAATACAAGATCTGAATACATCACTGGAATTAACTGAATAACTGAAAGCAGGATTGATAGATAGCTGGATCTCCACGCGAAGCTCCAACTCCAAAGGTGAGTCTCAAATGCTGTATCACTCAGTCTGACCCGAGCGTAAAGCAAAACACAAAACACTCGAGTCAGGATTAACATTCTTATATTAATAAATCCAACTCAAGTAAAATATCAACTGAAATACAGGTAACTTAAAGGATGTTTGGGATAACCATCCCCTAAGGATCCGTTAAACTATCTACTATGTAGTAATATTCGCTATTATAATAATGTCTAATCAGTAAAGTATAATCATATAGAAAATAGCGTTAAGGGGATGGAGAACCTTAACGCGGTCGGATCTTAAAATCATAATCGTAGTAAAGCTCGATATGGTAGGTGACACGGCACACAAGGCAATGCCAGGGTAGATATACCAATTACGCACACGGACTGATGGAGCGGATAGCAGCCACTTCCGTCCACCTCGAACAACACTCCCAAATCGAAGGGTGGCCACCAAAAATCAACAAGTAATAGAATGAAATCGAAGAAGTGCGTCCGTTAAGAGGTGCTACCTCACTGGTCCGAGATCGCTCCTGTTTTAGCCACCTTATGCCAACTCACGGGAGTTGGGTCCACGTATATACCTTAGGATCGTCGCCACCATCCAACTTCATTCTGGAAACTCCACCGCGTACACAGTTGTCAAAGTGGTTTTCGGTATCGACAGAGATTATGTCCATATCCGATCCCGGTCTCTTTAACAACCAATCGTTATTATAACACCGTGGTCATTCAAAATAGTTTATACTTCAAAACCAAAATATATTTTTAAATTCAATAACCAAATCAATACGATATCATTTTCATTTCAAAAATATTCACTTCCAAAATCATAGTACTTTTCCAAAGTTATAACGCTTCGAAATTCATAGTCTTTTAAAAATCGAAACACATTGGAAATCACAGCTTTGAAATCATAGTATTTTGGAAATCATAACACTTTCCTTTTTTTTAAACAGTTTAGATATTAAAATCAGTATAATAAAATAGTTTATAATTAAAATAATATATAAAGTAAAGTATCAATAGTTTCAAGTATAATTTAAAATTTCTTTATAAAATAAAATAGTTTCCTCAAATTTCACAAATCGATTCAAATTAACTCGAATTCCAAAAATTTAATTTAATCAAATCTCAAATCATTAGTTTCAACTCGATTCAGCTTCTAAATAAACCATTTCAAATTATCAATTTCAAATACATATCTGAACCATAAAATAAGTCATTTAAATTTTTAATATATTTCAAAGCTTTAAATATTCAACATTTCAAAACTAAATTCGATAAATTTATATACATATCAGATTCTCTTTACAATTATTTAGTTTTGAAATATTAACTTAATCATTTCCATAACATTAAATACAATTTCAATTTACAAATTTAAATAAACAAAATATCCCATTTAAAATATATATAAGTTTAAAATATCCATTTAAGTCACCTTTTCAAATTTCAAGTTGTAAAACACTTCTTTAAATTTCAAATTCAATACATTTCAAATCAACTTATTTAAGTATAATTCTTAAATAAATATAATTTCAATCAATTTCAAATCATTATAAATTCTATATTTGAAAATATAGATATTAAATAAATACTTAAACATATTATCTATCAACTTTATTAAATCAACTTTAATGAATCTTTAAACTCAATATTTATCAAAACCATATATTTCTTTTCAAAACCAAAAGAAATCATTTTCAAAACATTTATATATAGACCAACGGTGCCTGTATATAATTTTCAATCCTATGGTCAAGTGATACAGATATTTATCATTTCAATCTGCAATTTAAAATATATGTACGGGTATATATCTTTTCAACCCGCAATCCCAAATTCAATTAATTGAAAACCGCTTGGGTTTATCATTTCAACCCATAACGATTTTCTCCTATTCTACATATCGTTCGGGTATGTATCATTTCAACCCATAGTGATTCTATACTAACAGGGAACTTGCAGAGTGATAACAGATATGATAATAAAATAACAATAGTAATAGGCAATATATCATCAATATAAATAACAGGTAATGGTGTCAGATGTCACTGGTGAACAGATATAGATAATGACATATATATAACAATGTAAATAACTAACAGCGGCATATTTCAATTGTCGTTTCAATTGAAATCAAATTTAATAAATATAAGAACGTTAATCAGAGTGATTGCTCACCTTTCGAGGCTAGAGAGAACAGGAGATGACACGGGTACGAACATGGATACAGACAATGGAATTAAGTTACGAGTCCAAGCATGAATTCGATGATTAAGGCTGATAACAACGAATGGACGGAATCAAATCAGAATTGGGTCGATGAAGATAAATGTGTATAAGTGAATTTATATTTATATATATAACTATAAATAACTTTATGTGTATATATATATATATATATATATCATATTCTAAATCCAAACATATATTAACTATAAACACACATATAAAATCAAGCATACATACAATATATAGTTTGAAATAAATACATAAACATATATATATATATATATTAAAAAAAATCAATGCAAACATATTTCTTAAAATTAGTATTTTTAAATTCAAACACATACACGAGGTCTCTATATATAAATATATACAGACAACTTATTAGAAACACTAAGCCTGATTTACTTACATGTATATATAAACACATATGGTTTCATATAAACACTTATACATCTTTAAACAAATATGGTCCTAGATGTATATATATAAACAGCATATATATGATACTATAATATATAAGCCAGACCCATTATAACTTGGTTGAATATAAATGAGAGCACCAAGCTACAACAACCAATATATAAATAAACTACTATATACCTTTACATTAAAACACAACCGACTAATATATATTTTTAACAATATTTGCTATAACAATACAACTTACCTTATATATAATATACATATAGTAACTAGAGCAGATCGTATGTGAAATATACGAACATATATAATATGCTGTACACAAATATATTCATATAACAGCTATATAAAACATAACTCAGGTTAAAAGAATAAAGTGACTATGAGTATATATTTACAATATTTATCTATGTTTAATGAATTAAATATATTGTGAACCAATATATAACTCAGTATATGGTTATATAACTAACAAATCTTAGAATTGTAAGCATATATATAACTCTACTATATAATAAGAGAAACTGCTGCCTATATTATAAAAGAACAACACAAGACAAGTATATGACTCATATCAATTGCACAGACCAATATATAATCATAGGTAAAATGTACATGCCTACTATATTGAGATATAATTATACCAACAGATCATATATACAAATCGAATAAGTAACAGATCAAAATATATAGAAATGTAAACCGGTTCTGTATATTCATATTTATATACCAATCAAAATGACTCTTCTGTATGCTTACTAACCTTTTTATATAAATATGTATATATATACATCTTTTAAAAATGCACTATACTTATACACAAATATATATATGTAATGTAATATACCATTATATTGTAACTGTAAACATATTAAACTGTAAACATAGAAGATAGGCACCCTAACTATATTATATAATACGAAAAACAGCAGATAATCATGTACCCATTTTAGTTTTAAAAAAAAAATTGATCAACCAGACATATACCAAGCTAACCAATATAAAATCAAAAATATATATATATATAAAATAAAATAGATTGTAAACCTTATATTAACATACATATACACCAGAACTTTTAAAATACTATATATAAATCAATATGAACGAACATATATAACTATATAAATACTTTACTAAGGATTTCCAAAACCAGAAAATATGTATATATAAATAACTTAACCCACGTGTATATAAATATATAAACTTTTATATCAAAGAACAGATCAACAGTTGAAAGACTTACATAAATATGTAGACAAAAAGGAAGTCTAGCATTGGCGAATGACTGCGATGATAAGTCGGTTGGAGCTCGTGTGAGGAAGAGCTGAGCGACTCAAGCAGATCAGGACGGAGGCGTTGCACAAGCGAGTGGAGCTTCGGGTTTGATGCTCGGCACGTGCTATGCTTTGGCCATGGTGGTTGAGGAGATGGCCGAAGTGGCTGGAAAGGATGGAGGAATTTACGGTCGAGGTTGCTAAGCTATGGTCGAACTGAAGGTGGGAAGATGTGAGGTCAGATCGGAGATTGTGGCCCTGTAAAGACCCGCAAATTCGTCTTCCGAAAACTCGACACTGCTGCGTCCACTGTAACAACTGTCGAACAATCAGATGGCGAAAACGCGAACTTTAATGTTTAAAAGAAGAAAAGGGTAAAAGAAGAGGTAGAAGAAAAAGAGATTAGAAGGAAAAGAAAACAGAAGAAGGAGAAAGAAGAACAACAGAACAACATCAGAACAGAAAACAATATCAGAATCTTACACATCGCGGCGGAACAATATATAATAGATAATTGAATAATCTTTAAATCAAAGAACTATATCATTTTATACATACATCAATCAGAGTCAATATACGACTCAATACAACAATGGACAGTTATATAACTTGTCCTCATACAGAATACACAGCGGAATAAATACTATCAGATACAAATACTACGTCTCGTCATCCAGCTTATCTCCAAAGCTCCAGAATATCCAGAATATCCTGATAACATAACTCTAGACTGCCCGTGTGGAAATTGGTGGGCACCCAGAGTTTAGAAGGGAGCAATAAACTCCGAGTCAGTCATGGTGACTGGTGTGAGATCGTAAAACAGTTATTCTTTAAAATAAACAACAGTATAATTTTAAAGTCAATTCGAAATGCTTTTGGAAAATGAAACTACCATAAGACCTCCCGCCACACACACAATGCAAACGCAGACTTGGAGGAGATTTCTTCTTATGATAGTCAAAGATGCTTACTACGCAAAAATCAAATTCTTTTTGATATTATTATTAGTGCATAGTGTAGAAATCATTTCGAAAGTATAATATTAATCTTAGCCAACATACGACCAGTATCGTATGCCTACTATAGCTACTATGTTCAATAGCAGGTTACCGCCACATTCCATAGCAGGTAATACAACTAAAACCGTACAAGTCACGTATTGTTTCTTTGGATTTCCAACAAATGGTCAGGCTAAGGAACTTCCTTTCCACGATGGGTACGTCCCTGGAATAGACGACCCGAGAACCTAACCGGATCTCTGCCAACACAAGGCCGGGTTACCTCTGCAAAAATAGGTAACTACTGACACGCGTATGCCATCCCCCGATCGTAACCGATCTTCCCGAGGATCCCCGATTTCCAACAAACCACAAAGTAATAATAACTGTGCAGCAACCACAGAGGTTAAGTATCTGGGCTCCATACCATGATACCACCTTTATCCAGAAGGAATGACATACACTAAGGGGCGCTACTCCCTAGAACCTTGCTGCATCCTTCCTGTTTCGACCATTTCCGGGGTGTGAGGCTCGATGAAGTCTCGTCCACAAAGCTACGCTTTCTACAAAAAGCCCTGCTTCGGGTCAAACAAAATGATCAACCTATGATCACAAAGATATAAGATCAAACAAATGATCATATCACAAATGATCAAACACTGATCATTTCACAGCAACACTCAGTATGCCACGTTACCAAATTGGGATATATCGCTGATAAATTTCAACTACATAACCTCTGAGCTCGTACGTCTCAGAGAAGGGTGTTAAGCTAAGAGAATAAATTCTCCGCCACCAACAGAAATGTATTTGAAAGAAATCAGCTTTATATCTCAAATTGTAACGTCAGACACACAATCCATACAAGTCTGTTCCAGGATCGAACAGAACCGAAGGCACTTCTCACGAAGCCCTTGCAATTCCGGATAATTTTCAATCACGTCAGGACTTCCCGTCACTAAGGGTGATAAAACCTCTAAATCGAAGATCAGTCGATGTAGAGTAACTCGACGGTAATCCTTCCGTTTTCAAAAATATCCGGTCTTCAACACCGGTCTTCAAATGCAATTCATAACGACGTATCACATATTCGGAATGGGTTATACGACCCCATGGTCCTTTCCCGGCTAACCCGAATAGTGAGCGCTTATTTAAAAATAAGTGTGGCATTCAAATTCATCCAATTCACAACAAATACCTACTCAAGGTAATTATTGATAGTCGGTTATTTAACTATCAATAAAGATGCGCAACATCATCAGATTCCAAATAATTTTCCAAATTATTTCATCTTCACAAATATCTTTACTAGATATAAAATTTCCACACTTAACTATTTGAAAACAATTTCAAATCAATTTTCCACACTTCAAAAATAAATCAATATTTATTTTTAAACAACTTCGCTTTCTTTTATAAATTCCGTATTGAATTTATACTTTCGAATATCTACTGATATTCGATTTTCAAATCGTTTTCAATATTCAATTTCAATTTATCTTTAAGGAGATAAATTCTCAAAACATTTCATTTCATTTTGGAAAACATTTCCATACTTATTTAAAAATAAGTCAGCAATTCACAATCCATTTATTTTCAACACTTGGAAAATATTCGATATACTTAAATCAAATTAAGTATAATTTCATTCTTTAAGGAAAATATTCTTTTAACACCTTTATTTGAGTCAAAACGAATGTTACGTAAAACATCGTTACGACGACTCGAAATCACTAGTATAGGGATTCGAAATTAAGATAGATATATAAACCCCAATACTAAATAAAACATTTCCTTCCGGAAATCATTTACTATAACAACAGTGTTATAGTCCACTATTTCCTTAAGTTTCTCGAAAACGTCTATTTCAACAATAAATGTTGAAATCTATGGTTTCGATTCACAACACATTTTAAAACACCTTTAAAATGTTTAACTTCATTTTTTAAAATATTACTTCTTCAAAAAATGAATCCATTTTACTTAACAATATATTCACTGTCCAAAATCGTGAATAAAATTTACTTAACCCCATTTCAATCATTTCTACACATTTTTATCACATTCAATCTATTTTCGAATTTATAAGCACGTTTATAAATTCTATTCCTCTTTTTAATAACAACTTCGACTTATAAACCTTTTTTTTTATCAACTTCTATACTTAACTTATCAAAATAAGTGACTTTTGGGTTCATAAACAACTTTTATAAATTTTAATTCCATTTGTAAAAGCTTCAATACCAAATCAATTTCAATGTTGATTTCTAATTTTATTTTCAACGTTCGAATAAAATTTCCACATTGATTTCTCAAAAATTCATTTCTAAATATTAAATCAATTACAGATTGATTTCAAATTTTATTTAGCACTACTAAATACATTCCTTATTGAATTCATTTTACATTGATTTCACAACTTATTTTAATGTACCAATTAAATTTCAAACTGAATTTCCAACTTATCTTCTTTTAAATAAATTCCTTTTTAAGAAAAATAAATTTCAATCGTTTCTTTCAATTTATTTAGAAATCCAGATTTTAAATAAATTTCCTCAATTTAAAATCACTATTATACGCAATTCATTTATTTAACATTTTCACTTTATTCTGGAAATAAATTCGATAAGATTATAAAAATTAACTTTTTATACTTTAAAATTCCTTTCTTCGAATTTATTAAATTTCTAAAATCAAATTCATTTAGAAATTTCTATTTTGATTTCCAAAAATTCAATTTCGTTTATTTTTGGAATCCAATGATGTCAAAACATCTATTCAGCTAAATTTTAGCTTTCAAACAAATTCCAGATATCAATATGATTTATAGCATCACTATAATCATTCACAGATTCATATCACAATAGAAATGAATTAAATACATGTGAGGGGTCCAGTTGGATCCCTCCAACCTGTTTCCCTGCATCCAAAGATGTTAGCACAATACCAATTCCGCTCCAGTACGGAATTATCGCGGTATATAGGTTTTTATAAATCCGCTTACTAACGGCGCAATAGGGTCTCATCCGCTATACGAGGCGGGAAATCATCAATCCAATATATACATATGCCAATATGTATATATTGCTATATATAGATATATCCTAAAATATCTAATAGCACATTCAAACAAATCAATCAAATAAATCAATAACTGTAAAATCCACTTTTTCAATCGAGTGAGAAAAATCTCACCTTAGCTTTATTAGCATCCATTTCCAATCTCGACCCAATTATCTTGATTTATACCTTGTATAAATAATTATACAAATTATTAATATTCGAAATAAATCGAACATCTAATTTTTCGTTCGTATATTATTTTGTCTAACAATTTAATCCCCAACAAATTTTCTTTTAACAAAAATTTCTCAAATCATTAATTAAGCTAATTAAACAAATATATTACCTTAAAATTAAACTAATAAATAGAGATAGGTATATATGTATATTCATTTTAGATTATTATTATTTTTAAACCTCACTGTGAATATTTTTCTACATGTACATCATTATATAAATTTTAAAACTGCACATATTTTTCTCTGACTGAAAGTTTTCTGTTTTAACTAGATATTCATATCTTCAATCTGTGTGTGTGTATATATATATACATTTTTAAGCTAAAACTTATTTCAAAATTACCTTACTGTTTTACTGAACGGAACCCTCGAATGCAAATTGCCATCACGCAATGCTCTATCGACCTCCACTGCCAATGCCAAACGCGAAGCCCTTCCAGAGCTCGAATATCATCACGAACATCCATCACCAGAAATCGCGATCCCCTTCCCTGCCTTCACGCGAGACCATCACGAGCCCTAGCTCTAACCAAGACAGCCGCCAGCACACGCAACAGCCTCCTCCACTGTCTCACCGAGCTCGCCACCCAACCCTAAGTCGTGATCGAACTCGACTAGCCTTCCCAGACGCGCACCCATTGGCATCGCCGCCTTTTGCCTCGTTCGACCACAAAGAACGCATCACCAGTCTTCACGAGATTCGAAGACCACCCAGCCTCGCTCGAGTCGCCTCACGCCACCGCGACTTGGCCTCACGTCAACCGATTCCATCCCCAAATTGCTACCTCGAAATCGCCGAGAAACCCCAGCTAATCATTGCGATGCTCGCAACCCACTGCTTGCGCGCGCCTTCAATCGCCGGCCACAATGAAACGCGAGAGCCCCAGAGGCGCTGTGATTCTCGAACGATGCTCGCGATTCGATTTTTGAATCGAATTTTAGTGGAGGCGGCCATTGATTATTTGAATTTGAACGAGAGGAAGAAAAATGGTTTTCGTTTGATAATTTTTTTTCTTTTAAAACTGGAAAGGGGAGTAAAAGGACGTAGTTTAGCAGAGAACGTGCTCGCACGATCTTTCTGCCGTGTTCTCTGCGTGCTTGTAGGCGGAAAGAAGGGAGAACATGTTGCCTTACTTTTAATGTCGGCAAAGATTTAAATTTAAAAAAATGTAAATCGAATTTGATTAAATCTTCAATGCGTTTACCCACCGTGTGCTTACGTATTAACACCGAAAAATACGAAATTTAAAAACTGGTAATAATACAATATTACGGACCCAATGGAACTGGTTTCGTCGAATTCCGAGACTGTGCCTCGGACGGCTATTTTTAAATATCGACTCGAACGATCTAATTTCAAAACTGAACGAAACAGTTTTAAATTCAATTCTAGAAGTTCTATTACCTTCAGTATCATCAATATAAATTTTAAAAGCTTTCGAAATATTTTTCTTCAGCTTAAAATTGTAGATTCAAATTTTTATTTAACTTCAATCGATTAAATTTTATAATTTAATTGCCGATTTCAAAATTATATCGGAGACACAAATTAAATCATCGTTCAAATATTTAAAATAAATTAAATATTCTCAATTTAATTCGTTCGAAATTCCGGGTCGTTACAGACTTCCCTCCTTAAAAGAATTTCGTCCTCGAAATTACAAGTTAGGAAAAATGGTCCTTAACTCGTCTACTACTTTTCACAACCCAATAGTTTTATCAATTCATCAAAACAAATCTTTCTACTAAAGATTCGTTATCATTTCAACTAAATTTCAACTTCAACTGTAAGTTCAAACAACATTGTTTAACTTCAAAATTCAAATTTAAATTCAAATTCAAATTTAAACTTTCAAAAATTTCTCAAAAATTTTCTAACACTCGGAATTTTCGAAAAATTTCGCCAGCGTCTCCTTTGCGCGGCTGATACGGTACGACTACAAAACGTCCCTACGGACTCTCAGATTTCAAAAAGAAAAAGAAAAAGCCAAGCGGCTAGAGAGAAATCATCAAAAACTCATATAGAAATTAAAATACGTACCTTTTTCGAGCAATTCAAATTTATCTTTGAAATCAAAATTTCCAATTCCTTTATACCTGTATATCCTACTAGCCATTATATCTAGTTACAGCATTCAAATCATTTTGCAAATTCGATTACAAAATTTTCAATATAACTGCTTATATCATCTTTGAGTTCGTTATTGAAGTTATATATATCCATTATGATTCAATTTTACATTTCTATTTCCATTTGAATTCAATTTACAATTTCAATCTAATTTGAATTCAATTCAACTTCTGAATATTGACTCTCATTGATTAGCTTTCATTTACAACTGCTTATTTTAGCTTAGTTTCAATTACTAATCCATTTCAAATTCTAATTCACTTACAAATTCAGATTTGCTTTCAACATTAAGTTTTAATTCCAGTTTTTATTCACTTTCGTTCATTCCCAAAATTTTATTTACAATTCACCATTTTGGTTTACAATCACTTATATTAAACTGGATTTCCAATAACATATGAATTTTAATCCATCTTTCAATTTACATTATTCAATTCAATTCATTTGCTTACGAATTCGAAATGAATTTTAACATTCGATTTTATTTTCTCGCATTTGCCATTGCAAATTTATTTATTTGTTCACAAATTCTTTTATTTCAATTTTGAACTTTTATTTCAATCAGATTCCCAATATTCTATAAGTTATTAACTTATTAATATTTCGTAAGTATTTTTAAATAGGATTCCAGAGTCGTTTCCACTTTTTCAAAACCATTTGAAAACAATTCAAATTCCATTTGAATTTCCAAAAAAAATCCCAAATATTCAAACAACTCCTATTTAAAACAATTTGACAGCAATTTCTCTTTTGGAAACCCGAAAATGAACACCGGTGATGTCGCGATCATCATCGGAATTATTTTCCAGCGACCGAAAAGAGTTTAGAGCCTTTCATTCCCTCAAAACATTTTTCAAAACCCTTGAAATCCATTTTCAAATCAAAAAGGAATTAAACTTTCCAAATCTCCAAAATTTTCAAATTCTTTTCAAAACCTTTCCAAATACTTCTCTGGAATCCCGTTTTAAATTACAATTCACATTTATAATTTATATTCACAATTTTAGCTGCATGTGAATTTATTTCTTAACTTTGGAGTTACGATTTCAATTTCTTATTCAATTTCAGTGATGATAATTCACTATTATTACTTCCTAACATCCATGCAACCATATACTATAGTACTTTATAGAAAAACATTTATTTTCTATACAAAAATAGTTTTGGGCAAAAATTATTTCATTTACCCTATTTAAAACAATACTGTGCCGAATTGTTCTATATAAGTGTTTAGAGATCCCTATCGATAGAGTTGTACGGACAATACCGACCAGAATCCATATACCACTCAACAAACCAATCATCACAATACAAAACAATTTTATATTCAAATAACAAATACGCGCTCATATCTATAATTACACTCAAACTCATTCTAGAGTACTGCTGACTCTATTTCTAATGAGTAACACCCAACAGAGCAGGGTTGTCACTTAACCATATGCTCTGATACCAACTGTAAAGACCCGCAAATTCGTCTTCCGAAAACTCGACACTGCTGCGTCCACTGTAACAACTGTCGAACAATCAGATGGCGAAAACGCGAACTTTAATGTTTAAAAGAAGAAAAGGGTAAAAGAAGAGGTAGAAGAAAAAGAGATTAGAAGGAAAAGAAAACAGAAGAAGGAGAAAGAAGAACAACAGAACAACATCAGAACAGAAAACAATATCAGAATCTTACACATCGCGGCGGAACAATATATAATAGATAATTGAATAATCTTTAAATCAAAGAACTATATCATTTTATACATACATCAATCAGAGTCAATATACGACTCAATACAACAATGGACAGTTATATAACTTGTCCTCATACAGAATACACAGCGGAATAAATACTATCAGATACAAATACTACGTCTCGTCATCCAGCTTATCTCCAAAGCTCCAGAATATCCAGAATATCCTGATAACATAACTCTAGACTGCCCGTGTGGAAATTGGTGGGCACCCAGAGTTTAGAAGGGAACAATAAACTCCGAGTCAGTCATGGTGACTGGTGTGAGATCGTAAAACAGTTATTCTTTAAAATAAACAACAGTATAATTTTAAAGTCAATTCGAAATGCTTTTGAAAATGAAACTACCATAAGACCTCCCGCCACACACACAATGCAAACGCAGACTTGGAGGAGATTTCTTCTTATGATAGTCAAAGATGCTTACTACGCAAAAATCAAATTCTTTTTGATATTATTATTAGTGCATAGTGTAGAAATCATTTCGAAAGTATAATATTAATCTTAGCCAACATACGACCAGTATCGTATGCCTACTATAGCTACTATGTTCAATAGCAGGTTACCGCCACATTCCATAGCAGGTAATACAACTAAAACCGTACAAGTCACGTATTGTTTCTTTGGATTTCCAACAAATGGTCAGGCTAAGGAACTTCCTTTCCACGATGGGTACGTCCCTGGAATAGACGACCCGAGAACCTAACCGGATCTCTGCCAACACAAGGCCGGGTTACCTCTGCAAAAATAGGTAACTACTGACACGCGTATGCCATCCCCCGATCGTAACCGATCTTCCCGAGGATCCCCGATTTCCAACAAACCACAAAGTAATAATAACTGTGCAGCAACCACAGAGGTTAAGTATCTGGGCTCCATACCATGATACCACCTTTATCCAGAAGGAATGACATACACTAAGGGGCGCTACTCCCTAGAACCTTGCTGCATCCTTCCTGTTTCGACCATTTCCGGGGTGTGAGGCTCGATGAAGTCTCGTCCACAAAGCTACGCTTTCTACAAAAAGCCCTGCTTCGGGTCAAACAAAATGATCAACCTATGATCACAAAGATATAAGATCAAACAAATGATCATATCACAAATGATCAAACACTGATCATTTCACAGCAACACTCAGTATGCCACGTTACCAAATTGGGATATATCGCTGATAAATTTCAACTACATAACCTCTGAGCTCGTACGTCTCAGAGAAGGGTGTTAAGCTAAGAGAATAAATTCTCCGCCACCAACAGAAATGTATTTGAAAGAAATCAGCTTTATATCTCAAATTGTAACGTCAGACACACAATCCATACAAGTCTGTTCCGGGATCGAACAGAACCGAAGGCACTTCTCACGAAGCCCTTGCAATTCCGGATAATTTTCAATCACGTCAGGACTTCCCGTCACTAAGGGTGATAAAACCTCTAAATCGAAGATCAGTCGATGTAGAGTAACTCGACGGTAATCCTTCCGTTTTCAAAAATATCCGGTCTTCAACACCGGTCTTCAAATGCAATTCATAACGACGTATCACATATTCGGAATGGGTTATACGACCCCATGGTCCTTTCCCGGCTAACCCGAATAGTGAGCGCTTATTTAAAAATAAGTGTGGCATTCAAATTCATCCAATTCACAACAAATACCTACTCAAGGTAATTATTGATAGTCGGTTATTTAACTATCAATAAAGATGCGCAACATCATCAGATTCCAAATAATTTTCCAAATTATTTCATCTTCACAAATATCTTTACTAGATATAAAATTTCCACACTTAACCATTTGAAAACAATTTCAAATCAATTTTCCACACTTCAAAAATAAATCAATATTTATTTTTAAACAACTTCGCTTTCTTTTATAAATTCCGTATTGAATTTATACTTTCGAATATCTACTGATATTCGATTTTCAAATCGTTTTCAATATTCAATTTCAATTTATCTTTAAGGAGATAAATTCTCAAAACATTTCATTTCATTTTGGAAAACATTTCCATACTTATTTAAAAATAAGTCAGCAATTCACAATCCATTTATTTTCAACACTTGGAAAATATTCGATATACTTAAATCAAATTAAGTATAATTTCATTCTTTAAGGAAAATATTCTTTTAACACCTTTATTTGAGTCAAAACGAATGTTACGTAAAACATCGTTACGACGACTCGAAATCACTAGTATAGGGATTCGAAATTAAGATAGATATATAAACCCCAATACTAAATAAAACATTTCCTTTCGGAAATCATTTACTATAACAACAGTGTTATAGTCCACTATTTCCTTAAGTTTCTCGAAAACGTCTATTTCAACAATAAATGTTGAAATCTATGGTTTCGATTCACAACACATTTTAAAACACCTTTAAAATGTTTAACTTCATTTTTTAAAATATTACTTCTTCAAAAAATGAATCCATTTTACTTAACAATATATTCACTGTCCAAAATCGTGAATAAAATTTACTTAACCCCATTTCAATCATTTCTACACATTTTTATCACATTCAATCTATTTTCGAATTTATAAGCACGTTTATAAATTCTATTCCTCTTTTTAATAACAACTTCGACTTATAAACCTTTTTTTTTATCAACTTCTATACTTAACTTATCAAAATAAGTGACTTTTGGGTTCATAAACAACTTTTATAAATTTTAATTCCATTTGTAAAAGCTTCAATACCAAATCAATTTCAATGTTGATTTCTAATTTTATTTTCAACGTTCGAATAAAATTTCCACATTGATTTCTCAAAAATTCATTTCTAAATATTAAATCAATTACAGATTGATTTCAAATTTTATTTAGCACTACTAAATACATTCCTTATTGAATTCATTTTACATTGATTTCACAACTTATTTTAATGTACCAATTAAATTTCAAACTGAATTTCCAACTTATCTTCTTTTAAATAAATTCCTTTTTAAGAAAAATAAATTTCAATCGTTTCTTTCAATTTATTTAGAAATCCAGATTTTAAATAAATTTCCTCAATTTAAAATCACTATTATACGCAATTCATTTATTTAACATTTTCACTTTATTCTGGAAATAAATTCGATAAGATTATAAAAATTAACTTTTTATACTTTAAAATTCCTTTCTTCGAATTTATTAAATTTCTAAAATCAAATTCATTTAGAAATTTCTATTTTGATTTCCAAAAATTCAATTTCGTTTATTTTTGGAATCCAATGATGTCAAAACATCTATTCAGCTAAATTTTAGCTTTCAAACAAATTCCAGATATCAATATGATTTATAGCATCACTATAATCATTCACAGATTCATATCACAATAGAAATGAATTAAATACATGTGAGGGGTCCAGTTGGATCCCTCCAACCTGTTTCCCTGCATCCAAAGATGTTAGCACAATACCAATTCCGCTCCAGTACGGAATTATCGCGGTATATAGGTTTTTATAAATCCGCTTACTAACGGCGCAATAGGGTCTCATCCGCTATACGAGGCGGGAAATCATCAATCCAATATATACATATGCCAATATGTATATATTGCTATATATAGATATATCCTAAAATATCTAATAGCACATTCAAACAAATCAATCAAATAAATCAATAACTGTAAAATCCACTTTTTCAATCGAGTGAGAAAAATCTCACCTTAGCTTTATTAGCATCCATTTCCAATCTCGACCCAATTATCTTGATTTATACCTTGTATAAATAATTATACAAATTATTAATATTCGAAATAAATCGAACATCTAATTTTTCGTTCGTATATTATTTTGTCTAACAATTTAATCCCCAACAAATTTTCTTTTAACAAAAATTTCTCAAATCATTAATTAAGCTAATTAAACAAATATATTACCTTAAAATTAAACTAATAAATAGAGATAGGTATATATGTATATTCATTTTAGATTATTATTATTTTTAAACCTCACTGTGAATATTTTTCTACATGTACATCATTATATAAATTTTAAAACTGCACATATTTTTCTCTGACTGAAAGTTTTCTGTTTTAACTAGATATTCATATCTTCAATCTGTGTGTGTGTATATATATATACATTTTTAAGCTAAAACTTATTTCAAAATTACCTTACTGTTTTACTGAACGGAACCCTCGAATGCAAATTGCCATCACGCAATGCTCTATCGACCTCCACTGCCAATGCCAAACGCGAAGCCCTTCCAGAGCTCGAATATCATCACGAACATCCATCACCAGAAATCGCGATCCCCTTCCCTGCCTTCACGCGAGACCATCACGAGCCCTAGCTCTAACCAAGACAGCCGCCAGCACACGCAACAGCCTCCTCCACTGTCTCACCGAGCTCGCCACCCAACCCTAAGTCGTGATCGAACTCGACTAGCCTTCCCAGACGCGCACCCATTGGCATCGCCGCCTTTTGCCTCGTTCGACCACAAAGAACGCATCACCAGTCTTCACGAGATTCGAAGACCACCCAGCCTCGCTCGAGTCGCCTCACGCCACCGCGACTTGGCCTCACGTCAACCGATTCCATCCCCAAATTGCTACCTCGAAATCGCCGAGAAACCCCAGCTAATCATCGCGATGCTCGCAACCCACTGCTTGCGCGCGCCTTCAATCGCCGGCCACAATGAAACGCGAGAGCCCCAGAGGCGCTGTGATTCTCGAACGATGCTCGCGATTCGATTTTTGAATCGAATTTTAGTGGAGGCGGCCATTGATTATTTGAATTTGAACGAGAGGAAGAAAAATGGTTTTCGTTTGATAATTTTTTTTCTTTTAAAACTGGAAAGGGGAGTAAAAGGACGTAGTTTAGCAGAGAACGTGCTCGCACGATCTTTCTGCCGTGTTCTCTGCGTGCTTGTAGGCGGAAAGAAGGGAGAACATGTTGCCTTACTTTTAATGTCGGCAAAGATTTAAATTTAAAAAAATGTAAATCGAATTTGATTAAATCTTCAATGCGTTTACCCACCGTGTGCTTACGTATTAACACCGAAAAATACGAAATTTAAAAACTGGTAATAATACAATATTACGGACCCAATGGAACTGGTTTCGTCGAATTCCGAGACTGTGCCTCGGACGGCTATTTTTAAATATCGACTCGAACGATCTAATTTCAAAACTGAACGAAACAGTTTTAAATTCAATTCTAGAAGTTCTATTACCTTCAGTATCATCAATATAAATTTTAAAAGCTTTCGAAATATTTTTCTTCAGCTTAAAATTGTAGATTCAAATTTTTATTTAACTTCAATCGATTAAATTTTATAATTTAATTGCCGATTTCAAAATTATATCGGAGACACAAATTAAATCATCGTTCAAATATTTAAAATAAATTAAATATTCTCAATTTAATTCGTTCGAAATTCCGGGTCGTTACAGGCCAGGCGGAGGGTGAAAGGAAGGAAGGTACGGGAGACGAGAGAGAGGGAGGCAAAACGATGGGGAAAATATGAACAGGTGATTCAAGAGGAAGATATGCAGGCTTTATAAAAGAATAGCAACCAAGAGAGGAATGAAATGAAACGTACCAAGTTGAAACATGTTCTCAAAATAAAATTGTGAACAGCGGCAAGTCACAATTAGAATTTATGGAGAAAATAAAGAAAATAGCTGTTGAGTTAAAGGAGTTGAACGTACTAGGGATTTAAAAGATCACGAGAACAGAAAGTCATGAAAGCGGTATTGATACGAAATCGTTTTATCGATTCCGTAATGAACTGGACTTTCAAAATACAGGATTGAGTATACCGTAGAGATCAGCACGACGAGACGATCAAAACGGTATACAGATATCGGTAGTACGATTAACCTATCAAAAGTCGATAATCGGTACCGAAAATGCTGCAAAGCTGTCGAAAATAAGATAAACGGAGCAATAGATGGTCAAATTTAACGAAACGAAAGATGACGTCTCACTCAGAAGATGATTTACAAATTTTCTATGTAAAAATATTTAGGTTTGGAAAACATTTTATTATCATCAATTTTAACTGATATAAATTGGAATAAAATTACACTAGAAAATAAACTTCCAAATTTTCTGATGAAAATTTACCAGTTGCTATGTTAAAACAAACGCATTTCAATTATCAAATTTAAATTTCAAAATTTTATTATTTAAAATTTCACAAAAATTCAATTAATTTAATAAATAAAACTACTGAAATTTACGGGTCGTTATACTCTAAGCCTTTAATAATTAAACTTTAATTAGTAAAATCACTTTATAAAACCTGATCAAAAGGTCTTTTCAAACCCTATTTCCAAAACTCTTACATTCCTTTTTACTTGAGAAAAAACAATATAAGTATTTACCAAACATTTTAGAAATTCCATTTCCTTAAAATTCTATATAAAATGGCCAAACAATTCCCTTTCAATAACATCACCTCCCATAAAACACATTTACTTATTCCTTATAATTCTTTTTATAAGTTCACTTCACATTTCAAACCACTTAAAAGTTTTCAAACTAGATTTAAAACTTCTTTCAAAAATATCTAAAATGATTTATAAAATCTCTTTCTATTTTTAAAACTATTTAAAAATCTTCCTCCATAATTTGTTTATAGAATCTCCTTATAAAATATCATTTTCAAGTTATCCTTTGTAAATCACTCTAGGTAAAACCTTTTATTTAATAAACCCCTTTTAAAAACAAGGTATTATTTAAAAATAACTTTATAAAATAATAATAAAATTTGAAAATCATTTGTAACCTTTAAACTCAAATTGATTTAAGAATTAAAGTTAATTCAAAAACATATTTTAATAATTTGAAAAGAGTCTTGGCAATCCAAATGGTACTAATTTAAGTTACCATTCACTTTTAATTACAATTCACTTAACAGTTATTTACATAGGCAACATATATGTAAATACAGCTCATGTCCAAAACAGGGAATAACATGTCCATATGAACTAATTATCATATACATGTCCAAATAACATAATAGAAGGATGGTGATTTATTATGATAAACAGATGTCCAAACAATTCAATCAATTCATAGCAGAACAAGAATTTATTCTGTTAACACATGTCCACACAAACAAACCAACAATCAGTTTATAACAGAACGAGGATTTATTCTGCGAACACATGTCCAAACAACTAAACAAACAAACAATCAATTTATTGCAGAACGGGGATTTATTCTGCTAACACATGTCCAAACAACCAAACAAATAAACAATCAATTTTTAGTAGAACGGGGATTTATTCTACTAACACATGTCCAAACAACCCAACGATCTACGTTATAACTTATTCACAATTATATGGTTTCTTAATGGTATCAACACTTGAATCACTTGTATTCAAAACCATCTTTGAAAAAGAAGTACCTTTAAACAATTTTACTTTTGAAAACCAAAGGATTTAAAACTTTTAAACCCTTAAAAATAATTAATTATAAGTTAAATCCTTATTTAAATCATAATTAATTTTAATTGAATCTCAACTTAATTTAATTAAATAGTTAACAGTAATTAACTATTAAGTAAATATAAACTAATCCTTTATTAATTATTAAATAATTAATTAAACCTTTATTAATAATTAAATATTAATTAATCTCAATTAATTAATTAAAAAATCTTTTATTAAACTTAAATAATAAATTAAACTTTTAATAGATAGTTTATTATAAATTAAACCTTAATTAATTTATAATTTAAAAATAATTAAACACTTGATTAATAATTAATTAATCCTATATTTAAATAATAGTTAATTAAAAATAAATCATACACTTAACTCATAATTAACTAACTTAATTAATAATTAATTAAAATAAATCTTAACTTTAAAAGGTGATTAATTAACAACCAACCTTTAGTTAATAAAAGTTAATATCCCTTGTTTAATAATTAATTAATTATTAATTATTAAAACATAATTAATTAAAATTTTATTATTAAAATCTTAATTTACCATTTAAATATCATTATTTAGTTTATAAACCATTTACAAAACAATTTGAAGTATAAAAACCAACTTTGCGAAAATCAAATTTTTAAATGAACTGCATCCATAACGAATATCGCTATGGATACCCGTAATTTCCAACTTGTTGCTCACTAACTCTTCCATTTACTAATTTTATTTACTAACTTTCAATATCACTTCCAATTCCAAGTAGAAGATCACAATTTTATAACCAAAACACTACTTAAGTCATCAATTCAAAGTTCTAATGCTAAAACAAAAATTTGCACACACATATACATCCAAACCATACCATAATCCAAATAATAACATCACAAATACAACCATATATATAAATGCAAATTTTTTCCCAAAAAGTTAAGCAATTTACTCACCGAAGGCTATCCAAACTTTCGCTGAGTTGAGTACGACCTAGCACTTTCATTCCTAAGCAAAAGGATGGAGTTTTGAATCCTAAATGTACTAGGTAGGCTAGGCCATGGATGAATAAGGAAGTGAGACATGTTTTGGAAATGTAGGGCAACTTCGGATAAACATCGATTTCTCAGTAATAAACCCAAAAATAGGTAATTTTGCAACTGATTTTTGGGCTATCTACTCATGTAATTTCAAAAATCACTCAAACAGAAAGTTATTGGAATTTCTTTTCTCTATCATTTTAGAAAATGAATCACTCATTTTAAATTAGTTTTGAAGAAGTTATGATCAAAAGAAGAAGGGTAATTTTCGGACTAGAAATTCTAGGTGAAAATTTTCTTTGCAAAGATTGGGTATTTTGACATAACTATTGTAGAAATTTATAAAAATGGTCAACTAGAATGTTGTAGCCATTAATATTTCACCTAGTTTCAAAAAAAGAAAACCTCCATTTGAGTTAAAAATGAGGAAGAAAAGGTTGGTGGAAAGATGATGAAAATGGAGAAACATATGGCTATTTATAGGCAAATTTCCTATGTCATCATTATATCTAGTCACATCACAAATCTTTTATAATATATATATATATATCATGATTAATCACATCACTCTTATATATATAATTATGTTTAGTCACATCGCTTTTGTTTATATATATATAATTATTATGTTTAGTCATATGACTTTCTTTTTTATATATATATATAATTATTATGTTTAGTCACATCACTTTCTTTTATATATATATAATTATTATGTTTAGTCACATCACTTTCTTTTATATATATATATAATTATTATGTTTAGTCACATCACTCTCTTTTTATGTATATATAATTATTAATTAACTAAGATGTGACAAGAGATAATAATGGTTAATGACTGCAAAATCTAAGATGTGACAATACTTAATATATATTAAAAAAATGTTTATTATTTTTAAAACTATGTCTTATCACATCAATTACTAATCTAAATTAATATAAGATAATTTATTTCTAAGTATATTATTATCTAGTTAATTAACTCTTATATATATATATATACATATAGTGTACAAAGACGAACAATGTTTCCGACAACCTTCTGGTGTCGAAAGGTAGAAATTTCGGAAAACGATCTTCGGTCACATTTTCTATTTTTCTACGAACTATTTAATTTGGTAAAAAAAATTTGAAAACGATTTTACCATCATTATTAGTTAATTAAAATGATTTTAGTTTCATTATAAAACCTATATATTGAATATTTAAAATTAATTAAATATTCACTAATCAAAGTAGTGAAATTCCGGGTCGTTATATTCTTCCTCCTTTAAAAGAATTTCGTCCCCGAAATTACACCTCTACCTATCCCAGAAAACACTTAACACTATACATCAGTCCATATGATGTACATAGATCATCCTTATGCCAAGTCGGATTCGATCATAATTCGAATATATAACTTCACTTTCGAACTAGTATCGCTCGCCCGATTCTCTAGTGCGGACTCCGATCAGGCTCCTTGATTTGGAACCTCTATCTTCCTTACATAGTTGTAACTATGATAGAAAACCTTGGTCCCACACCAAGAACCCTCATAAAGTGCTCGCTATCAAAAGTCGAGTAATATATCCTTATTCGAAACGGTACCAACACCTCAAAGTCATATACTCCAATCTTAGATCAAACTCTATGGAAAAGGGAAATGATCTACGTCCACCCTATGCACTTACTTAATTGGTTGTCCCTAATACCAATTACATTCCCACTAAATCATTTATTAAAACATTTCATAAATAACACTTTGTTTCAACTTGGATAATACCCTACTACAGCCTAAGAGTATATACCCCATCTGATTCCACTATTCCATTTTGAATTTATCTCCATAAGAAAACTCAAGATCCAAATACCCGGCTTTTATTTCAAAAACTTTTTGAAATGAAACTCTATATTTTAATTATATAACATAACATAGTAACTCCAAAATTATACTAAGGAACTGGGTATCACCAAATAGTATCATACTTTCCCTTACCAAGAAGGGTAATACTCAAGAGAAATATTTACCATCCGAACACATCTCTTTCCCAATTTTAAGTTATTTTCGAGCTACTCGAACTAGTTAACTTAAAAATATTTCTATTTTTATTTCAAAATATCATTTTTGAAATATTTCTTTTATTCTTCCAACAAAACATTTATCACCAACTTACTTTGGGTTCGTTCGGGTTGAACTTGTCTCAATTGTACAATGATAAAGAGAATAATTTACTAAGTGCACTACAACGTTCACCTAGGAAAACATTTGATCATCACTTAGAAAATTATTCTGATCATCAAAAAACAATCAAGACTCATTCCCCCTAATCAATCCAAAGAAAATCACTTTTTACTTAAATTTTCATCCCCAAAATTTCATACTTGAACCAAAGTTGCTTTCAAATACTATTATTATTTTCAAAACCCTGAAAATCATTTTTCAAAAACAGTAGGATTTATGTTCTCAAGTTTTCATCCTAAATTCTTTTTAATTAAAAGACTTATCTTATTCAAAGGAAAGTACCTAAACATTTACACAATAGTCAATGCTCAATCTGGAGAAGCGTAACTAACCAAACCATATATGATAATAATAAAATATTATTATTTCCCAACAACATCACCTCATAAATACTATATTATTTTCAAAAATCATTCTTTTATATATAAAATATATCCCGAGTAAAATTATTTCATTTACCCTAATTTTAAAACAATACTATGTCGGTTATTCTAGTTCAAGTGTTTATGAATCCCAATCGATAATGTTGGTTAAACGCATCGACCAGAATTCATATACCACTATATTGATCAAACAACACAATATAAAATTTTTTTATATCACTAGCAAATATGCGCTCTTATATAATATACACTCAAACTCATTCTAGGGTTTCACTTATCCTATCTCTTATGAATTTACCCCACCAAAGCCAAGGTTCTTGCTTATCCTTTAGCTCTAATATCAAATGTAAGGAACCGGATTTTCGATCCTCGAAAATTAACACTAATATGTCAATTGTATCACATGCCGAATATTCAAGTGTTGGAAATACCGGTTGTTAGGGTGAAAAAGGTAGAAGATAGAAGAAAACTAAACAATACAGAATCGCACAATGCAAAGAACAATGTATAATACAATAATGATCTTTACAAAAAGGAAATATCTTTATTCATATATACAACATCAGAGTACATCAGACTTATCCTAAATTTGGATAGTCATAGAATCCTGCCCTTATATTGACAAACATATAGACTCTATATTACAACGGAAAAATATACGTGAATACATCTTGACCATCCAGATCCTTTGCAACTCCAAATTATCCAGCAATGCCTGAAAAAAAAAAGCTCGGTCTGACCCAAGCATTACATGGAATATCGCCCGTGTTAGTCTGGTAAACCAGCGTGAGTAAAACTCGATAATAGGTAACAACCAAATTGGTTCTATGTTCGAAAACTTTTCAAACAAAGGGTATCTCGTAAGACCACACCGCACATAAAAATGGGTGGGTTTTTACATTACGATAACCAAAACATTTTATATCAAATCCAATGGTATTATCATAATGTCTAGGAGTCAAAGTAAATAGATAAAATATCTGAAATGCTTGCATATCACGTTCCAACATATTAGGCTCTAAAATCGAAAACGTAAGGCACATATTGGAGATTGGATTCCATACTATGACAAGGTAAGGGACTACTTTCCGAAGGTACATCTCTAGATAAGTGCATCGGGGTCTGACAAGAACATCTTGTACCTCTGCCACACAGGACTAGCCTACCACTTGACCAGTAGTACCAAACATGATCATCCCTCCGTTAATGGGCCCTGAAGCATACAAATGAGAGGTAATAACCGATCTAGATTTGGAATGACCATACATACTTAGGAGCTACCCACTATTTAAAAATCTTCCTTCATAATTTCTTTATAGAATCTCCTTATAAAATATCATATTCAAGATATCCTTTGTAAATCACTCTAGGTAAAACTTTTTATTTAATAAACTCCTTTTTTAAAAAAAGATACTATTTAAAAATAACTTTATAAAATAATAATAAAATTTGAAAATCATTTATAACCTTTAAACCCAAATTGATTTAAGAATTAAAGTTAATTCAAAACATACTTTGATAATTTGAAAAGCGGCTTAGCAATCCCAATGGTACTAATTTAAGTTACCATTCAATTTTAATTCTAATTCACTTAACAGTTATTTACATATGTCAAAATATATGTAAATACAACTCATATCCAAAACAGGGAATAACATATCAATTTAAACTAATTATCATATACATGTCCAAATAACGTAATAGTAGGATGGTGGTTTGTTCTGCTAAAAAGACGTCTAAACAATTCAATCAACTCATAGCAGAACGGGGTTTTATTCTGCTAACACATGTCCACACAAACAAACCAACAATCAATTAATAGCAGAATGAGGATTTATTCTGCTAACACGCGTCCAAACAAATAATCAGTTTATAACAGAACATGGATTTATTCTGCTAACACATGTCCAAACAACCAAACAAACAAACAATAAATTTATAGTAGAACGGGGATTTATTCTGCTAACACATGTCCAAGTAACCCAATGATCTACATTATAACTCATTCGCAGTTATATGGTTTCTTAATGGTATCAACACTTGAATCACTTGTATTCAAAACCATCTTTGAAAACGAAGTGCCTTTAAACAATTTTACTTTTGAAAACCAAAGGATTTAAAAATTTTAAACTCTTAAAAATAATTATAAGTTAAATCCTTATTTAAATCATAATTAATTTTAATTGAATCTTAACTTAATTTAATTAAATAGTTAATAGTAATTAACTATTAATTAAATATAAACTAATCCTTTATTAATTATTAAATAATTAACTAAACCTTTATTAATAATTAAATATTAATTAATCTTAATTAATTAATTAATTAATCTTTAATTAAACTTAAAGAATAAATTAAACCTTTAATGAACAATTTATTATAAATTAAACCTTAATTAATTTATAATTTAAAAATAACTAAACACTTGATTAATAATTAGTTAATAATTAATCTTATATTCAAATAATAGTTAATTAAAAATAAATCATAAGCTTAACTCATAATTAACTAAATTAATTAACAATTAATTAAAATAAATCTTAACTTTAAAAGATAATTAATTAACAACCATCCTTTAATTAATAAATATTAATAATCCTTGTTTAATACTTAATTAATTATTAATTATCAAAACATAATTAATTAAAAAATTATTATTAAATTCTTAATTTACCTTTTAAAATATCATTATTTAGTTTATAAACCATTTACAAAACAATTTGAAGTATAAAAATCAAACTTTGCGAAAATCGAATTATATCTAGTCATCATTATATGTAATTATGTTGGTGGAAAGAGGATGAAAATGGAGAAACATATGTCTATTTATAGGCAAATTTCCTATATCATCATTATATCTAGTCACATCACAATTTTTTTATAATATATATATATAATCATGTTTAATCACATCACTCTTATATATATATATGTAATTATGTTCAGTTATATCACTTTCTTATGTATATATATATAATTATGTTTAGTCACATCACTTTTTATATATATATAATTATTATGTTTAGTCACATCACTTTCTTTTATATATATATAATTATTATGTTTAGTCACATCACTATCTCTTATATATATAATTATTAATTAACTAAGATGTGACAAGAGATAATTATGGTTAATGATTACAAAATCTAAGATGTGACAATACTTAATAAATATACATTTAAAAATAATGTTTATTATTTTTAAAACTATGTCTTGTCACATCACTTACTAATCTAAATTAATATAAGATAATTTATTTCTAAGTGTATTATTATCTAGTTAATTAACTCTTATATATAAGTACATATAATGCATAAAGACAAACAACGTTTCTGACAACTTTCCGGTGTCGAAAGGTAGAAATTTCGAAAAACGTTCTTCGGTCACATTTTCTATTTTTCTATGAACTATTTAATTTAGTAAACAAATTTTGAAAACAATTTTACCATCATTACTAGTTAATCAAAATGATTTTATTTTCATTATAAAACCTATATATTGAATATTTAAAATTAATTAAATATACACTAATCAAAGCAGTGAAATTTTGGGTCGTTACAACTCCATCTTTTTCAGGAGCATCTGATTGACCACTTCCATCGCCACCTGAACCTTTACCTCCATTGATGTTATCATTGCCATTATCGTCATTGTCACCTCCTTCTTCTTTAACGACATCATTTTTGTCATCTTCATCTTCGGAGACGGATTCGACTTCGACTTCGACTTCGAAGGAAGGAACTTCAAAGGAAAGAATTTTGGAAGCGTCGACCTCCTCCCTCTCAGCAACTTCAGTCCCCTGCTCCATCCTTTTGATTTTATCCATAACCCTATCAACAAAAGCAGGGTCGAGTGAGAGGAGGCTCAGATCTGGACATTTCTCGTCATTGTCAGCATAGGCAAGCATTAGAGCATCCTCGAAAGAATTCATAATAATATCCTCAAGAGAAGAATTAAGATATTGTGACACTCGCCGCTTTGCATCAGAAACTATGCTGATAGCTAGTTTTAAGGAAGCTTTATTCTTTGTCAGCTTTTATTTTAAGGAGGATTGTTTAGCTGCCATTCGTGCCTTTTTTTCTTCGGACTCTTTTAGAGTCATTGTCAATGCTAAGTTTTCGTCAGCAAGAAGTTAGCGAGCTTTCCTCTCTTCCAAAATAATGGGCTTCGACTGGGCGAGAGAAGCCCTCAATCGCTCCAATTCAGTCATGGCCTTGCTCTTCTCCGTGGATAAGGAGGAAACCTGATTGTTCAAGGCAGAAATTTCCTTTCAACGTTTAGATGTTTCGACAGAAGATTTAGACACATTTTCATGCAAGGAGAATCAACTTTTGAAAATCTGAAAGAAAAAGTACAACATAAGTTAAAAGCTTAAAGAAAAACAGAAGTAATAAAGTTAAGTAACGTAAAGCATACCAAGAGTTGTTGTTCAAGAATGGATGGATAGCGACTCGCCAAATCAGAAAGAGAAGAAGGTGGCTGAATTAAAGTGAATGACGAAGAGTTTAAGATAGAATGGACCATTTTTTTGAAATAACTCGAAGGTGTAGAAGATCATGGTCCAAAAAGGTTTAGCGCTTGTGAAGGGGTCGAAGTCCCCAAGTCCTTCTGCATCTGCTCGATCACGCTCGGAGAGCTGGAGATAACGATGCGAGAAAGTGGTCAACCTTAGTGGGATTTTCCTTAGGTTGATCATGAGGAGCTTTGATGGTCGGACTTTCTAGAGATCCATCGATATCAACAAATTCCCCTTCGACCAACGGTGGAGAATCAGAAACTTTAACTACTTTGGCTCTTTTTTTGAGGGTGGTTCCACCATAATTGTTTTGACCAGTTTCCTTTTTATAGCCGTCTTTGACCTAGCAATGGCCTGAGAAAAAGATGGCGCACGAGCAGTTGAAGAGGGGAGATCCGGGTCACTAGTGAGTTTTTCAACTAATAAAATAATTTGAGAAAACAATGCAGCAATAAACAACAAGTACATCACTTAAACTTGTTGGAATGATCAGGGCATATAGGTGACATTGGGTAGAAGTTTGTCGGATCTCCCTTGGAGAGAAAGAATTTGCTTCTGGACGTATGCTTGACCAAAGGAGGTTGGCCAAGTATCCTTTGACCCATAGGCAAGCGAGAGTGTTTTTGCAAATTTGCTGGATTCAGCAGCGTCAATCTATTTCCAATCTTAGCTAAAGATGCATCAGCGATTCCACTATTTTCTTGTCTTTTGCCTTTAATTCTTTAGCAGATGCCATAAGTTCTAGAGAAAGGAAATATGTGTAGACATTGGGTGAGAGCTGAATAGGAGCAATCCCCAGATAAGCCAAGAACTATGATAGGAAGTCTGGAAAGGGAAGGAACCCTCCGTGCCGAATATGAACTGCAGTGTAAGCAAAGAATCCTTTAGGAGGATTGTGGATGGTGGCATTTTCAGAAGGGGAATGACCTCTACCCAAGTAATTCCAAAATCGTTCAAGTTCGCATCCACTTCATCTTGAGTGGATATTAATGAATGTTTTGAGATGGTTTCGATCTTCTTTGGTGAACTCATGATTCTATCGGGCTAAATCATTTTAGTTAGAAATTATAGTATATTATGAAACTAACATTCTTTTAAGGATATTGAAAACCTATCATAACAATTAGAATATCAAACAAGCAAAACATGATATTTCATATTCTTGGAAAAATGTTAAGGTTAGAAAAGTAAGATTCGTTGAGCTTTCGACAAAGTCGAAAAGGAAAATAAGAGTCAACACCCTTTAACAATGACGAAAGCCCAATGATAAAATCTGCTGAGCATTCGATAGAGTCGAAAGGGAGAACGAAAGTACACATCCAATAAACACACTTCAGCACCGTGGAAAGCTCAATAGAAGTTTTATTATCGAAAGAAAGTAGTTAAAACAAACACAACAAATTTTGATAAAATACACACTGAAAACATTCAATTAACAGTTTGAAAGAATCTTTCGACACTGTCGAAACCCATGGACTTAGATTTTCTAAGGCAATGTGAATGTTGTCGAAACCTTATATGCTAACTAAGTCGAAAGGTGTCGAGTTTGAATTATGTTGACAAGAAAATAAAAGAACTTGGGACGTTTTGACGATGTTGGTAAAAGATAATGATTAAATCCCAACCAGTTATAAAGGTTTTGATAGAGTCAAAACCTTTTATATGGTCTCGAAGGCATAACAACAATAAAATTTAAATCAACATAGTAGGTTTTGAATAAGTTGAATATAGTATGTTTCGTCTAAGCCAAAATGTTTGATTTGCAACTTATACAAAGTATCCTTCCTTCAATCCCATTTACAAAAAATATGTGTTTCTAACTTAAACAAATTGGAGATAAGTGTGTACTAAAGGTGGCGAAACCTATAAGACAAAGTTTATGCTTTCGAAAGAGTGAATAAAGTAGTTATCTAGTAAGATATAATAGCCAACTTCTTCAAAAGGTGTCTGAATACATTAAAATACAAAATTTCTTTTGAAAAGGTTGGCTGCATGCTAACTTTACTATACAGCCTTTCGACGAGGTCAGTCAAATGAAGTGCTACATTACCTTTGACCCCAAAGAAAGAGGCTAGGAAAGAAAAACGGGAGTTGCCACCTTAATCCCTTTCGAAGGGGTAGAAAAGTAAATTTATGGCTCTAATTTTTTTGATTCATACAGCACAAAGCTTCTAGGTGAAGTAAACAAAAATTTCCTTCTTCCGCAAAACCTATTTCAACGTAGAAAATTCAAAAAAAAAACTAATAAGAAAATGGATCTAAACGCATATCAACTATTTAAAAATCATTAAAATGGATATTTAAGTTCTCTAAAATACAATATCAATAAAGTCTGAACAGGGTAGAATAAAGATAAAGATTAACAGGAAGATAACTCAAATCAAGCCATGAAACTAAATTATGGAATTTTTTTAAGAAGTTGAAAGAATAAACGATTTTTATTAGATCAAAACAACAGTTCAGATCCAGACTGTGAAAATTTCAGAAATCGAATTTCACTGTAAAATGAAAAAATTAGAAAAGTAAAGCGAGATAATATCAACTTACTTTGGATCTAAATTTTTAATTTGTATTTTTGATTGTTGTAGATAAAGACTATTTGGGGATTTGAGAACTGTGATATTTGCTCGAAGATAATTTTGATTGCAGGAGAATGAAAGAGAGGAAGAGGAGAACACAACTTATAAGAAAAGTCAACAAAGATAGCAAACCGCCCGATCAAATTTAAACGAATAGCCCAGATTCACGTTGGAATAAAGGCGGGCAACATTGAGGTTTTTAAGATGATTTACTTGGAATGTCAAGGGCATCCCTTTGCTATGGGGGAAAATGTTAATACTAAATATCCTTTCGATCTTGTCGAAACCTGATTGAGTGGAGGACAAAGAAGAACAAGAGGAATAATCTCGAACAGACCTTTCGAAGGAGTTGAAGGTATGCACACCCAAAGACTAGAAGTATCACAACCTTTTGAAGGGGTCGAAAGGTTCAAAATTACCCTTCCGCTTCAAGAGATCCCTTTTCGAAGGAGATGCTTCCGCACGCATGAATACCTTTCGATTGAGTTAAAACAACACCTTTCAAAGAGAAAGGAATGTCAACCCTTTATATACGCGCCAAACATTACGAAACCAAAGGTTTCACCTTCACTCAAACCACTTAGAAACACACCTTGGATCGAACAACCCTTTTGAAAGCAAAAGCAAGCCTTTCGAACTGGTCGAAACCCTTAACATCCAAGAAAGGTTCCGCATCAGTTCACAAGCATAAGTTCGGAAGCTACTAATGGCGTCGAAACCATAAACATTTTAACACCTTCAGAACACTTAGAACCTGCCTATCGACAGAGTTAAAAGTTCCTCCCTTCTTTCCTTGTGACAACAAAGCAATATAAAGAAGAAAAGGCACAACCGCCACTTTCGATGAAGACGGAGGCATTCGAATCCGTTCGAAAGCATTGTAGAGGGGTGCTCATGTGTTGAAGGAGTTGGAAGGTATCTGAAGCCACTTCTCGACCAAGTCAAAAGCACTGGGTCGAAAGGTGCCAACCTGCATCTATAAATAAGAACCAAGGGGTCTATTTTAGGGGATCCAAATTCGCTCATTCCAAACTAATATTTTCTTATATTTGCAAAGTTGTAAACCCTAATTTGTAAATCAAATTGGGGATAATTGTTCAACACAATCATTATTGAATTAATAAAAGGGAAGATTTCAATTCTTCTGATTATATAATTGTTCGAAGGTCTTTTACTGGCTTTAACTGCATTTTTCAGGTTTCATCTTCAACGAAAGGCTCCTTCCGAGTAAGTCGGAACCCTAGACTTACCAAGTAATCCAAGTCCTTGATTACAACCCACCATTCTCTAAACACTTACCTTCTAGTGAGTCGAAACCTTAACTCAAGCTGGTCTACTTTAGATTCCAAGATTAAACCAAGTCACTAATTAGCCTAGCTTTCGACAAGATCAAAGCCTTCCAAGACAAACCTTTCCCTTGAATTCTTGGGGCCATTCCACTAACATTCCACAACTATTTCGAAAGGAAGGTTTCAAAGGTACAACCAAACTACTTCAATCGACTCGAAAGTCCAAAAGAAATGGAATTTAAGTGTTTCGACTGGGTCGAAAGGTCAATTATAAAAGTGTCCACAAAAGAGACCTATTCGAAAGGTTGAATCAAAGGGAATACCCACATCCTATCTTCTTCAACTTAACCAGGAAAGGTTAAAAAGAACTAATCTTTTTCTTAAACTCAATTTTGGGGTGTTGACAAGTTTTTTTGTTAACATAAACAATTGTATTCCTTATTTATAGTCATTTAACGTATATATGGAATTATTGTATACAAACCAAAACCTATTAATTTCTTATTAAATAATTGATTTCTTACTCATGTAATCAATCTTACAGCTACCAAACAATCTAAATAAATAAACATATGATTTCTTTTTTAATAAAGAAACATTTATTATTTTTTATTAACATTTATTATTCTAATCAATTGGAAATTACATTCAGACTGTCATTTATTCATTCAAACCAATGTCATTAAAATACACATTAACATATGTTATCGTCATTTTCTTGTTTTAAAAAGTTATTTTAAGGTCACAATCTGCATTCTAATAAAATCCACATTAATACTTCATAAATTTTCATTTCTAACCATTTTTATTTCAAAATTTCTTATTCAATTTAACACTTTTAATTGTCAAATATACAGGTCGTTACACTAACCACATCCGCCATTAGGGTAAACCCATCCAATGGCCACCACGAAGTCGTGCAACCTCATGCCGATTTAGGCTTCGACTTCAACTGCAAAATTAAGAGCATGACTCGATGTATAATCTCAATGGTGGATATCATAATTGGAGCAACGTGGAGGAAGTTAGGCGTTTCCGCTCATCTGCGGTTTAGGGGGGCTGGATCTCGTCGATGTTGATGATATGGGGGTCGGCACTAGGTGCAGTGTAACAACCCATAATTTAACCTCTTTAAAATATGGATATTTAATATATTTTTAAATAATTAATTAATGGATTTTTAACTAAAATAAAAATCTTTGAAATAATAAACAATGATGGTGAAATAGTATTTCAAAATAGTTTACAAAAATATTTACTTAGAAGAAAAACAGAAAATATGACCGGAAATCGTTTTTCGAATTATCGATTTTTCGGTCGAAAAATTGCCAAAAAACGTTATGCACATTGGTGTATCATATACATACTCATATGAATAAAGTTAGGACATGTGTATATATATGTATGCATGTAGTTAAGTACATATGTGTGTGTGTGTGTGTATCTGTGTGTTTGTGTTGTAACATTTTATGAAAAACAAAATGGAATATTCTATAAAGATGCCTTGTGAAACATAATAAAACATATTTATACACTAAAGTACTTAGAATTTAATGGCATGTTAGAAGAAAATAAAGGCGGGTCCACCCATTTTCATGTAGAATGAAGGAAGGGGGGACAATGAAGTGAGGTGGCATGCAAAGGAATGAGGGTAGTGTCTATAAGGGCATTTTAATAATATGCTATGTACATTTCATATAAAAACCAATTTCCGATTTCATTTTATCCCATTTCCTACTCCATCATTCTTATCTCAAGCTTCCTTCCAAAATTTCCATGGCATCTTAGTTTAAAATTCCAAAAAAACATTCCTTTTCCACTCTTTTCTTAAATAAATTACTAAAACTAGCTCGTTTCCACTCTAAATTACTTAACCCCTCAAAAACAAGACCCTAAGACCTTATTTCAACCTAGGCCGAGCCCATTCCCATCTTGGCCGAATTCAACTAACCCACTAAGGGCCCAAAAAAATCCAAGCCTTGGTGTAGGAGAAGGAAGATCGAGTGTTAGGTAGGGAGTTGTGATAATTCGACATCGTTTCGTAGCACTTAGGTGAGTAAAATCCCACCTTTCAAACAAAAGATTTTAACTTTAATATATAGCTCATATTATTTATTTCTATTTTCTATTGGTTATGTATGATATTGTGTTTGTGAAACACCCCACACCCCTTAATATACCCAAGAGGACACATTAAAAGGCGTGGTGCATTGTAGGTATAACTGAAACTAACAGAGACTAATATTTACAAGACAAAAATAGGTAAAACAATGGAAATTAAATAATAATTTAATTAAAAAAAGCTTCATAATTACTTCATAAATGAGTAAAATACCAAATACAACATCCATATCTCAAAACCCATCATGTCTTATGAAATAAAAATTCATAGTCGAATTGGAAACAATTACAGTTGATCTACCTGTAACAAGCTTAGGGGTGGACAAGCATTTTGATCCTGAAATTAAATCTTCAACTTCAGATGAAATACAAAACTTGCGGATTCTTGTGGGAGAGTCTGATACTCTTACTGTGCATGTTGCTGCACAGATGCAACCAGGTATCCACATGAATATGCAATTTCTAGAAAATGTTCTTAACAAATAGCAAGCTCTCCCCTCATGTCAAACAAATAACATCTCAGTTTCTGACATTCAAGAAGAGCATTTATGTGAATCTCTACAAAAGCAAATTTATGAACTTATATGCTCCATGCACTCTCCCTCTTTCTCTCATGTCCATCCCACCATCTCTTCTCCTCCTCTGCCAAGCATTTCTACCACATGTCATCCCTATGTCTTCTTGGGATCTATTCCTGGTTGGAAATCCCTCCTATTGATCAACCAGATAACAACTGTCAAGGATCTAAAAATGTAAAAAGCTTAAGGCACAAAAAATCAAAGACTAGTACTCTAAGTTTTTCCAGAATCAACTCTCCCATTACGAGGAGCATGACAGAAGGTGATCTCTCTTCATTACATTAATTATGTTACACAATTTTGGAGTATGGAATATTAGAGGATGTCACAATTTCCTCAAGCTTGATCAAGTAAAACTTTTAATAACCAATCATCATTTGTCTATCTTTGCAATTCTCGAAACTAAACTAAACCTCCCCCTCACTTTATCTGCTGCCAAATACATTGATCCACCTTGGGCTCTCTCCCACAACCTTCATGATGCTTGTTATGGGAGAATTTTGGTTCTTCATAACCCTGCTCAGCTTTCCCTTGACCTCCTTCTTGCAACTCCTCAGTTAATGCACTACCATGCTAAGTATTTCAATTCTTCCACTTCCTTCTATATCACTTTCATCTATGCTTTTAATTCTCCTTCAGAAAGGCAATCCCTTCTTAACCTTATTCCTGCATTGCGGCAAGAAACTCACCCTTGGGTAATTGCTGGAGACTTCAACTGTTGTTTGTCATTGTCAGACAAGCATGGTGGCATCCCGCTTATGCCTAGGGATGTCCTCCCTTTAAATACTGCAATTAACGATTCTTCTCTAATTCCCATTTGCAAAAATGGTGCTCTCTACACATGGAATAATAGATCTAGGAGTGGTGCTCGTATATTTTCCAATATTGCTCATGCCTTTTCAAACTTTAAAGCCCTTTCCACTTGGCCTAACATCTCCACCTTTATGCCCTATCCCATTCTCTCTGACCACTCTCCAATTATCTTAACAACTAGGAAGCAGTCGCTTGGAAACAAAAGAGGGTTTAAATTCTTCAATGCTTGGGTCCGTGATCCAGGGTATAATGACATTATAAAAAAGCTTGGTCTGTTAAGTTTTTTGGAAATCCCATGTTTATTTTTTGCAATAAGCTCCGCGCAACAAAGAATTAAGAGTTTGGGCTAGAAGAAAGTTTGGAAATGGCAACCTTCAGTCTACCTCTCTTTTGGTCCAGCTTAAGGATGCTCAAGAGCAAATGATGTCACATCCTGATAATGTTGAGATGGCGTAGAAGGAAGCTGCCCTTTACAATGACCTCAATCACGCTTTGGCTAATGAATGTGACATGAAGAAGCAGCAGCTCAGAATCAAGTGGGCAGCTGAAGGCGGTAGGAACACAAAATTCTTTCATGCTTCCATTAAGGTTAAACACCCTGTTAATAACATAACTTCCATTTTTGATGAAGCAGGATCGCTGCACACTTCCCCTGAATCCGTAGAAAAGGCTTTTCTCCTGTATTATTCATCCCTTCTTGGGAATGTTAACCAATTTGATCCGGAGTTGGATCTTCTTTGCAGCATTCCACTGCCTAAGATCAATCCTGATGAAGCTACTAATCTGATAGCTAAGGTGACTAATGAAGAAATTAAAAATGCTCTCTTTGCTATGAATAGGAACTCCTCTGGTGGTCCAGATGGTTTCAATGTCCTCTTTTTTATCACAAGCTGGGACAATGTGGGAGGGCAATTTTGCAAGGCAATTCATAACTTCTTCAATAAGTTCAAGTTGCTCAGGTCAGTGAATGCTACCAATCTAGTGTTAATCCCAAAGACCAAACATGCCTCATCTGTTTCATCTTTTAGGCCTATCTCTTGTTGCAATGTTGTTTATAAGTGTATCTCGAAGATTATTGCAACGAGGCTTGTGTCTGTTTTGCAACGAATTATTTCCAACAATCAAGTGGCTTTCTTGCCTAGCAGGTATATTCTTGACAACATAATGATAGCCCATGAGCTCTTAAAAGGTTATCCCTGTGCTAATGCTACGCCTGCTGCTATGTTGAAACTTGATTTGTCGAAGGCATATGACTCGATTCATTGGAAGTCTGTTGTGAGAATTATGTCTCTCATGGGCTTCCCAAAAATTTTTGTTGCCTGGATTTATGAATGCATATCAACTCCCTCCTTTACTCTGATTATTAACGGTTCTAGTAAGGGCAATTTTGTTTCCAAGCAGGGCATTAGGCAGGGGGATCCTCTGTCGTCTTACATTTTCATGATGGTGATGGAAGTCTTCACCTGTATGTTGAGGCCATTGTTTCACAATAAGCAAATCCTTTACCACCCCAAATGCAAGGAACATGAGATAACTTCCCTCCTTTTTGCTGATGATATAATGATATTCACCAAACCCAATCTGCAATCCATTGAATCTATAAAAGGTGCTCTCAACATTTTCTTTAGGATGACAGGCCTAAAACTAAATCTTAATAAGTCAAGTATTATGTTCTCTGGGACTTCGAGCTTGCAGCATTCAAGTCTTTTTTCCCTTGCTGGTATGCAATCCATGGCTGCTGATATGTCTTACCTTGGGCTTCCTCTTTGTTCCTCTAGGATCTCCCTATGCAAAATGTTTACCACTCTACGAAAAAATAACTGCAATCATGGACTGTTGGGCTAACAGATTCTTGACTCAAGCTGGTTGTCTGGTTCTGGTCCAATCTGTCAGTTTCTCCATCATGGTCTATTGGGCACGGGCCTTCATCCTTCCTCTTAAGCTGTTGAAGTTGGTTAGGAGGGCTATGTTGAGATTTTTTTGGTTTGGTTCGATACATACGAAGAAAGTGTTTCCATGTTCATGCTCTATATTTGAGAAACCTAAAAGCAAAGGAGGGTTGGGGTTGCATAGCATAGAGGTCTGGAATAAGGCTGCCTACAGCCATCATTTCAATGCATTGCTTAACAAGAAAGACACTCTCTGGGTGAGATGGACACTCAGGTATAATGTTGGAGCTAAAAACTTTTGGCTAATGGAGGTTCCGCAATCTTGTAGTTGGATTTGGAGGAGTTTGTTAAACTTAAGATCCTGTTTCAAGCCTTTAGTTCAAATTCAGCTGTCTGCTGATAGTTTGTGCAAGTTCTGGACTGAACCTTGGATTGAAAAAGGTATAATCCATGATCATCTTCTCTCATCCCAGCAAAAGTATCAATCAGGCATTGGAAATAACGCTCTGGCAGTACATCACATTGTAAATGGTAAGCTTGTGATACCTTTCTCAAGTAATCAGTTTGTCAGGTATATTTGGAGCACCTTTGAATCAAGTACATATGCTTTTAAAGTTCATGACACTATTTAGTGGAATGGTAAGGCTCACACCAATTCTACTGTTTTTGAAGCTTTACAAGGTGTGGATTTAATGCCTAATTATAAGTGGAGAAGGGTGACGTGGAATGCTATCTCCAGTAACAATGATAACTTAATGTTTTGGAAAGTCACTAATAATGCCTTGTTGACTAGGGATAAACTCATCAGATTTGGGATGCCGGTTAATCCCATATGTGAATTATGTAAACAACAAAGTGAGAGTGTCCTGCATTTATTTTTCGAGTGTCCATATGTTTCTGATATCTGGTGCAATTTGGTTGCTTGCAGTCAGGGGGTGGCCTCTCCTATCGCTAACAATCATTGGAACTACATTGAGAGTGCCATAAAGTGGAACGATGACAACATGCATCATTTTTTCTTTATTTTGAAAAAGCTCATGATGGTAATTTGGAGGGGAAGAAATAAAAGGTGTTTTAAAGGAATAAGCAGAAGCAAGGAGGTGGTTTGGGCTGTTTTGAAGCATGATATATTCATGGGGATGAGAGACAGTGCGCACTCTTTTTGTGATGACCACATTGAGCCATGGATTCCTTAGTGCTTCCTCATTTCTCTTCTCTCTATTTGTTGGTTTTTGTTCTCTTCTGTGGCTATTGTTTTTTTTGTTTTTTCCGCTTTTCTTTTTCCTTTCTCATGTTCTGTATCCTTCTTTGTTTTTTTAATAAAGCTGGTAAGGGCCCAGTTTAACCCCGCTTAATCTGCAAAAAAAAAAATTCATAGTCTCAAAATCAGAGTACGTAATATCCCTCATAAATAAACCAATGCATACAAGAACAAAAGCTGAAAATAAAAGAAGTACATAGAAGAAATCTCCTCCAAGAAGAACTCCAAGCTGCAACAATCTACTAGCTTCTCCCTTGATTGCCTAAGGGGGGAAAAGGGGGAAATAGAGGAGTGGGTCAGACTAAAAGTCTGGTGAATGATGTAATTACTAGAGTCTTTAAGCAAGATAAAAGTAATAGACTCTACAACAGTTCTAGCATAAATAAGGATAACAAAGGAAATAGGAAATAGATAAACATGAAATAAATACGATTAAATATTGCTCAAGATAGGTTAACTTTGATTGCTTGCTCTTGTTCTGATTTAATTAGGCTGAATTCCTAATCCTGTAATTAGGATGTGACCCTAATTCTACCCTTTTTGATCGGCCTGCTACTTTATAGACCTTACTGTGGACCAACCACTATATAACTCCCTACACAGCAGCCAGTGGTATCTACAAAAGATGCACATAGCAACTACTGTGGATTTGGACTACATATATAGCTCCTTACATAGAAAGCAATGATGTCTACGAAATACATTCATACTAAGCGCTTGGAACTCATAGCTATTACTGAGCACCCGAATGGAAGTCGCACGCGTAACTGCCACCATGCCCATGCTACCTTTTTCTCCACCTACTGGGTCTTCTTATTACCTCAACATCCAGCATAAGCATGCCCCTCATCCCACTTCAGGCTAACATGATATCACCGTGTGTCCATAGAATCTATAGGAGAAATGTTGTTGGTACTGGCCCTTCATCCAAACAATATCTAGTTGCGCCCCTTATCCAAATCCCCCAAGTGATTTGGACTTCTATTTGACAAATTACTACCATCCTTAGCACGCCCTAGGGAATGCTATTTGGTACAGGTCCAACTTTCATCTTTGCTTATTAACTTAGGTAAATTATTTAAATAAGCCTTTACACTTTTCTCTACTATATGTGTTTATTAATTTATCCTATGTCTTAAGATAAGACTTATTCTGTTCCTTTTCTTATTACAACCTACGTTATAATCATGCTTATTACTCAAGGTCTAAGTGTGAAAATAAGCTTCTTTCATCTTTTACTCCATTTAGTTATAAATCTAAGTTATAACTATGCCAATTATCTTTAATTAGTCCAATTCTAATTATAATTAGGCGTAATTTCAGTCCAATTCCGTTATTTATTATGGTCCAATTCCATTATTTATTACGGTCCAATTCCATTATTTACATCTTATTTTCTTCATCAATATTCTTACTTAAAAAATCCATATTCGCGTTTAATTTATTCTAATCCATACGCGAAGAAAAAGGGGATGAAGAGAATAGACGCTTGCATAAAATCCAAAACGTCGAAAAAGATGTAAATAAGAAATAAATAACAGTAAATAAACTTAAATACTGTAAATAGACTGTAAATCAATATAAAGCTATGCTTAACAGTAATAAATTATAATTAACAGAAGTAAACTAAAATTATTGAAAAGGATAGCTGAAAGGAAATAGACTGAAAATAACTCTAAAAACTGTAAATAAACTACTGAAAAGGCTATTCCAAAAATCGTAGTAAAACTACAACTATTGGAAACCCTATTATTTTAAATTACTAATAGAAATCTTAAAATAATTACAATCACTCACCTCCGGTCCTAAGATTTTCCTTTGGTCTTCCCGGATCCACTTGGAGTTGTAAAATAATTTAATTTATAACGATGTTCTCCTTTGGAAAAATTATTCCGTTTAGGGTCCTTCCTAAAAAGATGAACCCAATTGGAGAAAACCTAGAATGAGAAAAAGTGTTAGGTCTAGGGGTCTATTTATAGGTGTAGAAGTGGATCTTGGACCGTTGGATTTGGAGATTGAATAGGATGCAACCACGTCATAGGTTGAATAGAAGCCATCAGATGCAAGAATGGAGGGACTAGATTAAACTAAAGGATGCAAAACACGTCAGTCGGTTTAAAAAAATTGCACCTTTGTTGGAACGAATGAATAAATGTTCGTTCGCCCGCAAAACAACAGGCGGGTTGACCGCCCGGTGCCCAGGTCGACCGGCTGGTCGACCGGCCCCTTTTTTTCTACTTATTTTGTTTTTTATAACTTGGTCATATTAGCTTGGTTTCTGACATTCTATATATGGAAATTGACCAGAAAATTACCACGGACACAATAGTGCAACTCCTGTGGCTCAATTCTAATAATTTCACAAAGTTAGTTTATTATCTAATCAATTAACGAATTAATTATTATGGGTTAAATTTCGGGTTGTTACATTCTCCCCTTCTTAAGGGATTTCGTCCTCGAAATCTCTAAGGATAAAAGAATGTACTAAATTTTTTCATCCAATTATACAACCAACTACTCAATCAACAACCATTCATCCCTTTTCTTTAAATTTTTCTAATGCAATTTATGATACTTATGCAATTATTGTAGTGTAAATGTCCCTAACTAATGCAAAAGATTTCCACTGATTCAGTTGACCTCCTTTTATGCAATCATGTTCGTGCCATGTATCCAAATAAATGCAAAAATTTCCTAATGATAACTAATAGTTCTATATGCATGCTACAAACATCACCCAAATGCAACAATCAAGTGATAAACATCCATTTATAGCAACCATGTAAATAAAATAAAAATGCGCACACATCCATATGCATATGCTCTAGTTAGGCCGATCCCTAAGGAAAAATAGTGCCTAGTGTACCTATATGCATCCATAGCATCCACTAGAAAACACTTGCAACCACTAGCATACATCATTCATAACATGTTCTATTAACATGTTTACATCAAATCCTACCATCCATAGGTTAAATCCTAAGTTCTACCCTCCCAAAGGATAATAAAGAAAAGAACCTATTCAAATCCAAAGATGGAAAAAAGGAATTCTAAAACTTACCATCATAAAGGTGAGGATAGGAAGTATGAATTTTCTCTTCTGCTTCCCAAGTGGCATCTGCAATATCATCTCCCCATTGCACCTTCACCAGTGGAACCTCCTTATTCCTTAGTCGCTTGATGTCTCTTCCAACAATCTTTGTGGGAATACGCCGAATAGAAGCTTCCCTTTCTACCTCCACCTCCTTTAACTGAGTAGGCTCTACAACCTCCGCCGAGTCATGTAAGCACTTTTGCAAGTGCGAAACATGGAAAACGTCATGCACTCCTACGAGCCTATCTGGTAGCTTCACTCGGTAAGCCATCTTCCCAACTCTCTCTATGATAGGAAATGGTCCAACAAATCTAGGGGCTAACTTTCCATTTGATCCGAATCTTACCATCTTCCTAAGCGGGGATACTTTGATAAAAACTAAGTCTCCAACCTCAAACTCTAAGTCTCTACTCCACTTGTCCACATACGACTTATGTCTATCTTGAGTCATCTTCATCCTTCGTGGAATCAAATCCACCCTCTCAGAGGTTTCCCTAATTATATCGAGTCCAAGTAATAACTTCTCCATAGACTCTACCCAACATGATGGTGACTTGCAAGGTCTTCCATATAAAGCCTCAAATGGTGCCATTCCTATACTTGTTTGGTAACTATTATTGTACTCAAACTCAACCAACGGAAGATGTTCCTCCCAAGTTCCTCCAAAGTCCAAAATGCACATCCGCAGCAAATCCTCAAGCACCCTATTTACCCTCTCCGTTTGGCCATCAGTCTGGGGGAGATAGGTCGTACTCAACCTAAGTTGTGTCCCTAGCGCCTCCTGTAAGCTTCTCCAAAACTCACTAGTGAAAATGAGATCTCTATCACTAACAACACTGGAAGGAACTCCATGTAGATGGACTACCTCTCGAATATACAAGGATGCCAAATATGAAGCCGTACGCTTACTCTTAACTGGGATGAAGTGAGCATTCTTGGTCAATCTATCAACAATCACCCAAATGCTAGTGTTCCCCTTCCTTGAACGGGGTAAACCATCGATGAAATCCATAGAAATATTGTCCCACTTCCACTCCGGGACATCTAAGGGCTGAAATAATCCACTGGGCTTTTGCTGCTCGGCTTTTACCCTTTGGCATATGAGACACTTAGCTACGAATTCTGCCACGTCCTTCTTCATACCACACCAATAGAACATCCTCTTCATATTCCGATACATTTTGTCACCACCTAGATGAATAGTCATACGAGAATGGTGCGCCTCCTCCAAAACTGCTATCAACAAGTCACTGGCGCGTGGAACACAAAGCCTCCCATCTCTCCTAAGCCACCCTTTGCTATCAATGGAATAGCGTTGGAGATGTCTCGAGACCTCTCCTTGGCTAATCCTATCCATAATGTCCATGAGTTACGAATCCTCCTGCTACCTTGAGCCAATCTGATCCTTAAGGGTAGGCCTCACCTCTAATGTTGCCAACAATCCGGGAGTAATGTCCGTAGAGGGCTTAAAATCAAAAGTAGAAATAAACTCCAAGCTCCTCCACTCTACGAACAAAGGACTAAGGGTTGCCTTCTTTCTACTCAATGCATCCGCAACCACATTACCCTTGCCAGGGGTATAAGCTATCTCAAAATCATACGAGGTTAAAAACTCCATCCACCTCTGTTGCCTCAAGTTCAAGTCCTTCTACGAGAATAGGTACTTCATAGATTTATGGTCGGTAAAAAGCTCAAACCTCTCTCCAAGCAAATAGTGCCTCCAAGTTTTAAGTGCAAAAACTATGGCAGCCAACTCCAAATCGTGGGTAGGGTAGTTCTTCTCATGCGTCCTCAACTGCCTACTGCCATAACACACTACCCACCCTTCTTGCACCAACACCGCTTCTAGACCCATTCTGCATGCATCAGTGTATACAGTGAAAGGCTTAGCTCCATTAGGTAAAACTAACACTGGTGCATTAGTAAGGGCTCTCTTAAGCTTCGTGAAGGAATCCTCACAATCCACGTCCCACACGAAAGCTTTATTCTTCTTAGTAAGGCGCGTGGTGGTGCCGAAATATTGGAAAAGTCTTAAATGAACTTCCTATAGTAGCCTGCCAATCCTAGGAAGCTCGTAACCTCGGTAACGTTCTTGGGGGCCTTCCCATCTTGCACTGCAATAACCTTGGCGGGTTCAACAGCCAAACTTTCTTTCGAGACTACGTACCCTAAGAAACGAAATTCCTCTCTCCAAAAATGACACTTCGAAAACTTAGCTCTCAAATGATGACTACGAAGTGTGCGAAGAACTTCTTCCAAATGAACTGCATGCTCCTCCATATTCTTGGAAAATACCAAGATATCATCCACGAATATCACCACAAACTTATTTAGGACATCCTTAAAGACGCGGCTCATCAAATCAACGAAATGGGCTGGAGCATTGGTTAGCCCAAAAGGCATAACCAACCACTCGAAGAATTCGTCAGGTGTCCTAAAGGCATTATTATCTATGCAATCATCAGTGACTCTATGCTGATGGAATCCCGTAGCTAAATCAAATTGAGAGAAAACCGAAGAACTTACCAACTGGTCAAAAAGATCATCAATCCTAGGAAGTGGATATCGGTTCTTCTTGGTGAGCTTATTCAATTCCCTATAGTCCACACAACATCGGAGAGAACCATCTGCCTTAGTGGCGAAGACGACTGGTGCTCCCTACTCCGCTATGCTCCTTCTTATAAATCCTTTCTCCAACAGCTCACGAATATGCTTGCTCAATTCTTTCCTCTCCTTAGGTGCCATGTGTCTCACAGGTAACGCTACTGGCTTAGCATTCTCGGTCAAATAAATCCTGAAGTCAATCTATCTCTTAAGGGGTAGTCCCCTAACCTCCTCAAAGACGTCTGCAAAATTTATGACGATAGGAACCGAATGAAACTTTGATGAAGATGAATCGAGGGAATAGAGAAAACTCAACATGATTGACCCTTGCGGGTCGCAAGATACCACCAGAGTCCTACCACTACAAGTCTCAAGTCTAACGACTCTCCTCTCACAGTCTAAGATAGCTCCATTTGTGGATACCTAATCCATCCCTAAGATCATCCCATACCGCAAGAATCTCAAAACATAGGTGTCACAGTCAAACTCTACACGTAGGATAAAGATTTTCAAACCCCTATAAACCATAGATAAGTGTGCCGATCCGGTTCTGGGGTTTGAAACAATAATGGGGTCTAATACTAATGATATGTCCAAGTGCAAACAATCTACTAAAGAGCTAGAGATAAAAGAGTGTGATCTTCAAAATCAAATAAAGTCCGAATAGGAAAATCAGATATAGAAATCATACCTTCAACTGTGACTTTCCTACCTCTATCTGGAATGCTACTGGAAGGTTCCGTGTCTAACGCCTGAATCTGCATAGCTGGTGCACTCGCTCCTTGCGGGAAACTCCTACTCATATGACCGGGCTGCCCGCAAGTATAACACTTACCCTTCATCTTCTCCTTCCAACAATCCTTGGCCATATGTCCAACCTTCCCACAACCATGGCACTTTATTCCTTTCTTAATCTGCTTCTAAGGACCGTCACCATTATTCTTCTTCTTATTCTTTTCCCACCACTTCTTCTTTGGACATTCTGACTTAACCTCCTCTTTAGACTCTCCTTCATTGACCGTATCCGGCATAAGCGCCATCTCGACCAAAGACTCATTAGTACTCTCATCGGTACATGAGTCACCAATAATCCCTGAAGGGGTTGATTCAATCCCTTCGCAAACTTCATAGCTTTCTTGTGCGGCGTGTACACCAAATCCATACCAAACCGCGATAGCTCATTGAATTGATTGATGTACTCCTTGACAGACAAACTCCCTTGCTTCAAATTGATAAATCTCTCCAACTGAACACTCTCTTCCGCCTGAGGCAGAAACTTCCTATCGAATCGCTCCCAGAATCCATCCCAAGTAATATTCCTTCCCTTCAACTCGATCACCTCATACCAATAAGATGCCTCCTCCTTTAGCTGCCAAGCGGCTAGCTGAACTCGTTGCTTACCATCTAATCCTAAAAGACCAAAAATCCTCTCTGTGTCCTTCAGCCATGCTCTCGCCTCCACAAAAGTCTCCTTGCCGGAAAAAGTCTTCCCACCCAAACTCGCAAAATCTTTACAAAGCTTAGAGAAATTGATGGTGGCAGGTGGGTTGATGGATTCCCACCCGCTGGTGCAGGATTGGGCGCAGGCCCGTACACCTCTGGAGTCGTGGCTTGTAAGTACCTACGAAACCACGCTGGGACTGGAATGCCCTCGAGAAGGTTCGGGGCATCAGCTATTCTACAAAAGGAAAAAGATAGTTTAGGAAAGAGTCAAAGGGAGATTGAACTGGACTTATGATGGGATTTTTATAAAAATTCTTTATACTTAAAATCATTTCTAAAAGTTCTTTTCTGAAATATACTTTTAAAACAAGTTATTTTGAAAAATACTTTACTTTCAAAATAAATTTTTGGAATCCTATAACCTTAGGCTCTGATACCAAGTGAAACACCCCCACATCCCTTAATATACCCAAAAGGACACAATAAAAGGTGTGATGCATTATAGGTATAACTGAAACTAACAGAGACTAAGATTTACAAGACAAAAATAGTTAAAAACAACGGAAACTAAATAATAATTTAATTAAAACAAAGCTTCATAATTACTTCATAAATGAGTCAAATACCAAATACAACATCCATATCTCAAAACCCATCATGTCTTATGAAATAAAAATTCATAGTCTCAAAATCAGAGTACGTAATATCCCTCATAAATAAACCAGTGCATACAAGAACAAAAGCTGAAAATAAAAGAAGTAAATAGAAGAAATCTCCTCCAAGAAGAACTCCAAGCTGCAGCAATCTACTAGCTTGTACCATGATTGCCTAAGGGGGAAAGGGGGGGAAATAGAGAAGTGGGTCGAACTAAAAGTATGATGAATGATAGTAATTACTAGAGTCTTTAAGCAAGATAAAAGTAATAGACTCTACAACAGTTCTAGCATAAATAAGGGTAACAAAGGAAATAGGAAAGAGATAAACATGAAATAAATACAATTAAATATTGCTCAAGATAGGTTAACTTTGATTTCTTGCACTTGTTATGATTTAATTAGGTTGAATTCCTAATCCTGTAATTAGGATGTGACCATAATTCTACACTTTTTGATCGGCCTGCTACTCCAAAGGCCTTACTATGGACCAGCCGCTATATAACTCCCTACACAGCAGCCAATGGTATCTATGAAAGATGTACAGAGCAACTACTGTAGATCCGAACGACATATATAGCTCCCTACACATAAGGCAATGATGTCTACGAAAGACTCATATTAAGCGCTTGGAACTCATAGCTATTACTGAGCATCCGAATGGAAGTCGCACGCATAACTTCCACCATGCCCATGCTACCTTTTGCTCCACCTATTGGGTCTTCTTATTACCTTAACATCCTGCATAATCGTTGTAATACCCCAAAATTTTGTGAAAAATTATTTTAATGAAATAATTTAGTTTTGAAATATTTAGATTTAATTATGGAGGAATTTCTGGGATTGAATAATGTGCAAGGATATGTGTGCACGTGCACACTGGAAAGGGCACAAGGAAGGATCCAAAATTCCTGAAAATAAAAAAGAAAAGGAAAAGAAAGCATTTCAAATATGATTTTGAAATGTGAATTATTAACCCAGGTGTAGATATTTTGTTTCTAGGTCATATAAATTATTTTGAAAAGCAGAAAATATTTTATTTGAGTAAGAAAGTAAATTCTTACTTAAAGCACTGGATTTTTAACCCAGACCTAACCAAGTTATAAATATGAAATATTTGTATATATATTTTTCTGTGAAGCAAGGAAAATTAAATAAATATATATATATCTATATACATGTATACTTTTCTTTAAATAGAAATATGTTAAAGCTAAGCAAGAAAAAATAACATCAAAATGACATGAGACACAATACAAGTAAGCATGTATGTGTAGGTTAAAAAAAATAGAAAAGAGGATTTCCAGAAATGAATAAATGTATAAAATATAGCTAAGTCACACTTTTAACATGACTTGAGTAAGTGGAGAGGTATTCAAAAATAGCCATTTTTCTAAAAAGCAAAAAGAGGAAAGCACTGACCATAACCAACTAATGTAGCCCGGGGTATTAAGGATGGGAAATGTGAAAATACAAAATGCAAAATGCCTGATGTTAGCCAAGACAAAAATGGAATTTTATCTTGATAAAACCCTAGTGAAAAACATTCATATAAATAAGAAGTTATGGCCAGAAAATTATTTACCCGAGATACTTAAAAAAAATAAGAAAGGAAGAAAATATTTAAAAGGAAGGAAAAGCATTCAAGGGTTTTCTGGATCAAATAGAAGGAAGTACTTAGGTGAGTAATCTCACTAAATCCATGGCATTAAGTCCTGATATGAGGCAGCCAAACTTTTATGTTGTTGTTTGCATATTTCTGGTTTTGCTGAACATGGTCTTATTAGATATCTTATGGATGTTCTTTGGATGGTTTTGATCTGATATGATGTTTATTATGGGTGTGCATCCCACTGTTTTATTATACTTAGAAAAGCTAAGGCACAAAACCTTGAAATTATGGGAAGAGTACTTACAACTGATATAGAACTATGGCATGAAAATTTCAATAGAGAAAATAATATGAGCTGCATTATACTTTGTATAAGTGCTGAGGCTTAAGAAAAAGGAATTAGGGGTGCAATAGAGATCTTCATGTGCTGAGCCCCTAATCAAATAGCAAACCCATAAGTCAAAAATTATGATTAAACTAGATCTTAAATCTGGTTCAACCATAGTTACTTGCAAATCATAATAACCTAACGTGCCATGTCTCTATTCTCAGTTGTAAATATTCTTATATTTGATTTAAAGTCAAGACATCTGATGGCAATGTCCTTGAAAATGATTATCTGCTTGCTTTGAAAAATATGTTTGCAAGATGTATGGGATGTTTCATGTACATAGTGACTTGTTCACCTAGCGATCTGATGTTAGGATTAAACATAAATACAATTAGTAAATAAACTAGGGATGGTGAGCCAAGAAGGCTGCTGGAATGCTTGTCATATTTGAAGTATGCAAGTTGGCACATGGTTTGTTCAAGCCTTGAGATCTTTGTGCAATGATGTGAATTAGTTCATCGCAATGTGTCTCTGTGATTCCTTGATAGCAGATGAGGCTAGGATGTAAATTGATAAATATAACCCTTAAATGATGAAATAGGAACTTGAGTATTTCCTAGATTGGTTGGAATGGAACCATGGTTGTTACAGTGCATCTATATGCTACTGATTAATGTGTATGTTTGCATAATTATGTATGTGTACATGGTTGATTGTTGTAGTTATCATACATGCACAAAATTATCTGAAACATGGTAAAATAGTTGATTAAAGAAATTGCATAAGCAACAAGCCAGTACTCATGTATCACCTATTTGCTTAATGTTATGGATATATTGTTGATGCTCACACCAGATCATAGGTCTGACCCTTGTTTGCTCATGGCATATGGGGTGTCTCATTTTAAAATGAGGCAGTCACTAATGCTCTTTCAGGGAATGCAGGACCTAAGTAGGAAGGAAAGTTATGGCTAATGTGAAAGAATGAATGAGCATGCTAGCTAGTTTTTAATAAGAGCATAGGATGATTTATCTGCATGTATTCATGAAAATTTGTGTTTTTAAATTTCCTGTTATGTAATGAACTTGTTATGTTTGATTAAACTAGTTATTTCTGTTGAATTTTGTTATGTAGTAAGGTTTGAGAACTGAAGGATTATCTGAGTTGTGAATAAGAAAATAAGCTTAAAGTATTATCTATGAAAATCTGAAAAAGAAATATATATTTGAGCAATTGTCTTACATAACCTATATTATGTATTATTCAATCTTGAGTCATTCAAAAGCATTAAGTTTTGGGTAAAATCTGATTTTAACTTGGAGCATTCTTTTAAGTATTCAGTTGCTTTCCTTTGAAATATTTTGTAAAAGAGTTCAAGTCCATTTGTGAGTTGTTTTGAGAAGTGTATATATCTTAAAAAGGTTTCAAGTACTTTGCAAATGAATGGCATTTCAATTGACATAGTTAGAGTGTATGGTTGACACAGCTACAAGGGTTAACTAGCTTCAAAAGAATAGAGTCTTGGTTGATCATGTTGGTCGGTATTTTGATAGTAAAATGCATTTCATAACCCTTTGTTCTGTTAGCAAGTGTTTCACCAAAACTCTCTTTCAAATACCATAGACAAATATGCACTTTGACTGGTTTGAATTATCAAACCAGGGAGCACTCTGCATTCAAGCCCTGGTTCACCATAATCCAGGGGTTGCACCACTTTTTAAAACACTTTCAAGTCCAGTACCCTAGTCACGGAAAACTTATAAACTGGTATGCAAGTGATTAAAACATTGTGGTCTGGTTTGCACAAATAAAACACAGAAAACACTTTGCCTAAGACACCAAATTCTAGACTTTCAAGTCCAGGAAATCAATCTTGTAATGATCTTCTGGTTAAGATAACTTTAAGATTACTGAGTAGAAGTAACTTAGGGATATATATATACATATATATATATATATATATATGTATGTATGTATATTAACACATAGTGTATCTTATTGATTGAGTCAAAGAACAGATGAGTTTCAAAGAAAACCATAAGTTGAAAATGATAAATATAGATATCATTTTCTGGACTTAATCAAATATCAAGCATTTGAACTATACTATGAAAAGGCCATGTATTCTGAGATTGTCTTGCCAAGATAAATTATTAGTAAATCATAGTTAGAATGATCAAAATCATTAAGAATAAATATGACCAGGATCTACTCATATATTACAAATATAAAAAAGAATATGGAAATTAACTATATGTAGATTGATTCAAATTCAAATCAAACAGAATATGCTCTTGTTTACCATAACTCTGATTTAAACAAGAGGGACACAAGCATCTTCATATGTATGTGCATATCTTTATGAATACACTGATATATTTATATTAGTAGAAATTTGGATCCTGGATAATTGATTAAAAAAATGACTCTGAGAATTTAAATTAAGTTTAAACATGTATATATATATATATTCAAAAAAAATCCTTGAAAAATTAAGGTAAAAGATTGAGGGTCATTTCAATCGTGCCCCCTCATCCCACTTCAAGCTAACGTGAGATCACCGTGTGTCCATAGAATCTATAGGGGAAATGCTGTTGGTACTGGCCCTTCATCTAAACAATATCTGGCTGCACCCCTTATCCAAATCCCCCGTGATTTGGACTTCTATTTGACCAATTACTACCATTCTTAGCACAAGCGTGCCCTAGGGAATGTTATTTGGTACAGGTCCTACTTTCATTTTTGCTTATTAACTTAGGTAAATTATTTAAATAAGCCTTTACACTTTTCTCTACTATCTGTGCTTATTAATTTATCCTAAGTCTTAAGATAAGCCTTATTATGTTCTTTTTCTTATTATAACCTACGTTATATTCTTGCTTATTACTTAACCCAAGGTCTAAGTGTGAAAATAAGCTTCTTTCATCTTTTACTCCATTTAGTTATGATTCTAAGTTATAACTATGTCAATTATCTTTAATTAGTCCAATTCTAATTATAATTAGCTAAATTTCAGTTCAATTCCTTTATTTATTATGGTTCAATTCCATTATTTTTTACAGTCTTTATAATTTACATCTTATTTTCTTCATTCAATATTCTTACTTAAAAAATCCATATTCACGTTTAATTAATTCTAATCCATACGTGAAGAAAAGGGGGATGAATAGAATAGACGCTTGCATAAAATCCAAAATGTCAAAAAAGATGTAAATAAGAAATAAATAACAGTAAATATACTTAAATACTGTAAATAGACTGTAAATCAATATAAAGCTATGCTAACAGAAATAAACTAAAATTACTGAAATGGATAGCTGAAAGGAAATAGACTGAAAATAACTCTTAAAACTGTAAATAAACTACTAAAAAGGCTATTCCAAAAATCGTAGTAAAACTACAACTATTGGAAACCTTATTATTTTAAATTACTAAAAGAAATCTTAAAATAATTCCAATCACTCACCTCCGGTCCTAAGCTTTTCCTTTGGTCTTCCTGGATCCACTTGGAGTTGTAAAATAATATAATTTATAATGATTTTCTCCTTTGGAAAAATTATTCCGTTTAGGGTCCTTCCTAGAAAGATGAACCCAATTGGAGAAAACCTAGAATGAGAAAAAGTGTTAGTTCTAGGGGTCTGTTTATAGATGTAAAAGTGGATCTCGGACCGTTGGATTTGTAGATTGAATAGGATGCAACCACGTCATAGGCTAAATAGGTGCCATCGGATGCAAGAATGGAGGGACCAGATTAAACTAAAGGATGCAAAACACGTCAGTCGGTTAAAAAAAATCGCACCTTTATTGGAACGAACGAACAATCGTTCGTTCGCCCCCAAAACAACATGCGGGTCGACTAGGCGATCGACCACCTGGTGCCTAGGTCGACCGGCCGGTCGACCTGCCCCTTTTTTCCGCTTATTTTGTTTATTTTATAACTTGGTCATATTAGCTCGGTTTCTAACATTCTATATATGGAAATTGACCGGAACATTACCACAGACACAATGGTGCAACTCCTGTGGCTCAATTCTGATAATTTCATATAGTTATTTTATTATCTAATCAGTTAACGAATTAATTATTATGGGTTAAATTTTGGGTTGTTACAGTTTGGTTATTAGTTTGGGTTATGCTTTAAAAACATTGCATCTTGGTAGTTGGTTAGTAGCTTAAAAGTGGACACCTTTTCAGTTAGTTAGTAATATGAAAAGTTAGTAGTGATAGTTAATTATATTCTAAGTAATGTTCTCTACTTATTTTATAATAGTCAAGTACCTTGTTATTATCCCACCTTTTGGTAAGGTCGTGACACTATGAATCCACTGAGGAAAAAAAAGCAGGCTGGGAAGTATTGTCGCTTCCATGAGACTTACGGGCACAATACCGAAGAATGTAGACACCTCCATGATGCTATAGAAAAGCTGATTCGACAGAAGAAGTTACAGCAGTTTGTTAAGAATCTGCAGGAAGGCGGACAGGGGACCTCCGACCCCAATCGCAGGCAGACTCTACATCGATCTGAGGAACCCGCTCGGACTGGAGGTAGACTGGTTATAAACACGATAGTCGGTGGGCCTCACCCAGTAGACAAGAGTTGGCAGGAAATGGAACGCTATGCTAGTTCCTTAAAGCATGCAGATTTCGAATGCTACGCGAACACAGAAGACGGGACCCTAGAGAAACAGCAGCGGATGATGACAGATGATATTGTATTCAGGAGTAGGGATGCCGACCAAGTGGAGGCACCTACCATCGACCCAATGGTCATCTCAGCCACGATTGGGCCGACGTTCGTGATAAGGATATTGATTGATTGCGGGAGTTCTGTTAATATTATCTTCAAAAAGGCATATGACCAAATGAAGATGGAGGTGAAGGATCTAAAACCATCTAAAGCCCGCATTCACGTCTTTAATGGTGCAGCCACTGATGCGATAGGTTTCGTTGAATTGCCAGTTGAGTTAGGAGAAGGTGAACGTAGGAGGGCATGGATCCTACCGTTCATTGTTTAGATGTTGATTCCCCGTATAATTTGTTTTTGGCCGACCGCCCTGGCAGAGTTTAGGGCAGCTTTGGCCCCATGGTGTTTAACCTTGAAATTTCTGACGGACCATTGTTTTTTACTTTAGTTATTGGAGTTTTCTCTCCTTGATGACGAGCTTGATCACCTTCATCGCTTCTTGTGGGTGAATTGAGTCCCATAACCTCTAGGTCGTTGAAGCCATAATTTAGTAAGTCGTTAGGGATGGTCAGGTCTGATAGACGTTTTAGTAAACCCTCTAAATTTTGGAGAGACGACTCTCTTTCAACTGAAGTAATTATAACTTTTGAAGTTCTGCCTACTGTTTTCTTTTTCAACTTGTAGGCTATGCTCTTTTTCCTCTTTGAAGGGGGAGGCGGTTCATCGATGCCGGGAGCGTAAGTTATCGGTGCTATGTCGGAACTTATATTCTCGTCAGTCACTTCTGGCACCCCAGTCTCCTTAATTTCACCTTCCTCAGTTGTATCCGGGGCCCCTTCTGAAGGAGGCACCAAAGGTCTGGCCTGCTCTTTGCTTTTCTCCGTAGTGGATCCAGTTGTAGTGGCGCCAATTGGAAGGCTAGTTCGGCGACCCTCCACCAGTAATCCAAACCTCGAAAGCAAATCGTTGGAAATAACGGATTTAATCTCACGGTCTCCCATGGGAATGGCTCGAATGGCCTCTATGGCCTCAGAATACCCAGCGCCTTCAGGTCGTGGGCAGATATCTATAAAAGTCAAAGGAAGTTTAGAAAGGATGCACTTCGAGCCTTAGACATATATCAGTCTAGGAATGAAACTTACTCCCTTCCACCCATCTTCTCGCAAAGCCGGGGGGGTGGGGCAGCGTACGTAAAACCACTCTTGCTTATACTGGGAAAATTTACTCCATGCCCCCGTCAGGATTTGACATTTGGAATATGGCTCGAGAAATATGACGGATGGACTGTCAGACCGTCTTTTGAAGCCGTAGATATAGCAGATATCCTCAGGAGTAGGGAGTCAGAATAAGGTTCTCTTGAAGAGAATACAAGTGCCATGAATAACCGCGTGACTATTGGGGTGTAGCTGTGCCAGAGCAATCCAGATATACCGTAACACTTCACGGAGAGATGAATTGAAAGGTGGCACACTTCCAACCCAGCATATGAATTTGTTGCAAGCTGTATACCTGGTTGGGGGCATGTAAGGCCGATCTCGTCCTGATGGAACTAAAACGTCATCGAAAGAGATTCCATGAATTGAGCACAAACGACGAAGAGAGGGTTCGCTGATTTTTGAAGCTTGTGAATCAATAGGATTATCCAAGATAACTGCTCCATCTATAACATCAGGAGCCGGGCCTATAACAACAACAGATGGATCCGGAATACCCTTTGTAGAAGTTGTCGGTGGATTCGAAGTTCCTACTACCTCCTGCCTAGAACTTGGCTCAGGCTTATCATAAACTGTAGCAGAGCTGGATCTTTTGGACATCTTCAATGAGCGTTTAATATGGGAAGATACCTGTTTACGCTATACTTGAAAGATAATCGATATCATATATAACAACAACAATATATCCCCCGTGTTGTGTGTGAACTAGTGCGACGACTCAAACGTGAGTGCAGAAAAAACTAAAGTTCTAAACACAAGTGTGGTGCGATAGAAATTTAAGTTGTTGTCCTCAGAGACCGTCATTGCTGATCGTCCCCTGCAGTTTATCATGTGATTTGCAGTGGAAGTCTTGGAATCGAACATTGGAATCATAGAGTGTGAAGGCTGTTGTTCGCATTTGTTGAGTTAAATTTGCATTTAAGATTGTTCAAGCTATAGGGGAGTTAGTTCAGATTGAGTCCTTGGGCTTATATGCTTTATTTGCCTATCATTGTCCGATATGCTGTGGTTGGTTGTGGATGAAAGTTACCAAAATGTGTATTATGTTTGAGTTAAAACAATTTTGATTGCCAATGCCGATCCACTTCCTAGCTTCCACCCGCTAATTACCAAACGACCTCACTCGGACTTCTATCGACCAACATCACTCTACCGGATGCCGAACCATAATCACTATACTCCCCTCCTTCACCTTTCTTAATACGTACCGAGTCACTGCCCTAGACTCCTGCCGACCCATAGCTATTCTCTAAATACTGAGCGACCCACTCTCCTAAGTACGTATTGTCCGACCCACTCTCTCTCTTTCACTCGAGAACGAACGACACTCCCTCTCAGAGTACTGAGCCTCTCTCTAGCATGACTCCCAAAAAAAGTTTACCGACCGATCACTCACATTTCCTATCGACCCGTACTTCCATTGAATGCCTATAGATCCAACCCTACTCCATGAACCTACTTATTCTTCTCCTTCTGTCGGTCTGCTGAGCGTGACTCTGTATCCTATGCACCGACCCCAAAATTTACCACCTCCCTTTCTAAAAACACCTATGTCAAACTTTCCGCTATCTTTGCCTATACTCTCACTCCCCATATTTACCTCCTCTCCCACTCACCACGAGGAGTCGTATGCATACACGACTCAAGCTTTAGTCGAGTTCAGGAAGGCAAGCCCTAATAGTACTAAACTGAGCGTGGATCCTTACCTATGCAGTAATTTGAAGCTAGGGCTTGAAGGCGAAAATGATAGGGGAGGACGTTTGGGAGGATGATTGAACGGAGGGAGATGGCAGTTTGGTAAGGGGACGGAATTTGGGTTTCGAGTAGAGCCGGAGGAAGAAAATAATAAAATAAAAGTGAGAAGAAAAGGCTGAGGTATAGGGCTTTTATATGTGTAGAAGGGAAGGTGAACAGGTCATACCCTATGGAACCAGTCAGAGTACCTCAATGGGTCGGTGAGTGAGTATGTCGGGCGATACCGAGTAAGCCGAACGAGTGGTTCGGCGCTTGTACGTCGATCGACCCGCAATAAAATAAAATAATATATATATATATATAAAAGGAAAAAAAGAAAAAAAAGAAGAGAAGAAAACGGGGGGAGAAGAAGGGTTAAATATATACATATATGTATGTATACATATATATACATATATATGTGTATAAGCGCACGTAATGTTAGGAAAGTCCATCATGGTTCAGCCTTCGTAAGATCGTATGCATTCAACTTTTGAAAAGTTAGGAACATGATCTAAACGACAGATGACTATCTTTCTGGATGAGCTAGCTTTTGAAAGCAAGGACTAATGGCTGATTCAAAGCACGTCGTGTTGATTCACACGACGCACTTTGGGGGGGGGGGGCAAATGTTACCCGGCAATTTGGCCCGGCTATATGGCGATAGTCACAGAACCTATGGTTGAACCTAGGCGGGCCTCGAGCTAAGAGATGATTGGAAGTATAAGAGACCGATGTAACTCAAGTTTGGATCGGCCTACATGCATGGGTCGGTGTAACTATATGGCTCGGCGAAGGTGGATCGGTGTTGAAGCATAGGCATAGAGGTTCAGCCAAGTTAACAGAGCGACTCGGTCAAGATGGAGTTGGTCCCAATGGCTCGGTATAGATGAGTTTGGCCTTGGTGGTTCGAGTGATTGTGGTCCGACTTCATAAGTGTTAGGGTAGGTGTCACTCGGTCAAGGAACAGAAATCAAGATGGTTCAGTCAAGATGTCCAAGGAGAGATCGCTCGGCAAGGGTGGCTCGACACTTGGTGGACCGGCCTTAGAGGAATTGGTTCATTTGTTTCAGTATTTAGTGGCCCGGCCTTGGAGAGTGTGACACAAGTGGCTCGGCTATGTTGGTTTGGTCTTGATCAGTCAAGATAGTTGGTGTAGAAGTGGCGACCTGCCTTCATTTAATTCGACTCGTACCACCACTTCCCTCGAGTCATGTGAGGAAAAACTTCGAGTGACTAACGAGAAGACCCATGGTCGATCGGCAACCATCGTTCGGCATTGGTGGCTCGGTATGACTCGCTCGGTCAACCTGACTTACGACCATGGGCCGAGCTATCTTGGTCTTGGGCCTGCGCAGTGAGTCCAACCTATCTTCATCTATAAATAGAGGGGCAGGGGTACAGTTGAAGGGACCTTTTTTTCGAGAACTCCAGGGATACTCTGCCATTTTTTGTATTCGCTTCTTTTCAGTTCAAATTTGTATTCAGGTTGTTTGTTTATGGATTGTATCTGTACTCAAGTGATTGGAAAAGTAATCAAGATTATATTCAAAGTGGACTTAGGCAGTTTTGTTCCTTTTGCATTCAACTGTGTTACTTCTCTGTTTTAATTTAATTTCTTCATTAATCTCTCTACACAATTCTATTCAAGGGTGTTGGTGACCAATTTTGGTGCTTTCACTGAGAAAAACCAAGTTTTTCTCCTACTCGTTGGATCTACTATCGATATCGAATTGCGTAAATCTAAGAAGAAGATCCAGATTTCAAGTTTAAAGTTCTTCCATCCTATTCAGATTGTCTAGGAAAGAGCTTCGCTATCCATCATGGTTAACGCTAGGACTACCTCAACCGCTACAGATCTAGAAGGACGGGATAGACAGAACCCCATACAACTACACCCTGCCGATCAGAATGCTGTTGGACCATCAGATCCGCAAGGCCCTGTCACCAGGGAAGAATTTCAATTGCTAATGCAAGAGCTTACTTAAAGCTGCCAACAGCTTACTCAGCAACTACGCGCCAACGCAGAACTGACCAATCAACTGAATCGTCAAAGACGAAGGAGATCCAGAAGGGATCAGGCTTCCTATTCATCCATCGAAAGTTCAGCCTCTTCTGATTTTAATCATAGATCCACGCGCCCATGGCTGGATGGAAGTTACACATAAGCCACTGTGCATCAGCGCACATTGAATCTTGGGAAACTGAGAGTTGGCCCGTCAACCATCCATCAGACTGGACCCTCCTACAGAGGATGTACTGCCCCATATCATATTACAGACAACCGCACTACCACTGCTACTGAATTGGGAGTTGATGCTCGGAACCGAACGTATCCGACCCACCGCCAACACAACCATACTCCTGAGCCTTATGTCCTTGAAAGGCGAGACATGAACCGTCGACCGCGATCGGCCCCTCCTCGCATTGTGGAACCCGACCACACTTTGGCCCAGCATGCTCAAAATGTTCAGATGTCGGACATCCCAAAGATGATCCGTGAAAGTCAGGGTCTTACTAACGACGACTGGGGGATCGCCTGGAGTCATACCCCTTTCACTAACGATATACTCTATGTTGAACCACCTCGGCGATTGAGGATGCCGACTCTACCTGTTTATGAAGGGACTTCTGATCCCAATCAGCATATCTTATAGTACGAATGGTTGATGAACGCTGCACGAGCCGATGATGCGGTCAAGTGCCGAAGCTTCCCGATCTCGCTAAGGGGCATATCAACTATATGGTTTACCCGTTTACCACTTCGATCTATCTCGTGTTTTGACCAGTTGGCAACAAAGTTTAAATTGAGCAGTTTCGCATGCATGTCGTAAGGCCGAAAGATGTTAATACTTTGTCTAGTGTCACTCAAGCTCCTAGAGAGACACTCAGACGTTATCTAGAGAGATTTCATGCTGCATGCAATGAGATTAGTAATCCCAACGATAACTTAATTCTGATGGCACTGACTAAGGGGATCGATCCCGATTCCGAGTTCGGCAACTGGTTGGCTGGAAAACCTCCTGCGTTATTGGACCGTTTCTATTCCAAGGCAGCCCAACTCTTGAGAAGGGAGGATGCGAAATAGTCGAGGAAGAAGGATGATGCGGGACCCAGTGTGGAAGGAATCCAGAGCAATGTTGCTGTTAAACAAACCGGGGAGAGTTCCGGAAAGGTACACTGAATATACATAATAAACAAAATCAACAGAAAGACAACAAAAATCAAGACAGGAAACGGGATCAGAATCGTGGGCCACGACGTAAGGCTCCTATGTTAGATAATTATACCTCTTTGAATACGTCGTTGGAGAAATTGTACGTACAGACTTGCAATACTATTCAGTATAAGAAACCTGCTCCGAAGCTGTCATTGGAAAAATAGATTCAGACGGGAAAGTTTTGTAGATTTCATGATAGTTATGGCCATAACATGAATGAGTGCCATCATTTGCAAGATATTATTGAGAAGTTGATACATGAAAGAAAGTTGGAGCAGTTTGTGCGGGCGCCGCAGTCTGGAGGAGCGGGCCCATCGAATCAGAACCGAATACCAAATCAAGCGAGATAGGAGGAACCCGCTCGTACCGGCGGGAGGTTGGTGATAAATACTATTAGTGGTGGTCCTCATCTAGTAGACCGAAGCTGGAAGGAAATAGAGTCGTATGCCAGTTCTGTTAGGCATGCGTGCTTCGAATGGTGTAGTAGTTTGGAAGACGGGGCTCCGGCCAAGCAACAGAAAACGATGACTGACGACATCATATTTTGAGATAGAGATGCCGATAGGGTCGAAGCCCCAACTATTGATCCACTTGTCATATCAGCTTAGGTAGGTCCTGCTTGGATGAAGAGGATCTTAGTAGACAGTGGAAGCTCAGTGAACATACTGTTCAAGCGAGCCTATGATCAGATAAAAATGGAAACAAAGGATTTGAAGCCTTGTCAATCTCGTATTCATGGTTTCAATGGAAGTGCTACTATACCCACTTGGGTGGTGGAGCTGCCAGTGGAGTTGGGAATTGGAGAACGCCGGAGAGTCCTGATATTACAGTTTGTTGTGTTGGATATAGACTCGCCATACAATGCTTTCTTGGGCCGACCGGCCCTAGCCAAATTTAGGGCTGTCATTGCCCCTTGGTGTCTGACTTTAAAATTCCCTACCGACAATGGAGCCAGAGTTGTTCAGGGAGACCAGGCTGCTGGACAAGGCTGTTATGTTGTTGAGCTATGAGAGGCGCAGCGAAAAGAAAAAGGAAAGGGTGTAGAGGAATCTCTCTACGTCCGCTTTGTTGAGAATTGACAATTGACGCCTGGGCCCAGGCCCGGCACCCCAACCAATTCCCAAGGGATCTTGACCTGAGAGATACTGAAAGTGAAGACGAATGTAAAGACAGTCAATCTTCCCCGGCCGAACTGACAATCGATGTTCCGATCGATGATAATGATGATTTTAAGATGATAAAGGTTGGATCTCAGCTAAGCCAATGAATGCAAGAGGATTTGGTTGAATTTCTCCGGGCAAACCTCGATGTGTTTGCCTGGACGCACTCTGACATGTGTGGGATCTCGCCAGACATCGCGAGCCACACATTGAATATTGACCCGCGGCACGTCCCGGTCAAGCAAAATGGCGTGGTATGGATCCAGAGAGATCTGCCGCCTTTAAGGAAGAGGTAGAAAAGCTCAAATCGAATGGGTTTATTCGGGATGCATTATACCCGAAATGGGCGTCCAATTCTGTACTCATTCGAAAACCAAATGGGAAATGGAGAACATGTGTTGATAACTCAGACTTGAATAAAGCTTGCCTTAAACACAGTTTTCCACTTCCCCGAATCGATCAGCTCGTAGACTCAACGGCTGGACATGAACTCTTATCCTTCATGGATGCGTATTCTAGCTACAACTAGATACCCATGCACTTACCTGACCAGGAGCATACCAGCTTCGTAACCAATACGGGACTTTACTGCTATAAAGTTATGTCTTTCGGATTCAAGAATGCTGAGGCAACTTACCAATGGTTAGTTAATCGAATGTTCGCTAACCAGATCGGAAAAACCATGGAGGTATATGTAGATGACATGCTTGTGAAGTCGTGATTCTCCATTGATCATATCAAATACCTGGAATCAATGTTTAACATCCTCCGAGAATATAGAATGAAGCTCAACCCGTTGAAATGTCACTTTGGGGTCGCATCCGGAAAATTCCTTGGGCTTATCATCAACGCTCGAGGAGTCGAAGCAAATTCCAAAAAAATCTAGGCAATCAAAAATCTTGAGACTCCAAGAAATACAAAGCAAGTCCAAAGCCTCAACGGGAAAGTAGCAGCACTAAGCAGGTTCATCTCAAAATCCACTGACAAATGCATTCCCTTCTTCGACCTGATCAGAAAAGGGAAACGAAACTTTGAATGAACTACGGAATGTGAGGGCACATTCCGAGCACTGGTTCAACATCTTTCTACACCACCCATTCTATCAAAGCCTATTGATCACGAGAGATTATACATTTACTTGGCGGTGTCAGAGAACGCTATCAGTGCTGCCGTAGTGCGGGAGGAAGATCAGATACAATGGCCTGTATATTACATTAGCAAATGACTGACCGGGGCATAGAGAAATTATACGAAGCTGGAAAAGTGGGCTTATTGTCTTGTTACTGCCTCAAGGAAGCTCCGTCCGTATTTTCAGGCCCATCCTATCATTGTCTACACCGACTAGCCATTACGACAGGTCCTTACGAAGCCTGAGACATCTGGAAGGTTACTTAATTGGAATATCGAGCTAAGTCATTTTGACATTACTTACACTCCAAGGTGAGCCTTTTAAGGACAAATCCTAGCAGATTTCATACCTGGATTCAATATCCCGGAGGACTTGCCCGAAACCAATGAATCTCCCAAGTATATTTGGAAGTTGCATACTAATGGTGCATCAAATAACCGTTGCTCGGGCACCGGAGTTGTACTTGATACTCCTGAAGGTCGATCTATATGCTATGCTTTAAAATTTGATTTTCGTGCGACCAATAACGAAGTCGAATATGAAGCCCTGCTTGCCGGGTCGAGACTTATAGAGATTTAAGAGTCATTGTTGTGGAGATTTATTGTGATTCGCAGTTGGTCGTGTGTCAAGTTCGGAGGGAGTACCAGACCAAAGACGGAAGGCTGGCTGCTTATCTAGCTCAGGTCCAGGAGATGTTGAATCAGTTTGATTATTATGCAATTTTTTGTATACCCCGAGAGCGCAATCAGAAAGCCGACTCATTAGCAAAGTTAGCTAGTACATGTGAGGCACAACAAATGGGAATCGTTCCTGTGGAAACATTATCTTCCCCGAGCATCGATCACATGGGAACAGATTGGGTATTTGAGGTCATTCCGGATAAGAAGTCATGGATGACTCCGTTCAGAAACTATCTCGAGCTTGGGACCCCGTCGGAGCGAAGGAGTGAAAAGAGACAAGTTCTTCGAAAAGCTTCACGATTCACTATCCAGGATGGAGTCATTTATAGAAGAGGGTACTCTGTCCCTTTACTTCGGTGCATCGCTCACGATGAGATCAAACGCGTATTGCATGATGTACACGACGGAGAATGTGGCGATCACACTGGGGGGCAAGCTCTTGCCAAGGAAGAGCTCCGATATGGATACTATTGGCCGACTGTAATTCGTGATGCATCGGATTACGCCAGAAAATGTAATAGATGTCAGAAGCATTCTCGAATTCCAGAGCCCCACCTACCGAAATAACTCAGATGGTCAGTCCATGGCCGTTTGCAGTATGGAGCATTGACATTATTGGCTCTCTACCTCTAGCCAAAGGTGATGCGAAGTACGCCATCGTCGCAGTTGATTACTTTACCAAGTGGGCGAAAGCTGAACCCCTTGCTACAATCACGACAAAGAAAGTGATCAACTTTGTAGTGCGCAACATTATCTGCCGATTTGGTCTCCCACAAACCATCGTCACAGACAACGGAGCTCAATTCGACAGTGTTGAATTTAAGAATTTCTATCAGCGGTTTCATATCCAGAAGAAGTTCTCCGCAGTTGCACACCCTCAAGCGAATGGACAGGTTGAAGTTGTTAATAAAGTTATAAAGCCTATTCTGAAGAAATGACTGGAAAAGGCCGGGGGCAAATGGGTCGATGAACTTCCTATGGCCCTATGGGCTTATCGGACAACCCACAAATCTGCAACCGGCCACACTCCATTCTCTCTTTCTTACGGTTCAGAATCCGTTATTCCAGTCGAGATGGAAGTACCTTCTTATCGTGTGATGTATTATGATCCGAAGACAAATGCTATACTACTTGCCAAATATCTGAATTTATTGGATGAGAAGCGTGAAGAGGCTCACTAGAGGGCAGTCGCATACTGAAGTCGAGTCGCCCGGTTATACAATGCCAAGGTCCGACCCCGCACCTTTGAACTCGGCGATCTCGTCCTCAAGAGAATTTACCTGGTCCCTTCACATATGAAGCCAACTTGGGAAGGGCCGTATATTATTGAACGAAAGCTCGGAGATGGCACATTCAAATTATCGACCGTTGACGGTCTCCTTCTGCCAAGAGCCTAGAACAGTGTAAGTTTACGTCGTTACTATACATAACAGGCTCTGTTTATTTATTCAGTCTATTTTTCATTTGCAATTTGTTTATGCATTTCAAAATTTGTATTTGTAATAAGGCAACTGACTTTGCCATATTTTTCTTATTTCAGATATAAAATGCAATCTCTTCGAGCCAGAGCTATGATTTATTTGAAGTGCGTCATATGACCATCACTATGCACGGAGAGCTAAGTTCCACTGTATGGTGGGACTTATTCAAATAGGGAGTGACTGTGATACGACCGGTCACTCACTAAGTGAAACCCGAGCTCGGGGATAAGTCATCGCAGTGAACCCAAAAAAGGATTGATACACGACAATCCTCTAACTAACTCCAGATTCCCAGAGTGCGAACTGTTGTATAAACCAGTAAATGCGGTTTCGATAAGGGTGGATCCGTCCACCTAACGAATTCGCCCGTATTCAAACCAAGTTTGAGGAGGATGGATCCGTCCATCTAACGACCTCACTTGTTAACTCAGGGTAGATGTGAGTCGACCATCCATGATCCAGATAGAACCGTCGTTCCCAGAGCGCGAACGAAATCCTAAAGCCTAAACAGATGTGACTGACCGTATGTCGGCTGACTCCAGACTCCCGGAGTGCGAGCTGGAGTATGAATATAAATACCAAATGGGTGTGATTGACCACCCATCAACTAACTCCGGATTCCCAGAGTGCGAATCAGAGCATAAACATTTGATAACTCCAGATTCTCAGAGCGTGAACTGGAGTATAAACAACGAATAACTCTAAATCCCCAGAGTGCGGATTGGAGTATAAACGCAAGCCGGGTGTGACTAACCACCCACGAATCGATCTAAGTCCCCAGAGTGTGGACAAAGTTCTGAATATCAAACGGGTGTAAATGACCGCCCATAAAATAACTTAAGTCCCCGAAGCGCGGACGTATCTCAAAACCTTATGCGGGTGTGACAGACCACCGATCTATAAGTGCAATCCCCAGAGTGTGGATTCGATCACCAATAGACGAGCAAGTGTGATTCGACCACCTGAACTTGTCTTGTTTCAATTCTGCTTCAGCGAAATTAAGCCTGATATATTAAAGGCAATCAGCGATTGGTAACCAATCTTTTCAATTTCTTCCCGGAATAGGGGGTAGAACTTAAGTGCCAGCCACTGATTGAGACAATGCAATATCGGAATTCGACTTAGCACTTGATCGCGACCCGAAACCGTGACTCCGGAACTTAACAACTAAACCCATGTCCGATTTCAAGAATAAAACTCCACAAGTGTATTAAATGAAAGTTCGAACGTTGAAGCACTTTAACAAATGAACACAAATTGAGCTGAAGACAAAATGGAGTTTTATTTCAATTGTTCTTTGGAAGAAAAGGGGTAAGTACAAAACTATACCAAAAGTCCTACTTGCAGGGGCCGAACCCGCATCTATACACGGCCTACAAAAAGAAAACAAAAGTAGATTCCTAACTATCTACCAAAAATGAGCCGAAGAGACATATCTATTCTTTCTTTTTTTCTCGGCTTCTTCTTCGACGTTGACCCGTTGGATTCGCCGCTTTTTTTCCTCTTCGAACCCTTGTCTTTTGGCGGCTGATCTCCTGTTAGGGACATTATGTTAACCTCCTCCCCGAGCTCAAGTGAACAGGAATGCTTCCCGAAGGCGGAGTCAGAGGGATAAGATCAATGTTAGCAGGTGGAGGAGGCACACTTTTATCAACGACAGTTCCTCCCGGGGAGATCATCCATAAAGGAGCTGGGCTAGGTCTCGCCATTCCACCTCCAAATCCACTGCCCCGCGTAGCTGCTTCCATCTCGGCATTAATTTCAGCCAGTATCTCCTCTTCATGAATTTTTTGAGCATCGCTAGGGACATTAGCAGTTGGTCCCGAAGAGCTGGTCACTGGTGTGCCTCCACTCATGGCAAACGGTAGATCAGCAAAGGGGTCACTATGATGACCGAGAAGTTCATCCATCATCTGTTTATCGAAAGTGAGTGTGCTCCCTTGTACTCCATCCGTAGGTGCAGTAGCCGTTGTCGTGGTCGCTTCTGTTATGATAGCTTCCTGCTTGTGATGCAACTTTTGGGTTGCAGGAGGCATGGAAAATGTAGCTCCTATCACTAGATAGAGATAAAGAAAAAGTTATTAGTGATTACTTCAAGTAACGCTTCCCACTCTGAATGAGCACAAGAGATGTTCGAAATACCTTCCTCGGAATAACTTGCAGGTGGAACTGGAGCAGCTTCAGTGACGTGCTTGTGAACTGGAGATAACCGTGGTTGATCGGGATTATAAGCAGGAACGAGCTGAGAATCAACCACGGATGTGGATTCAGGCTGAGTTGGCGTAATAGTTTCAGAACTTGCATCATGGTTCTCAACACCAGAACCTACTCCAGCTTCCGAATGCTGAGTGCCAAGTTTTTCCTTTTCATATGCGATCGTGATATCATGCAGAACTTTCCTTTCATCTTCACTCAGCGCCCGGTTCTCAAGTTCGAACTCATCAACTGATTCCGTTTGTCGGTCAGCTTTCTCATCCTGCACCAACCGGCCCCAAGCGTTATACAGGTGTGTTGGATAATTATCGAGCCAGGTTAGATCCATGTGCTTCAATACTCTAGCGTTGTATGTGATTAGAAGATCTTCAATATCGTCCTCTAACCTGGTCTCCGCCATCTTAACTTCATCCTCAACCTTGGCCTCAGTCTCCCGAATTTTAAGTGTGGCCGCATCCCTTTCATCTCGGAGCACCACAGCTTGTTCGCACGCCTCCTAGGTTGCTTTGTTTTCGTCGTTTTTTCCTTGATGATTTCAGAAAATTTGGCTTTGAGCTCATTAAGTTCCTTCAACGCAACATCCCTTTCAGCTGTGATAGTGGTGTTTCGGTGGCCTATCTCCTCAACCAAAGCAAAATGCATTTTTTGCATCCTTTCCATGGATTGGTTTGCCTCATCGGCTTTCTTTGTGGCCTCTATTTCTGACTTCCGGGAAGATTCGGCTTCATTATTGAGCACTTGTATTATATGGTCCTTTTGAGCGATATCAGTTTCTGACTTCTCTATTACTTTTGCCCGCTCAAAAGCCACCATTGAGGCTTTATCCGTAGTCTTCATCCACTCCCTATATTGGTTGTAGACATCATGGATGTAATCATGCATAGTTTGTTCCACCTCAACTGGAATTCTCTTTAAATGCGGAGGAAAGATGAAGCCGTCGAAGAAAATATTTGGGAAGTCTTTATTTTTGCTGGGGGATTTTAATTGCTCCTTCCCCAGTGGGCTCGGTAATAGCTTGTTCAATGACAATAGGAGTTTCAGCCTCGGTTCTACGGCGCTGTAAATCTGACCTGGGAGCTTGAGAAGATGGTTTTTGGCGTGGAGGCTCTAAGGATTATTTCCCGTGATCGGAAGGTGGTGTTGGAGCTCGAGGAGGTGGATAACGTGATCGGGAGCGATATCTATATTCTCTGTCTCTATCCCTCGCCCTCTCATAACGTTCTTAAATAGAATAACCGCGATCGCGGTCTCTATCAGCGTCCCTCCTACGGGACTCATAGTATGAACTGGATGACAGGCGTGCAGAGCGAAGGCTTCCTAACATAGATTCTCGTCGAGTCATCGTATCTGTAAAATAAAAAGAAAAGCAGAATTAGTAATCTCCAAAAATGAATAACTTGTGATTGGAAATCATATAGTGTGAAGTGTATGTATGCATGTGGTAAACCCCCCGACCAACCGGATATGTCGGCTACACTTGTAGGAAGTGACTCGCTTAATTCTAAGACATTTTGGAGCCCTTCCAATCCAGTGTCGTGTTGAAGCGACACATAGTCTGGAATTGGAATGTCAACGAGCCCTTCGAAAGGATTCTCTATTTGTGACGGAGGAGCCTCCGAAATTCTAACACCGGAGGCTAGCAGGGACACAACTACGGATTTCCATCTCGAAGACTTATGACGCTTATATGCTACTGCCTTGCCTTTTCTCCTTCCCTCTAAACCCTGAAAACTGTCAGAAGGCCCGTCTACGGGTTCGTCATCAGTGGGCGTATTTTCTTCATCGCTCTCCTCAGCTATTACAACCACGGGCGCTTTATGTTTCACCCGCCTTGTCGGGGCTGCCCTAAGCGATCCCTCCAATCTTATGCTTTGATTTTGCTCGATTAGCCCAATAATCCTCAAGTTTCTATCTGTGAGCACCGAGTCCATATCTCTCATTTCGCTCGGCACTTCCTGAAGAATCCATACTATTTCTTTGAACTGAGCATCTTCGGGTCGCAGAATTGCAGCTGTAAAGGAAAGAAGATATTAGTTTCAACATCAATTATGACTATCTCTTTAACCACTGGAAATATTGCAGCACTTACGTTTGACTAACCATCGGCTAGCAAACCCTGGAGGACATCAGATGTAGAACCACTCCGTCTTAAAGTAGCTAAGCCTGGTCATGGATCCCGCCACCACTTGGCAATTCCTAACTGCCTCCAGAAACGTGAATGAAGGATTGTCTCCCCGACTCTTGACATTAAACAAGTATCTGACGTCTTCCAGAGTTGGGTGTCGAAAGAGATGTTCCATGAAGACGGTGAACATACTATTCAACAGTGCATATCCATTTGGATGTAATTGCGACGGAGCGATTCTAAAGAAAGATAACACTTCTCGAATATACTGATTGAATGGAGGAAGTGTTCCAGCTGTGCATGAATGTCGATTAAAGGCCGTGAATCCTTCTAGGGGAGCGTGTGGCCTGTCATTTGGTCTGGGTAGCAAAACGTCATCTAATGATAGACCGTGCCTTAAGCATATTCGCCCCAACATATCTTCGGAGACATTGGACGGCATAGAATCTTAAGGGTTCGCGATAAAAGTTGCTCCTTGCAGCTCGTCTAGAGCTGGACCTATTACTTTGATTGCAATGGCCGGCATCTCTATTATCGGAGAAGACGAGCTTTGAGACTCCTGCTGTTGTGAACTTGTAGATTCCATAACTAATCAACTCATCAAAATTCATCATTAGACGATAATAAGCCCGTGTGTCCCCCCGTGTGAAGTGCATGAATGTGTTGTGCAGTGCAGTGCTACATAGTGCTTGAAAGATTCTATAGAATTTAAGAAATGTTCAACGATGAGACTTCAGAATTCAAGTGGAGTGACTATCATCCCTGACCATCACAACCATGCCATCCAGACTTTAGAGACTGATCCAAGTTAAAGTTTGTTAAATTCAGTCAAGTTACAGTTCCATCGACGAGCTTCGAAGGATAGTCAAATATGCAGTTTAGCGGTTAAGTCCAATTATGCAAGGCAGAAGCTCGTCGGGGTCGTATTTTCAATTATTCAAAAAAAATCGTATCCATTAAAGTTCAACCTGGATCGTTCCACAAAAGTCCGACTTCGTAACGATCATGGAGGTTAAGTTTCGCATAGATCCCAAAGCTAAGCTTCGCATCGATCGTCCCAGGCATCTGTGCTTTTCGTATCGATCACACAACCAAGGTTTTGTACCGATCACTTCAAATCGATATGAAGCAGCTCCCTTCACCCACTATCGATACGAACTAACTTCATTCTAGATTGATATGAAATAGTTTCAACCCATCTCATATCAAAGTATTTGAAGCAAGAGGTTCTTCCTCCAGCGACTTCCTCGTCTCCACCAATCACTCTTCTTCTTCTTCAAGCCTCCAAGGCTCCATTGCTACCTCTTCGACCTCACTCTACCCCAATTCCAACATCAACGACGTCGGAATCGGCGGTAACCTTGGATGAAATGGCATCGTGCCCCGAGTCCCATCGTTTTAAGATCGATTTAATTAATTAATTACCTATGTTCGGAGGAATTAGATCAAAGGATTAATGGGTTATTCGCTTTGGAGACGAAGATGTTGCAATTCTTTTTTTTCCTCGTGTTCTCAACCGATACGAAGGAAGATTAAAAGTGAGAGCAAGTGAGAAAATTACTAAGTACAAAACATACTTATATGGGCACAAAAGGTCGAAGGAAACGATTCGTCTCCTAGTTATGTTAACCGGTGAAGAGCAGTTGATGTGCACGTAAATGTGCATATATTTACATCCATATTTTATCTCTTTTTATTTAAATAAACATCATATTTGGGCATTTGTATATGTTAAAACTAATATTCAATTATTTTCAAACCACCATATTTTCATCTTCATTCAGGGGCAAAATGGTCATTTTTTGTGCATGTGTAAATTTGAGAATTTTTACTTGGACATTTTTGATGATTTTTATAGGAATTTGGATTCATATGGAAGAGGCTTATATGAAGATACATGCATGCACAAATGAATACAAAGTAAAGAAGAGGGAAATAATTCAAAGTGAAGATCATTGTTAATCGATGGAATTTCTATCGGATTAGAAAACCATCGAAAAATTTCGAAATAAAATTTATACCGCAAGTGCACGACGTACTATTGAAATACGTGACGAGTACGGGTCGATCCTTAGGGAATTGATGATTTTAAATATCTATTCAATCAAATTAAACCAAAGTCGAGGGATTGTGAACTAAGTAAAATAAAGTAAAAACAAGCTAAAAGAAAATAGATAAAAATATGAGAGTGTTAAGACAATTTAGGGGCAACTTCCACTCTCTATATCACATAAATCAACAAAATGAAGTTATGATCTCTCTTTTCTTTGTCATTAGTTAGCTTAATTGATGTGCTTATCATAAGTATGGCTCATTTATGCTATTAATTAGCTCAACATAAGCCATCAAACTATAACACAACCTTTAAACCACTTTTAATTCTCATAAAAATGAAAACAAAGTTGAAAATGAAAATCTATTTTAAGCATGGCTTATTAACTATTGTTTAGAAATATAGGCCATCAAATTTTGATTTAAACATTCACTTCTTTGCCATAATCATATATAGATGAAGAGGCAATTTGTGATTCATATGACTAAGCATAGCCTATTTGTTTTGAACAACATAAGCTATCAAACTCAATAATAAGCACAAAATTACATAAACATCATTTTCCATGAAGCACAAAATGAGAGCATAACATTTATCAAAATGTTGAAGCTATATAATTAGAGAGCTTCATTACACCTAAATTGAAGGGGTTTAGCTTCTTATATTTGTTATCATATCAACAAATATAGCTTGCAACATAGAACAAAACAAAGAGGAAAAGAGAGCTAAATGAAAGAAAAAACTAATCTACTTGCATAAAAGAAAATCTACACTACTAGCCTGAAAGGAAATGAACATGTAAGTAAAAGGAAACAATAATTAACATTGCATAAAAAGAAAAGAAGATTACATAAAATAAAAATGGCTAAGTAGCCATGAAAAGAGAAAGAGAGCTTTCGTTTTATTTTCCTAAGAGAAGAGACTAAGAGAAGAGAGCCTAAAGGAGAGACTAAGAAGGAGGGGGTTACATGAAGATATGAGGTATTTATACAAGTGTTAAACCCCAATTCATATTTTTGGGGAATGCCCAAATTGCCTTGAGGTAGTGTGGTGGCCAAGTAATCATTAACATCCACTAATTCTCATTTAGACGTGCATGAAGTTTTAAACTCTATTAGCATGTGCATTAGCCACTAATTTGTACATGAAGGTATATGGGTAGGTGGGGTCCTCCATTATCTTCACTTTGAATTATTTCCATCTTCATTTGTTCTCTTCACTCTTGTGCATGCATATATCATCATGAAACCACTTGTATATGAATTTAAATTCCTACAAAAAAATATAGAAATTTTCAATTAAATTTTAGAAAATTAATATATGCACAAAAATGACCATTTTGCCCTTGGATGAACATGAATATGTGACAATTTGAAATAATTTGAATTTTGATTTAAACAGGTTAAAATACCCGATATGATCATTTATTTAATTAAAATATATTAAATATGGTGGTAAAAATATGCACATTTATGTGCACATCAATCATGGTGGACCTCACCTACCCACCTACCTTAATGTACAAATTAGAGGCTAATGAACATGCTTATGGAATTAATGGCTTCATGTACACTTAAATGATGATTAGTACAAGCTAATGATTACTTGGCCTCCACACTTCCTAAGGGGTATTTTGGGAAGCCCCCTAAAAATAGAATTAGGGTTTTATGCATGTATAAATAGCCCTCTTATGTACATGTAAAGGATCGTCTACTCTTTCATATTAGTTAGTAAATGAAATACACAAGTTGTTATGACAATGTTCTATGAAATAAAAATGGCTTCCAAGCCTCTTTCTTCTCTCTTTTCTACATGCTTTTCTTTGTTTTGATGTTAATGCTTTTATTTATGTTCTTTTCTTTTCTTTGTTAGTAGAATAGTTTTACATTCATGCAAGTAGTGTAGCTTAATTTTATATGTTGTAAGTAGTTTAATTACATTCTCTTCTTTGCTATTTTTCTATTTTCTTCTCTTTTTAATGTTGAAATTTACTTGTGTTGCTTCAATGCCACAAACGAGTAGCTAAACCACTTCAATTTAGGGGTAATGAAGCTCTCAAATATTATGTAATTTCAACATTTTATGATTTATGATCTCATTTGGTTTATGCTTCATGAAGTGAGTTTTGATGCAAGTTTATACAAGTGCGTTTGATAGCTTATATTGTTAATGCAAATGAGCTATTCTTATTCAACATAAACACAATTTGCATCATCATTTGCTAATCTATTTTTGATTGTGAAATTAAAGTAAAAATGAAATTTGATGATTTATATTACTAGTTACAATAGTAAATAGATCATACTTAAAATAGCTTTTGCTTTGGCTTCATTTTCATGAGAATTATAAGTGGTTTATTTGTTGCATTATAGTTTGATGGTTTGAGTTATGTTAATTAATAACATAAACCAACCATACCTATGATAAATACAACAATATTTCACTTAATATCAAAGCTAGAGATCACAAATTGTTTGTTTGTTGATTTACAAAAATATGAGAGTGGATTTGCCTTTAAATTGTTTTCTAGTTCAATAGTTTTTTAAATCAAATTTTAATTCTAGTTTTAGCTTCATTTTATTTCTAGTTAACAATTTCTCCTTCATTTGGTCTAATTTGATTGAATATATTTTTAAAATCATCATTTCCCTGCGGATCGACCCGTATTCGCCACGTACTACAAGTGTACGCCGTGCGCTTGCGGTAATAATTTAAATTGAAATTTTTCGATGGTTTTCTAATTCGATAGAATTTTCGTCAATTAACATGTTTTTGGCGCCGTTGCCGGGGAATTGCTTCGATTTTAATTTTCTGTTCTTCGAATTATTTTTCGTTTTTATTTTGTGTTTGTTTGTGCATTGAGTGAATTTAAAAAAAATGTTGTGTTTGTTGTTTGAATTTTTGTTTGCATTTTATTTTTTTGTAGTTGTTTTCTAGTATTTTCTTTTGCATTGCATATCCTAATAAAAAAAAGAACAACAAGAACATTTCAAAACAAAAATAAAAGAAATTTCATTTCATTTTTCTCTGTTACAATTTTTACTTTACTTTTTCAATTTTCATTTACAATTTCTAAAAAAAATATGTGCAGCACTGTGTGCTTTCACTATTGCATTGCTGTCCTTACTACTGCTTGTCACTGCTTCCGGTTACTGCCTTTCCCCCATCAACAGTGCTCGACCTGCCATACTTCATTTCCTCAAACCCCTTCAAACAAGCCACTACATCACAAACTGGTTCAACCATCTGAATTCCACTTCACTCCACTACAATAGTATATCACTGACATCGCCAGAAACACCACCTTCAACCACTCCAATATCAGTTCCTCTACATCACTGTTGTGCAAACTTCCCACCTCTGTCAATTTCCCTGCAGCCACTATCGCCTCATCACCACCATACGACCCCAACATATCAAACTTCAAACTTCATCTCCATATCAATACACTGACCTGCTTGCAATTCATCACCCATTATCTCCTGTCATCACATCAGGAAATACGAGAATACCACCATATCACCTCCTCATTCCCTCTCTACCTTTACATTACATCACATACAATTTCATAATTATCCTACTGTTCCTCTATCTTCCCCGTACCCTACTTCCTTGTTCACCACTGCTTTCTACCTTGTTTGAGTACTCAACTGCTCTATCTACTACCAGACCACCATAGAGCCTCCACATCAAACCGTGTTTTCGCTTCACCATTCTATCACAAGCCTAGTTGATTCATCTTCTCACTATAGTGTCATTCCACAATTTCATTTACATCCTCTCGCTCACCACTTTGCACTTCAACTTCATACAAAAAAAACTTACTTCATATCATACTACGCCAAACTACAAACTGCATACAAACCACACTACTCACTTGCACAGCAATTCCATAAGTACTTCCTTCACCAATCCCCCACTGTCATCATCTCTTCAAAACATCACTACATATATCACTCCACAACTTCATATCACCACAACCCAGTCACTCTGCAGCCTCATCATTTTAACCACTGTCATACCCAAACAAACACCCCACATCACCAAATATCCACCAACAGAAATTTCACTACTCTGACCACTTACAACATCCCACTCCTCCTTTTCACCATCATACCGCATCTGCATTCTCCTCAACTTCAACAAGAAAACGACTCACCAAACAGCTGTAGTCAATCCACCTTTTTCCATCCCCTTAACTCTCTTACCACCTTGACACCAAGTCACAACTGCCTCGACATCACACTCATCCACCACAACCGAACTTGCATGCCAAATACTTCACACTGTCAAACAACTGCTTGCCTAACCTTCAAACTGTTGCCATAACATCCACCCACTCAACTGTCCCACTACAATCACACTTCTGCCATAAGACAACCTTCCTGAGCCTCTTCACAAAATCAACTTCCCAATCAACAAAGCCGAACCCACTTCATCACTTCAAACTCCGACACCAACCACCCCAAGTCGCCAAATCGAACAACGCTACAGTCGAGACCACAACAAACAGCCACCCAATCAACCAACCCCGCAACAACAACATCATTTTACAATCGCCAACCTTCCTACTGCTGTTTACCATAGTCGCACCAACATCAACACCTACTACTGCCAAACAAACATCAAACTGAGCTACCACCGAGCTACCTATTCGAGCCCCGAATACCATCGCCTCCAATCTAGCAGCCAATGTTGAACTCCACTCATCGAAAACACTACAACCAAAATACCCACCAATTGCCTCGCTGAGATCAATTATAAGCTGCTACCTCAACCGCCTTCGCCCAGAAATCATCACCAACCTCCTCACTCAAATCAAATCCAAAGCTGGACCATTTCACAGATCGCAGTAACGCCATCGCGACACTCGAACTCGAGCCACCTTGTCCACCAAACACTGCATCCCTCAATCGCTTTGAACCTTTGTAATTCAAGTTTGTTTTGACTCTCGAATTCGAGTATTTACGAATTGAGTTTTGTTTTTGTTTTTGTGGGATTGAAAATTCAATTTCGTGATTTGCTCTCTGTTTAGCAGTAATATACTAAGTAAGCCGGGTTTATTTTTATTTTGTTTTTTGTTTTTTTTTGTTTTAGGTTTTGCCTTCTTCTGGTTTAGTTTTAAACCCACACAAATACCAAAAAAAACCCTTCTCTTTTATTCACTTTGTTTTAGTTTCTCTTGTTAACTTTATTTGCATTTACAAATAGTATACAGAAAAAATGTTTTGCTCAATGTGTTTTGTTTAATTCGTTTTGCTTTGTTTAAACTTGTTTGTTTTAATTTGTTTTGAAGTTCCATCCTTAGATTTCAAAAAGAAAAAAAATCTTGTATATATATATATATATATTGTTTCTAAATTTCAGGTCAAAGCAGAAAATTGCAGGAGCTAGAAGTGCTTGCCAAAAAAATAATTGCTTGCCTGCTTGCTATAAAAAAACTACCGCTTTAAAATAAATTGCTAATATTCTGCACGCTCTGGTATCGTGCACTTTTCTCTTGTTTTTATTTGAATTGCATTATTGGTTGCTTGCATTTGCATTTATATATAATAAAAAATTTAAAAATCCAAAAACAAAAACAAAAGTTCATTTTAGTTGCATTGTAAAGTCACATTTAATTTTTGTTTTGCATTCATCTCATCTTGTTTTTCTTTTCTAAAAGTAATACCCCAATTCACATAAGGTGAGGGAGTTCATCACCTTTTCCTTAGCCCACAAACGCATTTCATCATAGAATTTGACTAATAATAAAGGTTAGACATTCGACTTAAGGGTGTCACGAGCTCATCTAGGGCTTAATTGTATCTTCACAATTGTTTTCTTTGAACAATTTTATTTCTTGGTGTCTAGGCTACGGTGGAGTAATAACCAGCTATAAAAATTACGGTGATTCGTAAATATTATACTGGTTGTTCCTCTGAAGGTACTTAAACCTTCGGCTGCAACGCTACGGTGATTCGTGGTGCACCGATAACCCTTGCTCGTTACCTGGCTAAGAAATATTTTTGTTGATTTAAGACAAAGTGTGATTATAAAATTTTGGGTTAGGAGCTACTAAGGACAGAAAATTTGTAATTAAGTCCTTTGCATTCATTTAGTTGCCATAGTTCATGCATATTTAAAAAAAATCAAAAATCCAAAAAAAATTGTAAATTTTACTTAACTTAGTTTTTAGTCCAAAAAAAATTCTTCCCTTGAAAATTTTCAATCAAAAATAAAAAATCCAAAAAAAATATAAAATATAAAATCTTTTCAAAAACAAAAATCAAATTTCCATTTTCTAAAAACAAAAAAAATATTTGAAATAAATCCTTTTGATAATGATTTGAAAATTCAAAAAACAAAAAAAATTTACAAAAAAAAATATATATATATAAAAATTTGAAAAACCAAAAACAAAACAAAAATCAAACTTTTCTTTTGAAAATAAATTTCAATTGGTAAATATTTTTCTTCCTCTAAAAGAAAAACAAAAACAATTTTTCACTTCGTCTTTTAAATCCTCTTTCATTCTCTAAACTTGATTCTAACTTCTTTCTCCTCTCGACTTTCACTTGTGCATGAGTACTTGGACTCATGACACAACAACAAATCGTTGGACTCGCGACTCGACAACTAACCGTTTGACTAGAACAGACGATCCTCCCGAAATGGCGAACGAAAACGCCCCTCGAACTCTTATGGATAGAATCTTTCCCGATAGAGTTTCTATTCCATCTTGCATCACGTTACCCGCCCCTACGGGTCACCACTTCGAAATTCACTCAAACCATATTGCCATACTTCCGAAATTTGGCAATTTCGAGCACGATGACCCATACATTTTCTTGACTAAATTCGAACAAGTTTGCGCAACCATTAAACTCCAACAACTTTCTGATGACGGAATCAAACTTCGATTAATCCCATTTGCTCTTACGGATTACACTGAAAAATGGTTGTACAGCTTACCATCAAACTCGATTAAAACGTGGGAAGAATTCGTAAAAAGCTTTCTTAAAAAAGTTTTACCCCTTGGAAAAAACGAGTAGAATCCGAAATGAAATTGTAAATTTTCATTAATTCAAGGGAGAAACATTTGGAATATTTTGAAAGATTCAAAGAGCTTTTGATAAAATGTCCACACCATAACTTCAAAAAATGGACGATTTGCCAAATCTTATATGATGGACCCGAAAATAGCTCACGAACCATGCTCGAATCAATGTGCCAAGGCAACTTTCTGGCCCAACATCACGACGATGCTTGGCAATTTCTTGAAAACCTCGCTGAAAAATCATCCCAATGGGAACGTTCGAACGAAAAATCAATTTACTCACGATCGAGTTCAAACTTGATAGGATCTTCTTTTGCGTTGGAAGCTAAGATCGACGCAATGATAAAAAAATTCGATAACGTTTTCTCATCGAATCAAATGAACCAAGCTTCCCAACCGATGGGTTATAAATGCAACGATCCTAATCATATAGTCGATCGGTGTCCCAATTCTGTCGAACAAATCAATGCTTTCAATAAAACCAAAAACGACCCGTTTTCTCCAACGTACAACCCTGGTTGGAGAAATCATCCGAATTTTGCATGGAACCAAAACAATCCCAACACGAATACGATTCGTCCCAATTATCAAGCATTCCCGAATAATGCTTCGAATCCTCCATTTCAACCCAACAATTTTCAACCAAACTTTGCGGGTCCGTCTCATAATCAACCGCAACAATAAAATTTTCAACCAAATTTTGCTCATCCTCCCCAAGACGATAAACGTATAACTTCGCTTGAGAAAACTCTTGAAATGTTGGCTAAAGCAACTACTCGAAGCCTTCAATCAAACAGCAATTTGCAAAATTTATTTACCTCATATATGCAAAACACAAACCAATCGATTGCAAAACTCGAAATGCAAATGAGTCAATTAGCCACGTCTGTAAGTGAACGCGAACGAGGAACATTTCCAAGCCAGTCCCTTCCAAATCCCAGAAATCAAAACGCAAATTCAAATCAAGCCCATGTTGTTCAAGATATCAATGTCACCCAATTGAATGCTATCACAACTCTCCGTTTCGGTAAACAAATCGATAATCAAGTCGTTAATCCAAACGATTTACCGGAAACTTCTCTCGACGCTTCTAAAACAACAAACGAATCTGAACAAAACATAGAGCCAAACGTCGAATCGAATGCCAATCAAAACTCTTCTTCTTCTACTTGAGTAGACCCGCCTACCGAGTATCGTGTCCCATTTCCACATCGTCTTCAACCAAAGAAACACTCGGACCAAATGGAAAAGATGTTGGAAATTTTTAAACAAGTCATGGTTAACATCCCGCTTCTTGACATCATTCAACAAGTCCCCACTTACGCGAAACTTCTTAAGGACTTGTGTACCCAAAAGCGACACACTCAAGTGCCCAAGAAGGTCTTCTTAGCCGCTAGTTTGAGTGAAGTCTTGTCCCAATCGATGCCCGTAAAATACAAAGATCCTGGCTGCCCTACGATTTCGTGTACAATTGAAGACAAGACGATTAACAAATGTTTGATAGACTTAGGAGCGAGTGTCAATTTGATTCCATATTTCGTGTACGAACAATTAGGCTTAGGTGAGCTCAAACCCACAAAAGTCACGCTTCAATTCGTCGATCGCTCCATTAAGAAGCCCGTGGGAGAAATCGAGGACGTGTTCATTCGAGTAGGGCAATTCATATTCCCCGTTGATTTCATCATTCTCGAAACACAATCCGTGTCAAATCCCGCGAGTCAAATTCCATTGATTTTAGGCCGACCATTCTTAGCCACCTCAAATTCCTTAATCAATTGTCATAACGGTTCAATGAAAATTTATTTTGGAAACATGACCTTGGATCTCAACATTTTCAGTCTTGAAAGCCAATCGAACGAACCTCGTGACCAAACATTGGAAGCTAGTGCCATTCACGAAAACTTTGAAAACGAGACACTTGATCTTAACGATGAACGTGAGGTCGAGTACGAAAAATTGTTTCACGAAATTCCCAACGAGATTGAATACACTCTTCCTTTTGAATCGCTTCCAGTTGAGTCCGAATCTCAACCCAATTCTTTGATCGAAAAACTCCAGAAGTTGGACCTCAAACCACTTCCCGATCACCTTAAGTACGCATACTTAGGTGATAACGAAACGTTTCCCATCATAATTTCCACAACTCTTTCTCTTGACCAAGAAGCTTCTCTTCTCTCTATTCTTTCGAAAAATAAGGAAGCGATTGGATGGTCCATCTCCAATATAAAGGGAATTAGTCTCGCTCTTGTCCAACATCGCATCCATTTAATCGAAAATGCAAAACCTGTTCGTGATGCACAACGAAGGCTAAATCCGAAAATGAAAGATGCGGTGCGTGATGGAATTCTTAAACTTCTCGACAACGGAATCATTTACCCAATCTCGGGTAGTTCATGGGTTAGCCCAATTCATGTTGTACCGAAAAAGTCTAGGGTAACCATTGTCAAGAACAATCCAAACAAACTTATTCCAACTCGTACTCAAACGGGTTGGCGTGTTTGCACTGACTACCGAAAACTAAATGCCGCAACATGAAAAGATCACTTTCCTCTTCCCTTCATTGACCAAATGCTCGAACGTTTAGCCGGCCACGAATTTCTACTGCTTCCTTAATGGTTATTCCGGCTATAACAAAATTCCAATCGCTCCCGAAGATCAAGAGAAAACAACTTTCACGTGTCCATTCGGTACCTTTGCTTATCGACGTATGCCATTCGGACTTTGTAATGCTCCTGCGTCTTTCCAACGATGCATGGTTGGAATCTTTTCCAACATGATTGAACGCTTTCAAGAAGTTTTTATGGACGATTTCTCAATCTTTGGTGATTCTTTTTCCCAATGTTTACATCATCTTGAATTGGTTCTAAATCGATTTAAAGAAAAACATTTGACCTTGAATTGGAATAAACGCCACTTTATGGTCAAACAAGGCATAGTCCTTGGACATATCATCTCAAGTAAAGGCATTGAGGTAGACAAAGCGGAAATCGATGTCATTGCAAACCTACCCATTTCCAAAACTGTTAAGGACATTCGATTATTTCTAGGACATGCTGGCTTTTACCAACGCTTTGTGAATGACTTTAGTAAAATCGCTTGTCCTTTGACGACTCTTCTCGGAAAAGACGTTCCATTCAATTTCAACTCTAAGTGTATCTCCTCGTTCGAACGTCTTAAGAAGGAACTCATTTCTGCTCCAATCATTTGTGCGCCCAATTGGGATCTTCCTTTCGAAATAATGTGTGATGCTTCAAACTTTTCCGTTAGTGCTGTCTTAGGAAAATGCATCAACAAGATCCTTCACGTCATTTACTACGCGAGCATGACTTTGAACGATGCTCAACTTAACTACACAACAACCGAAAAAGAGCTTCTAGCTGTCTTTTTTCTCTCAAAAAATTCCAACAATACTTGATAGGGTCACACATTAGTGTGTACATGGACCACTCTGCGCTTCAATATCTCTGCGCTAAAAAGGATGCCAAATCCCGCTTGATTCGTTGGATCCTTTTACTTCAAGAATTTGACCTTACAATTAAAGACAAAAAAGGATCTGATAACGTCATAGCCGATCACTTGTCTCGTCTTCCGAACGCACCATCTTCTTTGCCAATCAATGAAAACTTCCCCGATGAACAACTTCTTTCAATTTATATTGACCCATGGTACGCTGATATAGTGAACTATTTAGTCACTAAAGAAACTCCCTCATCTTGGTCCAAACAGGACAAATACAAATTCATGTCCCAAGTGAAACCTTTTTGTTGGGACGATCCATACTTGTTCAAATATTGTCCCGACCAAATCATCCGACGTTGCATTCTGGATAATGAGATCAGGAGTGTTCTTTCGTTTTGCCACAATCATGCGTGCGGTGGACATTTCGGTCCTCGAAAAAACTGCAGAAAAATTTCTTCAGTGTGGATTCTACTGGCCTTCTCTTTTCAAAGACTCATTCGAATTTTTCAAAACTTGTGATCGATGTCAAATGCTTGAACGAATTTCTTGACGAGATATGATACCTTTAAACCCCATTCTTACGATCCAAATCTTTGATGTATGGGGTATAGACTTTATGAGACCTTTTCCCAATTCTTTTGGAAACTTTTATATCCTTCCCGCTGTCGATTACGTTTCAAAATGGGTCGAAGCCGTTCTTTGCAAAACCAACGACCATAGAATTATTGTGAAATTTCTCAAAGAAAACATCTTTTCGAGGTTCGGCACACCTCGCACAATAATCAGTGATAACGGAACCCATTTTTGCAACCGTTCTTTTGAAACTTTAATAAAAAATACTCGATAACCCACAAGTTATCCACTCCGTATCATCCTCAGACTTGTGGCCAAGTTGAAGTTTCAAATCGACAAATAAAACAAATCTTGGAGAAAACAGTCAATAAAAATCGTAATGATTAGTCTCAGAAATTGACCGACGCGCTTTGGGCTTACCGTACTGCCTTTAAAACTAACCTTGGGATGTCCCCATTTCATTTAGTTTATGGTAAAGCTTGCCATTTACTCGTTGAAATCGAACACAAAGTGTTGTGGGCAATAAAGAACTTAAACTTTGATCTTGAGAAAGCTGGCGAAAACCGAAAACTACAACTCCACGAACTAGAAGAACTTAGGAACGACGCGTATGAAAACGAGAAAATTTACAAAGAAAGAACCAAAGTTTTTCATGACAAGTCAATCCTAAGGAAAACATTTTCGCATAGCCAGAAAGTTCTTTTATATGACTCAAGAATTAATTTATTCCCTGGGAAACTTAAATCGAGATGGACCGGACCATTTGTGGTACGAACTGCTTTTCCACATGGTGCCGTAGAAATAGAAAACCCCAGGGATGGATTGGTTTTCAAAGTCAACGGTCATCGTCTGAAACCTTTCTTGAAATTGCCAAATAACCAAGAGGAGGAGCTCATGATCCTTCATGAGCCAAGCTACGTCTAGTAAGAATGTTAACCCTCTTTTGCAAATATGCACATAGTTTTCCTCGTTACACTCATTATGACATGCATTGACTGTGGGGACACAGTCAAAATTAAGTGTGGGGGGGTCTCATTTTCATTTTTTAGTTTTTAGTTTCATGGCATTTTTGAATTTTCATTTTTCTTTTAACTTAAAAAAAATCTCAAAATTTCAAAATCTCAAAAACATTTTCTTTTTAGCATTTTGATTTATTTTTTAGGAAACACTATGGGATAAGTATAAGTTTTGGTTAATAAATTGAAATTTTTGAAAATTTATTTGTCTTAACAAAAATAAAAATGAAGTTGGATTACAAATAACAATGGTTTAACTAGTATATAGGAAGGTTCATATGTGTTAATTTTGAAGTATGTTCTAATTGAAAATCTTTGTTTAAAAAAATGGTAAATTTAAAGTAAAGGATATAACATTTTTATCTTTTAAGTTAAATGGTGCTAAGATGATTTTGCAAAACTCTCTCTTTCTAAAAAAAAGGAAAAAACATTTGTATATATGTATATATATATATATATATTTAACACCTAGAGTCATATGTTCACACTCGTGTGTTCACTCGCCATGCTCTGTACCCTTCTCACGTAAGCCCGAAAGGCAATGCATGATCGGTATATCTGGCCTCAGTTTATCTGAGCTAGGTGTATATAGATAAAAATTCTTTTTAATAACGCCTACTGTCGATAAGTGTTCACACTTGTGTGTTCACTCACCACGCTCTGTATTCCCCTCACATCAGTCCGCAAGGCAGTGCACGGGTAATATATCTGGCCTCAGTTTACCTGAGTTAGGCATATGTAAATATTGTTAATATCAATGAAATTTTCAACTAAGAGAGAGAAAGCAATTGAAATCCGAGCACTATTTTTACTTATTTGATATAACTTGTTATTGAAAAGAAATGAAAATACCACTTTAATAAACTTTGATAATCAACTAAAGATCCATTTCATAGTTACACTTTGTGATCAACCGAAACAACGAGTTAAACTATTGTCTATTTGCTATGATAACTTGGGTTTTGTTGGAAATTTTGACAAGTAAACGACTTAAAATTTTCAAAACAATGACCAAAACCTATATTTAACTTTTGAGTGTCGAATTGAAAGTGAATCCTTCATTTGTAAATATTTTCAAAAACTTGCATTCATCCCATTGTAAATAAATCTTGCATTTTGTAAATATTTTCACTTTGCATTTGGATTCTGTGGGTAGTATCCGCTGAAAACCCTCACGAGACAACACTCGTCCTACTGGGAATACCTAGAGGTTTAACGGCTTGTTGCATATGCTCAATGCAATCGTGCTCGAAAATGGATTTATCTTAGTTTTCCTTTATTCGAGGACGAATAAAAAGGTAAGTGTGGGGGTATTTGATGTGCACGTAAATGTGCATATATTTACATCCATATTTTATCTCTTTTTATTTAAATAAACATCATATTTGGGCATTTGTACATGTTAAAACTAAAATTCAATTATTTTCAAACCACCATATTTTCATCTTCATTCAGGGGCAAAATGGTCATTTTTTGTGCATGTGTAAATTTGAGAATTTTTACTTGGACATTTTTGATGATTTTTATAGGAATTTGGATGCATATGGAAGAGGCTTATATGAAGATACATGCATGCACAATTGAATACAAAGGAAAGAAGAGGGAAATAATTCAAAGTGAAGATCATGGTGGACCCCACCTACCCACCTACCTTAATGTACAAATTAGAGGCTAATGAACATGCTTATGGAATTAATGGCTTCATGTACACTTAAATGATGATTAGTACAAGCTAATGATTACTTGGCCTCCACACTTCCTAAGGGGTATTTTGGGAAGCCCCCTAAAAATAGAATTAGGGTTTTATGCATGTATAAATAGCCCTCTTATGTACCTGTAAAGGATCGTCTACTCTTTCATATTAGTTAGTAAATGAAATACACAAGTTGTAATGACAATGTTCTATGAAATAAAAATGGCTTCCAAGCCTCTTTTTTCTCTCTTTTCTACATGCTTTTCTTTGTTTTGATGTTAATGCTTTTATTAATTATGTTCTTTTCTTTTCTTTGTTAGTAGAATAGTTTTACATTCATGCAAGTAGTGTAGCTTAATTTTATTTGTTGTAAGTAGTTTAATTACATTCTCTTCTTTTCTATTTTTCTATTTTCTTCTCTTTTTAATGTTGAAATTTACTTGTGTTGCTTCAATGCCACAAACGAGTAGCTAAACCCCTTCAATTTAGGGGTAATGAAGCTCTCAAATATTATGTAATTTCAACATTTATGATTTATGATCTCATTTGGTTTATGCTTCATGAAGTGAGTTTTGATGCAAGTTTATACAAGTGCGTTTGATAGCTTATATTGTTTATGCAAATGAGCTATTCTTATTCAACATAAACACAATTTGCATCATCATTTGCTAATCTATTTTTGATTGTGAAATTAAAGTAAAAATGAAATTTGATGATTTATATTACTAGTTACAATAGTAAATAGATCATACTTAAAATAGCTTTTGCTTTGGCTTCATTTTCATGAGAATTATAAGTGGTTTATTTGTTGTATTATAGTTTGATGGTTTGAGTTATGTTAATTAATAACATAAACCAACCATACCTATGATAAATACAACAATATTTCACTTAATATCAAAGCTAGAGATCACAAATTGTTTGTTTGTTGATTTACAAAAATATGAGAGTGGATTTGCCTCTAAATTGTTTTCTAGTTCAATAGTTTTTTAAATCAAATTTTAATTCTAGTTTTAGCTTCAATTTATTTCTACTTAACAATTTCTCCTCCATTTGGTCTAATTTGATTGAATATATATTTTTAAAATCATCATTTCCCTGTGGATCGACCCGTATTCGCCACGTACTATAAGTGTACGCAGTGCGCTTGCGGTAATAATTTAAATTGAAATTTTTCGACGGTTTTCTAATTCGATAGAATTTCCATCGATTAACAGCATTCTTTCATGTCATCGATACAAGGCGTTCTTCGCATCCATCTACCTACATTGGTTAAAAATACAATTGTTCGTAACCATCAACTCAGATCGATCCAGGACATGATTGTTCATACCCATCGGCAACCAATCGATACGAACAAGGAAACAAAGGCTTGTTTGAACTATTTCGGACCCCTGGCACAACAATTCCTATCCATCAATGATAAATCGATACAAAGCAACAACTTTGTATCCATTGCTTTGAAACTCACAGAAATTTGTATCCATCGATACGAGATATTTTTAAAGGCCAAGTAATTCATATCGATCACCATCGATACAAAGACGACTTTCCGAACCGATACGAATAGTACAATTCGTATCCATCCCCCTGGAGCTGTAGCTACCCATATCTATCGAGACGAAGAAACTTGCTTCGCAACTGTCATCTTCCGCTTGATATCGCTAATTCGTGTCCAATAACTAACCAAAGCAATGTCAACCACCATGGATACGAATATAACTTTCTAAATTTTCGCATCGATCCAGGAGAGGATCGATACGAAATGATATTGCAAAACAACCACCAAGCGTCGTTACCACTCGAATTTCACAACGATTCAGAAGAGGATCGATATGGAATTCGATGCAAGAAAACTGACAACGACTCGTGAACGTATGAACGGTAACGGGAGTCAGGTTAACATAAATGCATGTGTGACGGACTAATGTTCAATTTTCAAAATTCATAGGAATTGAATGCTCACCTGGTGGTGATTACAACAACAAACCACAGTTAGCTATCATTTAACACTCAGTTACAATAGTGCACATTACAATAATTAACAGTCAACAATTCATTATTTAAGTCACTGGAGATCAATCAAAGGTTACATCTTTCGACGAGAAGACGACAACCATTCAAACAAGTCAAATAAAACTGTTTAGAATAAAGATTGCAACTTTTCAAAGCATGTCATGTTCTCACAAGACGTACTTTGGGGGGGGCAAATGTTATCCCACCTTTTGGTGAGGCCGTGACACCAAGGAATTGACTGGAAATCAAAGACATATTGTCTCGAAGAACGGTTATATATACAGGTTCGCTATGGATGCTGGCAAATTTTTCCCGAGTCCAGATCGAGTTACAATTAACATGACACAACAAGCAAAGCCATAAAAGTATACGTTCCAAATTTCAAGTCAATCCGAGTTCATGTGCTCAAGATACGATCGATGCAAGCCAAAAAGATGAGCTCATTCGTATCCATCGGTCAATCTCCTTCACATCGGTCCATTTCGTATCCATCGGTGAACAAACCCACTTCGTATCCATCAGCGACCGTCTACTTCATATCCATCGGCAGTAACATGGGAGTCCATTCCGTATCGATCTAGTCTCAAACATACTTCGTATCGATTAGCCACAGGTCGATACGAAATCAACACCTCCCATCGACACAAAATCGACTACTCTGTGATCGATACGAAGAGATCATCCATCTATCGATACGAAGTGACCATTAAGCGATCGATACGAAATGGCTTCAGGGTTCAATACGAAGTGAGGTACAACAGACCGATACGAAGAGTGATTCGAAATCGATACGAACAGGGCTAGGTTGGGTCGATACGAATGAGGCGCCTCCATAAGAAAGACTCGGCTGCTTAGCATAAAATGTGGATCGATCCTAAAAGCAAGCGCCACGTGATTAGACATCACGTGCATAGCTATCGATACGAACATCATCGATACGAATTCAACAGCCTTCAAAAAATTCCAAACTTGCATCGATCATAACTCAAAATCTACAAGTCCAAATACCACCAAATTTTCACAGGAGCTTGCGTACATCCTCAAGAATGTTCATGATCGATCTCGACTCGATTGGACGAAATACTGATCGATACTAAATTCGTTCGTATCGATCACGAATCGAGTGCAAACAGCATGGGATCGATTGTGTGGGTCCACGCACGTGAGAGAAGAGGTCTTCCGAGATTTGAGCGAGATATTTGCAGCCTACGCCTATAAATAGCGACCCTGGACCAACAGAAAAGGGACTTTTGGCTCTTCTACGTCCAGACTCTGCCGAAATCACTATTGTACTCGAATTCTACTATTGTAACACGTTGTAACCAGCAAGCAAAAATCAATAAAGTCAATCAATTCATAGTGGACGTAGTCCATACACCGAACCACTCTAAATCCGTGTGTTTTTATGTGTTTTTCTTGCTTATTATTGGTGTGTTTGTTAGATTTTCTCTTTTTCCATTTATATTCTTCATTTTATCTCTTCAAACACATCCGAAGAGTGTTGTGCCCAGTTTTGGTACAAACACTTGTGTTATGATTTGCTTATGTTATGTGATGTGTAGATGTAAATAAAGTAACATGAAAATAGTTATCAAAGTGTCCGTATAGCGACCATTGCTATATCGGCACTTTCAACAAACATATCCTTATCGAAATTTTTCAATTTACTTCTCGAGCTTGGGTTATGTTTTACAAGTTAATAAAGTTGTTAAATAAGGATGATTTCAAATTTAATTAATTATTTTAATAAAGATTTTAAACATAATTAATTAATTAATTAATAAGGATTAAGGTTAATTAATTAACTTGTTACTGATGAGTTTAAATTTAATTAATTAACTTATTAATGATATGTCTAAATTTAATTAATTACTTTGTTAATGATACTTAAAATTAATTAATGACTTTGACTAATGATGATTAAGGTTAAATAATTACTTAATAATGATGAATTAAAATTAATTAATCATTTTAATTGATGATGATTAAAATTAATTAACTCCATTCAATTAATGATTTTTAGATTTAATTAATCTTTCTTTATTTATGTTTTAAGTTAACTAATTTAATTAATTATGTCTAAATTTAATTAATTAATGAGACTGTATTTAATAAATTAATTTAATTGATTATGTTAATTTAAAAGTGATTAACCTTTAAAGGATATTTGAAGTTAATTAACCAAATTGATTAATGAAGTTTAAAGATTATTAATTATTCGTATTAATGATAGTTAAAGCCATGTATCCAGTTAAGTAAGGATGTTGAAAGTTATTAAATCCTTTTATAATGATGTTTTAAAGTATTAAACTCTTTTAACAAAGTGTTTTCAAGCTAATACTTATAATGTGAATCCCAAGCACGAATTCGGGTTTTTAAAGAAAAAGTTTAATTTGTTTATGGAAATGAATTAATTTCCGTAAAATTATTCACTTATATGGGAACGATTTATTTGTATACTTAGCATAAAATGTCGAAGAAGTAGACTTGTTGCTATTTCGAAAATTAAGAATAATTGTGTGACATGACTTTGAGGTAACACTACCTTGAATTATCCAGTATTATTGTTAACCAAGAAATAGTACAAGTTTGAATTCGATGAGTGGTGCTAAGTATACAAGACTTAATTTCCATATATGATCGTTTTATATCCTCGATTGTTGGTTTCTCAGCTATCGGTTACTTCAGCTTCTTTATTATCGTCATTCTAAGACGTTGTGTTGCTTCGTTAAGCTTTGATATCCTTTGTCGAAAATGACTAAAACCATAGCGCTAGAGAGGGGCCAATCTATGTGGGGTGTCTACCATTAGATACATTCACATCTCATCTATATAGGGTTCGGTAGCGCTATTAGATGTCAAATATTCGGATACTTGGTAAGGTTTGGCGAGGTTCGACTTGGAGGTTTCCAAGAAGTGTCACAGAGTAAATAAGCTTCTCAAAAGTATATTACTAGAGGTATACTTTGAGGGGGGTGCACCCTCCTAGTCATTTGAAGATGTATTGTAAATTCATCAATCTAACCAATACCGCTTTCAAATCTAAACTTGAGTGAATTCTTTATTATGTATCTAAAGTTGATTGGATTTTCAAAGTTGATCTTTGTACTTCAAACCTATACATCTAATCTAATTCCAATATCAAATATTCTGACTCTCATTTCTTAGCATCTAAAGTGGTCAGCTTTATGAACAGTTGATTTCCCCAAACATTCCTCAGGTTATGACTATTCATACTGTGATTTTAATCAGTGCAAATAATGCTCCATGACCTAAGCTAAGTTGAGCTTTACTTTAAACACTGTTTTTTTAAAATAACTCATTCGTTTTAAATTGGATTTGAGTGATTCTTTTAGCAGATTGAAGTAGGAGTATTGATTTATAATTCTGAAAATTTTCATAACAATCTGGGTTGGTTTGCTATTTCAAAATGGCTGTCGAACTTGAACCCACAGCCTGCTGAAATTCAGCGATTTTACCTTGTTTTGGTCCGACTTTGAAACGACGCAGATTCTTCGTTTCAAATCGGATTTGAATGATTCTTTTTGCAGATTGAAGTAGGAATGTTGAACTATATTCCAGCCGAATTTCATGTCATTTGGACTCAGTTTTCAGGTCCAAACCTGCTGTCGAACTAGTGATCACAGCTTGATTTCAGTGGTTTCTATACTTAGAATAATTTCCGCCATTTTTGATATTTTCCCGAATTCTTGAGTTTTCTCTCTAGATTTCGTGCACGGGTTTTATAAAGTATTACAAAGTGTTTTTCAAGCAAATTGACTTTTGAAATTATTATTAAATATAATTTTTAAGTATTAAATTGAAGTTTTCTACAGCATGCTTACCAATTTTGAGCTCAATACAATTCTATTTGTTCCCCTGTTTCATGCCTGGAAGTTGAGAACTTCATCTTTCAAAAAAAAGAATGATGCAATTTGGATAAAATATGAGAAATCTATGATGTCTCAAAGTTGAACCCAGACAGTGTTTTCACTGTTGAACTCTGGGCAAAAACATGGTTCAGGTCAATGTTTGACAGCATATTTATATAAGCTAATTATGTCAAAATGACCTAAAATTTGGTATGCCTAAAGTAGAGAACTTCATCTTTCAACTAAAAAAAGAATGATGCAATTTTATTAAGAAATGAAAGAGATATGATGTCTCAAACATGGACTCAGGCCATGTTTGCAACATCTCAGAAAACAAAAATGTGCACATGATATTTCCAGGCTATGCACTGATTTTGCAGCGACGATTTGAACACTCAAATGACCATATTATTCAACCAAAATTTGCATAAATTAAGTTCAACATGCAAGCTATCAAATGCAATAAATCCGGTAGCATTTCGTTGCCGGAATCAAAAGTTACAAGCATTCAAAGTAGCAACCAGAGAAGGTTTTGACACAGAAACAAAATTAAAAGTAAAAACGAATTACAAAGCAATTTTGGCGATTTTGAGCTTGGCTCAGCTATTTTTTGTGAGTTTTGTCCTTCTTCAAATGGCGATACTAAATACATCCATGGTATTTGTGTGCCGAGCACCGAAGTGTTGGAAACTCAGATAGTTATGGTAAAATAAAAAACAAGAAATAGAACGAGGAAGAGGAGAACATACAATCAGAATCTCACAATGGAACGATAATATATAATATCAAAAGTCAATACAACTATCACTCTAAGATACATAGCATTTCAGAGTTATAATCATAAGTACTATCATCAGCCTGGACAGTTATAACAATTTGTCCTCACATATGCTGATATATACAATACAATAACGAGGTAGAAATAAGAATACATACAGCACGTTTTGAGACCGCATGGAATACTATAATGGTCACCCCCCTAAACAATCCAACCATTTATTAAGTACATACTTTGATATAATAGATAATATATAGGGTATAGAACATAAATCATAAAATAGCTATTGTGTGAAAGCCGCAACAAATATAGGTATACAATCAATACCACTAAGGCACGTCTACGTATGTGTAAGGATTTCTGTGGAGATCTCCTCGGGTCAAGTCAAATCCAAACTCCTGTACATGGATCAAAGACTTACTTCCAAGTGCCATATATCTCTAGATAAAATATACCATAAGGTAAACATAGCTGGTTCAAACAGAAACACTCGTGATCCCGAATATCATCAGTTCCCGGTAGCATCAATGATAAGCACACTCTACGTATGGAGTTGATATACCCTATGGGTTAGTTGGACCCGCTGGCTATGCACCCTACTCTAGGTTTTGTCATTTTCGATGTCGCGGCTACGTTTAGCATCTCTCACTCAAGTTTTCATCACTCTAACATAATACGAATCCCCAAAGGATTCTATCATCTAGAATAGATCACAAATCACTACATGGATTCGAGCATCTCGAATATATCTCAAATCTCCACATAGATTCCTGCATAAGTCCTCCGACGAATGCTAACGTTGTCCTCTCTCTTGGAATACTCCTCAAGATAGACGATCAACACAATAGCATTGTTCGAAATGTTAATGCTGACCTTTCCTTTCGACTTAACCTTAGGATAGATAATTTAACTCTATAACATCCCACTTCACAACAGCTCCTAGAATATAGATCGTGTATATGGTTTTCAAGTGGTTACGGTTCTGCGTCATTTCATATAAGTACACTACCCCACTTACTGGGCGCTACAAAACTAATCGATGAATTTTTGGTTAACTTAACCCCGGTTCTTTCAGAAAGAATAGACAATAAATAAGGGTGGAGATAATCTCCTATCCAGATGGATTTCCTTATCATTAGTCCTAGAAGAGCAAGACGAGTATAAATGTACAGTATGACATCTCTGAAGATAACTGTACCATATAGACCTCGTGTTTCTTTTAGATATTTCCTAAGTTATTTTGGTTAATTACGATTGTAGACTAATCAACTATCAAATACAAGATAGCTGATTATAATCAGAAACTGAGTCTCATATACTTATCACAAGCGAATAAACACACAAAGCATAATCAAGTCACACAAGAGAGCCCTAATCCCCTTTTCATTTAATTAATACTTTTTATTAATTAAAACTTCTTTTATTAGTAAAATCTCCTTTATCTAATTAAACTTCATTTATCAATCACCACTATTCATTGGTCTTTTTTCAATACTTCAAAATGTATTCATATACTTATATCAATTGGTACAAGTATATTCATAAATCATTAAGAAGATTTCTTACTTTAAACCTGTACAGTTTAAGCGCTCCGCAGATTCAATGCGACGGAGGTGCAAAAAGTGATAGCGGGGATACAGCGAGGATATAGCGGGATATAGCCAATGACTAAAAAATAGCATATAAAACTCATACTTAATGTTTTTACAAATATATAAATGATAATTAAATGAAAAATTAACATTTAATTGAATTATAATTAATACATAAATAATATTAAATAAAAACATGTGCGAGTATACTGTAAATAAACGTAAAACTGTTATATAACATAATTGAATTTAGTAAAATATTAGAGTATTTCCATTTCTAAAAATATATTAAAAATTCAATTAAATCAATTAATTTCATAATTTTATAATGTATAAATGTCATTTTTCAATTCATTTCTTTGAAATAAGATATAGCAAAAATAGCGAGAATAACGAGATATAGCGAAAATAGTGGGGCTTAAAGTAGAAAGGCTATATTTGGGGCTATATGGAAAAATCGTAGAGGTAGAAATCCGCTACGAGATATAGCAAGGTTATAGCGGGATAATAGCGGGACATTAACTGCACAGCTTTAAACTTTTAATTTTTCTATCTTTTTTCAATAGATTCCATACTTATAATTTCCTTCAAAATATTCGTTTTAAGGATCTAAGTACTTTCACAAATCCATTCAAAAGGTTTAAGACAAATGTTACTTAAATATTGTCACTACAAACTATAAATCATTTCACTTATGCTTATCTTTAAAACATTCTTTGAAAGAACTATTTACATTCATAAGTATAATCAAAATGGGTTAACGAAAAATGTTAGTAACACATTATCACAGTTAACTCAAAACCATTCCATACTTATATTATCTTTAAATACATTCTTTTAAAGATCTAAGTTAATATTTACTTAAGTTCGATGGTCAACTAATGGATAATCCAGTTAAAAATGATTGCTTATAGAAATCACGATTCATATAATTAACTCCTTTTCGATATTCCAACTTACATTATCCTTCTTATTAGAGTGAAGCCAGGTTAGTTAGAGCACTGGTTGCATACCAAAGCCTTGCCTATTCATTTCATTCTTGAATCTCACAGATAGATAAATCTACCTCGTCGACTTTAAGTGTTAAGTATAGTATTAATGATTTCCATAAATGAGTAATCAATCAACACGACTAACACATTTCCAATATTTCCGACTTAACTATTCTTCGGTTAAGAGGAAAGCCAATAGGTTACGCTACTGCTTTTGTCCCTACTCGAACATCAATCTTAACTCTCACAAATAGATAAGCATATTTCATCGGCCTTTAGTGTTAAGCATAGTTAATTACTTTTCAAACAAGTAATTAAAAAAACGATTTAGTCATTAAGAAATTCATAACCACTTTCTAAATCCTTTGTTCATAATTTAAAACCTTTAGAAATGATATATATAGGTATCGTAATTTATTTACAAAACTCGATATTTATTAGAACTATTTAAAAGATATTTTATTACATAAGATATTTATACATTGATAAAACAGTCAACACATTTTCTAAAAACTATATATACCTAGAATACTATTAAAATACTTTAAAATACTTATAGTAGGTTTTAAAACATTCCCTCAAATATTACTCAAAAACAATCATTTTATAATTTACATAAAAACAAGAAAAACCATGTTTTTATATATTTTAAATAATCCTTCTACTTTAACAATTCATAGTTAATTCTTAAAAATTCATAAAAATGCCAAACCACTTTTAAAATACTATAATAATATTTATTAAACATTTGTAAAAATAATGAAACCAAATAGTTAATTTTGAAGTTCTTTCCAAACCTTTAAATTTCAAAAACAAAGGTTAAAAGGGGCAGTTTTGCACAAGTAGAAGTTTGATCACATTTCGATATGTTACTCAAATTTTTATCACCCAAACTTTTTACATATAAAACATCATAAAATATGGTAAAAAAACCCTAAGAATCTCTTATAAAGCTTCATAGAATTTGCCCAATACATGGTAATTCCTATGTGCATCTATAGCGACTATCACTATAAGAGCACTTTTAAATCCGAGTCCACTCTAAACCAAAGCCCATCTAAAACCTATGTACTTTTTTCAAGGCTGTGTTACAATCCATACAAGTCCATTCAAGTCTATACATATGGATTACATAGCCATTTGCTTCCAAAGCAAGAACCAAACCAATGTTTCAACATATATCAACATCAATTCAAACAACATATAAGCTATCAATAACAAACACATATGCACAATATTTTCATTCAAGGTGGTGAGTAGCTTACCTTTAAGCAAAAAACTAGTAAGCCAAAGCAACTTAAGTCCTACCTTTACATTGCAACACCTTTTTCCTTCACCCTTCTAGCTTACACTTGCCTTTAAGCCTAACCACCCATAAAAAGCTCACAACGTCTTGATGTATGGGGAGATTGGCTTCACTTCTTCAGCTCATACCTTGATGGAAGGTGTTGTATTGTTGTTCTAATGCTTAAGGCAATGTTTGAGTGTATTTGGACATGTTTTGCAATTTTTTAATTTAAAATTTTTGTGAAGAGGAAGACAAGAAAGAGAGCTTGCTTTTACTTTGTAAATTTGTAATTATTATTCAAGGGTATATCTCTTCTTATATAGGCTCAAGATGGTGCTCCTTAGCCTTTCCCTTATCCCCTCTCATGTCATGGAAGGCTCACCCCCCCATATGCCCCATCACTTCTCCTTCACTCCTTTTAACTTTAGTAAATAACCTTAATACCCTTACATTTTAATATCTCTTAACCACTTGGAAGTTTCCAGAACCTTCCATTTTCTTTATGAATTAAATTTTTAATTAGTTCCAAATATGTTCATTTGATCATTATACAAGTGCACAATAGTTCTAACACTTATATTGAATATAAAATCCTTTATTGATAAACCGATTTTCGATCACATTATTGATTTTTCTTCAAAGTATTTATTTTTGTAAAAAAAACTTCAAAAACAAGTTTACAATTATTAGTTATTATTAAAAAAGAGGTTAAGAAGGTTAATAAATAAATTTAATAACATTTAATCCATGATTAAAATATTTGAATAATTTAGATAATTAAGTATGAAGTGTCCGAAACTTTGAGTCGTTACACCTTTTATAACCGCCATACCCCAGTTTAATATTATAGGATCGTGATCAGATAGGATTAGCACTGGGAAAAGGGAAATGAGATAAGGCCAAATGGGGAAAGATGCTGAATTTAAGTATGATATGTCTGATCTATAAAAGATCTTATCACCAGATCTACTGCGATTGTTCCAAGTGAGGAAAGAATTAGTTTTAGAAATTAGTTGAGATTAGATGGTATTATTGCATGATTGAGAGGAGATATGCCTCCTAGCATTAAGGGGTTACCACCTAATTTTTTTGAATAGGATCACATGCTATTAAAGTTCCCTAAACATTGCCATGGCAGAAGAGAAGTTTGACAAAAGGCAATATATCAAAAAAATTGTTGTCTAATAGTTTTGGAGTTGTTAGCATAGAAGATGGTAAGACTGAATGATAAATTTGAAGAAAGATGAATAATACCGCAGTAGATAAATTGCCTGTGAGCTACATAGTCAATAATAAGAAAAATATAAGAATGAGGAGACGACCATAGGGTGCTTGATTGTGATTATGAATGTGAGATTAGGAAGGAGCAATTTGCCAAGCAACTTTATTAGTTAACTGCGCATTAAGTTTAGTTTCAGAAAGAGCAAGTAGCTGTAAATGATTAGTGAAAAGAAGGTGCTTAATTTCATGATTTTTTTGTGTATCATAATGGGTAACCCTAGCATTCTAGAATAGTATTCTCTCTAACATGATTGATTTTTTGTTTTTGGAGGCAGATAGCCTGGTGACAATTGAACTTGCAACATTGATTGTCTTACTTCCTTTGGAAGATTGAGGTAAAATTTGTTCATTTGAAAACTTTTCACTAGTATTCATATCTTCAATATCAAAGTTTTGCTTTTTCTTGTTTTTGTCTTTGTACCATATTTTTTTCTTTTTGCATGAGGTATTATATTTCTCTATAGAGGAATTATCAATTTGATCAAGATAGGAATTAGAAGAAGATGATGTTAACTTATTAGGTGGGAAAAGTTGAATGGAGTTAGGTGGTCTGAGATTAGCATAAGGGCTAAATTATTAGAAGTAGAAACATGCACATAGTTCATGTGTATGTCATCTACATGCATAGAAGTAGGTAGAATGGAAGATGGATGAGTAGGAGGAGATGGTTCCTGATTCAAAGGCATTAATTCAATACTATTGGCACAAATTGAAGGCTTGAAAAGCAAAGAAAGATGAAATAAGGTGATGGGAGATGTTAGGATGTTACATGAATTAGAAGTGATGTTAGAAACGCTGGAATAAATGGAATAGGATCAAGTACTGATATGGTAGATTAAGTATAATTGTAACATCAGTTTGAGAATCAATGTTTGATTGGTATGGACGAATATCATGATCAAAAACTTCCCCTTCTTTTAAACCATCTAAGACAAAGAAATAGTTGGAAGTATTTTCAAAGGTGTTTGGATTAGAGGGGTATTGATACCAGTTTGTATTGGAGAAGTAGTTCCATGTTCAAGTTCTAATTGTAATTGATAATCTTCATCAGAAATTATGCCAAGTATAGCTTCAGGTTAAGGAATTTGCTGAATAATAGCTTTTGCACAACTATCAACTTCAACTTTCTTTTGCCAAACTTGAGTATTTTCTTTTACTTTGGTTTGACTTACCGATTTAATAGTTTTAGGGAAGTGAACTTATAAAGGAATTTGAGCTTATGAATGTTTAATATCATGATTTCATAATTTTGTAGCTTTGGTTGATTATTTGGATGGTCAGGGACTGAGTGTTTTATGTGCATATCACAATTATCTCTTGCATGCCAAAAACTGTGACATATTGTGCATATTAAAGGTCTCCATCCATAATTTATATATACTTTCTAACAGTTATAAAACTTTTCTTTATCAAAACAAAGGTATCTCGTAAGACCATGCCACACATAAACACGGATGGGTTTTTACCTTACGATAACCAAAACATTTCATATCAAATTCTATTATATTATACTAATGTCTGGTACACAAATAATATTAATCATAGCCAAAATTATTACATTGGTTAAATTTGACGGCATTGTAGGTTTACAAACAAAATGGCAGGCACGTATTGGAGAATGAATTCCATACAATGGTAGGTAAAGGACTACTTTCTGTAACATACATCTCTAAAGGGATGTACCGAGGATACACAAACAATCCTCCACATCTGCCAAGACTGGTCTATCCCTATTTCGCACTCAGACATGGCCTAGATAGAAACTGAATATGTCACCACCCCGGTAGTTATCAACCCATCAAAGACGTCTCATAACATATACCACATACCCAAAATATAGAGGGTTATCTAGAAATGTGATGATCATACTCTAATGGTTGCGAACCATAAAGCCTTACGGCGCTCTCTGTTTAAGCAATTACCGGGTGATGAGGCTTAATGTAACATTTACCTTTCACGTAGCACATTCTACTTTGAATGCCACATTACCATTCCACAATCACACAACTGATTTCTACAAATGTATAACTCCTGAGCTCGTACATCTTAGGAAAGGGTATTAAGCTAAGAGAAGTTGCCTTCTCCACCACCAAACAGATGATACGTTTATAGATATCAATTAATGTAATTATAAATGCAATGTCAGACACTCATCCTTACTATTTATTCGGGAATAGGACAAACCGAAGGAACTCTCTTACCACATCCTGTCGGGAATCATCCCAGGGTTTAGTAGCAAGAAGTCCTTACATATCAAAAAATTTCATAACAAAGCACTACTGCCACCATATACATACATACATACATACATACATATATATAATATGCATCGCAGTTCTAGTGGCAAGTAGCCCTGCATCATGAAGATCTCCATCTTCAAAAATCATCATCATAAATTTGCACTTTCGAACGCATATATTGGTCCAAAGTGGTTCTCGGATAAATCCGACCCCAGTCTTTCCGGACCAACAACGATAAAGAGGCCCTCAACCTCATACAGAAACCAAGTATCATAGACTTATCACGTTCCCAACTCTCAACTTGCTATCCTTCGGCTAAGAAGGAAGCCGGTAGATTGGAGTACCATAGACACTCTGCACTACTTGAATCAACATTCTTAACATCAAACGATGATCAAGCCTACTCAGTTGGCTTCGTAGTAAGTGCACGACTAATTAGTTCACACATCAAGTCACGAAACCAAAAATGGCCAAATTTGATAGTCGGTTATTTAACTATCAAAGCAACAAATAATATCTAGCACATAAGAAGTCACTAAGCCCATTTAATTAAACTTTTATTAATTAAATCAATTTCTAAATATTCACTTCAAATTATCTCTAAAAGATATATTCTCAAAACCATTTCAATTTTTTGATACTGGAAAACATTCTCATATACTCATATCAACGGTATAAGTATATTTAATAACACTACAATTTTGGAGACACACAAAACAAATTTATATAACCGTATAACTCTAGAGTTCGTACGCCTCCAGATGGGTGTTAAGTATAGGAAGCAATGCTTCTATATCACCAAGCCTTTAGTACGATCATATGAACCAATCCGTGTATTTCACAACGGAAGGTCAAAACATTATTTATTGGGTCAAAACGAATGTTGCGTAAAACATCATTACGAAAACTTTAAAACATTAGTATAAGGATTCGAATAATTATATATAGTAAATCCCGTATACTATATAAAACATTTCCTTTCGGAAGTCATTTACTGTAACAACAATGTTATAGTCCACACCTTCCTTACTTCCTCGAAAATTTTTATTACAACAAAAATGTTGAAATCTATATTTTTGATAATTATCTCATTTTAAATCATTTTTCAAACTATTGAATTCCATTTAGACTTATAATTTTCACAACTTATTTTTAAAGATTATCACTTTAAAAACCATTAAACTCCATATTTAAATTTCAAAATAAATCATCTCTATATTTATAAAACTATGTTTATAAATCTCCTTTTTATTTTATAAAACTCCTATTTACAAAATCTCTTTATTTATAAAATTCTATTTATAAATTCTTTTCTTTTTCTAAATCTCATTTATCATAAAAATCTATTTATAAATACTTTTCTTTATAAAATCCATTTCTAATATTTTAAAAAACTCCGTTTATAATCTAGTACTTTATTTACAAATATCACTTTTATAAATCTTTCATATAAACCATTCAAAAATCTTTATTTAAAGTATTTCATAGAACTATAATTTTATAACATCAAAAATCATAACTTTTTATTTATTTAAAATAATTTGATTCCTTTTTATAATTTAAAAATTATTAAAACATACATATTTTCAAAATCACTTTAAAATCATTTCAGTTCAAAACTATTTTATAATATTTCAAAATACTAAAAATATGGTCCAGTGCTACTACAACGCTAAATAATGGAAATCATATAAATGTCATCAATTCCAACACATCATATATCAAAATATATGAAAAGTAAAATCAACAGTGTGTGGTATCCTGTTCAATCCCTCCAACCTATCCCCATACATCACATATAATATATAATCATAAAATATAAATCAACCGCTTCTAGGCGGGATCGTATATAAAGTGTCATCCACTCATACACGCTAATGTAATTGGGTTTCATATGCTTCTAGGGCGGGAATATATCCAAACCAACTAATAAAATAGTAAATCATCCAAACTATCAATAAACAATCAACAATAGAATTTATCCACATGTATAAAAATATAAGTGGGCCAGAGAGGTGAGTTAACTCACTTTGATTCCAGTAATTGCTGAAGCATCCTGGTTTGAATTAAAATTGAACAGGCGTTCAATTTTAACCAAAATTCCTACTAGCTTCAAATCCCAATCCAACTCTATAACGTAGATATCGTAGTAACGAGCGCAGCGCAACTTGTTTCATTCGATTTCGACCTCGTATGAAAAAGTTATATGATTTATAAACATTCAATTTTAATATTATAATTATTTTACACTTAATTAGTTCATTATCGTTAATTACCTTTGTTAGCAACTAATAGAACCCTAAGCACCCCGTTCTTCCTTGTATCGTAGAAACCCACGTAGCAAACCAAAAAATGAGACTTTACTTCATCGTTGCCATCGTTCCAACCAACTACCTACCTCGACGCTTACAGCAAACGACGCCCAGCCTCTGCTCCTTCCATCGCACCTAGTGCCGGCCCCAACATAGTCCACATCGACGAGATCCAACCCCTCCCCCCAAAAATGCAGATGAACGGAGATGCCTAGTCACCTCCACGTTGCTCCAATTCCGATCTCCACCGTTGAGATTATACGTCGGGCCGTGCTCTTAAATTTTGCACTTGAAGTCGAAGCCTAAATCGGCATGACGTGGCATGATTTCATGGTGGCCGTTGGATGGGTTTGCCCTAATGGCGGCAATGGAGTTGTTATCTTTTTAGGGTTCACAAATGAGAATAAATAAGGTCTTTTTATAGAAAATTTCCCGACACTATGCACGAGTGAAATTTTCAAATTCTAATCGAAGTGTGCCGCCTAGCATTCTATATTTACTACCCCTATTCCAAACATAATGAAACTAGTATCATGAGACAATTCGATTATTTTCATAAGTTAGCTTCTCAAAATTGAATTATATTAATTTAGATTCCTTTAATTAATTTCTACGCATTTCGAACTCGCACGACCAAACTCGCACGACGTAAAGCCTGGTATGAATAATAATCTAACATCTCAATCCATTTAGATATCTAGTGAGACCATGCCGCTTAGCGGAAAGGTTTTTCCCCACACTAGTATCCTAAAACCCTTTTATAAAACAATATACTGTGCTCCTGCATCCACAATGGTTAAAACATAGCATTTCAAAATATTATGATGGTATACAAATATAAACATTTTAGATATCTCATCCCCAGTTTAATTGACTCCCTGTCATATTTATAATTTTTAGGGTCACTATTAACCTATTAGCTTTCATGGGTTTACTAATAACCTTTTTATAATTCATGGACACCCTGTCCTATTTTAGAGTTTACAAGGGATAATTAAGAACCTATAGGCCCCTGCCAATTAAATTAATTAATTCATGGGTTCCCCTGAATCTATTGGTCATTCTAATAACTTATTTTTATCCTAGTTTTCATGGGTTGACTAGGAACCTATGGATTCTCCAGTAACTCCCTTCTTAGCCTAGTTTTCATGGGTTGACTAGGAACCTACTGATGCCTCCAATAACTTCTTTCTTATCCCAGTTTTCATGGGTTGATTAGGAACCTTTTAACTAATGTCAATACTTAATCCGGATATAGCTTTCATGGGTTCACTACAAACCAATTGGCCCCTGCCAACCATCCTTAGTACATAGTTTTTATGGTTTACTATGAACGTGTTGGTTACCCCCAATAACTTCCTAATCATAGTTTTCATGGGTTTACTATGAACCTATCCCTCAAACAACTTCAAGGTTTAGGCATCTTATATTTTGGTCTCCTTGACTCCCTGGATGCAATTCTACTCATTCAGGATTTTAATCAATTTATACTCACTACTGGTTTAACCTAGCTGGTTCTTCTACCACTTTATCCCCAAAATACAGTTCTGGGTCCTTTATCATGTGAATATATTCATATTTGAAGAAGCAAACATAACAGCTTAACAATACCACTCCTGTGGGTTTTAGGTCCTTGAAATACTTTTCATATAAAACATAGTTAGTCTCTTTAACCTATATTTTTATCAAGGCAATACTTCTTAAAATTTACATACTTGAGGTCATTTCAAAACTCCTTTATTTAGCAATGGGTTTTTTTCCTTTTAAAAATGAGTTTGGGTTTAAAACCTATCGACACCTTCGAAACCTTGTTTTCGACCTCATAGAATGACCTCCTTTGAAAGCATTAAAATTAATCTTCAAAACATTATGCTCCTACCTTTCGAATACTTCAAAACATCTCTTTCGAAACCTTTTGATTGTATTAAAGCATTACCTTTTGCTTTAGAAGCATAGCTTCGAAACCAAGTGAAAGTATCCCATTCGAAACCATTAGAAGTATATCTTCCGAAACTATTGAAAGTCCCCATTTCGAAATCATTAGGTTTATTTTTAAAACATCATTCTACGTCAAAGTGAATATAAGCGAAAGCATCTCTTTCAAAACCATTCTTTATTTCATAAAATATTGGGGAAACTTGATGGTGTCGAAATAATCCTTTCAAAAGCATTAAAACATCTTGGTAAAACAATTACAGGTTGGATTCGAAATCCCTTTTGAAACCATTGCCTTCGAAACTCTTAAACCCTTTCAAAAGCAGTAGGAAGTGGCTTATATTTATAAAATAAAAAATACCTTTCAACAACATTGATGTCTTCAATACCATCGAAAGGCATCAAATCACAGAAGGGTTTCAACTTAGTCGAAACTTCCCCTTCCAAAAGCTTCAATTAAAACTAAGTAACTCCTTCAAAAGCTACCACTTTAAAAGGTGGCAGCTCTCCTTCGAAAGCTTCTTTTGAAATACCCTTTCGCAGCCATGGGTTTTGAGGTTTCGTCTGCTACGAAACCCTTTAGTAAACAGGCAAGCGCTTTTCTTTTAAAAAAACAAAGGTATCGATGCCTTCAGAAGCCATGTTTCGACACACTACCTTCCGCCTTTCTCCAATCCACTCCTTACCAACTAAATGATACCATGTGTATTGGTTACATGGTAGAGGGTATTGACTTGGTCGGAGATGGAAGCTCTAGGTCGAAAGCTCCTTCCAAAGGAGGTGGAACCTTCTTTTCTGAGCAAAAGACTGTTTTTACTAAATAAAGCAACACTTGTAAACACATGATTGGTTACATTAAACTTTCAAATTATTTTACTAAAATTTGCCGCATTTTCTCAGATCTAAAAACTAAATAACATTTAACAAATGAGCCCTTCTCATTAACAAAACAATTAAATCATTTAGGTCCTCCTTTCAAAATAATTTGATTTCCATACTAAATCACTTAGTAAAAATCCACAAAAATTTCAGAAATTCACGTTAATCATGTAATCTAACATCTCAAAATTTTAGACCCATATTCTCAATATTATTTTCAAAATAAATTTATAAACCCAATTAACCATATTTTCCTTTGAAAATTCATAAGTAATTCCCCATGGCTTGGAAAATTATAAAAATTGAAACCCAACTCCAAAATCATGTTTCTCATAACATAAAATTTTCTCATGGCATTTAAACATCATTAAATCTCAATTTTTCGCTAAAACCGTGCATAACCACTTTTAAACAATCTTGTTTAAACTATATAAATTATAAATCAAGCATATCATCATCCAATATATCATAAAAACGAATTTACCCTTAAATCCGAAATCATATGATTATAAAAACCAAAATAGAGATGTAGTGATTATCATTCAACTTAGTTTGGATAAGAAAATTAGAGATTGATTGAGATTGATTTCTTTTAGCTTGAACCCTAAGCTTTACCTGAAATTTCTCTTCTTAGCTTCCTCCTAATGGTCGGCTCCTTTTCTTCTTACGTTTATAATTTTGCTTATAATAAAATAAACGTGTATGGCTTAGGGGATATAGTATAAGGGTGGGAAACATGGGTGGCAATTTACTCTCATGCCCTTATGTTAATTAGCTTACACTTAACCATTTTAAGCTCATTTATTTTAAATAAGCACGGCCACTAATATTAATTAACCAACTTCAATCTCCTTATCACTCTATATTATTCTATTTAATTTATTATAATGAAATCTCATGAATAATGTTATCAAAAATTAGGATTGTTACAGGCTCCTCCCTTAAAGAATTTCGTCCTTGAAATTCAGTAAGGACTAACTAGCAAACTTAGCAACCATTTGTAACAACTCCTAACATCCATACTAGCCTACATGACTAGCAGCTAATCTATATAAACCAATATAGACATACCATCAAAGCAAATCAGGATAAGCATCTCGAATCCTATCCTTTGTCTTCCAAGTATAGTCCTTCTCGTTGTCACTCCACTGAACTTTTACCAACTTGACTGTCTTGGTCCTCAATATTTTCTCATCTCTTGCTACAACCCGAACTGGTTGTCTAACAAAAGTCAAATCAGGCTCTACTACCAAGTCTTCCAACTCTGTGCGAGGAATGGTGGACACTGGATCATGCACATACTTGCGAAGATGAGACATATGGAATACATTATGGACACCTGTCAAATTGCTCAGCAACTCTACTCTGTACGTGATTCCCATTCTCTCCATAATCTGGAATGGTCTAATATATCTCGAGGCCAACTTTCCCGATTTTCCAAACCGTACCACACCTTTCATCGGTGATGCCTTAATGAAAATTCTGTCACCCACTAAGAACTCTAGGTCTTTACGCCTCTTATCTGTGTAACTCTTCTGTCTGGATTGAGCTTCCTTCATCCATTCTCGGATTAACTTAACCTTTTCTAACACCTCCCTAACCAAATCTGGACCTAAGACCAGTCTATCTCTAACCAACATGCAGGTGATTTGCATGGCCTTCCATAAAAAGCTTCAAAAGGCGCCATTTCTATACTAGTATGGTAACTATTATTATAGGAAAACTCAAACAAATGTAGGTGATCCTCCCAAAATCCACCAAAATCCAACACATAAGCTCCCAACAAATCTTCGAGTATCTTACTGACTCTCTCTGTCTACCCATCCGTCTGAGGGTGATCTGTAGTACTCATCTTGAGCTTGGTGCCTAGCACATCTTGCAGTCTCTTCCAGAATTCGCTAGTAAATAAAGCATCTTTGTTGCTGACTATGCTACTAGGAACTCCATAAAGTCTAACTATGTTCTTCATGAACAACTTCGCTAAAACAAGTGCCGTCCTGGTCTACTTTCCAGGAATGAAATGGGCACTCTTGGTCAACATGTCCACAGTAACCCATATATTCTCATTTCCTTTACTTTACCTTGGCAACCCATCTATAAAATTCATGGATATCGAATCCCATTTCCAAACTGGAATTTCTAGAGGCTGAAGTAACCCGCTCGACTTCTGATGTTCGGCTTTCACTTGTTGAAAGTTTACACACTGCCTAACCCACAAGCCAACATCCCTCTTCATGCCTTCCCAAAAGAAGCTCCTCTTCATATCTTGATACATCTTGGTCCCTCCAGGATGAATCGTAAACTTGGATCGATGACACTCCTCAAGAACTTCTCTCCTCAAATTCTCAACATGTGGGACACATAACCGTCCCTTTTTTCTCAACCATCCTCTCTGGTCAAGACAAAAATCTTTTAAATCATCGACCTCGGTTCCAACCTCAAGCCTTCTAATCCTCTCGGCTAACAATAGATCCTCCTTCTGTTTAGAAGCAATTCTCTCGATCAACACTGGTCGAAATTCTAAACAGGACAACATGGCAGTACTCTGACTAGAACTACTATTCGATCTTAACTGCACACCACAACTAGCCAAAGCTTCTAGATCCTTCCACTCTGCCAACATAGCCAACACCACATTCTGATGTCTTCTGCTAAGACCATCAACTACTTTATTACCTTTCCCTAGGGTACACTCTATACAAAAATCATAAGCAGCCAGAAACTCCAACCACCTCTGTTACCTCATATTCAACTCCTTCTGAGAGAATAAATACGTTAAAGACTTATGATCGGTATACGACTCAAATCTCTCCTCCAAGAGATAATGCCTCCAAATCTTCTAGGCAAAGATCACCGCAGCTAACTCTAACTCATGAGTAGGATATCTTACTTCGTGCGGTCTTAGCTGTCAGGATGCGTAGGCAATAACTTTACCCTTCTGCATCAATACTGCTTCCAGTCTAGTTCAACATGCATCAGTGTATACTACTAACCCTTGGTTTCCATCGGGAACTACAAGCACTGGTGCGTTGGTCAACAAATGCTTTAAGGAACCCTTCCTTACATTTGTCGGACTAAATAAATTTCACATCTTTCTTAGTCAACTTAGTCAATGAGCTCCTATCTGCGAGAAATCCTCAATGAATCTCCGGTAATAGCCAGCAAGTCGAAGAAAACTCCTGATCTTGGTTACTGTCTCTTCCAATTGTTGATAGCTTCGATTTTAACTGGATCGACTACAACACATGACCAAGAAACTTAACCTCTTTCTTCCAAAAATGACACTTGGAAAACTTCGCTTTCAGTTGATTCTGCCTCAGCGTCTTAAGCACTACTCTAAGTTGAATCTTATGCTCTCTTTCATCTTTCGAGTATACTAAAATGTCATCAATGAATACCAACACGAACCTATCCAAGTGCTCTCGGAAAACTCGGTTCACCAAATCTACGAAGAAAGCAGGTGCATTCGTCAATCCAAATGGCATTACTAACCACTCATACGAACCACACCTAGTCCGAAATGCAGTCAAAGGAATACTGTCCTCCGCTACTCTCAACTGATGGAACCCCTTCGCCAAATCCAATTGGGAAAACACTTTGGCTCCATTAACTGATCAAACAGATCATCTATCCTCGGTAGAGGGTACCTATTCTTGATCGTCCTTTCGCTTAGCTTACAATAGTCGATGCACATTCTTAACAACCCATCTGGTTTCTTCATGAATACTGCGGCCGCTCCCCAAGGCGAACTGCTAGGTCTAATAAAAGTCCTTCTTTCTTGATCCACTAGTTGGACCTTCAATTCCTTCATCTATGTCGGTGTCATCCTGCTAGGTGGTCTACTCACAGGTTCAGTTCCTGGTACAAGATCTATCCGAAACTCAACAGCTCGTTTCGACGGTAATCCCATAACCGGCTCAAAGACATCTGCAAATTCCCTTACTACCTGAACCTGACATAGCTCTTCTCCTACTTCCATAGCACTCAATAAAGCACAAACACTTCTGCTGGAGTTTTCTACTGAGAAGATTATTTGGTTATGACTATCTGGGTGTATCAATGATATTTCCCTATTCCGGAAAAATATCCTAACGTCATACTTACCCAACCAATCCATACCTAAAATGATCCCGAAATCTACGAAATTAAAAACATACAAACTGCATGCAAACTTATGACCTAACACATCAAGTTCTAACTGGTCACATTTCATCCCTAGAGCTGCATGCCCCCTATTGGATTCGTAACCCTTAAGGAAGTAACAAGGTATGTGGGTTATATACATAACCTATCAACCAAATAATGTGATATAAATTAGTGTGATGCATCGGTATCAAATAGTACCCTAATAGGTATACTCTAAATCAAAAGCGTACCTTCCATCACAGTTTTCCCTTTCTCTGCTGCAATAGGCCTAGAAAAAGATGGTGGTCCAATAGCAAAGATCTTTCCTCTATCCACCCTGACTGGCTCTGGACACCGGTTCTTATAATGCCTAACTTGGTCGCAATTGAAGCATTTCACATTCTTCTTCTTTGCAGGCTTCTTCCCTTTACCTATTCTGCACTCGTGGGCATAATGACCTATCTTATCACACTTGAAGCACACCAAATCAGCCTTCGCCTTCTTGGCAGCATCCCCTTTCTAGGCTCCCTTCTTTTTAAAGAACTTCCTCTTCTTTCCCTAAGGACCCTGGGATTCAACTGGCTTCTCTCTAGCAGAAACAGATAGCATCTCTTCATGGCGAATAACCATCTCCACCACCACATTACAAGGTTCACAGATATGTGTCATGACCATCCTAGCTAGCTCTGGCCTCAAACCTCAGATGAACCTTTCATTCCTCCTTTTGTCAGTGTCTATCATGGCATATCCATATCGAGACAGCTCATCAAACATTGCAGCATACTCGGTTATTGACACATCTCCTTGAACAAGATCCATGAAATTCCTTATCAACGCCGACTTGGCAACCTCATATAAGAACCTCTAGTCAAATCTTCTTCCAAAATTAACCCATGTCAGCTCTTCCCGTGGAACTCCGATTGTCACACTATTCCATCAGTGAAGCGCTTCCCCTTGCAACTACCTTGAGTCTAGCCTTCTCTTCTCCCCATCATCCAAGCCTAGATCGGTAAAAATTCTCTCACAGCTCAATCGCCTACTCTCAACTTCAATCGCATCCTCCATTCCCATAAACAACTTTCCACCCGTACTGGTGTAGTCTCTGCTCAGCCTAGCATAATTATATCCAGCTAGAGCTACAAGATTAGCACCTCCAACATTACTAGCAGTTCCGGCTTGCAAAAGATTAGCTAACAACTAATACACCATCCCCACATCTACTGGTGGATTCCCATCACCTACATTGGCTTCAACATTTGGGTTAGCATTAGCCTGTCGATCTTGGTTCCTCCTAGTATTAGGTCGAGCATTTATGTTGGTTGTGGTTCTTCCTCCATCTAGACTTCCTCTTCCATTTTCCTGCTTCCATATCCTCTTTCTCGTAAATCTGCATACGAGCCTTAGTAAGATACATAAGACGGTCTAAGAGAGGGGGGAACATGTACTTAAATATATACATATATATCAAATACAAGTACGCTACTATAGCATTAACCCAAACCCCAATCATATATCTAATTTATCGGATTATGTTTCAAAAAGCTTTTAGGTTTTAGTTTTCTTTTAAAGTTTCATAAAACTATGCTTTTATACCAACTTGTAACATCCCCCTACTTAGAGGTCCAAAACTAATGGTTACGGATGTTGTAGTCATCCATAGTTATTAATCATCGACGACCAAATACGGTGGTATTAGATACATTGATACACATATCACAAGAATATGAAAAAAATTAACAAATTAAAAGCATATTTCCACATTCCATTCAAAACATTTCATGTTCATTACATAATCCCACAAAGGTTAACCACATTCGGAAAAATATAATTATTACACATACGCCAATAGCAACATATGAAGATGCCCCTTGGTTGATCAGGGTATATAATAAGGCTAATAAGTCTATCTTTACATCCAAAATACACAGTAGGAAAAGATAAGTCAAAATAACTAACTGCTTGCTGCATGCCTCCGGAAGCTTTATTCGTCTAAGAAGAGAACCTGAGAACCTTAAACCTCAAACTACTCAAAAACAATTAAGTACCTGAGAGTTTAAGGGGAAAACAAAAACTTCGAGTCAGACATAAAACCTGGTATGAATAATAATCTAACATCTCAATCCATTTAGATATCTAGTGAGACCACGCCGCTTAGCGCAACGGGTTTTCCCCTCACTAGTATCTTAAAACCCTTTTATAAAACCATATACTGTGCTCCTACATCCATAATGGTTAAAACACAGCATTTCAAAATATTATGATAATATACATATATAAACAATTTAGGTATCCCATCCCCAGTTTAATTGACTCTTTGTTATATTTATAGTTTCTAGGGCCACTATTAACCTATTAGTTTTCATGGAACCTTTTTATAATTCATGTACACCCTATCCTATTTCTGAGTTTTCATGGGATCACTAAGAAACTATAGGCCCCTTGCCAATTAACTTAATTAATTCATGGGTTCAACTGAACCTATTGGTCATTCCAATAACTCATCTTTTATCCTAGTTTTTATGGGTTGACTAGGAACTTATGGATTCTCCAGTAACTCCCTTCTTAGCCTAGTTTTCATGGGTTGACTAGGAACCTACTGATGCATCCAATAACTTCTTTCTTATCCTAGTTTTCATGGGTTGACTAGGGACCTTTTGAGTGATGTCAATACTTAATCCTGATATAGTTTTCATGGGTTCATTACAAACCAATTGGCCCCTGCTAACCATCCTTAGTACATAGTTTTCATGGGTTTACTATGAACCTGTTGGTTTCTCCTAATAACTTCCTAATCATAGTTTTCATGAGTTTACTATGAACCTTTCCCCGGACAACTTCAAGGTTTAGGCATCCTATATTTTGGTCTCCCTGACTCCCTAGATGCAATTCTACTTAATCAGGAGTTTAATCAATTTATATTCACTACTGGGTTAACCTAGCTGGTTCTTCTACCCTTTTATCCTCAAAATACGGTTATGGATCCTTTATCATGTGAATATATTCATATTTGAAGAAGAGAACATAACAACTTATCAATACCACTCCTGTGGGTTTAAGGTCTTTGAAATACTTTTCATATAAAACATAGTTACTTCCATTAACCTATATTTTTACCAAGGCAATACTTCTTCAAATTTACATACTTGAGGTCATTTCAAAACTCCGTTATTTAGCCTTGGGTTTTTTCCTTTTAAAAATGAATTTGGGTTTAAAACTTTTCGACACCTTCGAAACCTTGCTTTCGACCTCAAAGGATGACCTCCTTCGAAAGCATTAAAATCTATCTTCGAAACATTAGGTTCCTGCCTTTTGAATACTTCTAAACTTCTCTTTCGAAACCTTCCGATTGTATTAAAGCATTACCTTTTACTTTGGAAGTATAGCTTCGAAACCAAATGAAAGTATCCCTTTCGAAACCATTGGAAGTACACCTTCCAAAACCACTGAAAGTCTCCCTTTCGAAATCATTGGGTTTATTTTTAAAACATCATTCTGGGTCAAAGTGAATATAAGCGAAAGCATCTCTTTCAAAACCATTCTTTATTTCATAAAAGTATTAGGAAACTTGATGGTATTATGACCATCCTTTCGAAAGCATTAAAACATCTGGGTAAAACAATTGAAGGTTGGCTTCGAAACCCCTTTCAAAACCATTGCCTTCGAAACCCCTAACCCCTTTCGAAAGCAGTCGGAAGTGGCTTATAATTATAAAACAAACAGTACCTTTTGATAACATTGATGTCTTCAATAACATCGAAAGGCATCAAATCACAGAAGGGTTTCGACTTGGTCGAAACTACCCCTTCTGAAAGCTTCATTTAAAACTAAGTAACTCATTCGAAAGCTACTACTTTAAAAAGACGGCAACTATCCTTCGAATGCTTCTTTTGTAATATCCTTTTGCAACTATTGGTTTCGACTGCTTAGAAACCCTTTAGTAAACATGCAAGCGCTTTTCTTTTAAAAAAATAAAACAAAGGTATCGACACCTTTGGAAGCCATGTTCCAACACCCTACCTTACCTCCAATCCACTGCATACCAACTAAGTGATACCATGTGTATTGGTTTCATAGTAGAGGGTTTCGACTAGGTCGGAGGCAGAAGCTCTCGGTTGAAAGCTCCTTCCAAAGGAGACAGAACCTGATTTTCTGAGCAAAAGGTCGTTTTTACTAAATAAAGCAAACTTTTTGTAACTAACTTGCCCACTTGTAAATACATGATTGGTTACATTAAACTTCCAAATTATTTTACTAAAATTTTCTGCATTTTCTCAGATCTAAAAACTAAATAACATTTAACAAATGAGCCATTCCCATTAACAAAACAATTAAATCATTTAGGTCCTCCTTTCAAAATAATTTAATTTCCATACTAAATCATTTAGTAAAAATCCCCAAAAATTCCAACAATTTACTTTAATCATGTTATCTAACATATCAAAATTTCGGACCCAAATTCTCAATATAATTTTCGAAATAAATTTATAAACCCATTTAACCATATTATCTTTTGAAAAATCATAAGTAATTTCCCACGGCATGGAAAATTATAAAAATTGAAACCCAACTCCAAAATCATGTTTCTTATAACATAAAATTTTCCTATAGCATTTAAACATCAGTAAATCTTAGTTTTACCTTAAAACCTTGTATAACCTCTTTTAAACAATCTTGTTTAAAATGTATAAATTATAAATCAAGCATGTCATCATCCAATATATCATAAAAATGAATTTACCCTTAAATCCAAAATCATATGATTATAAAAACTAAAATAGAGATGTAGTGATTATTATTCACCTTAGTTTGGATAAGGAAATTGGAGATTGATTGAGATTGATTTCTTTTAGCTTGAATCCTAAGCTTTACTTGAAATTTCTCTTCTTAGCTTCCTCCTAATGGCCGGCTCCTTTCCTTCTTACATTTATAATTTTTCTTATAATAAAATAAAATTGTATGGCTAAGGGGATAATAGTATAAGGGTGGGAAACATGGGTGGCAATTTACTCTCAAGCCCTTATGTTAATTAGCTTACACTTAACCATTTTAAGCTCATTTATTTTAAAAAAGCACGGCCACTAATATTAATTAACCAACTTCAATCTCCTTATCACTCTACATTATTCTATTTAATTTATTCTAATTAAATCTCTTGAATAATATTATCAAAAATTAGGGGTGTTACATAGAATTTAAATACCTTGTTTTTTTACATTTTGAAATCATTTTGAAATCATATATATACATAATTCCTTTTTATATCAAATCCTATTTTTGAATTTTAAAATCAAAAGTAGTTTTACCAAAACAAAACTTCAATGGTAGGAATCCATCGCTTAGAAACTTGAAAATGAATACTGATGATGCTGTAGTCATCACCAGAATTATTTTCCAACGACCAAAGTGAGTTCAGTGCTTCATATTTCGTTTAAAACCTTTTTATTTACAAATCATATTTATAAATTTTCCTTATATATAATTTCACTTGGTTTATATAAAACAATTTCTTAGTTATTTATCTTTGTTTACATTATAATAATAATAACATTTATTAGAACACAAAAAAAACAACAAATGATAATTATCAAATATTATCAATTACTAACAACCAAACACACCATATATAACTATAATAATTTCTGAAAAATTATTCCTTTATATATAAAATATAATCAGGTATAATTATTTCATTTACCAATTCTCAAAACAATATTGTATCAATTTTCCTTGTTCAAGCGTTTAGAAACCCCTACCGATACCGTGGAGTCCCACGTATGGACCAGAATCCATAAGCCACTCAACAGATAAATTAACACAATATTAAACATTTTTATAATTGCTAACAAATACGCGCTCAAACACACACACACACACACACTCAAACTCATTCTAGGGTATTACTAACCCTATCTATAATGAGTACTCAATCGAAGCCAAGGTATTCACACAACCCAAGCTCTGATACCAACTGTAACGACCCACAAACTGGGCGATTGGGGCTGACAATAAAACACAGATGCCCAACCCAAATTGAACAGAAAGTTGGATAGTTATGGGAAAGAAAGAAGAAGAGAAAATAAAAGGAAAAGAAAGAGAAACTAAAACAACACAGAATCTCACAATCACTGCGGAACATATAATATAAGATCAATGAACTTTACAAAAGAGAAACTATAATATACATAAATCAATCAGAGTACACAACAAATCACAATCATACGCCTGGATAGTTATAATAACCTATCATCATAAATGCTGTTATTTTAAACAACTAATGTTGCAGAAAATCAAACAAATATGGGAATACGTCTTGAAGACCTCCAGCTCATCTGCTGAAGCTCCAAAGCATCTAAATCTAGATCTATAAATATACTCGGTTTGACCCGAGCATTGAAAGGGAAGAATGCTTGGATCAGTCTGGTAAAGCGGCGTGAGAAAACACATCTCAACTGAATTTTAAAGTTATAGAAACTTTTCTTTATCAAAAAAATGGTATCTCGTAAGACCATGCCGCATATTAACACGGACAGGTTTTTACCTTACGATAACCAAAACATTTCATGTCAAATTATGTTATATTATACTAGTGTCCAGTAAGGTTTACAAACAAAATGGCAGGCACGTATTAGAGAATGGATTCCATACAATGGCAGGTAAGGGACTACCTTCCATATAGTACATCTCTAGAGGGATGTACAGAGGATATACAAACAATCCTCTGCATCTGGCAAGAACAGTTTATCCCTACATGGAACTGAGAAATGGCCTGGATAAAAAGCGAATATGTCATCACCCCGTTCGTTACCGACCTATCCAAGACGTCTCATAGCATAAACCACATACCCTAAATATAGAGTGTGATATCCCGGAATTTTGGCAATATCAATTTAATAATCTTTATTTATAATTAAATTGATTTGTTGATTTTACTTTGTAAATTGACAAGTTTATTCATTTTAAAGGTTAATAATATTTTAAATTGGCAAGTTTATTTCTTTTGAAAACTAATAACATTTTAATTTAGGAATATCTTTTCTAACAATTTTAAATTGGGAAGATTTATCTTTCTAAAACTTATATAAATGTTTATATTTATAATGTATATATATATTGGTATATATATTATAAATAGGGAATTTTTAAGTTAATAAAACTATGTTTTTCAAATTATAATATATATTGTTATTTGAAGTTATGTATTAAAATTCAATATGATGATTATCAAAACATAGGTTACTTGAATTCATATGAATATTTATTAAAGGATAAGTATACACATTTTATAATCATATGGATATTACATAAATACATGTATATAGTTTAAATAGATTATTAAATAAGATAATAACTTTTGTAAACAATTGTTAAACATTCATTAAACATTAAAATAACCCTTATATAACATTTGTAAACTTATTAATAGATGTAAGAGACATTTGTAAATTTAATAGCATATGTGTAAGCAAAGTAGAGTATTAAGGGGACAAGTGTCAATTCCCTTGATAAATTAATTTAAAATTTATTGTAAAACAAAAAGAAGAATTTTAATTTTCACCTAATTCTTTTCTTTACTCTGAACCAAAAACACAAACGTAATAAAGATCAAATGTAAATCTGAATAAGAAGATAGGAGAATATCTTAAACAAAGGAAAGAATAAAAGAAGAAAAATCTGTAAAATATGGAAATTCAATCAAAGGCAAAGGATAATCTGGAAATGAATCAGAGGCAAGCAACTTCATCAATTCAAATGCAAGATGTAAACTTCAACATGCAATTCAGATTTCAATAGCAAGCTTGATTTATTTTCAACATGCAAGAAGAATTCAGAGTCTGGAAATAAAATAACAGATCCTATCTTTTGCTCTCTGTTCTTTGAGGTGAGTAAACAAAACATATAAAAACAATAATATGGTTGCTAGCTTTATTGCATATGATGATTCTATATGAATAAGTTGTTTGAATGATTGATTTTTACTTGGATATATATATGAATAGCTTTGATTATGTGAATATATCTATATATATATATAAACTGCTCTCTGTTCTAGTTTTCCAATGAGCAAACCACATAACTATGATATATCTCTTAGTGTTTGGATTTGTATTTGAAATATAATATGAAGTACGCTTTAATGATTGTGTGAATGTGTTTGCATGCTGTTATATATATGAATGACTGTGTGTACAATAGTGTAGAGGCAAAAACATGACTCTGTTCATACTCTACAGGTTTAAAAATCTGTTTATAAACTCATATCTCCTCATGAAATGAAATTTAGACTATGATTCCTAAAAGTAAAATGACTGTAACAATGTAATACAAAATCTAAAAATGGTTTCAGGTTTATATATTAGATAATTATTTCAAAATAAGGAATTTACAGTAATAATCAATGTAAGTCAGGAAAATCGAATGATTTGATATCATGTTTTGATTTCATAATTTGATTAGTATTTAGAATTGATGAATTTACATAAAGATTTCATGATTTTTAAACTAGAGAATGTTGTGAAATCGCGAGATGAACGAATTTGGGTTTTTTTGTTAATTTCTGGTGATCGGAGGGGAGATGGTCGTCATGGTTGATGCTGGAGGTGGGTGGAAGGTTGGGTCGCTGGAAAAAAAATAGTATAAGGATTTATTGATGATCGTGGTGATCGGAAATGGATGAGATAGGGTTTAACGCTCTGATATTGTCGATGATGTTCATATGGTTTTCGCGGCATCGAGATGGAGTCGGAGGTGATCGCGAGGCGTGTGATGGGTAATGGTAGATGAGGCGAAACTATGGGGAAGATGGCGGAGCTACTCGTGGCAGAGATCGTCAGTGGCGAGTTGATTTTCTGGTGATGAACGTGTTGAGCTGATGGGTTCGATGATCATTTTAAACTCTCGTTCGAATCGAAACCATCTGGGTGTTCGAACGTGATGTCGTGATGGAAGACGACTTGCCGGAGCATTGATCAGAGTTCACCGATGACCAGGATAGACGTGCACGTGCACGAGCTTGTTCGTGTGCATCTGGAGTTTTGAATTGGGGAAGAAGGCTGGAACGCGAGTTTCCATCGGGGTTTTGAGTTTTTTTCTCGAAGCAGGAAATGGGTTAGGGGATACTCGGTTTCATTCGAGTATTTAGAAGATGGACGCGAGATTCTGAGGGGTTTTCGCGAGTTTGGTCTGTTTACTCGGAGCTGACGTGGGTTTTGTTAAGGGTTGTTCGAGTTTCTTTTCAAAGCTTGAATTCGTTCGAGTTTAACAGTTTTAAAATTGAAGTTTCAAAAGGATTTTAAAATTCAACAGTAATGTTTTAAAAGTTTAAACGAAAGTTAAACAAGTTTTTACTTATGAACTAAATTTGTTTCAAGTTAAGTTTCAAACAAGTTTTTATATTTTAAAATATGAAAGTTTTAAAATAGAATAAGTTTTAAAGATTTAAAGGTTTAATTTAAAATGTGTTTAATAATTTATTGATTTCTAAATCTTATATTTTTAATTTAATGATTAAGATTTAGTAATCAATTAAAATAAGAATTGTCTTAAGTATTCAAAATGTTGATTTAATTAAAGTTAATTAAATTTGAAAAGGAAATTTAGATAAATTAAATTATTTTAATTATCAAGTGTTATTGGTAAATAATTGATTTAATTAAGATAATAGTTTCTTAATTAAGAATCTTTAATATAGTAAGTTAAGAATCATTTAATTAAATTTAAATGATTAAGTTTAATTAATTAATTTGTGATTAATTAGAGATAATCATTTATAAATTAATTTAGTATAATTACTTGTTGAAGTAATTAAGGAATAATTACTGGATGTAATTTAGTAAAGATAAATATTTAATAAAGTAATTAGAGGATAATTATTTTATGAAAGTAATTAAATAAGAAGTGATTAAGGTTAATTACTTAGTGTTATTAAATTAAGTTAATTAAAGGATTAAGATTAATTATAAAGTAATTAATTATTTGTTAAGGTAATTAATTAAAAGGTAATTAATTAATGGAAGTAATTAAAGGAAGTTAATTACTGGGTTAGATTAATCAAAGGTGATTAATAATAATTACTTAATGTAATTAATAAATAATTAAAGATGTAATTAGGGATCATTAGTTATAATTAATTAATGATTAAGAGTTGATTAATTAAGATTAATTAATCAAATGATAAGTGACTAATTGTAATTAATTAAGGATTAAAGTAATTGATTATAATTAATTAATTAATGAAGTAATTAAAGGTTAATTACTGTATTGGTTAAGAATAATTAATTTGTTAACTTAATTAAGGATAATTACTTAAATGTAATAAAAGTATAATTAATCAAGGTGATTAATTAAGTGGATAATTAGAGAAAGATTAATTAATTTATTTGTAATTAATTAATGATTATATAAGTAAGATTTATGATGAAGTAATTAATTTAATTTTAAATTAATTAGAAATGAAGTAATTAATTTAATTCACTTTAAATTAATTAAAGATAGAGATAGTTAATTTAATTCATTTTAAATTAATTATCTTATGATTAAGTAAATCATTGCTTATATAAGAATGAATGACATTGATTGTCTTGAATGGATGTAATCTCAGAAATGAGATAAGTAATGTTGTATGGTATGAATGCTTGGTTGCATTATGATGGTAATATAGATTAACTATTGTGATGTTGATATGGATTACCTATTTGGTTATGAATCATCTGTTTAAATGATAATGTGATTATCAATTGTGATTTGTGAATTATCTATCTGAATGAATATAGATAAGTTAAATTGTTTAAACCTTTAAACAACTTGGCCTTAAAAGATACGTTTTGGATTTCGATGAGACCGGGATCGGGTTTCCGTATACCGGATTTCCAGGTCTGGAGACCCGAATACCACATCGATCCAAATTAACGATAGGTCGTGAATCTCAAGTGAAGATGAAGATTCAGAGTGCAAGGGTTATTGTCGTTAACTCTGAGGGTGATTCCAAAACGAGTGTAACGAGATAATGCCTTCGGTTTCGTTCGAACCCGGAACGAACTTGTATGGATTGAATGCTTTCAGCACATCGTCAGGCGGACGATGAGCATTCTAAGTGATATGTTCTGATTAAAGGTAATCGTAACCTCAAGCCTCATCAACCGGGAATGGCTAAAACAGGGGAGGTGCAGCAAGGCTTCGTGGGTAGCACCCACTGAGAGCAAGATAGATCCCTGTCTAGAGGTCCCTTTTCTTTTATTCGGCTTAGTGTGTGGTTGGTCGCGCCAACTACGGGATTGTCTTGTTCGGAATTATCCAGTAAGGGATGGTTCCGGCTTTGTGTTGCAGGGGAGCGGGCGTACTCCTCGGTACGGTGATCTAGGCCACGTACTGTGACGGGCGGTACCCCAGTAGCCCTGCCATTGTATGGAATCCAAACTCCAATAAGTGCCGTACGTATTAGTTGTGCCCAACTATGTTGGAATGTGAGATGTAAGCATTTCAGCTATTTTTGTATTTTACTTGGAAACCCTAGACACTATTATAATACAATCGGATTTCCTATCAAATGTTTTAGTTAGCGTAAGGTAAAAACTTACCCATGTTTATTTGTGGGAAGTCTTACGTGATACTTTTGTTTTTAAAGGTTTTCAAAGTTAAGCAATCTAACCGTTTACTCACACCAGACCCATGTCTGACCCAAGTGTTTATTTCTGTTTTATAAACTCTTGGGTACTCAAATTTGTACGAGTAGCCAAGGGATTCAGGTTTAGCTTTGACGAATTGTGGAGGAGCAATGGAGCAGGAGGCTTCAGCGTTGTAGATATATATAGTAGTTCCGCTGTGTCTGTATCTCTGTAGTGTATTGAGTTGTAATGTCTAGACAGATGTTTATAACTGTCTAGTAAGTGATGTATATGCTGTGTAACTCTGTAAATTGTTGTATACTATGTAATAGTTTATGTTATTAATATAATTTATTCGTTCCGCTGTGAGATCGTTGTTGTTGTTTCTTTCTTTCTTCTCTTCTTTTCTATTTTCTACCCCTTTCTTTCTTCATAACGATGCGACTTTCTGTGGAGATAAAGTCGTGGTCGTTACATAGAGTGTTATCTAGAAAGGTAATGATCATAGCCAAAAGGTTGCGAACCACATAGCCTTATGGCGTACCCTGTTTAAGCAATTGCCAAGTGATGAGGCTTAAGGTAATGTTTACCTTTCACATAGCACATTCTACTTTGAATGCTACACTGCCATTTCCACAATCACATAACTAATTTCTACAAATGTATAACTCCTGAGCTCATACATCTCTGGATAGTGTGTTAATCTAAGAAAATTTTCCTTCTCCTCCATCAAACAGATGATACGTTTATAGAGTTCAATCAACTAATTAAAAATGCAACGTCAAACATTCATCTATATAAGTTGTCCAGGAATAGGATAAACCGAAGGAATTCTACTACCACATCTTATTGAGAATCATTCCTAAGATTAGTAGCGAGAAGTCCTTGCATATCGAAGATTTTCATAACAAAGTACTGCTACCACCATATATATATATATAATATGCATCATAGGTCTAGTGGCAAGTAGCCCTACATCATGAAGATCTCCGTCTTAAAAAATCATCATCATAAATTTGCACTTTTGAACGCATATATTGGTCCAAAGTGGTTCTTGGATAAATCTGACCTCGGTGTCTTTAGACTAATAACAATAAAGACCTCAACCTCATACGGAAACCAAGTCTCGTAGACTTATCACGTTCCCAACTCTCAACTTGCTATCCTTCGGCCAAGAAGTAAGCCCGGTAGATTGGAGTATCATAGACACTTCACACTACTCGAATCAACATTCTTAACATCAAACGATAATCAAACCTACTCAGTTGGCTTCATACTAAATGCACGACTAATCATTTCCCACATCAAGTCACAGAACCAAAAATAGCCAAATTTGATAATCGATTACTTAACTATCAAAACAACAAATAATATCTAGCACATAAGAAGTCACTAGGCCCATTTAATTAATCTTTTATTAATTAAACTAATTTCCAAATATTTACTTCAAATTATCTTTAAAAGACATATTCTCAAAACCATATCAATCTTTTGATATTGGAAAATATTCCCATATACTTATATCAACGGTATAAGTATATTTAATAACACTGCCATTTTGGAAACACACTAAAAAGATTTCTATAACTATACAACTTTGGAGTTCTTACGCCTTCAGATGGGTGTTAAGTATAGGCAGCAATGCTTCTATATCATCAAGCCTTTAGTACGATCATAAGAACCAATTTATGTATTTCACAATGGAAGGTCAAATCACAATTTATTGGGTCAAAACGAATGTTGCATAAAACATCGTTACAGAAACCCAAAACACTAGTATAAGGGTTCGATTAATTATATATATATATATCGTATATTATATAAAATCTTTCCTTCGGAAATCATTAAGATAACAACAGTGTTATTGTCCATGCCTTCCTTACTTCCCCTGAAGACGTCTATTACAAAAAAAATGTTGAAATTTATGTTTTTGATACTTATCATATTTTAAATCATTTTTCAAACTACTAAATTCCATTTGGAATTATTATTTTCACAACTCTACTTTTAAATATTATCAAATTAAAAATCATTAAACTCCATATTTCAATTTCAACATAAATCATCTCTATTTTTATAAACTATGTTTATAAAACTCCTTTTTATTTTATAAAACTTCTATTTACAAAATCGCTTTATTTATAAAATTCTATTTATAAATTCATTTCTTTATCTAAATCTCATTTATTATAAAAATCCATTTATAAATCCTTTTCTTTATAAATATAATTTGTTTATAAAATCCATTTCTAACATTTATAAAAACTCCGTTTATAAATCTATTACTTTACTTACAAAATATCACCAAAATCATTACATGTGGTATCAAAGCTGAAGATTAAGCGAGAACTTTTTCTTTGTACGGTATGACTAATCAAGAGACAAGGTAATGGAATGCCCTAGCATGTGTTGAGTGTGTGTGTGTGTGTTGAAAGCATATATGTATTTGCTATATTATATATATATATATATATATATAAAGTAAGTTGATAGTGTAATCTAATTCATATAGGGATTAATGATGTTTATGTATTATCCCTCATTGATTAACTTAGCCATGCTTGGCCAGTTTATAAGCATTGACTATTGTTTATCGATTGTTGATTTGTGCTACACCAGTTTATTGGCAGTTGTACCTTTTCACTACATGAGTTGAGTAGGCAGTATTTGTAGATGCACTTAAATGAACACCTTGTGAATTAAGCTTCATAATTTGAGTATAATTCGTTCGGTAACAATGTTGGGTTAGAAGTTAACTTTTATAAAAGTTAAATTTAGGAAAAGGTGTTTATTGTAATCTAAAGGAAAGATAAGGTATTTCATAAATAAACATTTGTGAAAGGATTTTACATAAGAAAGTTGTTTTATATAAGTATGGTTTATATTATGGTTTATAAACAAAGAGGATTTAAACTAAGAATTTGAGAACTTAAATCCTGGTGTCTTTGAAAATGTTTTTTATGATTTTGAAAAAATAATATTGGTAATATTTGAAAGTAAATATTTGGAAAATTGGTAATGAGATTAAGATCATGTTATTCAATAATATTTTTAGAGTATTTGCCCCACTTCACTTCTAACCTTAACAAAGGAATAAGCACACAAATACACAAAATAGCATTCACAACACTAGCAACCAATGCTCATGGTTTGCTCAGGTCCAAATTTCTCCTATTGCCCGAGGACGATAAACAATTTACTAAGCATACCTTATGCTCAATAGCCTTAGGTTCTTACTTTGACGATTATTCATACTACATCTTAATAAATCGAAGAGTCATTCCCTAAACTCTTCATAAGCCAACATAACACATCTTACAAATGTACTAAAGCTCGTGCGATGTATATAGACCATCTGTATGCAATATCTGATCTAATCACTTGCTTGATCACATAGATTTCACTTCCCAACTAGTATAGATCACTTGATTTCTCTAATGTACACTCTAATTTGGTTTCTTGATTAGAAATCTCTATTCTCCTTACATAGCCATATATTATGATATAAAACACCGAAATCGTATCATGAAGTATCTCGAATCCGTATCAAGCATCTATCATCAAGAATTGATTGAAAAATCCTTGTTCGGATCGGTATAAACCAACTCGAAAACAAGTACTCGAATACTAGATCAAAAATAGTCATGCGAATAAAACGAACTAGTACAACTTACATATTTATCATATTGGTTTCTGTAACATCCCGCTTCTGAAGGCTCAAAACTAACTGCTACGGATGCTGTAGTCATCCATAGGTGTTATTTCTTAGTGACCGAAATCGGAATCTTGAAACTATTGGCAACACAGAAATACAAGAATATGAAAAAATTTAAACTTCAACAAAACAGAATTTTTCATTTCTTATGAATTTCAATTTAAGATTTAATTACATAATCCCAGACGTTAACCACGTTCAGATCACATATACATGTATAAAATACGATAAGAGTGACATATGAAGATGTCCCCTTATGATGATCAGAGAACTAATAAATATGAACTTTATAGTTCTTAGTACATCACAGCGAAAAACAGAAAATAGCTCCTATATAGCTAACACTGCCTCATGCACATCTCTAGAAGCTTATTCGTCCAAAAACCTAAAAGTCTCCCACTCTCAGACTACTCAAATTAATTTTGAGTACCCAAGAGTTTATGGAGAAACACAAACTTCGAGTCAGACAATAAGTCTGGTATGAATAATCCCATATCATCTCTTATCATAAATAGATAACTAGTGAGAGCATTCCACTTAGCAGAATGGGTTTTCCCCTCACTAGTATCCAAAATAAACATGTAAATCATTTACTATACCCCTGCACCCAAAATGATTAGTCTTAACATAATATGAAATAAAGCCATAAATCATATGTATTGGATATCTCATCCATCCATTTATTAGATATCTCATCTAAAAGAAATTTATTAGATTTCCCATCTAAAATCAATTTATTAGAGTTCCCCTCTAAAATGTTTAAAATGACTACCGTCATAATTTAATAGGACTGTCTGTCCCAAATCCCTTTAAAATAAATGCAGATTATCCGTCGTACATTGTTTTATAAAAGATGGTATGGGCTATCCACCGCACACTCTATAGTTTTCCTAGAATGACTATGAACCCTTAGGTGCCAAATCCCAAGGCTAACCACCTCTGGCAAAACATTCTTCACTTTAGAAATTTGATGTGGGCTATGCACCGCACATTCCATGGTTTCCCTAGGTTAACCAAGAACCCATCACTTGGCCAATTAAAATATCATGATCCCCATGATTATTTATAAATATTCATGATCCCCATGGTTAATTATTTTCCCCAGGTATGCTACCTGTTTATCCTATTCCCATTGGTAGCCCCAATTAGGTTAAATTAAATAAAAACACATTGATAGCCCTAATGTATATTTTCGAAAGCATATTTTTGTTTATAACCCCAAACTATGTATCGAAAACATTAAACCCACCCTGGTGTCCCCAAGGTTTTATAGCATTCAATTTAAATAAAGATCCCCCTTATATATTCAAACAAAGATAAGCATTTTATGCTATAACCCTTCGAAGTAACCCCTTCAACGCAAAGTTTTATTTAAGAAAAATGGCTAAAAGCAGCCCTTTAAAACCCTTCGAATGAAGTCCCATTCGAAAGAAAATAAACATCCAAAGTTAGCCCCTTCGAAAACCTTTCTTTTGAAAGCAACACAAAATCATACCTTTCGACCTTGTCGAAAGGTCCTACCTTTCGACCATGTCGGAAGGTTTCTTTTCGACCTAGTCGAAAGGTTCTACCCTTCGACCTTGTCGAAAGTCTAGGGTATCCCCCTTTATAAAACCATTTATAAACCTTTCGAAAGCACTCAAACTCAAAACCTTTCGCAATCATTGAAGATAACCCCTCCAAAACCTTTCGAAATCAAAACCTTTCGAAATCAAACCTTTAAAAATCATTCAAACAATGAAGTATTGGTATTGGAGCCAACCCTTCGAAAGTATACTTCCGACCATGTCGGAAGGTTAACCCTTCGACTTTGTCGAAAGGTATTAAAACACCTTTTTAGAAAACATTTTAAAACAATACTCTTGAAGGTTTAAGCTTTCGAAGATCCCCTTCGAAACCCCTTCTTTTGTAAAATGATAGAGTCAAAGGATCTCCCTTCAACTTATTCGAAAGCAATTATGTTTCTATTCAAAAGCAAAGGAAGCAGCCTCCCCATCCCTTCGCCCCCTCTTCCCTTCGACACTATGCCTACCTTTCGATTTAGGCGGAGGGTAGTTGTTTACCTTCCGTCTTAGATGAAAGGTACCTTTCGACTTCGTCGAAAGGGTAAAAGCGGGCTTGTTGGAGTTGAAGGCAGAACTAGGCTTACCGAAGTGATGTTTTATCTTACTTGTCTAATTTTGATTGGCTGAGTAGCCTTCTCTTGTACTTCCAAATAGCAAAAAGTATAAAATAGTCAACCTTTTTCTCAAAACACTATACTTCTTCCCCAAATTAATTTTTGAAAGTAATTTCCCTCCAGCTTTGACCAAGGCGGAAGCAATATTGCAGTTTATCCCTTAGGCTTAATTAATTTAATTACCTTAGTTAATTACTAAGGAAAAATCACCAAAAATATTATAAATCATATACTTTAACATATTCAAATTTCAGAGCATATGAAGCTCAATATAATTCGAAATTTAACCAAAACCGAGATAGACTATGTTAATTAGCCCATTAACATTTAAAACACCTATGTCTTATCCAAATAAAGGTCTAAATGGTTATATCCTAACCAAAATCACAAACATGAATCGGGTATAACCCATAACCGATCCAAACACTGAAATATGAGATGATAAACATGATTATTCACAATGATTAGTTAATTAGAGAATGAGATAATTTCCTAGCTTTAATTCCTTAGTTTTTTCTTAAATTTATGCTCTTCCTATAGCTTTTAATGACCAGCCGAACTATAGGTGAGGAGTTATGAATGAGAAAGTGAAAGTTTATTAAAGTGGAGGAAGAGATATATACTAAGAAATGTAGCCCCATTTCCAAGTTTACCCTTTAGGAAATTCCTCCTTCTTAATTTTGTTAAGTCTTATTTTAATTCATTCATTAAGACACGACCATTGGATTTATTAATCTCATCTCCCAAATTATTCACATTATTCTATTTAATTTATCCAATTAAATATCCTGAATAATGTTAATTATATTCAAGGGCATTACAGTTTCTTAACTATACCAACTTCTTTATATCACATTGCTTTTATCCAAATAGTATGTCTTTTAATACTAAAATCATTCATAAAACAAAACTTCAAGTCAATCAATATTTTATAACTTAAGTTCATACTCATATAATACTCCATTACATCCTAAGAGCATATACAAAACATCATTTTGTTTTAATTAACAAGTATGTTTAACCATTTAACCCTTGTTTTAACTTGCTATCTTTTCGATTCAAGTATTATATAAACTCAACTTTATATTTCAAAAATGCACATAACTACAAGTTCTAAAATAACACGGAAGTTCTCGACTATCAAAAATCACCGGAAATTCCATTTCATTTTAACAATGAAAACTATCAAGCAACATATCATATCATGATGCACATAGCATACTTTCCTAATGAATACACTACATGTGTCCATGAAATAACTTAACAAGAGAATTTTTAGAACTCAACACCGATTTTCATTTCAAATCATTTTGAAATAATATATACATATAACTTTGTATATCAAATCATGCATTTGAGATTTAAATCAAAATCCATTTTATTAGAACAATTTTGTAGCATCCCATACTTAGAAACACGAAAATGAACGCTGATGATGCTGCAATCATCATCAAAAAAAATTTCAAGCGACGGAAGTGAGTTCAGTACATCCAAACCATACTTTTTGTATTTAACTAAAATCATTTCAAAGCGTATCAAATACTTCGTATAACAATACTAAGTATCATGATCTTAATTTTTTTAAAACCAACTTCCCTAAATATTTACTTTCAAATTATACTAATACCATTCCCTCCAAAATCTCGAAAACAATTTTCAAAGACATCGGGATTTAAGTTCTCAAATTCTTTGTTTATATCCTTCTTGTTTATAAGCCCTATTTTATAAACCACACTTATATAAAACTACTTTCTTATATAATTCTTTTCACAAATATTTATTTCCAAAATATTCTATCTTTCCTTTGCATTGTAGTAAACATATTTTACTAAATTTTAACTTCTAACCCAACATTATCACCAAATGCCTTATAGTCAAACCGTGAAACTTGATTCACAAGGTGTTCGTTCAATGTATGCATTGTTACGGTCTACCCACCCCATGATGTAGAAAGGTAAAGCCGCTCATAAACTGGTTGAGCACAAATCAATGACAAACAATACTCAATGTTCCTAACATGCCGAGCATGACTAAACAGTCAAGGTTATGAAATTAAACTATGAGAAGTACTAATGTCAAACCAAACACAAATAGGTACACTATAAATAGATGATAACATTCCCATAAGAATTTACTTTCCCTTCACAGTTGCAGAAATAGCAAAAACCCTAGGTTATTCCCCACTCTTGGGAATAGTATAGTCTCTAACAAAATGCCCAGGCTGATGGCAACCGTGACAACCTTATGGTGCAAACTGTGCCCCAAGCTTCGAAAGCTTCACAATTGGTACTTTCACTATCTTTGCTCTAGCCACACCTGCTCTTCTTCACCCGATTTACTACTCCAAGAAAGTGTCCATTCTGCCTAAACTTATGGAAAACCACACTAGAAATATCTCCCGGTGGCTAAAAATTCTACTTGCTGTCACCAACCGGTGTAGAAATAGACGGCTTCAGAGTTAAGCTCTCAAAACTCAAAGCCATGTTTACCAAACCAATGAAAGGTCCCATGACGTGATTAGTCATATCCCGCTGGAACTCAGGGCACATACCTATAATGAACATTTCATTCTTCTTCAATGGCGTATCAACCAATCCTAAACCGAACCGATACAATGCAATGTACCGGTTCTTATATTCCGCCACAGTCATGGTCCCCTACATCAGATCCAAGAAGCCCATAAATAGTAAAGTCTTTCCGGCTTTCGGAACAAATTTCATCTCAAACTCATCTTTAAATTAGACCCAAGAGAAGTCATTCTCTTGGACATCAACTGTAATAGAACTCCACCAATCCATGGTTGCATCCGCCAGATGTCGTAACGCCAACCTACGCTTTATTGCATCACGTAGCTTCATATCTCCAAATATCCAATCATGCAATTTGATCCAAGTCTGGACTTCTATAATTGTCTCTATACCACCAAACTTTCTATCCTCTAGCTTCTTATAATCATGGCAAAGCGAAGGAAAACTCATCTGATGTCTGATCTTCATGATCTCCCTTACGACATTCTCCCTTGGTTCTTCAATTAGGGCAACATTCCTCGATGCTCAATCCCCACCATTCGTGACAATACTAACCTGACAACCTCTAGCACTGGCAACTCTAGTACTCATAGTTCTTACTACCTGATCAAAGAAAAACTTCTTTTAAAACACAATATGATAGAGTTATTTCAAAGAAAGGATTCCTGAAAAAGTGATTTCTAAAGAATAATTTTTCTAGTTTTCAAAATACAAATATGCTCTCACATGTATAGTACACGCAACTCATTCTAAGGTGTCAATTACCCTATCTCTAATGAGCCATACCCAACCAAAGCCAAGGTGTTCGCTCAACCTTGAGCTATGATATCAAATGCAATGACCCAACTTTTCAACCTTCAAATGTCGATACTAAATACATCCACGGTATTCGTGTACTGAACAACTAAGTGTCGAAAAGATAGAAAGTCATGCTAAAATAAAAAAAGAATAGAATAAGAAAAGAACTCAACATGAGAATCTCAAAATGGAACAATTATATATAATATCAAAGGAATAGGGTTATTCCGAATACAGAAATACAGAGTTACTAAAACTTAAGTACTATCATTAGCCTGCACAGTTATAATAGGCTGTCCTCATAATGCTAACATATATAATACAGAAGCATAGTGGAAATAAGAATACTACGAAAGGTAGTCATCCAGCTCTTCTCCATAACCTCCAAAGCGTCTGTAGCTAAATATAGAAACATTCATGGGGTTGACCCGTGCATTATAAGAAAATAACACTCGAATCAATTTTGTAAACCAGTGTGAGAAACTCAAGAAATAAGAGTGATATATAATAACACCTTATTGGGACCGTACGGATTCCTATTTTGGTGTTGCCCTCAAAGAAACCAATCATTCATTAAGTTTAACATCTAGTGATATGATAGATAATGTCTAGAGTGTAGCACATAAATCATATCAAATAGCTGCTATGTGAACGCCACGACAATAATAGGTGTACAATTAATACCACTAAGATGCGTTCGCATAGTGGATTTTCTTTGGAAATCTCCTCAGACCTAGCCGAATTCGAAAACTTGCATGAGGATCAGAGATATCCTTCTGAGCAACCTACATCTCTTGGGAATGTACTATAGGAAATACCTAACTGGCCCACCCACAAAACACTCGCGGTTTCGAACGGATCACTCCTGCATGCATGTCCGTAAGCAATACTAGATGGAGTCACCTATACCCTTGGGATTGCTAATATGCTACGATCCCTTTGGCTATGAATCCTATCTCCAGTTTTTGTCATTTCCAGTGTTGAGGCTACGTTCGGCGTCTCTCACTTGAGTCTTCATCACTTGAACAGAACATGAATCCCTAAATGGATTCCCATATCTCGAACAGATCACAAATCACTACATGGATTCGAGCATCTCAAATAGATCTCGAACCTCCATATAGGTTACCCACATAAGTCCTTCGATGAATGCTAATGCTATCCTCTCTCTTGGAATACTCCTCAAGATAGATAGTCCCACACGATAACATCGTTTGAAATGTTAACGCTGACCTCTCCCTTGGACTAAATATTAGGGATAGACAATTCAACTCTACAATATTCCACTTCACAACCGCTTCCAAAACGTAGAACTTGTATACTAGTTTTCAAGTGGAATTTGATAAGTAAAAGACTTATCGATCCCAAGCTCTTCAAAACCAATTCGATGAATTTCCGGCTAACTCAATTTCGGTTCTTTCAAAAGTAAGCGAAAGCTAAAGACATTTCGTACCAATGCTCCTCCCCGGGGGTTCTCATTTATATGAAATTGCGAAGCCTTTTGATAACTTCTTAAGTCAATATTTGGTCAAGTTCGATAATCGATAATTGATTATCTAGTCAAAAACCATTGCTTATACAAATCATGAATCGTACACTTAGCTCATTCTCGACATTCCAACTTAGCTATTCCACATCCAAGAGCGAAGCTAGGTAAGTTAGAGCACTGGTTATATCAAAGCCTTGCCTAAACACTTCATTTTTGAATCTCACAAATAGATAAGTCAACCCCATCAGCTTTTAGTGTTAAGTATAGTATTAATGATTTCTATAAACAAGAATAAATCAACACGATTTGCACGTTTTTGACGCTTTCTGACTTACTATTTGTTAGCGCCAAAATTGGCCACTAACACCCAAATCCAGATGAAAGCACCAAATCATAGTCACATATCACAGATAGAATGTATGTGGAGAGTATGTATGTGAAGAATAGTGAAAATTAAAAAGAAAGCGGTAATAACATAGGATTAATAGTGGTTCGGCTAACTCCGGCCTACGTCCACTCTAGAAATTTCCTTTCTATTGATATGAGAATCAATTACAATTACAACCCAAAGTTTTTAAAACAGCAATGGCAGATTAGCCTTAGTGGAGAAGAGGAAGGGGAACAGAATCTGATCCCTTTTCTGAAGCCCTACATGCTATATTTATAGGCAAAACCTGAGTTATTGGGCTTCCTGAATGATTCGGGCCAATCAATACCAAAAATGACGACCTAGAAATAATGACGACCTAGAAATAACGAACCAAAAATGGTGACCTAGAAATGGCGACCCAAAAATGACGACCCTGAAATGACGACCCAGAAATGACGATCCAGAAATGATGATCCAGATCACCACCGAGCCACATCTACCGACCCACTCAGGCCAAGCCACTCGTGACTTTCCACCCTTGACCGAGCCATACTAGCCTTCATACCTCCAATCCATTCCTAACTCGATACTCGTTTGAGCCCAATCATATCTTCTGCAACTATCGTCTTGTAGCCGGGTAACACTGTTGATTTTAGTTAAATCCGCCTGTCCACGGCCTTGCCAAAAGGCGGGTTAACATTTGCCCTCCAAAACATGCCTTGCGATAGGAAGGCATGTTTTGAATAGCTTTTGATCCGCCATCCAAAGTCCATATGTCATCTATAGCCATACCATCCGATCCATAATCCAATCCATTTTATCCTAGTGCCATTGTCGTATCCTTATTAAAATCCGCGACTGCTTCGAGTCGATATCCGATCCCTATCCAGTAACCAAATCCTTATCCAATTCCATATCCTTACGAACCCGATAGCCTAGTTATAATCCATCTATATCCAATAACTAATAACCAAATCCATGACCTCTCCGGGTTGATATCCAAATCCAGGATCGCTCCGGATCATAACCAATCCTTAGCCATTCAAAGCCAAATTCCAAATCCGTAACCTCTTCGGGTTCTTGCAAAGCGCACTCCACACTCGACGACCTATGTTAAGTAATGCTATGGTATTCTTGGTTCAGTGTCCCCGAACGCTAAGTAATGTTGGGGCTTAAGTCCTAAGCCGAATCCTGGTCGCTACGGACCCTTGCCGAGCATAGTCCACACTCGACGACCTGAAATTATAATCGATAGATAATATGGGGCCTAAGTCCTAGGCCGAATCCTGGTCACTTCGGACCCTTGCCGAGCATAGTCCATGCTCGACAACCTTCTAGCCAAAAACTAGACAAAAAGTTAATCAAAATCTAATCCGAAATCCAGATTCAAACCAGAAAACCATAAACCCATATCAAAAGTTCAAACCAAAAGGAAAACATCCAAACCAGAATCCAAATAAGAAAACAAACAAAACCAGGAGTTCAAACCAAACTCCAAAACCAAACCAGAAAAAGCAAGTGTCCAAGCCAAAAAGAAAAAACAGATTTCACAAACCAAAGCGTCACGGTTTATCATCATCTCAGAGCATGCCTAGGGGTTGTCTCCGTCCTCATACATGAGTAAGTGAATTAGCCATCTGCCTAGAGTTTGCTACTTATTCCAAACCATCACGATTAGTTGATGACCAACCAACCACCATTCCTAGGCCTCACGCCATTGTAATTCAAGGTAGGCGGTGGCTGCTCCTATTCCACCGCCCCATTCCGAGTTTCGATATATTTCCGCAACTGACCATTCCTTACATGCTCCTCGATTATATCCTTTAGATGCCTGCAGCTGTTAGTATCATGCCAGTCTAGGTCATGAAAGAGATAGTGCCTTCCCGATGCCCTTTCAAGTTCTGAAGGTTCCCTCCTTGCCGGCCTTCGATAAGGAAGGCTATCCTGAGTGTCCAAGTATAATTGTTCCAATGTCTCATTCAGTCCTGTGTAAGTGGAGAATTTTGGTTCTCCCCAGCCCTTCCTCTTCTCTTTATCCTTATCTTTACCCGAGCTTTCACCGGACGGTTCTCCATCCTTAACCATGTTTACTTCCTTTGACTTCATATCCAAACATGCATCCTCTTGTCGAAGAAATCTCTCGGCTTCATGAAAGAATTCCCCGAGATCCATTGGTGGATCCCGTATCAATGATACTTTGAAATCTGAATCATCCCTGACTCCTGACACTACCGCCATCAGAACCATTGATGGATCCAGCCGATCCACCGAAGAAACTGCTGCATTAAACCGGGTTAAGAAAGTCCTAAGCAATCCATTTGCCCTCTGCTTAACTGACGTTAGTGTCATCACATTCTTCGGCCTTTTTATGTGAACTCGAAACTACTTCAAGAACGTATCCACCAGTTCTATCCATGTTCTGATAGATCCATCTTCTAGCTGTCTGAACCATATAGCAGCTATATCTGCCAAGTACAGGGGGAAACACCGGGCCATAACCTCCTCTGATGCCCTTAGCACTTCCATATATCTTATGTACCTCATCAAGTGGTCAGTGGGATCCGTCTTACCGCTGTATACTTCCAGAGTGGGTAGCTTGAAATCGGGTGGATTCCTAGCTATCTTGATGTTACGGGTAAACGGACTTTTGTTGACTCCCTCAAAATCTCTGTTTGTCAGACCTCCGCAAACAATTCGCCTGATAATGTCAGCTAATCCAAATTTACCTACCAAGGGTTGCCCCCTATCTACATTTCCTAACTGCCCTCCAAGCCCTCCAGGGAATTCCGGTACATACTCCTCATCACACACTCCTGTATCCCTGTTGGCGCCAGGCTGTGCCGTGCCATCTGGTATCCCTACATGGGTTGGTCATGCATTACCTGGCGGTATGCCCCCAAGTCTAGGTTCATCCGGGTTGGCAATTGTTTGCCAATCAAGGGCTACCCCTGCTGAACCACTCCATCTACTTGCCGGTTGAGTCCTTCTAATCCAGCTCCATGGATCTGAGCTCCTGCGGCTCCTGCTTGTCCAAATTGTTTGAGAAGGGTCTGCATCATTTCCTCTTGCTTTTTCATCAACTGCTCCTGCATGGAATTCATCATGACCTGCATCTCATCCCTTGTGATATAGATCGAGGCTTGATTACCTCCAGAGGAAGCCTCCTGACTTCCCTCTTGCTAACTCCTTTTCGTCCTTTGTTCTCTGGTTGATTGCCTTGCCATAGTCTCCAGAATCCAAGTTCCTAGGCCTTTAAATCCAAAATTCAAGCTTCTGAATCCCTGAGTGCTAGCTTTCTCGGTGAAAGCACCAAAATGTTAGCGCCAAAATTGGCCACTAACACCCAAATCCAGATGAAAGCACCAAATCATAGTCACATATCACAGATAGAATGTATGTGGAGAGTATGAATGTGAAGAATAGTGAAAATTAAAAAGAAAGCAGTAATAACATAGGATTAATAGTGGTTCGGATAACTCCGGCCTACGTCCACTCTAGAAATTTCCTTTCTATTGATATGAGAATCAATTACAATTACAACCTGGAGTTTTTAAAACAATAATGACAGAGTAGTCTTAGTGGAGAAGAGGAAGGGGAAGAGAATCAGATCTCTTTTCTGAAGCCCCACATGCAGTATTTATAGGCAAAACCTGAGTTACTGGGCTTCCTGAATAATTAGGGCCCATCAACACCAATGCCGATCCAGAAATGACGACCCAGAAATGACAACCCAGAAATGACGACATAGAAATGACGATCCAGAAATGGCGACCCAGAAATAATGACCCAGAAATGATGACCCAGAAATGACGACCCAAAAATGACGATCCAGAAATGACAATTCAGATCACCATCGAGCCACATCTACCAACCCACTCAGGGCGAGCCACTCGTGACTTTCCACCCTTGACCGAGCCATACTAGCCTTCATACCTCCAATCCTTTCCTAACTTGATACTCGTTCGAGCCCGATCATATCTTCTGCAACTATCATCTTGTAGCCGAGTAACACTGTTGATATTAGTTAAATTCGCCTATCCACGGCCTTGCCAAAAGGCTGGTTAACACCATTCCTCGACCAAGAGGGAAACCAGTAGGTTAGAGCTCTATTGCTCTATCCCTACTCGACATCAATCTTAACTCTCTTAAATAGATAACCCAAACTTTGTCGGCTTTTAGTATTAAGCATAGTTAATTACTTTTCAACAAGTAATTAAACAATTAACCATTTAGTAATTCTAACCCCTTTTAGAAAACATTTGTATATACTTTTAAAATACTTATAATATTTTTAAACATTTATTCAAAATATTATTTGAAAAAAACAACATTATAGTTTCCTTAAAAGTTGAAAAGAAGAAGTTTTTTACATTTTTAACAAAATATTCCTTCTTTAAAAGTTCACAACTAATTATTAAAAATTCATAAAGATCTCAAATTACTTTTGAAATACTCTAATATGAGTTAGTAAATACTTTTAAAAAGAATGAAATAAAATACTTAAATTTAAATATCTTTTCAAAACTTTTAAAGTTCAAAATCAAGGCTAAATGGGGCAGTTTTGCACAAGTGAAGTTTTGGCAACTTTTCGAGATGTTACTTAACTTTTTAATATCCAAGCTTTTAATAACAGCAAACATATATGTGAAAACTATTATAAATATTGTGAGAAACACATAAGGATCTCTCTATAAAGTTCCGCAGAAATCATCGAATAATTGACAATTCTCAACTGCGCACTTTCAAATCCGAGTCCGATCTGAACCAAAGTCCATCTATGACATATATGCTTTGTTCAAGGTCTTGATATAAGTCATATAAGTCCATTCCAAATTTGTTCAGGTCCATATACATGGATCACATATGTCACTTACTTTCAAAGCAAGAACTCAAACCAATGTTTTAACTTAAGTAAACAAATATTCAAACAAATTGAACATCATTCAACGCAAATGCATATATGTTATACTTTCATTCAAAATGAGGTGTTAACTCACCTTCAACCTCTCAAACAACCAAGATCCAAGTACCCAAGTCTAAACCTAACCTTACAACCACCTTTGCTTCCTCTTTTCCTTGCTTTCCACTTTGCTTTTGCCCGCCTCCCTTTACTATTGCTCACGGCCTTCTCTTCTAAGGTGAGAGTGGTTTTTCTTTTTCAACTTTTAACTAGGTAGGATGTTTTGCAATGTTGAGCCAAGGTCTCACTCAAAATTTGAGTTGATTATGATATGATTTGAAAATATATTTTTTAGGAATTTTGAGAGGAGGAAGAAGAAGAATACATTGATTTTATGATAACTTTAGCCTTGAATTTGTAATTATACTATAAGGTATTCCCCTCCTTTTATAGGCTTCATAAGTTATTCTGTAAGCTTGCATTCACCCCTCGACCATGCTATAGAGGCTTCACCTCCCATCACTTCTCCTTTATGCATATTACACTTATACACTTCTCATAATAATATATCTTATCCATATGGAAGCTTCTAGAACATTTCAAGCTTTATGAAAAGGGATGTGTGTGTTAATTAGTTGCTAATGTATTCATTTTATCATTAGCAAGTACACAAGAGTTCGAACAACTTATATCGATCGAAAAGCCATCTGCCGATAAATCGATTTTTAGTCACATTATAGATTTTCCATTGAAGAATGTGATTTTGTAAAAAACTTTATAAACAAGTTTCTTATAATTATTTATTAATTAAACGATGTTTAAGAAGGTTATAAAATCATATTTATAACACTTAATTATATTTCAAAACATTTTGATATTCGAAGACGAAGTGTTCGAATTTCAGGGTCGTTACACCAAATAATTTTTAAATAATTTTCACAACCAAAAATACACATCAAATAAGCAAGCAAATCTCAGGAGAAAGCAATATACTAGCCTTCATTATTCCACTCTAATCACTGCAAGAGTATTTAACTTGAACCTGCTTCATCATAACTCATTGTTGAGACATATTCATATTACAAGATTTAGGTTAGGGCCTATATAGCTTCTCTAACATAGCTACTTCATACTCACTTTGAATGCTTACAAAGGTCTATTCCATGTTACTAATGAAAATACTACTGGTCGGGCCAATAACTCTTTTATTTACTACTTCCTTCAACAATTATTCATATCACTCAAAGGGGAACATTGAAAAGAGGTAGAAGTGAAGATATTATATGATATATAAAATAGCAAGTACTTCCCCATACGAATAACTAGTAATCATTGTATATTTCTGCTATTCCTTAATATAGGGTAACTTCCACATACCTAAGGATACATGGGGTCTTAGTCTCGCTAAGGCCAAGAATCGTACCTAATATATTCTGTATTGTCCTGAACTTGCTCTAATACGAAATGAAACGACCCACCTCTATACATATACTAACAAAGAGCATTACAGAGCAGTATTGTCTGGTAATAAAGAGAATAAGGCTTATTAGGAATGATTGTATGTGAATATTCCCTTAAGCTAAAGCCGATACCTAATCTTACCTTATAATACACAAATATACATACTCGGAATCGACACAAAGCAATAAAGACATGAGTTTACTATGGCAAAACAAAAACACAATACAATTAGAAAACACAAAGTCATAGAAAATACAGAATAATATAATATCACAGCACATATATCCCAAAGTAGGTCTATAACATGAAGTATCTAACCTAACACAAAATATATACATCAATACAAGTCAAATGCTATATAAAACTCTACCTCATCACATATATACATACATATAGACATTAAAAAATATACACCATAGACTTTGAAAATATAACGTAGTTTATGATCTTTTCCTTAAGAAGCACAACATCCAAGAAAGGCTAATGCCCATGTACTATAAATTCTTTAACTTAATTGGTTAGATTATGCCAAAATTTAAATGTAAAATCATCATAATGATACATATAACCATAATAGATAATGATATGTTGAACATGTTTTATAACATGCCAAATAAATGTCATCCACATTTGGGTGGAAACCTTTGTAGGTCATTGTTGGATGTAGGCGCATTAAGAATTATTACCCTATAATGTGTAAAGTAACCAATCCTTTATATGTAGTACACAAATAAACACCTTAGGTTGGTTAGATTATAACTACAATTTAAATTACATTCTCACACCAACCACTAGTGACGTGATTCAATCACCAGGCGTTGTCTGATCTCCTCCTTTTCTTCCTCTTTATATCTATTACAGGAAGGCAGGGCAGTAGGTGAGGGGACTTGGTTAAGCTGCATGGAGAAGGCAACTTGATGCTTGGAGATATATCTATATCGTATTTCCTCTATGTACCTTGTACTATATTTATTATCCCGACTTTTATTGGAATAAAAATTGGCACAAAACACTAATTCAAAGAAAAATGAGATAGATCTAAAAAATCAGCAAGTAAATTGTAAATAACATAGAGATTTTCATAGTGGTTTAGCAAATTATATGGCCTACATCCATTTTAATTTTATTATGGATTGATTGTTACGAGTACATGAGCTTGGGATTTCAAGTTTATAAGAGGATAAGTAAGCTCTATGGTGACAATGGTGTGAAGAGGATAGAAGATGAGGAAAGTATCGGCTAAAATTCCTCTCATTATTGCTCCAAGCTTTCTATTTATAGGAGAATCACCAACCAGAGTCAACAGATCGCTAAAGACCAAGTAAGGATCCAGATTCCTGAAAATAAGGACATGATGTAACAAACCGCACATTTAATGGTAATATATTTAAGTAGTTAATTTAAATATTATGTCGTTATTGAATTGAAAGTCAAAAATGTGACTTTTCGCATAAGATCAAATTAGGACTTGAGACCACTTTCGCTGAGTCCAGATCGATGTTTCGAATCAAAATGAGTATAAGCATCGATATATTTCTGTAATAACCCTGATTTTGTGAAGAAATTGCGTGATTTAATTTAGTTTGTATTTGTTTGAAATTGCATTGAAAAGATAGGGATAGGAAACTAATTGCAGATGCATAGTTTAAAAACATGTGCATGTGCACAAGACAGTGCACAAACATGCACACAGTTTTCTGTGTGACAGAATAGGCAACAATTAATAAAAATGATGGGATAGATAAATTACAAATATATATATGTAGGCAGAAATGATCAAGTCTTGGAAAAAAAAGACTTAGGCCAGGATGGGCATACATGTATTATACATGTGCACAAAAATAAATGCTTGCTGAAATGGAAATTTACATTGCATGAAAATGGTATGAGCTTTTGAACAAACACTTTATCCATTTTTAGCAATTCCTTTTGCTTTAGAAAACAGAAATCATGCAAATAACATGACCGGGGCGATGAGGTATATTTTCTGAAAATAAATGCCAGGACTACTTACCCATTTTCTCCAAAAAGTAGAATGAGAGGTAGATCATAGTGGGTGGGGTAAAATTGACATTGAGTAATTTCCTTAAACCCTAGTAGCAGCCAGAGTTATATAAGAAGACCTGGTGTAGTAAGATTTTGGCTCTGCCTCATAAAAGAAAAATAAATATATAGACAACAGAAGTTAGAAAAGAAATGGGGAACACTAGTTATTAGTGTAGGAAGAAGGCAGAAGATCAAAAGAAGGAAAAGCTTAGGAAAAAGGGGGATTAAGGTGAGTAATCTCACTGGAAATATTGGCAATAAGTCCTGAATATTGAGGCAGCCTAATTAAAACTCATATTTCATTTGTTTGTAAGCTAGATTCATTTTTTATGATTTAGTAACTTTGACTTGTCTTATGATCTGTTTTAATGAAAACCTCTTTATATTGATTTACTCAGTATGAAAGAGCCATGAATCTAATGTTTAAACAAGTTTTCTGTGTTATGATTTAACTTTGAGGTAAAGCAGTAATATGGGTTTTCTTTATACATTAATTAGTTTAAAACCCAGGATGCTTAATATGGATATATGGTCTAAAAATGAGAAAGGATATGGGGCTGCAACCTTGTGAGTTTGCTTAGGTCCCATATTAACAGAAAAGAACTTATATAAAAAGGAAAAAAATATAGAGGTGCAATGTATACATGTGCTGAGCCTCTACATTTATGAACTATCCTGTAATTCTTATACTTGTGATTTAGTCAGATCTAAAAATCTATATGGATTTGACTGAATCAGAGGTAGAAAAGAAAAGAAAGACAAACAGAAAATTATCTATGACCATATGTTTGTATTGGATCTATTGGAGCCCATAGAAAAATAAGAAATCACCTCTATAGTTATGATGAAGTGCTTGTTCATGAAAAATGTCTTGTTAATCTTTGGATGTGTGCCTGTGACTGAATGTATGTTTTATTCACTACTTGAAACATGATATGCAGAGAGGAAATTAACACTAAAAGGTAGTGACATTTAGTAATTCAACTAAGGAGTTTGGATCTTAGGGCTACAAGATATAGCTTGGCAAGGGGAATATTGCAAGCTCACACATGGTATGTTTATACCCAGGGGCCTGAGTGTGCTGGGTTAACAGAGAATTGTCCCAGGCAGTGTGTGTTTTAAAAGAGAAGGTAGCTAAAGACCATAACATTTGATATTGAACATTAGAAATAGGTTCATATGAAGGCTTGGGAAAAATCTCTGAAGGCCAGAAAATCTATAGATGAAGAATGATGATCTAATTAATGATTGTGTTGACTGTTTTAGGATATTCTATGGATGAATTCTATGTTTGTTTCCTCTGCAATAAATCACTGAGTTATATATCAATTTGTTGTGCATGCACAGGTTGCACTAAAATGGGTACAAAAGTAATATTGCACTCCCTTATTTATCTTAAAGTTATTTGACTATGGAAAAAAAACTATATGAAAATTATGTTTCCAATTAGAATACTCATACCAGACATTAGTCTGACCCATGTGTGTTGATGCACTATTGGGTGTCTCATTTTAATGAGGCAGCTCATGGTGATTATGCAGGTAAATAGGCATTTCTTTGATCAAGCTTTGGATGGGTTGGCTGCTTAAGGAATTGGATGCAATAGTTACAAATTTACTGATATTAAAGTAGAAGTTTAAGTTGAATTTATGTTATGATATGTTGGTATGTTGTTTAGAAAGAAACTATGTATTGACATTTATGGTTTTGTATGTTTTAAAAACTTAAAATTGTAATTCAGTAGAGACTGGCAAGTGGTTTTAAATGGTAACTGAGCAATATAGTTCCTTTGTTTAATTTCCCGATACTAAAAGAAAATGTAGTAAAAATAAAATATGAGATGGTGAGCAAGTATAGATTGAAAGAACAACCTAGTATTCACTATAAGAAATTCATATTTAAGTTAAGGAAAAATCTGGTAGAAGGACTTTAAGTTGCTTTGATAAGATAGAACAAAATAACATGTATTTTGAGAGAAAGTAGTTCAAATTGAATATGGCTAACATAACCATCTTCTTAAGCCTGGGTTAAGCCAGCACAAAAGGTTTTAAACTAAACTTTCAGTTATGATATTACAACCCAAGCACCAGGTAGACTCATACCTTTTTACTAACAAGAAAAGAAAAATTTTAGGCACATGTAAGTGCACAACAACATGCACACACACATGCACGAGCAAAGGCCTAGTTCATACAGTAATACAATTATGGGAAATACATACATAATGTTAAACCTATAAGTCATGAAATCAATAGTTAAGTAGGTATAGACATGACTGGAAAACTTGGAAAAATACTTTTGCTATGTAGAGAATCACTTGAAAATCCTCACACAGATTCTCTGCTTCCAAACCCCTAAACTCTGACATAAAAACAGAAAGTATTGTATATATATGTTTTCATATATGAAGGTTTAAGATAATTTGACACAACAATATTTTTATATTGGTTTTAAGATCCTGGTTAGAAGATAAATCAGAGAATGATATTCTCTTGGCTAGGTGACCACTATGATTACTTGTTAAAAAAACCTTGAATTTTTCTAAATAAGAAAGTAGGTCATCTCATTTGGTATCAGAGCTATGTTGTTAAATAACATAGCAAAATGTTGTATGAACTTGTTTGTATTGGATGTATGGTGTGTTGGCTGTTTTGAATGCCTTGTTTTAATGGATACTTATACTGATAATAATTACAAGGATTGGATAGAGATAAATTAAATGAGTAAATTTATAGAAAAAAAATGGACTAACCCACGTGTCATATCCATAGAATCATGGTAAGACCCAGACAACAAGAGGTAGGATCAAGTGAACCACCAATGGTGAATATGCAAGATTTCATGAGAGCTATAAGGGATGGGGTAGGCAATAGGCAAGAAAATCCACATGAGGAGCTTTCCAAACTACTCAAGACCTTTACCAATCTTGGAGGCAAAACTTTTGATGGAACATAAGGGATCATGGGAGTTCAAAATTGGCTCAGAATCTTGGATAGGATTTTTACAGATATGCAAGTTGGAGACCAAAAGAAAAGGCAAATAACATCCAGACAATTGAGAGGAGCAGCTTTGGACTGGTGGGAGGTTATCATAGCTGGAAGACCTGAAGGAGAAGTGACATGGGATCAATTTAAGGCAATGCTAGAAGGTAGATTTGTCCCAGCATCAGCCAAGGAATCTTTACTAGAAGAATTTATTAAATTAAGGCAAGGGACTATGAGTGTTACTGAGTATACACAGAAGTTTGAATCACTAGCCAAGTATGGTGCAGTGCTTATCACAACTCAAGTAGCTAAAAATGGCAGATACATTCAAGGACTGAAAGCCAGCCTTAGTAGAGCTATGCTGCCATATAAGGATAAGACATTTGACCAAGTTTTGGATCCGACTCTGAGCTTTGAACAGCATGATAAAGCCAGAGAAAATTTTAGAGCATTCAAGAATAATCAAAATAAGAAAGGGAAGGGTAAGTTTCATCCTTATGATAAAAAGAAAACAGATGTAGCTTCCACCAAGAAACCAGAAGAGACCAAAACTGCTGAAGTTAAGAAGAAGATCACTTGTTACAACTGTGGCCAAGAGGGGCATATGAAGAATAGGTGCACCAATCCTAGACCCGCATCCTTCAAGTGTCACCAGTGTGGAAAGGAGGGTCACATAAGGAGGAACTATCCAGATTCTAAGCAAGGAAAAGTAGGAACCTTGGAAGGAAAAGGTAAAGCAACTGAGGGACCAAATGTTGAGAACCATGGCCAAGTTGAAGGTACTTTGCTCATTCACTCAATACCTTTTGTAGTAATGTATGATACTGGGGCTACACACTCCTTGATTTCCCATGATATTGTACAACGACTAAAATTAAATTGTATGATTGTTGATAAGCCATTGCTTATTAGAAGTCCTTTAGGTAGTTCCTGTGTTTTGGGTATGATGTGTATGCAGCTGGGATTAAATATAGGGGGAGGTGTGTTTAGTGCAGACCTATATGTGTTGCAATACACGGGCATAGGAGTTATTCTAGGAGTTGATTGGTTGAGGAAATTTAAGGCTATTATAAATATGGAAACATCTACCATATCACTAAAAGTTTCTGATAGAAAAAGGGTAGTTGTTCTGTGTGAGGCAAAAAAAGCAGAAATATAGCTACTCTTGTTACTTTGTCTAGTGAAAAGCCCATGCCCACATTAGAAGAAATCTCTATAGTAAATCAATATACTGATGTGTTTGGTGAGGTTAGGGGAGTTCCAAACCATAGGCCAGTAGAGTTTTCAATTAAACTAATTCCAGAGGCTAGTCCAGTAGTTAAGAGGCCAACTAGAATGGGGCCTAAGGAATTGATAGAACTGAAAAAGCAACTGGTTGAACTAGAAGAAAAAGGCTTCATCAGACCCAGTAGCTCATCATGGGGAGCACTAGTGGTTTTTGTTAAGAAACAAGATGGATCTCTCAGATTATGTATTAATTATAGGGAGTTAAATAAAATTACAGTTAAAAACAAATACCCCTTACCAAGAATTGATGATCTCTTTGATCAATTGAGTGGTGCAAAAATATTCTCTAGACTTGATTTAGCTTCAAGATTTCATCAAATGAAAGTAGAAGAGGAAAGCATTAAATACACAGCTTTCAACACTAGATATGGACTTTATGAATTTTTAGTAATGCCATTTGGTTTGACAAATGCTCCCTCTTATTTTGTTGATTTGATGAATAGAATTTTTAGAAAATACCTGGATAAATTTGTATTGATATTTATTGATGATATACTAATTTATTCTAAGTCAGTTGAGGAGCATGAGAATCATTTGCATATAGTACTTCATAAACTGAGGCAAGAGAATTTGAAGGCAAAATTTTCAAAGTGCACTTTTTGGCAAAAGGAAGTAAATTTTTTAGGACATGTGGTATCAGAAGAAAGTATATCTATAGATCCCAATAAAGTAATTGCAATTCAAGCTTGGAAAAGGCCTACTATTGTCACAGAGGTTAGGTCATTTATGGGAATGGCTGGGTACTACAGAAGGTTTATAAAAGATTTTTCAAAGATTTTAATCCCATTAACCAGATTGACTAGGAAGAATCAGGTATTTGCTTGGACTGAGGAATGTGAGAAAGCTTTTGGGAGGTTAAAAGAAGCACTAATACAAGCTCCAATACTGAAAGTACCTGAGGGGAATGAAAATTTAGTGATATATACTGATGCAAGTGGACAAGGACTTGGGGCAGTATTGATGCAACAACACCAAGTGATAGCTTATGCCTCTAGACAGTTGAAACCCAGTGAGGTAAGGTATGCTACACATGACCTTGAATTGGCTGCTATAGTGTATGCTCTTAAATTATGGAGACACTATTTGCTGGGGGCAAGGTTTGAAGTATACACTGACCATAAGTCACTTAAATATTTGTTTTCACAAAAAGAATTAAACATGAGGCAGCAAAGGTGGATTGAACTCCTAGCCTCATATGATTTTGAAATATTGTACACCCCTGGCAAAGCTAATAAAGTAGCAGATGCTTTAAGTAGACAGCATGCTAATATAGCTAGGTTAATGATAGAAGAGTTTAACACTTTATCACTATTGATTGACTCAGAGGTAGAAAGTGAAAGTGTAGAAAATATGAGTATATGCAATGAAAATGTAGAAATGGGAAAGTTGAGTTTTTTCACCTTGGGGTTAGAATTAAAGAATAAAGTTGTAAAATTACAAGATCAAGACCCATTTTTATTTGAGAAGAAAACTCAGATATTAAATGGAGAAGCAGTGGAAGGCTTTCTGTTGAATAAGCAAGGCCATTTGGAGAAAAGAAAAAGAATATGTGTCCCTGCTATTGATGAGTTGAAGCAAGAAATTTTAGATGCTTATCACAAAAACAAATATACCATACACCCAGGAAGCACAAGAATGTATCACAAACTCAAAAGAGATTATTGGTGGAGTGGTATGAAGAGTGCAGTGGCATCTTTTGTGTCTAAGTGCATGGTTTGTCAATAGATAAAGGCTGAATATCAAAAACCCTCTGGAATGCTTCAACCTTTACCAATACCACAGTGGAAATGGGAAGACATATCAATGGATTTCATTGATGGTTTGCCTAGAACTAGGAGGGGAAATGATAGTATTTGGGTTGTAGTTGATAGGCTAACCAAATCAGCCCATTTTATACCTGTGAAGTCAGAAAGAAATGCATGCACATTAGCTCAGTTATTTACAAAGGAAATAATCAGACTACATGGAATACCAAAGACTATAGTAAGTGATAGAGACACCATCTTCACTTCAAAATTTTGGCAAAGTTTTCACAAGGCAATGGGGACTGATTTATGCTTAAGCACAGCATACCATCCTCAATCTGATGGCCAAACAGAAATTGTGAACAAATTGCTTGAAGACATGTTGAGAGCATGTGTATTGGATTGGGGAGGAAGCTGGGAGGATTATATATATCTAGCTGAATTTGCATACAATAACACCCATCACAGTAGCATAGGCGTGGCCCCCTTTGAAGCTCTTTATGGAAGGCCTTGTTTATCACCCTCAAGTTGGCATGAATCTGGAGAAAAGGTGGTCTTAGGACCAGAAAATGTAAAAGAAACTTCTGAAAAGATAGCTTTGATTAGAAAAAGAATTGCTTCTGCCCAGGATAGGCAAAAGAAATATGCAGATCATAAGAGAAAGGAAGTACATTATGATGTTGGGGATTATGTATTTATTAAAATATCACCCATGAAAAAGGTTCTAAGTTTGGGAAACAAGGAAAGTTGATTCCTAGATATATAGGGCCATATAAAATCTTAGAAAGAATAGGAACTGTGGCCTACAGGTTAGAGTTGCCAGAAGAAATGAGAGCAATGCATGATGTATTTCATGTATCATAGTTAAGAAGATGGGTTCATGACAAGGAAACAATTCTAACATCTCCTAAGGATGTACAGATTGACTCCAGATTGGTGTATGAAAAGGAGCCAGTGGGCATAGTTGCCAGAGAAATCAAGAAATTGAGGAGCAAAGAAATAAAATTAGTGAAAGTGAAATGGAGTCTTGATCCAAGTGATTGCACATGGGAGGTGGAAGATAAAATCAGAATTGATTATCCACAACTATTTGATTGAATAAAAGGTAAATTTATATATATACTGATGAATGTTTTGACTGAATTGCATAGTGATTTTTGTTTTTGTTTTGATATGCCTAGAGTTTAATCAAATAATTGATTTGAGAATGATTTGAGTTCAGAAATTGATTTTCTGAAGTAGGAATACTTAAGTTAAGTATGAAAGAATTGTGGGGCACAATTCCTAAAAGGAGGGGTATATGTAATAACCCTGATTTTGTGAAGAAATTGCGTGATTTAATTTAGTTTGTATTTGTTTGAAATTGCATTGAAAAGATAGGGATAGGAAACTAATTGCAGATGCATAGTTTAAAAACATGTACATGTGCACAAGATAGTGCACAAACATGCACACAGTTTTCTGTGTGATAGAATAAGCAACAATTAATATAAATGATGGGATAGATAAATTACAAATATATATATATGTAGGCAGAAATGATCAAGTCTTGGAAGAAAAAAAGACTTAGGCCAGGATGGGCATACATGTATTATACATGTGCACAAAAATAAATGCTTGCTGAAATGGAAATTTACATTGCATGAAAATGGTATGAGCTTTTGAACAAACACTTTATCCATTTTTAGCAATTCCTTTTGCTTTAGAAAACAGAAATCATGCAAATAACATGACCGGGGCGATGAGGTATATTTTCTGAAAATAAATGCCAGGACTACTTACCCATTTTCTCCAAAAAGTAGAATGAGAGGTAGATCATAGTGGGTGGGGTAAAATTGACATTGAGTAATTTCCTTAAACCCTAGTAGCAGCCAGAGTTATATAAGAAGACCTGGTGTAGTAAGATTTTGGCTCTGCCTCATAAAAGAAAAATAAATATATAGACAACAGAAGTTAGAAAAGAAATGGGGAACACTAGTTATTAGTGTAGGAAGAAGGCAGAAGATCAAAAGAAGGAAAAGCTTAGGAAAAAGGGGGATTAAGGTGAGTAATCTCACTGGAAATATTGGCAATAAGTCCTGAATATTGAGGCAGCCTAATTAAAACTCATATTTCATTTGTTTGCAAGCTAGATTCATTTTTTATGATTTAGTAACTTTGACTTGTCTTAGGATCTGTTTTAATGAAAACCTCTTTATATTGATTTACTCAGTATGAAAGAGCCATGAATCTAATGTTTAAACAAGTTTTCTGTGTTATGATTTAACTTTGAGGTAAAGCAGTAATATGGGTTTTCTTTATACATTAATTAGTTTAAAACCCAGGATGCTTAATATGGATATATGGTCTAAAAATGAGAAAGGATATGGGGCTGCAACCTTGTGAGTTTGCTTAGGTCCCATATTAACAGAAAAGAACTTATATAAAAAGGAAAAAAATATAGAGGTGCAATGTATACATGTGCTGAGCCTCTACATTTATGAACTATCCAGTAATTCTTATACTTGTGATTTAGTCAGATCTAAAAATCTATATGGATTTGACTGAATCAGAGGTAGAAAAGAAAAGAAAGACAAACAGAAAATTATCTATGACCATATGTTTGTATTGGATCTATTGGAGCCCATAGAAAAATAAGAAATCACCTCTATAGTTATGATGAAGTGCTTGTTCATGAAAAATGTCTTGTTAATCTTTGGATGTGTGCCTGTGACTGAATGTATGTTTTATTCACTGCTTGAAACATGATATGCAGAGAGGAAATTAACACTAAAAGGTAGTGACACTTAGTAATTCAACTAAGGAGTTTGGATCTTAGGGCTACAAGATATAGCTTGGCAAGGGGAATATTGCAAGCTCACACATGGTATGTTTATACCCAGGGGCCTGAGTGTGCTGGGTTAACAGAGAATTGTCCCAGGCAGTGTGTGTTTTAAAAGAGAAGGTAGCTAAAGACCATAACATTTGATATTGAACATTAGAAATAGGTTCATATGAAGGCTTGGGAAAAATCTCTGAAGGCCAGAAAATCTATAGATGAAGAATGATGATCTAATTAATGATTGTGTTGACTGTTTTAGGATATTCTATGGATGAATTCTATGTTTGTTTCCTCTGCAATAAATCACTGAGTTATATATCAATTTGTTGTGCATGCACAGGTTGCACTGAAATGGGTACAAAAGTAATATTGCACTCCCTTATTTATCTTAAAGTTATTTGACTATGAAAAAAAAAACTATATGAAAATTATGTTTCCAATTAGAATACTCATACCAGACATTAGTCTGACCCATGTGTGTTGATGCACTATTGGGTGTCTCATTTTAATGAGGCAGCTCATGGTGATTATGCAGGTAAATAGGCATTTCTTTGATCAAGCTTTGGATGGGTTGGCTGCTTAAGGAATTGGATGCAATAGTTACAAATTTACTAATATTAAAGTAGAAGTTTAAGTTGAATTTATGTTATGATATGTTGGTATGTTGTTTAGAAAGAAACTATGTATTGACATTTATGGTTTTGTATGTTTTAAAAACTTAAAATTGTAATTCAGTAGAGACTGGCAAGTGGTTTTAAATGGTAACTGAGCAATATAGTTCCTTTGTTTAATTTCCAGATACTAAAAGAAAATGTAGTAAAAATAAAATCTGAGATGGTGAGCAAGTATAGATTGAAAGAACAACCTAGTATTCACTATAATAAATTCATATTTAAGTTAAGGAAAAATCTGGCAGAAGGACTTTAAGTTGCTTTGATAAGATAGAACAAAATAACATGTATTTTGAGAGAAAGCAGTTCAAATTGAATATGGCCAACATAACCATCTTCTTGAGCCTGGGTTAAGCCAGCACAAAAGGTTTTAAACTAAACTTTAAGTTATGATATTACAACCCAAGCACCATGTAGACTCAGACCTTTTTACTAACAAGAAAAGAAAAATTTTAGGCACATGTAAGTGCACAGGAACATGCACACACACATGCACGAGCAAAGGCCCAGTCCATACAGTAATACAATTATGGGAAATACATACATAATGTTAAACCTATAAGTCATGAAATCAATAGTTAAGTAGGTATAGACATGATTGGAAAACTTGGAAAAATACTTTTGCTATGTAGAGAATCACTTGAAAATCCTCACACAGATTCTCTGCTTCCAAACCCCTAAACTCTGACATAAAAACAGAAAGTATTGTATATATATGTTTTCATATATGAAGGTTTAAGATAATTTGACACAACAATATTTTTATATTGGTTTTAAGATCCTAGTTAGAAGATAAATCAGAGAATGATATTCTCTTGGCTAGGTGACCACTATGATTACTTGTTTAAAAAAAACCTTGAATTTTTCTAAATAAGAAAGTGGGTCATCTCAATTTCGATTGACGGACTTTTAGCTGGTAGCCTGCATTCGATTCGTAAATTGACTAAAAAGCCAACTTTTGCACATGATGGAATTTGGTCTCAAAACCTTTTCCATTATGTCCGAAATGGCATTCAGAATTTGAATGGGTATAAGGTTCGATATATTTAGATATGGAATTTCAAGGATGAATAGTGTCGGATGAAGAGGATTGGGCTAATCATACTATCTTACTCTCACTTAGCTTATACGTAGCTAAGCCCATTATTATTTCCATTTCACTTTTCATTCCATGTTATCTCCTTCTCCACTTTTTGTCTAATGGCCTCTTAATCACCCTTTAATCACCTCTTTAATCCCCAAACCCTAAACCCATTAAATAAATTTTCTAAAATCAAATAAAAATCACCAAAATTCCTCTCTTCCAATTCTCTAAAATACCCGCAAAGGAATTGGCTTGGATCGGAGTATTGTTGTGCATTTAGAAATTTAAGGTAAGCAAGAATTGGGTTTTTGGTGATTAGAGCTTGGCTTGGGTTGAATAAGGCGAGTGTGATGATTCTCCTTAATAATTTATATGTTATACTTCATATATTTGATTATTAATGATTATAGAGTTATGAAGTGATTTGGAAATTTTTTGAGTTAATTTGGGTTTATGTTTGTGTTGTAAACATTTTTCCCTTAATTAATTAATTGTTTTAGACCCTAATTACTATGTTTGAAAATAGTTAGTAAACCCTAGAAATGATTTGGGCTAACTGGGTGATTGGTTGTGATGTTGTTGTTTGATTTGGGCTTAATTAAGTAGTGTAATGATGTGCACGTCATTAGAAAATATTAATTAACCTATTTGAATTTATTTGCAAAATGTTAGTAAGCTAATTTAAGCGATTTGTGAACTCTACACTAAATGATTAGAAACCCTATAAGCCTTAATTAGTATTTATAAAATGGTTTCATGATTTTATAAATGAAGTGTATATTTTATAAAATGGATATGAGATTTTATAAAACAGCAAAAAAAAGGTGAATACATGATTTTTAATGAAGTGATTAAGTATTTTAAAGGCTATAATGTGATTATAAGCTAATATGATATTTTATAAAAGATATAAAGAGATGTTTCACTCTTATTAGAAGAATGACTAAAATAATTAATATTTGGTTGAATAATAGTTTAATTGCGTACTTGATATACGTGTGTGTATATGTGCATAAGTAGATATACGTATACGTGTATTTGGAGCTAAGCAATGATCGAAACAACTCTAGTATTATAGCTAGAGCTGTGATGAGAGTTGTGTTTGTAAGAGGTGTATATTCGTGTAATAGATTGTATATGCATATGGGAATGTCCGTATATGTATAAGGTCATATTAAGAGCGATCTCATGCATCCATAGCGACCATCGGGTATGCTAAATTGCATGGGAAAGTACCACGTCGAATAATCGTCCGGTGAAGCTTGAATGTGTTTGTGTCATGATGTGTGTGTTTAAGTATACATTGTGCTTAGGCATGCATAAATGAGTGCATCGACGCACGTATGTGCTACGCATAAGCCCGGGTATGTCGTTTTGGCATGTTAGAGGAAGCCTGGTCGTTAAAATCGCATGTAGAACTCTACTCGTGCAAAGAGTGGATTTTGATAACGAAATTGGTTTTCGATTAATTATGGAATTCACTTCAAAAATGTCAACAAATGAACCATAGTAGATGTCCAATGGGATGGAGGCAGGCTCTAGTAGTAAGGCGACTCATCGGGCGAAGCATCGGAAGAAACAGCGCACGAATCGACTTCCAGAATCTACTCCCTACCCGGGCTCACTGCTTCAAAACTATTATTTTAGGTGACTGACCTAGTCCATTCAGTCGACTGGTCGAGAGAAAGAAGTCCGTCTTGGCCCTGGTTTAGTCGACTGAATGGCCCTTCAGTCGGTTAGTCTACTTTGTGTTGTGCAAACTTCAAAACACAATAACTTTTGCATACGAAGTCAGATTGAAGTGATTTTTAGACTATTGTTCACCATTTTTTAAGGGATGGACCCTATGAAATTTTGGATGTTTTGGAGTAATTTGATTTTGGGGCCCACGTGGGACCCTTCCTCGGCACATATTCCAAAACCTTTGATTTTGAGGTAAACTGGGAGAGTATATCTAAGGAGTACCATGACATTGAGGTAATGCGTGCTATATGAAATGCAATTTGGTTTAGTATAGTGTTTTGTTAGGCCATGGCGATTGGAGCCTTGCATGGCGATTCCATTCGTTATATACGGAGTGAGTCTGTACTCTAAGGTTTCGACCTTAGAGTAATATACGATATGTTTGGTGTTAACTTATTGTGATACACCAATGGTATGGACTTATGTGACCTACCCAAGGGTATGAATGGATTTACCTTGTTGTGATCGCTTGGACATTTTTGGGTCTTATGTTCGTAATCTTACAAATGTTTTGTCTTAGCAGTAGTGACCATATGCATTGTAGCGTACTCGTTTGGTCTTAATAGTAGTGGCCATACACATTGGGGCGTACCTGTTCGGTCTTAGTAGTAGTGACTATACATGTTGTTACATACCTATTCGGTCTTATTAGCAGTGATCTTACGCATAAAGCGTATCGTATCAATGTTAGTTATCTTTGTTTTGGGATCACAGTTTGATCATCGTATATTTGTACTATATTATTAGTAGTTTTAGGCTAGTATAGTTCAATAGAAGATATTGTACTAACTTGTTGTTATAAGAGAAGAACAGGTTATGGTATGATTCGTTACTTTTAAGATGGATTTTCTGTACTTGTTTATAAGTTGTCCGGATTTCCCCTGAGCCACATTTATAGAGAAGGCTAGACGTGATTTAGTAGTTCCTGTTTATTCATATATAGTTTTAATATACAATATTTTGAGATAGTTCCCTCACACCATAATTTATCTAACCCGAGTTTTTGTCTTTGTCTGCTTATGTCATGACAACTCTCTGGTACTCGACTAAGTAGTTCGGGAGTTAGTGCTTTTGGGCATATGCTAGTAGAGTGTGCAGCTGGAGCATTTTGGAGGTGTGGAATAGGTGTTTAAGATATATATATATATATATATATAATTGTTATTTTATTGTACATGACAGACCTGTTATTTGTATATGAGACCATTGTATTAGATATTTAATCAGGACTTCATGTTTATTTTGGAGTTGATGTATTCTGACTATTCTATACTGATACTTATTGTTAAGTTGCTTTCGCTAGTGTAGTCTTTATATATCATTATTCTATTTTTTATGTATATTATATATTATGTTTCTATTGTGGGATCGTATTGATATCTTGGTTTAGTGTTTGTTCTAATTCTACCTCGACGATCTGTTTGTTGTGATATTCGAAAGTCGTGTGATGATGTAAGGCATTGATTTTTAAGTATTATGATGGGCGGGTTGTTACAATTGGAATTAGAGCTTAGGCTCAACACTCAAAACAAGTAAACCAGTTTGAGTTAATCAATCTGGTAGTATGAATTACGTTGAGAGAGCGTACTTGTATTTTTCTACTATATAATACTGTATACACAACTTGTCTTCTGAACTTAAAATATTTCTACCACTAGTTGCTAAGGTATTTTTTTCAGGCTATCCATATAAGTAGACGATATACATGAGCGACTATGGATAGACAGTCTGAGATGTCTGATTATTTCAGAGACTATTTAGCTATCGCAAAAGATGTTCTATCGCCTATGAACATTTCCAACTGATTGTGGTTAGTGCCAGAAGCGGTGTGGCCCTTTAAGCATCAGAATTTTTAGCTCCACCAGCTTTAGACTCTTCAAAGTAGTACCATAATTTCCATAGCTTTGGAGGGAAGCCATATCTGAGTCCTGAGGCTATTGGTGAGGCACGGCCTTGGACACATGCATAAGAAGGCTTCCATCGATATAAGTCTAGGGAATGTTCTCGTAAGTGAGATTGTTTCTCGGAAGTTAGGGAAGGGAGATATTGGTTGGGTAGGATGCAGTGTTTTTATGGATGATAAGCAGATCTGTGATTCGGAATTTATTAAGGCATCGCTATAAGTTCTCAATTCATTTCTGAGATCGAGAAGAGCATGTAATTTAATTATTCCATCCATCTTAATTAGGATAGCTTATTAGTGAAGGAGTGTCGATCGGTTTAACCTTTTGTTTTTTGGGTTTTGAGTTGGTTGGTACTTCATTGCTGTGGGCAAAGAGATTTTCGTTGGGTCTTAAGCGTTGGTTAGGGGTTCATTACTTAGCCTTATCCCTGTTAGGGTCCACTTTTGAATATCTCGTTAGGATGGTTCTCCTTCGTGAGAATGCCTGTGAGATACCATTTAGGTAATAAAAGTGAAAAGCAACCAAAACTCGAACCAAAGCGTAATGACCATGATACAAGGAAGGTCGAGCTTGTTTGAAAAAGAAGAACTGGCCTAGTACCTCACTCCTATGGCATATGAGAGGCGTTTTGCTATGAAATGTCATCAGTTAGAGTGAAGCATAAGTGCTTCAATTGCGATCGGCTTGATCACTTAAAGAAGTACTGTCCTACATTTTCGAAGGGTATGTAAGTGGGGCATTATCTGTTTCTAGCAAGCTAACAGATCAAGGAAATCGAAATGAGCTTATGTAGTAAGGTATGCTCTCTTTTTGGAAACTCACTTATGTTCCTTCCAATACCTGAGCGGTATATTTTATCCGTTTCTAATTACTCGATAGATATGCTAAACTTGAGTCCTTTCATAATAGGTAAATTCTTTGGTAAAGATCAACCTTGTATGAGTCACTTTAGTTGCTAAACTGAGATGAAGCGACCAAAGTATTGCCATTCAAACTTGATGCACGAGCTTTCAAGTTGAGTGGGTTCGGTCGATGAAGTATGACATGGATTTATATTCGGGTACGGGTTAAGTGGATGCCCACTAATGAGCAAGGACCGAGCAAATGACTTATAGGCATTTGTCTAGAGTCGTTCATGTTATAATTGTGTTCATTTATGTCAGTAAACCTCATGTGATGGGAGTAATCCCATTTTCTGAAAGGGATATTTTCTAAAAGTTTGTCCATTCACGTACCAATTCTTAACCTGTAGTTTGAGCGTAAATTTTCTAGGTGATTTGCACTAGTTAGGACAGGTTTTTTCACTTGATTCTGATAGATGAGCACTTGAGTCGGATTCTTGGGATGATTAAGAGATTTCTGAAGCATAACCTTTGTCGTGCAAGTAGATTTCTATAGTCGGATCAAGGAACCGGATTACAGTCCGCATGGACAGAGTCATGTGGCCGACTCTAATTTAACAAAGAAATCTTATGAGCAAAACGAAGGTTTGGAAAAACAGCTTGTCATTTGGAATGATCTTTAGAAATTATAAAATTTTAGTATAATATAATTATTATTGCGTAGGATATTTCGGTGAAGGATTCCTCGACTAGTTTTGTGCCGATTTGGATAATCTTCTAAGTGACGAGATGATATTACCTAGGAGAGCATCGTAGAGCACTTAGTCTATTATCCTTATTAACATTGTGCAGTCGAGGTGAGTTTGAACCCAAAGAGACCACTACAACTGTAAATCTTTATTTTTAATGATGATATAATTAGTATAGTTTTCTCCCTTGGAGAATGAGTTTTGTTTGGAAAAAAAAGGAAGTAGAGGTATTGATTGCTGGATTTATTTGAGAGTTTAGAGACTCAATTATCCTGCATATCGTATAGGTTTTCCTCTTTGCAGCCGAGAGGTGTAATAGTCGTTCATGTGTTATATTCACGAAAGGAGTTGCACCTTTTAGGCGTTTATTCCTTTTGAATGTCGAACGGAATCATTGGAGTTTATGGTTCAACATGTGTGTTTGACTCTTGATGATTACCGAGCATGTTGGTATAGGTATTTCATTATTTGTGTTCTTATTTGTTGCTTGTTGCTTGCTGTTGTTGCTACTGCTTGTGTTTGCTTGCTGTTGCTTGCTGCTTGCTATTGCTTGCTTTTGATGCGACTGTTTGATCTTGGTTGTTGTCGTTGTTTGACTTTGATGCTAGCTGATTTTTATTATAGCTGATTTTGTTGCTTGCATGTTTGATAGTTTGAATGCTAGTTATTACTGCTTAACATTATCGGCTATTGTTTGATGGTTTCCTACCACTTATAGTCATTTGATTTACAATGATGGATTCCCACCTTCGGGGATTTAATTCAGGGTACATGTAGTTATATAAATTGTATCGGTCTTATATTAGTGACTGTACATCGTATCAATCTTATACTAGTGACCGCACATCATATCGGTTTTTATATTTGTGACTGTTTATAGTATTGATCTTCTATTAGTGGTCATACATTGTACTGTTTTTGTATTGGTGGCCTTGTAGATCATTGGCCTTATATTAGTGGCCATGCTTATTATTCGATCGAGATAGAAGTCTGTGTACATTAGTGTAGTGGCCATATTTATCTGGAATTGTTGGATCGTGATAAGTGTCCACTGTTGACTCCACCCGTCAGTAATGATGGGTATCAATTTATATTCCTTACCTATCTAGAATAGATCACATATTATCTAAGCCTACTATGGGATGAGATAGGATCTATACGAGTCCACTGCCATTTGATGTGACTCAGAGTCAGTGGTATATTTTGTTAGTCTGCAATTAATTGTCTTGTATGAATGTAATAATACCGATTACTACACCGAGGTTATACATGTTTGAATTCTATGTTTGAGAAATCCTCTTCGTGTGGTACAATAGGTACTTGAGAGCTGATGTATAGCTATTTAAATGCTTAGTTGCTTAGATTGGCGTTTAAGTAGTGAGAAGCTTTCTTAAAAAGAGGTACGAAATTTTCAGGAATGTGGGATGACATAAGTCATTGCATATTTCCTAGTCATGATGCATTCTAATTTGGGAGTTCTATAGTGTTGATAGCATAAGGGAAGGTGCTGTTGGAATTTTCCAAAATTGAGATTCAAGAAGTTTGGTCAGTCCTGTTACTTTCTCATACTCATGTAAATTTCGAGGATAAAATCCTTTTAAGGAGGGGAGAATGTAACAACCCGCATATTTAACGATAATATATTTAAATAGTTGATTTAAATATTAAGTCATTACTAAATTAGAAGTCGAAAATGTGACTTTTCACATACGGTCAGATTAGGACTTGAGACCACTTCCATTGAGTCCAAGTTGACGTTGCGAATCAAAATGAGTATAAACATCAATATATTTCGCTTGACGCATTTTTAACTGGCAGTCTACGTTTGATTCGTAAATCAATCTAGAAAGCTAACTTTTGTATATGATAAAATTAGTTCTCAAAATATTTTCCATTGAGTCCGGAATGGCATCTAGAATTTGAATGAGCATAAGGTTTGGTATGATTGGAGTTTGGAATTTCAGGATTGAATAGTTCTGGATGAAGAGGATTGGGCTAAGCCCACTAGCTTACCCTCACTTAGATTATATGTAGCTAAGCTCTTCATTATTTCCATTTCAATTTTCATTCCACATTATCTCCTTCTCCATTTTTTGTCTAATGGTCTCTTAATCACTCCTTAATTACTTCCTTAATCCCCAAACCCTAAACCAACTAAATAAATTTCCTAAAATTAAATAATAATCACCATAATTCCTCTCTTCCAATTCTCTACTAAACCCAAGAAGGAATTGGCTTGGATCACAGTGTTGGTGTGCATTTTGAAATTTGAAGCAAGTAAGAATTGAGTTTTTGGTGATTAAAGCTTGGCTTGGGTTTAATTAAGGTAAATGTGTTGATTCTCCTTACTAATTTATATCTTCTGCTTCATGTATTTGATTATTAATGATTATAGAATTATATGAAGTGATTTGGAGATTGTTTAAGTTGATTTAGGTTTATGTTTGTGTTATAAACATGTTTCCCTTAACCAATTAATTGTTTAAGACCCTAATTATTATGTTTGAAAATAGTTAGTAATCCTTAGAATTGATTTGGGCTAATTGGTAACTAGGATGAGGCCCGTGCTTCGCACACGGGCGATCGTTACATATATGGTTAATGGAATGGAAATATTAGTATTATATTATTAGATTATAGTAATGGATCAGTAGTCGCAGTCTTTCATTCATGTTGAATCACATTAAGATATTAAAACATCCACAGACTATCCATTATATCTTAAGCTCATGAAATTGAAACCTAAAGTCAAAATAAATCAAAGTAGATAGCTTATGTCAACATGGTAGATTTTTTACCTACAAAAACAGTAACGAAATTAAATTCATTTACCCCAAGATAAAGATACATGAATATAGTTTCTGCAGCAACATCAATATTGTATTTATTTGTTTCACAATTTGTTTAGGAAGAAATATAATTTGGGTAATGAATTCAAGTATTTTGAATACCCGATCTTTAATTTGTAACAGATCCACATACTGAAATCATGCTTCATAAGCAATCATCTCATATGTAGTAATGGTAACACAGGAATAGAATAAAAGGTACAGTGGTAAAATATCACAGATTAAAAAGAAACTTAAGTTAGCCCATTATATGCCTTTTGCATGCCGTGAAGATAATTTAGGCAAGTGAATGAGTACAGGGCTGAGTTCCAGATTGGTGCTAGTTAATACAGATGCAATAGGGGTTTTTTATGATACTCAATTCAATACCAAAATATTAATGAAGAAAATATGCATAATTTGCATTTCCCAAGAACTCAGGGTTACAACTCATGTTCATATCCTGGGTATTTTAATTCAACTATCAGTACAAGCATTTTGTGGCAGTAATGTAAAAAAATAGCATAAGAATAAGCTTGATTAACCTATGTCTGAGTACTTGGAGAGTGAGGTTGCAACTTGGAAGAGCGGGTGTTTGCGGACGTGGTTTAGACAGTGGATGGGTAGGTTTTGCCAAATAATGAGTAGTAATTACCCTAAAGGGAAATTTAACAGTAAGTTCAAAAATAGTTAAATAAGGTACTATAATGTTAGTAGTTCATTTGTGGTGTAAACATGGTACCACATTAGTACGTTGCAGATCTGGAACTATATACTAAAACAACAATCCTGTGAGAATTTCAATTTGAGGAAGACCAGCCTGCAAAACTGCACTGTAGACCAAAATATTTGTTCGTATGATAAACTTAAATCTTACAAGTATGGTCACTAACATTATCATTGATTTATACATCAAAGAAATAGAAGTATTATCATTAACAGGAGACCAATCTTGTCGGAAGTAAAACAACATAAATAATAGCTATCGTTTTATCGTATCCACCGGCCAATCCATTTGTTTTAAAACCAGTATACACATTACACTGAAATGTCTACAAAATATTTCGACTAATAAAATGATATTTTTAATTAAAATTTTACTATATTAATAAGTTACGAAATCACTCTCAATTTGGTCTTAAATGAGTTGTATCAAGTAGGTACGACAAGAAATTGGTTAAATTTTGTTTTGTAATGATGTTTTCACAAGGGTATCTTAATGCATAAGACAGTAAGTAAAATTGTACGTTTTTTTTTGTATGTATCATATATAAATATTAAATATTAAGATTTTACCAAAGCGTGAATATTTATATTGAATGGTAATGTAAAGAATAATTAGGGTGATTGAAAAGAAGCTTTTTTTATATAATTGAAATGACGAATGAACCTGAAGGAGGTTTTAATTCATCCATGCTTTCTTGGTTCTTTATGAACAGTAGCTTTGTTGTTCCACGTCCTATGTAACTACCTACATATTAATTTGTTAAACCAACATTATCTTAGTATGCATATATAATATGCAAAAGTAAGTTTTAAGATCAATATACAAACAGAAATGTCACCCTATCATACAAAATGGGGAAGTTTAGAAGCATAGAGTTTTGACTATACCATGATTAAGAAACCTTGCTATATTGTTATATCATAGCATAAGGGTCAGTGATTCATGCTCTTGTTATAATATATTTTTTATGAACTCTTCAGGTTAATTGTTTTAAGCATGAATTTAAGAGTCGCACTGAGAACTGTAAATAAAAACTTTCCCAAAATTCTTAGTATTTGACATATTTTATTGTGTAACTCAATAGACTTCGTCAATTTTTCTTCAACTGGACATAAAATGGAGTACATGGAACAACATAAAAATATAAACATGGTTCAGCATAAACATAGTTCAGTTCGTGGAAAAAGCTAGCCTAACATAACCATGCATGCCTTATGCATATAGTTTACATATTGCAATTTACGGACTGATTACAGTGTTGTATACTGTCTACAGTGAACACAATACACTGTTAGGTGGAAGGATATACTAATAACTCAGAAGATGTTACCAACGATTAAATTTAATGAAGGATACACAATATGGCAATCCTATTTTTGTCAGTTATTCACAACAGCTAACATAATGGTTCCGACTAATAGAAACTCATAAAAACATAACCTACGGAACAAAAAACCAAAATTAATATCATTGGAATAAAGATGACAATAAAAAATTGATTAGAATGCGAATTTGCAAGTACGGTTAGTGGAAATAGCAAATTTGGATCATCAATACTTGAGGACATTCTGTCTTAGTTGAAGCAAACTAAAATATATTGCTCTGTGTATAATTTCATCGATGTAAGAATGTCAAATACAAAAATAAATTAGTACAACGGATCGGTAAAAACAGTACATAAGCCAGAGAAATAGGTGAATATGTAGAAACTAATGAAACATAATGGTAAAAATCCAAAAAAAAATACTGGTTGCAGTAGGATATCATTAAATTATGAAAACAACAATTGAGAATCAAAGCATATGAGAGAAGGAAGATCGGTAAGTTATACCTCATAGTTCACCAGAGCAAGAAGGTTAATACATCGAAAGTATGTTGTTGCCTTTTGTTCATCAGTAATTATAGAGGCGATACGGTCCAATTCTCAGTTTGATCGTTAATGGACATCAACTTAATTGGGGAACCGATACAAAATTAGGGATGCTAATGGTAAAGATGAATGTGTAAGTGGGATATGCAACAACAAATGTTTTGGTGGAATAATTAATTTGGAGCAAGACTGTTGATTTGCAGTCGAAGATGAAGAATTTTACAATGGATATCAATATCAGACGGAGTTGAGAATATTAAAGTGAATTTTAAGTTAGGAGGGGTGAGTAAAAAAATTAGGGAAATAGAATTTAGGAGTAGAGGAACGTGTGTAGGAAGATGGGAGGAACGGTTATCGTAGGTTAGAAGAAAGAGAGAGAATATGCAAAGAAGCTATTATTTTAAAGTACTTAAATCACAGATTTCCAGATCAGCATTTGGTGGTTCCTGTTTTCTATTATAAGTAATAGATTAGTTGTGATGTTATTGTTTGATTTGTGGTTAATTAAATAGTGTAATATGTGCACGTCATTAAAAAATATTAATTAACCTATTTGAATTAATTTGCAAAATGTTAGTAAGCCAATTTAAGTGATTTGTGAACTCTACACTTCTTACTAAAGTGATTAGAGACCCTACTAGCCTTAATTAGTATTTATAAATGGTTTCATGATTTTATAAATAAAGTATATATTTTGTATAATGGATATGAGATTTTATAAATAGTCCAAAAGGTGAATACTTGATTTTTAATGAAGTGATTAAGTATTTTAAAGGCTATAATGTGATTATAAGCTAGTATGATATTTTATAATATGATTTATGATTTTATAAAATGATATAAATAGATGATTCACTCTTATTAGAAAAATTACTAAAATAATTAATATTTGGTTGAGTAATAGTTGAATTGCCTACTGGATTGCCTACTGGATATATGTGTGTGTATACGTGCACGAGCAGGTATATGTATAAGTGTATTCGGAGTTAAGCAACGATCGAAACAACTCGTGTTACAGCTAGAGTTATGATGAGAGTTATGTTTGTAAGAGGTTAATATTCATCTAATGGATTTTATATGTATATGGGAATGTCCGCATGTGTATATGGTCATGTTAAGAGCAATCTCATGTAGCTATAGCGACAACTGGGTGAGCTAAGTTGTGTGGGAAAGTACTGGGTCAAGTAATCGCCCCAATGAAGCTCGAGTGTATTTGTGTTATGATGTGTGTGGTTAAGTATATGTGTGTGCTTAGGAATGCACAAATGAGTGCATCGACACACTTATGGAATTCACTTCCAAAATGTCAACAAATGAACCGTAGTAGATGTTTGGTGGGTTGGAGGCAGGCTCTAGTAGTAAGGAGACTCATCGGGCGAAGCGTCGAAAGAAACAACGCGCGAATCGATATCCATTCAGCGAATCTACTCCCTGCCCAGGCTCATTGCCTCAAAACTATCAATTTAGTCTATTGCCTAGTCCATAAAATCGACTGGTCAAGATAGAAAGTTCATTCTGGCCTTGGTTCAGTCGACTGAATGGCCCTTCAGTCGGCTGACCTACTATGTTGTGCAAATTTCAAAACGTGATAACTTTAGCGTACAAAGTCCTATTAAGGTGAGGTTTGGGTAATTGTTCACTATTTTTCGACTGCTACAACCTGTAAAATTTTGGTAGGTTTTGAAGTAATTTGATATTGGGGCCCGCATGAACTCACACTGAAACGTATTCCAAAACCATAGATTTTGAAGTACACCGGGAGAGTATATATGATGATCCACCACCTCGACACTTAGAATACGACACTTATACATCCTCGATATTCACGTGTTGTGAATCCAAGTGCTGGAGAGGTGGATTATTAGGGGTTTTAAAAGAAATAAAGATAGAAGAGAGAACAAAATAGAATCTCACATCGTATTCAAAACAACATATAGTTATACATGTGGAAAGTAATGAAAATCACTCTTAAGTGATTCATCAAAGTTACGGTAGGTACTAACCCAGCCAGGGATAGTTATAACTACTTATCCCTTACAAGAGATGATGGATACCCAATAAATAATACAAAATACAATGGAAACTAAAAATAGATAACTATCATCATAAGAACCTCCATCCCTCATGTTTCTCTTAAAATTCTCCATGCTTTTCCCAAAATACTCCATGCTACCTAACTACTTGGCTAGCGAAAAATAGGGCATCCAGAGTTTAAGGGAAAATAAAATAAACTCCGGGTCAGTCATGGGACTGGTGTGAGAAACTCAAAAATATGGGTGCACATAAAACCATGCTGCAAAAAAACACGGAATGGGCTTTTAACTTATGATAACCAAAAAATTTGCTGCACGAAATTGGGGATATTATCTTTAATGGCATTCTTTGAAAATCCTTTCGAATAATATTTTAAACATAACTGGAATTGTTACATTTGTTAAATTCAATAGCATAATAGGTTTACAACTAAAACCGGAAAGGCTCGTATCATAGAATGGGTTCCATACAATGACAATGCCATCTGATAGTATATCTCTAGAAAAATGCATCGAGGCACTTACAGATGGTCCTCTACCAACACAGAACTGGCTTACCTTTACCGTAGATGGTATCGAATATGACATCACCTCGGTCGTTACCGACCTTTAACGGGATCCCAAAGCATACACAACATACCCGCCATATAGAGGGTAATGTAGAAAGGCAATGACCACATCCTAATAGTTGCGACCCATATAGCCCTATCGTATCTACCCTGTTTTTGTTATTCCTGGGTGTTAGGCTTAAGGTCATGTTTTACCTTGCATAGAATCATCAAATCCTACATAGAATGCCACATTGCCATTTCCATCACACACTATTGATTTCCACAAATGTAGAACCTCTGAGTTCATATGTCTCGGAGAAGGGTGTGAAGTGTAAGAGAGGTTACCTCCTACACCACCAAATAGATGTACGTTTTTTGAGATCAATGTATGTGTATTTTAGAAATGCAATGTAAGAAATTCGTCCATACAAGTTATCCAGGAATAAGACAAACCAAAGGAACTCTCCTATTGTATATTTTTTGGGAATCACCCCTAGGATTAGTAGCGAGAAGTCCATGCATCGAATATTTTCAAAATTAAGTACAACTGCCACCATATGTACATAGTATGGAAATCAAGGGGCTAGTGGCAAGTAGTCTTTCATTATGAAGATCCCCATGTTCAAAATCATTGCATATATTATGTTTTCACTTTCGAACGTACACTGGTTCAAAGTGGTTTTCATATAGGAATCATCCAAATCCTATCCCGGTCTCTCAGAACCAATTATCGATAAAATATCATTTAGAGATATATCATTTCTTTTCCGGTATATACGAGATTATTAAACCTCTTTTTAACTTTGGAAAACACCAAATCATTTCTCATAAATCATGTTGGAAAACATTCTTAAGTAAAGAGAAATCATAGAAATTATACTACTTTTACTCAATGCTAATTTCCGTATTCAACAAGTACTATTCGTCAAATAATGGTAAGTCACCTTTTAAATTCACACAAATAGTACGAGTTCCCTCCTAGGAATTTAACACTAAGTGTAAGATGATTATTACTACACAATCAAAGTTATATTAAATTTGTAAATTTGAATCTTCTATACTTGCCTTTTTTCCGACATTTCGACCTTATCGATTCCTCGCCCAGGAAAGAGGCCAGGTGAGCTAGGGCATTGGTTGCTCCAGAATACCTCCTTGGTTTAAGAACCCCACATTCAAATCTCATGAATAGAAAAATCCAGTCTGCACATCGGCTTTTCGAGCCAAGATTAAACCATTTATTTATAGCTGCTTTTCTTTTAACCATTTATTTAAAACCCTTTAAAAGAAATTTCAAAACTTCCAAATCATCTTTAAAATAATTAATTATTCATTTGAAAACATTTATAAAAGATATGAAAATATCCATTTTAAAGAATTAATCGCTTTGGTTTCCGAACTGCCAAAGCGCGACTATTTAGAAAACTTGATTTGCTTATATTTTAAATCTACTAAATGAAATCTCGATCTCTTTCTTCTGTTTGAGAACTGTGACTATAAGAGCTCAAAAAATTCTTATTCCAAAGAATTTCGACTCCAATTCCATCGTATAAATGGGTTTAAACTATTACGATGCGAAATCGCGAACTGCCGTTACGCGACGTGCCTATTTTTGTCTAAATTTTCATAACTTATTGAAACTTCTCCAAATTGAGTTTTAGTTAAAACATTTATAAACCATTTTAAAGAGGTTTAACCAACTCATAAAAATTTTATAATTCATAACGGAAAGTGATCTTCTTCATGTAATTTCGACGTGTACTAAATGTGAATATTTCTCATAACCAAAAAATATCTTATCACATTCAAACATGATAAACAACTATCATAATGAAAAATAGACAAACATATATATCATCCAATATAGCATATATAAATAGAGTTTCTTACCTTAGGTTCAATCGAACAAACTTTAAAATGACTATAGCTTCACTATTCTAGAATTGGAGCTCACGAAGCCTGTACTAATGCTTCCTACAGGGTTCAGGTTTGGCCTTTGGTGCTTGGGTGCTCACGGCCTTGCTTGGAAGAGAGGAAAGGCTTGGCCATTGGGTGGTGGATGGTGTGGCCGTGGGTTTAGAAGGGGAGAAGGAGGAGATTTGCTTTGGTTTGGAGGTGTTTGGATAATATATATATATATATATTAATTACTTTTGCCATAATTTTCTTCATTAATTTCCTAAGGTAGGAAGCCATTAAAGTGGACAGGAGATGTGAAGAAAGGTTAGGAATTTATGAGCAAATGAAGTGAAGACGGATGGTGGTATTTATAGGAAAAGAAGTGATAAAAAATATCATGATATTTATGTGCATACACATCACCATTTCCTCACCACCACTACCTCCTCCTACCTCATCACCCACAGCCGGACCCTCCCCCCCCATGTTTGTACCCATGTGCTTGTAGTTTGGATGTAAGAGGTTGACTTTGGGTTTAAAGAAGTATCATGATATTTATATATAATATCATGATATTTTCCTTTTATCTTTTATTATTTATTTGTGTGTGTGTATATATAAATATATTTATGTGCATGTGAATGTATGTACATGTGTGCATATGTATATCTCAAATGTTTCACAACGTTGCACAACTTTTCTACTTTGAATCGTTACGGATTCCGATTTCGATTTCCTGTCATATTTTCACTTCTTATCTAATATATATATATATATATATATATATATTTGTAAACAAAGTTTGATAATATTATTTCTATTATTATGTAATAATTGAAAGGGCTTATTTAATAATTAAATTAATTTTAACTCGATCTAAATGCAAAAATCAAATGTTCAAAAATAGTGATATGATTAATGATGTCATAAAGAAATTTTATTTTCAAAAATAAAATAAACAATTTTATTACATATTCTCACTCATTTAGATAAATGAGTGTATTATCTAGCTCCGTGCACAATATCGGAGGGTCTAAGAGCTGTTTATCAATAAATGATTTTCGGTCATTTTATCCACATTTTTTAAAATGTATATTTTTGTAAATATTTATTCAAAATTAGATTACCAATATTATTTATTGTTCAAAAAACCGTTATTAATGTAAAAAATTATTATATTTGAATATTTTTAAATTTAAACATTATTTCCAAAACGATAAATTAACGGCTCGTTATAGATTTTCCTCCTTAAATGAATTTCGTCCTCAAAATTACGATAAGAAGATAACTAAAAAAGGTATACATTGAAGCTGATAACTAAAATTATTCAGGAATTGATGATGAATGACACTTCAAATAGCGAGCTGGCAGCTAAAGAGGCTGCAGTTTCCTCCCAACTGTTTGAAGCATTACGAATTGAAGCTGATATGATAAAACAGAAATCTAGGCTCAAGTGGTTTAGAAATGGCGATAGAAACTCTGCTTTTTTCCACTCCTCTCTCAAAGCCAAGCAATCTCGAGAGTTAATTAGTACTCTCATTGACATGAATGGTGAATATACTGCGGACCCTGTCCAAATTGATGAAATGTTTCTGGACCATTTCAGTAAATTGCTTGGTAACCATAACCAATTCAACCCTTCTCTTGAGCTTCTGGATACAATAAACATACCGAGAATTTCTCCAGAAGACAATGCTCTTCTTTCCGCTGCTGTCACAAACTCTGAAATCAAATCTGCTCTCTTCTCCCTAAATGCTAATTCCACTGGAGGTCCCGATGGATTCAACTCCTTTTTTTTCACCTCTACTTGGGAAATAGTTGGCCAAACGTTCTTGAAGGCTATTCACAATTTCTTCAACAAGTGCAAAATGATAGGGTCCATCAACGCTACTAACATTGCCCTAATCCCTAAGGTGAAGAACTCTTGTCGAGTTTCCGACTTTAGGCCTATATCGTGCTGTAATACAATATATAAGTGCATCTCGAAAATAATAGCGAATAGGCTTAACTCTGTTCTTGATAAAGTTATCTCTACCAACCAAGCAGCTTTTCTTAAAGGTAGGAGTATTCTTGATAATGTTATGATGTCGCATGAACTGCTGAAAGGCTATAACAGCTCCCACGTCTCTCCCAGAGCTACCTTCAAGCTAGACATATCGAAAGCTTTTGACTCCTTGCATTGGGACTCAATAGTTAGAATCATGGGATTAATGAATTTCCCCAAACACTTTGTTGCATGGATACACTGTTGTATTTCTACACCTAGGTATTCTCTGATGGTCAACAACTGTAGTGTTGGTTTTTTTCAGGGGAAACAGGGCATTAGACAGGGAGACCCTATCTCAGCCTACTTATTTATTCTCGTGATGGAGATTCTCACCCAAATCCTAAACCATCTCGTCCTTGAAGGCAAGTTTATGACTCACCCAAAATGTAGTAACCCGCTTATCACATCTTTGATGTTTGCCGATGACTTGGTCATTTTCTTCAAGCCTAATATGATGACAGTTACCTCCATCATGCATGGTCTGGACAAATTCTTCAAAATAACTGGGTTAGCTATTAATCTATCCAAATCTGACTTAATGATAGCTGGTGTTGACCCTCTGTTAACTACCCAAATCACTTCATTTACTGCAATCCCTCATAGAACCGAAACTGCTATGTACCTTGGTCTGCCGCTTGCAACATCGAGGATAACTTTAGCTCAGTGTATTCCTCTCTTTGACAGAATCACTGCCAGGCTTTCGAACTGGACCAACAGATTACTTAGTCAAACTGGAAGGCTCACTCTCATCAATTCCATAATTTTCTCCATGATAGTGTATTGGTCGCGGTCATTCATTCTTCCTTCCAAGCTTCTCAAAATGATAAGGTCAGCTATGTCGAACTTCTTCTGGCATGGGTCTATCACAGCTAGGAAGCTATCCCCATGTGCATTTTCCAAACTTGAAAGACCTAAATCGAGGGGAGGTCTGGGTATTAAAAATCTTATTCTATGGAACCGAGCAGCTATGGTGATGCACATTGACAACCTGCTTAACCATAAAAATAGCTTATGGGTTTCCTGGTCTCACAAATACATAATTCGTAATAAAAATTTCTGGACGATGGACATTCCTCAATCCTGTAGTTGGACTTGGCGTAATCTGCTGAAAATCAGACCTGACATCCTCCCTTATGCTAGAAGTCGTATCGGTATTACTGGTCGTCAATCTTTCTGGCATGACCCATGGATAAAAGAAGGAACCATTCTTAGTCACTGTCTCACATTCAATCAACAAGTTCAATCTGCTATTCCCTCTTCTGCCCTGGCGTTGGAATGTATTATTGATGGTAAAGCAGATCTCCCTTATTCCAGTAACCTGTCGGTTAGAAACCTATGGAATCAACTTCGTGGCGCTAAAGTTAATATATATCCACATGATGGAATATCCTGGTCATGCTGCAAAAGCTCCTTTATGATTAGTGCAATGTACAAGAAATTTATTTGCCATTTCAATACCTCCCTTCTCTGTTGGCATAAACGTATATGGCTGCAGCACAATGCAGAAAGTCAGAATTTGATGCTATGGAAGTTATTTGGCAATGCTCTAAAGACAAAAATTAAGTTGAGGCAGCGTGGGTTAATCATTGATACAACTTGTATCTTCTGCCATGCAGCGGATGAGGACTCTCTTCACCTCTTCTTCAGTTGTTCGTATGTGAACAGTTTGTGGAGCTGGATCATCTCCATCATCTCTGGAAGAACAGTTGGTCATGACAGTAAGGAGGAATGGGACATCATATACAAGGCAACTAGATGGAGGAGTGAATCAACTTACGTTTTGCTTTTTACACTTAAGACATTCATTGCGATAATATGGGAGGAGAGAAACGCCGTCATATTCAAAGACAGAAGGAAAACATGCATGCAAATGAAAGTAAGTATCATAGAGAAGATGAAACACGGGATAGCTGCCTCTAGTCATCAATTTAATCCTGGATTTTTGATGGCCCTCCCTTCTCTTTAAGTGTTTGTTGTTTTCTGTTGTGTGTGTTTTTCTTCTTCTTTTTTTCTTTTCTTGTTGATATGCCTGTTTTTCTAGTTCTCTTGTTGCTCTGTATTTCCTTGCCTGCCTCTGGTGGGTTGTTTACCCTTGTATCTCTTAGCTCTTGGTATATCAATAAATGGTAGGGGCCCATTCCAACCCCGCTGGCTTTGCCAAAAAAAAAAAAGGTATACATTTCATCATATATATATATATATATATATATATGATGAAATGTATACAAAGATACTATAAATGACTGCACCATAGGTGGTGAGTACACTGCAACGATACAATACATACATATAGGGTATAAATCTATCCTAAATTCTGGATAAGCCTTTTTCATTCTATCTTCCGTTTCCCAAGTACAATCATTAGCATCACCACTCCATTGAACTTTAACTAATCGAATAACCTTTCTCCTTAATTGCATCTTATCATGATCCATGATTCGATTAGGCCGTCTGATAACTGTCAAGTTAGGTTCCATTCCAAATCTTCTTGTGATGTCATCTCTATACTTTATTCTAGGTCATACACATACTTCTCTAAATGGTATATGCGAAAAACATTATGTACACCCAATAATCTTTCTGGCAATTCTACTCAGTAGGTCAACCCACTCAGGAATGGGAAAAGGTCTGGTATATCGAGGTGCTAACTTTCCAGTTCTTCCAAATCTCACGACCCCCCTCATGGGAGAGATCTTAAAAAATACCAAATCTCCCACTGAAAATTCCATATTCTCACACCTTTGATCGGCGTAACCCTTCTACCTACTTTGTGCTTCTTTCAGCTTTTTTCGGATCATGTCTATCTTTTTTAGGCTTCTCGGATCATATCAGGGCCAAGTACGTTCAATCCAACATCCTGGGGATCCACCCGGACGACCATTTAAAGCTTCTTATGGGGCCATATCAATAATAGCCTGGTATCATTGTTGTAGGAGAATTCCACAGGATGAAGATGATTTTCCCTTGAACCTCTAAAATCTAAGATATAAGCTCTCAAAAGATCTTCCAATACTCGATTTACCCTTTTAGTTTGCCCATCAGCTTGGGGATGGTATGCGGTGCTCAAATCCAGCTTCGTTCCCAAAGCTGTCTGTAATGCCTCCTAGAACTGACTGGTAAAAATTGGATCCCGATCACTCACTATGCTGCTAAGAACTCCATGTAATCGAGCAACCTCTCTTACGTATATTTTAGCTAAGCTTGAGGCTGTCCTTGTTGGCTTTACTGGAATAAAGTGTGTGCTCTTGGTCAATCAGTCTACGATACACCCAAATGCCTTCATTTCCCTTCCTTGTTCGAGGAAAGACGTCGATGAAATCCATTGATATTCCGTCCCACTTCCAAGTTGTAATCTGAAGACGTTGAAGTAATCCAACAGTCTTTTGCTGATTGCTTTTGATTTGGTGACAATTTGTACATCTGCTAACATGGATGGAAATGTCCCTCTTTATTCCATCCAACCAAAAAGTCCTATTCATATCCCGGTACATTTTAGTAACCGCAGAATGTATTGCAAGTCGAGAATTGTGGCACTCGGCTAGAACTTCCTCCCTAATCCCATCAATGTTTGAAACACAAATTCTATCATGCATTCATAAAATTCCTTGCTCATCCACATTGAATCACATCCATCTTCTCGGTATAATGTTCTCCTTAATTTCCTTATCTATCCTGGCAATGAACGGATCCATAATTTGTTTCACCTTTATATGATCAATCAAGGTTGGATGTACCACTAAATAAGCTATAATGGCATGCCTTCTGCTTAGCGCATCTGCTACTACATTGGCTTTCCCATGCATATATAAAATGTCAAGATCATATGATGCGAGAAATTCTAATCAATGTTGATGTCTCATATTTAAGTCCTTCTGAGTGAAAAGATATTTCAAAGGTTTATAATCTGTGAAGAGATCGAACTTTAAAGAAGGAATTTTATTTACTATGGTCAATTAATAACATAAACCAGAAAGAATTCTTACCTAGTAAATAATGATGCCACATTTCTAATGCAAACATAACGGCTAATAATTCTAAGTCGTGTGTTGCATAATTCCTTTCATGAGTCTTCAGTTGTCTACTTGCATAACCGATAACTTTTGCATGTTGCATCAGAACTGCACCTACTCCTTCTCCACAAGCATCAGTATAGACGGTTAAACCTTCACTTCCATTAGCAATGGCTAGGACTGGAGTGGTAGTTAATCTTTTCTTGAGCCCTTGGAATGCTTCTTCACATTTTGGTGTCCAATCGAATTTAACATTCTTCATAGTCAACTTTGTTAGGTGGGGGGAAATCTTGGAGAAATCCTGGATAAACCTTATGTAGTATCTCGCTAATCCTAAGAAGCTTCGAACATCCATCAGAGTCTGTGGTTGCTTCCAATCTCATATAGTTGAAATCTCTCCTGGATATACTGAGGTTCCTTCTCTTGTCACAATATGCCCAAGGAATCTTACTTCTTTCTCTCAAATATGACATTTCAAGAATTTATCTTTAAGTGCATTTCTTCTCAATATTTCCAATACAATTTCAAGATGCCTTTCGTGTTCCTCCTCGGTTTTGGAATAGATAAGAATATCATCAATAAAAACCAACACGAATTTGTTTAGCACATCTCTTAATATTCTATTCGTAAGGTCTATGAAATAAGCAGATGCATTGGTCAACACAAAAGGCATAACTAACCATTCGTAAAAGCAATTCGGACCCCTGAATGTAGTTATTGGAATGCCATCCTCAGTTATTCTTAGTTGATGGAATCATGTGGCTAAATCCATTTGCGAGAATACCCGAGCTACATGAAGTTGATCAAACAAGTCATATATGCGGGGTAGAGGATACTTGTTTTTAATCGTTTGCTTGTTTAGGTCTCGATAGTCTACACAAAGCCTTAGGGAGCCATCAGAATTTGCACCGTTGCACCCCAACTTGAGCGACTTGGTCTAATTAGCCATTTCTTTAACAACTCATCTATTTTGTTGCCTACTCAATCTTTTTCGTCGGGGAAATCCTTCGAAAAGGGTGAATAATGGATCTTGCACTAGGAATTAAGTCAATATCGAACTCAATTTCCCGATGTAGGGGGCAAACTATTCACCTCTTCAAAAACAACCTGAAACTCCTTAACAATTGGTATCGTCTCTAAACCTTTTTGAGATGAGTCAAGTGCATAAAAGAAACTATCCCTTACTGGACTGGGTTCTTCATAAAATATTTCTATAAATTCTCTAAAGTTGGTCCATAAAGATACCTTTCTCTTAACGCAATCCAAAATAGCTTTATTCTTGGATAACTAGTTCGTACTGAGTAAAACTTCAAACCCGATAAGTCAAGGACAAATAGGTCACATGAAAAATAATAGGGAGGATAAGAGATTTGGATATCCTTGCAAACCATACAAAGATTAGTCACACCGCCTATGGGGTTGAACACACAAATAAGGATACCTACTATTTTTGTGATTAGTTTTAATTTATATACTAATCTCTCTGCAATAAAACTATGGGAAGCTCCTGTATCAAATAATACTCTAACTATATCATTATTAACATAGATGCTGCCTTCTAGAACTCTTTTTCCTTTTGGAGGTTAAGGTTTATCCTTTACGGTAAATACTCTAGCATGCTATCCTTTCTTTATTAACGTGCTCTTGTTTTTCCAATGGCCAAGTTGGTGGCAGTTAGGGCAGAGACTTTTTTTACACCATAGGAGTGATGGTTTCTTGCTGTTGCCTTTAGACCTTGGGATTTATACAATTTGTGTAAAGATGGGCTTTCTTCTAGCAATTATCACTTCCTTAGAACGATTCTCTTATGATCCTCCCCCGGTCTTTCCTTGCCATACCTTCTTTCTCTTGCTCTGAGTCTTGTTATTTCCTTAAGCGGTATTGAGTTCTTCTTGTCTAAGGCCTCATATTGGAAGCCCATATCCAATAGGTCCATAAAGGTTCCTTTTATATGTGCAATCATCCTATCCTGATATTGTTCCTTCATTCCTGCAATAAACATCTCATTCTTTTTTAAGGGCATGTCTATCAAACCAGGCCCGAAGCGAGATAGTTCAGTGAACCTTTGGGAATATTCCTCCACGGATAGTTCTTCTTGTTTCAAGTCCATGAAATTCTTATAGAGACGGGTTCTTCTGGCTGTTGGCATGTATTGCACTTCAAATACATCCTTAAACCTTTCCCATGAGAAATTGTCCTTCGAATCATTCAGACTTATTGACTCCCACCAAGCTAAAGCCCCTTTTTGTAACTGCCAAGAAGCTAAGAACCTTTTCTGCTCATCCCCGATATTCAATCCTTTAAATATCCTTTCACATGATTGGAGCCAAGTGTATACCTCAATAATGGATTCTGTTCCTTTAAATGGTTTCCCTCCTAAGCTGGTGTAATTATTTCATAGAGTAACAAAGTTAATTTGGGTTTGCACAAGGATTACCACTTCCTCAATTATTGTAGCATCTGATCGACCATTAGTGGTCGTGGTATTGCTACCTCCCCTTCCTCGTCCTCTTCTGCTACTCATCTCCTACTATCTACATATAGTAAGGAAACATCTTTAGAATTATAGACGAGATAATCTTAGGGAATGGGCTTAAAACTCGAATATACTTATTCGGATTAAATATCAAATATGCGCTCTCTCTGACTAAACTCATTCTAGGACATTTATAATCCTATCTCTAATAAGTTGACCCCATCAAGGATTAGTTATTAGCCCAACCATAAGCTCTGATACCAACTATAATGACCAACCTCCTCGACCCACCTCCTCGACCCTTAGAAATCAACACTAATACATCATCGGTATTCACATGCTACAAATCCATGTGCTAGAGAGGTGAATTATCAGGGGTTTTAAAAAAATAAAGAGAGAAGACAGAAGAAAGCAGAATCTAAAATAGTATTTAAAACAACTAATAGTTATGCATGTGGAAAGTACATACAATTACTCCTAAATGATTCATCATAGTTACGGTAGGTACTATCCCAGTCACGGAAAGTTATAACTGCCTATCTCTTAGAGAGGTTGGTAGATACCCAATACATAATACAAAATACAGTGGAAACTAACAATAGATAAATATCATTATAAGAACCTCTATGCTTCATGTTTCTTCCAAAATGCTGCATGCGACCTAACTACTTGGCTGCTCGAAAAATAGGGCATCCAAACTTTAAGGGAAAAGAAAATGAAATCAGAGTCAGTCATGAGACTGGTGTGAGAAACTCAAAAATAGGGGTATTGAAAAACAAAGGGTATCTCATAAGACCATGCAACACATGAATACGGAACAGGTTTTTACCTTATGATAACCAAAACATTTGCTATGCAAAATTAGGGATATTATCTTTAATGACATTCCTTGAAAAATCCTTTCAAATAACGTATTAATCATAGCTGGAATTGTTACATTTGTTAAATTCGATAGCATACTAGTTTTACAATAAAAAACATAAAGGCTCATATCGAAGAATGGGTTCCATACAATGACAACGTAAGGGACTATCTTCCAATAGTACATCTCTAAAAAAATGCATCGAGGTAATGGTCCTCTATCAACACACAACCGACCTACCTTTTTCGTAGATAGTATAAAATATGACATCATCTCGGTCGTTACCGATCTTTACTAGGATTCTAAAGCATAACCGACATACCCGACATATAGAGGGTAATTTTGAAATGTGATGATCACATCCTAATGGATGCGACCCATATTACCCTAACGCATCTAACCTGATTTTGTCATTCCCGGGTGCGAGGCTTAAGGTCACGTTTTACCTTGCATAGAATATCAAATCCAACGTAGAATGCCACATTGCTATTTCCATCACACACTATTGATTTTCATAAATGTACAACCTCTGAGTTCGTACGTCTCAAAGAAGGGTGTTAATTATAAGAAAAGCTTACCTCCAACACCACCAAATAGATGTACGTTTGTAGAGATCAATGTGTGCGTATTTTAGAAATGCAATGTCAAACATCCATCCATACAAATTGGCTAGGAACAGGACAAACCGAAGGCACTCTCTTACTACATCTTGTTTTGGGAATCACCACTAGGATTAGTTAAGAGAAGTCCTTGCATTGAAGATTTTCAAAATTAAGAACTAATGCCACCATATGTACATAATAAGGAAATCGAGGGGCTAGTGGCAAGTAGCCATTCATTATGAAAATCTCCGTTTTCAAAATCATTGCCTTTATCATATTTTAACTTTCGAACGTACATTGGTTTGAAGTGGTTTTCGGATAGGAATCACCCAAATCCGATCCAGTCTCTTCAAACCAATTATCGATAAAACATCTTTTAGAGATATATAATTTTTTACTAGTATATGTAAGATTATTTAAACTCCTTGTAACTTTGGAAAACACCAAATCATTTCTCATACATCATGTTGGAAAACATTATTGAGTAAAAATGACTTATAGAAATTATACTAATTTTACTCACTATTAATTTCCGTATTCAACAAGTAGTATTCTTTGAATAACGTTGAGATCACTTTTTAAATTCACATGAATAGTACGAGTTCCCTCCTCAAAACTTAACACTAATTATAAGAAGAATATTTCTACATAATCCAAGTTGTATTAAATTTGTAAATTTGATTCTTGTATACTTTCCTCATTTCTAACATTTCGACGTTATCTCTTCCTCGCTTAGGATAGATGCCAAGTGAGCCAGAGCACTGGTTGCTCCTGAACATCTCCTTAGTTTAAGTACGGCACATCCAGATCTTACGAATAGAAAAATCCAGTACTCATCGGCTTTTAGAGCCAAGATTAGACCATTTATTTACAACAACTTTTCTTTTAATCATTTATTTAAACTCCTTTAAAAGTAATTTTAATACTTCCAAATCATCTTTAAAATACTTAATCATTTATTTGAAAATATTTATAAAAGATTTTGGAGAGAATAATTTAGTGTAAATCTATATTTCAAAAGTTATTGAAAACCACTCCAAAAAGTGCTGCGAATAGTGCTTTTAAGGCTTATTTGATCAAATCAACTTTTCTAAAATCCATTTTTATAGCTCAAGTCTCTTTTATAACATTTTAATATATTTATAGAAATTATTTCATATTTTTAAATAACTAAAAATATCCATTTCGAAGAATTTATCACTTTGATTTCCAAACTGCCAAAGCACAACTATTTTCAAAACCTGTTTTACTCATATTTCAAAATCTACTAAATGACATCTCGATCTCCTTCTTTTATTTGAGAACTATGACTATAAGAGTTTGGAAATTTCTTATTCCAAAGAATTCTAACTCCAATTCCATCGTATAAATAGGTTTAAACTATTACGGCGTGAATTCGTGAAATACCATTACACAACGTGCCTATTTTTGACTATATTTTCATAACTTGTTGAAACTTCTCCAAATTGAGTTTTAGTGTTTATAAAATATTTACAAACCATTTTAAAGCTTATTTGATCAAAACAACATTTCTATCATTTAGAAATCCATTTTTATAACTCAAATATCTTTTAAAACATTTTAATATATATATAGAAATTATTTCATATTTTAAAGAATTAAAATATCCATTTTAAAGAATTTATCACTTTGGTTTTCGGAATGCGAAAGCGCGAGTATTTTAAAACTTGGTTTGCTCATATTTCAAAATCTACTAACTGAAATCTCAATCTCCTTCTTTTGCTTGAGAACTATGACTATAAGAGTTTGAAAAATTCTTATTCCAAAGAATTTTGACTCTGATTCCATCGTATAAATGGGTTTAAACTATTACGGCGCGAAATCGTGAACTGATGTTACGTGACGTGCATATTTTTGACTAAATTTTCATAACTTATTGAAACTTCTCCAAATTGAGTTTTAGTGTTTATAAGACATTTATAATCCATTTTAAACCATTCTAAAGATGTTTAACCAACTCATAACACTTTTATAATTCATAACGGAAAGTGGTTTCCTTTATGTAATTTCGACGTATATTAAAATGTGAATATTTTGTTAGGAACTGAGATGTTGGTTTTGATGACAACAACCTTTTTAACTTATCTTATTATAAAATATATACTAACACTACTGTCTAGATAGATATGTATATGTAGGATATATATATATATATGTATGTATGTAGGTATTGATTACTGAAGACTGATCAGTATAAAGACTCAAGATTCAAGATTGAAGACTCTAGAGTATCAAGATCAAGTTTTCAAGATATGTGTCTAGTTTATTGTTAAAACTTCATAATAGCACGGAAATCTTCATTCCAAATTTCATTTAGGATGGAACCCATTTCAATCTTCTTAGTGGCTTACAAATCCACGACAAGTAGCTTACAAACCTACGACAAGTGGCTTACAAACTCACGACAAGTAGCTTACAAACCTACGACAAGTGGCTTACAAACCCACGAACATCCTGCTTTTGTACAAGTTCTCGAGTCCTAATGTGATGAGATATTCTGCAGGAAGAAGCTTGCAAAACTAGTTCAAAATGGTTTTTCAAAATGATTTTCAAAACTGCTTTTCAAAATGTTTTAGCCTTAAAAATTATCTTTTCAAATGATTTTCAAAAAATGTTTTAGCCTTAAAATATTCTTTGTTTTTGTTTTTAAATAAACTTTTGTTTTAAACTTCGTTTGTTTTTAAAACTATCTTCTGATTTTTAAAATATTCTTTTATAATATATATACTTGAGATTTACAATCAAATTTATATATACATTCTGAAAATATATTTTTATACTCTTCTTTATTTCAAAACATTGGAAAATTAGTTTATTTTATTCCGGAATCATTTCATCTTGTTTTCCGTTCAATACCATTTTCAAAACAAATTTTACATTATTTTTAACTTAGGGATGTCGACATCATGGGATATCCCATGTCGACATGGTGGCCGTTAAATTCAAAAGTTTTAATTTTCAAAAGAAGTGTCTATTCGTTAAATCTCTTCAAGAATGGTTATGACCGTTACTGGTCTATAAATAGCCTTCACAAACGAATTTTTAACTAACTATTTTCATATTTTCTTCACCCCTTCTCCACAAATCCATATTCTAAAATTTTCATATTTTTAAGATCGTGCCGAAATTCTACTGAATTCTCAAGTGAATCAAATTAGAATCGCATTCTTGTTTAGTTTTCTACCCTCTCTCGAAGATCGAAGTGCTATTCAGAGTTATAGGATCAATTTGTAATCAAAAGTTTATCGAGTCTCTCTATAAGGTGGGGTTGTGCCTGGATATCAATTGGGTAATCTTGTGGCCCGTAAATCAAGAGAGTTTGCCCCGGACTCGTGAGATAGGAGGGTACCTCAAGGCCTTTAGAAACCGAGGATTGTTATCTCGACTTTGGTATAATAAAAATCTGTATGAGGTGTTCTGCCTTGGTACAGGACTGGATGTAGGGTAACTCTGAACCAGTATAAAATCCGGTGTGTTCTTTCCTTTTACTACTTTTTATTTACTTTCTGCATATGTGTTTGATTCTGTGATTGTTCTGTGATTAAGTTCTACATTTGTTTGTGTCATAATTTTAATGTAGTCAATATAAGTCTTAGAATCCATTAAACACTATTCACCCCCCCCTCTAGTGTTAAATTAGCCTTAAGATCCTTAATCCGCACTCCCTTTCAATTGGTATCAGAGCCAGGTTTTCATAGTTTTCATAATCTAAAACTTGAAAATTGTTTTAATGGCTACCAACACTGGTAATGTCAACTCTGGCACTAGTTCTATTAACACTAACACTAGTTCATTAGTAGAAGGTCAGTCTACTGTCAGACCACCATTTTTCAATGGCGGTAATTATGCATATTGGGCTAGTAGAATGAAAATTTATTTACAATCAGTAGGATTAGACACTTGGAATATCACACAAACTGAGTATGTTGAACCAACTACCGATTTTTCTCAGTGGAATACTGAGCAAAAGAATGTTGCACAAAATAACTTAAAGGCCATGAATATATTATTTTGTTCACTAGATAGGAATGAGTTTAATAGAGTGGTCTGTTTGTAAGTCTGCATTTGTAATTTGGAAAACTTTGCAAGTTACTCATGAAGGAACAAGCAAAGTTAAACAGACTAAAATTTCCATATTAAATAATCAGTTTCAATTGTTTAAAATGCATGCAAATGAGTCCTTTTCTGACATGTATTGTAAATTTCAAGATATTGTCCATTCATTAATTGCACTAGGAAAAAGCTTTTCGGAAGAAGACCAAGTCAGAAAAATTCTAAATTCACTCACTCCAGGATGGGATCAAAAGACACTTGCAATCGAAGAAGCAAATGATATAAGTCTAATGAAAATAGAAGAATTGATTGGGAATCTGATGTCTTATGAAGTTCAACTGCAAGGAAGAAGAGAAAACAAGGTTACAGACAAGAAGTCATTAGCATTCAATGCAACAACTGAAGATTCAGAACCAGACAGTGATGAGGAGATTGCTTTCATGACAAGAAACTTCCGGAAATTCCTTAAATATAGAAAAATGAATAATTACAAAAGAAATGATCAAAGGAATTCCAGAAACAATACGGAGAACGTCAACAATGATAGATGCTACAATTGCAATAAAGTCGGGCATCATAGGAAAGATTGTCCGTATACAGATAAACAGTTGTTCCCTCCAAACAATGATTCGTCAAGGAAAAGTAAGAAAGCATACACAGCAACTCTTGATGACTCAGACTCATCATCCAGTGACGATGAAAAGAAGATGGATAATTCAAATCTGTGTTTCACTGCTATTCATAAATCAAACGACGATGAGAGTATGGATTTAAAAATAGGTACGCATTTACATTATTTTTAATTTTCCTTTTTGAATGGATGCTTGTTTGTTTGCTTGATTTTTTAATTTCCTTGAATTTTAAATTCAAATTTATCCCTTGAAATTTGAATTTTAAATTCAAAAATAATATTATTTTAATAATATTTTAAATATTAAATTATTAATATTTAAGTATTATTATATTTAATGTTATCACATGAATTATATAAGTAGAATATAGGAAATAATATATACATTTATTAGAAATTAGGAATAGTCACTTGTCCTTTGATTCAATAGGCACATGTCGACATACCGGGATACCCCATGTCGACATGCCTCTTAGAAATTTGATTTCAAAATTTGAATTCAAACTTTTTAACTTCCCTCCACCTTTTCACCAACTTCAATGCTCTAGAAAGATGCCTCTTGACCAGAGAACATGTCTATAGAATATCTATTTAATTTACTCTCTTCATCATCACTTTTCACTTTTATTTCAAATTTCAAATTTATCTTCATTATCTTCAACTCCTCTCAAACTTCTTCAGTGGCCTCTTCAAGCACTCCTAACACTATTAGACTTCCAAAATCTATCAAAAATTTCTCTTTAATGACCCAGAAGCTATCAAAGCTTACATCAACTATGTAAACTTTGGTAAAATACATACGGGGAAATTTGCTATTTTTGAAGATTTTCCTTCTTATGAAATTGAAAATCTTTTTCAACAATGTTCTATACTTAGTGTAGTAGATAACAAAAAAATGATCTTGTATGTTATCCAAACCTTGTTAAGATGTTTTATGCGAATTTAAATCGTGGTTTTTATGATGGGCAAGATGGACAAATTTGGAGTAGTGTTAAAGGAACACAAATAGTTTTGGATTGTGAAATTTTAGGAAATATTTTGGGATGCAAGTATACCGGAATGAATCTCTCAGAATTTCAAATAAATGAAAATGATCGAGAGACATTTCATCACATCTTTGAAGGGGATGACAATTTTGAATTCAAAAATCATTATTTTCGTCCAAAAGCAAGAATTGTTAACCTTCTTATTCAACACACCCTTATACCAAGATCGGGAAACTACAACAACCCGACTTTGAAAGTTTGCAAAGCTCTTTTTGCAATTTTTGGAAATTATGATATCAATTGGGCTCAAGTTATTTTGGATGAGCTAAGGCCCAAGAATTTTACTACGGGTGAAAACACATTATATCATGGAATTTATCTCACGCGGATTTTTAATTATTTTGGAGTTGATTTCAAAAGGGAAGAATTTATAACTAGAAAAGTGTTCCACCATGGAAACATTTCCCATATGCAAATTCCATTAGTGTTTCAACCATATGAAACACTTACGGAAAAGGAAGAAAGGCTTGCTCACGAAGAGATGGAAGAAATGGAGGAAGAAGAAGAAGAGGAAGATGAAGGAATGGAAATTGAAGAAGAAGAAGAAGAGGAAGATCAAGAAACTTCCTTAGAAAGTATTGAATATCCTACTAATCCCGCTAATCCATCCAATAAGACCATTCTCAATAATCAAAGAATTATAGTGGAAAATCAAAAGACACTTAAAAGATCAATGAGTAAGAAAATGAATAAGATTTCCACTAAAATCGACAAGTTCTTTGGGAAAGTTAGTAGAAAGCTTGGACTATCATCTTCTTCATCTTCATCTAATTAGTTTTAGTTCATGTTATCTTGTTTGTTTCAAGTTCTATCCATGTATTTTCCTTTATTTTAGTTAATATTATATTATTTTATGTAATGTTGACTAGAATCATCAATGAAATCTTTTATTCAACTTCACTTGTCTCTGTAATTGCTTGTTTTTATATTATACAAATTATAGTTGCATAGATTTGTTCATAATATTCAAAACAAAGCAAATTGTCACTTTAGACAGAGGCATGTCGACATCCCCCATCCCCCCATGTCGACATACAACGGTCAGAAAGTAGTTACACTTTCAAATTTTTATTTCATGTAACTAACTTGTGTCTATTCATTTTAAACGACTTTCTATCCCTATTTATACCTGTTTCTTCCAGAATAATTTATCGAATCTCATTTCTAATCACTCTCTTTCATATTTCTTCCTACTTCTTGAATTATGGCCTCTCCGATTAAGAATCTAAGTGATAATATTGAGGAAACTCTCACTTTATTCAAGAATATCCTTACATTCATACTTCGTAATCAGCATCATCTAGAATTGAGTCAAATACAGATGATCAAGGAGCAAGAGAGACATTTCAACGCCCTTCGTTGGATGATCTCAGCCCTTAACAAGGACGATCTCGAAGGAAATCCACCAGTCACTCTCGACAAAGATAAAGAAGAATTGGATGCCATCAAAGCAGACCCTATCTTTGGAGAAGATGGATGTGTGGAAGTACCAAGGAATGTCTAGTCATTCTGTATGTTATTGGTGTGTTTTAAACTTAATTGACTTGACTTATTTAAAAACATTTGGTGTGGTTTATATATATGATTGATTGAATAATTACTGTAAATATGATTGGATGATGATTGATTTACTGTTGGATTACACTTATGATCACACTCATGATCACATTTCACACTTATGATCACATTTCATACTTAATGATCACACTTAGCATTTATTACACTTATATATGGATTACTCTAGTTTGTATTATGGTTGATCATCTTATATCAAGTTCAGGGAATTTATTAGTAAGAAGTTTTTGTTGATGAAAAAGGGGGAGAAGTTATAAAATAGTAGTTGGCTTGGAGTAAGGGGGAGTTATGATTGGAGTAAGGGGGAGTCATGGAGTAAGGGGGAGTTATGATAGGAGTTATGGTATGGTAAGTATATTTTATAAATACAGGTTGTCATCATCAAAAAGGGGGAGATTGTTAGGAACTGGGATGTTGGCTTTGATGACAACAACCTTTTTAACTTATCTTATTATAAAATATATACTAACACTGTTGTCTAAATATATATGTATATGTAGGATATATATATATATATATGCAGGTATTGATTACTGAAGAATGATCAGTATAAAGACTCAAGATTCAAGATTGAAGACTCTAGAGTATCAAGATCAAGATTTCAAGATATGTGTTTAGTTTATTGTTAAAACTTCATAATAGCACGGAAATCTTCATTCCAAATTTCATTTGGGATGGAATCCATTTCTATCTTCCTAGTGGCTTACAAACCCACAACAAGTAGCTTACAAATCTACGAAAAGTGACTTACAAACCCACGAACATCCTGGTTTTGTACAAGTTCTCGAGTCCTGATGTGATGAGATATTCAGCAGGAAGAAGCTTGCAAAACTACTTCAAAATGGTTTTTCAAAATGATTTTCAAAACTGCTTTTCAAAATGTTTTAGCCTTAAAAATTATCTTTTCAAAAAGTTGTTTTACCCTTAAAATATTCTTTATTTTTGTTTTTAAATAAACTTTTGTTTTAAACTTCGTTTGTTTTTAAAACTATCTTCTGATTTTTTAAATATTCTTTTATAATATATATACTTGAGATTTAAAATCAAATTTATATATACATTCTAAAATTTTATTTTTATACTCTTCTTTATTTCAAAACATAGGAAAATTAGTTTATTTTATTCCAGAATCATTTCATCTTGTTTTCCGTTCAATACCATTTTCAAAACAAATTTTACATTATTTTTAACTTAGGGATGTCGACATCATGGGATACCCTATGTCGACATGGTGGCCGTTAAATTCAAAAGTTTCAATTTTCAAAAGAAGTGTCTATTCGTTTAAATCTCTTCACGAATGGTTATGACCGTTACTGGTCATAAATAGCCTTCACAAACGAATTTTTTAACTAACTTATTTTCTTCACTCCTTCTTCTCCACAAATCCATATTCTAAAATTTTCATATTTTTAAGATCGTGCCGAAATTTTGCCGAATTCTCAAGTGAATCAAATTAGAATCTCATTCTTGTTTGGTTCTCTACCCTCTCTCGAAGATCAAAGTGCTATTCAGAGTTATAGGATCAATTTGTAATCAAAAGTTTATCGAGTCTCTTTATAAGGTGTGGTTGTGCCTAGAAATCAATTGGGTAATCTTGTGGCCCATAAATCAAGAAAGTTTTCCCCAGACTCGTGAGACAGGAGGGTACCTCAAGGCCTTTAGAAACTGAGAATTATAATCTCGACTTTGGTATAATAAAAATCTGTATAAGGTGTTCTGCCTTTGTACAGGACTGGATGTAGGGTAACTCCGAACCAGTATAAAATCCAGTGTGTTCTTTCCTTTTACTGCTTTTTATTTACTTTCTACATCTGTGTTTGATTCTGTGATTGTTCTGTGATTAAGTTCTACATTTGTTTGTGTCATAATTTTAATTTTGTCCATATAAGTCTTAGAATCTATTAAACACTATTCACCCCCCTAGTGTTAAATTAGCCTTAAGATCCTTAATCCACACTCCCTTTCATATTTCTCATAACCAAACAAACATATTATCTTATTCAAACATGATAAACAACCATCATAACAATGCATAGCTGAACATAAATATAATCCAATATAGCATGTATAAATAGAGTTTCTCACCTTAAATTCAATCAACCTAATTTTAAAATGACTATAGCTTTGCTATTTCGGAATCGGCGCTCACGAAGCTTGCACTAATGCTTCCTAAGGGGTTCGGGCTTGGCCTTTGGTGCTTGGGTGCTCACAGACTTACTTGGAAGAGAGGAAAGGCTCGGTCTTAGGGTGGTGGACGGTATGGTCATGGGTTTAGTGGGGGAGAAGGAGAGATTTGCTTTGATTTGGAGGTGTTTGGATAATATATATACTGTATAATTTTAATTACTTTTGGCCATTATTCTCTTCATTAATTTCCTAAAGTAGGAAGCTATTAAAGTGGAGAGGAGAAGTGCAGAAAGCTTTGGAATTTATGAGCAAACGAAGTGGAGATGGATGGTGGTATTTATAGGCAAAGAAGTGATAAAAAATTTCATGATATTTATGTGCACACACATCACCATTTCCTCACCACCACTATCTCCTCCTACCTCATCACTCACAGTCGAAGTACCCCCTCCCCATGTGTGTACCTATGTGCTTGTACTTTGGGTGTAAGAGGTTGATTTTGGGTTTAGAGAAGTACTATGATATTTATATATAATATCATGATATTTTCCTTTTATCTTTTATTATTTATTTTTGTGTATGTGTGTGTGTGTATTCATATGCCTGTGAATGTGTTCATGTACATGTACATGAACATGTGCATATTTATATCTCAAATGTGTCCCAACGTTGCACAACTTTTCTACGTTGAATCGTTACAGATTCCAATTTCGATTTCCGATCATATTTTCACTTCTTATTTAATATATATATATATATATATGTGTGTGTGTGTGTGTGTAAAAGTTGATAACAATATTTCTATCATTGTATAATAATTAAAAGGGCTTATTTAATAATAAAAATAATTATTAAATCATTTAAACTCAATTTAAATTCAAAAATCAATTATTCAAAAATAATGATATCATTAACGATGTCATAAAGACATTTTATTTTCAAAAATAAAATAAATAATTTTATTACATATTCTCACTCATGTAGATAAATGAATGTATGTATCCAGCTCTATGCACGACGTCCGAGGGTCTAAGAGCTGTTTATCAATAAAATGATTTTTGGTCATTTTATCGATATTTTCCGACGTGTATATTTTTGTAAATATTTATTCAAAATAAGATTACCATTATTTATTTATTGTTCAAAATACTATTATTAATGTAAAAAAATCTTTTGTTTCAATATTTTTAAAATTAAACATTGTTTCCAAAATGACAAATTCACGGGTCAATATAGACTTCCCTCTTTAAAAATATTTCGTCCTCGAAATTACGATAAGAAGATAACTCAAAAAGGAATATATATATATATATATGATGAAATGTATACAAAGATAGTATAAGTGACTACACTATAGGCGGTGAGTACACAATGACAATACAATACATACATATAGGCTACACATCTATACTAAACTAAGGATAAGCCATTTTCATTCTATCTTCCATTTCCATGTGCAATTGTTATCATCATCACTCCATTGAACTTTAACTAATCGCACAATCTTTCTCCTTAATCGCTTCTCATAATGATCCATGATTTGATTAGGCTGTTTCGTAACCGTCAAGTTAGGTTCCACTTCCTAATATTCTTGTGCTGCCATCTCTATAATTTGTTTCGGGTCATACACATACTTCTGTAAATGGGATACATAAAAAACATTAAGTGCACAAAACAATCTTTCTTGCAATTCTACTCGATAGTTAAAGGGACAATCCGCTCAAGAATGGGAAAAGGTCTATTATATCGAGCTGCTACCAGTTCTTCCAAATCTCACTACCCCCCTCATGAAAGAGGTCTTCAAAAATACCAAATCTTGCACTGAAAATTCCAAATTCCTACGCCTTTGATCGGTGTAACCCTTTTGCCTACTTTGTGCTTCTTTCATCTTTTTACGGATCATGTCTACCTTTTCTAAGGCTTCTCGGATCCTATTTGGGCCAAGTACTAATCGATCTGCTAATTTGATCCAACATGCTGGGGATGTACACGGACGACCATATAAAGTTTCATAAGGTGCCATATCAATACTTGCTCAGTAGCTATTGTTATAGGAAAATTCCATAATATGAAGATGATTTTCCCATGAACCTCCAAAATCTAAGATACAAGCTCTCATAAGATCTTCCAATACTCGGTTTACCCTTTCAGTTTGCCCATAAGTATGGGGATGGTATACGATGCTCAAATCCAGCTTCGTTCCCAAAGCTGTCTGTAATGCCTCCTAGAACTGACTGGTAAAAATTGGATCCCTATCACTTATTATGCTGCTCGGAACTCCATGTAACCGAATAACCTCTCTTATGTATATTTCAGCTAAGCTTAAGGCTATCCTTGTTTACTTTACCGGAATAAAGTTTGCGCTCTTGGTCAATTGGTCTACGATAACCCAAACGTCTTCATTTCCCTTCCTTGTTCGAGGTACGCCGTCGATGAAATCCATCGATATCTGGTCCCACTTCCAAGTTGGAATCTCAAGAGTTTGATGTAATTCAGTAGTCTTTTGCTGATTCCTTTTAATTTGGAGAAAATTTGCACATCTGCTAACATGGATGGAAATGTCCCTCTTTAGTCCTTCCTACTAAAAGTCCTCTTCCATATCCCGATACATTTTAGTAACCCCAGAATGTATTGCAAATCGAGAATTGTGACACTTGGCTAGAAGTTCCTGCCTAACTCCATCAATATTCATAGCACAAATTCTTCATGCATTCTTAAAATTCCTTGCTCATCCACATTGAATCCCATCCATCTTCTCGGTATCATGTTCTCCTTAACTTCCTTGGCTATCCGTGCAACGAACGGATCCTTAAGGTTATTCTCCTTTATATGATCAATCAAGGTTGGATGTATCACTATAAGCTATAATGACATGCCTTCTGCTTATCACATCTACTACTACATCAGCTTTCCCAAGCGTATATAAAATGTCAAGATCATATAATGTGAGAAATTCTAACCAACGTTGTCGTCTCATATTTAAATCCTTCTAAGTGAAAAGATATTTCGAAGATTGATGATCTATGAAGAGGTCGAATCTTTCACTTGTTTAAAGAAGGAATATTATATACTATGGTCAATTAAAGTTTATTAAAATAAACCATAAGGAATTCTTACATATTAAATATTGCCGTCACATTTTTAATGTGAACACAACAACTAATAATTCTAAGTCGTGTGCTGCATAATTCCTTTCATGAGTCCTCGGTTGTCTGCTCGCATAAGTGATTACTTTTCCATGTTGCCTCAGAACTACACCTACTCCTTCTCCACAAGCATCAGTATAGACATAACTAACTATAGTATCTAGCTTTCATCAGCAATGGCTATGGTCAATCTTTTCTTGAGCACTTGGAATGCTGTTCACATTTTGGGCTCCAATGGAATTTAAAATTCTTCATAGTCTACTTTTTTAGGTGGGGGTAAAACTTAGAGAAATCCAGGATAAACCTTCTATAGTATCTGGCTAAACCTAAGAAGCCTCGGACATCCATCGGAGTCTGTAGTTGCTTCCAATCTCGTATAGTTTAAATCTAGATCTACTGAGATCCCTTCTCCTGACACAATATGCCCAAGGAACCTTACTTCTTTCTCCAAAATGTGATATTTTGAGAATTTAACTTTAAGTACATTTCTTCTTAATATTTCCAAAACAATTTCCAGATGCCTTTCTTGTTCCTCCTTAGCTTTGGAATAGATAAGAATATCATTAATAAAAACCAACACGAATTTGCTTAGCACATCTCTGAATATTCTATTCATAAGGTCAACGAAATAAGCGGGCGCATTGGTCAACACAAAAGGCATAACTAACCATTCATAAAAGCAATCTGCCCCTCTGAATGTAGTTATTGGAATGCCATCCTCAACTATTCTTAGTTGATGGAATCCTGTGGCTAAATCCATTTTCAAGTATACCCGGGCACCATGAAGTTGATCAAACAAGTCATCTATGCTGGGTAGAGGATACTTTTTTTTTAATCGTTTGCCTGTTTAGGTCTTGATAGTCTACACAAAGCCTTAGGGAGCCATTAGACTTTGCAATAAAAACCACCGCTGCACCCCAACTCGAGCGACTTGGTCTAATTAGTCCTTTCCTTAACAACTCATCTATTTGGTTTTCTAACTCAATCTTTTCCTTCGAGGACATCCTTCGAATAGGGTGAATAATGGATCTTGCAGCAGGAATTAAGTCAATATGGAACTCAATTTCCCGATGTAGAAACTTTTTACCTCCTTAAGAACATCCTGAAACTCCTTAACAATTGGTATCATCTCTAAAAATTTTTGAGATGACTCAAGTGCATAAAAGAAACTATCCCTTACTAGACTAGGTTCTTCACAAAATATTACTATAAATTTTCTGAAGCTGGTCCGTAAAGATACCGTTCTCTTAACACGATCCAGAATAGCTTTATTCTTGGATAATCAGTCCATACCAAGTAAAACTGCAAACCCAATAAATCAAGTACAAGTAGGTCACATGAGAATTTATAGGGAGGGTAAGTGATTTGGATATCCTTGCAAACCATACAAAGATTAGTCACATCGCCTATTGGGTTGGACACACAAATAAGGGTATCTACTATTTTTGTGATTAGTTTTAATTTATGTACTAATCTCTTTGCAATAAAACCATGGGAAGCTCCTGTATCGAATAATACTCTAAATAAATCATTATTCACATAGATGTTACCTTCTAGAACTCCTTTGCCTTTTGGAGGTTGAGGGTTCATCCTTTACGGCAAAAACTCTAGCCAGCTCTCCTTTCTTCATTAACGGGCACTTGTTTTTCCAATGGACAAATTGGTGGCAGTTATGGTAGAAACTTTTCTACACCATAGGAGAGATGGTTTCTTGCTGTTGCTTTGAACCTTGGGATTTCTACAATTTATGGAAAGATGGGTTTTCTTCTGGCAATTATAACAACTCACATCCTTAAAACAATTCTCTTTTGATCCTCTTTCGGTCTTTCTTTGCCATGGCTTCTTTCTCTTGTTCAGATTATTGCTACTTCCTTGAGCGGGTATTGAGTTCTTCTTGTCTAAGGCTTCATATCGGAAGCCCATATCCAATAAGCCCATAAAGGTTCCTTTTATGTGAGCAGTCATCCTATCCAGATACCGTTCATTCATTCCTACAATAAACATCTCATTCTTTTTGAGGGGTGTGTCTATCAAACTAGGCCCGAAGCGAGATAGTTCATTGAACCCATGGGAATATTCCTCCATCGATAGTTCTTCTTGTTTCAAGTCCATGAAATTCCTATAGAGATGGATTCTTCCGACTACTAGCATGTATTGCTCTTTAAATACATCCTCAAACCTATCCCATGAGAAATTGTCCTCTGAATCATTCAGAGTTATGGACTCCCACCAAGCTAGAGCCCTTTCTTGTAACTGCCAAGAAGCTAAGAACCTTTTCTGATAATCCTCGATATTCAATCCTTTAAAGATCATGTCGCATGATCAGAGCCAAGCCCGTACTTCAAAAATGGACTATGTTCCTTTAAATGGTTTCCCCTCCTAAGCTAATGTAATTCTTACATAGAATAGCAAAGTAAATTTGGGGTTGCACAGGGATTGTCACTTCCTCAATTACTGTAGCATCTGATCGACCGTTCGTGGCCATGGTGTTGCTACCTCCCCTTCCTTGTCCTCTTCTGTTACTCATCTCCTACTATGTGCATATAGTAAGGAAACATCTTTAGAATTATAGACCATATTATCTTAGGAAATGGGCATAAAACTCGAATATACTTATTTAGATAAAACTTCAAATATGCGCTCTCTCTGACTAAACTCATTCTAAGGCATTGCTAACCTTGTCTCTAATGAGTTTACCGTATCTAGGCTTAGGTATTCGCTTAACCATATGCTTCGATACCAACTATGCCAACACATCTCGTCGACCCTTAGAAATCAACACTAATACATCCTCGGTATTCACGTGCTACAAATCCAAGTGCCAAAGAGGCGGATTACCAGGGTTTTAAAAGAAATAAAGATAGAAGATAGAACAAAATAGAATCTCAAATCGTAATTAAAACGACTTATAGTTATGCATGTGGAAAGTACATATAATCACTCCTAAGTGATTCATCAGAGTTATGGTAGCTACTAACCCAGCTATGGGCAGTTATAACTGCCTATCCCTTATAGAGGTTGTTAGATACCCAATACATAATACAAAATACAGCGGAAACTATCAATAGATAACTATCATCATAAGAACCTCCATGCCTCATGCTTCTCCCAAAATGCTCCATACTTCTCCCAAAATGCTCTATGCTGCCTAACTACTTGGCTATCCGAAAAATAGAGCACCCAAAGTTTAATGGAAAAGAAAATAAACACTGGGTCAGTCATGGGACTTGTGTGAGAAACTCAAAAATATGGATATTGGGAAACAAAGGGTGTCTCATAAGACCATGCCGCACATAAACACGGAATAGGTTTTTACCTAATGATAACCAAAACATTTGCTACACAAAATCAAGGACATTATCCTTAATAAAATTCTTTAATTCTTTGAAAATCATTTCAAATAACATAACAATCATAGTTGGAATTGTTACATTTGTTAAATTGAACAACATAATAGGTTTACAACTAAAACTGTAAAGGCTCGTATTGGAGATGGGTACCATACAATGACAAGGTAAGGGACTACCCTCCAATAGTATATCTCTAGATAAATGCACCGAGTCCCAATAAATGGTCCTCTACCAACACAGTACCGACCTACATTTACCGTAGATAGTACCAAATATTGCATCACCCCGGTCATTACCAACCTTTACTGGGATCCCAAAGCATACACAGCATACCTGACATATAGAGGGTAATTTAGAAAGGTGATGACCACATCCTAATGGGTGTAATCCATATAGCCCTACCACATCTACTATGTTTTTGTCATTCCCGGTTGCGAGCTTAAGGTCACGTTTTACATTACATAGAATATGAAATCCTACTTAGAATGCCACATTGCCATTTCCATCACACACTATTGATTTCCACAAATATACAACCTCTATGCATGTACATCTTAAAGAAAGGTGTTAAGTGTAAGAGAGGTTACATCCTACACCACCAAATAGATGTACGTTTATAGAGTTCAATCTACGTGTATTTTAGAAATGCAATGTCAGACATTCGTTCATAAAACTTTTCCAGGAACAGGACAAAACGAAAGAACTCTCCTACTACATCTTGTTTTGGGAATAACCCTAAGATTAGCAGCGAGAAGTCCTTGCATCGAAGTTTTTCAAAATTAAGAACTACTTCCACCATATGTACATAATAAGGAAATCGATGAGCTAGTGGCAAGTATCCTTTCATTATAAAGATCTCTATCTTCAAAATCATTTCCTTTATCATGTTTTAAGTTTCGAACGTACATTGGTTCGAAGTGGTTTTTGGATAGGAATCACCCAAATCCGATCCCAATCTGTCCAAATCAATCATCGATAAAACATCATTTAGGGATACATCATTTCTTTCCCAATATATACGAGATTATTAAACCTCTCTTTAACTTTGGAAAACACCAAAATCTTGTAGGAAAACATTATTGAGTACAAAGGATTCATAGAAATTATACTCGTTTTACTCGAAATTAATTTTCGTATTCAACTAGTACTATTCGTTGAATAACGGTGATATCACCTTTTAAATTCACACGAATAGTACGAGTTCCCTCCTTAGAATTAATACTAATTATAAGAAGATTATTTCCAGATAATCCAAGTGGTATTAAATTTGTAATTTGAATCTTTTATACTTGCCTCGTTTCCGACATTTCGACCGTATCGATTCCTTGCCTAGGAAAGAGGCCAGGTGAGCCAGGGCACTGGTTGCTCCTGAACATCTCCTTAGTTTAAGTACCCTACATCCGGATCTCATGAATAAAAAAATCCAGTCTATCCATCGGCATTTAGAGCCAAGATTAAACCATTTATTTATAACAACTTTTCTTTTAACCATTTACTTAAACTCCTTTAGAAGTAATTTTAAATCTTCCAAAACATCTTTAATATACTTAATTATTTATTTGAAAACATTTATAAAATATTTGAGAGAGAATAATTAAGTTTAAATCTATATTTTAAAAGTTATTGAAAACCACTCCAAAAAGTGGTGCGAATAGTGCTTTTAAGGCTTATTTGATCAAAACAACTTTTCTATCATTTAGAAATCCATTTTTATAACTCAAATCTCTTTTATAACATTTTAATATATTTATAGAAATTATTTCATATTTTTAAATAATTAAAAATATCCATTTTGAATAATTTATCATTTTGGTTTCCGAACTGCCAAAGCACAACTATTTTGAAAACTTATTTTACTCATATTTCAAAATCTACTAAATGACATCTCGATCTCCTTCTTTAGTTTGAGAACTATGTCTATAAGAGTTAAGAAAATTCTTATTCCAAAGAATTCTAACTCTTGATTCCATCGTATAAATGGGTTTAAACTATTACGACATGAAATCGTGAACTACCGTTACGCAACTCGCCTATTTCTGACTAAATTTTCATAAATTGTTGAAACTTCTCCAAATTGAGTTTTAGTGTTTATAAAATATTTATAAACCATTTTAAAGATATTTAACCAACTCGTAACACTTTTATAGTTCATAACGGTATGTAATTTCGACGTGTATTAAGCGTGAATATTTCTCATAACCAAACAAATATATTATCATATTCAAACATGGTAAACAACCATCATAACCAAGAATAACCAAACATGAATATCATCCAGTATAGCATATATAAATAGAGTTTCTCACCTTAGGTTCAGTCGAACTAACTTTAAAATGACTATAGCTTCGCAATTTTGGAATCGGATCTCACGAAGCTTACACTAATGCATCCTATGGGGTTCAGGCTTGGCCTTTGGTGCTTGGGTGCTCACAGCCTTGCTTGGAAGAGAGGAAAGGCTAGGCTTTTGGGTGGTGGATGGTTTGGTTATAGGATTAGAGAGGGAGAAGGAGGAGATTTGCTTGGGTTTGGAGTTGTTTAGATAATATATATATATATATATATATATAATACTATATAATTTTAATACTTTTTACGATAATTTTCTTCATTAATTTCCGAAGGTAGGAAGCCATTAAAGTAGAGAGGAGAAGTGAGGAAAGATTAGGAATTTATGAGCAAATGAAGTGAAGATGGATGGTGGTATTTATAGGCAAAGAAGTGATAAAAAATATCATGATATTTATGTGCACACACATCACCATTTCCTCACCACCACTCTCTCCTCCTACCTCATCACTCACGGTCGAAGTACCCCCCATGTTATACCCACTTGTACTTTGGGTGTAAGAGGTTGGCTTTGGGTTTAAAGAAATATCATGATATTTATATATAATACTATGATATTTTACTTTTATCTTTTATTATTTATTTTGTGTGTGTGTATATGTATATGTACATATATATGTATGTATATTCATGTGAATGTATTCACGTATATGTACATGTATGTGTGCATATGTATATCTCATATGATTCACAACTATGCATTTAATATATATATTGATTTGTTACGGATCCCGATTTCGATTTCCGATCATATTTTCACTTCTTATTTAATATATATGCGTGTGTGTGTGTATTTGCAAAAAAATTTGATAATAATTTTTCAGTCATTATATAATAATTAATAGGGCTTATTTAATAATTAATATAATTTTAAATCTTTTAAACTCAATTTAAATTCAAAAATAAATTATTAAAAAATAGTGATATCATTAATGATGTCATAAAGACATTTTATTTTCAAAAATATAATAAATAATATTATTATATATTCTCACTCATATAGATAAATGAGTGCATGTATCCAGCTCCATGCATGATGTCGGAGGGTCTAAGAGCTGTTTATCGATAAAACAATTTTCGGTCATTTTATCGATATTTTCCAAAGTGTATATTTTTGTAAATATTTATTCAAAATAAGATTACTAGTAGTATTTATTGTTCAAAACACCATTGTTAATGTAAAAAATCTTATATTTAAATATTTTTAAATTTAAACATTATTTCCAAAATGATAAATTCACGGGTTATTACAGTATATCTGTGGAGTATTATGATATTGAGGTCATGCGTTTCATTTGAAATGCGATTTGGTTAGTATGGTGTTTTGTTAGAGTTGTCTAGTGGGGTTTTAGGCCGTGGCAGCTGAAGCCGTGCATGACGATTCCATACAATATATGCGGAGTGAGTTCGTACTCTAAGGTTTCGACCTTAGAGTAATATACGATTTGTATAGTGTTGTCTTATTGTGATGCACTAAGGGTATGGATTTATGTGACCTACCCAAGGGTATGGACTTATATGACCTACCCAGGTATCGACTTTGTTGTGGTGTACCTAGAGTGTTGTTGATGGCTATGACACACTCGACATGGTCTTAGAAGGACCATGAATAACGTTATCTTGTAGTGATCACTTGGACGTTTTTGGATCCTACGTTTGTAATCCTACGAAATTTTGGTCTTAGTAGTAGTGACCATACATGTTGTAGCATACCCGTTTGGTTTTAGCAGTAGTGACCATATGCATTGGGGCATACCTATTTGGTCTTAGCAGTAGTGACCATAGGTGTTGTGGCATACCTATTCGGTCTTAGCAGTAGCAACCGTATGCGTGAGGCATATCGTATCAATCTTAGCAATAGTGATTATTGTTTTGGTATCACGTTTGATCATGGTATATTTGTACTATTTTATTACTAGTTTTGGGCCAGTATAGTGCAATGGAAGATATTATGCTAACTTGTCGTTAAAGTAGAAGAGTAGGTTATGGTATGATCCCCTACTTTTGAGATGGATTTTCTATACTTGTTTATTAGTAGTCCGGATTTCCCTTGAGCCACGTTGTGGAGAGGGACGGTTGTGATTTAGTAATTCCTGTTTATTTGTATAAAGTTTAAATTTACACTATTTTGAGATAGTTCCCCTCATATCAAACTTTATGTCTGACCCGATTTTTTGTCTTTGTCTGCTTATGTCATGACATCTCTCGGGTAATCGATTGAATAGTTTGGAAGTCAGGTGCTTTTAGGGATACGCTAGCAGAGTGCGCAGCTGGAGCATTTTGGAGGCATGGCACTAGTGTTTTGAAATATATATACTTATTATTTTATTGTACATGTCAGACTTGTTATTTGTATACAAGACTGTTGTATCAGATATTTAACGAGTACTCCATGTTTATTTTGGAGTTGAAGTATTCTAACTATTTTGTACTGATATTTATTTGTCAATTGCTTCCACCACTGCAGTCTCTTATATATTTTTATTCTATTCTGTTCATTTATATTGAGTATATTATATGTTGTTATTCCATTGTCAGATCTTATCGATGCCTTGGTTTAGTGTTTTGTTCTAATTCTACCCCGACGATCTATTTGTTGTGGTATTCGAAAGTCATGCGACGATGTAAGGTGCTGATTTTCGAGTATTACATCAGTTTGCATTGCTCAAATCATGTCGACCAAGAGGAGCGAGTTGTTACACATGAAGTCCTTTCATTGCTCAAATCATGTCAATACCAAGATAATTTGCCAAGTGAAAATCGATGGCTCTAACTTTACTTCATTTTGCATCCTTAAATCTTCAAGCTTTGAATATATTTCTCCTATTGTTTCTTCTCGGTATCGATGGACTATTTGGTACCACTTGGAGATGTACCATGAAGTGAGCACTTGAATGGTCCTATCAAACAACCATATCAAAATTTCTCTAAACAATGTAAGAGAAACCACTCGATACCGATTCCTTATCCAACTTCTCAGTACCAATGGTTTTCCTTTGTTATTTTAGGACTTCGTACTTTTGGAGTTCCCTTCCAAGGCCACCTCAAGCTTACCCATGAGTTCTCAAACCATTTCGTCTTCATCCTGATGTCTAATTTCACTTGAAGGCTATTTGGTTTAAATGTTGGATAACATTTGCCCCCTAAAGTATGCTTGCATTGAAAATGAAGGGTACCTTGGATCAAAACAAGAAACAATAGCCATCTGCATGAGTCCTTTAGTTATCCAATAATCATTTCAAAGAGGTCTCTCTATTCCAATAGCATTTGTTCAAACACTGTATATAGTTGATGAATGTCTTTCCATGCCAACGTCTAGATCTACATCACTCTGAAGATCGCTCCACATATTAGCCACGTATTGGCCAAGTAGACTTTCTTCTCTTCATTCCTCTTCTTTTTTCCTTTCCATTTTTTTATAAAACATGTCGGTACCGAAAGGTTCTTCTCTGTATCGACATGAATTCCCGCTTTAGTTTAGTACTCTATAAGTCGTGGACTTAGAATTTTTGCTTTCACTTTTCCACTTTCACTCGGCACTGAATACTCTCCTTTACTCAACATCGACTATTTTCAACCACAACTCTAGGTCTTCAAAAGCTAACACATCGACTTAAGATCGAAGCTTCTACCATCTCTCCCTAGCAATCGCCACCATCAACCTAGACGAACTCCACCGTCGACTCTTTAGTCAATTCGACCGCCACTCCAAACAACTCGGCCATGACTTTTCTGAATCCATATGTAGATCTGAAGTTTAAAGGTGGGCCATTGAGGCATGACATCACCATAGTTGTGGTGGGTTGTCTTCAATTGTAGTTGGAGTTCGCTCGGGGCTGGAGAAGGGATAGGGCTTCGACATATGATCAAGCATCACTCATACATCTTGGCTATTGCAAAACCTAGGTTATTCTTGGATTCAAATCAATTCCAACTTGAAGTTAGCATCATAATGACCTGAGCTTTTATTTCTAAACCTCCACTTGGTGTTGGCTTCACATTGGCATCTCTCCTACTTTGGATTCTTCATAGGATGCCTTTGTCTTGCTATAATCTCAAGCCTTTGCACAATAAAGTGCTTGGACTAATCCTATTAAAGCTTGATTAATCACGAATTGATGTTTGAATCTCGATGAGACATTTCTGAAGAACACTCATATTGAACACACATTGACATCCAAATAATTATACCATACAACATTCTAAGTCACTATACAATATTGCATTCCAACTAAGAATGTTATGCATCGCTCTTGACAGCAATTCTATTATTGTTTACTATGCGATAACGGGTAAGATCCAACACATAGTTCCATCATGCGATGGAGCTCGTTTGCAACAAGAGCGGGCTATCTACATAGAGTGTTCCATATACCATGCTCGAGACATATGATGCACATTTTATAGATCGGCACTTCGTATTGCCCCGATTGATGTTTAGAATCCAACCGATCAACACACATTGACATCCGTTAGACTTCGTACGCTGGCCACACAAGCGTTTACTAAAGTAAAATTTCAAAATAAAACATACCTAACCTTGTTCATCGTCAAGCTTTCCAGTGTAGAATGAACCGTCAATCACCATGTTTCAAAGTTAGTTCTGAAACTTTATGGCCTCTCGAAGCTGGTCCATATACCTCTCAGGACTCTATGTTTACTCCATTCGAAGCTAGGCGTTCGATTACAACTAAAATCCAAGGACAGCTTGTTCTAATGGTCCCTCTTTGAAACCAATTGTAACAACCCATCCTACCTAAAAATCATTGTCTTACATCAACGACTAACTTCTAAAGTCAAGGTAAAATCAGAAGAAGAAAAAAACACTAAACCAAGACATCGATAGGATATCACAATGGAATGATAACATATAACATACTAAATATACACGAATACAGCAAGATGAAAATATATAAGAGACTATACTAGCTGAAGTAACTGATAAATCAATATCAATAAAGAAAGTAAGAATACATCAACTCCCAACAATAAGGAGTTCTGAATAACTATATGATACAATAGGTCTCATATATAAATAACATATTTGTCATGTACTACCAAAATATCAAGCATACATATCCAAAATATCGATGCAATGCTTTTAAAATGCTCTAGTTGGGCATCCTGATAGCATATCACCAAAAGTGCTGACTCTTAGACTACACAATCGAGTATTTAAGAGTTGTCATGATATAAATAGACAAAGAGAAAATGCGAGTCAGACTTAAATCTTGGTGTGAGGGGAAGAACCTCAAAATACCATATCAAAACTATATACAAATAAATAGGAAACAACTAAATCATAGCCCGCCCTCTCCAGAAATGTGACTCAAGGATAATCCGAACCGCCCATAAACAACTATAGTAAAGTCATCTTAAAAATAGAGAATCATACCATAACCTACTCTTCTCCTGTAATCAACGAGTTAACATAAATAAAATAGTGTTACTGCCATGTAATAATATATTACAACACCTTATGATTTTTATGATAATTAATTTAAAGAAATTAATTAACAAATAACAACATAAAAAAGTAGAGTTTTTGAAAACATCAAAGTTTAGCTATAGAACTTACACCATTAGATTCATGGTGATTTTTCGATCAATTTTCAAATATAAAGTTTTCAGATCGAAGCCCAAACGAAAAAGTTATTACTGTTTGAAGTTTTGGAATTAGAAATAATTATATATGTAATTACGAAAATAAAAGTAATTATCTAATGTTAATTACTATCAGTTAGATTTAATGGATAGTTAACACTAGCTTTGATGTTAAGAAAGATGTAAATGAAAATAAATATGAACGATATGGTAAATAAGTAATTAAATAAACAAAATCAATCAACACATAAAAACTATAGGTTAAAAAAAACACAGTTGACCCAAAATGCATTACGGTCGACCAGTAGCAGTCGACCATGCAGGTCGAGCGATCAACCTTATGTACTTTGAAATCGATAGTAAACAGAGGCCAAAACGGCCTAGATTTAGAACTATTTATTCAAACCGCTTGCATTGATTCAAACCACTATAAATACAAACCTAGACCTTCACTTTCAAACTCATATTTCAGAGTGATGCTAGAGCCCTTCCATTTTCTCTTCTCCACAAAAATTCTAAATTCTTAAAATTCGTTCTAGTTTGTTCATATATGCAATTGGAGAATTGTAGAAGATGATAGAGGAGAGGAATAGGGTCAAATCAAATCGCCAAGGCTTAGGTAAACTGTAAACCCAGATTTAATATACAAATAAAATTCCAAATCTCTTTTCTAAGCCAGACCTATAATAAATCTGTATATGCCTGCAGTGTATAAATCCAAACAGGAAGAAAAGGGAGTCGAATTGGAATAACAGGGATTAGATCCGGAGATTTAGAAAGCTAAAAACGTGAGTGAGATATTTCATATTTTATATTAATATTAGATATATATTGTTGTGGATCTATTTCATTTATGCCTAAATATAAATCACAATTTGGATAGTTAAATGTATACGTGTAATGATTATGAAAAATATACATATATGTTATGGAAAACCCTAAAATTATCCGATATTGTATATGCCTGGATTTGGATAGTTAGGGGTATAAATAGTCCCTAGATTTATAAATAACTAGCTAATGATATCATATTGGGATTCTAGATTTGGTTAGTTTATATAGGTTTTTACCATAAATTAGAATTGACTATAAATTAATTGGGATTAGACAATATTTTAATACATTAGAATGAATTGTGTAACAATGTGAATTTTTATAAATATTCTAAAAATACAAATAATAGTGCATTGGTTGAAATAACATGGAATGTAAGCAAAAAGGAAGAAATGTACAAAATAAGGGAATAACCGTATTTTGTACCATCTGTTCCAATGGAAAAATGAAAAACAATTCTTTATTATTTCACGTATAATTCTTTTAAGTAATTTATAGAGAATTATAATGTAAGCAATTTCCCTTTGGGAAAGAATTAATTCCAATATATTAAGATATAAAAATCCTTATGAGAACTAAAGTAACGTAAGTAGGAATAATAACAATGATTTAAATGGGAAGCCTAAAGTATATAATTTAAGATGGTGTAGGAAACAAATGGCAAACAAAAAATACACTATTAAAGGGACATTGAAGTAATAAGTCTAAATAGCCAATTAAAGAAAGATATTAGTTAAAAGGAAACAAGGGTATTTCATACAATTATGTTAAAACAAAAAGGAAAGTAGATGAGAAATGATATTTAAAAGGTAGCGATAAATGACTTTAAAATTAAATAAGAAGTAAATGCATAAAAATTAAAGATATGTTGTCAACGGTGAACAGTAGAGGCACGGTAAATAAGTAAGAATGAATGAAGACATAAGTATAAACATACACACACGCATAAATACATACACGTAGCCTTAAGTATGCATTTATGACAAGTGTGAATTGGATAAGTACGTTAATTGCTTAAATGAATAAGAATGACATAGTCATTAGAATGGGTTGGAATGCAAGGTCAATAGTGTTACCAATAGAAGCCTGCCCATTGTAAGGGGCTACCGGAAGTTGTGTGCACATTATACTAATATGGGACATATCCAGTTGTAGGACCTGTGCATATGGGTGAAAAAAATACCCTCAGTAGAGTTTGTTTTAATGAATAAGGAGAGGGTGTTTCCTTGATTGCATTAGGCAATCTAAATAGGATGATCAGTAGCTTGATGATATATTAACAGGTGGAGGCACTAAATCAGGTGTAGGAGCATATAGGTTAGGTGTGTCATCGGTCCAGAGTGGTCAAAACGAGAAAGGCAAGGTTACACCTAACGGACTACATCTCCTACTAGGTTAGGTCACATTAGGTAATGCACCACCATGGTTGTTTACTAGTTGTTTGTTTGGGCAAGGCAAGTTAACCTTTAGAAGAGTTCTTTCAAAAATGAATAGGGTAGTCCAAGAAGCTGAGTCCTTTGTAGTCCGTGGAGCTGAGTATACAATAGGAAGTAGACAAGTTAGTAAATCCCCAAAGTGAGATAGAATATGGATAAAAATTTGTGACACCTTTATCAGGCACTAACCGGAGGTTCTACTTTGTACATGGGAAATTTGGGCTAGACATTGATGATGCCTAGCGGTGCAGAATTATGGATACTAGCAGGGATAGTATCTTGGTCCAAAGGTGGATCGTGGTACACACACACAAACACACACATATATATATATAGACACACAAACGTATGTAGTTATAGTCTACTTCGAATAGATGGGACATATCGTATGTGAACGTGGAGTTGAGACGACTAAGTAAAAATTAAAAGACATAATACGTAATGGAAGATAATCGGCATTAGCTAGTGTTATGTACAAAGTGTATAATTCACCAGTCACTAGAAAGTTGTCCTGACCCTCTCCTCACTACAACCCACAAGGTAGTTTTAGATGGACAGGTACTGGTGCAAGGTGGGAATGGTGGAAAGACATGTTTCCTAATGCTTGCTCGACACTGACAAGGACACCAGACATTTGAAGTGTCAACCTTGGTTAGTAACTATATGTGACTTATTATGTTTTATTATTCCGCTGTGACTTTATCGATAGTGCTCTAATATACATTTATTTAATTATTTATCGGATACCAAACCAATGATCCATACTTTTGTGGACTTGGATTTTCGATTTAGCAAAAATTCAGGCCCACTTGGGTGCAGTTGTTACATTTGGTATCAAAGCGTATGTTAGTTGATCTTGAAAAAAATTAGGAAATGTTGAGTGGACGTATTTGTACTTTGTCTATAAATATAAATAATATATGCCAAATTCTATAAATTCCGACTATAGAGTGGTTGTAACTATACACTGAAATATGGATAAATTGATTATGAGTCAGAATAATAGAAGAAGTTAAAGATATACATCTACCCAGATTACCCTACGGGAAATAGGTCATATGGAAAGGCATTGACGTAAAAGAGCATGATTGCAGCATATGGAAGGTCACTAAAGCTGGACAATACATGCCTCCCTAGTAGGGCCCCCAATAGCCCAATGATTGTAGATCCCCATATGATGCCGATTGAGGATGTACAATAGGTCTAGATAGCAGGAAAATAAGAATCAATATTTTGTAAATATCCAGAAGCAATTGACTACCCGAAGGAAGATATGAAGTAATCACTCCAACAAGATAACCAGATTTTATATTTGGGAAAAAGAAGAAAAGTCTAAAAGAAAGGACGAATAAAAATTCACTCTTAGTCTAACCTCATGTAAAAGAATTTAATATAAATTTGAAATGATTTCAATATAAAAGTTTGATATATATATATATATATATATGTGTGTGTGTGTGTGTGTGTGTGTATATATGTATATATATCTATGGATGCATGTATGTATGTATGTATGTATAAAATATTTGAAATGATTTTAAAAGGAATTAGTAGAAGGTAGAAAAACCCTATGTTTAGAAATGTAAGTAAATATCAACTTTCAAAATAATAAATAACCATGTTATATTAAGTAAAATGTTTAAATAGAAAATTTAAAATTTGTTGTACCAAAAATAACAATAATGGGTTTTAATAAAAAAGTTCAATTCTTTTGAAAATAATAATAGTAGAGCATACGTAGCTCGTTAATTTTTCTAAAATGAAATTTTTTAAAGTTGGAAAACTTATTTCAGCGGTAGACAATAAGAAGTGTTATAAGTTTAAAATGGGATAAATAATATGGGAAAGAAGGCTAGATCCCCAAAAAAGCAGTAGGCGAACACACTGCCATGGTTCAGTAGAGAAGACTATAGGTTGAGAGAAAAGTTAATAAAGAGGAACCATAAAATAATATTAGTTTAGGTAGGAGAAAGATAAATAGTAGTAACATTATGAATCCAAATATAAACAAAGATAGTAATTTGTATAAAATAATGTGAGTAATTAGAAATAGCATTAGGAGATTATATAAAAAATGTAATGTTAGCAATTTAATTAGAAGCAACATAGGAAATTAAAGGCAAAACAAAGGAAAATGGCTATTTTCCATTATTGTGTGCATTTAGTATAATTATCATTTAAAAGCTCTCTTAACATGATATTAGAGACCCCTCCAAGGATTTGAAGTGGAGACAGTATGTGTGATAAGAAAATGATAGAGTGAGAATTGTTCCTAGCTACTCCAGTTTCTATTGTTTAAAATTATAATGGAGGTTTAGGAATACTATTAAGTACATTTTTGAAAAAGAAATGGTTTTATATAACAAGTAAGTTTTAAAAAGAAAAAATAATAAATGGTTCGAGTAAAATCCAAACTTTTAGGAAGCAAAAGTTGAAAATGGTCTTTGAAAGTGTTATTTGGGTTTTTAACCCAATAGAATTCAAAGGAAGTTGAAATAGTTACGTCGAGTCAGAGCAATTCAAGAGCCAACCAAAAGGACTAGAAGGATCAATCAAGAAAGGTTAGAGGAAGGCAAAAATATGCTAAGGTGATGAATCGCTAGCGATCCATCTCCTTTGGATCGCTAGCGATCCATAAGGATAGCTCGTAGGTCCTCCAATCTTCTAGCATCATGTACCAATAGGTATGCTAGGAATGATTGCTAAGTTTGATGGATTCAAAGCTAGTTAGATCGAGAAGTGAGCATTTGTCTGATTCAATCACCAGTCCAATGCAACCAGTGTATGAATCATCATCAAAGCAAGGCGACAAGCTATGAAATTACATGGAGATCATCTACACAAGACAACAAATGCAACCCAAAAGACGGAATCCAATAATCCACTAAGAATGTGGATCGCTAGCGATCCATAAGATCATGTTAGACTGCCATGAAATTTAAGGAAAAGATGAAGAAGAGTATCCCAAGAAATTGGATCATCATCAACCTAGAAACTATGAATCGCTAGCGATCCACCACCTATGGACCGCTAGTGATCCATCAGATTCTCTCAGATGGTTATGAAATTTTTAGTGCACCTTCATATTTCCAAATGCAAGTTTCTGGCGAGGCGCCCTAGCCCAATAGCTCTCCAACCCCTATAAATACGATCCTACCTGCAACATAAACAGGATCTTCCGGACTGGTTGCTGAAACACTGCAGAAACTACTCTTCACTCTTCTTCTCCCACACAACAGTCATCTAAAGGGTTCACTGTGATTCTTCAGTGAATCCTAGCACCAGTGACTTGATCTAACCTATAGGATTCAATCACATTGTAATCATATTCAACTTGTAATTGTAGTCAGTCAATAGTAAAAGTTATAAAGTGGACGTAGGCTTTGTTAACAACCGAACCACTATAAAAATCTCTTGTTCATTTACATTCTTTACGATTTTCTATTGCTTTTTCTACTTTATTTGCCTTGATAAACAAGGTTGGTGCTTTCCTGTTCAACCTAGGGTGTTGATCCATTTTTTGGTTTAACGTTTTGGTGCATTCATTAAGAGCTCAACTCAGGCAAAGATCTAGCTATCTACTTTGGATCAGATAGGTTTAGAATTTAGATCCTTAATTTCAATTTGAAAGATTTGCTGCTAAGAATCAACGGCTTCGGGAAGAAAAAGAACTGCTTCTGGAAGATCCATAGGGTCGGTAATTGTCAGAAAAGAAATGAATCATCAACAAATCAAAGTAAAGGGCGCTAACGTAGGAGATCGGGTTCGAGGACCCTTTAATCAACATGAAGTTGTTATTAGAGATGAATTGAATAAAATGGTTTACAAAATTAATCAGAAAATGGTAAGCGGTCAGAGAGCTCTTGTGGAAAAACTTAATTCCCTCTTGACCTTACAATCACATCCTACTCCAAGATCCATGGAAGCACCAGCGGCAGTCGTAGAACAAGAAAATTCTTCTGTTTCTGGCCTAAACAGAAGGAGCGAAAAGCAGCCTTAGAAAGGAGTGATAGTTGGAACTGTGGGAATCAACATAGAAGGAAACACAAGAACTCCACTGATCGCGAGACGACCAGCTATGAACTTAAATCTAGGAGGGAAGACCCCACAAGAAGATATAGCCATGGACCTCTTCGATTCGGAAGTTGGAGAGCAACTTAACAATGGCCAGTTGGAAGGAAATGCCAATGCATTCGATAACGCTAGAGATATCCAAACTGCGCCAATTAGGCCAACCACAAACCAATGGAATCCGAGGGAGTTGCTCTTCCTGTAGGATCATTTTCACCCTAAAGGGGGGTGAATAGGGTGTACTAAAAATTAATGCGGAAATAAAAATAAAAGCAGAAAGTAATGCAATAGAGATCACACACAGATTTACCCAGCTTCAGCAAAAACATGCCTACGTGTTGCCCCCAAGGTTTCTACTAGAGATTAAGTAGTCAGACGCTTACAAATACACGTAAACTTGCGACACCCGCTAACTGGTCTAACCTAACTCTAAGCTCAAAACTCTACCACAACTTAGCCACTGAGTTGCGAATTCTCAAACTACGTCTCGTAGTTTGTACCTAGTTACACAACTAGAAAGTTACACAATTTAAAAGGAAATTACAAATAAAAATCAAAACTATAAACAAAATCCTAATTTTTAAATTTGAAGACCAATATAAAAATAATAGAAGCCGGCCCAAATAAATAATAGAAGACAGTATTTATTTTTGCGACCGCCTTATTTATTTTTCAATCTAGTATTAGGGTTTTCAATTTGAAGCACCGCTTGGAAATTAGAAGCTCGAATCCTTTGATGCTTTCATTCCTGCTTCGCTGCTTCTTCTATCAGTGATATTCAATTGCTTGCGACTGTAATGTCGAGTTCGATACGTGTTTTGAATTGGTACGTGTTTTCCCTTTTTTGATTTATAATTATGCTCGACTTGATTCGAGTTCTGGATTAGTTCGTGATTTATTTCAAGGCTTGCTCTCTGATTTTTCTTGAACTCGAATGTGTATTTGCCGATGGTGAAATTAGGTTAAAAAGGGATAAAATCCCTATATTTTTGTTCGTATATTTTTGGTTTGAATCTTCAAGTTTCTATGCTCGGTATTGATTTGTAATCGAACGTTGGTGATGATTTCTGACTTGTTCTTAGTTGATCTATTCGAGTTGCTTTGTGTTTTTTTCTGCTATGACTTCGGCCATTTGATTTTTGCTTGAACGATTGTGACGATTCTGACTTGTTCATCTCTGATATATTTGAATTTAGCTTGAATAGTTTGACTTATTTCCATTTATTACTACCACTGACTTGTTCAATTCATTGCTTATATGACCTCTGTTTGAAAATGTATGACCCACGACTTGAGATAAATATGACTTTCTGAAATATTGGCATCTATGATTTTGTCCCAAACTCTGATTTGATTATCATGTTACCCTCTGTTTCATTTTTTGAAATTTGTTTCTTTTGATTGAATTCTCTTGAAATGTTTTCTGGTCATCTCCATGTATATACATACATATATATGTATGTATATATGTGTGTGATTCTGACTTTGCTTGTATCATCTCTATGAAACATGGCTGCCACTTGGTATGATTCTGATGTCTGTCATTTTATTGACCCGGGGTCGCTTGCATGCCTGAAAGTTTGAATGCATATCCATGTTGAAACTGAACTTAATTTTTTCTTGGTTGAGTGTACTATTATTCTTTGGAGTCTTGTTGTTGTTATGAGCATTCATGTGTTTGTCTCCATTTGCTCATTGATTTTGAAGATCATGCACATATTCATGTTATATGTTGCAGTCTTGTTCCATTGAACTCTGGTTTGGTTATGTTCCTCTTGATTGCTTTGTATTGCAGTGTTATTGTTGTTGTTGTTGTATGTATGTTTGCTTCTGCCTTTATATATTTGGAGTCTAGTTCCCTTGAAGTTTTCATTTTGCATTGTAACTTGCTGTTGCATTTTGGAGTGGTCTGTTTCTGTCTCGTTCCACTTGAAATCTGGTTTGATTTGAGTCTGTCTGATTGCATTGGCTTGTTGCTTCGAGTTCCATTTGAGTCTGTTTCATTTTAGAGTGGTCTGGTGGTCATGTCTTGTTCTTGTAGTCATGTGGTCTGGTCTAGTTACATTACTTTGTCATGTGATCATGTTGAACCGAGTCTGTGTACAATTGGAGTCTTATTCATGTAGTATGCATTTTGACTTTGTTATGGGGTTTGCTTGTGTACTTCATGTACTTGTGTGTGTGTGATTGGTATTACTGCAGCTCTTGTGTGTTGCTTATGTCTTGATCTTCATGTGGTTGATGTTGTTGCTCCAATGCTTGCTGAGTCCTTTGTATTCATGTTAACTTATTTGTGAAGTATGGTTTGATCTCCATTTCATTGCTCCAATGCCTACATGTCTGGGTTGAAATGTTGCATTCACCACTTTGTACACGTGAGCATGTTGAACTACTGTTTTGTTTTGATCGAGTCATGCTTGATTTATCCTTGTGCATGAACATATTGCTGTGTTGTTTTGACTTTGTTGACTGTTCCATATTTTCCCACTGACTTGTTGAGTTTTGGTTTGTGTTTGTATTGCACTTGTATTGAATCCAGCCTAAGCTTGGGTTCGACCTTGTGCTCACCTGTCCCTGCAGTTTTAACAAGCAAGTGTATATCGGGGTGCATAGCCTTGTGGCATGTACAGTGATACACTATGCATGTCACAAGTTGTTCGTGTAAGATAAAAAATAAATGATGACGAACAACCCAAATAACTGAGGCAAATAATAGTTTCAAAGCATACACTTTATTTTTCACTACAAAAATATTTCTTTTTCAATTTTACTGTGTTAGTTATTTAACAGGTATAACAGATGGCTGGACATAAGCTGAAGCTAGTCAAGATCAAGTGTATGATTGTTGAGTGAATTATGTAGTGAGGTGAAATATGTATGAAAAATTGTATATTGAAAATTGTGTTGTAATTGAAACTTGTATAGTGAGAGCTTAAATTTGTACTATTCGAATTTGTAATAAAATATTTGTTTGAATAAAATATTTGTTTAAATAAGAATTCCGAGTTATTTATTTTATTCAACAAATATTTATTTAATTATGTGAAAAAATAAAATAGTACAATAACAAATACATTTAAACAAATATATATATATATGTTTATTATCATCAAACAAAAATCATACACTATTGTATTCTACAATCTCCCCTTTTGATGATAACAAACATATATTAAGATTTTGACTCTATTAAATGTATTTGGTCTTGATGAATTCCATTAGCTCCCCCTATTTGAATGCTCCCCCTACAACAAAGCTCCCCCTTCACAGATGCATGTAGTTAAAACTGAAAAATTAATTAAAAATAACTTTGAATAAAACCACTCTTGAATATTAGTAAGGATATCGCTCAAAAATCAAAATCTTAACCTCTCTCCCTCTTTTGTTATCATCAAAAATAATAATAGTAATTGAAATAGGTACAATTTTGATTAAAAATATATAATCAAATAAAGTGGGGAATATTAATTTCAAATTCAAATTAATCAAACAAAAATCATAATATTTTATTAATTAGAAACAAACTCCACTTTAGATAAATGGAAGGATTATGGAAAATTTTATATAGTGGCAAGAGTTTGATATTTTCAATAAGGAATAATTTATGCATTTCCCTTTTCAAATATCAGAAAAAAATGTAAAGCACTTACTGACCATGCATAACCGTTAGAACTTTTAAATGAGGTTAGTAGTTACCCCTTTTTTTAAAAAAAATTTGTCAAGTATTTTCTAACCATGCATAACCGTGAGGACTTTTAAATGAGATTAGAATATACTTGGTATTTATCCCTTTCTTATATGCGTCCCATCCATGTAGAACCGCGAGGACTTTTAAATGAGAATGGAAGCCCATATATAGAAATTCAAGTAATTAACCCATGCATAACCGCAAGGACTTTTAAATGAGAGTGAATACTTTAGGATATAATTATTTTACAAAAAAATATTTCCTTATTTTGAAATACCAAATTTTGCACACTATATTATGATGTATGGATTGACAGAAAGGTGAAAGTGATATACATGATAATGGAATAAGTACTGTTTTAAAAATATTATAAAATTTGTTTAATTTTCATGAAATTATAAAATTGTACTTCCTCTTGTTATGAAATATAATTTAATCACCATCCATCACTTTTCAAGCACTATAATAATTTTGATAAGTTCCAAAAGATTCATTTAGTTAATTGTTATCTTTTCAAGAGTAAATCTCTTACCGAAATAAACTAGAGTATTTTTAACATGATGAAAACCCAAGTTTCAAAAATTAAAATAAGTGAAAATCAATTTTCTGTAAGGGGGTTTTGTAGAAATGACTTCTAGTTGAAAGTCAATATAAATAATTAAATAATTGCAAAAATGATTTCAACATGAGATGATATTAGATACCACTTGTATTAGAGGTATTCATGGTGATATATAGTGGTATATAAGAAAAACGTGTACTCCTCAACACTTGAATTGTTTTTTGAAATTTTCAGCACGTCCATTTATATCAAGCGCAAGTAAAGTAATCTATATTGAGTAAAAACACACGTTCAAAAAATTCTTCAAAGAAGTTTTGAAAATTTATTTAATAGACATGAAGAGAGTCAATAATGATTGTTGTTTCAAAGTAGTTGACAATCTTTGTTTCAAAGACTCACTCGATTTGAAACCTTTATTTGGCTGATAAAAGTTTGAAATTTGATTTGGCTCATAACACGATCTTTTTAGATATTCAAAAATGCTACTTGACAAAATTTGTTTCAAGTCAATTTGTCAAATCAATCAAAAATTATACTCAAAATACCACAACTTGTTTGTGTAAAACAGATATGCTTTATGAGTTATATATTGAATTATTGCAGTTTTTCATGACATTCCAAAGTGAATCAATAAAAACCAAAAACATAAAAGTTGTAGAATTATCAGTTAGCTTTCTATAAGTTCAAGAATTTCAAAAATCAAAGTTGTGATGTTCAAGATAGGATCAAATTACTACAACTATGTTAAGAAAGTTTTGAAACTGTTTTCAAACGATACTCCAAATGATTTGCAGTTTTTCACCCATTTAAGTTTAGATTCTGGGAAAGCATAAAAAATAAAAGTTGTAGCATTTTAAATCTGTTTTCCAAAACATCTTGAATTTTACAAATCGGAGTTAAGAAGCTCAAGTTATGGTAGAAATACTTTAACAATGTCGATGAAAACATAATTAACAATATGTGAACAAAATTGAGTTAAGAGATAATACCTCACTTTCCTTCAATGCTGTGATATTCGAAATGCGATGATCTCCATCTAATCTTTATAGTCTAAGGAACATTTAAATTTTAGTTTATCAATCACCTAAAACAACTCGAAATCTATCTCCATCAAATTTGTTCCGTAGCCCACTTATGTGTCTAAATTTTGGAGAAGGCAAGTGGTCTAACTAAGGATGTAGGACCACTATTATTATCTATTGAAATCTTTGGTACCCAAATTTGTCTATATAACAAACTGTTAGCATCTACAATTGTACCCTTGGGAATCCAAATTTTTTTAAATTTTAAACCATTTATATTCGTACTTTTTGGAATCCATATTAGTTTAACGGTTTTGTGTTTGTATATATTTCGACAATTATTCTTGCCATGTCCAATATTTCCACACTTTACGCATTTGGGTATCACACTTTCCCCTTAAAAATGTTATTAGTTGTTTGTTCATATTTTGACACTTACGCAAATCAAAAACCTTTCCTTTTATTCACGAAGTGTTGATTTTCTATGAGCATATTAAATGATTTTTCTCTGGTGAAAAATTTCAGAGTAATCAACTCAAATTTATTAACTTTGGATTTTAAAAGTTATTTTCATTTATTAGCTTCGAACAACAACTAATGGTATTATCTCTCTTTTCAAAATTATTCATTTTCAAGCTCTCTAATTTTAGTCTCAATTTCTAGCATCTCAGTTTCAAAGAGTTGGAGTTGTTAAAATTCAATTTTTTCAAAATCCTTGATTTTTTTCCAATCTCCATTTCAAACTCATGATTTAATCGAATAATTTCAGATTTGCTCAAAATCACATTTTCCTTTTCAAGGGTTTTGAAATTTTTGTTGACCTCATTTAATTTCTTTTCAAAAATCGCATATTTAGAACTTTCCGACCTCTAAAAACTATCTAACTCTTTTTGCAAAATATTATTTTTACAAATCAACTCAGTTTTGTTCTTCTCCCGAATTAAAATTTCGTTCTCTGACTTTTAAAACTTTCATGAAAACAGGCAAATTCTTTTTCATAGTACAAACTCCTTCTGCTATTAAATTTTTTATTTTTCTTAATATTTTTAAGCTCATTTTCCAAATCATTATTTTTCTGACGCAGTTTAGATTGTTCCCTTTTCAACTTATTATTTTTCATCTCAAGAGCTTCATTATTTTCAATTAATTTTCGGCATAAGAGAACTAAATCATTGAATGAAATATCACTTATCTCATCGGCTATTGAATCTTCATCACTGTTGTCTTTTGCAAATCCTGTCAAGCATGTTTCTTTAACTAAGTTGATTGTGGAGGATTTCTCACCGTTGTTGACTTTTGCACCATATATTGCATCAACGGTATTCTAGATTTCCATTGAACTTTCACAATGAGAGATATGGTTAAAATTATCTCGATTAATATGAGAATATGGTATATGCATAGCAAGAGCAATAATCGAAGTATTTTTCTTGTCAACTATATCACACCCATTTTCAATAATATGAACAGATTTAAAATAAAATTCCATTTTTAATTTCCAACTTAAAAAATATGTTCCATCAAAAATAGGGCGAATAATACTGGACCGACTCTTGCTAGATTTGCAATTAGGGTTAGACACCTATGCTATTAACCTTGCTCTGATACCACTTGTAGAATCGTTTTCACCCTAACGGGGGGGTGAATAGGGTGTACCAATAATTAATGTGGAAATAAAAATAAAAGCAGAAAGTAATGCAATAGAGATCACACACAGATTTACCCAGCTTTGGCAAAAACCTGCCTACGTGCTGCCCCCAAGGTTTCTACTATAGATTAAGTAGTTAGACACTTACAAACACACGTAAACTTACGACACCCGCTAACTTGAATAACCTAACTCTAAGCTCAATACCCTGCCACAACTCAGCCACCGAGTTGCGAATTCTCAAACTACGCCCCGTAGTTTGTACCTAGTTACACAACTAGAAAGTTACACAACTTAAAAGGAAATTACAAATAAAAATCAAAACCCTAATTTTTAAATCTGAAGCCCAATATAAAAATAATAGAAGCCGGCCCAAACAAATAATAGAAGACAGTCTTTATTTTTGTGGCCGCCTTATTTCTTTTTAATCTGGTATTAGGGTTTTCAATTTGAAGCGCCACTTGGAAATTAGAAGCTCGAATCCTTTGATGCTTTCATTCCTGCTTCGCTGCTTCTTCTATCAATGATATTCAATTGCTTACGGCTGTAATGTCGAGTTCGATTCGTGTTTTGAATTGGTACGTGTTTTCCCTTTTTCGATTTATAATTATGCTCAACTTGATTTGAGTTCTGGATTAGTTCGTGATTTATTTCAAGGCTTGCTGCTTGATTTTGCTTTAACTCGAATGAGTATTTGTCAATGATGAAATTGGGTTAAATAGGGATAAAATCCCTATATTTTTGTTCGTATTTTTTGATTTGAATCTTCAAGTTTCTATGCTCGGCGTTGATTTGTAATCAAACTTTGGTGATGATTTCTGACTTGTTCTTAGTTGATATATTCAAGCTGCTTTGCGTTCTTTTCTCCTATGACTTCGGACACTTGATTTTTGCTTGAACGATTGTGATGATTCCGACTTGTTCATCTCTGATATATTTGAATTTTGCATGAATAGTTTGAGTTGGTTCCGTTCATTAATGCCACTGACTTGTTCAATTTGTTGCTTATATGACCTCTGATTGAAAATGTATGACCCACGGCTTGAGATAAATATGACTTCCTAAAATATTAGCATCTATAATTTTGTCCCGAACTCTGATTTGATTATCATGTTACCCTCTGTTTCATTTTCTGAAATTTGTTTCTTTTAATTAAATTCTCTTGAAATGTTTGCTGGTCATCTCCATGTATATACATACATATATATGTATGTATATATGTGTGTGACTCTGACTTTGCTTGTATCATCTCTGTGAAACATGGCTGCCACTTGATACGATTCCGATGTCTGTCATTTTATTGATCCGGAGTCTCTTACATGCTTGAAAGTCTAAATGCATATCCATGTTGAAACTGAACTTAATTTTTGCTTGGTTGAGTGTACTACTATTCTTTGGAATCTTGTTGTTGTTATGAGCATTCATGTGTTTGTCTCCATTTGCTCATTGATTTTGAAGACCATGTACATATTCATGTTATATGTTGCAGTCTTATTCCATTGAACTCTGGTTTGGTTTTGTTCCTCTTGAATGCTTTGTATTGTAGTGTTATTGTTGTTGTTGTATGTTTGTTTGCTTCTGCCTTTATATATTTGGAGTCTGGTTCCCTTTAAATTTTCATTTTGCATTGTAGCTTGCTGTTGCATTTTGGAGTGGTCTATTGCTGTCATGTTCCAATTGAAATCTGGTTTGATTTGAGTCTGTCTAATTGCACTGGCTTATTGCTTCGAGTTCCATTTGAGTCTGTTTCATTTTAGAGTGGTCTGGTGGTCATGTCTTGTTCTTGTAGTCATGTTGACATGTGATCTGGTCTGGTTACATTACTTTGTCATGTGATCATGTTGAACTGAGTCTGTGTACATTTGGAGTCTTGTTCATGTAGTCTGCATTGTGACTTTGTTCTGGGGTTTGCTTGTGTACTTCATGTACTTGTGTGTATGATTGGTATTACTGCAACTCTTGTGTGTTTCTTATGTCTTAATCTTCATGTGGTTGATGATGTTCCTCCAATGCTTGTTGAGACCTTTGTATTCATGTTAACTTATTTGTGAAGTATGGTTTGATCTCCATTTCATTGCTCCAATGCCTACATGTCTGGGTTGAAATGTTGCATTCACCACTTTGTACATGTGAGAATGTTGAACTGCTGTTTTGTTTTGCTCGAGTCATGCTTGCTTTATTCTTGTGCATGAATAGATTGTTGTGTTGTTTTGACTTTGTTGACTGGTCCATATTTTCCCACTGACTTGTTGAGTTTTGGTTTGTGTTTGTATTGCACTTGAGTTGAATCCGGCCTAGGCTTGGGTTTGAACTTGTGCTCACATGTCCCTGGAGTTTTAACAAGCAAGTGTATATCGGTGTGCACGGCCTTGTGGCATGTACAATGATACACTATGTATGTCACAAGTTGTTCGTGTAAGATAAAAAAATAAATGATGACGAACAACCCAAATAACTGAGGCAAAAATATTTTCAAAACACAAACTTTATTTTGCACAGCAAAAATATTTCTTTTTCAATTTACTGTGTCAGTTATTTAACAGGTATAACAGATGGTTGGACACAATCTCAAGCTAGTCAAGATCAAGTGTATGAGTGTTGAGTGAATTATGTAGTGAGGTGAAATATGTATGAAAAATTGTATATTGAAAATTGTGTTGTAATTGAAACTTGTATAGTTAGAGCTAAAATTTGTACTATTCGAATTTGTAATAAAATATTTTATTGAATAAAATATTTGTTTAAATAAGAATTTCGAGTTATTTATTTTATTCAACAAATACTTATTTAGTTATATGGAAAAATAAAATAGTACAATAATAAATACATTCAAATATATATATGTTTATTATCATCAAATAAAAATCATACGCTATTCTATTCTAAACTTCCAAAAACAGAAAAGCTTAGGCTTCGGCCCATTCACCAAGATCGTTTGCAAATCCAAACACTTGGTGCAGTTACTGACAGCCGACCTCTAGATTACCGAACATCCGAGGCATATATCGTGGACATGGTCAAGCGACTGATGGATGAGAGCGAGAACAGAAGGGATGATGAATGGGGATCCGGTTCCAGTCGGACTCCTTTCACTGATGAGATTTTGAATGAGTGGTATCCAGAAAAGTTCACTATGCCAACTATTATATCCTATGATGGAACGAGAGACCCGAAACCCCATTTATATAAGTATAGTTGGTACATGGACGAAGCAAGCGCTTCCGACACTGTTATGTAGATGTTTCCTGATTTTTCTAGAAGGAATTGCTTCCATGTGGGTCACTAGACTTCCACCAAGATCCATCTCCACCTTCGATCAACTAGCTATAAGACTCCTTGATTAATTCAGACGTCACATGACATAGCCTAAAGATTTAATGTCCTTGGTCGGTCTATTCTAGGGACGAAATGAATCTTTGAAGTCTTTCATGAATCAGTTCAACACCACGGTGACAGAAGTAAGCAATCTGAATGAGGATATGGTTTTTATGGCCTTGGTCCGTGCCATCCACCCCAAAACTGAGTTCGGAAAATGGATCAAAATGAAACAACCTACCACTACGAAGGACTTCAACCATAAGGCGAGTCAATACTTGAGATTGGAAGCGGCGCAAGAGTTAGAAAGGAAATCATATAGCTTACAACCAATGAACATTGGGATGAATGGCATGGTGATGAACCATTAAATAAATACCTCCAGAACCGCTGAAGGAAGTGGGGGAAAAGATGGAAACCAGAAAAGGAAACATTAGGATTCCAACAAAAGAAATTGTAAGAATAAGCGGCTTAAAGGCCTCAGGCTCGAAGATTACACCTCGCTCAATGATACTCCGAAAAACATCTATCTCGCAACACAAGGGACATATGAGTACAAGAAACCCCCTAAAAAGGAAGCAACTGAACGACAAAAGCGTTCCGGGAAGTACTGCCGCTTCCACGAAATGCATGGCCACAACACGAACGAGTGTCATCACCTAAAGAACTTCATTGAGGAGCTGATTCGAGAAAACAAGCTTCAGCAATACGTGAAAAAATCGCAAAATCCTGACCAACCCGCAGCTCCCCAAGCTCCTAGGGTTCGAGAAAACCAAGCTAGAACCAGCGAAGAGGGATCTAGATGAACAGACTAGAGGCTCATCATTGGAAAGATATCTGGTGGATCTCATCCCGCACAGAGGAGTTAGGGAGAAATAGAGCGGTATGCGAGCTCATTAAAATATGCTCCAAAGGAATCGTGCCTTGCGATCGAAGATGGAGCCCCTGCCAAGCAGTAGAGAACTCTGAGCGATGATATAGTATTTCAAAATTAAGATACCAACGGGATTGAAGCTCCAACTCTCGATCCCATGGTCGTGATAGTAAGGGTCGGACCCACCATGGTCCGACGAGTATTGGTTGACAACAGCAGTTCTATAAATATCCTTTTCAAACGCACCTTTGATCAGGTGAAGATCAGCATGAAAGACGTATCCGCCTGCCAAATAAAAATTCAAGGATTCACTGAAAAACCAAAAAAACCCATCGGAACGATTGATTTGCCTGTAGAACTTGGAGAGGGTAACCGAAGAGTCACCCCTGTGAGGACCCACATTTCAAAAGGTTTAAATTGACAATAATCCGCACATGTTCAATCGAAAAAATCCGGAACATAGATAATCATTGGGGTTAATTAAGAAAAAAAAAGAAAAAAAGAAGAAACAAACATAGAATCTCGCAGCGGAATGATAAAATATATTAATCAAATAAACAGTTCATCAAGCTGTTTACTCTACTTTTGATTATAATTTATACAACATTTATCAGAGTTAGATATACAACAAAACAAATAAAATAATGCAGCAGAACAAACAATGATGGAATAATACTAGTAATAATATACCAAATCTTCGTCTTCGTCCTCAGAGAATAAATCTTCAATAAGCTGAAAAACTCAGGACTGACCCGAGCGTAATGAAAAGACAAAACACTCGAGTCAGAACTAAAAAATACTTATGTAAGTCAAATCGATATCGCATTTAACATGAGTGTAACGGCGTCAGAGATGTTTACGGGTTTTCACATCTCATATCCAGTGTATAATGTGCGTGCAATAACTCAAGAGATGTTATGGGATTTTCCATCTCTTAAGGATCCATCAAAATATTTATATGTAGTATAATACGCTATATATATAATGTTTGGTTAGTAAAATAAATATTTTTCTTAGCGTTAAGGCTTTACATTAACCTCCCTTAATGCGTTTTTAAGCATTGGCGTACAGTTTGCATTTGACACCACCAGCAGAACGTCGGTAGTCAGGGATGCGCCACGATATGACAACACTAAACCAAAATCGTATGGGTCTCGTTTAGGGATAAAAGTATGACAAGGCATGTGAGGCAATGCCCAAGGTAGGATATTACTAGTTTACCCTTCCCGGTTGGTGGTAACACATCATAGCCATGATCGCCCACCGCGTCCAACACTCCCCTAAAATCGGAGGGTGCACACTAATCAATCACAATGTAAATGATGGTAATACGAAGAAGTGTGTCCGCTAGGGGTAGCTAGCCTACTTGGCCGATACGGCTCTTGTTTTAGTCATTTCAAATTGGCATAAAGTGCCAGGCTAATCCATCATCGTTCTCTTTCTTCAAATCTAGCAAACGACGCCAAATCCAACCACTTCATTCTGGATCATCACTCCATGTACACAGTTGTTAAAGTGGTTCCAGTATCGACATGGAGTATGCCCATATCCGGCTCCGGTCTCTTTAACAACCAAACGTCGTTTTACACACTGGTTGGTGCTTTTACATTTCAAAAACAGTTCATATTTGATATCAAAATATCATATTCGCTTTAAAATCAAATCCATTTCGAAATCATTATATTTACTCAAAATATACCATTTCATTTCAAAATCATGTCCGTCTTAATATCACGATTTCGATTCCAAAATTGTTTCAAATTTCAATTTGGGTTATAACTTCAATTTAACCCAATTCATATTTAAATCCATGATTTAAAAATAACATTCCACTCCTGACCAGTTTGAATATTTGAAAAATAGTTTGAATAGTTTTAAAATAGTTTAAGTAATTAAAAAGGTTTAAATAGTTTAAATGGTTAAAATAGTCAAAAATAGTTTAAGTGGTTAAAATAGTAATATAAAATAGCTTAAGTATTAAAATGGTTTATATAGCAAAATAATTTGGAAAACTAAAATAATTTGTGTATTTAAGAAGATAGCTCTTAAATAGTTTTATATTAATTTATTTGAAAATAGTTTCAAAGCCAAACCGATTCAATTCCAACTTCCCAATTCGAATCAATTCAAGTTTCCATTCAATCGATTCAATTTCGATTTCAATTCAATCAATTTCAACATCGATTTCAAATTAATTCAATTCCACTTTTAAATCCAATTAATTCAATTTCAATTTATATCAATTTCGAGCTCGATCTTTAAAATATCGATTCAAAACATTTAAATCAAATTATCTTTCAATATTTAGTTTAAAATCCCAATCTTCAAATATAATTCAATTCCGAGCTCAATTTTGAAATATCGTTTTTATATCACTTTTACTTAGTAATATTCAAAGTTTGAATAAAAGTTCAATCTTTTAAAACAAATCAATTTCCAAAAATTCAAATTATATTTCGATTATAACTTCAAAATCTCAAATTCGATTTATTTAAAAAAATTTCATAACCAAATTTAAATTTGAACATTCCGAGCTCAAGTTCGAAAATAATTTGATTTCTATAAATTTGATTTTTATTTCTTTTAAATCGAAACCAATTAAATAATTTCAAATCAAAAATTTTAAAATCATTTAATCCAACTAATCCAGTGTCCGTATATAATTTTCTATTTTATGGCCAAGTGATCGGTTATTTCAATCTAAATCATAGTGTCATAGGTATATATCATTTCAAACTATTTTTTAATTTATTCAAAATAATTCAATTTACAGTTTATATACTGTAAATAATATACAGTGTGATAATAGGATATATCAGAATAAATAAACATTCGAATCATCCAAAATATCAACCACCAACATCCATCGCAACCAATCATCCAAACAGTCAATATAATTCACAACAATTTCATAAGTATTAAAATTGGATGTTTTACTGGCAATTGAATTCCATTTTCAAATTTAACTATCAATTTTAATTCTTAACAGTTAATTCAAATGACAATTTAGAGGGTAATTTATCAAACAACAATCAATAAATTCATATCACTTCATAATTTCACATTTAACTAGCAAAAAAACATTCTAATACATTGTGAGCATTATAAAACACTCACCTTGATTTTCTGTTGTCGTCGAGACGTTCCGTTTTGGAACTAAAACCGGACGATGCCCGATTTTAGCCCAAATCTCGACTGTCACCAAATCCATCCAAACTAATTTCATTGCAAAGCTCTCGTCATTAAAATCACAATGCAAAAAGTCTCATCTCAACCGGATGTTGTATGTAGAAGTTAAACATTTTTTTAGTTCAACGATATTTATATTTATAAAACAAATTAAATATATTAAAACAACCCATACCCAATTGAATATGGACCCGGCCCACTTCACTTCATCTTCTCCCTCATCTTCAAAACTGCCCTATACACGTTAGAAACCCATGGCCACGTGCGTGCACATCACTGATACGAAGAATTACCCCACGAAATGCCACGCCGTCAACGTTGACAAACTCCACACTCGAATCTCCATCACCTCGACCACACGGTTTCGGGCTCGGCCCCTCCTCCTGAATCGTTACCTGATGGTCACCCCTCCACCATGAGAATGTCGGATGCCTCATTCCAAGGCCGCACCACACGAAAATCTCACCGGAGATGCAATCTTCCACCATGAATTCAAATACGACGGCCAAAATACGAATCGAAGCTTAAATCTCCAAGAATCGCGAACCCTAGCAAAACCGTCGTGCGACCATGAGCGTCGAGCTCATCAATCCATCGTCGCACCCAACAAATTTCATACCAGATCGAAGCGAATTCCAAAATAGGATTTTAGAAACACGTTTGGGATTTTTTTTATCAAGTGTTTTGTGAGAAATGAATTTTCAAAGGTTACCATTCCTGTTCTTTTTTTTTCGTTGTGTTGTTTGCGTGCACAATAAAGGAGAGGGAGACGTGATGTTGGCGTGTAGGAGGCTGGCTACAGTGTTTTGAAGTGAGAGAAAAGAAACTGATGTGAATGTTTGACTAAACAATATATTAATTTAAATTTCAAAGTATCTCGATTTACACAACTCAAAATCTCGAACCCCTATCGAGAAGTGCCGCTAGGCGTTCATAATGTTATACCCCTATTTCAAACGCAATGGAAAAGGTTTCGAGTCCTAATTCGATCGTATGGAGAAGATAGCTTTTTGAACCCAATTATTATTATTATATTGAATTTTCGATATAAATTTCAACACGTTTCTATTTCGTATGGCCAATCGATAACTCCAAACGATACAAAATTTGAAATCCAATAATAATACACTATTGCGGATCCAATGGGACTTGCTTCATCGAAATCCGAGACTGTGCCCCGGAAGGCTATTTTTACTCGTCAATTAAAGTATAATATTTTCAATTCCTAATTATTCACTTTTAAATTCAATTTTAAATATTAACAATCTTCATTATTGTTTAAGTAAAATTTAAATCAACTTCCAACATCATTTTCAATCATATAAACTTCAGAATTCAATTATTCAAATAATTGTTTTAAACAATTTTGATTATTCAATAAATCACTATCTTTTGAAATATAAGTTAATGAACTTGTAAGATTTAACTTTTAAAACGTAGTCAAATTATAGAAAAATAATTTCCATTTTACACTAATTCAATTCCCGTTATTCAATTTCACTATTGATTTTAAACATGGTCAATACGTATAATTTATTTCAATACTCGTTATTGCAAAATCTTCGAAATTAATTTATTTCAAAATTTTATCCAAGTTCATATCCAATAACTTACATTCAAAATCATTAAATTTTTATTTTTACCATTTTTAGTTAATAATTGCACTAAATTTAATAATTTAAAGTAGCTAAAAATACGGGTCGTTACAACCCTCGTCCAAACTTTCGTGATCGTAATGAAGCATCCACATACAATGCCTTCTTAGGATGGCCCGCACTGGTAGATTTTAGAATTGCTTTAGCCCAGTGGTGCATTACCATGAAATTCCCAATGGAGAATGGAGTTGGAGTGATCAAAGGAGACCAAAGTGCCGCCAGAGAATGTTATATTGTAGAACTGCGTAAATCTAGAAGAAAGGAAAAGGGGAAGAATGTGGGGAGAACTCTCTATATTCGTCAGCCTGCCGAATAGCAACTAAAGAGCCGCCCGTGACTTGGAGACCATAGCCGATCTAATAAGGCTTTGGATCCTTGAAAGCCGAGTTTAGGGGAGGATCGGGCAGCGCCGGCAGAATTGACGGTGTCTGTCCCAATTGACATGGATGACCCAACGCGGGTCTTGAAAATTGGATCGCACCTTGAAAACAAGATGCGATTGGAACTCACTAAATTTTTCATGCCAACTTGGATGTGTTCACCTGGACACATTCCGATATGTATGGGGTATCATCGAAAATTACATGTCACGCACTCAAAATTGGTCCCAAGTATACACGAGTAAAGTAGAAGAGGTGCAGCCTGGGCCCCAAACTGTCCAAGGCGTTGACAGAAGAAGTAGACAAGCTGATGGCCAATGGTTTTATTCTTGATGCGACCTACCCCGAATGCGTATCTAACATGGTTTTGGCCAAGAAGTCCAATGGGAAATGGCGAACCTGTAACGACTACTCGGACTTAAACAAAGCCTGCCCGAAAGATAGCTTTCCCGTACCCAGAATTGACCAGCTTGTAGATGGGACTGCTGGACATGAATTGCTATCATTTATGGATGCATACTCGGAATACAACCAGATCCTAATGCATGAACCAGATTAGGAAAACAATACCTTCATCACCGATCTAGGATTATATTACTATAGGGTAATGCCATTCGGTTTAAAGAATGCTGAGGCAACCTACCAAAGATTAGTAAATGCCATGTTCAAGTATAAGATCAAGAAGACCATGGAAGTCTATGTGGATGATATGTTGATTAAATTGCAAATAGCTGCCAACCACTTGGATAATCCCGCCTAAATGTTTAAAGTACTGCAAAAATATGGGATGAAGCTGAATCCACTCAAATGTCACTTTGGGGTAGCCTTCGGAAATTTCTTGGGATTCATAGTGAGTGCCAGAGGCATTGAAGCAAATCCAAAGAAAATTACTGCCCTACGAGAAGTCGAAGCCCCAAAGACTAAGAAGGAGTAACAAAGCTTGAATGAGAAAGTCGCAGCGCTAAGCCGGTTCATCTCAAAAGTCATCGACAAAAGTATACCGCTCTTTGATGCACTAAAGAAAGGAAAGATGAACTTCAAATGGAATGAGGCTTGTCAAACCGCGTTTGAAGAGTTACTATGACATATAGAAACCCCGTCGATCCTATCAAAGCAAGTAGATGGAGAGGACTTGTTCATCTACCTAACAGTCTCACCTCATGCATTAAGTGCTGCTCTTATACGTGAAGAAGCTAAGATCTAGCGACTCGTATACTACATTAGCAAATGGTTCATCGGAGCCAAAAAAATTATCTGAAACTAGAAAAGCTAGCGTATTGTCTCTTGATTACATTCAGGAAGTTACGACCAAATTTCCAGGCACACCTGATCAAAGTATTGATCGATCTACCCAAGCAAGTATTGTACCGCCTCGAGACCTCCGGGCAACTCATCAAATGGAATATCGAATCACTTACCATCCTAGAATGACAATCAGTGGGCAAGCATTAGCAGATTTCATCATCGAATTTACCATACAAGATGATGAAGAAGAAATTACATTGGAAGTGGAAACACAATGGAGCACTTCATCGATGGCGCATCTAATAACTTATGCTCGGGAGCAGCGGTAGTGCTCGAGACTCCTGAAGGACGAGCCGTTCGCTATGCCTTACGATTAAAATTCCCAGCGACAAATAATAAAGCATAATATGAGGCATTGATAGCTGGGTTAAAAATTGTGAAAGAGCTGGAGATAAAATCCATACACATCTATAGCGATTCTTAGTTAGTCGTCTCTCAGGTGAAAGGCGAATACCAGGCTTGAGGGGAGAACCTTGCCCCATATCTATCTAAAGTGCAGAAGTTGCTGAACGACATCGAATATTACGTCGTAACTCATATCCTGAGGGAGCAGAACACGAAAGCTGACTACTTGGCTAAACTGGCCAGTTCCAAGGAAGCTCAATCATTGGGACTAGTCTCGGTTGAAACCCTGACCACTCCAAGCATAAGCAGAATGGATGGCAACTGGATTTTTGAGACCACCATTGAAATAGAAACATGGATGATGTCAATTAAAGGATCTTGAGAGAAGTTCACAAAGACGACTATAGAGACCATACCGGGGGAAACGATTGCAAAGAAAATCCTTTGATATGGGTATTTCTGGCCAATAGTAAACCCCGATGCAGTAGATTACGCAACACGGTGTGACCGATGCCAAAGATTAAGCATGATCGGAAGAACTCCCTCAATAGAGTTAACGTAGATGGTCAGCCCATGGTCGTTCGTAATATGGGGAATTGATATGATTGTTGTATTGCCAATAACTAAAGTAGGGGCTAACTATGCTACAGTTTCCATTGACTATTTCACTGAATAGGTGGAAGCGGAACCGTTGGTCACCATTACCATAAAGAAAGTCATTAACTTTATTACTAAAAAAATTATTTACAGGTTTGGTGTGCCATAGAAAATCATCACTGGTAACGGGACCCAATTCAAAAGTGTCGAGTTCATAGACTATTGCAAATGCTTCCGAATCGAGAAGAGCTTTTATGCGGTCGTTCATCCGCAAGCAAACGGGAAAGTGGAAGAAATAAACAAGATCATCAAGTCCACCATCAAAAAGTGACTAACTAAAGCTAAGGGGAATTGGGTTGATGAACTTCCACTCGCATTATGGGCTTATAGAACAATACACAAACCAGCAATCGGGCATACCCCGTTTGCCTTGGCATATGGTTCAGAAGCAATGATCCCCGTCACACTAGAAGTCCCCTCTCATCGAATGAAGAATTTCAATCAGAGGCAAAATGTGTAGCTCCTACTAGAGTCGCTTGATATGCTCGACGAGAAGATGGAAGAACGAATTAAAGACCGCTGCTTACTAAAAAAGGGTCTCATGGTACTTCAACTCCAAAGTTCACAACCGAACCTTCAAAGTGGGAAACCTTGTCCTCAAACGAGTCTATCCTGTACCAGGAACCTTTGGACCAAACTGGGAAGGGCCGTATGTGATCGGTCAAAAGCTAAGTATGGAACATTCAAACTGACAACCGTTAATGGAATCCAAATTCCCCAAGCATGGAACTACGAATCGCTGTGTCATTAATTTATATGAAACTATCTTATATACTTCTTATTTTCAACAAATAAGCCATCCTGGAATATCGAGGGCATTGTTAACAGGTAGAACTTGCCCAATCTTTGTTATAAAATTGCTTTGCTTTATGAACTGATAAAACTATGTTCATAAAAGTAAACGGCTGATTCGACGGGGTCAAGTCGACTCAAAACCATCCAATCACTGCTTGAGATAGTGGAACCATGCTCAAGTATGCCCCACTTACCCACCGTGTTGACAAAAGCAAATCGACTCAAATCATCGGATCAGCGGAACCCGATCCCTACTTTCTAAGAACTGGTGTTGCTTCGGCAGCACCAAGAAGGCCTAAATCAAAGTCACGTATTTCATAAGCTGTGCATTACCTTTTAAGCCGTGGAATCACACTCTCAGAGCATAAACTTCTCACGTTACACAAAGATTAGTAACATCGAGAAGTTCCAAACCGTCGCGGATCGACGGGTCATTTCGATCCTAAAATCAACGCATCCCATAAGCCATGCACACTCCCAAAAGCTGGGCATCTCAGAAGCCACGCACACTCTTAAGTACCGGTATTTCCCTGACAATACCGGGAAACTCGTCCATTATAGGAATAACAAGAATCAACCCACTACCACAATCTGGAGCAATGGGTATGAATCCAACAATCTCAAACAACTACGAGTCAACAGAGAATTCCGATTGTTGACCGATAATATATCCAAAATCATAAGTTATCGAAGGTAGGAAACGCAAAATATATCTAAATACAGACATCTAGAAAATCGCTCGGATCAACCGACCATTTGTTAAATGTTCAAAGTAAGCAGCCCCGTGAACTGGGGGACGCACACCGATAATTTAATATAAAAAATAATCAAAAACCAAAACCAAGTACTTCACAGTTCTGTTACTCCAAACGAAGAATTTTGGCGGTAATTACAGGACTACGTAAAATAGCAGTAAATAAAATTGACATAAGTGCATGAAACAAACATAAGTAGACAGTAAAATTATAATCAAAATGTCAACATTGTATTACTTATAGCATTTTCTGGACAAAGTCAAAATGTAGGGGCCGTACCCACACCATATCGGCTAACAAAAAGAAAAATACAAATGCTACAACAATCAAAGCAGTAAGTGCAGACTCTGCACTTGACCAAAACACGTATCAAACAAAACAAAATGTCCTAAAAACTGGCTCCACTGCCATCAGGACCTGTCAATGACACTTTCCACCGCTCCCCTTCCCACCTTTATTTGGAAGTTTTTGTTTCCCTTCATAATCCCGGCCAGGGGTAGTGTCGCTTCCTTTAATATCAACTATCACCTCGGCGCTGGCATCTCCTCCCTACTCTCCAACCTTCTTGGAAGACTCCCCTTTGGTCTTGCGCTTCCAGGATTTGCGAGAGCTCCTCGAAGATTTTACCGCTTTAACCTTTTCCTTCTTAACGGAAACCATTTACTATTTAGATTTATGCAGCTGACCGGTCTGGTCCTCCTGCTCTTTAGCTTTAGATGTCGTGAAGTCACCCCCTAAAGACACAGAAGAGTCGTCTAGACCATGCAATGCAGTAATCTTCTTGGATTCCGACCCTGACTGCGAGCCAGACATAGGCGCAACAATTGGAGTGGTTATGGAGATAAGCGTCGAGGCGGTTGAAATAGTGGTAAGCCCAGGTATCGAGCAAACCGGTGGGTCAGTAGGTAAAGAGGACGGACCAGTAAGATAAAAAATGAAAGCATTAAGTTTGTCTTGTTCCTACAACGTGAGTTGAAAATTCTCAAACTCGGGGGAAATAAGAAGGATACCTGCATCAGAGGAATGGCTGAAAATCCCAATCTCGTATTCCCCACCTTCTCCTTCTTTTGATGGCTACACTATCTTTGGAGAAGTTCTGGGGCCACCTAAAGTTTCAGTGACAGCTGCCGGAGGAGTAGAAGACAAAGCAGCACCGGCAGAACTTGCCAACTGATCACGAGGCTATCTTGATGGTCCGCTAGGCCTAGAAATGATAGGCCCTGGCAACGTTTTGGCAGTTGCAGTCATAGCAGCATCGACAGCCTTCTGTTCCTTCTCAATTCGAAGGACCTATCGACCCTCTATAAGTGCTTTCTTCAATTCCTCATTGAGGTAGGCATCCTCCAACTCTTGCTCGATATATACATCACCGTTTTCTCGAAAACGGGCAAAGGTTTCTTCCCAAACCACGGCAAGAGTATGCGGAAATTTAAGGCCCAAATAACTGCGGCTCCCTGATGCAGTAAGGAATTAACATAGAAATTTAAGATTTTATTCTCCATCCTCTCCATCTTTTTCTCGAAAGTGTCCTGCAGCTCTACGTAATCCACTGTTATGGCGGCCTTGTCAATTTCAACTCGAGTCCTATCGGCGCTAAGCTGCGTAACTCTTTCTTGGAGCAAAGCGACCATCTGGGCTTGATTAGAAACGGTCTTTTCACAGGATTCTTCAATTCCTGCATATTCAACAATTGTCTTGTTGTGCTCTTCAATAATTTTGTCATGATCAGCAATAGTCTTCTTTTGAGCTTCAATAATCAAGTCATAGGCTTCGAGCTCCTTTTTCAACTTAACTTCGTCCGTATGGGCTTTCTTAATTTCATCTTGAAATACGATCTCTATTTTTGCATGGACCTCTTTCAGCTCCTTCAGCAAGATAGCGTTGTTCTTACTCTCCCAAAATGCCATGTCCCTCTCTTGTATTAGTCACTAAATTCTGGCATCACGTTCCACTAACTCCCTCTCGAAATCATCTTTCTCCACTCAAAGGGGAGGATCTCTTGATAATTATTGCGGTTCATGTCAGCCAGCTGCTTGCATAACTTTTCCCATCCCTTAGCTTAATCTAAATCACTTTGACTGCCTGAAGGTGGGGAATATAGGAATCTTTGCGGATTGGGCGAAGGTCGCGGTCAAACTTAACTCCCTTTAAAAACCATCCGGGGAGCATAGCTTTGAGTCTAGAGGGACCGGATGGAAGAATGTAATCTGGCCTCCTGTGAGGACATGAGGAATCAGAAGTGGGCACCACGTGAGTCGATGAGGCTTGAGATGAAAACGGAGCCCGAACGGAAGAAACTAGAACTTCAAGACTATCAAAAACTAGGGCCGGGGAAAAAGCCTGATGCTCTGAAGGATGAGAACTGCGATCGACCTTCACTTCCTGGATGGTTGCTCTCAGTCATTAGGGGTTTTTCTCTTCTTTTAACCACTCTTATACGTCCGCTCCGTTCTCTATCATCCAGGCGACGAGCCTTGGTATCCGAGTCTTCCCACCTTCTCCACTCTTCCTCGGTTTTACGGGGCTGGTGATGGCTTGAAGATCATCTTGATAAACATTGTGAATCAGTGAATTGTTCAAGATCGTCGTAAAGTTCACGGCCTCTCATGATACCTAACATGAAGAATAAATAAATAGCTTTAGCAACAAGAAATAGGACTAAATAATGTATGTGTAGTTGAATTTGACCCTAGTGTAATGTGTAATGTGTCTTAGGCGGCCTAAAAGGACGTCACAAACCGGATGGGGAAGCCACTGTGGTAGAAATCGGGATGACTCTAGACACGATATGACCAAGGTGAGGAGATGTTCCCTTGAATTCAAAATCCTCCCCCATAAGTTCATCGATATCCATGTAAACGTTGCTCAAATCCCTAAAATTAGCGCCAGTATCTTTAATCGGGGAACCCTAACGTTGATCAGTTGTTGGGGGAGCATCTTTAATGCGAATCTCTTCGGGAGGCGAATCCGAGAGAATGGGACTCATTCATGGAGTCTCACCACACGATTCGGAGTCTCTATCATCGGAGCCTGTGTCGAAATCATCGCTGGAGGAGGAATCATAACTACTGCTACCCTTAACTTCACCCTCCCCTTTTCTATTGCCACTGCAGCTTTGCCCTCACATGGCTTGAATTCTTCTTCCCCTTCCTCAAGAATCGGGGGCATTATGGCTGGATAGCTGGCTTCAGTCGTGATACCCCTTCCTTCATGAGTTTCTTCGGCTGACTCGCCAAACGGGCCTTCTTTTTATGGGAAACCACCTTCTTCAGAGCCATGTGATGAAAAAGCGCGGCATGTTCGTACTCTGGAACGGGAAGGAGATGGGACTTCAATGGCCATGGTGGATCTCCCAGGATGCAACAGCCCGTACTGGAGGAAATATTCATACGATGGCAAAAATTTAACCGATTTCTCCTTGGCATCTACGGCCTTCAGAGTATGGAAAATCTGATCGAGTGTTGGGTCTTTATTCGGCCTCAGAATAACTACAAGAAGTATTTGATCTATCAGAATCCCATAGCGACGTATAGAAACTCAATAAGTAAAGGAGAGAACATACCCCCCATCGTCCAAAGGCGGTTAAATCCTTCGGGACACCTAACAAAGAAGTACTGAGTCTTGAATTATACAGATTGCTTTGAAGCTGCAACACGATCTTGTGAATCCTTTGGGCCTCGATGACGACAAGGGATGGGCACTCGTCTCTCTTCTTAAATGAGAGAAAATATCTCAACTCATCGAAGCTTGAGGAACGATTAGATTTCCGCATAATCAGGACGTGAAGGCAAGTCAAGATTGCATATCCATTATGATGAATTTGGAATGGAGCAATTCCAAGTTGAGAAGAGTTTCTTTCAAGAAGTTATTGAGGAGGGCACTGCTCCACTTAAGCACATTCACCAATGGCAAGCGCTGTATCCAAAGGCGGCATATGGGCAAACTCATTCTTCTTCAGAAGACGCACACCGTCCTTCGAAATGTCGTGTTGCAAGAAAATGTTATGTAGAACCTTAGCGGGGATAACGGAGGAAGCTCTCTCCGAGGGATTAAGTAAAACTCTAAAATTCGGAGGAGTTCGGTTTACAACGACCAACCGGAGCCAGTTGACCGTATTCAGCCTGTGGAACTGAAGAGGAAGGCGCAACGGATGACGACTCAGCTTTTGAAAGTGTCAGACTTCCTCCACTCGACTTACGATGAGAGGATGGTTGCTTCACTCTATACAATAGAACTTGCTTCTAATGTAGTCAGGTAATTCTATATTTAACTAAAAATTCCCCTGGAACACTTGAATTCCAAAGGAATGTCGGTTTACACCGACATGTTGGATTTCAAGTATAAGCTGGGGGAAGTGCGATGTGTTATCTATGTGGAGTGAGCTTGGTGTCCTGAACAATATAAATGCCCTATCTCGTGTAGATAGTTCGCTTGTAGTGAAGACTGAAGAATGCAAAGGGCTTCTCGTATCATTTATTGAAGTTATTTCTCCTACACATACCCGTTATCGATCAACGATTGATAACGGATCCGTTGTCCGAAGCTACGCAGAAAGCTCTTCCCATTTCAGGTACACCAAGTATGAAATAACGAAACCAATACGAACTCCCTCCGGAAGAACTAAAACCAATTCGCTGGACGTCATGTTGGATCAACTATGTAACTTAGTGCAAGTCAATTCTGATTCTATGGACGAAGATAGCAAAACATGTCAAGCACCAGGGGAAAGCCCGAGCATCGTTTCATAAAGAACTCAAGACTCAATTTACTATCTTCTTCCATAAAATCGCAATCAACTTGAATTTTTCATGACAATCATTACCAATACAACCTTGTCACCAAATTACTAAATGAATGCCAAATTTCAAACCACCCACCTCAAGTCAAAAATGAAAGGGCAAGAATGGTTGAAGTTTGCAATAGCAGCAATCCAAGGAAACTAGGTCGATGGCGATCCAAATCGGCAAAGTCTCAGGTGATGATGGCTGGCCTAAGGCAACGGTGAACTTTAGAATGGTCAATGGCAAGAGGAATCGACGGTGGATGGTTGGTGGCGGTAACAAAATGAATGGATCTAGGGTTTAGACGAATTTGGACCGGGTCATGAAGCAGGAAGCTCGAGTCATGATAGAAATGCAGAAGGGAAAAAGGATCGGATCGGTTAGATTAAATTGGGAAAGAGAATAAAAAATACGCTAAGTCATTAGGTCGCTAGTGATCCAGAACTATGGATAATTAGCGATCCATCAAATGGGAACCAATCTCCTCCAAATTTGCACGGCATGATCCACGTGCTATTTAAAAACATCATGAAAGTTATGGGATCGAAATTGATTTGTTATAATGAGCAACGACGACCCACGTCAAAGTTCAACAAATAGCCAAAGCCAAATTCGTATGATGGCCTCAACACAACCCAATGAACCTCACTAAATAGGGAATCAAGAGTAGTTATTTCCAAAGCACGCCTTGTTCCAATGTACGCATACTCTAGGGGGCAAATATTATCGGAGATTTTAACCCAACAGAATTCAAAGGAAGTTGGAACAGTTACGTCGAGTCAGAGCAACACAAGAGCCAACAAAAAGGACTAGAAGGATCAACCAAGAAAGGTTGGATGAAAAGATGGGAAAAATATGCTAAGGTGATGGATCGCCAGCGATCCATAAAGATAGCTCGTAGGTCCTCCAATCCTCTTTCATCATGATCCAATAGGTATGCTAGGAATGATTGCTAAGTTTGATGGAACTCAAAGCTAGTTAGATCGAGAAGTGAGCATTCGTCTGATTCAATCAGTAGTCCAATGCAACCAATGTATGAATCATAATCAAAAAAAGGTGACAAGCTACGAAACTACATGGAGAATATCTACACGAGATAACAAATGCAATCTTAAAGACGGAGTACAAAAATCTACTAAGTACATGGATCGCTAGTGATCCATAAGATCATGTTAGACTGCCATGAAATTTAAGGAAAGGATGAAGGAGAGTATCCCAAGCAATTGGATCGTCAGCAACCCAAAAACTATGGACCGCTAGTAACCATCACCTATGGATCGCTAGTGATCCATCAGATTGGGTCGGATGGTTATGAAATTTTCAATTCACATTCGTATTTCCAAATGCAAGCTTTTGGCCAGGTGGCCTAGCCCATTAGCTCTCCAACCCCTATAAATACGATCCTACCTGCAACATAAATGGGATCTATAGAATTGGCTACTGAAACTCTATAAAAACTACTCTTCACTCTTCTTCTCCCACACAACAGTCATCTAAAGGTTCACTGTGATTCATCAGTGAATCCTAACACCAGTGACTTAATCTAACCTATAGGATTCAATCGCATTGTAATAATATTCAACTTGTAGTTGCAGTCAATCAATAATAAAAGTTATAAAGTGGACGTAGGCTTCATTAACAGCCGAACCACTATAAAAATCTCTTGTTCATTTACCTTCTCTACGATTTGCTATTGCTTTTTCTACTTTATTTTCCTTTATAAACAAGGCTGGTGCTTTCATACTCAACCCAAGGCGTTGATCCATTATTTGGGTTAACAGAAAGGAAATTAACTTCAAAAAATTTAACTGTAGATTTAAAGGTTAAGAAACTAAGTTATTTTTGAATTTGCTAAAATGTCCTAATTTTTACTTTTAAAGATACAAGTTTTGGTATTAAATATTTCAAAAATTTTAAGTTTCAATTTTTGAAGAAAAGTTACGAAGACCAAACCGAAATTTTAATATGAAGTAGATAGAAAGGACTGCCTAGGTAACACAGGGTAAAATGTAAAGGTATGAAGAAGATAGCGATGACTACTCATAGAGAAGTAATAAGACTGTAGAGTGTAGTAATATTGTTGAGAACCTAGGAATATTTGGTTAGACATGTGTCCAAGCCATAAAAAGAACCTGCAAAAGAATGAAAAATGGTATTAAAGTACACTTCTATGAGTACTACGGTATGCTTGTACGAAGAATCAAGGGTAAAGAAGTACATACCAAGATTTGAAAATATCATCAAAGGATTGGGATTGAAAGTAGATGGTAACAAAGGGTAATGAGATGGAAAATACACATATAGGATATTAGTAGACTCAAAAATAAGGAAGGCAGGATAAAGGGTGAAAAATTTATTCTGCCAAGCCAATATTACTAATGAGTTATTTAAGATGTGCATAGTTTGTATTTCCTATCCACTACAGTATGGGGATGCACAGTTTGTTCCTCAATTGGATGTGATGATGGAAGTAATGGATAGACCTTATTCATCAGAAGCTATGAAGGAAATTTAAGCTAGTAGTGAAAGGGCCGCAACATCGTTAATGCTAGTTGATGTTGAAGGGTAGCTTCCAGCAATTGTTCATTTTAGGTTTGGGTTGTAAGCATTAGTTGTTTCTTTAAAACGAGTACAATATCATGGGAAATTTTCGTTTTTATGTGTTTTCTATATGGACCGCAATATTATTGGGAAAACGGTAAGATAAGGGAATTTTAGGAAAGACACTTAACTAATGCAAAAGAAAAGAAAATAGTAAAAGGTAGGAAGTATAAAATAAATTAAGGAAAATTATTTAATTAGATACTAAGTAAAAGAAATAAGATTTAAGTCCCAAAAGGTAGTAAACTTTTGGAAAGTAAATTTTGGAAAGCAAAGGATAAAGGAAAAGTCTTTGCGAAGCTACGGGTCAATGTCTCTACACCTTAAAAGCTGAAATTTATAGATGAACTTGTTTGCTGGTTGTTATTATAAATAAAATATATTTTTTTGAAAAGTTGAATTTTACCGTATAGTTAGATAGAGTTCACTATATACATTAAACTATTGACTAAACCCCAATTTCATGTGGTGTGGCATAATTTGTTTTGAATATATATATATATATATATATATATATATTATATATATATGTATGTATGTATGTATGTATGTATACTTCTGAAAATTTTTGTTCGAAATTCTTGGTTTTAGAAAATAAAAAACCTGTTTAAAAATTTTGTGATGTAAATTTTAAAATCTAAAAATTTGTACAGATAAAGTAATATAGAAATATTTTTTGGCAGAAAAAGTTGGAATTTTCAAAATTTTGAAATGCCACATATATTGACATAAGGAAATAGTTAACAGGTTACCTAGAATAGGTTTTACTATGCGGCACTATGGACATTAAACTATTGACTAAACCCCAATTTCATGTGGTGTGGCATAATTTGTTTTGAATATATATATATATATATATATATATATATATATATATATATGTATGTATGTATGTATGTATGTGTATATATATATATAATTATGTATGTATGTATGTATGTATACTTTTGAAAAATTATTTTCGAAATTCTTGGTTTTAGAAAATAAAAAACCTATTTAAAAGTTTTGTGATGTAAATTTTAAAATCTAAAAATTTGTACAAGTATCTTAAAGAGTAATATAGAAATATTTTTTGGCAGAAAAAGTTGGAATTTTCAAATTTTTGAAATGCCACATATATTGACGAAAGGAAATAGTTAACAGGTTAGCTAGAATAGGTTTTACTATGCGGCAGAAGTGGAAGCAAAATAAAATACGTTTAAAGACAAGGGAAAAAGTTGTATTAACTATGGAGTCATTTCCTCCATACCTTGTTGGTAGGTGAACTAAACTAGTTTTAAAATATTTCTGTTTTAAAATTTTAAAAGATTTAAAATATAATTTACTTATATGGACTGTACTTGGAAAAGTTAGAAGAGAATTGGGAGAAAAAGAGAAGGTCCCAAGGTACAGTGGAAAAAGGGTATGTAAGAGAAGGATGTGAATATGGAAATTTTCATCTAAACTCTATATAGGCATAAGAATATAGGTTTAGAAAATTTGATTTTATAAACTTGGATGCTAGCAACAGTATGCAAGAACTTTAGATGATAGGGATGGATGCAAAATTGGTTGAACTATACTTCTATTCATAGAAGTGTGGAAAAATTTGGATGTGAAAACAAGTTTTTAGTTTTCAAAAGTTGAATGTATATAGAACTGATAGTATATTTAGGATTTTTGCATCATATTTTCGAAACTAATTTGAAAGAAGCATTCATAAAAAGCATCATTTAGAACCATTCAGCATGCATATCATATGTATTATGATACACAAAGCACCTGTACATGATTGATTATAAAATTATTTGTAAAACTAATTTATTTGTTAGTTCAAAATGGTCGTACGTTATGGTACATTGTTCAGTCCTTGAGGAATTTCGGAGATGAAATTCTTCTAAGGGGGTGAGAATGTTACACCCCGTGATTTTTACGCCAATTAATTTAAAAGAAATTAATTAATAAGTAATAATGCTGAAAAATAGAATTTTTACAAACATTATAATTTGGCTATGAAATATATACTATTGGGTTTGTGGAGATTTTCTGATCATTTTTCATATGTAAAGTTTTTCGATTGGAGTTAAAACAAAGAAGTTATTAAAGTTTGAAGTTTTCAAATCAGAAATAATTATATATGTAATTAAGGAAATAAAGGTAATTAACTAACGTTAATTACTGTCAGTTAGAATTAATGGATAGTTAACGTTAGCTTAGATGTTAAGAAAGATGTAACCGGAAATAAATATGAATGATCGAGTAAATAAGTAATTAAATAAATGAAATTAATTAATGAAAAAAAATCACATACTAAAAGCCACATGTCGGCCGAGAATGCATCATGGTCGACCATGTATGTCAGGCGATCGACCATGGGTACTCCGAATCAATAGTAAATAGAGGCTAGAATGGCCCAGAATTGAAACAGTTTAATCAAACAGCTTGCATTGATTCAAACCCCTATAAATACAGATCTAGACCCTCACTTTCAAACTCATATTTTCGAAGCGACGTCGGAGCTCTATCATTTTCTCTTCTCCACAAAAATTCTAAATTCTTAAAATTTGTTCTAGTTTATGCGCATATGAAATTGGAGAATTGTGGAAGATGATAAAGGAGAGAAATATGGTCAAAGACAACCGCCAAGGCGGAGGTAAAATGTAAACCCGGATTTAATATACAAATAAAATTCCAAATATACTTGCTAAGTTAGATTTTGACAAATATGTATACACTTGTGGTGTATAAATCCAAATAGGAAGAAAAGGAAGTCAATTTGGAATAACATAAATTAGATTCAGAGATTTGAAAAGCTAAAAAGATTGGTGGGAAATTACATATTTTGTAATAATATTGGATTTATATCATTGTAGATCTATTTCGTTTATACCTAGATATAAATGACAATTTGGATGTTTAATTGTATACACGTAATGATTATGGAAAATATACCTATATGTTATGGAAAACTCTAAACTTATTAGATATTATATACGTTTGGATTTAGAAAGTTAGGGGTATAAATAGTCCCTAGATTTTTAAACAACTTATTAATAACATATTGGGATTCTAGATTTGATTAGTTTATATTGAATGTTGAACAGAAATTAGAACTGATTATAAATTAAATTGGGGTTAGACAATATTTTAATACATCAGAATAAATTGTGTAACATTGTGAATTTCTATAGATTGTCTAAAAACAGAAATAAAAGTGTATTGGTTGAAATAACAAGGAATGTAAACATAAAGGAAGAGACGTACAAAATAAGGGAATTACCATATTTTGTACTGTCTATTCCAATAGAAAAATAAAGGACAATTCCTTGTTATTTCACACATAACTCTTTTAAGCAATTTAGAGAGAATTATAGTGTTAACAATTTCCTTTGGGGAAAGATGTAATTCCAATATATTAAGGTATAAAAATCCTTAAGTAGAACTAAAGTAATGTAAGTGGGAATAATATCAATGATTTAAATGGAAAGCCTAAAATATATAATTTAAGATGGTGTAGGAAACAAACGGTAAATAAAGAAGATACTATTAAACGGATATGAAAGTAATAAGTCTAAATAGGCAATTAAAGAGAGATATTAGGTAAAAAGAAAACATGGGGATTTCATCCAATAATGTTAAAACAAAATGGAATGTAGATGAGAAAAGATATTTAAAAGAAAGTAGTAAATGACTTTAAATTAAATAATAATAAATGCATAGAAAAGTAAAGAAATGTTGTTAGCAGTGAATAGTAGAGGCATAGTAAATAAACAAGAATGAATAAAGACATATGTATAAACATATGTATGTTACACACACGTAGCCTCAAGTATGCGTTTATGATGATTGTGAATTACATAAGTATTTAAATAACTTAAATGAACAAGAACGACATAGATATTAGAATGGGTTGGAATGCGAGGTCAGTAGTGTTATACAATAAAAGCTTACCCACTGCAAGGGGCTACCAGCAGTTATGTATACATTATATTGATGTAGGACATATCCAACTGTAGGACCCACGGAGTATACATGCTTGCGTATAGGTGTAGGAATACCCTCAGTGGACTCTGCTTCAATGAGTAAGGGGAGGGTGTTGCCTTGATTCCATTAGGCAATCTACATTGGACGATGAGCAGCTCGACGCCATGTTAGCAAGTATAGGCAACAAATAAGGAGTAAGAGCTACATAGGTTGGCTACGTCCTCGGTCCAGAGCAATCAAAACAGGAAAGACAAGATTACACCTAATGGGCTACGTCTCCTACTAGGGTAGGCTATGTTAGATAATGCACTGCCATAGTTGTTTGCTACTTATTTGTTAGGGCAAGGCTAGTTACCCATAGAAGAGTTCTTTCAAAAACGAATAAGGTAGTCTGAGAAACCGAGTCCTTTATAGTCCATAGAGCTGAGTCCACAATAGGAAGAAAACAAATTAGTAAATCCCTAAGGCAAGATAGAACATGAATAAACTTTGTAATGCTGTTATTAGGCACTAACAGGAGGTTTCTACTTTGTACATAGGCAATTTGGCCTAGACATTGATGATGATGCCTGGCAGTGCAGAATTATGGATAATAGCGGGGATAGTATCTTGGTCCAAAGGGGAACCGTGGTACTTATATATTTATATATACACACAAGTAATTATAGTCTACTTTGGGTAAATGGGGCTTATCGTACATGAACGTGGAGTTGAGATGACTAAGTAAAAATTTAAAGACATAACATGTATGTAAGACAATCGGCATAAACTAGAGTTGTGTAAAGAGTGTGTAATTCACCAGTCATCAAAACACCATTCTGACCCCCTTATCATTACAATCAATAGGATAGCTTTAGATGGACAGGTGCTGGTGTAAGGCGGGAATGGTGGAAGGACAAGTTTCCTAATGCATGCTTGGCACTGACGAGGAAAGTAGACACTGGAAGTGTCAGCCTTGGTCTGTAACTATACATGACTTATTATATTTTATTATTCCACTGTGATTTATATTGATAGTGCTCTAATATGAATTTATTTGATTATTTGTGGAATATGAAACAAACTATCTGTATTTTGGTGGACTTGAATTTTCGAATTAGCAAAAATTTAGGTCCACTGGAGTGCGGGTTGTTACATATACTGTGATAAAGGAAATAGAATGTACAAGTGCAAGGTAATAAAAGTGTCACAGTATATGTCTACACTGTGCTACACACAAGAATTATATCAATCAACTAATATAATACAGACAACAACGATAAGTGATAGACAATGAATATAAATTGATACTCATTATTGACATTATTGATGATGAGTGGAGTCTGCAATAGACTCATGCCCAAGATAAATAAAATCAATATCTAATTGTACCGTAGACTCTAAACAACATCCAGTGTGATCAGACTCGTATGGATCTCATTGTACTCCTATAATGAGCATAAGTGATATATGATCTACTCTAGATATCTGAAGCCTAAGTCCATATCGGACATTCATCTATAATTCAAATTATCGTGATCCAATGACTTCCGTTCAGGGTCCAAAATAAATAGAGTCGGTATCTAAATGCAGCATAGACCCCGAATCGCATCTAGCTTGATGGAACTGGTGTAGATCTCACCGTACCCCTGTAACGAGCATAAATGTAATATGATCTACTCTAGGTATCTGAAAGCTGTGTGGATCTCACTGTACCCGTATAATGAGCACAAATGTTATGTGATTCACCCATAGATGATCGTCATCATCTCCCCCAAAGTCATCATGGATGTCTTAACAAACTCGCAGAACATCTCCACCAAAGAGAACGATGGGCATATCCCTTATAGTATGCCATCGGGACTACAAGCAAACAACGATGCCATATAGATATATTGGTACATCAAATATAACATCACATAATCAAATATACCTATTACAAATGATGACCAATGCCACATCATTGTCTATATATACATATGGTCACCATTGAAAGACCAATATTATGCATATCCACTTATATAAGGCCAACACAAGATATGATCATAAACATATGACTGATACCATTCATCAAACATAAATACTCAAGGGTGATACTGAGAGGTATGAACTTGCATACCACTTCAACAAATAGCCCTAAAGTCTTCTTGGAGTCAAATGGAGGAAACCCGGTTGGTCCAGGAGTGAAATGCTTTGGATCTATGCATTATTGCATGGCCCGACCATTGACCGGTGGACTAACTAGTGCTACCGGTCTACAATTCGGTGCTTTGAGCTAGGCAATAATTCCAAGATTGGAGCACGATACAAGGTCCAGTTTTTTCTTGTTTCGTCGCTCAGCCTTCTCCATCTAGTCACCTGATCATACCACCATGTTATCTTCATCATGAATCCTTTTCTCAATCTTTTCGCTACCAAAATGTAATGTGCATCTCGACAACCCAACTACACTCTACCACATCGCCTTCATTATACATGTGTGTATGTATGATTATTTGCTAACGTACACAATGCACACCAATTTACACACCTTTACACCTATACTTCACAGCTTATGTAAGAACTTCATTGGAGCAATTACTCACCCAATATTGCCTTGTGTAACTTAGTGCACGTGATAGTCGATATGGCTACAAGAGATGCTCGTGACATGCTTTTACACATATACGTTTCCATATACTCATATATTTAAATAAACAATTCGATTGTTTAATAATCAATCTTACTTTTATTTACTAAATATTTTCCATAAAAAGTCCAAACATCTTCGTCTATTATTTTATAAAATCGTGCAACTATTTTATAAAATATATAACTAGCTTATAAATAATTCTAAGCCTTCTAGCTTATTTTTAAAAGTCATACTCATAATATCTGATTAGTAACAAAATATATAATAAAATCACTAATGTAACAATGAAATAGAGTTTAATTAATTTATAACCCTGTTATAAATTAATATCAATTCTATCTAACTACATTCAATACGAATAGAACACAATATTTATATACACAGGATTTTGATAAATTATCTTGAATATCTACTCAAACCAACAAAATCAAATGAGGAAATAATTACGCATATATAATGCTTCAAAAAATACATATACATATGTGTGATTTATATAGGACTTTTGTAGAGGGACCCAGAGGGGTTTCTAGCTATTATTAATTTACTTTCAAGTTGGGTTTTGTTCTAATTATTTCCATTTTTCATCTATGGGTGTTGTTCTTATGAGGTAAAAACCCGTTCCGCGTTTAGCGACGTGGCCTCACAGATTATTATATGTTCGCCTTATCACTTTAGTTTTCTCACATTGGTTTTCCAGACTGATACAGATGTTATTTTATTTTAATGCTCGAGTCAGACTGGGTATTTTTGCAGGTTGTCATTGGTGGACATGGAGCTCATGAAGTAGAGCTAGATGTTCACATGCCGTTATATTTTTATTTTCCGCTATATTATAATATATACCAATCAGCAATTGTAAGGTGAGAAAATTTATAACTATCCAGCTGATGTGGTTTGTTTTATTATTCTGTTGTACTTTGTATCTTAGAGTGACAGTTTATACACTCTTTATTATATTATATGTTGTCATTTTCGCTATGATATTTTGTTTCCTCTGTTTGTTATGTTCATTTCACCCTAACAATCCGCCTTTCCGACACTTGAATGTTCGATATTAGTATACCATGGATGTATTTGGTGCCGGATTTCGATGGTCGTAAAAAGTGGGTCGTTATGCCTCTGTTCAAAAAATGTAACTTATAAATTCCACTACCCCTCCCTCAATCGAAGAGGACCATTTAGCTGCTAAAACAGGTCATAAACATCTCACATCCCCATCCAATCCAATAACAGGCCCATCACATGTTATCTTCACTGATCCTATCCTCGAAGCCCTGACTACATTTACCACCCAGATCAATGTAAGAATTATTGGGACTGATAAATTGGTAGCCCAATGCCTCCACATAAACTATTCAACTCCCACAGCTCTATAGCTCACTACCAATAATCATTGCTGCACACACTGCACCGACAATGAATAAACACGCTAATCTTGTTACTGAAAATGGTGAGGCTGTCTTAATAGACTTGGGTGGGAAATTCAAAAACTTTCCCCAAATCAGCCTCAACATAAAGGCAAACCAGCCAAACATCAAACCACTACTACTTCCAAAGTGCAACAAGAAAGCGACACAAGAAAAAGACAAGGCTACCTCAGTTTGCAATGGTAACTCATCTCAAATAAGTGCTAAAGATAAGAAGATACGTGACCTGAAAGCTCATATCGATTAGTTAGTGCAATTGTATCGACTAAACAACAAAGGAGGAAGGAAGAGAAGAGTTCTTCCCTAGTCAATGAGGCCATTGTTGAATAAAATTTCCATGATAACTTCAGGGATCCTGCAATCAAAAATAATGATGGATCATCCAACCTGGATGATCATTTATGCACATTGAATTCTATATTGACATATTAAAAGGTGGAATACTAGCCTACAGTAAGTTGTTTCCAATAAATTGGTGTTGTGCGAACGAAAATTCTCACTAATGTGTGAAATTCAGTACTCGGTTCGTACTAAGATGATGTATTTTCTTTATGTTGGTATATATGTTTACTTTTTTATATCATAGCTTGAATGGAGTGTTTATCATGTTTATGTGCATATGTATATATAATTATAATTTATATTATTATTTCGCTAAGATTATATTGATATATCATGTGAGGTAGTCTTGTTTAAATTTACTCTGACACTCTATCGGCTATGATGTTTGGAACCATATCTGGTTGTTTAGCATTGATTCGAGTACTGTAAATGCCTTTTCGATACACAAAATATACTTTGTTTGCACCAACTATGATAATCTTATTTATCATCAGTTTTTGGCTCTTTATTTCTTGTTTCATGTACTTTTAGGTAACCTTTTCTGATATCAAACATTTTTTCGCTGCTCAAGAGTTCTAGTGGTTTTTAATTTTCATTTGTTTTCAAAAAAAAAATTATCACATCTAAAAGGGTCATTTATATGCAGAAACTATGATGATTATCCCACCAACAGAGCTCAGCACCGTATTTTTATGAAAATCCTTTTGTCTAATCGATGCACAAAGGAAAGAAAATTTACAACCCATAGTCTATCGCAAAAGCATAAAACACATGGAAATCGTTTATTGTTTATGATAAACATGCAAATAGTTTAAAATTTTGATTCTTAGATACATCATAAGAGTTAGCACCTAACACCCATAATTTTTACAACTCCTTAGTTAAAGACCATTGATAAACATTTATCCTGTTTTTTTTGTTTTCAAATCCAAGAACAATGAGAGTTAAAGATATGTACATTATACACATCCATGAAGGCAAATTGTATGAATTTAGAATAAATAGCTTGGGTATTTTTTTACCAAACCGAGTAAAAGCTTGAAAACTATCTATACACAGGCCAAGTTAAACATCTCTTGATCCAATTACAAAATTAGGATATATGTTATCGAAATGTTTCCATGCTTCTCCATCTGAAGGATGACATAAAATGCCTTCTTCTTGGACTCACTCAATATGTCATATCATGTGCTCCGCAATGGCATAATATACGTACGATCTCTACAGTTATGAAATAAAGCAAGAGATAATGCGTAAGAGGGAAGGTACGGCTTTACCATTGTTTTTTCTTTTCATATCTACCTAAGTTAAAAAAATTACATTTGTACAAGTTTATCTTCCTTCCAATATAACATGCATCTACTTTGACACATGTCAATCTTTTCGTATACCAAACTGAATGTAGACACATTTTTAATGAGTACTGATTATCTACCAACTCATTCTGCAAAATGTTTGGGATCACATCTGGAGTCAAACTAATAATGTTATTCATTATTTTTTATATATCATTATTTATGCAATTTAGAGCAACTAACCTAAATGCTTTTGCTAACTGTATTAATGGACATCCATCAAAAAGTGGTTGTTTTGATGCTTTTAGCAAGTCAATTTTTGTTAACTTTCAAATTAGGTTCTTCTTCAACATCTGCTAAATTCATTTGCATACTCAGATCACTGACATTTAAAAGGATTTATAGCATTGTATTGTTAGGGATAGGGTTATCAAAATCAATAATCATTTCATTCCCATTTTCAAAAATAGATGGTGTATTAAGTGTTCAAAAATCTTCACCATGAAATTTTCACAAATAATAATCTTTTATAAAACCATTTTTGTGAAACCAAGAGAAACCAATAGTGTTAAAATAAAGAAATTTTAAGCTTTACACTTCTTGTAAGACGTTGCACATCTATCATAATTGTCTGATTACAAGACGTCACTTTCACGGATACTTATAAACATAAAAGCTACTGGTATCGATCTACATACCTTAAATTTCTCTACAACCAATCCGTCAAACTTTTGAATGTTCTATATTTTACTATATAATTAACATAAATATACTTGTTCATTAAATATTTTATAAATTTTATTTTAAATTTACTATTAACTTGTAATTAACATAAATATACTCATTCATTAAATATCTTATAATTTTTATCTTATAAATATACTCATCCATATTTCATTGTAAATATGTAAGAAGAAGATTTAATATTTGAACAAAGGAGATCGTATATTAAAGGTAATCAAATTCGATCGTATGTATTATAGAGAAATATAAACATTTGAATTAAGAATATTTTTTATTAAGGGAAATAAATTAGGCGACGAAGGATTAAATATAGGGAATATTACATTAAGGGTAATTACGTATAATTAAATTTGGCCATATATAATGGGAATCTGTATAATAGAAAATAATTAAATGTTGCTGCATATGTGATAATCAAATTAATATATGAATAGAGAAGGTCTTGCAAAGGAGGAAATAAATTTATAGAAAAAAGGATGCAAATAAAAACCCTGAGTACATAAATACCACAAAACATATCTTCCTCCTCATTTTCATTCATTCACTACAAACTAAGACAAAAGAAAAAAAGTTGAAACAACCCTAATTTTTTATAACATTATTCAGGAGATTTAATTAGATAAATTAAATAGAATAATGTAAATGTGAAGTGATAAGGGGGGGTGAGATTTGAACAAATCTAGTTAAGGTCATGCTTAATAAAATAATTAAATGGGCTTAAGAATGAGTTATAAGCTATTAATCTACATAAGGGCATATTAGGAATTTATCACACATAACCCTCAACCTTATATATTCTCGTTCCTACCATTTCACTCACATTTATTTCATTTTGAAAACAATAATAAAAGAGTAAGAAGGGGGAGCCAGCCATTAACAAGAGAAATTAAATCAAAAGCTAGAGATTCAGGCTTAGAGGAAATTAATCTCAATCCAACCTCCTTATCTAAATCAAGGTGAATAATAATTCCATCGATCTCTATTTTGTTTTGTAATCATATGTTTTCGGATTTAAGGATAAATTTGTTTTTATGATGATTTGGATGATGATATGCTTGAATCATAATGTATTTGATTTAAGCAAGGATGTTTAAATATGGTTTCTCATGGTTTTAGGGTAAAATCGGTTTATGTCCGTATTTAAATGCCATGGAAAAATTTATGTTACATAAAACATGATTTTGGAGTTGGGTTTTAATTTTGATAATTTCCCAAGCTATGGAAAGATTATTATGAATTTTTAAAGGAAAATATGGTTATTCCGGTTTATAAATTTATTTCAGAAAATCTTTTAAGAATTTGGATTTGAAATTTTGATATGTTAGATAACATGATTAAAGTGAATTTCATGAATTTTTGGGGATTTTTCCAAAGTGGTTTGCTATGCAAATTAAATTGTTTTAAGAGAGGGACTTCTTTGCAATATTGGTTTTGCTTAATGGAAGGGCTTGTTTAATTAACTTAACCATGGTTTAAATCTGAAATTAGCGGCAGTTATTTTAGTAAAGAATTTGAAAAGTTAAGGCAACCAAAGTTTTGTTTACACGTGGCAGGTTAGTTAGAAAAAGGTTTGCTTTAATTAGTAGTAAAACAGGTTTACCCAGAAAAGTTGGTTTTGCCTACTTTAGAAGTATCTTTCGACACAGAGCTTCCGCCTTCAACCCAGTCAAAACCTATTAAGCTGAAACCAATACACAAGGTATCATAAAAATGGTACGTAGTGGATTGGAGAAAGGCGAAAGGTTAGGTGTCGAAAGCATTGCTTTCGAAGGGGTCGATACCTTGGTTTGTTTAAAAAAAAGTGCCTGCCTTTTTTTTAAGCCTTCGAAGGAGTCAAGCATATGTTTTCGAAAGAGGTTTTTAAAAGCTTTCGAAAGGGTTGCCATCAACTTATGTTTGCTTTTGAAAGGGTTCCTTACTTATGAAATAATTCTCTTGGAAAGAAGGGGTTCTGACCTAGTCGAAGCCCTACTGCCGTTCTTTAGCCTTTCGATGGTATTGAAGTCATCAATGCTTTCGAAAGGTAGTGTTTATTTTTAAAGAGGTTTCAACCCTCTTTCTAAATGCTTTCGAAAGGGTCCAAGTGTTTCGAAGGGAATGGCTTTGAAAGGGATTTCGACGATATCCTTCAATATTTAAATGGTTATAGCTTTGAAAAGAGAAGGTGTCGTCGCCATTATGTTTTCTCCCAATAGTTTTATATGATAAAGGATGGTCTTGAAAGAGATGCTTTTGCCTATATTCGCTTTGACCCAAATAATATTTTTAAGTATAAACCCAATGGTTTCGAAAGTTGGACTTTCAATGGTTTCAGAAGGGTTACTTCCAATGGTTTCGAAAGGGGTACTTTCAATGGTTACGAAGCTATGCTTTTAAGTGTTATTAAGTAATACTTTATTACATTCGAAAGGTTTTGAAAGAGATGTTTTAAAAGTGTTTAAAAGGCAAGGCCCTAATGTTTTAAAGAGAAATTTATATGCTTTTGAGGGAGGATATCCAATGAAGTCGAAAGCAAGATTTTGAAGGTTTCGACAACTTAAGTTTACAAAGCAAATAACCCAATCTCATTTTTGAAAGAGAACCATGGCATAATTAAATAAAGTGTTTAGAAAAGAAGTTATTGAAGAAGTTTTCTTTGTTTAAAAGGTTAAAGGGATTAACCAAGTTATTATGTATGCTTCTTCATATATATATATATATATATATATATATATATATTCACAGTATAATGGTGTGATAGCCCGATTTTTCATACCCGAAAAATCGAACCATCAGGCTTAGAAGAAGAAGGAGGTAGAAGAAAAGAAAACAGCACAACAAAATCTCACATCGCAGCGGAATAAAATATAATAGATAATAACTGATCTTTACAGAAAGAAACTATATCTTTTTATTCATACATCATCAGAATACAACATCATAGTACAATACAATCAACATCATAATTCAGAACAGTTATAATAACTTGTCCTCACAAGATGACTATACCACTTATGATACACAGCGAAATACAACAAATACGATGATACGTCTCGCCATCCAGCTCGTCTCTTGAGCTCCACAGCATCATATCCTGTATCTGTAATACTCGGTCTGACCCGAGCATTATAATAAAATAACACCCGAGTCAGTCTGGAAAACCAGCGTGAGAAAACACACTCAATTGGATTATTAGTTTTCCAAACCCTTTGAAATCAAAAGCATCTCGTCAGACCACGCCACAAATAAACATGTCGGGTTTTTACCTTACGATAGCCAAAACACTTTCTTATCAAATCCGTCTGATATTATAATAGTGTCTATATACAAATACTTATTAAAATAGCTGAAATTGTTACATGATTAAATTCCAGCATACTAGCCACAAAGTGGGTTATACAAACAAAAACCGTAAAAGGCGCGTAGGGAAAATGGATTTCCAACTAATGACCAGGCACTAGCGTACCACCTGTCACAGTACCTGGTCTAGATCAGCGTACCGAGGACCACGCCCGATTCCCTGCAACACTAGGCCGGAATTAACCCTTACTGGATAATTCCGAGTAAGATCACCTCGCGGTTGGGATCAGCAACCGTCCACTAAGCCGAAATAGAAGGGACATCTAGACAGGGATGACCTCACCCTAATGGGTGCTACCCACTTAGCCTTGCTGCATAACCCTGATTTTCAGTCATTCCCGGTTGATGAGGTTCGAGGCTAAGCGTAGAACATTTCACTTAGAATGCTCACCGTCGTCCTGACGATGTTCTGAAAGCATTCATCCATACAAGTCCGTTCCGGGTTCGAACGGAACCGAAGGCACTATTCCTACTACATCCATTTTGGAGTCACCCTCAGGATTAGTAGCGACTAGTCCTTGCACTTCACTGTTCCATCTTCGACTCTGAACTCGTTTTCCCCACGAAAACGTACAAACCGGATTGAAGTGGTTTTCGGAAAATAAATCCCGATCCCGGTCTCTTCGAAACGATCAGCGCATTAGCCAATATTGGTAGTCGGTTATTTAACTATCAAATAACATCCACCAACAACCATCAAACATAAATAATTTTCCAAATTATTTATTGACCTCAAAATATCTTCTCAAGATATATTTCCACTTTCAAACCCTTTTGAAAACAGTTTTCAAACCACACTCTTCTCATGGAATAAATTCCCAAATACTTATTTCCACTGAAAACACCAAGTACAATTACTTTAGATTTTTAAAATAAATTCAAAAACACTTTATTATAAAATACACTTTAAAACATTTAAATTCAAACTACTTTAATACTTTATTTAAAAATATATACTTTATGAATATTTAAAATAAACTACTTTATAAAATATAAAACTACATTTTTATCCTTTTAAAACACAATACCAAGTTACCTTTAAATAATTACTACTAAATTAAATTTGAGAAATACTTACTTTTAAACTTTAAACATTTAAAAATAATAAATTGTCTAAAACATACTTTAAAAACAACTTTAAAACCTTTAACTCATACTTAAAAGTTTGCTTTGGAAACGTACTTGGCTATCCAGGGAAATACACTTCTCTTTCACATCTTTAAAAATAAATCACTATTTATTTTTAAACAAATTTACCCATCTCTTTAATAAATTCCCACCGTGAATTTGTTCTTCGAAATATCCACTGATATATTACTTCACTTTATAAACCAGTTTATAAATTCCATAGTCTCATCTTCCTTTTAAGATCCTAGTTTCAAACACTTAATAAATTTTCAAATTTATTTCCAAAACTTATTCCATTTTAAAATAAATTCCTTTACCTACTAAATTTTATTCCAAAATCCATAAATTTCATAAATTCCGGATTTAACTCCTTATTATGATTTTAAACTGGAAATACCAATTTCATAAAAATTCCTTTTATTGCATCCTAAACCATTTAAATTCTGAATTTAAAAATAAATCCTTTATTCCTTTAATTAATACCTCTTAAGTTTTAAATTTCATTTATTCCCATTTATTCAAAAATCTCCTTTCCCATACTTGGAATTTAATAATTTTAAAATCCACTTTTATCCTCTTCCCATTCATTCTTTAATTTATTCCAAATTCTCTATAATCATTTTACTCAAATTCTCTCCTTTTATTTTCTTTTAAAATCCAAATCTATACATTTTTGATAACCCAGAATGTCCAAATATATCAAATAAAACCATAGCATCCAACATTCCAATTACCAATATAATTCAACACAGAATGTCTAATAATCATAACACAGAATATTAAACAATCTAAATGATCTTGAGGAATCCAGTTGGATCCCTCCAACCTGTTTCCCTGCATCCACAGATGTTAGCACAATACCATTTCCACTTCGAGGTGGAATATCGCGGTATATGGGTTTTTAAAATATCATCCGCTATTATGCGGCGCATAGGGTCTCATCCGCTATATAATGCGGGAAAACAATCACTCCAATATATATATATATACTATATATATCATATCACATCCAATCAATCAATCAATAATTTAAATTCGAACTATTTAAATTAAATTCTGGAAATCCAGATGTGAGTGAGATTAACTCACCTTTGACTTTAATTTGCAATCCGATCCAAACCAGCTTGTCTCTCCCCGATTTCAGACCTTGTATAAACATTTATACGGTTTATTAATATTCAAAAAATCGAACGATCAATTACCATTTATTAATTTAATTAACTCATTATTTAATTTTAAATTAGTAATTTCCCTTTTTAAAATCTTTTAGTAACCAAAATAAATTAAATGGGTTAATTGAACCAATTTATCCCCAAATCCATTATTTTAAAATAAACTAGTAAATCTAAATGTGTGTATATATATTTACTTTTATTTTTGAACCTTCATATATATTTATAAAACAGTCTATATAGATTTTAAAAAAATCTATTTTTATATAAACTCCTTACATTTAAAATACCTGCCTTTTTCAAAACCTTATATGTAACTATATATTTCTGTTTATATCATACTTCCCTTCACTATTAATACTTTTTCTCCCTTTCCTGTTTAAACTTTATATAATTTTTTTTTCATTTAACAGTAAATTAAAATGCGTACATATATATATTAAATTGAAAAGAGATAATAATAATAAAATAAATAAAAGAAACAACAGATACCTCACTGAACTCTGACACACGACCCGACAGAGTCATACTGTTGGGGGCATTTCATCAACAGTAAACAGGGCATCACCGAGCCAAGCAAGGAAGAACCAAGGCCAAGAACACACTCTCCCCAACCACCGAACCATGTACGTCCGGGCTAACCACCGAACGAGCCAGAACTGCTCCAAGCTCGTACCGAACCACCCCTTGCCGGTCCAGACCTCCTCCAACAGTTACCGGTCCAGATCAGGGCCGGACCAACCTATCACATCCTACCACCGAGCTAACATTCTACTTCTCGACCAGACCAAGCAACAACCGGACCAAGTCGTCTCCATACTAACATTCAACTCCCTACCGGACCAAGCTCTCCACCGAATGAAGCAACGCCGAATCATCGCACCATCTACCACCGAACCAAGGCATTGCCGAACCAAAGATGTCAGGCCAGATTGCATCAGCCCAGGCCCACCATCAACTATATACATCCAAGACCCCTGCCCCCAGCCTCACTCTATAAATAGAGGGGCAGGGGTACAACAATAGGGGACAAGTTTGAGAGCTCAAGCATGGAGAGAACTTTCAAACAACTTTCTTTTACTTGCATCAAAGCTTTGTACTTGTAATCAAAACAAGAGAAGAGAAATAACATATAAAGTGGACGTAGGCACATTCTGGCTGAACCACTATAAATCTGCGTGTCTTTTTACAATTTAGCCCCTGATTTTCATATATTTGCATATATCACCCAAATCACTAAGAACAACATAAGATCTACTAAATCATACGACTTTGAGGTGTTTGTCCATTTTTTGTGCAAACATTTTTGGTGCTTTCACTGAGAGCTAGAAGCTCGAAGCTTCAGCTTCATCCACTTAACATTTTTCCTAACAGCATCGTTCGCCACTTGGAAAACATGCCTCCCAAACAGAGAAAAGATGTTAACAAAGGAAAAAACATCGCATCCAGCAGTCTTCCAGATCCAGCTGTCACGAATCAAGTAAATCGTCCTCCTCCAACAGCAGTAACAAATGAAGGACAGGCTAATCCGACCACTCCTGCTACAGAACAGCCCGCAGCAATTACTAGGGCAGATTTAGACAGGGTTGTGGTTGAAGTAACTAACCGCTTCACGTCCCAGCAGGAAGCCTTGGTGGACCATCTCATGTCACGCTTAAGGGATGCTGAAGAGTCCAATCGCAACACTGAATCATGGGGCGAGTCCCAGTCTGGAGGATCTCAGAGACAACAAAGATCTTCCTTCTTCGAAGGAGCTAACGGCAGAAGTAGTCATGGTAGGAGCCGAGATCGAGCACAGCCCAAAGTTAGGCCTGGGGAAACGTTTGGTACCGAACCCAACAGGGGAGGTACCGGGCGAAGGTCAACTGTAGCTGAGCCTGTCATACTGCCTAAATACGGAAACGCCAGTGAACGGGGCCGAGCTAGAGTCCAGCCCGAAGTTGGACCCGAGGAAGTGCTTAGATCAGAACCCAGCAGGGGAAGATCAAGGCAAGGGCCAACTGTAGCTGACCCTAGCATGCTCCCAGAAGATCAAAGGCAGCCACTGGAAAATATGAGGAATGATAGACGATACCATCCCTACAGGTCATCTGGACGGAATCAATCCCACAGAACAGAACCAGACTCATTTCTATCTGCTCCAAGTTCTGACGAAAGGATGGCACGCTTATTCAGAGAGTGCGTCCAACGGGAGCAAAGAGATCGAGGGATAGGCGCCAGGGTAACCAGCCCTTTCGCCCGCAATATCGAAATTGCTATTACCCCCGAGAATGGAAGATGCCAACAATGGAACCTTACAAAGGAACCTCCGACCCCGTTGTACACTTACAGAGATACACACAACATATGCTCATGATTGGAGCAACAGAGGGAGTACTGTGCAAATGCTTTCCGCTCTTCTTAGCAGATCTCGCTACCTCCTGGTTCTGTCATCTACCCCAGGGATCCATCAGCTCGTGGGAAATATTGAAAGAAAAGTTTATCAGTCAGTTCCGCATTCATGTGGAGCAACCTAAGGACGCTTATTCCTTATCCAGCGTCAAACAGAAACCTGGAGAGAAACTGCAGTAATACCTAACCCAATTCAACACCGCAGCAGCCGCAGTCCAAGATGGCGATGAGAAGCTTATCCTAATGGCCCTCTGTAGTGGTGTGCATCCGGACACTAAATTTGCAAGAAGGTTGACAAAAGAAAAACCAACTACTTTACCCGATTTCTTCCATGAAGCTGGGAAATATATGAGGCTTGAGGACGCTGCCGTTGAGGGGCAGTCAGGACAGCAAAATAAGGCAACTCACAGCAACGCCCCTGTTGTGGCAAGGGATGTTCGAAGAAATGATTCCAGAGACAATGTTGGGGGCAAGAAGGGAGAAAAACGCATATATCGGCCAGGACCGAGATTCTACACTTACACTCCTTTGAACGAGACCGTCGAAAATATCTTCCTTGCCACCCAAGGCAAAGTTAGATACAAACGCCCACCATACAAGAAGGAATCCGATAATGCGCAGAAGTCTGGAAAGTTCTACCGCTTCCACGAATCTCATGGGCATGATACCAATGAATGCCATCATCTCCGGGACTTTATTGAGGAACACATCAGAAGGAAGAAACTGGAACGTTATGTAAAAGGTCAAGACAGGACTCCAGCTCCTACCAATGAGAACCCAAGGCTACCCTCACCAGAGATCGGCAGAGGAAACTGCAACACTAGCAGCTCTAGTCAAGAGAAGATAGTGGTCCATACCATCTCGGGAGGACCGCACATCGTAGACAGAAGCTGGAAAGAGATGGAAAGATATGGAAAGTCACTTAGAGACAATAAAGACCTTGTCAATTCGATTATAGAAGAACGCCACCCGAAGCGGAAAGAAAGTAATGACATCACATTCGGTAAGCGTGACCTAGAAGGAAGGCAATACCCTCACATGGATCCCATGGTTATCTCTGCCCGGCTCGGTCCCGCCGAAGTTTACCGAATCCTAGTAGACACTGGAAGCTCAGTAAATATCCTGTTCAAACATGCATTCGACAAGATGAAACTATCAATGAAGGACGTATCTTCCTGCGATAAACCACTAAACGGTTTCACTGGAGATGCGAAGATGCCCCTCGAGCAACTAGACCTCTTTGTTGAGATTGGAAGCCATCCCCGCTCCGTTGTACGGAAACAGACGTTTGTGCTAATAGAAAACCATTCGGCCTACAACGCCTTCTTAGGAAGGCCAGCCTTGTCTGACTTCCAAATTGTCCTAGCCCCATGGTGCCTAAAAATGAAATTTCCAACGGACAATGGAGTAGGGGAAGTAGAAGGATACCAGGACGTTGCTCGAGACTGCTATGTGACTGAACTTCGCAACAACCACAGGAAGGATAAAGGGAAGGGTGTAGAGGTTGCCCTCTGCACAAAAAGTCTAGAAGCATAGTAACTAAAGAAAGCCCCTCCTCTTCGATATACCAGCGACCCTTTCAATGAATTAGACCCTAGGGACAAAGAGGAGGAGGCCACTGCCGAGCCTGCAGAGGCTATGGAGTTTGTATCTGTAGACAAGCACGACTCAAGTAGACTATTGAAAATTGGGTCCCAACTAAAAGCAGAGTTGAAGGAGCAACTCATCGACTTTCTTCGCCACAACTTGGATGTATTCGCATGGTCACACGCTGACATGACCGGAATCTCCCTCGACGTAGCATGCCACGTACTAAACATTGATCCTGCCAAGGCGCCCGTAAAACAAAGAAAGAGAAGTATGAGGGCAGAGCGATCAGCAGCCCTCGATGAAGAAGTAAAGAATCTGCTCGCCAATGACTTCATACGAGAAGCCATCTACCCGGAATGGATCGCTAACCCGGTGCTGGTAAAGAAGGCTAATGGGAAGTGGCGAACATGCATTGACTTTTCCAACCTAAACGACGCCTGCCCAAAGGACTGCTTCCCGCTTCCCCGAATCGACCAACTTGTAGACAGCACAGCCGGGCACGAGCTCTTATCTTTTATGGACGCATACTCAGGATATAACCAAATTCCTATGCATGCTCCCGACCAAGACCACACTAGTTTCATCACCAACCGGGGTTTGTACTGCTATAAGGTAATGCCTTTCGGACTTAAAAATGCAGGGGCCACCTACCAGCGCCTCGTCAACAAGATGTTTGCAGGGCTAATAGGGCAAACTATGGAAGTATACGTGGATGACATGCTGGTAAAGTCAAGGAAAGCCGACGATCACATAAGCCACCTAGGCGAGATGTTTCAAGTACTTCGCCAGTATGGAATGAATTTGAATCCTCTAAAATGCTCCTTCGGAGTGTCATCAGGAAAGTTCTTAGGATTCATCGTCCATGCCAGAGGGATTGAAGCAAACCCTGAACAAGTCCGAGCGCTAAGGGATATCAAGATACCTTCCACTCGAAAGGAAATGCAAAGCCTGAATGGAAAAGTGGCCGCCCTAAGCCGATTCATCTCCAAAGCAATGGACAAGTGCGTCCCCTTTTTCGAAGCTCTAAAGAAAGACAAAGGAAAGTTCGAATGGACTGACGAATGCTTAACCGCTTTCCTTAACTTAATTGAACACCTCCAGAAACCACCGGTACTCTCGACTCCAAGCGGGGGCGAAGAATTATACCTATACCTTGCTGTGTCATCCCACGCCCTGAGCGCCGCCTTGGTAAGGGAAGACAACCGCACGCAGCGGCCAGTTTACTTCGTTAGTAAGAGGTTTACGGGGGCAGAAGTCAGATACCCTAAACTTGAGAAGCTAGCATACTGTTTACTAATCACATCACGGAAACTGCGTCACTACTTCCAGTCCCATTCCATCAAAGTTCTGACCGATCAGCCACTGAGGCAGGTACTCCATCGTCCCGACACTTCTGGGCGACTACTTAAATGGTGCATTGAACTAAGTCAGTATGATATCACCTATCACCCTCGCACCTCCATCAAGGGACAAGCCATGGCTGATTTCATTGCAGAATTCACTACCAACGAAGATAAGGAGCAATTGGAAATAGCAGAAGACATCAAGTGGAATCTCTTTGTCGATGGTGCATCAAACGAACAAGGCTCGGGGGCAGGTGTGGTAATAATCACTCCTAGGGGAAATAAGCTGCACTATGCTATAAGGTTGGGGTTCGCTGCCACCAACAACGATGCAGAATATGAAGCAGTGATAGCTGGATTAGAACTTGCCACAGAAATCGGAGCCAATTCTTTGTGTCTTCATAGCGATTCTCAACTTATTGTTAATCAAATACTAGGAGAATTCCAAGCTCGAGAAGAACGACTCGTAGCATATTTAAAGAAGACCAAGTTACTTCTCAGCCGATTGGACCACTACTTAGTCAAACACATCCCTTGGGAAGAAAACCAAGAGGCCGACGAACTGGCAAAGCAAGCAAGTATGAGAGACATCGCCATCTTCGGAGCAGTAACCATCTCAAAGCAACTGACCCCAAGTTTTGAGCAAGTGAATCTGATAGTTGCACCCGAAGAAGCAACTTGGATGACTCCCATCCGAGACTACCTACAAAGTGGCACACTACCCAACGGGCGTAACGAAGTCAAGAAAATCTTGAGGAAAGCTTCCCGCTACACAATACAAGAAGTCATCCTCTATCGGCGCGGATTCTCTAACCCGTTATTAAGGTGTGTCGCTGGGAGGGAAGCCAAGGAAATCTTATCCAACATTCATCAGGGAAGCTGCGGAGATCACACCGGAGGGCAAACATTAGCAAAAAAGATACTCCGATATGGATATTTCTGGCCCACCTTAAGCAAGGACGCCTTAGATTTCGTCAAAAAGTGTGACAGATGCCAGAAGTTTGCTAAGATTCCGCGGCTACCAACAACTGAGATTACTCAAATGACCAGCCCTTGGCCCTTCGCAATATGGGGGATTGACTTAATCGGCGAGCTACCAATGGGCCGAAGGCGGGGCCAAATATGCTATAGTGGCAGTCGACTATTTCACCAAATGGGTGGAAGCGGAACCTCTGAATAAAGTATCTTCAGCAAAAGTTATTAACTTCTTGATCAAAAATGTTCTGTGCAGGTACGGAGTCCCACTCAAAATCATATCAGACAATGGACTTCAGTTTGACAGCGAGGAATTCGCCAACTGGTGCCGAGAGCATGGAATTCACAAAAGCTTCTCATCCGTAGCATATCCCCAGGCAAACGGACAAGTCGAAGCCGTCAACAAAATTCTGAAAACTCTAATCAAAAAGAAACTCGAAAAGTCAAAGGGCGCTTGGGTGGATGAACTCCCTACGGCACTGTGGGCCTATCGCACATCTTTCAGAACATCAACGGGGCATACTCCTTTCTCTTTGGCATACGGATCGGAGGCTATGCTCCCAGTTGAAACCATTGTGCCTTCCCACTGTAGGATCCACTATAACCCAGAAGAGAACGAATAACTCCTTCACATGTCTTTGGATCTAGTTGAGGAGAGAAGAAATGATGCAGTCCTTAAAGCAGCGGCCCACAAGCAAAAAGTGGTAGCACAATACAACTCCAAAGTCAAGCATCGTACCTTACAAGAAGAGGACCTTGTCCTCAAGCGAATTTTCCCTCGCCCCGGAGCACTAGATCCAATCTGGGATGGACCATATGTAATTCATAAAGATCTCCACAATGGAGCTTATATTTTGTCAACAATGGACGGAGAGGTGTTCCAGAGGGCATGGAACATCCAACACCTCCGTCGATACTTTTCTTAACTTGTACTGCCCATATGAAGTGAATTAACAAAGAGAATCAGTGGACGTAGGCCTTTTCGTGCCGAACCACTTTAAAAAAACCTTGTCTCTTTTTTAACTTGTTCCTTTATATCTTGGCTGCTTGTTAACTTTATCCTTTTCTGTTGAACAAAATCCTATGCGTATAGTATTTCCACTCAAAGCACTCCACAGCGCAACTTCATCTGGACAAGACCTAACAGGTACTATGTGAATGTATGCCCTCGCCAATGAGACACTTTTGCTCCGGCATCCCTCTGCTGCGGGTTACTCATTGTCCGCGACGGCCCTTAAAGCCAACTGTAATGAGCCGATTATAAGCCACCGAGAAGGCCGACTATAGACGAGGCAGCTCATTACGGCGTTCGGCTCGCCGGCAACTGTGAACCGAATATAAGCCCCAACATAAGGTGTGACCAGCCAGGGGCAGTTCACGGTTGACGATCGGCACCCACGCTAGCCGGCCACAGTAAATCGAATAATACCCACGATTACGAGCCATAATGGCCCGGGTAGTTACTGTGCGCGATCTCGGCTCCGATGTGTCTTAAGTGCGGCTGTGGTAAAAAAGAATTAACTCCCCATGGAGGCGTAAGATGGGTGACAAATGTCTCCAAGACCCATAGCTAGGGAAAGTGACTACAAAACCCGTTTACCACGAACTTAAGCACATCGACGGCCTTCCGTGATTGAAAGTTTTTACTATTTCCTATATTTCCATTCTATTTTTAAAACTTTCCTCCTATCCTCTATAACGATCCCTAAAGCACAGGTCACAGAATAGGAGGCATTCGCAAATGAGACCGGATGGCCGGGCACTCGACCACATTTTCATACTCAGTCACGCTAAAGCCGCCGTCTACAACTAAAGCAGGAGGGATGGTATTTTATTTTTGTGTGCCTAAAAACATAGTTATAGTTTATTCGCACATCACGTTAGTATTACAAAATGCGAAATTATACTTTAAGCAGGAGCTTAGCATCAAATACCACTGAATCACAAGTACATGCATAGCTATATTTCTTATTCAGCACGTTAAGACTACAAAAAACATCCATATATAGCGAAATTATCATAAGTTAAGAATTACATGCCGAAAATCAAATCTCTTATTACAAGTAGCACCATTATAACTTGAAAGCCATGTTACTGTTTTAAAACCAACATGTGTAACAGTATCGAGTCAACCAAAAGAAACATCCAGGTCGAATCAGGGAGCTGGCTGCATTGGATCTTTACCCTTGTCTTGTTGATATTGACCGCCTGATCAGGCAAGAAGAAAAATCATTAGTGATAGGCAACAGAGTTAACGAAAGAAGAAACTAATGAAGAAGAGGTTACCAGCAACTTCCCCTTGATCGTCTTGGTCGTCATCCCCTACTTCCACACCTGCCTCCTCAACCGCAAACAACCGCATCCCCTCCTTCACCGCAATCTTCTCCTCCTTGGTGAACTGAGCGGTAACCACATCCATCCTAAAGGCCGCTCCACCCTCCTTATCCGCCTCAGTCTTGGCCTCCTCTAAAGCCCTGAGGTAAATCCTAGCCATAACCCGGGGGTAGTCGTCCATCCAAGATAAGCTGCCCTGCTTCCAAATGCGATAGTACATATCCTACAGCATATCATCCCCTCATTTTCCTCAAACTCCCCCATACGATCCTCAGAAACCGATAGCCTTGCAATGGCAGCATCCCTCTCTAGTCGGTATCGCGAGCAGTCAGCCTGAAGGGACCTCCTCATCGCCTCCATCTCCTCCTTTAGCCTGACCTGAGTAAGCTCTGCGGCTTCAAGTTTCCCCGACAGCTCCTCCACCTGCTCAAGATCTGCCCTCCGAACCTCGTCCATTGTCGAGATGGCCATATTTATCTGCTCCTTGCAGGCAGCCTCCATCTTCCGCAATTCCGCCATATTAGCCTCCTCCATAGTCTTCCTCAACCGCCCATACTTCCTCTGAAAGATGACGAAGAGGCTCACCAGTATAGTATAGGAATTGGGTTGAAGCTGGAATGGGGCCACCTTTAGATATGTAAGAAAGCTGACTACCCAAGCATTAAGAGACGGGATGGCACCGCACATGCAGTGGTATCTGCTGTAGGCAAAGTACCCTTCGGGAGGGTCATATGGCATAACTTCTCTCCCTGGCAACATCATGCGCGCTCTATCGATTTCGAAAGAATGGGAGATGACATCAAGCTGCTCCTCCTTGAGGGAGCTGGGAAAGCAATTGGGTGGGGAGTTCAGAAGCTCCTGAGGGCCGTACCCATCCACCAGTGATCTCGGGGCAGTTCCGTGACGTTCCGGTCCTGGCTGAGCAGGGGGCACTACGGAAGATTCTCCTTCGCCCTGAGACTTCTTTTTATCTGATCGAGTTTCTGCTTTGCGAGACATTATCTACAACATCGGAAAAACATGTTGTTAAAACAGAGGATATAAACAAGCAAGTACATGTAGTCCGAAATTTCGCTCGTGATATGAAAAATGAAAAAATCAAGTGTATAAGGTTCATTCGGCACCTAGAGTACAAGTTCATTCGGCACTCAGAGTACACGTTCGTTCGGCTATCCAACTCTCAATCTCATTCAGCGGTCATGTTCTCCAAATGAAAAAGTTCGTTCGATGCTCAGAAACCTTGTGCTCATCCGGTAATCCAAGAACGACAGTTCACTCGGCACTCGGAATACATAGATTCATTCGATAGTTTAAAAACATAAAGGCCGTTAGGCAGAGGAAGGCTATGTCACCTGATTCGGTGTTCTGAAACAATTCGGCAGAGAACTTGATTCGGAAGGGATGTTTGGTTCGGCTATCTTGGATTGATAAGAAGTGACGAAGATGTATAGCCCATATTTATATGCAAGTATTGACAGCCGGACCAGTTGGTTCGGCATTGAAGACCGGATGAGAAGGTCCGTAATTAACAACCTAAAACAAAGCACGCCATGTGCACACACATGCCCCGCTTTGGGGGGAAAATGTTGGGGGCGTTTCATCAACAGTAAACAAGGCATCACCGAGCCAAGCAAGGAAGAACCAAGGCCAAGAACACACTCTCCCCAACCACCGAACCATGTACGTCCGGGCTAACCACCGAACGAGCCAGAACCGCTCCAAGCTCGTACCGAACCACCCCCTGCCGGTCCAGACCTCCTCCAACAGTTACCGGTCCAGATCAGGGCCGGACCAACCTATCACATCCTACCACCGAGCTAACATTCTACTTCTCGACAAGCAACAACCGAACCAAGTCGTCTCCATACTAACATTCAACTCCCCACCGGACCAAGCTCTCCACTGAATGAAGCAACGCCGAATCATCGCACCATCTACCACCGAACCAAGGCATTGCCGAACCAAAGATGCCAGGCCAGATTGCATCAGCCCAGGCCCCCCATCAGCTATATACATCCAAGACCCCTGCCCCCAGCCTCACTCTATAAATAGAGGAGCAGGGGTACAACAATGGGGGACAAGTTTGAGAGCTCAAGCACGGAGAGAACTTTCAAACAACTTTCTTTTACTTGCATCAAAGCTTTGTACTTGTAATCAAAACAAGAGAAGAGAAATAACATATAAAGTGGACGTAGGCACATTCTGGCTGAACCACTATAAATCTGCATGTCTTTTTACAATTTAGCCCCTGCTTTTCATATATTTGCATAAATCACCCAAATCACTAAGAACAACATAAGATCTACTAAATCATACGACTTTGAGGTGTTTGTCCATTTTTTGTGCAAACACATACCAACCACGCAGCCCATCACGCTTCCCCAATGTTGTCGCCGAACACTCGATCGCCGCCATCGTGCTCTCTCACCTATCTCCAGATCGAGACTCTCGCTCCGGCATGCATGAATCGACAAAGGCCCGATCGACCAATAACCCGGCCCTACTCCATGACGACGACGACGAACTCTATTTCCCTCACTCACGAAATCGCGCTGCACGAAGTTGTGATGCCCTTCTAGAAATCGCGCTGCCCTCCATCTCCCTCGACGTCACCATGCCCATGCAAAATCGCATCCAATTCCAATCGCGATATTAATTTTTTTGGCTGAATCGATTTAATTTTGAAAAGGAGATTTTGTTCGGCCCTTCTAGATTTTATTTTCATTCCCTTTTTAAATGAGTTCGACTGTTTCAATTTTGTAAAGAATAAAGGGAACAAGAAAGTGCACGTGTTGACAAAGCAGGAGGCGTGTTGAAAAAGACAGGATACGTGTTTGAAGACAAGGTAGGTAGTAGGGTGGCTAGAGAAAAGAAAGAAAGGAAGTGGACGTGAATTTGGTCAAATATTATATTTAAATTTAAATTTTAAATCGTCTCGAATTACGCAACTCAGAATCTCGACCTCCTATCGATGTGTGCCGCTAGGCATTCCTAATGTTATACCCCTATTTTGAACGCAATGGAAAAGGTTTCGAGTCCTAATTCGATCATATGGAGAAGATAGCTTTTTGGACCAGTTATTATATTGAATTTTCGATATAGATTTCAACGCGTTTATTTACCATACGATCACACGACAACTCCAAACACTTCGAAATTTGAAATCCGATAATAATACAATATTATGGATCCAATGGAACTAGTTTCGTCGAATTTCGAGACTATGCCTTGGAAGGCTATTTTTAAATATCGATTTGAATGATACATTTTTAAAACTGAACAAACCATCTTCAAATTCAATTTTAAAACTTCTATTATCTTCAATATTATAAATATAAATTTTACAAGCCTTCAAATTATTTTTAACAAGTTTGAAATTCCAGATTTCATACTTTACCCAATTTCCACTTATTAAATTCAGTATTTAAATTATCCAATAAACAGCGATATTTGAAATTCAAGTTAGAAACTAATTTTTAAATATTTAAAATCAATTAAATATCCAATTTCAAATATCTAAAATTTCATGTCGTCACAAATGGACCCATAACTATATTTTAGGGAAGGGCAGATAACTAGCTAGGTTGACCCAGTAGTGAATATAAATTAAGTTAACTCCTGAATGAGTAGAATTGCATCCGGGAGGTCAGGAAGACCAGAATATAGGATGCTAAATATTAAAGAAAGATATTGGCAGGGGCCAATTGGTTCTCATTAAGCCCATGAAAACTGTATAGGAAAAGATATTGGCAAGGGACAATAGGTTCATAGTTAGCCCATGAAAACTATGTATAAAGGAAGATGTTAGAAAGATAGGTTCATAGTAAGCCCATGAAAATTTTGAATTGATACTGGTAGGGGCCAGTAAGTTTGTAGTTAGCCCATGAAAACTATATCCGGATTAAGATATTGACAGATGTCAATAGGTTCATAGTCAGCCTATGAAAACTAGGGTAAGAAGAGAGGATATTGAAGTCACCAATAGGTTCCTAGTCAACCCATGAAAACTAGGATATTAGTAAAGATATTAGAGTTACCAATAGGTTCATAGTGATCCCATGAAAACTATGTAATTGCATAGGGAGTCCTTAGATATTTTACCGGTCATTAGTCAGCCTATGAAAACTAATAGATTAATAGTAATCCTAGAAACTATATTTAAGACAGATAGTCAGAATGAATGGGGATGGGTAATCCAGAATTGATTCGTTTGTTTTGCATATCATCATATTATATCATTTTGAATTGTTTTAACCATTGTGGATGCATGAGCACAATATATGGTTTTATAAAGTTTTTAGGATATTAGTGTGAGGAAAACCCGTTCCGCTAAGCAGCGAGGTCTCACTAGAATCTAAATGTTTTGAGATGGTAGATTATTATTCATACCAGGTTTTACGTCTAACTCGAAGTTTACGTTTTTCTCTTAAACTCACGGGTACTCTATTGATTTTGAGTAGTTTGAGTGTTGTGGTTTTCAGGTACCTCTTTAGACTAATAAGATTCTGGAGATGTGCAGAAGGCATGATAGCTATTTAGAGCTCTCTTCTTTTGATTCTGATGTGTAGTTTGTCATGGCAAAGTTGTTATATTACCTGTATATACTCTAATCATCCAAGGGGGCATCTTCCTATGTCACTCTTGACGTATGTTGTAATAAATATAATTTTTCTGAACTGGTTTATGAATGTGGGATTATGTAATGAATTGAAAATGTTTTGAAATGGAATGTGATCTTATTTGATGTTTAAATTTTTTTCCATATTCATTTGTTTCTGTGTATCAATGAATCTAACACCACCGTATTTGGACACCGAGGATTAATAACTATGGATGACTGTAGCATCTATAGCCATTAGTTTTGAGTCTTCAAGTAGGAGATGTTACAAGTTGGTATCATAGCATAGGTTTATGAAACTTTAAAAGAAAGTTAAACCTAAAAGATTTTCAAACATAATCTAATGAATTTGAAAATACGATCGGGGTTTGGGTTAATGCTATAGTAACGTACTTGTATTTGATATATATATATATATAAGTACATACTCCCCTCTCTCTTAGACCATTCTTCTGTATCTTACTAAGGCTCGTATGCAGATTTACGAGAAAGAGGATATGGAAGCAGGAAACGAAAGAGGAATTCTAGGTGGAGGAAGCACCACAACCAATGGAAATACTTAACCTAATACCAGGAGGAACCAAGGTCGACAGGCTAATGCTAACCCAAATGCTGAAGCCAATGTGCACACTGGAAATTCGCTAGTAGATGCCAGGATGGTGTATTAGTTAGCCAATATTTTGCAAGCTAGGGTTGCTGGTAATGTTGGAGGAGCTATCATGTGGCTCCAGTTGGGAATAACTATGCTAAGTTTGATGAGCTATCTCATTATGGATATGCCACTATAGATACTGATATCGGAAGAAATGAGAGGTTCATTCGAGGAGTGAGACGTAAGCTTGCTAGAATGACCATGACCCATATTCGAGAACCTTGTAATGTGGTGGTGGAGATAGTCATTCGCTATGAAGAGATGCTTGTTGTTTCTACCAGAGTGAAGCCAGTAGAATCCCAGGGTCCTAAGAGAAAGAAGAGGAAATTCTTTAAGAAGAAGGGAGCCCAGAAAGGGGATGCTGCCAAGAAGGCAAAGGCTAATTTTGTTTGCTACAAATGTGACAAGAAGGGTTATTATGCAAATGAGCGCCGGTCAGGAAAGGTAAAGAAAGCTGCAGACAAGAAGAATGTGAAGTGCTTTAATTGTGATCAAGTTGGGCATTATAAGAACCAGTGTCCAGAGCCAGTCAGGACGGACAAGGGCAAGGTCTTTGTTGTTAGATCATCAGCTAAGCCAACTGCAGCTGATAAAGGAAAGACTATGATGGAAGGTATGTTTTTGATTCAGAGTATACCAATTAGGATACTATTTGATACTGGTGCATCACATTCATTGGTATCGTAGTGTTTGGTTGATAGTTTATGCTTAGAACCCACATACCTTGTTACTTCCTTAAGGGTTGTTAATCCAATAGGAGGATATGCAACTTTAGGGATGAGATGTGACCAGTTAGAACTTGACTTGTTAGGTCATATGTTTGCATGCAGTCTGTATGTTTTCAATTTCGTAGATTTCAGAATCATTTTGGGTATGGATTAGTTGAGAAGATATGAGGCCAGGATACTTTACCAGGATGGGGAGATACCTTTGAGATACCTTGATAGTCATAACCGAATTATATTCTCAGTAGAGAATTCTGATCGAAGTAGTTGTGCTTTGCTAAGTGCAATGAAATTGGGAGAAGATCTAAGTCAGGTTCGAATAGCAAGAGAGTTTGCAGATGTCTTTGAGCCAGTCATGCGACTACCACCGAAACGAGCTGTTAAGTTTTAGATAGATCTTGAGCCAGGAGCTGAACGTGTGAGTAGACCACCTAGCAGGATGACACCGACTGATATAAAGGAATTGAAGGTGCATCTAGTAGATCTAGAAGGAAGATATTTTATTAGACCAAGCAGTTCGCCTTAGGGAGCGGCCGCGGTATTCGTGAAGAAACCAGGCAGATCGTTAAGAATGTGTATCGACTATCATAAGTTAAATGAAAGGACGATAAAGAATAAGTATACTTTGATGAGAATAGATGATCAGTTTGATCAGTTGAGTGGAGCTAGAGTGTTTTCCCAATTGAATTTGATGACAGGCTTTCATCAGTTAAGAGTGGCAGAGGACAACATTCCTTTGACAGCATTTCAAACTAGATATGGTAAGTATAAGTGGTTAGTAATGCCATTCGGGTTGACGAATGCACCTGCTTTTTTTGTGGATTTAATGAACCGAGTCTTCCAAGAGTATTTGAATAGATTCGTGTTGGTGTTTATAGATGACATTTTGTTATACTCGAAAGATGAAAGATAGCATGAAGATCATCTTAGAGTTGTGCTTGAGACGCTAGGCAAAATCAGCTAAAGGTGAAATTTTCCATGTGTCATTTCTGGAAGAAAGAGGTTAAGTTTCTTGGTCACAGGGTTTCAGAGAAACGGTTGTCGGTCGATCCAGATAAGATCAAAGCTTTGAACAATTGGAAGAGACTAGAGATAGTGACCGAGATTAGAAGTTTTCTTGGACTTGCTGGCTACTATCGGAGATTCATCAAGGATTTCTCACGGATAGCAGCGCCTTTGACTAAGCTTACTAGGAAGGTGAAGTTTGTTTAGTCTGACAAATGTGAGGAAGCATTTCTTAAGTTAAAGCATTTGTTGACCAATGCACCAGTTTTGGTAGTTCTAGAAGGAAACCAGGGTTGGTGGTGTATATTGATGCATGTGGAACTAGATTGTGAGCTGTGTTGACGCAGAAGGGTAAAATGATTGCCTACGCTTCATGATAGCTTAGACTGCATGAAGTAAGATATCCTACTCATGACTTAGAGTTGGCTGTAGTGATTTTTGCCTTAAAGATTTGGAGGCATTATCTCTTGAGGGAGAGATTTGAGTTGTATACCGACCATAAGTCTTTAAGATATTTGTTCTCTCGGAAGGAGTTGAATATGAGACATCAGAGGTGGCTGGAGTTTTTGGCTGCTTATGATTTTGGTATAGAGTATACTCCTGGGAATGGAAATAAGGTAGCGGATGCTCTCAACAGAAGACATCAGAATGTGGTGTTGGCTATGTTGGTAGAATGGAAGGATCTAGAAGCTTTGGCCAGCTGTGGTGTGCAGTTAAGATCGACTGCTAGTTCTAGTTACAGTACTGCCATGTTGTCCTGTTTAGAAGTTCACCAATGTTGATCGAGAGAATTGCTTCTAAGCAGAAGGAGGATCAATTATTAGCCGGTAGGATTAGAACGCTTGAAGTTGGAATTGAGGTCGATGATTTGAAAGATTTTTGTCTTGACCAGAGAGGATGGTTGAGAAAGAAGGGACGATTAAGTGTTCCAGATGTTGAGAACTTGAGGAAAGAAGTTCTTGGGAAATGCCATCGATCTAATTTTACGATTCATCCTGGAGGGACCAAGATGTATCAAGATATAAAGAGAAAATTCTATTGGGAAGGCATGAAGAGGGATGTTGGTTTGTGGGTTAGGCAGTGTGTAAACTGTCAACAAGTGAAAGCCGAAAATCAGAAACCAAGCGGGTTGCTTCAACCTTTAGAGATTCTAGTATGGAAATAAGATTCGATATCCATGGATTTTATTGACGGGTTGCCAAGGCCAAGTAGAGGAAATGAGAGTATATGAGTCATTGTGGACAAGTTGATCAAAAGTACCCATTTCATTCCAGTAAAGCTGACCAGGACGGCACCTGTTTTGGCAAAGCTTTTCATGAAGAACATAGTTAGACTACGTGAAGTTCCTAGTAGCATAGTCAGTGACAGAGATGCTTTATTCACTAGAGAATTTTGGAAGAGCCTACAGGAAGTGTTAGGCACTAAGCTTAAGATGAGTACCGCATATCACCCTCAGAAGGATGGGCAGACAGAGAGAGTCAATATGGTACTTGAGGATTTATTGAGAGCTTGTGTATTGGACTTTGGTGGATCTTGGGAGGATCACCTACATTTGATTGAGTTTTCCTATAATAATAGTTATCAAACTAGTATAGGAATGAAACCTTTTTAAGCTTTATATGGAAGGCCATGCAAATCACCAGTATGTTGGTTGGAGACTAGAGACAGATTGGTCTTAGGTCCATATTTGGTTAGGGAGGCGTCAGAGAAGAGTGAGCTGATACGAGAATGGATGAAGGAAGCTCAATCCAAACAGAAGAGTTACGCATATAAGAGGCATAAAGACCTAGAGTTCTCGGTTGGAGATAGGGTTTTCATTAAGGTATCACCGATGAAGGGTGTGGTACGGTTCGGGAGTCAGGGAAACTGGCACCGAGATATGTTGGTCCATTCCAAATTATAGAAAGGACTGGAAAGCTCGCATACAGAGTAGAGTTGCCGAGCAGTATGGCAGGTGTCCATAATGTATTTCATGTGTCTCATCTTCGCAAGTATGTGCATGATCCAAAGACTATTATTCCTCCAACAGGGTTGAAAGATCTAGTAGGAGCGCCTAATTTGAATTTTGTAGACAACCAGTTTGGGTTGTAGCGAGGGATGAGAAAAGATTGAGGAATAAGAAGTTGGTGAAAGTCCAGTGGAGCGACAACGAGAAGGATTGTACTTGGGATGCATAGGACAGGATTTGAGATACTTATCCGGATCTGCTTTTAGGGTATGTCTATATTAGACTTATATAGATAATTCCTAGTCAGGTAGACTAGTATGGTTGTTAGGAGTCGTTACAGATAAATTGCTATGTTTAGTATTTAGTCCTTACTGAATTTTGAGGATGAAATTCTTTAAGGAGGGGAGCCTGTAACACCCCTAATTTTTTATAACATTATTCAGGAGATTTAATTAGACAAATTAAATAGAATAATGTAAATGTTAAGTGATAAGGGGGTTGAGATTTGAACAAATCTAATTAAGGCCATGCTTAATAAAATAATTAAATGGGCTTAAGAATGGGTTATAAGCTAATTAATCTACATAAAGGCATATTAGGAATTTGCCGCACATAACCCTTAACCATTATATATTCTCATTCCAACCATTTCATTCCCATTCACGTCATTTTTAAAACAATAACAAAAGCTTAAGAAGGCGGAGCCGGCCATGAACAAGAGAAATTAAATCCAAAGCTAGAGATTCAAGCTTAGGGGAAATCAATCTCAATCCAATCTTCTTATCTGAATCAAGGTGAATAATAATTCCATCTTTATTTTGTTTTGTAATCATATCTTTTTCGGATTTAAGGATAAATTTGTTTTTATGATGATTTGGATGATGATATGCTTGAACCATAATTTATTTGATTTAAACAAGGATGTTTAAATATGATTTCTCACGGTTTTAGGGTAAAACCAGTTTATATTGATATCTAAATCCCATGAAAGATATTTATGTTATGTAAAACATGATTTTGGAGTTGGGTTATAAGTTTGATAATTTTCCAAGCTATGGAAAGATTATTATTAATTTTTAAAGGAAAATATGGTTATTCGAGTTTATAAATTTATTTCGCAAAATCTATTGAGAATTTAGGTCAGAAAATTTGATATGTTAGATAACATGATTACAGTGAATTTCTAGAATTTTTGGGGATTTTTCCAAAGTGATTTGCTATGCAAATTAAATTGTTTTAGAAGACGGACTTCTTTGCAGTATTGGTTTTGCTTAATGGAAGGGCTTATTTGATTAACTTAACCTGCTTTAGATCTGAAATTAGCATCAGCTATTTTAGTAAAGAATTTGAAAAGTTAAGGCAACCAATATTCTGTTTACATGTGGCAGGTTAGTTAGAAAAAGGTTTGCTTTAATTAGTAGTAAAACAGGTTTACCCAGAAAAGTTGGTTTCACTTACTTTAGAAGTATCTTTCGACACAGAGCTTCCACCTTCAACCCAGTCGAAACCTACTAAGCCGAAACCAATACACAAGGTACCGCAAAGATGGTACGCAATGGATTGGAGAAAGACGAAAGGTTAGGTGTCGAAAGCATTGCTTCCGAAGGGGTCGATACCTTGGTTTGTTTTAAAAAAAGAGAAATGCCTGACTTTCTTTTATTTAAGCCCTCGAAGGAGTCAAAGCATATGTTTTCGAAAGAGGTTTTTAAAATCTTTCGAAAGGGTTGCCATCAACTTATGTTTGCTTTCGAAAGGGTTCCTTACTTATGAAATAATGCTTTTGGAAAGAAGGGTTCCAACTTAGTCGAAGCCCTACTATTGTTCTTTAGCCTTTCGATGGTATTGAAGTCATCAATGCTTTTGAAAGGTAGTGTTTGTTTTTAAAGAAGTTTCAAGCCTCTTCCAAAATGCTTTCGAAAGGGTCCAAGGGTTTCGAAAGGAATGGCTTTGAAAGGGGTTTCGACGCTATCCTTCAATGTTTGTTTAAATGGTTTATAGCTTTCGAAAGAGATAGTGCCGACGCCACCATGTTTTTTTTCAATATTTTTATATGATAAAGGATGGTTTCGAAAGAGATGCTTTCACCTATATTCACTTTGACCTAAATAATATTTTTAAGTATAAACCAAATGGTTTTGAAAGGGGGGACTTTCAATGGTTTTGAAAGTGGGACTTTCAATGGTTTCGGAAGGGTTACTTCCAATGGTTTTGGAAGAGGTACTTTCAATGGTTATGAAGCTATGCTTATAAGTGTTATTAAGTAATACTTTATTACATTCGAAAGGTTTCGAAAGAGATGTTTTAAAGTGTTTAAAAGGCATGGGCCTAATGTTTTAAAGTGAAATTTATATGCTTTCGAAAGAGGTTATCCAATAAAGTCAAAAGCAAGATTTTGAACGTTTCGACAATCTTAGTTTTCAAAGCAAATAACCCAATCCCATTTTTGAAAGAGAACCAAGGCATAATTAAATAAAGTGTTTTGAAAAGGAGTTATTGAAGAAGTTTTCTTTGTTTAAAAGGTTAAAGGGGTTAACCAAGTTATTATATATGCTTCTTCATATATATATATATATATTCACATTATAATGGGCCCATAAGTGTATTTTGGGGAAGGGCAGAATAACAAGCTAGGTTGACCAGTAGTGAATATAAATTGAGTTAACTCCCGAATGAGTAGAATTGCATCCAAGAGGTCAGGAAGACCATAATATAGGATCATAAAATATTAAAGAAAGATATTGGTGGTGGCTAATAGGTTCTCAGTAAGCCCATGAAAACTGTGTATAGGAAAAGATATTGGTAGGGGCCAATAAGTTCATAGTTAGCCCATGAAAACTATTTATAAAGGAAGATGTCAGAAAGACATGTTTATAGTAAGCCCATGAAAACTTGGATTTGATACTGGCAGGGGCCGGTAGGTTTGTAGTTAGCCCATGAAAACTATATTCGGATTAAGATATTGACAGATGTCAATAGGTTCCTAGTCAGTCCATGAAAACTAGTGTAAGAAGAGAGGATATTGGAGTTACCAATAGGTTCCTAGTCAACCCATGAAAACTAGGATAAGAGTAAAGATATTAGAGTTACCAATAGGTTCATAGTGATCGCATGAAAACTATGTAATTGCACATGGAGTCCTTAGATATTTTACCGGTTATTAGTCAGCCCATGAAAACTAATAGGTTAATAGTTATCCTAGAAACTATAATTAAGACAGATAGTCAGAATGAATGGGGATGGATAATCTAGAATTGATTTATTTATTTTGCATATCATCATATTATATCGTTTTGAATTGTTTTAACCATTGTGGATGCAGGAGCACAGTATATTATTTTATAAAGGAATGAAAAGCGACAAGTCCTTCGTAAAGCTTCATGGTATATCATGCGAGAAGGAATTATGTACAGAAAGGGTTTTTCTATTCCCATACTCCGGAGTATCATGATGAGATAAAACGGGTCCTAAAAGAAGTTCACGAAGGGGAATGTGGCGATCACACTATGAGGCAAACTCTAGAAAAGAAAATACTTCGTTACGGGTACTATTGGCCAACTATCAATCAGGATGCCGCTGACTATGTAAGACTATGTGACAAGTGCCAGATATATGCAAAAGTTCCAAGAGCTCCGCCGACAGAAATCACGCAAATGATCAGCCCATGGCCGTTTTCCATGTGCGGTATAGATATTATCAGTTCCTTACCAATCTATAAAGGTGGTACAAAGTACACTATCATCGCAGTTGATTACTTTACAATATGGGCCAAAGAAAAACCTTTAGCCATGATCACAAACAAGAAAGTAATCAACTTCATTGTCCAGAACTTCACATGTCGTTCCGGTCTTCCACAAACTATTGTAACAGATAATGGGACACAGTTCAATTGTGCTGAATTTAAAGTGTCGGAGGTATCATATTGAAAAGAGATTTGCAGCAGTCGCTCACCCTCAAGCAAATGGATAGTTTGAAGCTGTGAAAAAAAATTTAAAGTCCATTTTGAAGAAGAATTTGGAAAAGGCTAGAGGTAAGTGGGTGGATGAACTCCCGACAACGCTATGGGCTTATAGGACCACCCACAAGTCTACAACTGGTCATACTCCATTCACCATTGCTTACGGTTCCAAATCCTTCATTCCTGTTGAGCTCGAAGTTCCTTCTCATCGAGTGACTTACTACGATCTTAAAATGAATAAAGATCTCCTCTTAGAATATCTCGACTTTATAGATGAGAAGCGCGAGGAAGCCGATTTGAAGGAAGCTACGCATTGACACCGAGTCACCCGATACTACAACATTAAATTCCGACCTAGAACCTTTGGTATCGGCGATCTTGTCATGAAACGGGTTTTTCCTGCCCCATCGCACGTGAATCCAATCTGGAAAGGACCGTATGTCATTGAACAGAGGCTTGGAAAGGGAACTTTAAAGCTAGCGACTGTTGATGGCATCACACTCCCAAGGGCATGAAATAGCGAGCATTTATGATGCTATTACACTTAGTTTATTTCTTTTTCATTCTGTTATATTTGCTTTCAGAATTGGCTTTAACATTTGACTTTCTAGATATGTAATAAGACAGATTATGTCATTCCTTTTCATTTAGCAAATAAAGTTTCGAACTTACTTTATATTTATGTTTGTTGTAGCATCATGTATTAATTATATTACAAAACTGAATGATGTCGATATGTCCGAACAGGTACCCAGAGTCTGGAATTAATCTATCATGCTAGTTCCCAGTAGAACTAAATAAGATAAGCATGGTCCGACCATTCATTTGATAACTTTCGTTCATAACCTAATGGATGAGATACATAATGAGGAATTGAAGTGACTCAACCATCCGATAATTAGATAAAGCCCGTCGAGCAATGAGATTGAAATAAAATAAGAGCGATTGTGACACGACCGATCGCTCGTTAAATCAAACCCTGGATCTTGGGGGCAAATCAATCAATTAAGGAAAGTACGATTAGACTGCTCTTTGAAATACATCTAAGTCCCTAGAGTACGGACTAGAGTATAAACATTAATCGAATATGAATCGACCACCCGCGAAATACCTCTAAGTCCTCAAAGTGCGGACAAGAGTATAAACATAAATCGGGTGTGAATCGACCACCCATGAAATAACTCTAAGTCCCTAAAGTGCGAACTAGAGTATAAACATAACTTGAGTGCGGTTGGACCACGCGCCAACTAACTCTTATCCCCAGAGTTAGTTTATGAGTATAAACAAATAGATGAGTGCGGTTCGACCATTCACTGTTCCATGAACTCAAGCTTAAAAATGACATGAGGAGTATAAACTCGCTAGGGATGGAGTTCGACCATCCAACATCTAACCCCGCTAACCCAAGAATGGAGGCAGAAGTATACTCAAACCGCTGAATTCGACAGCGTAACACTAAGGCTCAAGCCTAGCATTTGATGCGACTCAAGGCCACGACTACATGGAGGCCTTGGGATCGAGCTAGTGGATTGTTATTAGAATTAATAAACAACGAATTACAAGTATATTAAATGGAAAGTAAGAGTTCAACTACTTAAATAACAGTTTACACGAGTGCTCAACAAAAAACAAAAACTTTTATTCACATGATAAGTTTCAAAATTGCGAAACAATTTTATTCAAAAACCAGGGGTCATACTCGTACAACCACGATTGATAAAAGAAAAACGACGAATAAACACCTATGCAAACTATATACACATCGAGCCAAAATGATGGCTGCTTCTTCGATCTTCTCTCCTTTTTTGATTTTTAGGAGTGGCGCTATCTGAACTTCCGCTTATTCTCTTCCTTGATCCCTTACTGCCTTTGGAGAGAGCGTTCAAAGCTTGGAGGGAGTTCTCTAGGAATCGACCTGATGTGCACGTAAATGTGCATATTTTTATCACCATATTTAATCTAATTAAATTAAATAAATGATCATATCGAGTATTTTAACATGTTTAAACCAAAATTCAAATTATTTTCAAATCATCATACATTCTTCATATAGGGGCAAAATGGTCATTTTTATGCATATATTAATTTGAGAAAAATTACTTGGACATTTTTATGATTTTTTTGTAGGAATTTGAAATCAAATGGAAGAGGTTTCATGAAGAAATATGCATGCATAAGAGAACATAAGCAAATAAAGATGGAAATAATTCAACACTCATGAACATGGAGGACCCCACTTACCCACTTACCTTGATCTACCATTAGGAGATAATGCACATGCTAAAAGGCCATTGAAGTTACATGCACACTTAATGGATGATTATTTTAAGCTAATGATAACTTGGTGGCCACACTTCCTAGAGGGGTAGTTTGGGCATTCCCCAAAAATATGAATTAGGGTTTCATACAGGTATATATACCCCTTATGTTTTATGTAATCCTCTCTTCCTCTTAGCCTTTTTAGTTTAGTTTAGGCTCAAAAATAAAATAGAAGCATTCTTTATCTTTTCATGGCTACTTAGTCATTTTTCTTTCATGTAATTTTTTTTATGCAATGTTAATTAGTGTTCTTTTCTATTTACATGCTTCTTTTCTTTCATGCTAGTAGTGCAGTTTAATTCTCATGCAAGTATATTAGTTTTTATTTCATTTTAATTAGATTTTTTATTTTAGCTCTCTTTTTTCTTCTTATTTTTGTTTTATGTTGAATGCTCCAATTGTTGATATGATAACAAATATGAGATGCTAAACCCCTCCAATTTAGGGGTAATGAAGCTCTCTTAATCATGTAGCTTCGACATTTTGATCGTTGATGTTCTCTATTTGTGCTTAATGGAAAATATTTGAAGTGGTTTAACTTGTTGTTTTAGATTTAAATTTGATAACTTATGTTATTGACACCAAATAGGCTATGCTTAAACAAACACAAATACAAATTACCTCTTCATCTACATAAGATTATGGTAATGTAGTGAATGTTGAAATCAAAATTTGATGGTCTATATTCCTAATTAATAGTTAATAGGTCTTGCCTAAAATAGATTTTATTCAAGTTCATTAACATTTTCATGAGAATTAAAAGTTATTTAGTAGGTGTGTTATAGTTTGATGGTTTATACTGGACTAATTAATAGCACAAATATGTCATATTTATGATAAACACATCAATTAAACTCACTAATGATAAAAAAAAGAGATCATATGTAACGACCCGAAATTTTCGACCCCGAAAATTCAACATTAATACATTCACTGTAGAAATGCCGAGCAATCGAACGCCGGAAATTCCAGATTGTTAGGGTAAAGAAGAAAAGAGGTAGAAGAAGAAACAGAAAACAAAACACAGAATCTCACATTCGCAACGGATCAAAATATAATATCAAATAATAGCATTTGTACAAAGAAAAGTTGTACTTGCCAATTCATATACAATACATCAGAGTTACAACCATTCACAAATAAACTGGACAGTTATAAATAACTTGTCCCAGTCTAAAACAGTATAACACCAATACACACCGAAAAATACTCCATACGTTCATGCCATCTAGCTCGCCACCTGAACTCCAGAACGTCCTAACCTGAAAATCTGTAATACTCGGTCTGACCCGAGCATTACCATAAAGTAACACCCGAGTCAGGCTGGAAACCAGCGTGAGTAAACCCATTTAAATTGAAATACTAAGGTTGTAAAGCTTTCTTGAAACCCAGGGTAACTCGTACCTCACTATAAGTTCTTATCTTGTTATAGTCAAACACTTATTTCACAAAATAATATCTAAGTACCGTTACTTAGTTTCAATGGTCTAGTTTACTTAATTTATTCCCTTCCAGCCTATTTGATTACACATATCAAATCTATAATGAATTATTGTAGATTTCAAATCGAAGTGTTTTCGGGTATTCACTGATACCCGACCCCGGTCTCTTCGAATCCAGTGTTATTCATTAAACCAAAAGTTTAAGTTTAAACAATACAATTTATACACAACAATTCATCTCATATCACAAAGCACATATATCACATATCGAAGATATCACATAATCCAAGGCATTCAATATAATCCAATCATTCATAAGCAAGATCAATTAGTTGTTCAATCCCTAATTAATTCAATTTAATTTCCAATTAAATTAATTACGTATGAATTAATTACCCAATCCTTCTTAATTAACATTAATTAATTACAAACCATTTGATATTAATTCATAAAATTTATTAATCTTAATTATCCATCTTAATTAATTATCCTTAATTAATTAATCATCCTTAATTAATCACATAAATTAATTAACCTTAAGTAAATTACATAATTAGTTAACCCTTAATTAATTACATTAAGTAATTATCTTTCAATCATAAATTAATTAACCTTTAACCATTAATTAATTAACCTTCAATTATTAAGTAATTAATCTTTAATTAGTTAACTCTTAATTAATTTCATTAATTAAGTAATTATTCTTTAACTACTCACATTTATTAATTCTTCTTTAATTAATTACATTAAGTAATTAACCCTTAATTACTTAATTATCCTTTTATTTTAATTAATCAAAGATAAACCTTTTTATCTTAATTAATTACTTAATCGTTATTTAAATCTTATTAAATTTAAATGCTTGAAAACAATTATACAAATCATTTGAGAACATTGCTTAATTAAGTTTAAAACACAATCCTTCATCACTTCTTAATTCAACATCATCTTATTTTAATTTGAAACACTTATGGATTCAATTACATAACTAATCTAATATGTAATTACTTTTAAAACAAAAACAAATTTAAACATTTGAAATCTTTGAAAACATATTCATTTTAAATATATTTTAAACTTGGCTAAACATCTTGATAAATTTAAACTTGCTTTTGCTTTTGAAAACCTGAACTTGATTTTCTTTTTAAAATTTCAAAACCTGTACAAAAATTTATTTTCAAATTTTGAAAACCTGTTATCATTAAAACTACTCGAGCCCACACTCAAATCAACTCGAGCCAAATTCAAATTTTCCCGAGACAAACCCGAGGCCATCATCTTCAAAACCATCAGCAACAAACCCAAAATCCCTGACACCACGTGCACCTGCACCGATCGTAGGAGCCACTCTGATCGACCATGCTACCTTCAACAAGTCATCATCGACCTCGCCGATCAACCCAAACACCCAGCTCCGACGATTTCGTCGGAAATTCAAAATGACCTATTCGACATAACAGAAACCCAAAGTAGATCGTAAAAAAAACGCCTCGTCTTGTTGATTCCGATCACCGGACGCCACGCGACCACGACCCAAGCTTCGCCGGACTTCCCTCTCTCCTTTCCCCCACCCGCGATCGCTTCTAGATCATCCACGATGGAGAAATTGATTCGGAAGCATCGACGAACCCAACTGCTCGCCAAACCCTAAATCAATGTCGACCATCACCCTCGAACATTTAAAAATTCTCCAACCATTTTTCCGATGTTCCTAGATACCCCAGCCTTCTCCAGCATCAACCACGACGAAAATCTCGTCGCCGTTCAACGGCAATCAACGAAAATGCCTAAATCGATCAACTTGCAATTTCTCTTGAATTTAAAGCTTAAAAATCAGGATTTTATTTTTAAAAATCATAGTTTTCAAAGAGAAATCAGATTATGATCCTAAAACAACAAATTATTCAAGTCGAGATTTAGATGTGTTTTAAAATTCACTGTAATTTTTCCCTTTCAGTGAAATCTACTTTAAAATCTTACTTGAAACTATTTTTAGGAAAAAAACTTGTTATTTCAAACATTTATTGTTTATACATCATGACTTATAAAAGGTCAAGGGAAGAGCAGTTGATTTTTTTGAATCTTTTAGAACCTGAGAACTATGAACAGAACAAACATATTGTTCCAGACATGCACACAAACATCCATATACATACATACATACATATATATATATATATATATATATGCATTCCCGTTTAAACAATCATGCAAACACTTCTCATATTTTATTTTAAGTAATTACTGCATGCATCTAGATTTTAAACAGAATTAAAACTTTTAAATAAAATTGTTTACTCACATTAAATGTTGGAATAGAGAACACAGGACATAGTATTTTGAAATCTGGAAATTGCTTTTGATTTTGAACTTGAATTTACTTGTGTTGAACTGAAGCTTGATTTATGTTGAGTTGATCTTTGAATTTGTTCAGGTTGAAACTTGAAGTTGTTTTGATTTTCCTTTTATTTTTAGTTTAGAAGAAGATAAAAGAAAAAGGAATGAAAAGAGAGAGATGAAAATGAATATGTATTAACATGGTTTCTCAAAACACTTTTATTTATATATATTTCAATTTAAAGAAAAACTAAGGCCACTTGTAAATTTGCATGTTGTCTCAAGCTACAAATGTCAACAACAAATATTATATTTATTTTTTGTTTTTATGCATGCATTTATGTGTTTTTATATTATATATCTTTAACTTTCTTTTTATTTATATGTATATAACTCAAAGAAAGCAATATAAACTTATTTATTTATACCCACTTTAAGCTTAAACTACTTATACTTTTAAAAGAAAGTATTTTACACCTTTAAATCTTAGCTTAAGCTATTATAAATATATATATCCTTAGTGTTTTAAAATATAGATTTTAAATTTAAATGTCTTTTGAAAATTATTGTATTGAATTCAAATCAATTCTTCCTAATCACAATACATATATATATACACACACTTATATACTTGTATATGTATACACTTAAAATTTTCAACATTTATTATAGTTTCAAATCCATTTATATATCCAGATATTTTTAATTATCAGAATTTATTTGTTCGATTTGTAAATCAGTATTTCAAATGACTTTCCCAATTAATTTCCAATTAACAGACGTCTAAAAATCCGGGTTATCACATCATAATTTCATGTTGTGTTGATTTATGTGATCTAGAGAGTGGATTTATCTCTAAATTGTCTTCTACTCTAATATTTTTATCACTTTTAATTTTCGTTGGTTTCTAGAATTTTTTGTAGTTAACAACATTCTCAAATCTTGGTTTAATTTGATTGAATAGAAATTTTAAAATCTAAACAATTCCCTACGGATCGACCCGTACTCGCCACGTACCATCATTGTACGTCGTACGCTTGCGGTTATTTTTATTATAAATTCGACCGGCTAATTTTCTAATTCGATAGAATTTGGCCCTCCAAACAAGTTTTTGGCGCCTTTGCCGGAGAATTTGTTTTGATTTTAATTTCTATTCTTCGAATTATTTTTGTCTTATTTTTTATGCGTCTCATTTTGTGTGCTCATTTGCATTTTAAAAAAAATTTGTTTATTTGTTTTGTGATTTTTGTTCATTGTGTTGTGTGCTTGTTTTCTAGTTTATTTGCATTTGCATTTCTCTTTTGTAACAAAAAAAAGAAGCATAACATTTCAAAAAAATAATAATTTGTTATTCACTATTTACTATACACATTTCATTGTTTTACATTTCATCATTTAACATTTCTAGTCATATTTTTACAATTGCTTTGTTAATTGACATTGCTGCGCACTATTTCATTGGAAAGCATACACTATTTCATATTTACTACTGCTATCCTTCATCAACCACCAAACTTCCTCTTTCACTTCACCATCACCAACAGAGAAACCACCCATCTGCCTAGCCTCCATATCCTTCCACCACATTACAACCACTCTACCACACCTCCTCCATCATAAACACAGACTATCAACCCACATTCACTTTTAACCATCCTTCATCCAACTTCAGTGCTGTCACTTCTAACCAGTGCCGGCCCAAACACAACTGTTGCCCCAGACAAAAATTAAAAGCATTTTGCCAAAATTGAACCTGTGTTTGCTCTAGACAAGGAAACGAGACACAACCACTAGGCTACAACTTGAATTGTAAAAGTTTACATACAAACATATTTTAGTAATTATAATACATAACCAAGCCACCGCCGGAATTGTTGCCTCTGCCAGATCGGTTGCCCTAGACGGCCGTCTTGCTCGCCTTACCCTGGGGCCGGTTTCTAACCCACATTCACTTCTAATCCACATTCACTTCTAACCAACATTCATCAGCCCACAGTTCACCTCACAAACCACATACAACACTTCAGCAATCACCACACCAAACACCTAACTGCTACAATCAGTGTCACTCCACTGTCCTACCACGAACCACAACCGCGACCAACCTCACACTACCAGCAAACTCAAACACCACTAACCACTGGCCATACTACAGCCATAACACTGCTTCATCTGCTCCTCATTTCAAACCGCCTGATCTCTGTGCAACATCACTGCCTGACCATCATTTCAATCATTGCTGACCACCTCTACTGTATACAACTTCAAACAGTATCAGTGCAACCTGCAACTGACAGCCACCCCGCAACTTCATTACCACTGTTGTTCTACTGTCTCCCCGCAGCATCAGTTCACACGGCCAACAACACTGCCCACAGCACATTATTTTCATTATCTACATCTGCCAATATTCATCACTGCCTAACTGCTGCTCTACTGTCTGCTCTGCCATACCAGTCCATCAGAAATTTCCTCCTATCATTCGCTACCTATACAAAACCATCCCCCTGTCAATCAAAGCAAACATACACAGCCAATAAACTGTGCAACTGCCTCCAAGACAACTTGCAAAATTGCTCAGTAACCCATCAGTCCCCCATCTCCATCCCTCATCACAGTGATACAGCAGCCCCGAACTGCCATACAACCACAAATCCGTCAACAAAACAACCCTTCACAACTTGCACTGATCACCACACTTCTACATATCACTGCATCAACCAAGTAACTGCTGCCCACTGCAATAACACCCCCATCCCACTGTTACACTGCAACAACACTATCAACAACTTCACCTTCCTTCTCCAATACTACAGCATCCACTACAGCCTGCACTGCCAGTCTGCACCATTATCCTTCCACAATCACCCAGTTAACACCCACTTACTTCAAGACCACACAGCTAAACCACAAAACTTCGTGCAGACTAGTAGCTAAACCAGATAATAATACAGCACCTGCAATTGCTACATGGTCTAATTAAATATGCCTCCACCGATATTTGATGAAGAGGTGCTTACGCTTTATTCGATAAAAGGTGCCATCACTGTAGTTTGATAATTTGAGTCTCTGCCATCCTACAATTTGAAGACTCCGACAACTGCTGCACGCTATAAATTGGGCCGACCATTATGGTTATGAATCGGTGTTTAAGCAGCCGAAACAGAGAAACCCAAGGTATGGGACTTCAATTTCATTAAAAGTTCACGGGTTCTAAAAATCGATTTCAAATGATGAGTTTTCAAATGCTTCAAATTTTGAGAAGCATCTAGATTTCAAAGGTGGATCTGGTTTTGAATTTTTAAAGTTTTGTGTGTGAATGAATTTTCAAACAGTGAAATTGCATTAAATTTCTAAACATATAAAGCATATTCTGTTTATAATTTTTCATAATTTCGAAAATTTCAAATAGATAAGGGAGAATTAGGTATATATGATTTTCAACTTCTTAAGTACTTATGATTTAAAATTAAATTTCAAAAGTATATTAAGATTGAATATACGTAACAAGATCATATCAAAAGATTTTAAATATCTTGGTTTTAAATTGTTAATATCAAGTTTTTTAAAGACATATATGTAAGTTTTGGATGTAACTAGACATGATTTCAAGTATTTGAATTCATAATATTCCACTTATATCTGGTTTTGAGTTCTTCAGTAGACCTTGCATACACCTATGGGTTTAAACCATGTCAGCATCATGAACATATTTGAATACATGTGCTTTGTAGACGATTTTAAAAAATTTACTTTTGAAAGTAAAGGGTAATATATTGAAATGATTCTCATCTAGTTAAGAATTTAAGTATGCATAAGATGCATATACTTTAGAAATATCCAAATTTTGAAAGAGAAAACTTTAAATGCTAGCTTTATTCTAATCTTGTTGAAGAGCTTCAGTTTTGTATGTACTTAGGTTTTGAATATATGATACACTGGATTTTTTAAATGAGTACAAGGGCTTTATGTGCAGGGTTTCAAATATACATATATACTTGGGCTTTGAATATCATAAAGTTTCTTATGAAATTTAAGTACATAAAACTTTATATATATTTGATTCCTTAAATACATAGATTTTAAAAGAAGCTGAAGTTTCTTATATGTGCAGATTCAAGTACTTATGTGTATTCGAAAGATATCAGATTTTAAAAATGTTGGTTTCATGAATATATGGGCTATAAATATTGTTGGAATTCCTTAAGGATTGAATGAAATATAAAGTCCCACATCTCCAAATTGTGAGAGCTATATTGGTTTAAATATAGCTTTCTCATGAGGAGGTTGAGGGCCTGGGGCTCCCAAATGTATGCTTCGTTGTGAGGAGGGAGATCATGCATCTCTACCACACGCGCGCCGCCGCCGCCGTCCGACCGACCCGGGCTGGGCCCGGGTTTAATTTGATACTCATATTTTTACTGCAAACTGGACCGGGCTTTCTGACAGTTGCAGGCTAGACGAACAGATGCGGATCTGTTCGGGAACGGACGCGGGTTGAATAGGCGCGAACAGAAGCGGACGCGGACGAAACAGATCCGTTAGAGGTAGCAGACAGATGTGACTGTACGAAGAGGTACGGACGCGACTGTCGACCGTTCGGAAGGGATACGGACCACTATAAATAAAGAGGAAAACTGATCACTTTCCTCACTTATTTTTCAATTCCGAATCTCTCTCTTCTCCTCTGATAAATACTAATTCAAATCACAGAGTGATATACTCATCACAATTTCAAGCAGAATTCGTCTGTTATATCTTGGGAGAATTTTGAAATAAAATTCTTAAGGAAATCGTTACGACGAGCCTCAGACATATTTCGGTTAGAATTCTACATTCTATCCTTTAATTTGGTTATACTATTTATTCAAAATAGCATAACGCTGTTGTTGTAATTTATTTACAACATTCATATTGTTATAATAATTAACACAGAATTCCAGTGTAGTGGAAATCTGAGTTATAAACTTGTGCGACGAGTTTATAATTGATTATTCTCTGTTTTGGTATACTAGACGTATAACATCTTAAGAATTTTACTGTTTTCTTACTAAAACAGAGATGGCAACAGTAGAATTTTCAAAGACTACTACTCACAACAGACCTGAACCGTTCAAGGGAGATGGTGACGACTTTTTAACATGGCAGAATCAGATGTTATTTTACCTCACCACACTCGGTCTGCAATGGTATCTCGAGGAGGAGGAACCGATTTCTGCACCAGGCAAGGAAGCAGATGTTGCTACGTGGAAACATTCCGATTTCCTATGCAGAAACTATATTCTGAATTGTCTCGACAAGGTGTTATACAAAGTATATCAACCTCTAAAGACAGCAAAAGCACTCTGGAATGCATTTGCCACGAAGTATAAGACGCAGAATATCAGTCTTAAGAAATTCATTGTAGACAAATTCATGGACTACAAGATGGTCGACTCCAAACCGGTGACTGCTCAACTGCATGAACTACAAATCATTATTCATGAACTCGAGGCGGAAGGTCATAAGGTTGGAGAATCGTTTTTGGTTGAAGCCATCACGGGAAAACTGCCGCCATCGTGGAGAGATTACCGCAATTATCTAAAGCATAAAAAAAGGAAATCTCTTTACAGGATCTCATATTCCGATTGAAAATTGAGGCAGATAACCGTGGAATTACAAAACAAAGCGAGGAGGCATTTGTGGCTGAAGATTCAAAGACCAAAAACAAAAAGAAGAATTTCCAGAAGAAAAGGAAAGCTCCAAACAACAAACCAAAAGACAACAAACGAACCAAAAAGTTTAATGGTGAATGTTGGGTTTGTGGAAAGGTTGGACATGCCGCTAGAGATTGCAGACTCAAAAAGGACCGCAACAAAGAGGCAAATTTAGTAGACAACATGGAAGTGGATGAGTCCAACTTCTCGGCAGTTGTATCTGAATGCAATATGGTTCAGAATCCTAACCAATGGTGGGTGGACACAGGCGCTACTCGTCATGTCTGCTCTGACAAATCCATGTCTACATACAAGAAATCCGATCATGAAGAAAAACTCTATATGGGTAATTCTGCAGTATCTATGATCGAAGGCAGTGCCACAGTAATCCTCAAGTTTACTTCAGGAAAAACTGTCAAGTTGAATGACGTGCTCCACGTTCCAGACATACGCAAGAATCTCATCTCTAGTGCAGTATTATCAAAGAAAGGATTCAGAATGGTGTTCGAGTCAGACAAGATGGTTCTGTCCAAAGCTGGAATGTATATCGGAAGGGGATATTTATGTGATGGCCTATTTAAGGCAAATGTAGCCGTTATCGGCAATAAAACCATGTATTCTGATTGTGCTATTAATAAAATTGAAGTTTTTTACTTGCTTGAGCACGAAATTTTACTATGGCATGATAGATTAGGACACATAAATTTCCGAAAAATGAAAATATTATCGAACTTGGGATTAATTCCAAAATTCCAAATAGATAAGAACTACAAATGTGAGACATGTGTAGAAGCAAAAATGGTTAAAAAACCATTTCAATATGTTGATAGGAGCACCGAACCACTAGGTTTAGTTCATACAGATTTATGTGATTTTAAATCATTACCTACAAGATGTGGGAAAAAGTACTTTATCACGTTTATTGATGATTATATGCGATATTGCTATGTATATCTTTTGAATAGTAAAGATGAAGCAATTACATCATTTATAAAGTACAAAGCTGAGGTAGAAAATCAGTTAAATAAAAAGATCAAGATATTGAGATCTGATCGAGGTGGAGAATATGAATCACCATTTGAACAGTTCTGTGCCGAAAATGGTATAATTCATCAAACAACAGCTCCATATTCACCACAACAAAATGGTGTAGCCGAGAGGAAGAACAGAACGTTAAAAGACATGATTACCGCTATGCTTTTATCCTCTGGTCTACCGACGAACTTGTGGGGGGAAGCCTTAAATATGTCTAATCACATATTAAACAAAGTCCCTCATAATAAAACAGGAACAATTCCATATGAGATATGGAAAGGACACAAACCAAGTTTTAAATACCTCAAAGTGTGGGGGTGCTTGGCAAAAGTTCAAGTTCCGCCTCCCAAGAAAGTCAAACTTGGACCAAAAACAGTAGATTGTTACTATTTAGGGCCAGCCCAAAATAGTAGTGCCTATAGATTTTTTATATTCAAGTCTGATATAGCTGATATTCATGTAAATACAATCATGGAATCTAGAGATGCCTCATTCTTTGAAGACGTGTTTCCGCACAAAAGGAATGAAGGGAATAATGTCCCTAAAAGGACAAGAGAAGAATCAAGCAATTCACATGAAGATGAACCTCATCATGAGATTGAGGAAGTTGAACCAAGAAGAAGCGTAAGGGCTAGAACTTCCAAGACATTTGGTTCGGATTTTTTCACATATGTGTTAGAACATGAACCTCAAACGTACAAGGAAGCAATGTCATCTTCTGAATCTTCATGTTGGAAAGAAGCAATCCAAAGTGAGATTGATTCAATTCTAAGTAATAAAACTTGGGAAATTGTTGATATTCCACCAGGAATAAAACCTATTGGCTGCAAATGGATTTTCAAGAAGAAAATGAAAGCAGATGGCTCTATCGACAAGTATAAAGCCAGATTAGTAGCCAAAGGATATCGTCAAAAAGAAGGAGTAGACTTCTTTGATACATATTCGCCAGTAACACGAATAACCTCTATAAGAATGCTAATAGCAATTGCATCAATTTATGGACTAGAAATTCATCAAATGGATGTAAAGACAGCATTCTTAAATGGAGATCTCGATGAGGAGATCTACATGGAGCAACCTGAAGGTTTTATTTCCAAAGGAAATGAAAACAAAGTCTGTAGATTAGTAAAATCATTATACGGACTAAAACAAGCTCCAAAACAATGGCACGCAAAATTTGATAGTGTCATGATGAGAAATGGTTTTTGTATAAATGAATGCGATAAGTGTGTTTATTATAAACAAATTGGACAATCATATGTGATGATTTGTTTATATGTAGACGATATGTTAATATTTGGTCCAAATACTCAGGTAATAGAGACCATAAAGAAGATGTTAACTAGCAATTTCGATATGAAAGATTTAGGAGTTGCAGACGTTATTTTGGGAATCAAAATAATAAGAACTCCTGATGGAATTGAATTATCTCAGTCACACTATGTAGACAAAGTGATTGAAAAATTCCAAGACTATGGAATTAAAGGAGTGAGAACACCTTATAATCCATCAGAAGTACTACATAAAAACACTAATGAGAGTGTAATGCAACTGGAATACTCTCGTGTAATAGGATGTCTCATGTATCTCATGAATTGCACAAGACCAGATATAGCTTATGCAGTAAGTCGACTGAGCAGGTATACAAGCAATCCAGGAAAGGAACACTGGAAAGCACTAATGAGAGTGCTTGGATATTTAAAAAATACCGCTAACTATTCCTTACATTATGGAAAATATCCTACCGTCTTAGAAGGATATAGTGATGCAAACTGGATTGCAGATTCAGAGGAATCAAAATCAACAAGTGGTTATGTATTTACCCTAGCAGGGGCAGCAGTGTCATGGAAATCTACCAAACAAACATGCATAGCTCGATCCACTATGGAATCAGAGTTCATCGCTTTAGATAAAGCAGGCGAAGAAGCAGAATGGCTTCGTCACTTTTTGGAAGATATTCCATTCTGGCCTAAACCTGTACCGGCCATATGCATACACTGCGATAACCAAGCAGCGCTAAGCAGAGCGCACAACTTTGTGTATAATGGAAAGTCTCGACATATTCGACGACGCCATAACACAGTTAGGCAGTTACTCTCTAATGGAACTATTTCCATTGATTATGTGAGGACAAATGATAACCTAGCGGATCCGTTTACTAAAGGTTTATCAAGAGAGAAAATTGATTGCGCATCGAGGGGAATGGGTTTAAAATCCTAAACCACCAAGAGTTATCTTATACGGAAACCTATCCTAGCGACTGGAGATCCCACGGACTAGGATCAATAGGCAAACCAGTTCTGAATAACTCAAGACGTAATGCATTTGCTTGGACATAGTCCAACTCCATTCCTATGGTGCACAATATAAATGCATGCCTACAGAAGTATTTAAAGGTTAAAACTATGTTTTTTAATGATGACCATATCTTGGAAATAACAAGTGGGGTATATGTAGGATACTCTTAATGGTTGCGATCACCTATGTAAGTGTGAGCTGGGTCGGCTCTATGAGAATATTAAAAGGCTTTTATTCTCTAAAACACTCGCAGAACCAAGTACTGTTCAGGACCAAAATGAACAAAACCAAGAAATTGGATGAGAAGGGAATTAATGCTTCGTAGAACTTATTGTCTGGATATACAATAAAGGCTGACGGTTCAAGATGAAATATTTCACCGATTAGCCAAGTAAATCCGATAAGTTTTAACTAGGGAAAGTTCAAAGTGAAATATCTACTTATCCACGATAAAGCATTAAATCCAGATATACTCTGTGATATTTCGCTTTGTGTTGGGGATATGTATATTATCATTCATGTGGGGGATTGTTGGAATTCCTTAAGGATTGAATGAAATATAAAGTCCCACATCTTCAAATTGTGAGAGCTATATTGGTTTAAATATAGCTTTCTCATGAGGAGGTTGGGGGCCTGGGGCTCCCAAATGTATGCTTCGTTGTGAGGAGGGAGATCATGCATCTCTACCACACACGCGCGCGCCGCCGCCGTCCGTCCGACCGAACCGAACCGAGCTGGGTACGGGTACGGGTCTAATATGATACTCATATTTTTACTGCAAACTGGACCGGGCTTTCTGACAGTTGCAGGCCAGACGAACAGATGCGGATCTGTTCGGGAACGGACGCGGGTTGAATAGGCGCGAACAGTAGCGGGTGCGACCCGTTAGAAGCAAACAGATGCGGGTGCGACCCGACGGAAGCGGACGCGGGCGAAACAGTGAGCGGGTGCGAAACAGATCCGTTAGAGGTATCAGACAGATGTGACTGTACGAAGAGGTACGGACGCGACTGTCTGAGCGAACGGGTGCAGACACGACCGTTCGGAAGGGATACGGACCACTATAAATAAAGAGGAAAACTGATCACTTTCCTCACTTATTTTTCAATTCCGAATCTCTCTCTTCTCCTCTGATAAATACTAATTCAAATCACAGAGTGATATACTCATCACAATTTCAAGCAGAATTCGTCTGTTGTATCTTGGGAGAATTTTGAAATAAAATTCTTAAGGAAATCGTTACGACGAGCCTCAGACATATTTCGGTTAGAATTCTACATTCTATCCTTTAATTTGGTTATACTATTTATTCAAAATAGCATAACGCTGTTGTTGTAATTTATTTACAATATTCATATTGTTATAATAATTAACACAGAATTCCAGTGTAGTGGAAATCTGAGTTATAAACTTGTGCGACGAGTTTATAATTGATTATTCTCTGTTTTGGTATACTAGACGTATAACAAATATATATTAACCCTGGGTATAGAGGTATCGTATGTATCTTATTTTGCAGGAGGTTTTGAAAAGTGTAGTTCAAGATTTTGAAGGTTTCATATATATGATTTTTGGAAACGAGCAAAGTTGATTTCGAAAATAAACGATCTCACATGTCCGTGGTATCGAAATTTACGAACCTTTGAGTATATGTAAATGTTTCATGATTTTTAGAGTAAACTGGCTTCAAGGTATAAGTATAAATGATTTTGTATACTAGATTCATATATGCCTAGTTTTTGGATATTGCACTTCCGAAAATATCAAGTTTGAAAGCATGAATTCACCATATGAGCCTAGAATGTATAATATATAGCTTTATATATTAGATTTCAAATAAGTATGATTTTTATATACATCCAATTTCATATAGATACAAGCTTTTAAATATGCGCTTAAATGTGAAGTTTCACATTTAAAGGTTTCATATGAATTAGAAATTATAAGAGTACAAAACTTTGAATGCATTTCCAAATACTTACGATTAAGTTTGAGTTGCATATATGAAGTTGTGCATTTTTAATTTCCAGTGTTATCCATTCCATACATATTGATCAATTAGAAAAAGCATCATTTTTTGTAAGTGTATGGTTTCATACGTAATAGTCATGAATTAAATTAGTTTCATGAATACGTAGTTTGATAGGAATAAATTTTTTAAATATTAAGATATCAGATTTCAAATATGGTATCTCTATGCTTCACATCTTGGTTTTGGCTTCTAGTATCACAAGAACGTGTATAGTTTCAGAAATATATATTTTATAAACTAATTGACAGAAGAAAATGCCTTCCTAAACTTGAAGAAATAATGTATGATTTCAATTTTAAAGAAGGAGCAGGTTTTATATAAATATACGAATTCTAAGTATAGGACAGCCTTGAGTTTAGAGATATTAGACACCTGATTTTTGAAGAGCTTCAAGTTACGAGATTTTGAAATAATTCAAATTCAGCTAAGAATATGTACTGATGATTTTAACTATGCAGGATTTCAAGATAGATGAAGTTTATGTATGCATTAGATTTTACATTATACTGCAATTTTAAGTAAACGTGACTTCAGAAATATGAATATGTGATTCCAAGTGTATGCAGACTTTGAGCATATATAGTTTCCAATAAAGCTGGAATCCATATATTTCAAGAAAAATCTTCTGATGAATTTTTGGAAGATGCCAGTTTTATATACTAAGGGTTTTGTATTGATACTTTGTGGAAACATGTTGGATTCGGGGAATAAAAATGAAGGGGAAATAATTTTAAAGGACAAAGTAAAGTAAATAATTGTTCAAAAGGACACGCGCAAAAAACTTTTACCGTAAGGACAAAGCCCAAAGCCCAGATACAAATTAAAACAAAACAAAGAATTATGCTCGTCTCCTCCTTCTCGCTTTCACTCAGAAATCGACGAACTTTGTTTTAAAAATTAAATTAAATCAAAACAAATCGATTTCTCGTTCAATTGCTCAGAAGCAAAATCAATTTCCACAGTCTCCCCAAAACCAAAATCACTTTCCCAAAACCAAAATTACAATTTACAATTTCTTTGAGTCTGTGTTTGATGTCGCAGTTGTGGTTGGTGTTTTGCAGGAGGCGGTGAGGAGAAAATTTTGATTAGGTCGCGGTTTGGTCGAGGTTGAGGTCGCGAGTTGTTGGCGTTGATTGTGTTGGTCGAGGAAGGTGGATTGGAGTCAGGCCATGGCAGATGAGTTGGGTTTTTGGGCAGTGAAGCCAGAGAAGCAATTTGTTGTATATGCAGAAAGGTTGAGCAACCTACTTGAAAAAAATGATTCATAACAAAATATTGAAAAATATTATCTTTCAATTTCAAAAATAGTTAGTTCAGAAATAAACAGTTACTACAGGAAGAAAATTGATATCTACATAAAAAAAACTGATACCTACAGAAATAAAACTGATACCCACATAAAAGAAACTGATACCTACAAAAACAAAACTGATACCTACATAAAAGAAACTGGTACTTACAGAAACAAAACTGACATCTACGAAAACAAAAAAGATAACTACATAATAAAAAATAAAACAAAATATTTAGCAAATATATCTTAAAGTAATAGCTACAAACGCAAAAATTCATACACAAATCGATACTAAGTGTGGTAGTAAAACTGTTAAATATTTTAATTCAAAACATACTATATGCTTGTACCATTAAATTTGATGTTCTCTCAATTTCAAAAACAGTTAGTTCAGAAATAAACAGTTACTACAGGAAGAAAATTGATACCTACATAAAAGAAACTGATACCTACAGAAACAAAACTGATATCCACATAAGAGAAACTGATACCTACAAAAACAAAACTGATACCTACATAAAAGAAAAACTGTTAAATATTTTAATTCAAAACATACTATATGCTTGTACCATTAAATTTGATGTTTCACAATTAAATTTGATGGTTGTAAAGTAATGTAATTCTGTTGAAATTTGTACTTGTGAAGTAATGATGTTCTGTTTCAATTTGATACTTATGAAGTAATGATGTTATGTTCTTAAAACAAAGCTGCTCTTAGTTGTAAAAACATACACCAGAACTAATACTGTAAAAACATTTAACTGATACTAAAACTGAATACATCCACTTACAATAAACTGAACACAAATTAACAACAAATTCCATTTATAACAAATTCCATGCTATACTGAATACAAATTAATAACAAAAGGTCCAATTACAATAAACCACCAAAACAAGTCACACATCCACTTATTAATCTGAACAAATTCAAAATGAAAAATCAAATCATATTCTCTTCGAAGCTTGACAATTCCATTTATTATAACCATGCTGCTTTGCACTCGCCACATCTATTATGCTTGTTCTGAAAATATGAAAATCCTCCTTTAGACTTAGCTGATGGTCTACCTGCGCCACATTATCACCAATGCAAAAAAAAAACAGTAGTAAAAACATGTTCAGTTTAGAACATTAGTTTTTCCATTTCAGAAAAATGATACCTAAGGTATACAAAACTGATACCTAGTTACTGATAATTAAAAAAAATTATACTAAGAAAAAATAAAAATGATACCAGAAAACTGATCCTAAGATATGATACTTTTCCACTCTATCACAAGCTTATATACAACCTAATCAATGATACTTTTCCAATCATCACAAGCTTATATCTCATTCTTCAAATCATACAAAAAGCAATCAATAGACATCCAGTGCTAAAAGTGTTATTATTCAACACAAACAGACAAAGAAGACTGTTATCCCCACTGAAAATAAAAAATAAACATTAGTAAAAATATGTTCAATGTAGAACATTAATTATTCAATTTCACAAAACTGATACCTACCGTATACAAAATTGATACCTAGTTCCTGATAATAAACAAAATGATAAAAAGAAAAAAATAAAAATGAAACCCAAAAACTGAACATAAAATATAATATTTTTCCACTCTATCACAACTTTATATACAACCCAAATAACTTTGTATCAAAACTTTGAAAAAAAACGAGATCACGGTAGAAATATGAAAAGAAAGAGGTCGACAAACGCGCATGAGAAAAATATAATAGATGAACTATAATTTTCAGAAGAATGAAATTGAAATGACCAAACAAGGTTAATCGATATTTTGATTGCGAGAGTAAATTGGATCGCGACAGAAAAATTTGATCGAAACGAAGAAGAAGAAGAGGAAGAAGCGCGTGAAAGTGAGCTGGAAGGAAAATACGTGCGTGTGTCCTTGTGAGAAAATAATTAGCGGGCTGTCCTTACGGTAAAAAAAGCCCTAAAAATTGTCCTTGAGGAAAATTTCCTGAAAAATGAAAGGGTACTTTTTGAAGATATTGGTTTTTGTATATTGAACCTTGTTGTATACATATTGAGTAAAGCATATGTGTTGTTTTCAAAGATGCATGTTTTCGGATTTATACATAGATTATGGGCCTTTCAATATATTGAGTTCCAAATGTGGAATTATATAACACGCAGCTTCAAAGAATATATTAAATTTTGCAACACCTTACTTTCAGTACACTTTAGTTTTCCAAATACCATAGTTTTCTTATAAACTAAATTTTCAAATGGATCCATGAGTTTTCAAAGAAAATGTATGAAACCAGACATGTTTAAGCAAAGTGCAGGTAATTCATGAGCAAGTTTCAAATGGATGCCGTGTATTAAAAGAAAAATGTGTGCAAGACTTTAAGATTCCGAGTCTCAGAATGGATAAGTGGTGCTACACAGGAGAAGTAAAGCGATGGGTATTAAGAATTTTAGAATAAATCAAACAATACTGGATGGCGTTAATAATACAAAATGGATTCATGCCACAAACAGCAGATAACCCCCAACTACATCAGAAAACATCGGGAAATGTCAGCTACTCCAAGGAGTTCGATGGTTCCACATGATCTTGGATATATAATTTCTTGTGTATAAATCTGTATAATATAATTTTATATATTCAAATTCCTATGACTCAAACTTTCTAGTACAAATAGATTTACTAATGTATAAAGCTCTACTTCTTCATATGATCATATGATCTTTTAAGAAAAGATTGTTTTGCAAAAAGGGATTTTTATAGAAAAGCATTTTTTTTTCCATAGAATCTATCAGTTCATGAATCATGACTTTTCAGACTCATAAGTAAGATGATTCTTTTCGCTAAGAAAGACCTGATGAGATATAATTTTACGACTTACAAAAGTCTAGCGATATATGTTCATACTAATTTTAACAAGCGACTTGACTCAAGGAATTTTATCGTATATATTTTTGAGGAAGATATTTGTTACCAATAAAAAAGAGTTATATTGATTATGAATATCTATTTCGAAAAGAAATTTACAAATTTTTACCAAGGTTTATTTGTGCCCCTACCACTCCAATCAGAAGGGCCTACTTTCGATTGAAGAAACATTGATTCAAGAATCTTAACCGTTAAGCCCCCTATTCAAGGTTCTTATTTTTCTCATAAGGATATGAACACCATACAAGCATCTTTTATATTTGAAACGTCGGGAATAGAGTCTTTGATCCAAACCACAATGACACACAAAACAACCTTCGAAGGATTCATCAAGAGCAATAATCACGAACAACAAGAATATATAAGCAAATCAGATAAAGCAGAAGACATTTTAAAAGAAGTCACCCCTATCTCAAACAAAGAAAGAGTTAAGAAAGGATTGTTACGGATCTTTGTTGTCGAGAAGAGCAAAGGATAAAGAGTCACTGGTCGGAAGATCAATACACTGAGATAAAATAAGGAAGCAACCCAAGAACTCAGAAATAAAACTGTAATTCTCAAGCTACAAGGTCCAAACTAGATCTACACGGATCATCCGAAAAGGGATAATAGGATTATATATCGGTAAAAGATATCTCAGATTACAATTTCATCACAACTTGACTCGGATTCCACAGCACTCGTAATTTCGATACAGGGTATCTAAGATAATTATGGGACCTTGTGAATAAGAACAAAAGCGTCAACTACCAATGAAATCCCAAAGATCAGTGAGAAAATTTACCCACCAAAAGGCATGGGATCAATAAAAGAAAAACTTCCAAATTCTACTAAAAGTCACATTGGCCAAGAACTACTATTAACATTTTGGAAATGTCAAGCCACTACAAGATGAATTTTCCATGCATAATAAACAGTGCTTTCGTCAAAGATAAGATATCAAAATGGTAAAGTAAGAATCCAAGTATTAACGAGGGATATCGAGACACAACAGTCTCAAATTCAGAAAAGACTATATTAAGATAAGATTGTATACTCCGAACTTCATGCTTGGAATAATCCCATTGGGAATTCGCCAACTATATTAATGAGAAGATGACATGATAAGTAGAAAAAGGTGTCAAAATGTTTACGACCATATTTTCCAACATCAGATGAATAAAGCACCGTTTTAAGAAAATTTACATGGTCGGAAGTAAAATTCTCCTTAAACATGGAAACTACCTTAAGTGGTCATAAGTCTTTGTTCGTACTAAGATCGCTAGGTCAAAGCGCCTCCTGGAGGGAGGTCAGAGTAATCCTTTATCTGTGCCATACTATGGCTGGGTTAAAGTATCTAGAAGTCGTTAATCGCGCCGTGCTATGGCCAGATCAAGGTGCCCCATGGAGGGGGGACGGAGTGCTATGGCCAGTTCAAGACACCGACCAGCCTTCAGTCCCGCCTATAAGGCTTGGCAGGAGCACCTCCTAGAGGGAGGATGGAGTAAGTCCTTGATCCCGCCATGCCATGGCCTGGTCAAGGCACTAGACAAGCCTTCAGTCCCGCCTATATGGCTTGGCTGGAGCGCCTCCTAGAGGGAGGTCGGGTAAGCCCATGGGTCCTGCTTGTGGATAAGCTAACCAAGCGCACCGAACAACAACGGACTAAGACGTCCAAGCCCGATGAGTGACACACAAAGCATTAACAATATATAAAGCCTAAAGAATAGCGCATATCGAAAGAATCAGATACCAGCAAAAGATTCGAACAATCAAAGTCCAAAGAGTAGTGCAGAACAAAAGACTTAGATGAGAATTTCTGAACTTCCATTATTCAAATAATGTTTTCTAAACATTCCTTCTTATTACCAAAAACGGATTTCTGATCTTCTATTATTTCCAAATGATAATTCCTGGACTACTTTCATCATTAGATATGAATTTATGACCTTCGGCTAATTTCCAGAAGATGTTTTCTGGACTTCACTTACCAATATCTGAATCTGGGTTTCGGGTCATCTATCATGAATTTTTGGTCTTCCACTATATCCAGAAGATGATTTCTGGACTTCACTTGTCAATAACCGAATCTTGGTTTCAGGTCTTCTACTATTGATTTCTAGACTTCACTCATAATACCCGAATATGGGTTTTGGGTCTTCTGCTATTGATTTCAAGTCTTCGATTATGGACTTCTGGTCTTCTAATTTCTAGATGATAATTTCCGGATCCCTCTTACTAGTACCCGAATTTGGGTCTTGGTTCTTCTACTATTAATTTCTGGACTTCACTTATCAATGTGAATCTGGGTTTTAAGTCTTCTATTATTACCAGAGTTGGATTACTGATCCTCCATTATTCCCAAATGATGAATTTTGAATCTCTCCTATTAATACCCAAATCTGGGTTTAAGGACTTCTTCTACTATGGATTTCTGAACTTCCATTACTTTCATAAAATAATTTATGGACCTCTCTCATTAATATCCAAATCTGGGCTTCGAGTCTTCTATCGTTGTTTCCAAGAGGTAGTTTCTGGACTTCTGAAAGAAATTTTCTAAAAAATTCTATTACTAATATCAGAATTAAACTTCTAGATTCTAATTGTTAAAAAGGATTTAATGATGTAAATTAATGAAAAGAAATGTTATTGACTTTGCACTTTGCAGGGAAATAGGACTGAACAGGAATTCTTGGATTTTTGTCCTAAAGAATAAAGCTTCTTTCATATAAGGGGGGCAAAATGTTAAGCATAAAATTCACTCAAGAATAAAGGTATGAAAGAAGGCTTCCAAAGGCATCGAAAGAAGGGTTCCGCAAATGTTGAAAGAAGGCTTACGGAAGCATCGAAAATAAACTCATCATAGGGGCTTCACAAGTATTGGAAAGGGATTCTGTAACAACCCGGAGTTTTACAACAAGTAATTATCGTTAACATGACGATTAAACCGGTTGATTTATTTACTGTTGCAATTTTGAATCGATCGAAATTCTTTTCAGATTTGTATAATTCTTTAATAAAAGTTTGGGTTAAAAAATTCGTTAATAAATGGTTGAACATTGGTGGGTTTTAAAGAAAGAAAATTTTTACCTTGGCCCATGTTGATTTTAGTTGCCGTGACATTATCTCAACCCGTTCCTCTTTGATTTTTCACTCGTTCAATCCCTAACTCAAAAACGAACGAAAGAAAATCGAAAATAATGGCGGCCACGAAATTAGGGCTTCGTCGAAAATGATGGAGCCGTTGTTTTTATCGATCGAAGCCAAGAATTTGTTGATCGACGCTCTCTATACTTCAATTCCATCAATCTGCGTTCGTCAAATAAGGTGAGTGATTCATTCACTCACATCTAGTTTAAACTTACTGTGTGTTCGATTCGAACTCGTGATTTCGTGAATTTATGATGGACTCTGACTTTGTTTTCCTCGGCTTTGGTATTCTTGTACATTTGGTTTGGATGCTGAGCTTTTATTTCTGACCTTTTCATTTACTTGAATAACATGGTGTTGATTTTTATTGACTTGGTAAGACTGTTGCTTCATCATGTATACGTCTGCGCTGCATTTCATTGATTTTGTTCATCACCTGATCTGTAGTAGTTGTATATGTTGACATCTCTGGTTGTTCTTAACCACTGCTTGGATTTTGAACTGCATGTTTCCATTTTCATTTTGATGCTCGTTGAGTTGCAGTGCTTTACTTGGATATCTTCACTTGAGTCATTTGAAATCTTCACTGTAACTTTGATTTCTTCACCTTGATATTCACTTGCTCAGCTGATTTACTGATACATTGCCTTTGTACTTTATTGATGTTGTTTCTGGTTCTTGCTTGATGTGCATTGAGTCACTTTGCACTGATTCTTGAGTTTCAGTGCTTCATGTTGCATTTGTATCTCACTGTGCTGCATTTAGCTCGACATTTGCATTATTGTGATGGCTGACCATCCTGTAGCATTGTTGTTTTGCCTCCATATTGATACATGTTTTCTAGCCACCGTGATCTTCACTGTTGCCTTGCAGTTGTAATAGCTTCACTGTTATAGGTACATCGATGATCTTGTTTTTTTTGTTGCATTTGATCTGGTTACCATTCCTGTTGATTTCACTTGAGCCTGGTTTCACTCCTGTAGCATCCAGTTTGGGGTTGTTGTTTTGCTTCCTACCATGTACGTGTGCATATAGTTTACAATATTAAAATGTTTACTACTAGCTACACACGTGAATAAGCACTTCGCATTTTTGAAATGCTTTACTTCTAAGCTTCATGCTTGGGTAATTATTTTTGTAAACATTGAAATGTTCAGGTATCATTATACTTGTTAGAATTTACGTTTTCATCAGATAGTTCTGTCTAGCATTGAATTGTTCATTTTGACTTGATTGAGATGTACTACGGCCTTTGGTCGTGAGTAAGATAGTTGCACTATCCAGTTTACAGTGTATACATGTTTTATAATTGTTTAGATCACTCCTTTGGTTCGTGATTTCATCGTGGCCTTGACTTTGCATACACTCATTGATGTAGTCACTGCACTCTTGTATAGCATGTAGTTTATTTGGGTTGGGCACTTAGGTGGACCATGTTGCATCTGCAGTGGGGTTTCATCGAGTTTGGTCATTCTTTACAGCTGTCTTGACCATTTGAGACAGTTTGTATACCATTTGCACTGAGTAACCTTATTACTGCTGCATTTGTTTTTCTTACACTTGAGTTGAATCCAATATTTGGGTTTGACCTTTGCAGTTTCGACGTACGGTAGTGGCGAGGCAGTGCACGCGTGCGTGTACTGCAGCCACACCGAGGATTAAGTTAATTTGATGCCATCTGTTTCTATTTTATTAAGCGTATTTTGAAATGGTTCATTTTGATTTGAGTTGGATTTGTTGGCTTTTGGATTCATTGATCTTCTGAGTATTTGATAGACTGTATTGGCGAGGCAGTACACGTTAGCGTGTACTGCAGCCAATCAGTACTGTTATTTTTAAATTGACATTTCAATTATTTAACTTGATCGGGATTGTTGATTTGTCGTTTAACATTGTTTAGTGTTATATCTGCCGTTATCCAATTCTCGTATCGAGAGTTGGATATACGAGATTTCTGTGATTGTCGTCAATTTGACTATCTTATTATTATTGCTGCTACGCACTAATAACTGAGTTTGAATTAGACTGGCCCGTGTATTATTTTCTTTTGAATGTAATACTCGGGTCAGACCCGAGTTATTTCAGGTTGTAGATTTTCTTCTTTGAGTTGCTGTTCAGGAAATGAAGACTTTTCACATCTTCTGAAGTTGTTAGGGTCATATTGTAGTAGTCGTGTCATTATATAGAACGATATGTATTCATGTATATTAGTCGATAATGTACGTGTATATATAACTTCTAGAGTCGACAGTTGTAGTTGTATCATATGTATCGTGTCAACTATGTATTAACTGACATCAGTTATATATATATGAGACTTTTGTTTTTATCTGTGTTCCGCATTTATATTATCTGTGTTATTGTTATATCTAATGTCCTAAACTATTATGAACTATCGTAGTTTGTTTTATACTGATAATTGGATATGTCGATGGGAGTAAATAAATAATAGATGAAAAATAAAAAGCATATACCACTCCTATCGAGATAACCAATATTAGTGTAAGGCCAACTACGGATGGTCGCTCCTATCCAGCCTTATTCTTCGTAATAATAGACAGTATTTCTTTTAATACTCTTTGTTATTATGAGCGTAGAGGTGGGGCGTTACAGTTGGTATCAGAGCTTGGGGTTTATGGACATAATATAAAACATAACTTGGATGGAACATATGTTACAACTATTAGTCGACGTTTTATCTGTGATTTGAGTCAAAACTAAAGTTTTGAAATTTTGATGAAATTTTTAAATATCGTTATTTAAAAATAAAAGTGGAATTGTGTTTTGTTATTTGGATGAAATTGTGTTATGATGATTTGATTGATTTGTGTTCTATTTATCAGAGTGCGCAGCGGAAACAGTGAAACTGTCTTCGCTTAGTACAACTGATAATCTTTTTGATTTAAGAATCAAAATACGAAATTGATATGAATTCCAATTGTTGTTTACATAGCTGTAATTATTTGTTTCTTTGAGAATTTCGAATCCAAATTGAGGATTCGAAGAAATTGCAGATATGTGATTTTTGTTGAAATTTCCGCTGGCTTTCTTTTGTACTAATCATCTATTGATTAGATTTTGCTGTTTTGAATTGCCTTCATTGAAGATACCTTCGAATGATTTCTTTGTTCATTCTGTAGTACGTGCAAAATTTGAATTGCACGTTATTGCATTTATTTTACGTTGAACCGATGCTTGGTTATGAAACGTATTTTGTTGCCGTTATTTTTATAACGGGATTTTTACACCAGTGCTATTTTGAAGCACGGTGTTTTGTGGCATTTCTGATGAATGAAAATTCACTGATATTACATTTTGATGTAAATTATTTTGATAAGATTTTGACGTTTAAAAAAAAAAAGATTTCTGCTGCTTTGGCTTCAGTAACCGTCAAGTTTTAAAAGTGGATTTTCTAGCGGTTATTCCGCAATGCTGATTTGTAACCGTTTTTACGGTATTTTGAGAAGTACAATTTCCTTATCGAAATTGTTACTGATTTGCTGTTTTAATCACGTGATTGGAAAATTGTTTTAAAATGAAAATTGTTTTATAAAATTGTAACAGTTTGCGTTTTCAAAAGAATGAGAAAGCGACTTAAACGATTCAGCAAAATCGAGGATTATGACCCCTTTCTTTTACTGATTCGCTTAATTCCGGACTTGTCCGTTTGAGAATGTAAAGTGTATTTTTACAAAATACACAATTTTGCACTTTCAAGGAAACGATGAAGAGATTTAAACGATTTAGCAAAAGTGCGGAGTATGGAACCACACTTTTACTTTTTCGGTTAATTCCGGACTCGTTAATTGAATATCTGTTGTTTTGATGATTTTGATGAATTTTACACTTTCAAGGAAACGATGAAGAGAATCAAACGATTTAGTAAAACACGTGGTATGGGACATGTGCGTTTGCTATTTCGGTTAATTCCGGACTCGTTAATTGAAACATTTTGATGCTTTCGTGTGCTTTCGAGCCACTATGAGGACCTTCGGGTCATTTGTTGGGCTTTCGGGCCACTCTGCGGACCTTCGGGTCAAATACCAGTACTAGACCTTCGGGTCACTCTGCGGACCTTCGGGTCAATCTGATGGGCGCCAAAAATTATGTTGAGTACTTGGTAGGCTTCGGCCACTCTGAGATGCACGTGCGGCGAATTAAAAACTCGCCATCTGATGGGATCGATCCAAGCTTTCATGTTGATTTTCTAGTCTTCTTAATTGATTTCTAGATATTTGTTGTTTCTAATTATCGCTTGTGATAATTAGATATTTGTTGATATGAGTTCTGGTTATCGTTTTTGATAATCAGATATTTGTTGTTTCTAATTATCGCTTGTGATAATTAGATATTTGTTGATATGAGTTCTGATTATCGTTTTTGATAATCAGATATTTGTTGTTTCTAATTATCGCTTGTGATAATTAGATATTTGTTGATATGAGCTCTCATTATCGTTTTTGATAATATGATATTTGTTGTTTCTAATTATCGCTTGTGATAATTAGATATTTGTTGATATGAGTTCTGGTTATCGTTTTTGATAATCAGATCTTTGTTGTTTCTAATTATCGCTTGTGATAATTAGATATTTGTTGATATGAGTTCTGATTATCGTTTTTGATAATCAGATATTTGTTGTTTCTAATTATCGCTTGTGATAATTAGATATTTGTTGATATGAGTTCTGATTATCGTTTTCGATAATCGGATATTTGTTGCTTTTAATTATCACTTTAGATAATTAAATATTTGTTGATTTGGGATTTAATTATCGCTTGAGATAATTAAATATTTGTTGAATTTAAGATTTAATTATCGTCTTTGATAATTAAATATTTGTTGATTTTAGATTTAATTATCGCTGTTAGATAATTAAATATTTGTTGATTTGAGATTTAATTATCGCTTTAGATAATTAAATATTTGTTGATTTGAGATTTAATTATCGTCTTTGATAATTAAATATTTGTTGATTTTAGATTTAATTATCGCTGTTAGATAATTAAATATTTGTTGATATGAGATTTAATTATCGCTTTTGATAATTAAATATTTGCTGGTTTGAAATTTGATTATCGTTTTTGATAATCGAATATTTGTTGAATTTTAAATTTGATTATCGCTTGTGATAATCGAATATTTGTTGATTTGAGAAATTTGATTATCGTTTTTGATAATCGAATAATTGTTGAATTTTAAATTTGATTATCGCTTGTGATAATCGAATATTTGTTGATTTGAGAAATTTGATTATCGTTTTTGATAATTGAATAGTTGTTTTCTGACTATCATTTGAGATAATCAGATATTTGATTTGTTTTCTGATTATCGTTTGAGATAATTAGATATTTGATCTGTTTTCTGACTATCGTTTGAGATAATCAGATATTTGATTTGTCTTCTGATTATCGTTTGAGATAAGTAAATATTTGCGATTTTTGAGATTTGAGCTTCGTCTTTTTTCTCTGGCGATTCAGGTGAGTAAATTGATTTACTCACATTCAATTCGTGCTCTGTATGGGATTTCTGCTCTGTTTTTCCTTCTCTTTTAGTTGCTGGAACTCGATTGTTCTTGCTCTTGTTAGTCGTCTGATTTTGATCCCTGATTCCCACGATGTTGATTCTTTTGATTTGAAGCAGTCGAACCTTTTGATTTCTTATCTAATACTTCCCCGCTGACACTTGCTTTGCTTATACATTTGACATTGCCATGCTCTTTTGGTTGTTACCTTCTATCCATTTATTCCCTATGATTGCGAGGACGCAATTTCTTTAAGGAGGGGAGTCTGTAACAACCCGGAGTTTTACAACAAGTAATTATCGTTAACATGACGATTAAACCGGTTGATTTATTTACTGTTGCAATTTTGAATCGATTGAAATTCTTTTCAGATTTGTATAATTCTTTAATAAAAGTTTGGGTTAAAAAATTCGTTAATAAATGGTTGAACATTGGTGGGTTTTAAAGAAAGAAAATTTTTACCTTGGCCCATGTTGATTTTAGTTGCCGTGACATTATCTCAACCCGTTCCTCTTTGATTTTTCACTCGTTCAATCCCTAACTCAAAAACGAACGAAAGAAAATCGAAAATAATGGCGGCCACGAAATTAGGGCTTCGTCGAAAATGATGGAGCCGTTGTTTTTATCGATCGAAGCCAAGAATTTGTTGATCGACGCTCTCTATACTTCAATTCCATCAATCTGCGTTCGTCAAATAAGGTGAGTGATTCATTCACTCACATCTAGTTTAAACTTACTGTGTGTTCGATTCGAACTCGTGATTTCGTGAATTTCTGATGGACTCTGACTTTGTTTTCCTCGGCTTTGGTATTCTTGTACATTTGGTTTGGATGCTGAGCTTTTATTTCTGACCTTTTCATTTACTTGAATAACATGGTGTTGATTTTTATTGACTTGGTAAGACTGTTGCTTCATCATGTATACGTCTGTGCTGCATTTCATTGATTTTGTTCATCACCTGATCTGTAGTAGTTGTATATGTTGACATCTCTGGTTGTTCTTAACCACTGCTTGGATTTTGAACTGCATGTTTCCATTTTCATTTTGATGCTCGTTGAGTTGCAGTGCTTTACTTGGATATCTTCACTTGAGTCATTTGAAATCTTCACTGTAACTTTGATTTCTTCACCTTGATATTCACTTGCTCAGCTGATTTACTGATACATTGCCTTTGTACTTTATTGATGTTGTTTCTGGTTCTTGCTTGATGTGCATTGAGTCACTTTGCACTGATTCTTGAGTTTCAGTGCTTCATGTTGCATTTGTATCTCACTGTGCTGCATTTAGCTCGACATTTGCATTATTGTGATGGCTGACCATCCTGTAGCATTGTTTTTTTGCCTCCATATTGATACATGTTTTCTAGCCACCGTGATCTTCACTGTTGCCTTGCAGTTGTAATAGCTTCACTGTTATAGGTACATCGATGATCTTGTTTTTTTTGTTGCATTTGTTCTGGTTACCATTCCTGTTGATTTCACTTGAGCCTGGTTTCACTCCTGTAGCATCCAGTTTGGGGTTGTTGTTTTGCTTCCTACCATGTACGTGTGCATATAGTTTACAATATTAAAATGTTTACTACTAGCTACACACGTGAATAAGCACTTCGCATTTTTGAAATGCTTTACTTCTAAGCTTCATGCTTGGGTAATTATTTTTGTAAACATTGAAATGTTCAGGTATCATTATACTTGTTAGAATTTACGTTTTCATCAGATAGTTCTGTCTAGCATTGAATTGTTCATTTTGACTTGATTGAGATGTACTACGGCCTTTGGTCGTGAGTAAGATAGTTGCACTATCCAGTTTACAGTGTATACATGTTTTATAATTGTTTAGATCACTCCTTTGGTTCGTGATTTCATCGTGGCCTTGACTTTGCATACACTCATTGATGTAGTCACTGCACTCTTGTATAGCATGTAGTTTATTTTGGTTGGGCACTTAGGTGGACCATGTTGCATCTGCAGTGGGGTTTCATCGAGTTTGGTCATTCTTTACAGCTGTCTTGACCATTTGAGACAGTTTGTATACCATTTGCACTGAGTAACCTTATTACTGCTGCATTTGTTTTTCTTACACTTGAGTTGAATCCAATATTTGGGTTTGACCTTTGCAGTTTCGACATACGGTAGTGGCGAGGCAGTGCACGCGTGCGTGTACTGCAGCCACACCGAGGATTAAGTTAATTTGATGCCATCTGTTTCTGTTTTATTAAGCGTATTTTGAAATGGTTCATTTTGATTTGAGTTGGATTTGTTGGCTTTTGGATTCATTGATCTTCTTAGTATTTGATAGACTGTATTGGCGAGGCAGTACACGTTAGCGTGTACTGCAGCCAATCAGTACTGTTATTTTTAAATTGACATTTCAATTATTTAACTTGATCGGGATTGTTGATTTGTCATTTAACATTGTTTAGTGTTATATCTGCCGTTATCCAATTCTCGTATCGAGAGTTGGATATACGAGATTTCTGTGATTGTCGTCTATTTGACTATCTTATTATTATTGCTGCTACGCACTAATAACTGAGTTTGAATTAGACTGACCCGTGTATTATTTTCTTTTGAATGTAATACTCGGGTCAGACCCGAGTTATTTCAGGTTGTAGATTTTCTTCTTTGAGTTGCTGTTCAGGATATGAAGACTTTTCACATCTTCTGAAGTTGTTAGGGTCATATTGTTGTAGTCGTGTCATTATATAGAACGATATGTATTCATGTATATTAGTCGATAATGTACGTGTATATATAACTTCTAGAGTCGACAGTTGTAGTTGTATCATATGTATCGTGTCAACTATGTATTAACTGACATCAGTTATATATATACGAGACTTTTGTTTTTATCTGTGTTCCGCATTTATATTATCTGTGTTATTGTTATATCTAATGTCCTAAACTATTATGAACTATCGTAGTTTGTTTTATACTGATAATTGGATATGTCGATGGGAGTAAATAAATAATAGATGAAAAATAAAAAGCATATACCACTCCTATCGAGATAACCAATATTAGTGTAAGGCCAACTACGGATGGTCGCTCCTATCCAGCCTTATTCTTCGTAATAATAGACAGTATTTCTTTTAATACTCTTTGTTATTATGAGCATAGAGGTGGGGCGTTACAGATTCCACTATGGTTCAAAAGGGGGAGAAGGAATTGAAATTGCTTTCGAAGAAAATTAGATTGATGCCACAAGCGTTGTACACTTCCACGGGAGATGAAAGTAAGCGCTCTCACCAAACACTACCTCTTCCGCATAGATCGGACCATTCGAAACAATTGGTTACACCACCTTCTACCTTCCATAGAAGAAGAATCTACCAACACTTCCCTTCCGGAAGCATTGACGTAGTTTTCAAAAGCATTGAAGTAGCTTCCGAAGGCATTGAAGTAACTTCCGAAGGCATTGAAGTAGCTTCTGAAGGCATTGACGTAGATTCCAAAAGCATCGAAGTAGCTTCTGAAAGCATCAAAGTAGCTTCCGAAAGCATCGAAGCAGCTTCTGCAAGTATTGAAATAAGTGCTTCCGCATACAGCGAAGAAAGGCCTTTGACAGAATTAAAGAAGGGCTTCCACATAGGTCAGAAGGAAAGCTTCCAAAAGAGTTGATTCAATAACCCAAAGTAATTCCTTCTGCATGAGATAAAAAGCCGCATGACAACCCTCCGCAATCATCAACCTTCCACAGTGGTAGATTGCACTAGAACAAGCCCTTCGAAAGTGTTGAAGAGCTCCCTTCGGCTAGCATTCAACGATCGAGCTTGTCATTAATATTCAGTTCATCGTCAAAATCACTATGAAGCGATGTTTAAGGTGAATACTTTCAACATCCACGAAGGCATTAATAGTTGCGGAAGCACCAACATTAACAAAAACATAGAACATAACCTTTCCAAAGAAAGTAGGATGAAAATCAATGATATACTGCATTGAGGCTATAATGCAATGACATTGCACTTTTTCAACATCAACATTGCACTTTTACAACATGATAAGAAGACCACATGCTAAAGCTATCAATCGGGACCATATTTCATGATTACCGTCATTAATCGAAGATGGTGAAGATCATGCAAAGATAGAAAGAATGAAGTTGTTTACAGCATTTAATTCAAGAGGAGTTGGTTCATTTTCCTACACAAAGCTTCCAAAGCATTCACATTCCTTCACAAATTTTATGGAGCTATTAGTCCCACATCGCGGATTGGAGCAAGCTTGTCCCCATCCTACCTCTATAAATATAGATGTACCCCCTCATAAAAATGGACCTTAATTTTCTTTCCCCTTCCTAGGCTCCTCTTGTAATAAATAAATACATAAATAAAGAGGATAGCTTGAGCCAGTTTGAATTTTGCCTACTTTATTCTTTGACATCTATGAATTTAAATTCAGACGGTTTCGTAATTTATTACAAACCTCAAGGGTATTTTTGGAACTTCTACGAAAAGGCTATATTGCACACTCGTTTGGGGTGTTAACGATTTTTATCGTTAACAACACATACATATATAAGGGCAACAAAATGCATATATAAATTCATAAAAGTAAATTTCTAGATCTACAACATAATAATGTATATAAATAAAATTAAATGGATAATACCATGTTGATGTTGCCCTTTTTTGAATGCACCTTGATTGATAGATTCAATCCTAGACCTTTTCCTCTAGCTTCTAGCTTTTTAACGACTTGGAGTACCACCTTTTATTTGATTGATTTAATTGAATGCCATTAAAATAAAAAAATTTCCCTTTTATTACTTTGAAAATTTCGACCATGAAAGTGGAAGAAAGAAGATGGTGGCTAAGGTTATCAAAGAAAGTGATTAAGAGAGGCAAGTAAATGAAAGGCAGGGTATTTATAGAGGTAACCTTACTTAGCCTCCTCCCTTTATTTACAAGATCTAACCATCGGTTTTCAAGCCCCTTTGTATTCATATGGATTGTAATGAATGAGGTTTTATAGCCCTTCAATTTGTTAAATAACACTTAGCAAATAGTTTTATTTAAATCAAATTTAATGCCCATCGATATCTTATATCCATTTATACATATACACCTTTTCTATACGCACCCAAGTAAATACTAATGGTATAAAAAAACATACTAATGTCATCCAATACATTAATTAATTAATATTTCCAAAAATGTATTAATTAATTTATAACAATTGACAAATCAATTAAATCACATGGTATTTCGGAGAATCTATCAATGCGGCTATGCGACTCACAGGTTTAAATTCAATCGGCGATTAATATTGAACTATTCGAATATTAATGTTCACTCATCACCTTAGCTACTGGAGTGATATTTTGGCCGAATTTATCGCTTAAACATATTTTCGGTACAATCCAATTTTACTTATTTAACCGTTACCCGATATTGAAAATTATTTACACCAATTCTCTTCGTCGAAACTCTATCACAACAGGACTTATGGAATTTAGTTTTGGACAAAATTCCAGCATTGTCCATATTCAACTTTGTAAGTGCAAACACAAAATCATTGGTTCAATAGTAACAATTATTATTAACCGTACAACTTTGGCTAGAGATTTTGACTTTGAGTTGAATTAAGTTCACCCTTTGATGTTAACCTCATGTAACTAAGGAGACAAATTCTCTCTTGGAATAGTGTTTCACGTTCAATTCTTCCACTTGACCCAACTATAGTTATTCGATGGATGTCGTGCCATGATTTAACTATAATCAAAGTCGAGTTTCCATATTGAAGCTCAACGGTATTCTCAAGTTAAGGGAATTGTGTAATATTGTCACATCGATATTTTCGATTTGACCTTATTTATATTAACCAACAGAAAACTATCAAGTGAGTTAGTCCATAGTTATCCAATAACAGTCAGTACGTAAACCCTTGGTGCCCCTAATAGCCATGAGTAATACGCTGCCTATCATTTGAAGAGCATTACGTACTTTGTCTCAAAAGATGTATCGATGTCTAGTCTCGATACACCTTAACAAGAAAATTTTAAAATGATATGTTTATTTTAGTGTGATATATCACTCACGATTATAACACATTGTAACTATTATCACAAAACATACCATTTATGGATTTTCTATTCAATATACTTTTATTTAAATTAATAAATCAATATACACCTTATATCAAGTATATAATAGAAAGAAACATCTTTTATTTCGAACAAGATTGGTTATCGAGTTAGATATATGTAGTGTAACGATCCAGAAATTTAGTCATTTGAATTTGGAATATTTAATTGATTTTAAATATTGAAAAGTTAATTTTATAAGTTAAATAACTTGAATTTCAAATATAGCGAATATTTGATAATTAAATTGTTAAATTTAATATTTGAAATTGTTTAAATAATTGAATCTTGAATTAAATATGAATGAAAATGATTTCAAAAGTTGAGTTAAATTCTATTTAAATAAGAATAAAGATAGTAATCTTTTAATTTAGATTTAAAAGTGATTAATTTGGTTTTTATAATAATTCGTTTTAATTAACATATAAAAATACCCTTTCGGGGCAATGTCTCAGATTTCGACGAAACCGGTGTCATTGGATCCATAATAGTGAGTTATTATATGATGTCGAATTTCATGATGATTTGATGTATCGTTTGGTCGTGCGAGATCGAAACGAGTAGAAATTTATTTCAAAAATCATACAATATAACTGAGTTTGAAAAGCTATCTTCTGTATATGATCTAATTAGGTCTAGAGACTAGTTCCATTATGTTCGAAATAGAGATATTACATATAGAACGCCCGGCGGCACGTCTCGATAAGAGTTCGAAATTTTTCGAGCATTTAATATCGGATTTTAATTAATAAAAAGAAATAATATGTACATACTTTCTACCCTACCTCTTCCTGTTTATGCACATACCCCCACGTTTTAAACCGTACTCCATCATTTCAATTTCCCTCCATTCCCCTTTTACATTGCTTTTTCCAATGGACAAAGTAAGGCAGGAAAAAGTAAAAGAAAAAAAAGGTTGATCTTCTAAAAATATTTCCTATACAATTCCTAAAATTAAAAGCTTGCTTCTTTAGGCTAGTGAAGTGCAGATCTATCTTTTGGTTTATACACGAGTAGTGCGACAACAAGGAAGGGAGGGTTTGACTTTGTACAGTGATGGGTTTCGCGAACTAGGGCTTGATTTTATTGGAAATGGTGATGGAGTTTGGGTATATGGATGTCGTATTTGGATTCAACATGTTGAAGAGCAACTCGTAGCCGAGTTTTGGGATGTGCAATGCTTGGGAAGAGCAGCATCTAATATCGGATTTTAATTAATAAAAAGAAATAATTTGTATATACTTTCTACACAACCTCTTCCTATTCATGCCATACCCACATGTTTTATGTAACGACCCATAAATTTTGATTGGTTTTAATAGCGTATTTAATTGAATTTTGGTGAAATTTTAAATAATAATATTTTGAAATAAAAATTTGATATTTGGATTACGTCTGATTTAATATAGCAAATGGTAAATTTACAATTAATAATATGGAAGTTTATTCTATTGGGCAATTCTATTAAATTCAAATTAGTTAATAATTGATGGTAATAAATTTATTTCCAAACCTGAATATTTTTCTACAGAAAATTTCTAAACCTTCTTCTGAGTGAGATGTCATCTTTCGTTTTTCCAAATTTGGACTTCTATTGCTTCGTTTATCTTAATTCTGGCAAAATAGCAGCATTTTTGGTACCGATTATCGACTTTTGATCGGATGATCGTACCACTAATATATGTATACCGTTTTGATCGTCTCGTCGTGCTAATCTCTGCGGTATATTCATTTCTGTGTTTTAAAGTCCGGTACACAGCAGAATCCGCGAAACCGATAACCGTATCGGTACCGGATCCGTGACCTTTTGTTTTCTTTTGCATTTCAAACTTTAACCGTGTCGTCCAAGCAATATAATAAATTGTTGTAATAAATTTTGCTGAATCCACGGATTGTTGTTACCAATCCATCATTTCAATTATTTATATAGTTGTTTGTTTTCTCTGCATTTTCAATTAACTACCGTTTATATTTGCATTGAGAATTTAACCAACAGTCTTGAGAGCTTATCTTTTGAAATTCGAATCTTGTCTTACGTGGTAACCTCACCACCTCTATTTGATATTGCCTTTCTTTGCTTTGTTTCAGGCATACGTTACAGAACAACAACATATTAAAAATTACTCCTATCATCTTCCACGTTTCAAAACTGCTCTTTGCATCTTCTCTCCCCCTAGCTTTTTTATTTATTTTCTTCTCCATGTATGCTCGCCCCTGTACTTCACCGCCCTTCCTTCAACTGTCCTCGGCTAAAACCCACGAAATCATCTCCACTCTACAAACCCCATTGCTCCGCCTCTCTAGCACCGAGACGGCCACCTGGCCGAGCAACTCCAGCTGCATCCGAAACCTCCTCTTCTCTCCACCATCTTCGGCCAGCTTGCATAGTTTGCTGAGGTACATATATATCTATTTATAAGTTATCAAGGCTACTGTATATATTTCGATTCTTTGTCTAAATCTGTTGGTTGTTTATATGGGGCAGTTTTATAAAAGTTTATATATTTAGGTTGTTCTATTCATGTATACGTATATATATATATATACATTTGTTATATAGTTTATATATAAAGCAATTGATGTTTATATGTATTGTTTACGTGAATTATAGTTAGGCAGGTTTGTATATAATAATTTTTGTTTCTTTATTCATATATTATGAAATATATATATTGTTTGTACCAAAAATGGGCACAACACTCTTCGGGAGTTATTTGAAGAGATAAAATGAAGAACATAAATGTAAAACAGAGATTATCTAACAAAAACTCCAATAAACAGAATTGTAAATACGCAGACAAGCAATTTAGAGTGGTTCGGCGTATCGCCTACGTCCACTATGAAGTTTTGATGATTTTATTGATTCTCTTTCAATGATTACAAGTAATTACAGCGAACAACAACGAATTATAGCTTGGAATTCGGATTCAATAGTAAGAATAAGATGCAAATCTCGATCCGGCAGAGTCTGGGCGCTTCAGAATCCGGATCCCCTTTTCTGAATGACCAGGGGTCCTATTTATAGGTGTAGGAGGCTGATATTTCGCCTAAATTGAGGGGAGACCAGTTCTGGCACGTGAGGGGGCCCACATGCCCGCTCTTTGGAAATCCGGGCTCACTTTGGGATCGATTCGACCCTTGCTTCGAATCGATCAAGTTTTGCTCCGATTAAGATGAAATTTGGCATGAGCATTCATTAGGTTGCCAGTAAGCTACTGTCCAAATTTCATAGCATTTGGACTTGTAGATCTCGAGATATGATCGATACGAGTTGAAGTTTTTCAGTTGGCTGCTTGCTTCGAGTCCATCACTTCGAATCCATGCCTTCGAATCGATGGTTGCACGTGATAACGCGTCGACGTGGCGCGCACTCCTCGCATCGATCCGCCTTTTGCTCCTAGTTGACCGTGTCGACTCCATAAATCTCGCCTTGTTCGTATCGAATTTGACACGTCACCTAGGCCTGTTGACTCGAGGGATACGAAGCAGTCATCAGCTATGGATTCGAACAACAGTTATATCGATGGATACGAGCTACATAGCTCCTTAATGGACACGAAGCCATTCGATGCGAACCAGAGTCTTTTGATGGATACGAAGTAAGGTAACTTGATGGATACGAACCAGATGGAGGCAAGGTCATGTCCCTTCCGATCGATTCGAATGCTATGGATTCGAATAGGGGGAACACTGATGGATTCGAACTAAAGTACTCTGGTGGATTCGACCATATTTTCTGCCGATGGATACGGAGAGGTCAACCTTGATGGATACGAAGTCAGGCCATCTGATGGATACGAAAACATGGCATTTCCCTTCAACTTGTATCCATCATAACTTGAGCATATGAACTCGGATTGACTCGAAACTTGAAACGTTGACTCTCATGGTTTAGCTTGTCATGCCCTAGAAATTTTGGCCCGATCCGGATTCGGACAAAATTCGTCAATATTCATAGTGAGCCTGTGTATGACCGATCGCTAGGACGGACTGTCATTGGATTACTAGTTAATTCCTTGGTGTCACGGCCTTGCCAAAAGGCGGGATAACATTTGCCCCCCAAAGTACATCTTGTGAAAACATGATGTGCTTTGAAGTGCTGCAGTCTTCATTCTGAAAAAGTTCTATCTGATTCGTTGAGTAGTTGCCATCTTTTCGTCAAAAGATGTAACCTTTGATTGATTTCCAGTAATATAAATGTTGATTTGTTGACTGCCAATGATTATGTGGTGCATCGTTATAACTGAGTGTCGAGTGCTAGCAATTTGTTGTTCACTGTTGCAATTGCTATCAGGTAAGCATTCAATTTTCTGAATGGTTATTGTCTTTACGGTGGAAGCTGTGACCTTCGACCGTTCTTCTGGATAATGTAAACTGTTGGCTGTTGTACCATGTGTTTTTTGCAACTGATTGTTGTATGCCAGTGGTTACCCGTTCGTTGTTGTAATCGTTATTGGATGTGTTCCTGATTTCTGAAAATCTGGAATATTGAATATTAGTCCGACATTCATGCATATATGTTAATCTGACTCCCGCTGACGTTCGCGAGTCGTTGTCAGTTTATCTTATATTGCATTCTGTATCGATCCTCTCCTGAACCGATGTGAAATTTTCATATTAACAACGTTTGATGGTTGTTTTTCGATTTCTCCTTCGTAACAATCCTCTCCTGAATCGATGTGAAGGGTTGGAATGTATGCTTTGTATCGGTGGATACGTAATATTGGATCTCAGATCGATGGATACAAAAGTAATGCTTTGTATCGACGGAGTTAAATGATCCAGACATAATCATGCAGTGACGCTTCATGGAGGATATTAAAACTTCTTATTCATCTATTAAATAAGAATCCCCGATTGTGGATAATCTTCGATAGAAGTCATCAATGACTCCTCTCCTAGATCCTGATCTAAGATCTAGTTGATCTTCATATGTCAATGCTTGGAATAATAAGCATTTAAACTGGGACATAGTCTTTTTGCCGTGCATCCCCAGAACTGGCTAGCTTGGCCAGTGACTTAAATTTTTTATTTTGTTTTTCGAGGATGTGTGTAATGGTGTAATAGTTGAAGTTGACCAGCAGTTTTTAGACCCAGCTAGGATAAGGAGAAAGACGTTGCCCCCTAGTCGAATAATCTTCCCTGACTCGGTATACTACTAACCAATAATCACAAAATATATGCAAAGTTTCCACTGCTAATTTTCTTGCAAGTTTGAGCGTCAAGGCTTCATACTTAGCTTCGTTATCTGTTGCAGGGAAGTTGAGTTTGAGGGCGTGGCAGATTGATCGTTCCTCAGCAGTCATTAACGCAACTTCGACGTTAAAAAGCCGATTATTGGAAGTTTACATTCTCCATCGGTTGGACGGTTCACCATTGTCCTTCGGATAGTCGTCTGATGTGGTGGATTCAGGTATGAAGTATGCTAATGTTTGACCATGGAGAGCTCTCCGAGGGAAATATGTGAAATCAAATTGGCCTAGCTTGATACTCCAGTTAAGTAACTTTTAAGACATCTAAGGTCGCTATTGGACCTATCGTAACGGCTGGTCGATATAGACGTTAACGGGGTGAGCTTGTCAATAGATAGCCTTCATCATATACTACTCTTAGGATTCGTTTCTCTTCACATAGCATTGCGATGCTTATGACGCGTGTTGACAGGGGCCAATTGATGTATAAATGTTCGCGATCCAAAAGTTTGGGTAAAATGAAAGGTTTCTTTAAGCAATCTATCAAGGCTGCTTTGTTGTCCTCGGTACATTAGTGTCTCTAACTTTGTCAAGTCACCGATATGGTCGTCTGATAGTCGTGATCTTACAAGAATATTAACTACATCTACTTTCATTGATCGGTCGATATGGTTTTTGAATGATCTGTTAATCGTCTTTAGGTAAGTGGCATAAGCGTTCTCAAGTTTGAATCCAGGGATTTCAGCATAGTGCTATAGGCCCAGGTCAATAACGAGACAGTTGTATTCCTGGTCTAGGACATGCTTCAGTATCCGATTGCATCTGGAGTTTGCATCCATGGATGTGAGTAATTCATGTATGATGGTCAGGTCCATCAGTTGGTCGATCATTGGAAGCGGAAAGCCGTGCTTTGTCATACCCCATGCAAATCTGAGTAGTTGATGTATGTCCTCTACTCTCTGTTCGTTTTTCTTATAAGTAAAGGATTGGATACTCACTTTGGTTGGAGGGCATCATGGATAAACTTATTGGTTTTGAGTAGACTTGCCTCCTTTATATGTGCAGCAGATCTTTCTAGATCCATGTCGCTTCGTTTTGATTCACCGAGATATGCATCGGGTTGGCATTTAATGCAAGGTTGTCAATGGTTGGTGAGAGTCTATAAATACACATGAGATTGAGTCCAAGTGAACATATCAAATTCGCCTGGAGCAACGCAGTTGACTCTTGCATTATCATTGCGTAGAGTTGTGATCTGATCTACAGTACTCGTGATGGGTTGTAGGCGCCTCATGTGTTTATTTGCAATGGTAAATGATCAGGCTTATAAGGACGTTGAATCAAAGGATTAGTAGAATTTAGCCTTGTACGGTATGCTGCTACATAGCTGGCTCCAGCTTTGAGATCTACGATCCATTGCTCATCAGAAAAGTCAGAATGATGATCAGTCGCCCATAAGTCCTGGTATTGATCCGATGATTCTATCTACAGGCATCCTTTCGGTCGCAACCTAGAGTTGTTATGAATATCAGGCATGGGTCATAGGTTCAAGTTGTCATAGTCAACTCTCGGATAATTAATCTTTTGTCCCCAGTCTCAGGTTGGCGGATGCATTACGCGGACGGTCTAGTCTCGTCTTAGCTGTGTCTATACTGTAGTTCAAGCTTTAAGAACTAGAGTTGACTGATGAATGGTTGAATCATATTATCTTATCTTCTTGTTCGTGCCCCCAAGTCTGGGGAATATCTCGATAAGTGGTAAGGTAGATAATGTCTGCTTCAATTTCGCATTCTATCCCATTGAATCATGGGATCGAGTTAACCGATAGAAGGCTGAGTCGTGCCTATCATGTATTATGCTCTAGTTCTTTCCTCTAGGCGGAATACATTATTACTTTGCCGATATTCGGACATAAGCTAAATTCTGGATGGTGAATGACATTCACTTCGCTGCTTATGTCGTCATACTTTGGGCAAAAACTGAAGAGTGAATCGTCCAATCAGATCCAATGTAGGATTGATGCTTTTCTTGTCGGATTTAGGGTAAGAATCAGTGTGCAGATGTTTAGGTTGCACTTGTTTTGAATTGCTTTTTCAGTTGGATCATGGTAAGAGTCAATGAATGAATGGTCGCGTTGCATTCATTTGGAGTTGGGTGATCAACCATGTCCGTTTCGATTTACGTTCTCCCGTCAGATCTAGGGATAAAGTCAGCTCAGATGTAGTCATGTCATGCTCATTTGGTCTCATGCCCTTCCTGACGGATCGAAGGAAGGCGATGGAGGACGAATGATCAAGTCACACTCATTCGTGGTTTATCCTTCTATCCGTGCTATGTTGGTCAAAGGTATTCGATGGATGTTCGGGTCACATCGATTTGTAGTCAAAGAGGATCGATATTGACTATCGATTCAATGGTACGATGTGAAAGGTGTAGATCGATATTGCCCGTCGATCCGGCGGTACGATATAAGTGATTGCCCAGAACTTCGGGCATCATTCTGATTGGTTTGCATTAAGGTCTCCTTGTAGTCATTTCCTTAAGTTGTAAAGGATGCTAAGCTAGAGATGTAGCGAGTCACATTTCTCTTCTTTCGGTGATTTGTACTTCTGCCCCCAGTCAAGGGCAAAAGCCGAAGTGTGGCCGATCAAATTACAATTTTAGTTTGATGCTTCTCCCACTAAACTGTAGGAAGGAATTGATTGGCGGATGGTTAGGTCACATCCATCCATGCTGCATGCACAACCCGTCGGATCACAGGCGAGAGTTAGCATATGAGCGGTCATGTCACGTTCATTTGTGGTTGGATGGTAGTAATATCAATTCAGAATAGGACATCCTGCTAGGTCCATTTTTCGAATCTATGCCTCCCCGTCGAATCAAGGAAGGAATTTTGTCTCGTAGGGTTGGAGTGCATCCCTACAAATTTATGTTATGGGTCCCGTGCCGGGGACAAGAGATGATGCATGGACGGTTGTGTCACGCCCGCTTAGTGCTGGATGGTCGGATCACATCCAATTTTGTGTATTAAGTGTGCCCCCATGTCAGGGGAAGATTGGGAAGCAGACGGTCGTACCACATCCGCTTTTTGTACTATGGAACTTGATGAGGAACCATAGCCGATAGATGGACAGTCGAATCACATCCCTTTTGGTATTCATACTCCAAACCATGTTTTGAGAACTGGAGTTGGTTGATGGGTGGTCATTCGCATCCAGTTGGTGTTTATACTCCGATCTGCGCTCTCGGGACCAGAGTTAGTTGATGTTTATACTCCAGTTCGCACTCTGGGAGTCTGGAGTTCGTTGACCAGACGGTCTGTCACGTCTATTATGAGTTTCCTTTTTTGCGTTCGCACTCCGGGAACAAGTGATGTATCTTGGCTGAGATATGGTCGAAGTCGTTAGGCGGACGGATCCGCCCTCCTCGAAGCTGCATTTATTTGATGCTTATACTCCGGCTTGCGCTCTGGGAGTTTGGAGTTAGTTGTTTGTACTCCGCTTCGCACTCTGGGAATACGGAGTTGATGTTTATACTCCGGTTCGCGCTCTGGGAACTCGGAGTTGAATGTTTATACTCCGCTTTGCACTCTGGGAATACGGAGTTGATGAATGTTTATACTCCGCCTCGCACTCTGGGAGTACGGAGTTGATGAATGTTTATACTCCGCCTCGCACTCTGGGAGTACGGAGTTGATGAATGTTTATACTCCGCCTCGCACTCTGGGAGTACGGAGTTGGTTAATGTTTATACTCCAGCTCGCGCTCTCGGAGTCTGGAGTTTGAATGTTTATACTCCGCTTCGCACTCTGGGAATACGGAGTTGATGAATGTTTATACTCCGCCTCGCACTCTGGGAGTACGGAGTCGGTTAATGTTTATACTCCAGCTCGCGCTCTCGGAGTCTGGAGTTTGAATGTTTATACTCCGCTTCGCACTCTGGGAATACGGAGTTGATGAATGTTTATACTCCGCCTCGCACTCTGGGAGTACGGAGTTGGTTAAAAGTTTGTACCCAGCTCGCGCTCTCGGAGTACTCTGGGGTTTTAGGAAAATGTTTATACTCCGCCTCGCACTCTGGGAGTACGGAGTTAAGTAAAAAGTTGTCGTGTATCAACCCGTTTCTGGCCTGATGTGAGGGCTTGTCCCTGAGCTAGGTGTTTCGCTTAGCGAGTGATCGGTGGGATCCTGATTAACTTCCACTTATAGGCCCCTCAACAAAGGATGAGGTTTAGAGTATGGATGGTTAGATCGCGTCCATGTTCATTTGGATTCCGCTTTTGCCAGGCCTAAGGAGTAAGATTAGTGTTCTGGCAAGCTTTGTGCTCGAGCATAGGAAAGGATGGTCGAACTACATCCACTTTGAGTCGTATATTTTCCCTTAAGTCGGGTGCAAGTAATGGAGAGCAGATTTATACTTTGCGTTCTTTCGATCGAGCTAAGGAAGAGAGTTGAAATAACAGCTCATGATGATTAGTGAGTAGACAGTAAGTCGTTGATGACTTTGAATTGAGGGTTGGACCCTGATGAAGTCGGTTTAAGGCATGATTGTTTTGCCTAATCACAGATGCAAATTGGGGAGTGGACGGCCAAATCATATCCACTTTAAACATGTGTTCTCAAATAACCCCAAGTGTCTAATGTAGGATTGGATGCATGGATGGTGACGTTGCGTCCACCCTTTGTGTGATTCTGATTTTATCGGACATCAGAAGAAGCATAAGTATTTTGGCACAAGTACGAGATGGAGAGTGCTTTGTTGGGACATATAACTCCAGGTCTTTCTTACATCTCTTAATTAAATTGCGTAGGCAGATGAGTGGATGGTCGGTTGCATCCACTTTGTACTAAAGTCCTGACCTTGTCGGTCTCTTCCGCTTTGATGCCTTGCCCCCAGTCAGGGGCATATAGTAGCCGATGAGTGGTCGAATCATGCTCATCACGATGATACCTCAATGATTTGATCATGGTCCGCGGAGGTTGTTTTGCACCCAATCTTAAGTACTTGGTTACCTGCATCATTTGCAAGTAGTTTAATTCAAGTAGGTCATATTTTGCAACGTAAATGAAATTGAATTAGAAATAATTCAAAAGAGATCAGATCAAATCTCATTGATAAGTGGGGCAGCGTCGTATGCTCGCTATTGCACATCATTCCATCCCTTCTCAGTTGGAAGTCTAACGCAAATGGTTCAATTTGATCAAAGTCCTTGATCGATAGGGGTCGGATGTTCCCGGTCCTTCGTTTTATGGGGCTTTCATATATGGTCGGAGCTATCCTTCCCGGAGAAGCCTTATGGCGTTGGCGTTCACGGTAGCCATTTAGAGAAGATGAGTTTTCCGATCTAGAGTATGGAGCAGGTCCCCTCCTTATCTTGCTATGTTGATCCTTCATCTGATTCATCAACTCAAAATTTGCCTAGACATGTTGGTGCAGTTGTCGGCGGCGGTCTACCAGTTCTCTTGTCAAAGTCCGGAAATAAGCGCCGGTGATGAATTCATTTATGGGTATTGGCAGCAACTGGCTGCGGGCTTTGGATAAATTCGTTGGCTGCCAGCTTCTTCATTCACTTCAACAATATAAGAAGTAGATCTGGTATGTCTAACCACGATTGACAATGTTCTTTGAGGAATGGGGGAAGACAACTACATTTGATGGCAGTCATCACTCTTGGTGTAAGTCATGCGCAATTCTCACTTCATGAGGTAGTGCCGGGGGTTGTATTTCCATAACACACCGACATAGTTAACATGTTGAATTTTCACTGGAAGTTCTGCATGTAGGATGGTTTCAACGAATAGGTCTTGACTAGGAAAGATTCCCCAATCGGCATTATGATCGGGCTCATTTTATTGCCCAGGGGTCTTGTAACACTGGTCAATGACGTATGCACGATTGCCTAACGTTCGAGTGGTTTGCAATGCCGATAGGACGGTGAGTTGGTTAAAATGGGCTAACAGATTGGTGTTTATCCCAAACTTTCATCCAGATAGGGGACCTATATAGGGTATTAAGGAAGTCTTCTTGAGGTTGTATGCCATGCTTTTAGTCATGTGGACGTAGAATGATCAAGATGCGGGCGTTTGAAGATGGTTCAGCGGTGACCAGCTATGCTTTGAGTTGGTAGAGTAGACAGTGTAGGGGTGTCATCATATTAGCCGTCGTACCATAGTTGTCAATTCAGGAGTTTAAAAGTTGGTCAATTGGAGGAAGTTGCATTCCACCTTAAAAGCATGATATATTAATCAACCCCAGTTCTTGGCATACTAACTAGGTTCTCCAGCCTTGGGAGTACGGTTGAGTATTATTTATTTACCCATTCCTTGATTGCAACTCAACATTTGTTGTTGTGATCTCTTATGTCTTGTTCTGTCATGGAACAATCAGAAGCATGGATGGAATGTTCCTTCATTAAATTGGTGATTGAATTGACAATGCGGGTGCCTTGCGCTGCGGCTAGGGTTCGGGGGGTTTCCCCCGAAAAAAAAATTTATTTAGGCTCTTTTTAGGAAATCTGGGTCGTACCCGAAAAATATTTTTTTTTTATTTTTTATTTTGAAATTTCATATCGATACGAATTGGACATAATTGGATCGATTCGAATTGCAGTTGAGTATCGATACGAATTGGGTGTGAATGGATGGATACGAAGCAGCGCACCCTGGTGGATACGAAGAAGCGCATCGTGATGGATACGAAGTAGCGCACCCTGATGGATACGAAGCAGCGCACCCTGATGAATACGAAGAAGCGCATCGTGATGGATAAGAAGGAGCGCATCGTGATGGATACGAAGGAGCGCGCCCTGATGGATTCGGAGTAGAGCACCCTGATGGATACGAAGAAGCGCATCGTGATGGATAAGAAGGAGCGCATCGTGATGGATACGAAGGAGCGCGCCCTGATGGATTCGGAGTAGAGCACCCTGATGAATACGAAGAAGCGCATCGTGATGGATAAGAAGGAGCGCATCGTGATGGATACGAAGAAGCGCGCCCTGATGGATTCGAAGTAGATGGATGCGAGGGTCTTGTGTCTCTGATCGATACGAAGACAATGGATTCGAAGTGAGGCTATGATTATCACCATACTTTCATGGATACGAAAAATTGCACTTTTTCTGGACTCGAAAATATGGGTATGGAATTCATGATGAATGCAGTTCCTCTTAGATCTGGAGCAATCTGAATAGAATAGAAGAAACCACTGAATAGCAGATCTGGACCTCCTCCTTAGATTTTTGCAATCCAACGACGGTAGTAGATCCAACGAGCAGGAGAAAAAACTTGGTTTTTTCTCAGTGAAAGCACCAAAGTGTTTGTACCAAAAATGGGCACAACACTCTTCGGGAGTTATTTGAAGAGATAAAATGAAGAACATAAATGTAAAACAGAGATTATCTAACAAAAACTCCAATAAACAGAATTGTAAATACGCAGACAAGCAATTTAGAGTGGTTCGGCGTATCGCCTACGTCCACTATGAAGTTTTGATGATTTTATTGATTCTCTTTCAATGATTACAAGTAATTACAGCGAACAACAACGAATTATAGCTTGGAATTCGGATTCAATAGTAAGAATAAGATGCAAATCTCGATCCGGCAGAGTCTGGGCGCTTCAGAATCCGGATCCCCTTTTCTGAATGACCAGGGGTCCTATTTATAGGTGTAGGAGGCTGATATTTCGCCTAAATTGAGGGGAGACCAGTTCTGGCACGTGAGGGGGCCCACATGCCCGCTCTTTGGAAATCCGGGCTCACTTTGGGATCGATTCGACCCTTGCTTCGAATCGATCAAGTTTTGCTCCGATTAAGATGAAATTTGGCATGAGCATTCATTAGGTTGCCAGTAAGCTACTGTCCAAATTTCATAGCATTTGGACTTGTAGATCTCGAGATATGATCGATACGAGTTGAAGTTTTTCAGTTGGCTGCTTGCTTCGAGTCCATCACTTCGAATCCATGCCTTCGAATCGATGGTTGCACGTGATAACGCGTCGACGTGGCGCGCACTCCTCGCATCGATCCGCCTTTTGCTCCTAGTTGACCGTGTCGACTCCATAAATCTCGCCTTGTTCGTATCGAATTTGACACGTCACCTAGGCCTGTTGACTCGAGGGATACGAAGCAGTCATCAGCTATGGATTCGAACAACAGTTATATCGATGGATACGAGCTACATAGCTCCTTAATGGACACGAAGCCATTCGATGCGAACCAGAGTCTTTTGATGGATACGAAGTAAGGTAACTTGATGGATACGAACCAGATGGAGGCAAGGTCATGTCCCTTCCGATCGATTCGAATGCTATGGATTCGAATAGGGGGAACACTGATGGATTCGAACTAAAGTACTCTGGTGGATTCGACCATATTTTCTGCCGATGGATACGGAGAGGTCAACCTTGATGGATACGAAGTCAGGCCATCTGATGGATACGAAAACATGGCATTTCCCTTCAACTTGTATCCATCATAACTTGAGCATATGAACTCGGATTGACTCGAAACTTGAAACGTTGACTCTCATGGTTTAGCTTGTCATGCCCTAGAAATTTTGGCCCGATCCGGATTCGGACAAAATTCGTCAATATTCATAGTGAGCCTGTGTATGACCGATCGCTAGGACGGACTGTCATTGGATTACTAGTTAATTCCTTGGTGTCACGGCCTTGCCAAAAGGCGGGATAACATATATATATATGTATATTTTAGTATGCGAGTATATTAGTGGTTGCAGTTTGGATAATATGTTAATTATATATTCTATCTTACATCTGCCTTCTACTGATTTATATAGTTGGGTTTGAATACATACATACATATATATATATATACAAAGTATTTATATATGGTATGTTCAGTTTTCAGAGATTTTTCAGTAAGTTTCTATAAAATATATTGATTTGCAATTGAAGTTTTAAGAATGAGGATATAAGCTATTTGGGTGATCTACTTTGGGATTTCAAAGATAAGTAAAGATAAGTAAGGTAATGTTTTCTCTGGTATTGAGTATATATATATATTTCAGAGCTTCATATATATTAGTATACGCAATGTATATATTAGTTACAATCTATATATATGATGTCAGATTTCATTTTTCAGATACTTGAAAAGGTGCATTTAGAGTTTTAAATATATATTATATTGAAACGTTGACTTATTCCTATATAAGAAGATATTTTGATTTTATGTACAAGTTATATATACACATCAGTTTTAATATATATATGTTATATATATATATAAGTATATCATATGATAGTTGTTTATATGGTTTTGTTATTTACAGTTGTGTACAGTTTGTGATAGTTCAAAATATAACATGTTAATTTGTAATATTTATAAAGTAGTATATATTTTGTGCATAAGGGAAGTATATATATATATGAGTTTTGAAAAATGTATATGTTTTCCTGCTGGCTTGCTTTTGAGAAATATATTATCTAAGTGTATATAATGTGAGTATATGTGATTTGTCCATTTTCGTATACATATAAGTAGTTATTTTAGAATATATGATGTATATATGTTGATTTTATGTGTTTAATTAAAACAATTATTTTAAATATATATATATATATAAATATTAATATTTGTTTTAAATTAAATATTGATTTCATGGGAATGACGATAATAATAATAAATATATTTTCTATTTCTGTCTAGGTGATTATGATTCGTTTCCATCAATCCCTATCTTTCAGCTTTGCCCGTCAAATCCACTTTCAGCTTACTTCGCTTAGATTGTCTAGATCGTGATCCAATTTGTAGCTTATTGTGCATCAAACTCCTCTAGCCTCGAAAGGTGAGCAATCACTCACGATTAATGTTCTTGTATTTATTAAATTTGATTTCAATTGAAACGATAATTGAAATATACTGCTGTAGTTATTTAAAATTGTTATATATGCTATTATATGTAATTGTTCACCTGTGGGATATGACACCATATCCTGTTGTTTATATTATATTGTTATTGATGATATATGCCTATTATATTAATATCATATATGTTATCACTCTGCAAGTTCCCTGTTAGTATAGAATTCACTATGGGTTGAAATGATACATACCCGAACAGACTTTAGAATAGAAGAAAATCGTTATGGGTTGAAATGATAAACCCAAGCGATTTTCATTTGAATTGAATTCGGGACTACGGGTTGAAATGATATCCACCCGTATATATTTAAAGTACGGATTGAAATGATAGATATCCGTATCACTTGACCATAGGATATAAAATTTTATATACAGACACCGTTGGTCCATATATAAACATTTTGAAAATAATTTCTATGGTTTTGGAAAGAAATATATGATTTTAATAAATATCGATTCTTAAGATATTATATATAAATGGAAATTTTATATATAGATTTAGTAATAATATTTAATTTAATTAAGATTGAGTTAATACATATAATATGGTTAAGTATTTAAATTTATATTTCAAAATAGATTTTGGTAATAATTTGAATAAGTTAAGGTTGGGAAGATAATTTTATTTAATTAAACCGATTTGAAACTTATTGAAATTGAGATTTAAGATATGATTTATAACTTGGGTTTGATTTAAGTAATTTAATGAATATTTCTTGTTTAAATAAATTTAAGGAAATATTTAGTAAAAATGTAAATTTAAGGCTAGTTAAATGATATTGAATTTATTAAGTGAATATTCCCTGATTAAATAATAATGAAGTTAAATCAAGAGCTATATGAAACTGTTAAATTTAAATTTGAAAATGTTGAATATTAAAGCTTTGAAATATATTGAAAATTTAAATGGTATATTTAGAACTGAATTGAATTGATGAATTGAGCTTTGAATAAATTTGAATTTGGAATTTGAAGTTGATTTGAATCGATTTGTGAGACTTGAGGAAATTATAAATACATTACTTTTTAAATTATTTAACCTATATATACTATTTTGGAAAATAGATATATTTGAAATGAAATGATATTTTGGTTTTGAATTATAAATTAATTTGGAATGACCACGGTGTTATAGTGTATATTTCTACATTGTAGATAGTTCCACGGATCCTTAGAGGATGGTTATCCCAAACATCCTTTAAGTTACTTGTATTTCAGTTGATATTTCACTTGAGTTGGATTTATTGATATAAGAATGTTAATCCTGACTCGAGTGTTTTGTGTTTTGCTTTACGCTCGGGTCAGACTGAGTGATACAACATTTGAGACTCACATTTGGAGTTTGGAGCTTCGTTTAGAGATCCAACCATCGATTCAGCTTTCAGCTTTCCAGTTGATTTGTTCAGGGAGGTCATTTGTTTGTACTGGAGACTTCACTGATTTGAGATATTCTGTTGTATTTTTATTTCTAACTCTGATGTTTATATAGTTGCTTCATGAACTACTATTTATCTATTCCGCTGCATTATTGTTATATTACTCTGTATATGTGATTCTTTGATTATTTTATTTACTGTATATGCTGAGTTTTGCCAAATTTAAAATAACAATCTGATATTTTAAGAAATTCAAGTACGACATGTGCGGATGCGAATGGTTGAAAATAGCGGGTTGTTACAGTTGGTATCAGAGCTTTGGCTCTAGGCAAACTTAGCATATATAGTAAATTTATTTACAGAATCACTTTCGTTCGAGTTTGAATCTCTTCCTTTTGACTCGATTTCCTTTGAACTTTGGAACATTCCTTGCGGTTCCATAATTCATTCTTGTCTCTCCCTATTTGTATTCTTTTGATTCTGGAGTATCCCATAACTCCACTTCGAATGATCTCTATAAGAATAGGCGATCCCACCAATCTTTGAATGATTTGTAAAGGGGTGGAACTCCTTTACAATTGGCATTGATTCACCGGAGATTTATATATCCCTCGGTTTGATGTTGCTATCTTTTGTTATGCCGAATTCTATCTCTGGCAATCGAATGTCGATTTGCCTCAGAATTCTGCACCAATCTTATTTTGAAGTCACGGTTGACCCTAGGGTCATCCGCGATTTATAAAAATATATCTATCTTGTATTTTGTAATTTAGTTATCTCATCTTCGTTCGAGCCCATCTTCAAGTCAGAATTCTATCCGATTGGAGTCCCTCTAATTGGAATCTCTATCTTTGTTTTGAAATCCATTGAAAATCGGGTTTGTTTGTATTTTTAGAAAGTGTTTTATATATCGAAATTATTATTTTGATAAGTATGATTATATTCTATATATAAAAGTGAAATGTTTTCGATAAAGATTATATACCCTTTTTAAAATGAGAATTTGAGGTTTAGAAAGGATTTGTAATTTTGAAAACAATTATATAAGAAATTTGATTTATCTAAAAATGATTTATAACTGAAGGATTTTAAATTTGAAATTCGAGAATTGAACTCTGGTATTTTTTGAAATTGGTTTTAAGATTTTGAAATATATAATAATAATATGATTTAAAAGTATTTTCCAAATAAGAAATGTTTCAAATGATTTTAATGAGTTTCGAATGGTTTCGAAGAAATTTCAAAAGAAGTTTGAGAAAATGGAAGTCCAGAACTCACTTATGTCGCAGGAGAATAATTTCGGTGATGAGTGCACGCATCATTGACATTGATTTTCGAGTTTCAAAGTGGGGGAGAGGCCACTTTAGTAGCTTTTCTATGCGAGTGATTTGGTGAAACCATTTTGATTTCAAATTCCGAAGTAAGATTTGATGTTCGAAAGATATATGTATATTATATTTGAAATGATTTGAAGTAAGCCGGTGTTCAGTCCTTGAGTTTTGGATCTGATTTGATATAACCCTATCTTTTGGAATTGATTTACGGATTTGTTGGTGATTTCCAACTCTTGGATTGAAATATGATTTCTTCGACTATTTTGAAGGTTCGAGCACTTCCAAATCACGGTTAACTTTTCAAAGCTAAGTAATTTTGAAAAGTATAAAGTATATAATTTTGGTATGTATGTTTAAAGTATGTAGTAATATGAAATTAGTTGAAACTGTTTTGTTAAGTAAATGAATAAGGCTATTTTAAATTTTTCTAATATGAAATTTAGATTTGAAATGTTTTGAAAAGAATTTGGTCTTCAAAATATTTTGAATAAAAATTTAGTTTAAATGTTTTAACTTAGTAACATCTTTATGAAACTATATATTTAACAAGTTGGAATAGATACATAAGTTGTACATATGTTGTTTTATTCGCATAAATAATTTGATCCAAATTTGAGTACACAAGTTCGAGGTGAATTACACCATTTCGTGTTAAGATTTTTCATTTGATTCTCGATGACGAATATTTGATATGGATTTTGGGCTTGATTCTAGAATTCTCTATCATAGTATATGGCTATGCAAGAAGACTGATGTCTTCTAGTCGAGGAAATATATCGAAGTCCGCATTAGGGAAGTCGAATGGACAATACTAGTTCGAAAGTGAACTTGTGTGATTGAGCGAGCGATCGAATGTTATTTTGCGAAATGATGACGTATGTACATCTTATATTCTATACTTGATGTTGAAATTGGAAGTTGTTGGGTTGGATATCTTTAGAATTTAATTGGAATTTTTCTTTTATGAAAAACTACTATCAATTTAAAACCATTTTTCAAAACTATTTTTCTTTTATTCTTCTTAAACAAACTGTTTTATTCTATTTTACATAGAAACTATTTTACAAACTATTTTATATACAAAACTATTCTAAATTAAAAATCTTTTAGTAAGCAAAGATGTTCAATCCCATATGGCTCTTCATGCAGCGAAATTTATTTTGAAAATTTTTGATCCTTATATAAGATGGACCTTATGTAAATATAAGATGGCTTTGGAAATGAATTGTTTGACTTAAATTATATTGATTTGGAAATTTGGATTTATTTTCTAAATTTATTATTTTGGAAACTTTGGAACTGAAGATATTTGATTTGGAAGAATAATTTGGTGAAAGTGCATATAATTATGAAAATTGTATGGATATTGAAACGGATTGAATTGAAAACCTTATTTTAAATACTTGATTTGGGATTTATCGAACTTATATAAAAATTGGTTTGTATAAGTATGATGTTGATTCGAAAACTATGGATTTGAAAAGGTACTCAATTTGAAAAGTGAAATCTTATATAATTGAAGTCTATATAAGTGTGATTTGATATACTATTGATTTTGGAAAGTATTTGATTTGAAAATGAAATCTTATATATAATGGACCTTATATAAGTACGATATTTGAAAGTGATTTGAAAGGGTACTATATGATACATATTTTCGAAGTAAAGATATGGAAAGTGCCTTCTGCTTGATATCCGCTTTGTGGCCACTTTGTGGATTCATTCTATCGATATTTCTCTGATTTTTGGTTTTCCGGATACGATACTCGAGTTTCCATCGAATTCCATGGCGTTACCTATGGTCTTACGAGTGCGACTGCATAGCGTAATTCACCTGGCTGGATGGCCCAGGGGTACGGATGTTTCTTGGGGGATTCAGGCATAACCATTGTGTATCATATGATCTATGTAGGTCGTATTAGTAGCGAAATCCGCAGGGCTGAGAAAGCTTACGGATACGGATGTTTCCTAGGGGATCCAAGCGTAACCTTTGTGTATATGCGGTCTACTAGTCATCATGGCGTAATTCGCAGGGCTGAGAAAGCTTACGGATATGGATGTTTCCTAGGGGATCCAGGCGTAACTTTTGTGTATCTGCGATCCATGGTTAGACAAAGGTTTTGTTTGTTTTTTTGTTTGGATTGTACTTTCCATATCTATTTTTTTTTAAAAGTTTTCCAGTATTTTCACTGGATGTTGAAACAGGTCTACTAAGTACCTGAAGAATTCTAGCTTTGCGCCTGATCAACGCACTGCCAGAGTCTACAGGAACGAGGATAAACTTGTTAAACATCGAGTTATAAAAGTATTTTATTATAAAGGTATTTTATTATAAAAGTGTGACGCCCCACCTCTATGCTCATAATAACAAAGAGTATTAAAAGAAATACTGTCTATTATTACGAAGAATAAGGCTGGATAGGAGCGACCATCCGTAGTTGGCCTTACACTAATATTGGTTATCTCGATAGGAGTGGTATATACTTTTTGTTTTTCATCTATTATTTATTTACTCCCATCGACACACCCAATTCTAGTACAAAACGAACTACGACGGTTCATAATAGTTTAGGACAATGAATATAATAACAACACAGATAATATAAATGCGGAACACAGATTAAACAAAAAGTCTCATATATATATAACTGATGTCAGTTACAATATAGTTGACACAATACACATGATACAACTACAACTGTCGACTCTGGAAGTTATATATACAAGTACATTATCAACTAATATACATGAATACATATCATCCTATACAATGACACGACTTCTACAAAATAACAGAGACAACTTCAAAAGATGTGAAAAGTCTTCATATCCTGAACAGCAACTCAAAGAAGAAAATCTACAACCTGAAATAACTCGGGTCTGACCCGAGTATTACATTCAAAAGAAAATAATACACGGGTCAGTCTAATTCAAACTCAGTTATAAATGCATAGTAGCAATAATAATCAATATCAAATAGACGACAGTCACAGAAATCTCGTATATCCAACTTCTCGATACGAGAATTGGATAACGGCAATATATGACACTAAATAGTGTTAATCAGCGAATCAGCAAATCCAAATCAGAATACAACTTCAAAACATTGAAATTAACCAACGAAACAATTCAACAAATCGAAACATCAATTTAAAACTGTCAAATCAGATAGGGCTGCAGTATACGCACGCGTATACTGCCTCGCCACTACTGCACGAACTACACAAAAGATCACGAACCCAAAATCAAATGAAGATTCAAATCTCAATGCCACGACCTCAATGGTCAAGCAGATAGACAGGGAAAATGCGCACACGTATGTACACATTGAAAACTTACCAACGAACACGAGGTCAAACCCACCATAGCTGATTCAACTCAAGTGAATTCGGAAACAAACCCAAATTAAACATAATCAAGCCCAAGTCAACAAGAACAGTGAACCAATGAGGTATAACCGTACTTGCCAAAGTACACAAAACATAGTCAGAATCGAACAAGCCCAGATGAATACAAGCATCATGTGGCAGTGCATCCCGAAACCAAGAACAACAGCTACAACTCAAAATCAACAGCAGTCCAAAACAAAGAGCAAGTGATAGTGATGTACATCTATGCAATGCTCATGACTGAAGCCACAATGAACAAAGTATAAAATTGAATGAGTGCAGACACCAAAAATACGGCATCACCGTAACAAATCCCAGTGAAGAAAATGAAAATCAAGACATCAAGCATGCATAAAGTCAACGCAGCCCAGTACAGTTCAATGAACTGAAGTGAGGCCCCAATAATACGACTACGCCAACCCAATTCCCATTAATAACAATACTCACGTCAGTGTACATGATCTGGCAACCAATATACAAGATCAATGGCAAAGACAAGCAACATAGTATCGAGTCCAACTACCAACAAAATGAAGGGACCAAGTAAAAACAAAGTAACCAGCCCGACTACAGAACAAGGCATAACCGAATTCAAATTGAAATCATCATCACAGTAAAATTAATGGATACAGAGATCGAAATCTGCATCTAAACAAAGTCAAGAGCAAATGACACCACTCTAGATCAGTGTAAAACTGTACTGGCCTCTTCATCAAATGGAAAATCACAAGGAGCTTATAAGCAAAAGCCAATCCCCAACATATAAAACCAAGAAGTAGTACAACACTTACACAAATTTTGTTTTCTAAAACTTTATGAAGAAAATATGCACAAAACAAAATGAATTGCCTGGCATATTCATTAGAAAAACAAATCCAAAAATGCATCCATAAGCAAAACCTGAATAACAGCATATCTTGGCACGAAAATGAATACAACACATACAGTTCAGCAAAAAGAATGGCTGAGACAAAACTATCATCATGATACATAATAACTTCAAACCCAGAAATGGTAACTGGTCATGAACAATAGTAAAAACTGGAATGTGGTCCGAAGTCACTTCTCAAAGTAAATGCAACGATTATTCTATGCTATTCACAGCAAGGATTTCATATGTAACAGCCCCAGTGATGAAGTAATCATGGTCGCAACTCAATACAGGGAATAAAGTATCAATGACCAAAATCATTAACCAAATACAGAGGTCAAGTCTCTGTTATCAGGACTCAACTCAACTGCATGACCAACCCAATGCTACTCGCAATATCAATGAATTAGACTGCAATGCAGACTCAAGAATACCAACCTAATTAGTTCAAGTGGACAAGGTCAACAACAATCAAGGTCATGGGGGTTACGAACGTCACTAATATCATCCAACCACAATCGAAACAGTGATACCCAAGAACTACGAACGATTTAAATCGACATAACAACAAAATCGAACACGGTCAAAACCAAAAGTCAGGTAACACCAACGAATTCAAATGCAAACCAGGCCGTATTCAAGGTAAGGGGTTTTAAAATACTCAGCAGTGGGTTTCACAAAGAGATAAATGGCCGAAGACCAAATGAATCAATTCGAAGGCCAGGGAACCAAAAACAACAATTTCCAACCGAAATCAAAACTCATGAAAACCAAGAAACCAAAAACAATGACTCTGAATTTGTAATACCCCAAAATTTTGTGAAAAATCATTTTTGTAAAATGATTTAATTTTTGAAATATTTAGATTTAAATATGGTGAAATTTTTGGAATAAATAGTGTGCAAGTATATGTGTGCACGTGCACACTGAAATGGCACAAGAAAGAACTCCAGATTTCTTGGATTTAAAACAAGAATTAAATGGCAATACAAACATGATTTTGCAACATGGATATTTGATTTCTGGAATTATATGGATCATCTTAGAAAATAAGAAAAGTAAGTTTTACTTTAAATCAGTAAACATATTTTATTTAAAACCCAGAAAAGAAAATTATACATATATATGTTATAAGGATTTGTAAACCTGTATACATATAGGTGCATATGTTTCTGAAAATTAAAGAGGAATTAAATAAGCCTAGATAAGATATGTATACAAATATACATTTTTAAGTACTGAAAGGTATATATATATATATATATATATAAGCAAGTGAAACTATAACATTAAAATGACATGAAATGTGATACAAGTCAATATGCTTGTGTAGGCAAAAATAGCAAAGGGGATTCTCAGGAATAATTAAAATATAAGATAGGATAGTCACACTTTTAACATGACTAGGTGAGTGGCCATTTTCTGAAAAGTAAAAGAAAGAAAATGCAGCCTTTAAATTGGTTAATATGGCCGGGGTATTAAGGAGGAAAATGAATGAAAAATGCATGAAGATGGTTAGGTCAGAAATGGAATTTTGTTTTAACAAAACCCTAGTGGAAAAATGCATATAAATAGGCAGTTTCAGCCAGTAAAATTATCTTTACCCCGAGCTGCACAAAAATAAGAAAGGAAGAAAAAAATATTGGAAGGAAGGAGAAAACACTCATACAAGGATTTTCTGGATTAATAAGAAGAAATATTTAGGTGAGTAATCTCACTGAGTTCATGGCATTAGGACCTGAGATGAGGCAGCCACTTTTTATATTGCTATTTATATATTGCTGGTTTTGATGTATATGATTTCATCAATGCTTTTTGGATGTCTTATTTTAAATCTGATATGATTTAATATGGATGATTTTGGTGATCTTTGATTTGCTGAGACATTTGTCTTTGGATGTGTATCATACTGTTTTATTTATACTCAAAAATGTTAAAGTCTAGGATCTTAAAATTATATAGAGAATACTCTCAACTGTTATAGATCTATGGCATGGAAACTTTACAAAAAAATGTTGGGAGCTGCATTATACTTGGTATAAGTGCTGAGGCTTGAAAAGAAAGATGTTAAGGGTGCAATAGAAAATTTCTAAGTGCTGAGCCCTTAATCAAATCAAAAAAAAACTCTCATAAGCTAAGATTATGATTGAACCAGATCATGAATCTGAATCAATCATAAAGGCTTGCAGATCAATATAATAAGAACATGCCATGCCTCTTTTACAGTTGAAAATATTCTTATATCTTACTGAGATCAAGACATATTGACCCCATTTAGGAAATAACTGTCTGCTTATTTCTGAGGAGAATTATGCTAGGAAAAATTATGGATGTTTCCCTGTTTGCAGTGACATGTTCACTCAGCATATTTGATAATAGGATTTAAGTCAATACACTAGTAAATAAACTAGAGAAGGGAAGGCCAAGAAGGCTGCTGGAATGCTTGTCATATTTGAAGTATGCAAGTTGGCACATGGTTTGTTTAAGCCCTGAGATCTTTGTGCAATGATGTGAATTAGTTCATTGCAATGTGTCCCTGTGATTCCTTAATAGCAGATGAGGCAGGAATTTAGATTGAATTATACAACCTGTAAATGAAGAAATAGGAATATGGATATTTCTTAGGTTGAATGGTATGGAACCAAGATGGTCCCAGTGAATGCAAATGTTGCAAATAGATAATTATGTTTGCATGATTATGTATGCAAGTGTAAGAATGATAAATGAATATATCATACCTGAATCAACTTAATTATACTATGTTAAAGTAATTGATTGCAGGAATTTGCTTAAATAACTAGTTGGTGCTCTTATATTCTCTATTGCTTAATATCATGAATGTATTGATGTTACTCATACCAGATCTTAGATCTGACCCTTGTTTGCTCATGGCATATGGGGTGTCTCATTTTAAAATGAGGCAGCCACTCATGCTCTTTCAGGGAACGCAGGCACTAAGTAGAAAATGAAGTTATGGCTATTATGGAGGAGTGAATGAACATGCTAGCTAGTTTCAATAAGAACTTAAATTGATTATATCTGCATGTATTCAGGAAAAATTATGTTTCTAAGATTCCCAGTCATGTAATGAATATTCTATGGTTAGTGATCAAGTTGCTTTTATGTTCTGTAAAGTGTCAGATTAAATTAGTTGTTCTGTCGAAATTGTTGTGTGTTAAGGTTTGATTTGTTTTTGAAGTAGTGCCTGGAATATAAACAAGAAAAATATGCTCAAGTATTAGCTATAAAAATCTGGTAAGAAATATACAATTATGTGAGCAATTTCCTTGCAATTATATTATGTATTGGACAATCTTAAGTATTTTAAAAACACTGAGTTTTGGAGTAAATTTAGAATTTACCTTGAAAAATACCTTTAAGTATCTAATTGTTTTTCCTCTGAATTATGTCTACAAATGGTTCAAGTCTACTTTTAAATTGTTTTGAGAGAGGTAATTGTATGGGAAGGCTTCAGGTATGATGCAAATGACTGGCATTTCAATTGCCATGATCAGATATCTGGAATGACATTAGGCACATGAGTTAACCAGCTTCAAATAAGTGAAGTTTAGGTAGATTCTGGTTTGTAAAATGCAAATAAAAGAATGGTCAGATTAACCATATGGTTAGACCATAGGTCATGCAAATTGTTCACTTCAAATCAATGAAGCAAGGAACCATTTGAACCCAGTTTTCTGGAAAATGAGCAAAGATATTGACATGTACATGTATATCTGTGTACATGTTGATATTTGAGCAAAAATATAAACATAAATTCCTAGAACAGTTGTAGGAATGGGTTTCAAAAATAATAAAGCAAGAAATATTGTTTTGTATGTTAGATTATAGGCAAAAATTAAGTATATATGTGCAGAGATAGGTAGATATCAGATTTCAAACCATACAGGAGAAAAATAAAATAAAAAAAATCCTTATGAAATTAGGGTGGAAATAGGAGGGTCATGTAATGAATATTCTATGGCTAGTGATCAAGTTGCTTTTATGTTCTGTAAAGTGTCAGATTAAATTAGTTGTTCTGTCGAAATTGTTGTGTGTTAAGGTTTGATTTGTTTTTGAAGTAGTGCCTGGAATATAAACAAGAAAAATATGCTCAAGTATTAGCTATAAAAATCTGGTAAGAAATATACAATTATGTGAGCAATTTCCTTGCAATTATATTATGTATTGGACAATCTTAAGTATTTTAAAAACACTGAGTTTTGGAGTAAATTTAGAATTTACCTTGAAAAATACCTTTAAGTATCTAATTGTTTTTCCTCTGAATTATTTCTACAAATGGTTTAAGTCTACTTTTAAATTGTTTTGAGAGAGGTAATTGTATGGGAAGGCTTCAGGTATGATGCAAATGACTGGCATTTCAATTGCCATGATCAGATATCTGGCATGACATTAGGCACATGAGTTAACCAGCTTCAAATAAGTGAAGTTTAGGTAGATTCTGGTTTGTAAAATGCAAATAAAAGAATGGTCAGATTAACCATATGGTTAGACCATAGGTCAGGCAAATTGTTCACTTCAAATCAATGAAGCAAGGAACCATTTGAACCCAGTTTTCTGGAAAATGAGCAAAGATATTGACATGTACATGTATATCTGTGTACATGTTGATATTTGAGCAAAAATATAAACATAAATTCCTAGAACAGTTGTAGGAATGGGTTTCAAAAATAATAAAGCAAGAAATATTGTTTTGTATGTTAGATTATAGGCAAAAATTAAGTATATATGTGCAGAGATAGGTAGATATCAGATTTCAAACCATACAGGAGAAAAAAAAAATTGGGTTTGAACCGACCAGTATAGCACTCGAACTCGTGACCTCTCATGTGTAAGTTAGGCGCGTTTCCATTACGCCTAGATGTTGCTTGTGTTCACTTATGATCCACTTTCTTTTAGCCTGAGTCTGATACTATACAGACTTTAACACAATCATCCATATTAAAAGCTTGCTTTCCACTGATTATTACTTGATCATTTCTTAATTAGAATAACAGACTAAAGTACATGTTTCCAGTGGATTCTATGGTCAAAAATCAGGATACAATAATTAATCTTTTATCAGGGAATTATCACATTTTAATAAATTTAAAAGGAATTCTACTTACATATTATCATGCTCTGATTCTAGTAGAACATAACATAGATATCTTCATATATGTATGTTAGGAATGATTTAGATTTAAAACAATATTTTTATATTGTGAAAGATCCTGGATATATTTTGTTTATTGGAGAAAGAAAATGACCCTGGGAAATATATTTGTAATGAATGATATATCTATATATCACCTCTTAACAAAAAAAAATCCTTATGAAATTAGGGTGGAAATAGGAGGGTCATTTCAGTTGGTATCAGAGCACTTGGTTGCATTGATTGTTAAGTATTATAGAAATGTATTATGTCTGTTTGTTTTGGATGAAATAATTTAGATAAGAAAACAGAAATTACAGAAGTACTCATAATATACTAATACCATTTGCCCAGAATTTGGTTAGCAGACCATGGTAGGAAGAGGATCTCATCACAATGCAGGACCCAGTGCACCCCAAATGCTTGATATGCAAGAATTTGTGAGGGTTTTAAGAGAAGGGATTGGACATAGGCCTGAGAACCCACATGAAGAGCTTTCAAAACTACTGAAGACTTATTCCAATTTGGGAGGCAAGAGTTTTGAAGGAACTGAGAGTGTGATGGAAATTCAAGCATGGTTGAGAACACTTGATAGGATTTTTAATGACATGCAGTTGGATGACCAAAGGAAGAGGCAAGTAGCTTCTAGACAACTGAAAGGGGTAGCTTTAAGCTGGTGGGAGGTGATCATAGCTGGAAGAAATGAAAATGAAATCACTTGGAATCAGTTCAAGGAGATGTTGGAGGCAAGATTTGTACCAGCATCAGCCAAGACCACTTTGCTTGAAGAATTTATCAAACTTAGGCAGGGAACTTTGAATGTCACTGAATACACTCAAAAGTTTGAGGGGCTATCCAATTATGGAGCAATGCTAGTGGCAGATGAAGCATCCAAAAATGATAGGTATATAAAAGGACTGAACCCAGGACTTAGCAGAGCTATGCTACCATATGCAGATAGAACATTTGATCAAGTAATTGATCTGGCCTTGAAACTGGAACAACATGACAAAGAAAGAGAGAAATATAGGAATTTTAAGAGCAACAACAAGAAGGATAAGGGAAGATATCACCCTTACGATAAAAAGAAGGAGGAGGCAGACAACAGGAAGAGTAAAGATACAAAAGCCAATGATACTAAGAAGAAATTGGTTTGCCATCATTGTGGAAAAGAAGGACACATCAAACCAAGGTGCCCAGAGTTAAAAGGAGGAGCCTTCAAATGCTACCTATGTGGGAAAGAGGGGCATATGAAGAGGAACTGTCCTGAGAATAAACAGCAAGGGAAATTGGCAACTTTGGAAGGTAAAGGCAAATCTGCAGTGAAAATTGATGCTGAAAATCATGGCCAAGTGGAAGGTACATTACTCATTTGTGCCATACCCATACCAGTAGTATATGATACTGGAGCAACACACTCTTTGATTTCCTATGAATTAGTTAAAGTGTTAAAATTAAACTGCATATTGGTTGAAACCCCATTGCTTGTACAAAGTCCCCTAGGGAGTTCTAGTGTTTTGAACATGAATTGTGTGGATGTGGAGTTAAACATAGGAGGAAATATTTTTATTTCCAATTTATATGTTTTAAATTACCCAAATATAGGAGTTATATTGGGGGTAGATTGGTTAAGGCAATTTAAAGCCATAATTAATTTAGACTCAACCACCATATCATTGCAAAATTCTAGAGGCCAGAGGATCATAGTTCTATGTGAAGTAGCCAAGGAAGGGAAATTGTATCATTTAGTTGACTTAGAAAAAGATCTGAGTGAACTAACCATTGAAGAAATTCCCATAGTTAATGAATACTTGGATGTGTTTGGGGAAGTTAAGGGTGTTCCACACCACAGACCAGTTGAGTTCCAAATTAATCTCATTCCAGGAGCAAGTCCAATAATCAAGAAACCTTATAGAATGGGGCCAAGTGAACTGAAAGAATTGAAAAATCAGTTGGAAGAATTAGAAGGCAAGGGATTTATAAGGCCAAGCAATTCCTGCTGGGGTTCTCCAGTAGTGTTTGTAAGAAAACATGATGGTACCCTGAGAATGTGCATAGATTACAGGGAACTAAATAAAGTAACCATCAAGAATAAATACCCATTGCCTAGAATAGATGATCTCTTTGACCAACTCAGTGAAGCTAAAATATTTTCTAGGCTAGACTTAGCATCAGGATTCCATCAAATGAAGGTTGAAGACCCAAGTGTTAAGTATACTGCATTTAACACAAGATATGGCTTATATGAATTTTTGGTTATGCCATTTGGTTTGACAAATGCTCCTTCATATTTTGTTGATTTAATGAATAGAATATTTAGAGATTATTTAGACAAGTTTGTACTGATTTTTATTGATGACATTTTGATTTATTCTAAGACAGTGGAAGAGCATAAAAATCATTTGCATTTAGTTTTGTCAAGACTAAGGGAAAATGATTTAAAGGCAAAATTTTCAAAATGTGCATTTTGGAAAGAAGAAGTGCATTTTCTTGGGCATGTTATCTCTGCCAAAGGAATATCAGTAAACCCTAATAAGGTAGTGGCAATCCAAGCATGGAAAAGGCCTAGCACCATCAGTGAGATTAGATCATTTATGGGGATCGCAGGATATTATAGGAGATTTATAAAAGATTTCTCAAAAATATCATCACCACTTACCAATTTAACTAGAAAGAATCAAGCCTTTGTATGGACAGAAAAATGTGAGCAAGCTTTTATCAAAATAAAGGAAGCTCTGATTAATGCACCAGTATTGAGAGTGCAAGAAGGAAATGAAAATTTGGTTGTGTACACTGATGCAAGTGGCTCTGGGTTAGGGGCTGTGTTGATGCAGCAAGACCAGGTGGTAGCCTATGCATCTAGGCAATTAAAGCCACATGAAACCAGATATGCAACCCATGATCTTGAACTAGCAGCAGTTGTGTATGCTTTGAAACTTTGGAGACATTATTTGTTAGGTGCCAAATTCATTTTGTACACTGATCATAAGGCACTGAAATATTTATTCTCACAAAAAGATTTGAATATGAGGCAACATAGATGGGTAGAGTTCCTAGCTGCCTATGATCTAGATATACTGTATACACCAGGCAAGGCAAATAAAGTTGCAGATGCCTTGAGTAGACAACATGCCAAGGTAGCCATGTTGATGATGGAAGAGTTTAGGGATTTGTCTATACTTACTGATTTGGAAATTGAGGAAAACAGTGAGGTACAAATGATGCCCATTGAAGAAGATGAAGGTAAAGGGAAATTAAGTATGATATCTCTGCAATCAGATTTACTTCTTAAGATTGGGAAAATGCAGGAACAAGACCTAAACATGGTGGAAAAGAAAATGCTCATATCAAAAGGGGAGGAAGTAATAAATTATCAAGTTGATAAAAATGGTTATTTAAGGAATAAAAATAGGATATGTGTTCCAGAAAATATAGAATTGAAGGAGGAAATATTAAATGAGTACCATAGGAGTAAGTACTCCATACACCCAGGTAGCACCAAGATGTATCAAAATTTGAAAAGAAATCTTTGGTGGAAGGGGATGAAGTCAGATGTGGCCAGATATGTTGCGAGGTGCATGACTTGCCAACAAGTCAAGGCAGAGACACAAAGGCCATCAGGACTATTGCAACCCCTTAGTATACCACAGTGGAAGCGGGAGGACATATCTATGGATTTCATAGATGGTCTGCCTAGATCTAAGAAGGGAAACACAAGTATATGGGTAATAGTGGATAGGCTAACTAAGGTAGCACATTTTATCCCAGTTAGAACAGAGAGAAATGCTCCAAAATTGGCTCAAATATTCATGAAAGAGGTAGTAAGGTTGCATGGCATACCCAAAACCATTGTGAGTGATAGGGATACCATCTTCACCTCAAGGTTTTGGAAAAGTTTTCAAGAGGCCATGGGGAGTGAATTGTGCTTAAGCACTGCCTACCATCCACAATCAGATGGTCAAACTGAGGTGGTAAACAAAGTCTTAGAGGATTTGTTGAGAGCATGTACACTGGACTTTGGAGGCAACTGGGAAGACCACCTCCATCTAGCTGAATTCACATACAATAACAGTTACCAAAGCACCATAGGGATGGCACCATTTGAAGCCTTATATGGCAAGCCATGTTTATCACCTATATGCTGGGTAGAGACTGGAGAAAGGGTTGTTCTAGGACCTGAATATGTTAAAGAAACTACAGAGAAAATTGGGTTAATAAGAAAAAGAATAGCAGCAGCTCAAGATAGGCAAAAGAAATTTGCAGATAGGAAGAGAAAGCAAGTGGAATATGAAGTGGGAGACTTTGTTTTCATCAAGATTTCACCTATGAAGAAAGCCTTGAGATTTGGCAAGCAAGGTAAGCTCACACCAAGGTATATAGGACCCTATAAAATTCTGGAAAGAATTGGTTCATTGGCTTACAAATTAGAACTACCAGAGGAAATGAAAGCAAAGCATAATGTTTTTCATGTGTCCCAACTTAGAAGATGGGTACATGATAAAGAAGACATTTTGGAAGAGCCTACCAAAATTCAAATAAATCCTGACTTGGTTTATGAAAAAGAACCAGTGGGGATTATAGCCAAGGAAGAAAAGAAATTAAGGAGCAAAACCTTGAAACTAGTTAAGATCCAGTGGAGTAGTGATCCTAATGACTGCACATGGGAGTTAGAGGATAAGATTAGAATGGATTATCCTAAGCTTTTTGCAAATTAAAAGGTAATTTTTTTTTTCTGGAAATTTTTTTTTGTTATGCATGGTTGATATGGTTGAATTTGTTTGCTTATGCATATGTTTGATAAGTTTTCAGAAAAGAAAATGATGCTTGTTATAAATGTTAGAAAAATTGTGAGGACACAATTCCTAAAAGGAGGGGTGAATGTAATACCCCAAAATTTTGTGAAAAATCATTTTTGTAAAATGATTTAATTTTTGAAATATTTAGATTTAAATATGGTGAAATTTTTGGAATAAATAGTGTGCAAGTATATGTGTGCACGTGCACACTGAAATGGCACAAGGAAGAACTCCAGATTTCTTGGATTTAAAACAATAATTAAATGGCAATACAAACATGATTTTGCAACATGGATATTTGATTTCTGGAATTATATGGATCATCTTAGAAAATAAGAAAAGTAAGTTTTACTTTAAATCAGTAAACCGATTTTATTTAAAACCCAGAAAAGAAAATTATACATATATATGTTATAAGGATTTGTAAACCTGTATACATATAGGTGCATATGTTTCTGAAAATTAAAGAGGAATTAAATAAGCCTAGATAAGATATGTATACAAATATACATTTTTAAGTACTGAAAGGTATATATATATATATAAGCAAGTGAAACTATAACATTAAAATGACATGAAATGTGATACAAGTCAATATGCTTGTGTAGGCAAAAATAGCAAAGGGGATTCTCAAGAATAATTAAAATATAAGATAGGATAGTCACACTTTTAACATGACTAGGTGAGTGGCCATTTTCTGAAAAGTAAAAGAAAGAAAATGCAGCCTTTAAATTGGTTAATATGGCCGGGGTATTAAGGAGGAAAATGAATGAAAAATGCATGAAGATGGTTAGGTCAGAAATGGAATTTTGTTTTAACAAAACCCTAGTGGAAAAATGCATATAAATAGGCAGTTTCAGCCAGTAAAATTATCTTTACCCCGAGCTGCACAAAAATAAGAAAGGAAGAAAAAAATATTGGAAGGAAGGAGAAAACACTCATACAAGGATTTTCTGGATTAATAAGAAGAAATATTTAGGTGAGTAATCTCACTGAGTTCATGGCATTAAGACCTGAGATGAGGCAGCCACTTTTTATATTGCCATTTATATATTGCTGGTTTTGATGTATATGATTTCATCAATGCTTTTTGGATGTCTTATTTTAAATCTGATATGATTTAATATGGATGATTTTGGTGATCTTTGATTTGCTGAGACATTTGTCTTTGGATGTGTATCATACTGTTTTATTTATACTCAAAAATGTTAAAGTCTAGGATCTTAAAATTATATAGAGAATACTCTCAACTGTTATAGATCTATGGCATGGAAACTTTACAAAAAAATGTTGGGAGCTGCATTATACTTGGTATAAGTGCTGAGGCTTGAAAAGAAAGATGTTAAGGGTGCAATAGAAATTTTCTAAGTGCTGAGCCCTTAATCAAATCAAAAAAAAACTCTCATAAGCTAAGATTATGATTGAACCAGATCATGAATCTGAATCAATCATAAAGGCTTGCAGATCAATATAATAAGAACATGCCATGCCTCTTTTACAGTTGAAAATATTCTTATATCTTACTGAGATCAAGACATATTGACCCCATTTAGGAAATAACTGTCTGCTTATTTCTGAGGAGAATTATGCTAGGAAAAAATATGGATGTTTCCCTGTTTGCAGTGACATGTTCACTCAACATATTTGATAATAGGATTTAAGTCAATACACTAGTAAATAAACTAGAGAAGGGAAGGCCAAGAAGGCTGCTGGAATGCTTGTCATATTTGAAGTATGCAAGTTGGCACATGGTTTGTTTAAGCCCTGAGATCTTTGTGCAATGATGTGAATTAGTTCATTGCAATGTGTCCCTGTGATTCCTTAATAGCAGATGAGGCAGGAATTTAGATTGAATTATACAACCTGTAAATGAAGAAATAGGAATATGGATATTTCTTAGGTTGAATGGTATGGAACCAAGATGGTCCCAGTGAATGCAAATGTTGCAAATAGATAATTATGTTTGCATGATTATGTATGCAAGTGTAAGAATGATAAATGAATATATCATACCTGAATCAACTTAATTATACTATGTTAAAGTAATTGATTGCAGGAATTTGCTTAAATAACTAGTTGGTGCTCTTATATTCTCTATTGCTTAATATCATGAATGTATTGATGTTACTCATACCAGATCTTAGATCTGACCCTTGTTTGCTCATGGCATATGGGGTGTCTCATTTTAAAATGAGACAGCCACTCATGCTCTTTCAGGGAACGCAGACACTAAGTAGAAAATGAAGTTATGGCTATTATGGAGGAGTGAATGAACATGCTAGCTAGTTTCAATAAGAACTTAAATTGATTATATCTGCATGTATTCAGGAAAAATTATGTTTCTAAGATTCCCAGTCATGTAATGAATATTCTATGGTTAGTGATCAAGTTGCTTTTATGTTCTGTAAAGTGTCAGATTAAATTAGTTGTTCTGTCGAAATTGTTGTGTGTTAAGGTTTGATTTGTTTTTGAAGTAGTGCCTGGAATATAAACAAGAAAAATATGCTCAAGTATTAGCTATAAAAATCTGGTAAGAAATATACAATTATGTGAGCAATTTCCTTGCAATTATATTATGTATTGGACAATCTTAAGTATTTTAAAAACACTGAGTTTTGGAGTAAATTTAGAATTTACCTTGAAAAATACCTTTAAGTATCTAATTGTTTTTCCTCTGAATTATGTCTACAAATGGTTCAAGTCTACTTTTAAATTGTTTTGAGAGAGGTAATTGTATGGGAAGGCTTCAGGTATGATGCAAATGACTGGCATTTCAATTGCCATGATCAGATATCTGGCATGACATTAGGCACATGAGTTAACCAGCTTCAAATAAGTGAAGTTTAGGTAGATTCTGGTTTGTAAAATGCAAATAAAAGAATGGTCAGATTAACCATATGGTTAGACCATAGGTCAGGCAAATTGTTCACTTCAAATCAATGAAGCAAGGAACCATTTGAACCCAGTTTTCTGGAAAATGAGCAAAGATATTGACATGTACATGTATATCTGTGTACATGTTGATATTTGAGCAAAAATATAAACATAAATTCCTAGAACAGTTGTAGGAATGGGTTTCAAAAATAATAAAGCAAGAAATATTGTTTTGTATGTTAGATTATAGGCAAAAATTAAGTATATATGTGCAGAGATAGGTAGATATCAGATTTCAAACCATACAGGAGAAAAATAAAAAAACAAAAAAACAAAAATTGGGTTTGAACCGACCAGTATAGCACTCGAACTCGTGACCTCTCATGTGTAAGTTAGGCGCGTTTCCATTACGCCTAGATGTTGCTTGTGTTCACTTATGATCCACTTTCTTTTAGCCTGAGTCTGATACTATACAGACTTTAACACAATCATCCATATTAAAAGCTTGCTTTCCACTGATTATTACTTGATCATTTCTTAATTAGAATAACAGACTAAAGTACATGTTTCCAGTGGATTCTATGGTCAAAAATCAGGATACAATAATTAATCTTTTATCAAGGAATTATCACATTTTAATAAATTTAAAAGGAATTCTACTTACATATTATCATGCTCTGATTCTAGTAGAACATAACATAGATATCTTCATATATGTATGTTAGGAATGATTTAGATTTAAAACAATATTTTTATATTGTGAAAGATCCTGGATATATTTTGTTTATTGGAGAAAGAAAATGACCCTGGGAAATATATTTGTAATGAATGATATATCTATATATCACCTCTTAACAAAAAAAAAATCCTTATGAAATTAGGGTGGAAATAGGAGGGTCATTTCAGAATTAGATGTGAGTAATGAAAATTACTCACCTTATTCGAAGCGGAGACGAACTCGACCAGCTAGAAGCGGCCGAAGTGGACAACGAGGAGACGATGGATAGAAGCTATTCGCGATTTTCTTTTGATCGAGGAAAGCGATGCTGACGTCTTCGACCATCAAAACCCCAATACCTCCAGACGAAGTCAGGTAACGAATTCGATCTCAATCGAGGAACAGCCGGGTGCGAAACAAAGAACCAATCGATCGACAAAGTACCAAAGTCGGGATCTTCGAATACAGCCGAAGCCCTAATTCCTTGAAGACGAACGAAAAATCGCATTACATCTTCAAGCCCTAATTTTCTCAGAGAAACAAACGCCGTCACCGTTTTTTTTCTTTTCGTTTCGTTTTGTGGTTGAGAAAAATGAATAAGGGGAAAAACGATTCTGCCCTAGGTAATAATCACGTCAAAACAAACAAATAAAATGGACCAATTTGCATCTAACAGCCCACACAATTCCTTCATCAAATTCTCAAAAATCACAACCCAATTTAAAATTTCCAATATGTATTTGATAACAATTCTAATCGACTAATGTCGATAACTGACTGGGGAAAAACCCCGGTTGTTACAGACTCCCCTCCTTATAAAAATTGCGTCCCCGCAATTTTCATAATTAAAGCTGTCAATAACAATTATTTTTCTAACATAAACTGGTTAAGCTAGAAAAATAAGGTCAAGACACAAACACCAAAGAAATCTTTTAATTTCAAACAAAAGGAATACAAAAATTCACAAAACAGCAATATTTAATTATCGATACGATAATTAGAAAACAACAAATCTATTTATCAACAAAGATAATTATGAAACCCAACCCACAAATTGCAAACTGCAAATATCTAGTTATCCAACAATTAACTAGAAAACACAAATTCCAAAATAAACAAATATTCGATTATCAAAAACGATAATCAAATTTCTCAAATCAACAAATATTCGATTATCACAAGCGATAATCAAATTTCAAATTCAGCAAATATTTAATTATCAAAAACGATAATCAAATTTCAAATTCAACAAATATTCGATTATCAAAAACGATAATCAAATTTCTCAAATCAACAAATATTCGATTATCACAAGCGATAATCAAATTTCAAATTCAACAAATATTCGATTATCACAAGCGATAATCAAATTTCAAATTCAACAAATATTCGATTATCAAAAACGATAATCAAATTTCTCAAATCAACAAATATTCGATTATCACAAGCGATAATCAAATTTCAAATTCAACAAATATTCGATTATCACAAGCGATAATCAAATTTCAAATTCAACAAATATTGGATTATCACAAGCGATAATCAAATTTCAAATCCAACAAATATTCGATTATCACAAGCGATAATCAAATTTCAAATTCAACAAATATTTAATTATCAAAAACGATAATCAAATTTCTCAAATCAACAAATATTCGATTATCACAAACGATAATCAAATTTCAAATTCAACAATTATTCAATTAGCAAAAGCGACAACCAAATCTCAAATCAGCAAATATTTAATTATCAAAAGCGATAATTAAATTTCAAATCAGCAAATATTTAATTATCAAAAGCGATAATTAAAAGCAACAAATATCCGATTATCAAAAACGATAATCAGAACTCATACTAACAAATATCTAATCATCACAAGCGATAATTAGAAACAACAAATATCTGATTATCAAAAACGATAATCAGAACTCATATCACAAATATCTAATTATCACAAGCGATATTTAGAAACAACAAATATCTGATTATCAAAAACGATAATCAAAACTCATATCAACAAATATCCAATTACCTGCAGATAATTGGAAACAACAAATATCTAGAAATCAATTAAGAAGACTAGAAAATCAACATAAAAGCTTGGATCGATCCCATCAGATGGCGAGTTTTTAATTCGCCGCACGTGCATCAACAAATGGCCGAAGCCTACCAAGTACTCAACATAATTTTGGCGCCCAACAAATGACCCGAAGGTCCAACAAATGACCCGAAGGTCTAGTACTGGTATTTGACCCGAAGGTCCAACAAATGACCCGAAGGTCCAACAAAGTGGCTCGAAAGCACACGAAATCATCAAATATTTCAATTTACGAGTCCGGAATTAACCAAAATAGCAAACGCACATGTCCCATACCACGTGTTTTACTAAATCGTTTGATTCTCTTCATCGTTTCCTTGAAAGTGCAAAATTCATCAAAATCATCAAAACATCAGATATTTCAATTAACGAGTCCGGAATTAACCGAAATAGCAAACGCACATGTCCCATACCACGTGTTTTACTAAATCGTTTGATTCTCTTCATCGTTTCCTTGAAAGTGCAAAATTGTGTATTTTGTACAAATACACTTTACATTCTCAAACGGACAAGTCCGGAATTAAGCGAATCAGTAAAAGAAAGGGGTCATAGTCCTCGATTTTGCTGAAACGTTTAAATCGCTTCCTCATTCTTTTGAAAGCGCAAACTGTTAAAATTTCTGAAAACAATTTTATTTATTTTGTAAAAATAACAATTCACATTCTCAACTGGACAAGTCCGGAGTTAAGCGAAACAGTAAAAGAAAGGGGTCATAATCCTCGATTTTGCTGAATCGTTTAAATCGCTTTCTCATTCTTTTGAAAACGCAAACTGCTAAAATTTTATACAACAATTTTCATTTTAAAACGATTTTCCAATCACGTGATTAAAACAGCAAATCAGTGACAATTTCGATAAAGAAATTGTACTTCTCAAAATACCGAAAAATCGTATCTCAAACTCAGGATTGCGGAATAACCGCTTGAAAATCCATTTTTTAAAATTTGATGGTTACTGAAGCCAAAGCGACAGTAATTTTAAAACGTCAAAATCACATCAAAACAATTTACATCAAATGTAATATCAGTGAATTTTCATTCATCAAAATGCCACAAAACACCGTGCTTCAAAATATAGCATTGGTGTAAAATCCCGTTATAAAAATAACGGCAACAAAATACGTTTCATAACCAAGCATCGGTTCAACGTAAAATAAATGCAATAACGTGCAATTCAAATTTTTGCACGTACTACAAAATGAACAAAGAAATCATTCGAATGTATCTTCAATGAAGATAATTCAAAACAGCAAAAATCTAATCAATAGATGATTAGTACAAAAGAAAGCCAGCGAAAATTTCAACAAAAATCACACATCTGCAATTTCTTCGAATCCTCAATTCGGATTCGAAATTCTCAAAGAAACAAAATAATTACAGCTATGTAAACAACAAATGAAATTCATATCAATTTCGTATTTTGATTTTTAAATCAAAAAGATTATCAGTTGTACTCAGCGAAGACAGTTTCACTGTTTCCGCTACGCACTCTGATAAACAGAACACAAATCAATCAAATCATCAGAACACAATTTCACTATTATTTTTAAATAAAGATATTTAAAAATTTCATCCAAATTTGAAAACTTTAGTTTTGACTCAAGCACAAATAAAACATCGACCAATAGTTGTAATATATGTTCCATCTGAGTTAAGTTTTATATTATGTCCATAAACCCCAAGCTCTGATACCAACTGTGACGCCCCACCTCTATGCTCATAATAACAAAGAGTATTAAAAGAAATACTGTCTATTATTACGAAGAATAAGGCTGGATAGGAGCGACCATCCGTAGTTGGCCTTACACTAATATTGGTTATCTCGATAGGAGTGGTATATACTTTTTGTTTTTCATCTATTATTTATTTACTCCCATCGACACACCCAATTCTAGTACAAAACGAACTACGACGGTTCATAATAGTTTAGGACAATGAATATAATAACAACACAGATAATATAAATGCGGAACACAGATTAAACAAAAAGTCTCATATATATATATAACTGATGTCAGTTACAATATAGTTGACACAATACACATGATACAACTACAACTGTCGACTCTGGAAGTTATATATACAAGTACATTATCAACTAATATACATGAATACATATCATCCTATACAATGACACGACTTCTACAAAATAACAGAGACAACTTCAAAAGATGTGAAAAGTCTTCATATCCTGAACAGCAACTCAAAGAAGAAAATCTACAACCTGAAATAACTCGGGTCTGACCCGAGTATTACATTCAAAAGAAAATAATACATGGGTCAGTCTAATTCAAACTCAGTTATTAATGCACAGTAGCAATAATAATCAATATCAAATAGACGACAGTCACAGAAATCTCGTATATCCAACTTCTCGATACGAGAATTGGATAACGGCAAATATGACACTAAATAGTGTTAATCAGCGAATGAGCAAATCCAAATCAGAATACAACTTCAAAACATTGAAATTAACCAACGAAACAATTCAACAAATCGAAACATCAATTTAAAACTGTCAAATCAGATAGGGCTGCAGTATACGCACGCGTATACTGCCTCGCCACTACTGCACGAACTACACAAAAGATCACGAACCCAAAATCAAATGAAGATTCAAATCTCAATGCCACGACCTCAATGGTCAAGTAGATAGACAGGGAAAATGCGCACACGTATGTACACATTGAAAACTTACCAACGAACACGAGGTCAAACCCACCATAGCTGATTCAACTCAAGTGAATTCGGAAACAAACCCAAATTAAACATAATCAAGCCCAAGTCAACAAGAACAGTGAACCAATGAGGTATAACTGTACTTGCCAAAGTACACAAAACATAGTCAAAATCGAACAAGCCCAGATGAATACAAGCATCATGTGGCAGTGCATCCCGAAACCAAGAACAACAGCTACAACTCAAAATCAACAGCAGTCCAAAACAAAGAGCAAGTGATAGTGATGTACATCTATGCAATGCTCATGACTGAAGCCACAATGAACAAAGTATAAAATCGAATGAGTGCAGACACCAAAAATACGGCATCACTGTAACAAATCCCAGTGAAGAAAATGAAAATCAAGACATCAAGCATGCATAAAGTCAACGCAGCCCAGTACAGTTCAATGAACTGAAGTGAGGCCCCAATAATACGACTACGCCAACCCAATTCCCATTAATAACAATACTCACGTCAGTGTACATGATCTGGCAACCAATATACAAGATCAATGGCAAAGACAAGCAACATAGTATCGAGTCCAACTACCAACAAAATGAAGGGACCAAGTCAAAACAAAGTAACCAACCCGACTACAGAACAAGGCATAACCGAATTCAAATTGAAATCATCATCACAGTAAAATTAATGGATACAGAGATCGAAATCTGCATCTAAACAAAGTCAAGAGCAAATGACACCACTCGAGATCAGTGTAAAACTGTATTGGCCTCTTCATCAAATGGAAAATCACAAGGAGCTTATAAGCAAAAGCCAATCCCCAACATATAAAACCAAGAAGTAGTACAACACTTACACAAATTTTGTTTTCTAAAACTTTATGAAGAAAATATGCACAAAAAAAAATGAATTGCCTGGCATATTCATTAGAAAAACAAATCCAAAAATGCATCCATAAGCAAAACCTGAATAACAGCATATCTTGGCACGAAAATGAATACAACACATACAGTTCAGCAAAAAGAATGGCTGAGACAAAACTATCATCATGATACATAATAACTTCAAACCCAGAAATGGTAACTGGTCATGAACAATAGTAAAAACTAGAATGTGGTCCGAAGTCACTTCTCAAAGTAAATGCAACGATTATTCTATGCTATTCACAGCAAGGATTTCATGTGTAACAGCCCCAGTGATGAAGTAATCATGGTCGCAACTCAATACAGGGAATAAAGTATCAATGACCAAAATCATTAACCAAATACAGAGGTCAAGTCTCTGTTATCAGGACTCAACTCAACTGCATGACCAACCCAATACTACTCGCAATATCAAGGAATTAGACTGCAATGCAGACTCAAGAATACCAACCTAATTAGTTCAAGTGGACAAGGTCAACAACAATCAAGGTCATGGGGGTTACGAACGTCACTAATATCATCCAACCACAATCGAAACAGTGATACCCAAGAACTATGAACGATTCAAATCGACATAACAACAAAATCGAACACGGTCAAAACCAAAAGTCAGGTAACACCAACGAATTCAAATGCAAACCAGGCCGTATTCAAGGTAAGGGGTTTTAAAATACACAGCAGTGGGTTTCACAAAGAGATAAATGGCCGAAGACCAAATGAATCAATTCGAAGGCCAGGGAACCAAAAACAACAATTTCCAACCGAAATCAAAACTCATGAAAACCAAGAAACCAAAAACAATGACTCTGAATTAGATGTGAGTAATGAAAATTACTCACCTTGTTCGAAGTGGAGACGAACTCGACCAGCTAGAAGCGACCGAAGTGGACAACGAGGAGACAATGGATAGAAGCTATTCGCGATTTTCTTTTGATCGAGGAAAGCGATGCTGACGTCTTCGACCATCAAAACCCCAATACCTCCAGACGAAGTTAGGTAACGAATTCGATCTCAATCGAGGAACAGCCGGGTGCGAAACAAAGAACCAATCGATCGACAAAGTACCAAAGTCGGGATCTTCGAATACAGCCGAAGCCCTAATTCCTTGAAGACGAATGAAAAATCGCATTACATCTTCAAGCCCTAATTTTCTCAGAGAAACAAACGCCGTCACCGTTTTTTTTCTTTTCGTTTCGTTTTGTGGTTGAGAAAAATGAATAAGGGGAAAAACGATTCTGCCCTAGGTAATAATCACGTCAAAACAAACAAATAAAATGGACCAATTTGCATTTAAAAGCCCACACAATTCCTTCATCAAATTCTCAAAAATCCAACCCAATTTAAAATTTCCAATATGTATTTGATAACAATTCTAATCGACTAATGTCGATAACTGACTGGGGAAAAACCCCGGTTGTTACAAAAAGTATTTCCAACAAAGAAATTTTGTATTAATATTTGAAATTGAAATTCTTATGGTTCTAAATTAATTATTCATGCCCGATACTATTCTATTGAATCTACCTTATCTGCTCGGCTTTATTCATTCACCTATATTCTGTTTTTCCAAATCCTCCTTCTTTTCCTTGTTGACTATATCCTTTTTAAATATTGTTTATTTATATAAACATGGTTTAATAGAAAATTTTAGTGTTATAAATATTTTAGGAGTTTTAATTAAATAAAACATATTTAAAGTAAATGATTATTGATTTATTAATAATGTTGAAAGATATTTTGAGATAAAATTTATAAATTATGAATTATGGATTTAATGTTTTCAATAGCTTCTTTGTAAATATAAGTAATGAGGTAAATAATTGTTTTCAAATAGTTTTCATATATTTATAAAGTTGTAAATGGCATTTATAAAGGAAGTAATAAATTTACAAATGGGTTTTGAAAGGTATTAAAGTATTAACGATAATTGACTTGCAAATGAAGTTTTCAAATGAATATTTCATGTAAAATTTATATAGTTTAAATTAATTGTTATCCTTGTCTTTTAATCTATCTTTTCTGTCGGGTTGTTTCTATTCTCCTACCTCCTTCCTTTTCGGGGACGAAAAGTGTTGAGTAGGGGAGAGTGTAACGACCCATAAATTTTGATTGGTTTTAATAGCGTATTTAATTGAATTTTGGTTTTAAATAATAATATTTTGAAATAAATATTTGATGTTTGGATTACGTCTGATTTAATATAGCAAATGGTAAATTTACAATTAATAATATGGAAGTTTATTCTATTGGGTAATTCTATTAAATTCAAATTAGTTAATAATTGATGGTAATAAATTTATTTCCAAACCTGAATATTTTTCTACAGAAAATTTCTAAATCTTCTTCTGAGTGAGATGACATCTTTCGTTTTTCCAAATTTGGACTTCTATTGCTCCGTTTATCTTAATTCTGGCAAAATAGCAGCATTTCTGTTACCGATTATCGACTTTTGATCGGATGATCGTACCACTAATATCTGTATACCGTTTTGATCGTCTCGTCGTGCTGATCTCTATGGTATATTCATTTCTGTGTTTTGAAGTCCGGTACACAGCAGAATCCGCGAAACCGATAACCGTATCGGTACCGGATCCGTGACCTTTTGTTTTCTTTTGCATTTCAAACTTTAACCGTGTCATCCAAGCAATATAATAAATTGATGTAATAACTTTTGCTGAATCAACAGAATGTTGTTACCAATCCATCATTTCAATTATGTATATAGCTGTTCGTTTTCTCTGCATTTTCAATTACCTACCGTTTATATTTGCATTAAGAATTTAACCAACAGTCTTGAGAGCTTATCTTTTGAAATTCGAATCTTGTCTTACGTGGTAACCTCACCACCTCTATTTAATATTTCCTTTCTTTGCTTTGTTTCAGGCATACGATACAGAACATCAACATATTATAAATTACTCCTATCATCTTCCACGTTTCAAAACTGCTCTTTGCATCTTCTCTTCCTCTAGCTTTTTTATTTATTTTCTTCTCCATGTATGCTCGCCCCTATACTTCACCGCCCTGCCTTCAACTGTCCTCGGCCAAAACCCACGAAATCATCTCCACTCTACAAACCCCACTGCTCCGCCTCTCTAGCACCGAGACGGCCACCTGGCCGAGCAACTGCAGCTGCATCCGAAACCTCCTCTTCTCTCCACCATCTTCGGCCAGCTTGCATAGTTTGCTGAGGTACATATATATATATATTTATAAGTTATCAAGGCTACTGTATATATTTCGATTCTTTGTCTAAATCTGTTGGTTGTTTATATGGGGCAGTTTTATAAAAGTTTATATATATATTTAGGTTGTTCTATTCGTGTATACGTATATATATACGTTTGTTATATAGTTTATATATAAAGCAATTGATGTTTATATGTATTGTTTACGTGAATTATAATTAGGCAGGTTTGTATATAATAAGTTTTGTTTCTTTATTCGTATATTTTGAAATATATATATATATATACGTATATTTTAGTATGCGAGTATATTAGTGGTTGCAGTTTGGATAATATGTTAATTATATATTCTATCTTACATCTGCCTTCTACTGATTTATATAGTTGGGTTTGAATACATACATATATATATATATATATATTTACAAAGTATTTATATATGGTATGTTTAGTTTTTAGAGATTTTTTAGTAAGTTTCTATAAAATATATTGATTTGCAATTGAAGTTTTAAGAATGTGGATATAAGCTATTTGGGTGATCTACTTTGGGATTTCAAAGATAAGTAAGGTAATATTTTCTCTGGTATTGAGTATATATATATTTCAGAGCTTCATATATATTAGTATACGCAATGTATATATTAGTTACAATCTATATATATGATGTCAGATTTCATTTTTCAGATACCTGAAAAGGTGCATTTAGAGCTTTAAATATATATTATATTGAAACGTTGACTTATTCCTATATAAGAAGATATTTGATTTTATTTACAAGTTATATATACACATCAGTTTTAATATATATGTTATATATATATATATAAGTATATCATATGACAGTTGTTTATATGGTTTTGTTATTTACAGTTGTGTACAGTTTGTGATATTTCAAAATATAACATGTTAATTTGTAATATTTATAAAGTAGTATATATTTTGTGCATAAGGGAAGTATATATATAAGTTTTGAAAAATGTATATGTTTGCCTGCTGGCTTGCTTTTGAGAAATATATTATCTAAGTGTATATAATGTGAGTATATGTGATTTGTCCATTTTTGTATACATATAAGTAGTTATTTTAGAATATATGATGTATATATGTTTATTTTATATGTTTAATTAAAACAATTATTTTAATTATATATATATATATTAATATTTGTTTTAAATTAAATATTGATTTTATGGGAATGACGATAATAATAATAAATATATTTTCTATTTCTGTCTAGGTGATTCTGATTCGTATCTATCAATCCCTATCTTTCAGGTTTGCCCGTCAAATCCACTTTCAGCTTACTTCGCTTAGATTGTTGCTTGGATTTGCTCGATTGTCTAGATCGTGATCCAATTTGTAGCTTATTGTGTATCAAACTCATCTAGCCTCGAAAGGTGAGCAATCACTTATGATTAATGTTCTTGTATTTATTAAATTTGATTTCAATTGAAACGGCAATTGAAATATACTGTTGTAGTTATTTAAAATTGTTATATATGCTATTATATGTAATTGTTCACCTGTGGGATATGACACCATATCCTGTTGTTTATATTATATTGTTATTGATGATATATACATGTAACAACCCGGGATTTAGCTTCAATTTATAATCGCAAAGTAGCGATAAAGGAATGACAATTAATAGTGAATTTTGATCGGTTGGAATCCTTTGATAAAATTGCTATCAAAATTGCAATTGGATTTTATAGAGTTAAAACTCTTTTATAAATTGTTAAATTGCTAATTGGGCTTTACAAATTTGAAATAGTGTGGCCCATAATTGTTGACACCGAGATAGTATAAGAGGAAAACCCGACCCCCCTTTCTCTCATTCCTCATTTGAACCCTAAACCTAAAAATCAAAACACACGAACGAGATAAAAAAAATGGCGGCTCTCTCATTCGTCTCTTCCAGCAAAGAAATAGGGTTTCGTGTTTTGCAATGGCTGCTCGATCAAAATTTAGGGCTTGCTCACCTTCGTCCCGCGGTGAAGATTGGGGCTGTCGAATTGTGAGCATCTCGTTCAAAGATTATGTGGCCACTGAACTCATCTTCGCCTCGACAACGGTGAGTAATTTCTATTACTCACATCTAATTCAAGAACTTATATCTGTGATTTGTGATTTCCACTGTTTTGGATTCTTGGGTTTTCATTTGTATGCGAACGTTTGAGTTCGTTTTGATTTACCGTGGCCATTCTATTTTGTTTGAATTTGGTTAGATGGCAGTGATGTTGATGATTCCGGACTTGTCCTTACTGTTCGATTTTTGCCTTGCCTTTATTTTTTTGATCACTGTCTCGGCTTTGGATTTATTCGAACTTGTTTGATTTTGATAAAACTCGACTTGAACTATTTTATTTGGTATATGTGTCTTTGGCACAGTTTGTTCGACCTTGTTTTCTTGGAAATTTGGCTTTGTAAATTCTTTGGGAGTTGACTTCACCTTGAACCCTTTGCGTAGTTGTTGTCTTCTTGTACATGTCTTCACTGTGTAGTTGACTCATTCATGTGTATGTGTAGATTGGTTGCTTATATACTTCACTCCTGTAGCCTTTGGGTTGACTCTGTTTTACTGTAGCTAATCTTCACATGTACACTGCTTGACTTAATGTTCGGGTTCTTTCATGTGGTCAGTGTGCTGGTATCATCACTGTTGAGTGTTGAGCATTGGTTTTTGTTGTTGGGTATCACTGACCACACATGTCCCTGCTTGCATCCTTGAATTTGGTTAGATGGTACTGACCAATTAAGTTTGAGTTGTATAACTCGAACTTGATCTCGAGTTGGTGCCAATTGCTCCTGATTATGTTTTGATGTTGATTTCGATCTCTGTTTCCATTGACTTTACTGTGATGATGATTCCATTTTGACTTCGGTTATACCTGGTTTCGACTTTGACTTTGTGATATTGCTAATGCTATTTTGTTGATTTAGATGTGTATGTGTATTCATAAGTATGCATACATGTATTAAGTCTAGTTCATGTAATTGCAGTGCCTTATTGCCACTGTCTTGAATTAATTAGGTTGGTTTTGCGAAGATACTTTAGATGATACTTTTGCTGGGTTTTGCAATTGATTTCAGTATTAACTTCGAAGATGTATGTTGGACTTGCGGCATACTTGTTGGCCATGGTCCATTTGATTTTAATTTGTTTTTGCCCTGTGTACATCTCGGCCTATACATGATTTGTGCACTGTGCTTGTGCCTTTCTGCTACTTTGAATTGGGAAACCTTTGTTAGTTACTGGATTTGAAAAAAAAACTGGGGTTTGTATAAATGCTAAATTCTTGGTTTACAAAACTCTGACTTTGTTTGCTTCGAACGGTCTTGGTCCTTGAACATTTCTAAGTTGTTCCTTTTTACTGTTGCATTTGTTTTGGTACAATTGCCTTGTGCCTCTATTGTACATCATATTTGTATTGTTTCATTAGTGATGTTCTATACATTCACTATTCTCACTAGTTGTTGCAGTTTTATTATATTCACTTGGTGGCATTTGGTTTGCATACCATTTGCACTGTGCAGCCTTTCCACTACTGCATTTGTTTTGGTGGTTGCATCTGAAAGTTTTGTTGCAGTTTGCCCTTCGTCTTCATTTGTGTCTGCAGTTTAGTTTTATATGCAGTTTTGCCTGGTGGGTTTGCATTGTATTAATGCATTTAGAATTGTTTTCGAATTCACTTGAGTTGAATCCGTTATTTTGGGTTTGACCTCGTGTGCGTTTGTAAATTTTCAATGTGTACATACGTACACCTTGTACATGTCTGCTTTGACCATTGAGGCCATTGTATTGAGTTTTGAATCTTCATTTGATTCTAGTTTGTTGATCCTTTGTGTATTTCAGGTTGTAGTGGCGAGGTAGTATACGCGTGCGTATACTGCAGCCCTACTAGAGTTGATATTTTATATTGATTATTTTGTTGTTGTTAATTGCCGTTAGGCAATTCTGATGTTTTTAAGATTATCTTCATTGATATTCTTTTTACTTATCTTTGTTGATGATTTAAATCTGCTGATTTGTTGTCTAACACAGTTTAGTGTTATATTTGTCGTTATCCGATTCTCTTATCGAAGAGTTGGATATACGAGATTTCTATGACTGTCGTCTATTTGATATTGATTATTATTGCTTCTGTGCATTAATAACTGAGTTTGAATTAGACTGACCCGTGTATTATTTTCTTTTGAATGTAATACTCGGGTCAGACCCGAGTTATTTCAGGTTGTAGATTTCCTACTTTGAGTTGCTGTTTGAGCTATGAAGACTTTTCGCATCTTTTGAAGTGGTCTTTGTCTTGTTGTAGTAGTCAGAGTGTCTGTTTTAAGTTGATATGTATTCATGTATATTAGTCGATAATGTACTTGTATATATAACTTCTTGAGTCGACAGTTGTAGTTGTATCATATGTATTGTGTCAAATGTATTGTAACTGACATCAGTTATTTATATATATGAGACTTTTTGTTATCTGTGTTTCGCATTCTTTTATATCTGTGTTATTAATATATATATTGTCCTAAACTATTATGAACCATCGTAGTTCGTTTTATACTGGTAATTGGGTATGTCGTTGGGAGTAATTAATGAAAAATATACCACTCCTATCGAGGTAACCAATACTAGTGTAAGCCCAACTACGGATGGCCGCTCCTATCCAGCCTTATTCTTCATGATAACAGACAGTATTGCTTTTAATACTCTTTGTTATTGTGAGCATAGAGGTGGGGCGTCATAGTTGGTATCAGAGCTTGGGGTTTATGGACATAATATAAAACATAACTTAGATGGAACATATGTTGCAACTATTGGTCGATGTTTATTGGTGCTTTGAGTCAAAACTAAAGTTTTGAAATTATGAAGAAATTTTTAAATATCTTTATTTAAAAAAACAATAGTGAAACTGTGTTTTGTTGGTTGACTGATTTGTGACTGTTTATCAGAGTGCGCAGCGGAAACAGTGAAACTGTCTTCGCTGAGTACAACTGATAATCTTTTTGATTTAAAAATCAAAGTATGAAATTGAATTTCATTTGCTGTTTACATAGCTGTGTTTATTTTGTTTCTTTGAGAATTTCGAATCCGAATTGAGGATTCGAAACGATTGCAGTTATGTGATTCTTGTTGAGATTTTTGCTGATTTTCTTTTATGTTAATCACATGTTGATTAGATTTTTGCTGTTTTAAATTATCTTCATTGAAGATAATAGAGTAATTTCTTTGTGTATATTGTAGTGTGCGTGCAAATATGAATTGCGCGTTACTGCATTAATTTTACGTTGAACCGATGCTTGGTTATGAAACGTATTTTGTTGCCGTTATTTTATAACGGGATTTTTACCTCAATGCTAAATTTTGAGGCACGATGTTTGTTGGCAATTTTAATGAATGAAAATTCACTAGTGTTACATTTTGATGTAAATTATTTTGATGAGATTTTGACGTTTGAAAATTACTGTCGCTTTGACTTCAGTAATAGTCAAATTTTTAAAAGTGGATTTTCAAGCGGTTATACCGCAATGCTGATTTGTGACTCGTTTTTACGGTATTTTGAGAAGTATAATTTCCTTATCGAAATTGTTACTGATTTGCTATTTTAATCACGTGTACTGAAAATCGTTTTAAAAAGAAAATTGTTTTATAAAATTTTTAATAGTTTGCGCTTTCAAAAGGATGAGAAAGCGATTTAAACGTTTCAGCAAAATCGAGGATTATGACCCCTTTCTTTTACTGATTCGCTTAACTCTGGACTTGTCCAGTTGAGAATGTGAATTGTTATTTTTATAAAATAAATAAAATTGTTTTCAGAAATTTTACAGTTTGCGCTTTCAAAAGAACGAGGAAGCGATTTAAACGTTTCAGCAAAATCGAGGACTATGACCCCTTTCTTTTACTGATCCGCTTAATTCCGGACTTGTCCGTTTGAGAATGTAAAGTGTATTTTTACAAAATACACAATTTTGCACTTTCAAGGAAACGATGAAGAGAATCAAACGATTTAGTAAAACACGTGGTATGGGACATGTGCGTTTGCTATTTCGGTTAATTCTGAAGTCGTAAATTGAAACTTCTGCTGTTTTGATGATTTTGATGAATTTGCACTTTCAAGGAAACGATGAAGAAAATCAAACGATTTAGTAAAACACGTGGTATGGGACATGTGCGTTTGCTATTTTGGTTAATTCCGGACTCGTTAATTGAAATATTTGATGATTTCGTGTGCTTTCGAGCCACTATGTTGGACCTTCGGGTCATATGATGGACCTTCGGGTCAAATACCAGTACCAGACCTTCGGGTCATTTGTTGGACCTTCGGGTCATTTGTTGGGCGCCAAAATTATGTTGAGTACTTGGTAGGCTTCGGCCATTTGTTGATGCACGTGCGGCGAATTAAAAACTCCATCTGATGGGATCGATCCAAGCTTTTATGTTGATTTTCTAGTCTTCTTAATTGATTTCTAGATATTTGTTGTTTCTAATTATCTGCAGGTAATTAGATATCTGATGTTATGAGATTTAATTATCGTATCGGTAATTAAATATTTGTTGATTCTGATTATCGTTTTTGATAATCTGATATTTGTTGCTTCTAATTATCGCTTGTGATAATTGGATATTTGTTGATATGAGTTCTGATTATCGTTTTTGATAATCGGATATTTGTTGCTTTTAATTATCGCTTTTGATAATTAAATATTTGCTGATTTGAGATTTAATTATCGCTTTTGATAATTAAATATTTGCTGATTTGGGATTTAATTATCGCTTTTGATAATTAAATGTTTGCTGATTTGAGATTTAATTATCGCTTTTAATAATTAAATGTTTGCTGATTTGAGATTTAATTATCGCTTTTGATAATTAAATATTTGCTGATTTGAGATTTAATTATCGCTTTTGATAATTAAATATTTGCTGATTTGGGATTTAATTATCGCCTTTGATAATTAAATGTTTGCTGATTTGAGATTTAATTATCGCTTTTAATAATTAAATATTTGCTGATTTGAGATTTAATTATCGCTTTTGATAATTAAATATTTGCTGATTTGAGATTTAATTATCGCTTTTGATAATTAAATATTTGCTGATTTGAGATTTAATTATCGCCTTTGATAATTAAATATTTGTTGATTTGGGATTTAATTATCGCTTTTTATAATTAAATATTTGTTGATTTGAAATTTGATTATCGTTTTTGATAATCGAATATTTGTTGATTTGAAATTTGATTATCGTTTTTGATAATCGAATATTTGTTGATTTGAAATTTGATTATCGTTTTTGGTAATCGAATATTTGTTGAATTGAGATTTGATTATCGTTTTTGATAATCGAAGAATTGATGATTTGATGTTTTCGAATTATCGTTATGATAATTAGATATTGGTTGTTTGCTGATTTTATTGATATGAGATATTCTAGTCTCTAATTGAGTCTAGATTATGTTGATTTCATTGAATTACTATTTCTATCTATTTCTGTTGATATTTAGAGTTTGCTGATTATGGAGTTTGTGTTTTCTAGTTAATTGTTGGATAACTAGAAAATTGCAGTTTTGCGATTTGCGAATTTTGTTTTCTAATTATCTTTGTCGATAATTAAGTTTTGTTGTTTTCTAATTATCGTATCGATAATTAAATATTGTTGTTTTGTGATTTCTGTAATTCTGATTATCTAATTGATAATTGAATGTTGCTGATAATTGTGATTATTCAGTTCTGCTGTTTTCTGATTATCTATTTGATAATTAGACTTTGTTGAGAATGTGTGAATTTCTTTTATGGAAATTAAAAGGTTTCTTTGGCGTTTGTATTCCCGATTTTATTTTTCTAGCATAACCAGTTTATGTTAAGAAAAATAATCGTATTGACGACTTTAATTATGAAAATTGCGGGGGCGCAATTTTTATAAGGAGGGGAGTCTGTAACAACCTGGGATTTAGCTTCAATTTATAATTGCCAAGTAGCGATTAAAGGAATGACAATTAATAGTGAATTTTGATCGGTTGGAATCCTTTGATAAAATTGCTATCAAAATTGCAATTGGATTTTATAGAGTTAAAACTCTTTTATAAATTGTTAAATTGCTAATTGGGCTTTACAAATTTGAAATAGCGTGGCCCATAATTGTTGACACCGAGATAGTATCAGAGGAAAACCCGACCCCCCTTTCTCTCATTCCTCATTCGAACCTTAAACCTAAAAATCAAAACACACGAACGAGATAAAAAAAATGGCGGCTCTCTCATTCGTCTCTTCCAGCAAAGAAATAGGGTTTCGTGTTTTGCAATGGCTGCTCGATCAAAATTTAGGGCTTGCTCACCTTCGTCCCGCGGTGAAGATTGGGGTTGTCGAATTGTGAGCATCTCGTTCAAAGATTGTGTGGCAACCGAGCTCGTCTTCGCCTCGACAACGGTGAGTAATTTCTATTACTCACATCTAATTCAAGAACTTATATCTGTGATTTGTGATTTCCACTATTTTGGATTCTTGGGTTTTCGTTTGTATGCGAATGTTTGAGTTCGTTTTGATTTACCGTGGCCATTCTATTTTGTTTGAATTTGGTTAGATGGTAGTGATGTTGATGATTCCGAACTTGTCCTTACTGTTCGATTTTTGCCTTGCCTTTATTTTTTTGATCACTGTCTCGGCTTTGGATTTATTCGAACTTGTTTGATTTTGATAAAACTCGACTTGAACTATTTTATTTGGTATCTGTGTCTTTGGCACAGTTTGTTCGACCTTGTTTTCATGGAAATTTGGCTTTGTAAATTCTTTGGGAGTTGACTTCACCTTGAACCCTTTGCGTAGTTGCTGTCTTCTTGTACATGTCTTCACTGTGTAGTTGACTCATTCATGTGTATGTGTAGATTGGTTGCTTATATACTTCACTCCTGTAGCCTTTGGGTTGACTCTGTTTTACTGTAGCTAATCTTCACATGTACACTGCTTGACTTAATGTTCGGGTTCTTTCATGTGGTCAGTATGCTGGTATCATCACTATTGAGTGTTGAGCATTTGTTTTTGTTGTTGGGTATCACTGACCACACATGTCCCTGCTTGCATCCTTGAATTTGGTTAGATGGTACCGACCAATTAAGTTTGAGTTGTATAACTCGAACTTGATCTCGAGTTGGTGCCAATTGCTCCTGATTATGTTTTGATGTTGATTTCGATCTCTGTTTCCATTGACTTTACTGTGATGATGATTCCATTTTGACTTCGGTTATACCTGGTTTCGACTTTGACTTTGTGATATTGCTAATGCTATTTTGTTGATTTAGATGTGTATGTGTATTCATAAGTACGAATACATGTATTAAGTCTAGTTCATGTAATTGCAGTGCCTTATTGCCACTGTCTTGAATTAATTAGGTTGGTTTTGCGAAGATACTTTAGATGATACTTTTGCTGGGTTTTGCAATTGATTTCAGTATTAACTTCGAAGATGTATGTTGGACTTGCGGCATACTTGTTGGCCATGGTCCATTTGATTTTAATTTGTTTTTGCCCTGTGTACATCTCGGCCTATACATGATTTGTGCACTGTGCTTGTGCCTTTCTGCTACTTTGAATTGGGAAACCTTTGTTAGTTACTGGATTTGAAAAAAAAACTGGGGTTTGTATAAATGCTAAATTCTTGGTTTACAAAACTCTGACTTTGTTTGCTTCGAACGGTCTTGGTCCTTGAACATTTCTAAGTTGTTCCTTTTTACTGTTGCATTTGTTTTGGTACAATTGCCTTGTGCCTCTATTGTACATCATATTTGTATTGTTTCATTAGTGATGTTCTATACATTCACTATTCTCACTAGTTGTTGCAGTTTTATTATATTCACTTGGTGGCATTTGGTTTGCATACCATTTGCACTGTGCAGCCTTTCCACTACTGCATTTGTTTTGGTGGTTGCATCTGAAAGTTTTGTTGCAGTTTGCCCTTCGTCTTCATTTGTGTCTACAGTTTAGTTTTATATGCAGTTTTGCCTGGTGGGTTTGCATTGTATTAATGCATTTAGAATTGTTTTCGAATTCACTTGAGTTGAATCCGTTATTTTGGGTTTGACCTCGTGTGCGTTTGTAAATTTTCAATGTGTACATACGTGCACCTTGTACATGTCTGCTTTGACCATTGAGGCCGTAGTATTGAGTTTTGAATCTTCATTTGATTCTAGTTTGTTGATCCTTTGTGTATTTCAGGTTGTAGTGGCGAGGCAGTATACGCGTGCGTATACTGCAGCCCTACCAGAGTTGATATTTTATATTGATTATTTTGTTGTTGTTAATTGCCGTTAGGCAATTCTGATGTTTTTTAGATTATCTTCATTGATATTCTTTTTACTTATCTTTGTTGATGATTTAAATCTGCTGATTTGTTGTCTAACACAGTTTAGTGTTATATTTGTCGTTATCCGATTCTCTTATCGAAGAGTTGGATATACGAGACTTCTATGACTGTCGTCTATTTGATATTGATTATTATTGCTTCTGTGCATTAATAACTGAGTTTGAATTAAACTGACCCGTGTATTATTTTCTTTTGAATGTAATACTCGGGTCAGACCCGAGTTATTTCAGGTTGTAGATTTCCTACTTTGAGTTGCTGTTTGAGCTATGAAGACTTTTCGCATCTTTTGAAGTGGTCTTTGTCTTGTTGTAGTAGTCAGAGTGTCTGTTTTAAGTTGATATGTATTCATGTATATTAGTCGATAATGTACTTGTATATATAACTTCTTGAGTCGACAGTTGTAGTTGTATCATATGTATTGTGTCAAATGTATTGTAACTGACATTAGTTATTTATATATATATGAGACTTTTTGTTATCTGTGTTCCGCATTCTTTTGTATCTGTGTTATTAATATATATATTGTCCTAAACTATTATGAACCATCGTAGTTCTTTTTATACTGGTAATTGGGTATGTCGCTGGGAGTAATTAATGAAAAATATACCACTCCTATCGAGGTAACCAGTACTAGTGTAAGGCCAACTACGAATGGCCGCTCCTATCCAGCCTTATTCTTCGTGATAACAAACAGTATTGCTTTTAATACTCTTTGTTATTGTGAGCATAGAGGTGGGGCGTCACAATACATGTTATATTAATATCATATCTGTTATCACTCTGCAAGTTCCCTGTTAGTATAGAATTCACTATGGGTTGAAATGATACATACCCGAACAGACTTTAGAATAGAAGAAAATCGTTATGGGTTGAAATGATAAACCCAAGCGATTTTCATTTGAATTGAATTCGGGACTACGGGTTGAAATGATAGATATCCGTATCACTTGACCATAGGATATAAAATTTTATATACAGACACCGTTGGTCCATATATAAACATTTTGAAAATAATTTCTATGGTTTTGGAAAGAAATATATGATTTTAATAAATACCGATTCTTAAGATATTATATATAAATGGAAATTTTATATATAGATTTAGTAATAATATTTAATTTAATTAAGATTGAGTTAATACATATAATATGGTTAAGTATTTAAATTTATATTTCAAAATAGATTTTGGTAATAATTTGAATAAGTTAAGGTTAGGAAGGTAATTTTATTTAATTAAACCGATTTGAAACTTATTGAAATTGAGATTTAAGATATGATTTATAACTTGGGTTTGATTTAAGTAATTTAATGAATATTTCTTGTTTAAATAAATTTTAGGAAATATTTAGTAAAAATGTAAATTAAGGATAGTTAAATGATATTGAATTTATTAAGTGAATATTCCCTGATTAAATAATAATGAAGTTAAATCAAGAGCTATATGAAACTGTTAAATTTAACTTTGAAAATGTTGAATATTAAAGCTTTGAAATATATTGAAAATTTAAATGGTATATTTAGAACTGAATTGAATTGATGAATTGAGCTTTGAATAAATTTGAATTTGGAATTTGAAGTTGATTTGAATCGATTTGTGAGACTTGAGGAAATTATAAATACTTTACTTTTTAAATTATTTAACCTATATATACTATTTTGGAAAATAGATATATTTGAAATGAAATTATATTTTGGTTTTGAAGTATAAATTAATTTGGAATGATCACGGTGTTATAGTGTATATTTCTACATTGTAGATAGTTCCACGGATCCTTAGAGGATGGTTATCCCAAACATCCATTAAGTTTCTTGTATTTCAGTTGATATTTCACTTGAGTTGGATTTATTGATATAAGAATGTTAATCGTGACACGAGTGTTTTGTGTTTTGCTTTACGCTCGGGTCAGACTGAGTGATACAACATTTGAGACTCACCTTTGGAGTTTGGAGCTTCGTTTAGAGGTCCAACCATCGATTCAGCTTTCAGCTTTCCAATTGATTTGTTCACGGAGGTCATCTATTTGTACTGGAGACTTCACTGGTTTGAGATATTCTGTTGTAATTTTATTTCTAACTCTGATGTTTATATAGTAGCTTCATGAACTACTATTTATCTATTCCGCTGCATTATTGTTATATTACTTTGTATCTGTGATTCTATGATTGTTTTATTTACTGTATATGCTGAGTTTTGCCAAATTTAAAACAACAATCTGATATTTTGAGCAATTCAAGTCCGACATGTGCAGATGCGAATGGTTGAAAATAGCGGGTTGTTAAATTTTAAACCATACTCCATCATTTCAATTTCCCTCCATTCCCCTTTTATATTCCTTTTCCCAGTGAACAAAGCAAGATGGGAAAAATTAAAAGAAAAAAAGCTGATCTTAAAAAAAACTCCTATAAAATTCCTAAAATTAAAAGCTTGCTTCTTTAGGCTAGTGAAGTGCAGATCTATCTTTTGGTAAATACATGGAGTGGTGCGGCAGTAAGAAAGGGAGGGTTTGACTTTGTACAATGATGGGTTTCACGAACTAGGGCTTGATTTTATTGGAAATGGTGATGGAGTTTGGGTATATGGATGTCGTATTTGGATTCAACATGTCGAAGAGCAGCTCATAACCGAGTTTTGGGATATGCAATGCTTGGATAGTCATCGCGACCTATACGGTCGAAGGGGGTAGTGGCTGAGGATGCGATTTTATGAATAGACGTGGAGGTGATGGGATTGTGAAGAGAAGGTGGAGATTTTGACGATGAAGCCATCGATGAAGTCGATTTTGATTTTTATTTAGAGATGAGTGAGAAAGGGGGAGCAGATGAGCTCGGCCATGGTGGTTTCAAATTCTGGAAAGAGCGGGCTGGGATTGACGAGAAGATGATTAGTGTTTTAAATGGTGACTAGTTAATTAATATTGTAATTAGTATTTTAATTTTTTAATTTAAGACCGTTTAATTAAAAATTGTATAACTCTCTCATACGAGGTCCAATCAAGGTGCAGATTTCTTTGTTGCACTCGTAATGATGTAAGCTTCGCAATTGGACAGGTTTGGATGAATTTGGAGACAGTTGAAATTTATACTACAATCGGACGTCGTTCGATTTTAGTTCCAAACCAAAAAGCCTCAGCGACAACTGAAATAAATGTGAGTTAATCTCACCTTTTTGGTTAACCAGAAATATTTTTAGTCGATAAAATTATTTAGTGGATGTGTGAATATTTTATTGTTTGTTTTTATTGACTATTTAGATAATTTACTAATTTATATTGTTGGTTTGGATATATTCCCGCCCCTGGAGCGGATGAGAACCTATTACGTTTCCACGTAAGAGCGGATGACCCTTTGTATACGAATCCCACATCGAAGTGGTTGATTTATATTATTGATTTTATACTGTATGTGATGTGGGGGACAGGTTGGAGGGATCCAACAAGATTCCTCACACTATTGATCTATTTTCATATAAATTGATATATGATATGCTGGATGTTATACTTGATGACATGGATATGATTTTTCTTATTTAGTGCTTAGGTAGCATTGGCCCTTATTTTTGGCATTTTAAAATATTATAAACTGGTGATTTGATTTAAAAGGGGATTTTGAAGTGACCTTGGAAATTATATATGTTGTGATAACTTTTCTTGAATTAATTAAAGAAGAAATTAATTTAAAATAAAAAGTATGATTGTAGACATTATAAATTTATAGTTTTATAAAATACTTTAAATAGAGGTTTTCGAATTGTAAAATAAAGATTTTTGAAATCTTAAAATAAGTCCATCTTTTATAATAAAGGGATATGCTTTTAAAGGAAAATAGAAATATTTTGATATAAATATTTATTAACCATTTTATATAAAGTAATACATACATATATATGTACATATATTAAACATTATTTACAAATGTGAGATTTATAAGTGTGGTAAATTATAAAAGTGATATTTTACAAATGAAGTGAACATTTGCAAAATCGTATTTTGTTATTAAAGATATGGATTTATAAACGGTGTTTATAAATTAGAGGAAACTATCATCATTTAATAAATTGGTGAAATAAATCAAACGAGGGATTTATTATAAGACGTGGAATGATATTTTAGAAAATAGGTTACTCTGTTTTGGAAATTGAAGGTGAGGGTAAATTGGGAATGTTAAACGATATTTTATGAATAGAAAGAAATTTATAAAAGGAATTTATCCATATGGGGGCAACGTAAAAAAACGAATGGTGACTGATTTTTTAAAATGGGATTTACAAATAAATGAGATTTATAAAGGAAATAGAGCTATAAATAGGGTTCATAAATAAAGGGATTTTATGAAAGAAAGTTTTATAAAAGAGAAGGAAATTTATAAATTTAATTTTATAAATATGGAAATAATCATGTTGGAAATTAAGTATGGATTTTTATCAAGGAAGTATAATTATGTTTTAAAAGTTGTTTATTTATATTAATATTGATTTAAAGTGGTATATCAATATTTTAATATTTGAAAAGTTAATTATTTAAATTATTAATATGGTTTGACATTAATTTTAATTATTTATCAATAAAGTTTTGGAAATTAATTATTAGTATTTATAAACATGTTAAAAGTAATTTTTTTATTTAGGATGTTTTGGAATTTATTACTTATTATTTTAAAATGTTTTAAAGTTAATATTTATTTATTTATAATGTTTACTATTATATAATAGTGTTTTTAAGTAAATTATTAGAATTTATATTATAAATGTTTTCGAGATCTATAAATAGGGTTTTGTAAAAAGATGTGGATTATAAGAGGAATCTTATAACATGTTTTGGAAAACGTAAAGGAGGATTTGTTAAAAAGATAAAAGAGTTTTATAAATGGTTTAGATATTTATAAAAGAATTTTGGAAATGGATTTATAGATTTATAAAAGGAATTTTATAAATGGTTTTGTGGATTTATAATGGAGTTATAAATGATTTTAGAATTGAATAAACAGGGGAATCTTCCCAAATGTTGGTGAATATAATTATACCATTGAGATAAGTATATGGATATTTTTTCAAGTATTGAGAAATAGGGATTTGTGGGTGTGTGTGTGTGTGTATATGTAGAAAGAATTTTCATTCAAGTATTAAAGAGTGAATTTAAATTAATGAAAGATTAATTAAACGGAGGTTAGTGATTGGTTTTTTGCTTAACCAATGTTGATTTTCCCTATGGAATTAAATCCCTAATTGAATGTTTGTTATATGATGTTAAATAATCGACTATCGAAATTGGACCTAAAATGTAACTTTGGAAATATCTAGGAGAAACACGTGAGTTATATGGCATAGTCATCTCTAATGATGTTGTATTGTGCATATAAATCTCATTTCGTTCTCCTAGGACAATGATAAGGAAATCTGTCCACTAACGGTTAGGAGATGATCTCCGCTCTTATCTTTGACTATTTATTTTCTAAAGAACTGAGGTTGCGTTTACCGGAAATTTTTGAAAAGTTGATTCGAAGAGACCGGGATCATATCTGTTTCCAATGGTTGGATTAACATTATAGGGGGTTCTCGCTTTTTTTTTGTGGCGAGCAAGAGACTCTTACTCCTACACGCCCCGGAGAGGTAGTATATGGCATTAATATGTTAGTTTGCTAGGTGCTTACAATCACGAGGCTAGCCGTAAAAGTAGATTCAAGGTACTAGTGTAAGCCACGGTGGCTGTACCCACTATCAATGGTTGAATAGCCTAGATCGTTACACTTTGTAAAAACACTGGCTTTGGTGGGGTAACTCATTAAGAGATAAGGTAATGGAATGCCTTATTATGAGTTTTGGGTGTATTATAGATATGAGCTCGTATTTGTTAGTGATATAAAAATGTTTTATGTTGTGTTAGCTTATTTTTTGAGTGGATTATAAATTCTGGTCGGTACGTGGGACACCACGATATTGAAGGGGTTTCTAAACGCTTAAACGAAGCAAACCGACACAGTATTGTTTTGGGAATTGGTAAATGAGATTATTTTACCAAAATTATATTTTATATATAAAGGAATAATTTTTAGAAATTATTATAGTTATATGGAGTGGTTAGTTGTTATTGAATGATAATATTTGATAATTAAAAGTTGTTATTATTATAATCTAAACAAAAATCAATATTTGTGAAGTGATATTACATAAGAAGTGAGATTTCATAAATATGAATTATAAGTGTGATTATAAATGGAAAGGAAATGAAAATTTGTATAAGTATACCTATAAATATGATTTGTAAATTAAAATGGATTTAAAACAAGAAATTTGAGAATTTAAAACCCAATGACCTTGAAAATTGTTTTTCAAGAGGTTTTAATAATAGTAGTATTGTTTTGAAAATATTTTGGTTAGAAATATTTTGAAATAGGATTTAAAAGAGATAGAAAGCACTAAACTCACTTCAGTCGCTGGAAAATAATTCTGGTGATGACTGCAGCATCATCGTCGTTCATTTTCGAGTTTCTAAGTGATAGATTGCTACCATTGGAGTTTTGTTTTGGTAAAACAAGTTTTGATTTTAAAATTCAAAGTATGATTTGATAAATATAAGATAATAAGTTTTTGAACTTATAATTTTGAAATGGTATACATAAGAAAAGAAAATTTTGAATTGAGATATGAAATTAAAAATTTAACTTAAATAAACTTAAATAAATTGAGCAATGGAAAATGAGATGATGTTTGAAATAAGAAAGATTAAATGAAATTAAATTGGATTTGAAATGGATAAGATGAATTAATAAAGTGAATTAATGAAATGTATAATAGAATGAATATGAATTTGAGGATAAAATGAAATATAATTTAAGTTGTAAAAAGAATTGCATATGAACTTAAGTGTTGAATGATAATGAAAATAAGAAGGGTTGTATAAAATGTTTTAAAATGAACTTAAGTAAAAATTTGATGGAATGGTTCTTAAGTGATATTAGTATTGAAATGAGTATACTAAGTGATAATGAAATAGAAATTAACTTAGGAGAAGTTGAAGTGTAATGATTTTATAAAATGATCCATCAATGAATTAAATATGGAATGAATGTTGTTAAACATAATGTGAATAATTGATTGTGAACAAATGAATGCAAATTAATTGAATACAGATTAATTAAATGTGAATTAATGGGATGAAAATTAATTGGGCAGGAATGAATTGGATATGAATAAATTGGATGTAAATAAAAATGTAAATAAATGAATGTAAATGAATTGAGTGTAAATAAAGTGAATGTAGATTAATGGAATGTAAATAAATTAAAAACGAATAAATTGAGTATTAACAAGAAATGAAATTGAATAAACGTAATGTGACATTTGAAAATGCAAATTGGTATGATGATAAATTAATTGGATGAATATTATTGTTTGATGGTTTATCTTGTTACATTTGCATGTAGTATTATATACTCTATATTATATAATGATGTTGCTTTCTATAAACATATTCTCCTTTGTTTTTGAGTGATTAGTAGGTACGGGTGGTGTATGCTTCGCATTTGGAGTTCGCTTTCACATTATATTGGTTGTATATGCTTGCTAATACTAAAATAAGGTACACATCTCGGATTGCATATCTTATTTTTATATTTTTCCCTACTGGATGCCTCATCCTCGAAGATGAGATGTATATTTGTGATTATATATATATATATATAAGTGTATATTGTAAATTTTTACGATCAAGCCGCGCAAAGGAGACGCTGGCGAAAATTTTCGTAAATTTAAGGCGTTAGAAATTTTTTGAGAATTTGAAAAAATTTTGTTAACTAAAATTGGATTTTGAGTTAAAACTTAAAATTAATGAATGGATGGGAATTAGTTGGTATAGATGGGTGAATATAAAAGACTTATAAATTCTATAATTTATTTCAACTAATTGTTTTGAAAAGTTAATTGGTTTTGGGCATTTTTCTTAGTTGCTAATTTCGACGACGAAATTCTTTTAGGGGGGAGAATGTAACGACCTAGAAATTTAGTCATTTGAATTTGGAATATTTAATTGATTTTAGATATTGAAAAGTTAATTTTATAAGTTAAATAACTTGAATTTCAAATATAGCGATTATTTGTAATTAAATTATTAAATTTAATATTTGGAATTGTTTAAATAATTGAATCTTGAATTGAATATGAATGAAAATGATCTTGAAAGTTGAGTTAAATACTACTTAAATAAGAATGAAGATGTTAAACTTTTAATTTAGATTTAAAAGTGATTAAGTTGGTTTTTACAATAATTTGTTTTAATTGACATATAAAAATAGCCATCCGGGGAATTATCTCGGATTTCGACGAAACTAGTGTCATTGGATCCATAATAGTGAGTTATTGTATGCTATTGAATTTCGTGATGATTGGACATATCGTTTGGTCGTGCGAGATTAAAATGCGTAGGAATTTATTTTAGAAATTATATAATATAACTGAGTTTGAAAAGCTATCATCTGTATATAATCGAATTAGGTCTCTAGACTAATTTCATTATGTTCAGAATAGGGATATTACATAAAGAATGCCTGACGGCATGTCCCCATAGGAGTTCGAAATTTTTCGGGCATACAATATCGAATTTTAATTAATAAAAAAAATCTGTACATACTTTCTATACAACCTCTTTGTAACGACTCGACTTTTCGTCGCTCGAAAATCGACATTAATACATTCACTGTACCAACTGCCGAGCAATCGAATGCCGGAAAACCGAATTGTTATGGAGAAAAAGAAGAGGTAGAAGAAGACAGAAGAAAAGAGAAAGAAGAAATAACAAAAACACAGAAATAGAAACAATATCAGAATCTCACATTCGCAGCGGAACAACATATAATAGATAAATGAATAATCTTTAAATCAAAGAACTATATCATTTTATACATCACATCATCATCAGAGTTTACAACAACAGTATACAACACAACTGGACAGTTATATGAACTTGTCCATATACAGAATACACAGCGGAATAATACTATCATATACAAGTGATACGTCTCGCCATCCATCTCACCACTGCTCCACAGCATCTCCTGAATCCAGAATAACCTGATAACCTAACTCTAAACTGCCCGTGTGGAAAATGATGGGCACCCAGAGTTTAGGAAGGGAACAATAAACTCCGAGTCAGTCATGGTGACTGGTGTGAGAACTAAAACAGCTTATCTTTAAAACAAACAACAGGAAGATTTTAAAGTCAATTTCGCAATGCTTTTGGAAAATGAAACTACCATAAGACCTCCCACCACACACACAATGCAAACGCAGAATTGGAGGAGATTTCTTCTTATGATAGTCAAAGATGCTTACTACGCAAATCATTGGATTATTATTACTAGTGCATAGTGCAGAAAACATTTCGAAAGTATAATATTAATCTTAGCCAGCATAGGCATTTCGCGTTATGCCTACTATAGCTACTATGTTCAATAGCAGGTTACCGCCACATTCCATAGCAGGTAATACAATTGCAATCGTAAAGGTTCATATTGTTTCTTTGGATTTTCCAACAAATGGTCAGGCTAAGGAACTTCCTATTCCACGTAGGAAACGCCTCTGGCTAGACGCTCCGAGAGACAAACTGCTCTCTGCCAAACAAGGCCGGGTTACTCCTGTAACAAGTAACTCACGAATATGTCATCACCCGGTCCTTTGGGACCTTTATCCGAGCGCTCGGTAGCATCATCACACATAATAAATAAGTGTATCCACATGAGTAAGTATCTGGGCTCCATACCATGATACCACCCCTTTCCAGAAGGAAATGACATACCCTAAAGGGCGCAACCCTCATAACCTTGTCGCAACATTCCTGTTTCGACCATTTCCGGGTTGTTGAGGCCCTGACGAAGTCTCGTCCACAAAGCTACGCTTTTTTCACAAAAGCTATGCTTTGGGTCAAACAAATGATCAACCTATGATCACAAAGATAAATGATCAAACAAATGATCATATCATAAATGATCAAACACTGATCATTTCACAGCAACACTCAGCATGTCACATTACCAAATTGGGAATATATCGCTGATAACCTTCGACTACATAACCTCTGAGCTCGTACGTCTCAGAGAAGGGTGTTAAGCTAAGAGAATAAATTCTCCGCCACCAACATAAATGTATTTGAAAGAAATCAGCTTTATATCTCAATTTGTAATGTCAGACATACAATCCATACAAGTTTGTTCCGGGATCGAACAGAACCGAAGGCACTTCTAACGAAGCCCTTGCAAATCCAGATAAATTTCAATCACATCCGGACTTCCCGTCACTAAGGTGATAAAACCTCTAAATCGAAGATCAGTCGATGTAGAGTAACTCGACGGTAATCCTTCCGTTTTTAAAAATATCCGGTCTTCAACACCGGTCATCAAATGCGATTCATAACGACGTATCACATATTCGGAATGGGTTATACGACCCCATGGTCCTTTCCCGGCTAACCCGAATAGTGAGCGCTTATTCAAAAATAAGTGTGGCATTCAAATTCATCCAATTCACAACAAATACCTATTTAAGGTAATTATTGATAGTCGGTTATTTAACTATCAATAAAGATGCGCAACATCATCAGATTCCAAATAATTTTCCAAATTATTATCTTTCAAAATTATCTTTACAAGATATAATTTTCCACACTTAACCATTTGAAATAAATTTCAAATCAATTTCCAAATTTCAATTTATCTTTAAAGATAAATCTAAAACATTTCACTTCATATTGGAAAAGCATTTCCATACTTATTTAATAATAAGTAATTCACAAATCCATTTATTTTCAACAATTGAAAATATTCAATATACTTAAATCAAAATTAAGTATATAATTCATTCTTTAAGGAAATCATTTTCTTAAACACATCTTTTATTTGAGTCAAAACGAATGTTGCGTAAAACATCGTTACAACAACTCAAAATCACTAGTATAGGGATTCTAAATTTAGATAGATATATAATTCCCAATACTATATAAAACATTTCCTTTCGGAAATCATTTACTATAACAACAGTATTAGTCCACCATTTCCTTATTCCTCGAAACGTCTATTTCAACAATCACTGTTGAAATCTATGTTTCGATACTTAACACGTTTTAAAACATCTTTTAAAACAACTACTTCATTTAATAATATTCCTTTTCCCAAACTATATTAATTTTATTCAATAATATATATTCACTGTCCAAAATCGTGAATATAATCACTATCCCAATTTTAACAATTTCTACACAATTTATTTCAATAATAATTCGCTATCCAAAATCGCGAATATACTTCCCTTAAAAATTTTCTATATTCAATTTATCAAATTCCATTGATTTTGAATTTATAAACAATGTCTAAAAATTCTTTCCCTATTTATATACTTCGATTTATAAAAAGTCCATGAATTAACAAATTTAATTCATAACTCGATTTCATATCAAAAATCTAATTTATAAGTCAATTACTTATAAACTTTTATTTTACAAAGTCTATTTATTTTATAACTTCACATTATAAAACTTCTAAATTTCATTAACTTATGAAATCCAATTATACTCCATTTTTAACACTTATAAAAACTCGTTTTATAATTCCAACATTTTAATTTATAAATATCCATTTTGCAATCTTTTATAGATAAACCGTTTTGAATAATTCAAAAATCGCAATTTAAAATCAACTCGTTATTTTTAAACTTCAAAAATGAATCCAATGATGCAACAACACCAAATAGTCAATCACAACATCCAAACATCATATATCATCATATGATAACAGAATATATAACAATATCTATAAATAAATCACTACGGTGAGGAATCCAGTTGGATCCCTCCAACCTGTTTCCCTGCATCCAAAGATGTTAGCACAATACCAATTCCGCTCCAGTACGGAATTATCGTGGTATATGGGTTTAATAAATATTATTCGCTATTATGCGGCGCAATAGGGTCTCATCCGCTAAACAATGCGGGAAATCAACAACTCCAATATATACATATGCCAATATGTATATATCACTATATATATATAAATAATACCAGTTCCACTTCAATGTGAAATTATCGCGGTATATGTTTTTAATAAATAACATCCGCTTAATAACGGCGTATAATGTCTATTTCAGTCAATAACAGATAAAATTTATCATCCAAACATACGATCAACAATTTTAAATCTCAACTATTTAAAATTTAAATCGAAACAAAACATTCGATTGAGTGAGGAGTTCTCACCTTGATTTCAATTTTGTTCCAGCTTTTTATTTCGAATAAAATTAAACGTGCGTTTAATTTCACCCGAAATTCACACTAGCTCCAAATGGCTCCAATTCAGTTCCACGGCGAAGTGCTCGACAAAACAAAGCCAACGCCGCTTGTTTCGTCAATTTTCGATCTCGTATGAAAGAAATATCACATTTCAAAGTTTACTCGAATTTTTTATATAAATAAATTACAATTTATATTTTATTTTCAAACCCCTTAATTATCACAGCCGTCCATTCCACTTGATCAACATCTGGCCGCCGTTCAAATTGAGGAAATCACGACCGTTGTTTGATTCATCTTCCCAGGCTAACTATCACGAAACGAAACCCATATACGCGACCGACTTCATCCCATCGCGAGCCACCCCACTCGATAAAACTTTGATCAGAGACCACCATCACGTCGCCCATCACGAATATCACCCACGGCCAGAGAGCGGTGCCGCTCGGTTGCACATATACATCGAAAAACATGAAGTAACGGCGATCTTTAATCGCTAATTGCCATCAATCCAGAGCTTCGTTTACGATCTCTACCGTTGAGATCATAGATCTCACTCCCCTCTACAATCTTCTAGTTGAAGATTTCTCGAATGGATGCGTGGATTAGAAGATAATTTGAGGAGAAGACCATTGTTTTTCGGCCATTGATATCATATGAGGCGGCGGCTGTTAACAAACCCTAGGGTTTTGATGTGAACGTATATATATATATACGTATATACTTATTAAATTAATATTAAATTCAATTTAAAACAACTTTTCAAACGATCTCCAAATCACACGTGCCGCCTGGCGTTTGTAAGGTTTACCCCGCGTTCCAAACACCAACAGAAATGTAAATTAATATATATACATAACCTCTGAGCTCGTACGTCTCAGAGAAGGGTGTTAAGCTAAGAGAATAAATTCTCCGCCACCAACAGAAATGTAATTGAAAGAAATCAGCTTTATATCTCAATTTGTAATGTCAGACATACAATCCATACAAGTCTGTTCCGGGATCGAACAGAACCGAAGGCACTTCTCACGAAGCCCTTGCAAATCCGGATAAATTTCAATCACATCCGGACTTCCCGTCACTAAGGTGATAAAACCTCTAAATCGAAGATCAGTCGATGTAGAGTAACTCGACGGTAATCCTTTCGTTTTCAAAAATATCCGGTCTTCAACACCGGTCATCAAATGCGATTCATAACGACGTATCACATATTCGGAATGGGTTATACGACCCCATGGTCCTTTCCCGGCTAACCCGAATAGTGAGCGCTTATTCAAAAATAAGTGTGGCATTCAAATTCATCCAACTCACAACAAATACCTATTTAAGGTAATTATTGATAGTCGGTTATTTAACTATCAATAAAGATGCGCAACATCATCAGATTCCAAATAATTTTCCAAATTATTATCTTTCAAAATTATCTTTACAAGATATATAATTTTCCACACTTAACCATTTGAAATAAATTTCAAATCAATTTCCAAATTTCAATTTATCTTTAAAGATAAATCTAAAACATTTCACTTCATATTGGAAAAGCATTTCCATACTTATTTAATAATAAGTAATTCACAAATCCATTTATTTTCAACAATTGAAAATATTCAATATACTTAAATCAAAATTAAGTATATAATTCATTCTTTAAGGAAATCATTTTCTTAAACGCATCTTTTATTTGAGTCAAAACGAATGTTGCGTAAAACATCGTTACAACAACTCAAAATCACTAGTATAGGGATTCTAAATTTAGATAGATATATAATTCCCAATACTATATAAAACATTTCCTTTCGGAAATCATTTACTATAACAACAGTGTTAGTCCACCATTTCCTTATTCCTCGAAACGTCTATTTCAACAATCATTGTTGAAATCTATGTTTCGATACTTAACACGTTTTATGTGATATCCCGGAATTTCGAGAAGTTTAAAATGTGATAATCTCCTAGTTTAAATTATTTAAAATTGGTAAATTTGTTATTTTCAAATATAAATAACCAAATAATAATAATGTGATGTTTTAATTATGGTATATATTGATTTTTAATAAGAATAATTATTTAAATTATTTATAAATTTGAGTTTAAATAGATTTATCAATTAAGAAGTATTGTTTAAATATATATATATATTGTCTTGAGTTGTTTTTAAATGAAATAATCATTTCAAACTTAATAATGTGCTTATTTAAAATATAAATGTTGAGTTGATTTTCAAATTGGATTTTAAAAGTAAAATTTGAATTTGAATTTGGATTTAAATTTGAATCCTTAAAAGATAATTATTTTAATATATTTTGATATGAAATGTATGAATAAAGTTTTTATTAAAATAAGATTTGTTTACAATATTTTCTTTAAAAGGAATTTTATTCATATAAATTTAGAAAGTATTTATTTAATAGTAAATTTAGTACAAAAGATATATTTACACTTATAAATTAATTAAATATATTGTATATGATTTTATTAGAATATGATTAGTTTCTATTTTTATTTTCTTTTAAAGGTGTCATTTATTTATAATATGGGAAGGCCTTTACTAAATAAGGTATGTATTTATTTAATTAGGAAAATTCATTTTAAAGGCTTTTAAATAATTTTAAAAACAAATAAAAATAAATAATTACAAGTGTTAAAATTTTAGACATGTTAAATACATGTGTAAGATAATTAAGGATTGTATGAGACAAGTGTCATAGTTTATTTTATTTTCTTTAATTTTAAAACAAATCCTAACAAATCTATATAAATCTACATCATCCCTCTCTTCCATTTTCTTGTTTCTATTCTCACATTTTCAGTTCAAAAACTAAAACCAAAAGAAAATGTAACAACCCCGAAATGATCTCCAGCCAAAACTAAAATCTCCTCAAAACTGAAATTCTTCTCAAACCCAAAATGAAATCATCTCAAACAAAAGAATCTACAACCTAAAATCTTTTCAAACAAATCTGCAATGTTTTTCCTGTAACCTTCTGAAATGCAAGATTAAAAACTTGTGAATCCTTTTTATCTTCAACCTGAAAACACTCCTCAAAACCTGTAATCTACCAAAAGCCTGTAATCATTTCATCTCAAGCCTGAAATCAATTATCCTAAGACCAGAAACCATATTTCAAAACAAATCTGCAATGTTCTTCAAGTCTGAATCATTTCAAGATTTGCATGCAAGAAAATCTGAGGCAGAAGCAAGTTTTCAAAAGCTTTTCAAATTTTTAAAAGAAATCAAAACGAGCTCTTCAGTTTTTAAAGGAATGAAGCAAGTTCAGTTTCAAGTTTTCAAAGTCCAAATTCCAGTTTTTCTTTCAAAGCTCTGTTCATCTGAAATAGGTGAGTAAACAATTATTTTGCAAAGGTTAAAATAGATATAAATTTGCTTTCATATGATTCTTGAATGAAGTAACTTTGCATGTTTATAGATATGGATGTATACTGTCTGTATGTATTGAACTATGTATATATGCCTCTGTTTCCAGATTGTTGTGATAACCAGATTACCAAATTCCATACCTTCTTGTTTATTCACTGTTAACACATGGATTAAAGACAAATTAGCTTAGTTTTAATATAATCTAAGTACTAAAAATATAAGCAAGTATATATGTTTTGAAATATGTTTGCTTTTGTGAAATAACAGTAGGAATCCTGTAAGACATCAAAAATCAAATCTCGAATTATACTAATTCAAGTTGATGTCTAGAATCATCTTTGAAAAACAAGATTTTTAAAACAAAAACTAAAATTTTTAAAATTATATTGAGGGTGCAGTTTGTAGTTAACCAGAGTTTGGTTTTTGAGTGATTTCTGGTGACTGGGATGTTTGTGGTGATCGAGATTGTTGCTGGAGTTAGGTGAATGATCAGGGTAGTGGGCAAAAATAATAGGAGCAGTGGTAGTTCACCGTGGCGATAGCGGTAGGTCGAACTAAAATTTTGACCTAGTTTTGGTTGAGGATGGAATCATGATCGATGCTTCGGCTATGATGGATCGAGTGTCTCGAAGCTGTGGGGGTTTGGTGGCGTACGTGTTCGGCTAGACGTGGACCAAGCGATTAAAATTCCGGTGGTCGGAGTTTGGCGATTCGTGGAAGTTTTGGTGACTGGGTTCGTTCCAGGTGGGTGCTCGAGTGCACGTTTTCGTTTTCAAGTTTGAATTGATGATCGGAGTTGTCGAGATGGTCGAGAGGAAGGTGGGCGACTCGATGGTGATCAGCAAGTTGGTCAGAGTCGTCGATGTTCACCGTGCACGTACACGTGTTCTCATTTGCGTATCTGGAATTTTGAATTGGGGAAGATGGAGTTCTCGTGTTCATACTCGGGGAGGACTCGTGGAAATTATTGGCTCGGGTTTGTGATAGGGTTGTACGCGAGATTTCGAGTGATAATGGTTAAAGTTTTAACAGTTAAAAATTAAACGAGCAGTTTTTAAATCACTCGGGAAGAACATCGGGGAAGAAGGCTTTTGGCTCGGGTTTGTCTTCGTGTCGCTCGCGAGAATGAGAGAAAACAGTTAACTGTTAAGTTTTTTTTTTAAAACAGTTTAAAAAAAAAAAAAGTAAACAAACTCTTTTATAAAAAGGAAAAAAGAAGATGTATTTGTCTTGATTCAAATACATATGAGTTAAAACCAAAGTAGGATGTTTAAATCAGTTTTTAAATTTAAATAAAGGTAAGATTTTAAATTTAGATAATCAAGTTAAAACAAATCGTTTTGGAAATTCTTTTTCTTTGTAATAAATGTTTTGACTAGATTTAATTTGTATAATTTGTTTAACTTAAGTATATTAAGTTAAATTCTTAACTTATTTTCAAATTAAATTTGGAAATAAGGTAGTTAATAAAGAAATGTTTTATCTTAAAACTTAATTTAAGTTTAATAATAATGGAATGAATAAGAATGATGTATTAAATTAAATTAGTAGATGATTAAGGATAAGTAAATTAACAATTAAGTTTTCAAGTGTTTTATTCACTTGTAATTAAGGATTGTTAATAAATAATTAAGGATAAGTAATTTATGATTATTTATTTTAAAACTTAATTAATGATTTTAATTAAGTAAGTTAATTACTAAGATTAAATGTTTTAATGATAATATTTAATCTCAAGGATAATTAAGATTTTTAAAGAGTGAAATTAATTAAGTTAATTAAGAAATTTAAGTTTAATTAATTTAATTAATTATTGATAAGGATTAATGAAATGATTAAGGGTTAATTAAACTAGTAATTAAGAAGTACTTAATAAAGTTTTATTAAGTAATAATTAAGTTTTCTTAATTAATAATTAAGAAATTATTAATCTAAAATTAAAGTTAATTTAGGATTAATTAACTGTTATTAAGGGATTAATTAATTGTCATTAAAGATTGATTAATAGATAATTATGAATTAATTAAATTGGTAATTAAGGTTGTTAATTAATAATTAAGTTTTATTAATTAATAATGAAGAAGTAATTAATTAGTTAATTAAGTTTAATTAATTAATTATAAAAGTAATTAAGGATTGATTATTTTGTATTAAAGAATATTAATTAATAATTAAGGTTTATTAATTAATAGTTAAAGAATAATTAATCAAGGATTAATTAATTTGTTTAAAGGGTAATTAAGGATGAGTTACTTAGTTATAATTTAGGAATGAATGTGATTTATTTAAGTTAATTAATTTGTTAATTAATTAAAGATAGTCACTCGATAATTGATTAAGTATAATTACTTAATAAGATTGGTTAAGTGTAATTACTTGATATAAGTAATTGATAATTGAATTACTGTATGTAATTGGTGTAATAAATCAAAAAGGATTTATGAAGTAAATAGTAAGTAATTAAGAAGTAATTAGGAATAGTTAATTACTATTGATGATTATTTAAGATTGATAAATGAAAGTAATTAATTAATGTATGATTAATTAATGTAATTAATTAAGGAATAATGTAATTAATTATAGTTAATTAATTAAAGAAAGTAATTAATTAAGGATCATTAATTAATGTAATTAATGAGAGTAATTAAAGGTTAATTACTATAAATGATTAAGGATAATTAATTTGTGAAATTAATTAAAGGATAATTACTTTATGTAATTAATGAATAATTAATCAAGAGTGATTAATATTTAATGATTAATTAATTAAATGGATTGTAATTAATTAATGGTTGATTAAGCAAGGATAGGAATTAATTCTTAAGTAATTAATTTAATTTAAGTTGATTAAATTTATTATAATAGAGATTAATAAATGGTTGCTTATGAATGATAGTTGAGTAGAATGTCTGATTTGGTTGATATCTATTGGATGATATGCTATGATATTCTGTGATATGATATTGGATATATCTGTGATAAATGTGTGATATTTATCTATGTTAATGCTATGTGAATTCAAGTATTAAATTGAATTGAATTGTTTAAACCTTTAAACAACTTGGCCTTAAAAGATACGTTTTGGATTTCGATGAGACCGGGATCGGGTTTCCGTATACCGGGATTCCAGGTCTGGAGACCCGAATACCACATCGATCCAAATTTACGATAGGTCGTGAATCTCAAGTGAAGATGAAGATTCAGAGTGCAAGGGTTATTGTCGTTAACTCTGAGGGTGATTCCAAAACGAGTGTAACGAGATAATGCCTTCGGTTTCGTTCGAACCCGGAACGAACTTGTATGGATTGAATGCTTTCAGCACATCGTCAGGCGGACGATGAGCATTCTAAGTGATATGTTCTGTTTAAAGGTAATCGTGACCTCAAGCCTCACAAACCGGGAATGGCTAAAACAGGGGAGGTGCAGCAAGGTTAGTGGGTAGCACCCAAGTAGGACAAGATTACCTCTGTCTAGATGTCCCTTTCTATTTTCGACTTAGTGGTGCGGTTGTTGATCCCAACCGTGAGGTATCTTGTGCGGGAATTATCCAGTAAGGGATGTTCCGGCCTTGTGTTGCAGGGGATTGGGAGTGATTGTAATATCCCGGAAATTTTGGACAATATCAATTTAATAATCTGTTTAAAAATAATTAAATTGATTTGTTAATCTTTGATAATAAATATTTGAATTGATTTAATAATCTAATTAAATGAATATTTAATTAGTAAATTTATCCTTTAAAAATTTATAAGATGATTTCTATTTATAATGTATATACAATTGTATATATTGTATTTGGATAAGCTTGTGTTTGATATTTAATAAATAAATGAAATCTTGTTTTTAAATTTCTAATATACATTTTGATAGTTTGGAAATTATGATTTATTTAATATTAAGTTTTTCAAAGCTATTTAAACAAAATAACTATATGGTTTTAAATAAGATTAATAATAAAGTTTATTTTATTTTCTTTTTGAAATATTGCTTAATAAATAAGATTTAAGAGGGTATATATATATAAGTTTAAAATACAATATTAATAGTGTATTGTTTTATATATATAGATATAAATAGACTTTAGTAAAATAAGATTTGTTATTTCAAATTGAATATGTTCTTATAAATTGACTTTAAATTGGATTTTAAAAATATAATTTGAATTTGAATTTAGATTTAATTTTGAAATTCAAAAGAGGTAATATTTAAATAGTTTGGATTTTAAAATATATGTATAAGATCTTATTTTTATATATATATTTGGTTTATTTTCTTTAAAAGTATATATATACATAGATAAGTAATAAGTGTTTAATAAATAAAGAAAAGGTTTTTACATTTAAAATAAATATAAATTAAATATAAAGACATGTGTAAACATATGAAGGCTTGTTTAAAACAAGTGTAAACAAATTAACACATATGAAGACAAGTGTCATTTTTATTTTTATTTTTCTTTTATTTTTATTAAATCACAAATAAACCTATATTTTCATTTACTCCTCATTCTCATTCCTTTTCTATTTCTTTTCAAGTCATAAAAGAATTCAGCCTATTCTCTAAGCAAAATCTGAAGTATACTCAAACCAAAATTCTCAAAAACTAAACCTATAACAAATTCTTCAATCTGAACATTCTTCTTCAAATCAGTAATCAACATTCCTTAAACCATATTCTCAAAACAAAGATCTGTAACCATTTCTTCAATCTGAAAATCAAAAGCCTGGAAGTGTTAAACCTGAAACCATTTTCAAATCAAAGCCCGATAGCCTGCATTTTTCTTTAATCTGGAATGAATTTAAAAAGCTTGCATCATTTTTAAAAGATTCAAAAGCCTGTTTTTCTCTTCAAATCTGGAAGCCTGCATACTTTCTGTAATCTGGAAGCAAGCAATCTGATTTAGAGAAACATCTCAATAATCAAAGCATGCATGCAAGTTTCTTCAGAAACATTCAAGTTAAAAGTTTTTAAAGATCAAATAGCAACTCAGTTTGAATCAAAGCAAGTATTCCAGTTCATGTTTCCAGGATTTATTATACTCTGTTCATTCTCAAAAGGTGAGTAACAATCTTTCTAAATTTTAGTATAAGAATTTGATTGCATGCTTACTTCTGAAATTAAGTTTGTATGTGAGTATATTTTTAAATAAGTATCTGAGCATGTATGTATATGAGTATGTTGGTTTATATTGTCTGTTGCTTATGATATCTCTGTTCCCAGTTACAAACTCAAATTTATGATCAAAATTCCTTTTCTTTTGATCTAATCTCTGTTAGAACTTGGGTTTTAAAACAAAGTTGTTTATGTAGTTATTAAGTTAGGTTTAGAATTTAATTAAGATAAAATATATTTGAATTGGCTCTGGAAACTCAAAATAAAGAGGCAAGCTTGAGTATGTTGGAAATGTAAGTACCTTAATTTATTAAAACAGGATTGTAAACTGAAAACTTAACTAAAATATTGATTTTTAAAAATGAAATCAAAAATTTTAACATTCAATTGAAGGAGCAGTTTGGGGTTGAACAGTTTTCACGTTTTGGGTAGTTTTTGATAACCTAAGTGTTCGGGGAGGTTGTGGTTTCTACTGATGATAGAATGATGATAGGAGAATTCGAGAAAAATGTCTGATAATGTTGAAAAACACTGTGGCGAAGGGATTTGATTGGGAAAGTCTGGAACCCTAGTTTAACTAGGTCTGTTATTTTTGTTCGACATTTCTTCTAGAGTTGATCGAGTTCATTGAAGCTCTGGGGGAAGGTAGTTATGGTGTAGATGAAGACGTGGCTGAAGTTTTAGAGGCGATGATGGTCGGAGGAGGGGATGCATGGCGTTGACAGGTTTTGGTTGAATGGTGCCGTCTGTTCCAGTTTCGTTCCAGGTTGGGTGCTGAGCTACTCGATTTTTGTTTTCGAGTTGTTCTTAGGGTTACGATGATTGGGATCGTGAGATTGGATGGTCATTGACATGTGGGAGTGATCGTAGATGATCGGAGATGGATGGTTGCTTTGTGCATATGCACGACTTTGATCTGGTATCAGTTCTAGTCTGAGTTTGGTTCGAATTTTAGTATGAGAGACTCGAAGTCATGCCGTGATTTTTGGGATCTGGCTCGAGTTGTTTCCAGGGGAGATTCGAGTGAGTTTAAACAGTTTTTAAAAATTTTAACATAACAAAAAAAAAAAAATAAAGAGGAAAGGAACTCGAAGGGTACTCGGGGAAATGGGGTTTTGTCTCGGGAAATTTTGAGATGGGCTCGGGTAGGCTATTGGTTTCAGTTTAAAAGGCTGACAGGGTTTAAACTTTAAATTGAAGTTTAAAAAGGTTAAGCAGGATTTAAAGCAAGGTTTAAATCAAAAATTTTAAAGTATGGTTTCAAATTAAACTTGAAGCCCAGTTGTAAAAATAAATAAGTTTTTATTTTAAATATTTAAACATCTTTAAATGTTAAAAGTATAGTTTAAAAGAATTTTTAAATTAAATAAATTGGTTTAAAAATCTTGTAAATTCTTTTATAAATGTTAAGTGTTCTTAACATTTGATTTAAAAAGATTTTGTATATTTGATTTAAACATTGGTTAAGGTTAAAGTGTAATCTATTCTAAATCTTTTAATTTAAAAATGAATTTAAAGAAAGATTTTAAAGTAAAAGGTTTTAAAGACTTTTATTTATAATAACTAAAGTAGTTAAAGGTTAATACTTTAGTTCAGAAAATAATTAAGATTTAATTATATAGGAGTAATTAAATTACTAAGGTAATTAAAGAAAAATTGATAATTTAATTAATTAATTGGTAATTAAGAGTTTATCAAGTTGATTAAAGATTAATTACCTAAAGAAGTAATTAAAGAATTGTTAAATAATTAATGAGGGATCATTAATTAGGGATAAATAAATAATTAATTAATGGGATAAATTTTGGTAATCAATTTGATTAATAAATTAATAATAATCATTTATGGAAATTGATTAAGTATAATTACTTAATAGAAGAAATTTAAAGAAATTAATTACTTAAGGTAATTAACTAAATAAATTTGATAAGTTAAATTAATTAATTTAAGATAATCACTTGGTGATTTGAATAAGTATAATTACTTAGATGTAATTAGTGAAGTGTAATTACTTAGGAAAGTAATTAAAGTTAATTACTGGATGTAATTAAATGAAGATAATGGAAGTATTTTAAGTTTAATTACTTTGAATAATTAATCAAGGGATTAATTAAAAGATAATTAATTAATGAGTAATTAATTTATGGAAGAGTAATTAAGGGTAGTTAATTACTAAATGTGATTAATCAAAGGTGATTAATAAATGTGGTTTAATTAAGAATTAATTATTAAATGTAATTAATTTAAATGATGTAATTAAGGATCGGTTAATTAAGATTAATTAATATATAATTAGTGATTAAAGTAATTAATTAATTGTAATTAATTAAGGATTAATGTAATTAAATATAGTTAATTAATTAATGAAGTAATTAAAGATTAATTACTGAATGGTTTAAGTTAATTAATTTGTGAAATTAAATAAGAGTTAATTACTTAAAGTAATTAAAGTATAAATTAATCAGGATTGATTAATTAAGATGATACTCAAAGTATGATTAACTAATTAGTTTAATTAATGATTAAGTAAGAAGGATTTATAAAATGAGGTAATTAATTTAATTCACTTTAAATTAATTAGAGATGATATAAATTATTACTTAGGGATAGATGAATGATATAGAATGCTTTGCATTGTTGTTATCTCTGATAAGAGATGTGCTGATCTATGATATGGATGCTTTGGTTAAATTGAAATGATAATATGAATTATCTGTTTGTGATAATGTAGATTATCTGTTGTGAATTATCTATCCGTGTAGTATAGATAAGAAATGAATTGTTTTAACCTTAAAACAACTTGGCCTTAAAAGATACGTTTTGGATTTCGATGAGACCGGGATCGGGTTTCCGTATACCGGAATTCCAGGTCTGGAGACCCGAATACCACATCGATCCAAATTTACGATAGGTCGTGAATCTCAAGTGAAGATGAAGATTCAGAGTGCAAGGGTTATTGTCGTTAACTCTGAGGGTGATTCCAAAACGAGTGTAACGAGATAATGCCTTCGGTTTCGTTCGAACCCGGAACGAACTTATATGGATTGAATGCTTTCAGAACATCGTCAGGTGGACGATGAGCATTCTAAGTGATGTGTTCTGATTTAAAGGTAAATCGTGACCTCAAGCCTCATCAACCGGGAATGGCTAAAACAGGGGAGGTGCAGCAAGGCTTCGTGGGTAGCACCCACTGAGAGTAAGGTCATCCCTGTCTAGAAAGTTCCTTCTTTTATTTCGGCTTAGTGGTGCAGTTGGCGACGGCCATCTGTGGGGTGATTTTATTCGGAATTATCCAGTAAGGGATGGTTCCGGCTTTGTGTTGCAGGGGATTGGGAGTGATCCTCTGTGATATCCCGGAATTTTGGCAATATCAATTTAATAATCTTTATAAATAATTAAATTTATTTGTTGATTTTATTTTATAAAATTGACAAGTTTATTCATTTTAAAGGTTAATAATATTTAATTGGCAATATTTATTAATATCTTTTCTAACAATTTAAAATTGGTAAGATTTATCTTTCAAAACTTATATAAATGTTTTCTATTTATAATGTATATATATATTGGTATATATATTATAAATAGGGAGTCTTTAATTTAATAAAAGACTATGTTTTCAAATTATAATATATATGTATATATATATTGTTATTTGAAGTTATGTATTAAAATTCAATATGATGATTATCAAACTAATGTAAAAATATTTTCCATTTAGAATATATATATATTTGTATATTTATATAGAATCTTAAAGCTTATTTATAAAAGAGATAAATACATTATATACTTATAAATATTTCATAAAAACATATAAATGTCTTAAATAAATGTATTAAAAACAAGATGTACACTTGTTAGCATATTAGAGTGGTGTGAAGACATTTGTAAGGAAATAAGCAATTTGTAATTTAAATAGCATAGGTGTAAGCAAATTAAAGAGACAAGTGGCTATGTTTTAATTTAAGTTTTAAAATAAATAAAAATTAGTATGTAAGAAGAAATCTGTTTTTCACTTTTCAGTAAAAAAAATTTTCTTTTCTTCAACTTCTTTCTCAACAAAAATAATTCGGATCTAAAGAGAAAATAAAACCTGGAATCAAAAATTCAAAGAGAAAATAAATCTGGAAATTCAAATGCAAATCTGAGATAAGAAAATGAAAAGCAATTCCAAACAGCAGTTCAAATCTTCAAAACAACTGGAAGATCAGGAAAAATGGAATCAAGCAAATAACCAGAAATCAAACAGCAAGATTTAAAATTCAAAAAGCAAAAACAAAGGAGGTTCAAAAATCAAATTCAAAAATCTGGAAAGCCTGGAAACAAACTGTTCTATTCTCTGTTCTCTGACATATCTGGTGAGTAAACTTTAAACTTAAAAACAGTTTTAGAAATCTGTTATGATGGATGCATGTGATGGATGTTTGTGTAAAGTGTGTTACTTAGTATATGATATGAATGCATGCTTAAATATCTGAAATGTATGTATGTCTGTATATATACAAAAATCTGTCCTCTGTCTCTGTTCAAAGTTTCCAGTGAGTAAATCTAATTTAAAAAAAAACAGTTTAAAAATCTGTTATTATGTCTTGATATACTGATAAATGTTACAGTAACATGACATGCAATGCTTACCTGAATATTTGATGTGAATGGATGATTATATAAAGAGTTGTTATGAAATATTTGTGTATATTGATGATTCTGCTTCTCTGTTCTAATTTTCCAGTGAGTAAACAACTCTTTTAAAAGCTTAAATCAGTTTTAGTCTTGATGCTTGTGAATAATATTTGTAACAATGTTGTGATAGATGTTTACATGAATGTATATGGTGCTTGCATGTACATGAATATGGAATGATTTGTATGCATGTCTATATACATATACCTCTGTTGTATCACAGTTTCAAATCCCTAGAATAAATTCAATTTGTCCTCATACAATCAATGTTAGGTTTAGATCTTTAAAGATGAATTGTGTATATAAGTGTAATATGATTTTTAAAAACAATTTCAAGTTTATTTATTAAGCAATTATTTTAAAAATAAGGAATTACAGTAAAATATGTTCAAATCAGAAAAATCAATGATCACGAATTCAAGTTTGGATTTCATAATTTGATTCGTAGTAGAAAATAATGATTTTAGATAATAGTTTCATGATTTTTAAGATTGGGGATGTGGAGAATTTATGAGTTGATCAGTTTTGGGTTTTTGGTCGATTGTCGTCGATCGGTGGGGTTCGGTGGGTCGTGCTTCGGGCTGGAGGTAGCTTGGAGGTTGGAGATCAACGGAAAAATGGTAGCAGATGTTAAGAATGGCCATGGTGATCAGAGAGTGGCGAAGTAGGGTTCGTGGTCCAGTTTTGGTCAAGCATTGATTTCGAGGGCGTGAAGTAACTGGGAGGCATCGGACTTGTTAGCAAAGGATTGAATCGATGTTTGGGTTAGTGACGTAGCTCTGAACGGAGAGACGTGAGCTCCGGTGGCGAGTTCATCAGCAGGCGATAGTTCTCGATCGTTCAGGTGGTTCCAGGAATTGGTCGAGTGAGCTCGATTTTGTTTGACATCGTTATTATAATATCTGGGTGGTCGGAAGCCTTGCCGTGGTCATAGGTGATGTGTCGGAGGCTATCGTAGAGATCGCCGCCGATCAACGTGGGTGTGCACGTTAGCGTGCACGGTTATGTATCAGGAAGATGGGTTTTGGGAAGGAAGGCTGGAGCTCGAAGTTTGTCTCGGGGGTTTTGATATTTTTCTCGAAGCAGAACGTAACGTAGGTAGTCTCGAGTTTTTATCGGGGAAACTTGGGTTTTTCTCGGGTTGGTGGGAGCATGCATTAGAATTTTTAAAAGAAAGTTTTTATCAAAAGAAGTTTGTTTTTGAAATGGTTCTAAGTTTTTAAAATAAAAGTAAAACAAAGTTTTTACTATTAAACTAAATTATTGTATAGAAAAATTGTTTTTAACAAGTTTTAAATAATTTTTAAATAGATTTTCAAATTGATCTTTGTATTTAAATTTATTTAAAAATTTTGAAAAGCTTCAAAGATTTTAAAGGTAAAAACTAAATGTTGTTATTATTTAAATTATAATAAAGATTTTATCTTAAGTAATTAAGATTTGATTTATTAAAGGAAATTAATATGTGAAATTAATAAGGATAATTCATTTATTGAAAATGATTTAAGAATAGATAATAATTTAATTAAGATAAATGGTTTTTCTTAATTAAGATCTTTAAGTATAAATAGTTAAGAAATTATTTAATTAATTTAAATAATTAGTTAAATAATTAACTAAGTAATTAATCAGTGATTAATTAGAGATAATCTCTTATAAATTAATTAAGTGTAATTACTTGATGAAGTAATTGAGGAATAATTACTAGATGTAATTAAATAAAGGTAAATTATTTAATAAAGTAATTAAAGGGTAATTATTTAATGAAGGTAATTAAATAGAAGTGATTAAGGTTAATTACCTAGTGTTATTAATTAAATAATTTATTTAATAAAGTTAATAAAAAGGATTAAGGTTAATTAATAAGGTAATTAATTAATTGTTAAGGTAATTAATTAAAAAGTAATGAATTAATGGAAGTAATTAAGGGAAGTTAATTACTGATAGGATTAATCAAAGGTGATTAATAATTGTGGTTTAATTAAGATCAATTATTTAATTAATTTAAATAAGATAAATAATTAAAAATATAATTAAGGTTCATTAGTTATAATTAATTAATGATGTAATTAAGAGTTGATTAATTAATCAAATGATAAGTGATTAATTGTAATTAATTAAGGATTAAAGTAATTGATTATAATAAATTAATAAATGAAGTAATTAAAGGTTAATTACTGTATTGATTAAGAATAATTAATTTGTGAAATTAATTAAAGATAATTACTTAAATGTAATTAAAGTATAATTAATCAGGGTGATTAATTAAAGTGGATAATTAGAGAATGATTAATTAATTTATTTGTAATTAATTAATGATTTTATAAGTAAGATTTATGATGAAGTAATTAATTTAATTTATTTTAAATTAATTAGAAATGAAATAATTAATTTAATTCACTTTAAATTAATTAGAGATGGTATAGATCATTGCTTATATATGAATGGATGATATTAATTGCCTTGAATGGTTTGAGATCTCAAATATGAGATAAGTGATGTTGTGTGATATAAATGCTTTGGTTGAAGTATGATGATAATGTGAAATTATCTGTTTATGATGATAATATGAATTATCTACTGTGATACTGTGAATTATCTATCTATTTGTATATAGATAATAGAATTGAACTGTTTTAACTTTAAAACAACTTGGCCTTAAAAGATACGTTTTGGATTTCGATGAGACCGGGATCGGGTTTCCGTATACCGGTATTCCAGGTCTGGAGACCCGAATACCACATCGATCCAAATTAACGATAGGTCGTGAATCTCAAGTGAAGATGAAGATTCAGAGTGCAAGGGTTATTGTCGTTAACTCTGAGGGTGATTCCAAAACGAGTGTAACGAGATAATGCCTTCGGTTTCGTTCGAACCCGGAACGAACTTGTATGGATTGAATGCTTTCAGCACATCGTCAGGCGGACGATGAGCATTCTAAGTGATATGTTCTGATTAAAGGTAATCGTAACCTCAAGCCTCATCAACCGGGAATGGCTAAAACAGGGGAGGTGCAGCAAGGCTTCGTGGGTAGCACCCACTGAGAGCAAGATAGATCCCTGTCTAGAGGACCCTTTTCTTTTATTCGGCTTAGTGTGTGGTTGGTCGCGCCAACCACGGGATTGTCTTGTTCGGAATTATCCAGTAAGGGATGGTTCCGGCTTTGTGTTGCAGGGGAGCGGGCGTACTCCTCGGTACGGTGATCTAGGCCACGTACTGTGACGGCGGAACCCCAGTAGCCCTGCCATTGTATGGAATCCAAACTCCAATAAGTGCCGTACGTATTAGTTGTGCCCAACTATGTTGGAATGTGAGATGTAAGCATTTCAGCTAATTCTGTATTTTACTTGAAAACCCTAGACCCTATTATAATACAATCAGATTTCCTATCAAATGTTTTGGTTAGCGTAAGGTAAAAACTTTTCCATGTTTATGTGTGGGAAGTCTTACGTGATACCTTTGTTTTCAAAAGGTTTTGAAGTTAAACAATTTTAACCCGTTTACTCACACCAGACCCATGTCTGACCCAAGTGTTTATTTCTGTTTTATAAACTCTTGGGTACTCAAATTTTTACGAGTAGCCAAGGGATTCAGGTTTAGCTTTGACGAATTATGGAGGAGCAATGGAGCAGGAGGCTTCGGCGTTCGTAGATATAGTATTCCGCTGTGTTGATATCGGTGTTAGAGTCTTGTATTGTATTTGAGTTGTAATATCTAGACAGATGTTTATAACTGTCTAGTATGTGTTGTATAGTTGTGTAAACTCTGATAAGTGTTGTATACTATGTAATAGTTTATGTTATTAATATAATTTAGTCGTTCCGCTGTGAGATCGTTGTTGTTGTTTCTTTCTTTCTTCTCTTCTTTTCTATTTTCTACCCCTTTCTTTCTTCATAATGATGCGACTTTCTGGGCATAGGAAGTCGGGTCGTTACATATGGTATCAGAGCAGTAGGTTGAGTGAATACCTAGGCTCTGAAGTGGTGTCTATCTTGAGAGCGCGTAATTGTTAATTATATAAAAATGGTTTTATATTGTGTTAATTGATCGGTTGAGTGGTATATGGATTCTGGTCAATACGAGTAGCTAACGTTATTGATAGGGATCTCTAAACACTTGAACCAGGCCAACGGACACAATATTGTTTTAAAGAGGTAAATGAAATAATTTTACCCAGAAATAATTTCTATATAAAAAGTATCATTTTAAATATATATATATATTTCTACCTATTTGTTGGGTTACCTGTTCGGGTTTTCCAATATAAGTTATAAAGGTAGATAAGGTGGTAGTGTGAGTAACACAACTACCAATAGTTAGAATTTGAGTGTTGAGGTTGGAAGTATATCTGACGAGACTGTAGACCTAATACTGTCTCGAGTGAACTTTGTTGTGGTGTAAAGATTTCACCGATCTCTGAAGGAAACCAGTTATGGTTTAGAGTTTATCTTTGAAGTTGGATGAATAGAGTAGATCTATTAGATGAGCTGAAGAGAGTGATGGTATTTTGGTAACCTCAGGAAGTAGTAGCTGTGTGATGAGACACGGTGGCTATGGACGTTTCTGAAGATGTTTCTTCTGGAACAAGTTTGAAGAAGTGAGTCTGTTTCGGTGTTGTGGCTGAGTCCAGTGGGGTGTTTCTAATTTGCTTTGAGGTCCGAGTTTCTCGAGGAGTTTCGGATAAGAAGTCTTTGGTTTGTGGCAGCAGTGCGGCTCGGAGTGTTCTGTGTGTTAGCAGGAAGTTTCTGGATGAGTATTTTTTCTGAAGTTGGAGTCCAGAAGCAGCTGAGTGAATCCATTTCTTCGATGAATTGGATAGTTAAGTATGAACTGTTCTAATTTGTGAAGAGAGAACAGTATCTGTGGAAGTTAGGTCGAGTTGATCGCAAAAGAGACTTGCGATTGATTGAGTGTTCTTTTGGGTTATTGGAGATTGAGATTCCGTATCGACTTGATTCATGGAGTTACCGGAAGTTCAGCTTAGTAGGAGGATGTCTTCTAGAGAAGAATTTGGTGAAGCAGCTCAGGATTCTTTGGAGAGGGATTGACCACACCTAATTTTCTGGTGAGGATTCTGTTAAGGTATTTTGACCAAGTAGAATGGTTCACTAAGATTTTATAGATATGGTGAACTGTGGATGATCAAGTTTGTGCTCGAATTTCTCCGATGGCATTCTCATCTGTTCAAGATCAGAATTGTGCAGCGAAAGTAAGATAGCAGCTATTCTAGAGTGGAAGCAACCGGGAGTTGTAATTTTCTTGGAGTAGAGGATTTCTATAAGAAATTCAAGTATAACTCTAAGTGTGAAAGAATTTTCAGGATCTGGAAGTAAGGTTGTCAAGTGCAACTGTTTGGCTATTTCAGATAGGAGAGGTAGTTCAAAGTGCTCTAATGTTTGTAGAGTAGAGTTGTGTTTTGGATTTCGGCATATTTTGGAGAACCATTTTGTTGAGTAGAATCCGAAAATTGGTTTGATGTTGGTCTAGTCTGTTTCAAGAAGCATCAACAAGAGCTAAGCTGATCAGGAAGGATGAAGTGACTCAGGATCGTCAGGAGAGTTATGCAGTTAAGAATGGATGGAATTTGGAATTTGAAGTTGAAATTTGGATATTATTTAAGTTTTCTCCGATCAAAGGAGATATAAGATTTGGAAAAATTGGAGAGTAAGCTCCGGAAGTACTATGAGATTTTTCTGTGTTCTCAAAAGGATTAGTTCTTTGATCTATAGGATTGAGTTGCCAGTTCGGATAACTGGAATTCATTTTATTTCACATATCTCTGAGGAATATGTGTATGATTCATCGAGGGATGGAATCAGCAGTTCAGAAGGATTTGGTAGTTGAGATGGTTTTGAGTTTAGTCTGATATCTTGTTCAGATTTGTAATCTAGATGGGAAGGAGTTCTAGATTTTTGTAGATAAGTTAGTTAAGATCCAATAGAACGAGTATCCCGGTATATATATATACTTGGGGAAACTCGAGGAAATTCTATCCAGAATTTGTCTGGATAGTTAAATTTGTTTGATTAAATTGTTTGCTATGATTGTTAGAATATGATTGATATGTATGGTTGCTGTTTGAAATTAAAATTAAAATTTTGCTGGGTTATTAAATTATCTTTGCTTTTAAATTTCGGGGACGAAATTATTTTTAAGGGGGGAGGAATGTGATATCCCGGAATTTTGGCAATATCAATTTAATAATCTTTATAAATAATTAAATTTATTTGTTGATTTTATTTTATAAAATTGACAAGTTTATTCATTTTAAAGGTTAATAATATTTAATTGGCAATATTTATTAATATCTTTTCTAACAATTTAAAATTGGTAAGATTTATCTTTCAAAACTTATATAAATGTTTTCTATTTATAATGTATATATATATTGGTATATATATTATAAATAGGGAGTCTTTAATTTAATAAAAGACTATGTTTTCAAATTATAATATATATGTATATATATATTGTTATTTGAAGTTATGTATTAAAATTCAATATGATGATTATCAAACTAATGTAAAAATATTTTCCATTTAGAATATATATATATTTGTATATTTATATAGAATCTTAAAGCTTATTTATAAAAGAGATAAATACATTATATACTTATAAATATTTCATAAAAACATATAAATGTCTTAAATAAATGTATTAAAAACAAGATGTACACTTGTTAGCATATTAGAGTGGTGTGAAGACATTTGTAAGGAAATAAGCAATTTGTAATTTAAATAGCATAGGTGTAAGCAAATTAAAGAGACAAGTGGCTATGTTTTAATTTAAGTTTTAAAATAAATAAAAATTAGTATGTAAGAAGAAATCTGTTTTTCACTTTTCAGTAAAAAAAAATTTCTTTTCTTCAACTTCTTTCTCAACAAAAATAATTCGGATCTAAAGAGAAAATAAAACCTGGAATCAAAAATTCAAAGAGAAAATAAATCTGGAAATTCAAATGCAAATCTGAGATAAGAAAATGAAAAGCAATTCCAAACAGCAGTTCAAATCTTCAAAACAACTGGAAGATCAGGAAAAATGGAATCAAGCAAATAACCAGAAATCAAACAGCAAGATTTAAAATTCAAAAAGCAAAAACAAAGGAGGTTCAAAAATCAAATTCAAAAATCTGGAAAGCCTGGAAACAAACTGTTCTATTCTCTGTTCTCTGACATATCTGGTGAGTAAACTTTAAACTTAAAAACAGTTTTAGAAATCTGTTATGATGGATGCATGTGATGGATGTTTGTGTAAAGTGTGTTACTTAGTATATGATATGAATGCATGCTTAAATATCTGAAATGTATGTATGTCTGTATATATACAAAAATCTGTCCTCTGTCTCTGTTCAAAGTTTCCAGTGAGTAAATCTAATTTAAAAAAAAAACAGTTTAAAAATCTGTTATTATGTCTTGATATACTGATAAATGTTACAGTAACATGACATGCAATGCTTACCTGAATATTTGATGTGAATGGATGATTATATAAAGAGTTGTTATGAAATATTTGTGTATATTGATGATTCTGCTTCTCTGTTCTAATTTTCCAGTGAGTAAACAACTCTTTTAAAAGCTTAAATCAGTTTTAGTCTTGATGCTTGTGAATAATATTTGTAACAATGTTGTGATAGATGTTTACATGAATGTATATGGTGCTTGCATGTACATGAATATGGAATGATTTGTATGCATGTCTATATACATATACCTCTGTTGTATCACAGTTTCAAATCCCTAGAATAAATTCAATTTGTCCTCATACAATCAATGTTAGGTTTAGATCTTTAAAGATGAATTGTGTATATAAGTGTAATATGATTTTTAAAAACAATTTCAAGTTTATTTATTAAGCAATTATTTTAAAAATAAGGAATTACAGTAAAATATGTTCAAATCAGAAAAATCAATGATCACGAATTCAAGTTTGGATTTCATAATTTGATTCGTAGTAGAAAATAATGATTTTAGATAATAGTTTCATGATTTTTAAGATTGGGGATGTGGAGAATTTATGAGTTGATCAGTTTTGGGTTTTTGGTCGATTGTCGTCGATCGGTGGGGTTCGGTGGGTCGTGCTTCGGGCTGGAGGTAGCTTGGAGGTTGGAGATCAACGGAAAAATGGTAGCAGATGTTAAGAATGGCCATGGTGATCAGAGAGTGGCGAAGTAGGGTTCGTGGTCCAGTTTTGGTCAAGCATTGATTTCGAGGGCGTGAAGTAACTGGGAGGCATCGGACTTGTTAGCAAAGGATTGAATCGATGTTTGGGTTAGTGACGTAGCTCTGAACGGAGAGACGTGAGCTCCGGTGGCGAGTTCGTCAGCAGGCGATAGTTCTCGATCGTTCAGGTGGTTCCAGGAATTGGTCGAGTGAGCTCGATTTTGTTTGACATCGTTATTATAATATCTGGGTGGTCGGAAGCCTTGCCGTGGTCATAGGTGATGTGTCGGAGGCTATCGTAGAGATCGCCGCCGATCAACGTGGGTGTGCACGTTAGCGTGCACGGTTATGTATCAGGAAGATGGGTTTTGGGAAGGAAGGCTGGAGCTCGAAGTTTGTCTCGGGGGTTTTGATATTTTTCTCGAAGCAGAACGTAACGTAGGTAGTCTCGAGTTTTTATCGGGGAAACTTGGGTTTTTCTCGGGTTGGTGGGAGCATGCATTAGAATTTTTAAAAGAAAGTTTTTATCAAAAGAAGTTTGTTTTTGAAATGGTTCTAAGTTTTTAAAATAAAAGTAAAACAAAGTTTTTACTATTAAACTAAATTATTGTATAGAAAAATTGTTTTTAACAAGTTTTAAATAATTTTTAAATAGATTTTCAAATTGATCTTTGTATTTAAATTTATTTAAAAATTTTGAAAAGCTTCAAAGATTTTAAAGGTAAAAACTAAATGTTGTTATTATTTAAATTATAATAAAGATTTTATCTTAAGTAATTAAGATTTGATTTATTAAAGGAAATTAATATGTGAAATTAATAAGGATAATTCATTTATTGAAAATGATTTAAGAATAGATAATAATTTAATTAAGATAAATGGTTTTTCTTAATTAAGATCTTTAAGTATAAATAGTTAAGAAATTATTTAATTAATTTAAATAATTAGTTAAATAATTAACTAAGTAATTAATCAGTGATTAATTAGAGATAATCTCTTATAAATTAATTAAGTGTAATTACTTGATGAAGTAATTGAGGAATAATTACTAGATGTAATTAAATAAAGGTAAATTATTTAATAAAGTAATTAAAGGGTAATTATTTAATGAAGGTAATTAAATAGAAGTGATTAAGGTTAATTACCTAGTGTTATTAATTAAATAATTTATTTAATAAAGTTAATAAAAAGGATTAAGGTTAATTAATAAGGTAATTAATTAATTGTTAAGGTAATTAATTAAAAAGTAATGAATTAATGGAAGTAATTAAGGGAAGTTAATTACTGATAGGATTAATCAAAGGTGATTAATAATTGTGGTTTAATTAAGATCAATTATTTAATTAATTTAAATAAGATAAATAATTAAAAATATAATTAAGGTTCATTAGTTATAATTAATTAATGATGTAATTAAGAGTTGATTAATTAATCAAATGATAAGTGATTAATTGTAATTAATTAAGGATTAAAGTAATTGATTATAATAAATTAATAAATGAAGTAATTAAAGGTTAATTACTGTATTGATTAAGAATAATTAATTTGTGAAATTAATTAAAGATAATTACTTAAATGTAATTAAAGTATAATTAATCAGGGTGATTAATTAAAGTGGATAATTAGAGAATGATTAATTAATTTATTTGTAATTAATTAATGATTTTATAAGTAAGATTTATGATGAAGTAATTAATTTAATTTATTTTAAATTAATTAGAAATGAAATAATTAATTTAATTCACTTTAAATTAATTAGAGATGGTATAGATCATTGCTTATATATGAATGGATGATATTAATTGCCTTGAATGGTTTGAGATCTCAAATATGAGATAAGTGATGTTGTGTGATATAAATGCTTTGGTTGAAGTATGATGATAATGTGAAATTATCTGTTTATGATGATAATATGAATTATCTACTGTGATACTGTGAATTATCTATCTATTTGTATATAGATAATAGAATTGAACTGTTTTAACTTTAAAACAACTTGGCCTTAAAAGATACGTTTTGGATTTCGATGAGACCGGGATCGGGTTTCCGTATACCGGTATTCCAGGTCTGGAGACCCGAATACCACATCGATCCAAATTAACGATAGGTCGTGAATCTCAAGTGAAGATGAAGATTCAGAGTGCAAGGGTTATTGTCGTTAACTCTGAGGGTGATTCCAAAACGAGTGTAACGAGATAATGCCTTCGGTTTCGTTCGAACCCGGAACGAACTTGTATGGATTGAATGCTTTCAGCACATCGTCAGGCGGACGATGAGCATTCTAAGTGATATGTTCTGATTAAAGGTAATCGTAACCTCAAGCCTCATCAACCGGGAATGGCTAAAACAGGGGAGGTGCAGCAAGGCTTCGTGGGTAGCACCCACTGAGAGCAAGATAGATCCCTGTCTAGAGGACCCTTTTCTTTTATTCGGCTTAGTGTGTGGTTGGTCGCGCCAACCACGGGATTGTCTTGTTCGGAATTATCCAGTAAGGGATGGTTCCGGCTTTGTGTTGCAGGGGAGCGGGCGTACTCCTCGGTACGGTGATCTAGGCCACGTACTGTGACGGCGGAACCCCAGTAGCCCTGCCATTGTATGGAATCCAAACTCCAATAAGTGCCGTACGTATTAGTTGTGCCCAACTATGTTGGAATGTGAGATGTAAGCATTTCAGCTAATTCTGTATTTTACTTGAAAACCCTAGACCCTATTATAATACAATCAGATTTCCTATCAAATGTTTTGGTTAGCGTAAGGTAAAAACTTTTCCATGTTTATGTGTGGGAAGTCTTACGTGATACCTTTGTTTTCAAAAGGTTTTGAAGTTAAACAATTTTAACCCGTTTACTCACACCAGACCCATGTCTGACCCAAGTGTTTATTTCTGTTTTATAAACTCTTGGGTACTCAAATTTTTACGAGTAGCCAAGGGATTCAGGTTTAGCTTTGACGAATTATGGAGGAGCAATGGAGCAGGAGGCTTCGGCGTTCGTAGATATAGTATTCCGCTGTGTTGATATCGGTGTTAGAGTCTTGTATTGTATTTGAGTTGTAATATCTAGACAGATGTTTATAACTGTCTAGTATGTGTTGTATAGTTGTGTAAACTCTGATAAGTGTTGTATACTATGTAATAGTTTATGTTATTAATATAATTTATTCGTTCCGCTGTGAGATCGTTGTTGTTGTTTCTTTCTTTCTTCTCTTCTTTTCTATTTTCTACCCCTTTCTTTCTTCATAATGATGCGACTTTCTGGGCATAGGAAGTCGGGTCGTTACATCCTCGGTACGGTGATCTAGGCCCCGTACTGTGATGAGCGGTACCCCGGTAGCTCTGCCATTGTATGGAAATCCAAATTCCAATAAGTGATAACGGACTTGATTGTATACTTATGTATGCTGGAATTTAATAATGTAACAATTTCGGCTATTTCATATTTATTTGAAAACCCTAGACCCTATTATAATACAATCGAATTTCCTATCAAATGTTTTGGTTATTGTAAGGTAAAAACTTTTCCGTGTTTATGTGCGGGAAGTCTTACGAGATACCTTTTCTTTCCAAATGGTTTTCAAAGTTAAACAAGTTTAACCTGTTACTCACACCAGACCCATGTCTGACCCAAGTTGTTTATTCCTGTTTTATAAACTCTTGGGTACTCAAATTTTTACGAGTAGCCAAGGGATTCAGGTTTAGCTTTGACGAATTGTGGAGGAGCAATGGAGCAGGAGGCTTCGGCGTTCGTAGATATAGTATTCCGCTGTGTTGATATCTGTGTTAGAGTCTTGTATTTGAGTTGTAATATCTAGACAGATGTTTATAACTGTCTAGTATGTGTTGTATAGTTGTGTAAACTCTGATAAGTGTTTTATACTATGTAATAGTTTCTTTATGTTATTAATATAATTTATTCTTTCCGCTGTGAGATAGTTGTTGTTGTTTCTTTCTTTCTTCTCTTCTTTTCTATTTTCTACCCCTTTCTTTCTTATTAATGATGCGTCATTCTGTGGAATGAGTGGCGGGTCGTTACAGTGATCCTCGGTACGGTGATCTAGGCCACGTACTGTGACGGGCGGTACCCCGGTAGCCCTGCCATTGTATGGAAATCCAACTTCCAATAAGTGATAACGGACTTGATTGTATACCTATGTATGCTGGAATTTAATAATGTAACAATTTCGGCTATTTCATATTTATTTGAAAACCCTAGACCCTATTATAATACAATCGAATTTCCTATCAAATGTTTTGGTTAGCGTAAGGTAAAAACTTACCCATGTTTATTTGTGGGGAGTCTTACGTGATACCTTTTCTTTCAAAAGGTTTTGAAGTTAAACAAGTTTAACCCGTTACTCACACCAGACCCATGTCTAACCCAAGTTGTTTATTTCTGTTTTATAAACTCTTGGGTACTCAAATTTTTACGAGTAGCCAAGGGAATTCAGGTTAGCCTTGACGAGTAATCTGGGGGAGCAATGGAGCAGGAGGCTTCAGCGTTGTAGATATAGATAGTATTCCGCGGTGTTGATATCTGTGATAGTGTCTTGTCTTGTATTTGAGTTGTAATGTCTAGACAGATGGTTATAACTGTCTAGTAAGTGATGTATATGCTGTGTAACTCTGTAAATTGTTGTATACTATGTAATAGTTTATGTTATTAATATAATTTATTCGTTCCGCTGTGAGATCGTTGTTGTTTCTTTCTTTCTTCTCTTCTTTTCTATTTTCTACCCCTTTCTTTCTTCATAACGATGCGTCATTATGTGGAATGAGTGGCGGGTCGTTACAGTGGTATCAGAGCATAGGTTGAGCGAATGCCTAAGCTTTTGGTTAAGTGAATATCAAAACACTAGGTTGAGTGAATACCTAGGTTCGGAAGGGTTGTTCATTAGAGATAGGATCTGTAGCAACCTGTTTGAGTGTATATATATATACGAGAGCGCGTATTTGTTAGTTATATAAAATGATTTTATATTGTGTTAATTGATCGGTTGGGTGGTATATGGATTCTGGTCAATACGAGTAGCTAACGTTATTGATAGGGATCTCTAAACACTTGGACCAGGCCAACGGACACAATATTGTTTTAAAAAGGTAGATGAAATAATTTTACCCAAATATAATTTCTATATAAAAAAGTATCATTTTAAATGTATATGGTATTTGTAATGATTGGTTGAGATGATAATAATTTATCATCTAGGATTAGGAGTCTGAGTGTTGAGGTTGGAAGTGTATCTGTCGAGATTGTAGACCTAACACCGTCTCGAGTGAACTTTGCAATTGTGAGGATTTCATCGATCTCTGAAGGAAACCTGTTAAGGTTCGGAGTTTATCTTTGTAGTTTGGATGAGTAGAGTTGGATCTGTCGGTTAGGCAGAAGCGAGTGATGATATCTTAGGAAATTGTAGCTGTGTGATGAGATACAGTGACTATGGATGTTCCCGAAGATGTTTTCTTTGGAACAAGTTTAAGGAAGTGTGTATATTTCGGCATTGTGGCTGAGTTCAACATGGTGTTTGTGTTGGTTTGGGTCCGAGTTTCTCGAAAAGCTTTGGTTAGGAAATCTTTGGCATCTGTGGCAGCAGTGCAGCTCGGAGTGTTCTGTATTGGCAGGAAGTTTTCTGGCTGAGCAGATTTTCTGAAGGTGAAGTTCAGAAGCAGCAGAGTGGATCCATTTCTTCGATGGATTGGATAATTAAGTGTAAGCTGTTCTGATTGGTAAAGAGAGAACAGTTTCTTTGCATTTTGGCTGGGTTGATCGCAAAAGTGACTTGCGATAGATTGAGTATTCTCTTGAGTTATCTGAGATTTTCTGGGATGTGTTGTCCAGTTTGTGCTTGTGTTCTTCATCAGCATTTTCATTCTACTCCAGATCAGAATGGTGCAGCGGAAGTAGTTTGGCGAGTGCATTTGTTTGTCTTTTCCAGATAGGAGAAGTTAGTTCGGTCTTCTGATGTTGTGAGTAGATTTGTGTTTTGGATTATGGGTAGATTTTGAGAGGATCATTTTGTCGAGTTATTTTTGGTCTAGTTTGTTTCTAGAAGCATCGGCGAAGGTTGAGCTGATCAGAAAGGATTTGTAGGAAGCCGAGATCGTCTAAAGATTTTGTGGATAAGAGACGAAGGAATTTGAAGTTCGAAGTTGGAGACTTCGTTGTTATTTATCCAGTAAAAAGGAGCATTTAAGATTGGGTTAAACTAGAAAGCCAGCTTCGAGTATATTGGATCTTTCTGAGTTTTTGTGAGGATAAGTATTTTGGCTTGGTATAGAATTGCCAGTTTGGATTTAGTAGAGCGAGTAACCCAGTATCTGTATCTGGGAAACTCTGGATAATTTTAGGTAGTTTATCCGGATCTATGTCCGGATAGCTAGAATTGTTTGTTTGGATGAAATTGTTTGTTTGGATGAAATTGTTTGTTTGGATGAATGGTTGTTTGATTGATAGTGTATGGTTGATGAGTATGCTTGAATTGTTTTAAAATTGGTTGAAAAAAAAACTTTTGGATTATCTTTTGTTTTAAATTTCGAGGACGAAATTCTTTTAAGGGGGGAGGAATGTGATATCCCGGAATTTCGAGAAGTTTAAAATGTGATAATCTCCTAGTTTAAATTATTTAAAATTGGTAAATTTGTTATTTTCAAATATAAATAACCAAATAATAATAATGTGATGTTTTAATTATGGTATATATTGATTTTTAATAAGAATAATTATTTAAATTATTTATAAATTTGAGTTTAAATAGATTTATCAATTAATAAGTATTGTTTAAATATATATATATATTGTCTTGAGTTGTTTTTAAATGAAATAATCATTTCAAACTTAATAATGTGCTTATTTAAAATATAAATGTTGAGTTGATTTTCAAATTGGATTTTAAAAGTAAAATTTGAATTTGAATTTGGATTTAAATTTGAATCCTTAAAAGATAATTATTTTAATATATTTTGATATGAAATGTATGAATAAAGTTTTTATTAAAATAAGATTTGTTTACAATATTTTCTTTAAAAGGAATTTTATTCATATAAATTTAGAAAGTATTTATTTAATAGTAAATTTAGTACAAAAGATATATTTACACTTATAAATTAATTAAATATATTGTATATGATTTTATTAGAATATGATTAGTTTCTATTTTTATTTTCTTTTAAAGGTGTCATTTATTTATAATATGGGAAGGCCTTTACTAAATAAGGTATGTATTTATTTAATTAGGAAAATTCATTTTAAAGGCTTTTAAATAATTTTAAAAACAAATAAAAATAAATAATTACAAGTGTTAAAATTTTAGACATGTTAAATACATGTGTAAGATAATTAAGGATTGTATGAGACAAGTGTCATAGTTTATTTTATTTTCTTTAATTTTAAAACAAATCCTAACAAATCTATATAAATCTACATCATCCCTCTCTTTCATTTTCTTGTTTCTATTCTCACATTTTCAGTTCAAAAACTAAAACCAAAAGAAAATGTATCAACCCCAAAATGATCTCCAGCCAAAACTAAAATCTCCTCAAAACTGAAATTCTTCTCAAACCCAAAATGAAATCATCTCAAACAAAAGAATCTACAACCTAAAATCTTTTCAAACAAATCTGCAATGTTTTTCCTGTAACCTTCTGAAATGCAAGATTAAAAACTTGTGAATCCTTTTTATCTTCAACCTGAAAACACTCCTCAAAACCTGTAATCTACCAAAAGCCTGTAATCATTTCATCTCAAGCCTGAAATCAATTATCCTAAGACCATAAACCATATTTCAAAACAAATCTACAATGTTCTTCAAGTCTGAATCATTTCAAGATTTGCATGCAATAAAATCTGAGGCAGAAGCAAGTTTTCAAAAGCTTTTCAAATTTTTAAAAGAAATCAAAACGAGCTCTTCAGTTTTTAAAGGAATGAAGCAAGTTCAGTTTCAAGTTTTCAAAGTCCAAATTCCAGTTTTTCTTTCAAAGCTCTGTTCATTTGAAATAGGTGAGTAAACAATTATTTTGCAAAGGTTAAAATAGATATAAATTTGCTTTCATATGATTCTTGAATGAAGTAACTTTGCATGTTTATAGATATGGATGTATACTGTCTGTATGTATTGAACTATGTATATATGCCTCTGTTTCCAGATTGTTGTGATAACCAGATTACCAAATTCCATACCTTCTTGTTTATTCACTGTTAACACATGGATTAAAGACAAATTAGCTTAGTTTTAATATAATCTAAGTACTAAAAATATAAGCAAGTATATATGTTTTGAAATATGTTTGCTTTTGTGAAATAACAGTAGGAATCCTGTAAGACATCAAAAATCAAATCTCGAATTATACTAATTCAAGTTGATGTCTGGAATCATCTTTGAAAAACAAGATTTTTAAAACAAAAACTAAAATTTTTAAAATTATATTGAGGGTGCAGTTTGTAGTTAACCAGAGTTTGGTTTTTGAGTGATTTCTGGTGACTGGGATGTTTGTGGTGATCGAGATTGTTGCTGGAGTTAGGTGAATGATCAGGGTAGTGGGCAAAAATAATAGGAGCAGTGGTAGTTCACCGTGGCGATAGCGGTAGGTCGAACTAAAATTTTGACCTAGTTTTGGTTGAGGATGGAATCGTGATCGATGCTTCGGCTATGATGGATCGAGTGTCTCGAAGCTGTGGGGGTTTGGTGGCGTACGTGTTCGGCTAGACGTGGACCAAGCGATTAAAATTCCGGTGGTCGGAGTTTGGCGATTCGTGGAAGTTTTGGTGACTGGGTTCGTTCCAGGTGGGTGCTCGAGTGCACGTTTTCGTTTTCAAGTTTGAATTGATGATCGGAGTTGTCGAGATGGTCGAGAGGAAGGTGGGCGACTCGATGGTGATCAGCAAGTTGGTCGGAGTCGTCGATGTTCACCGTGCACGTACACGTGTTCTCATTTGCGTATCTGGAATTTTGAATTGGGGAAGATGGAGTTCTCGTGTTCATACTCGGGGAGGACTCGTGGAAATTATTGGCTCGGGTTTGTGATAGGGTTGTACGCGAGATTTTGAGTGATAATGGTTAAAGTTTTAACAGTTAAAAATTAAACAAGCAGTTTTTAAATCACTCGGGAAGAACATCGGGGAAGAAGGCTTTTGGCTCGGGTTTGTCTTCGTGTCGCTCGCGAGAATGAGAGAAAACAGTTAACTGTTAAGTTTTTTTTTTTAAAACAGTTTAAAAAAAAAAGTAAACAAACTCTTTTATAAAAAGGAAAAAAGAAGATGTATTTGTCTTGATTCAAATACATATGAGTTAAAACCAAAGTAAGATGTTTAAATCAGTTTTTAAATTTAAATAAAGGTAAGATTTTAAATTTAGATAATCAAGTTAAAACAAATCGTTTTGGAAATTCTTTTTCTTTGTAATAAATGTTTTGACTAGATTTAATTTGTATAATTTGTTTAACTTAAGTATATTAAGTTAAATTCTTAACTTATTTTCAAATTAAATTTGGAAATAAGGTACTTAATAAAGAAATGTTTTATCTTAAAACTTAATTTAAGTTTAATAATAATGGAATGAATAAGAATGATGTATTAAATTAAATTAGTAGATGATTAAGGATAAGTAAATTAACAATTAAGTTTTCAAGTGTTTTATTCACTTGTAATTAAGGATTGTTAATAAATAATTAAGGATAAGTAATTTATGATTATTTATTTTAAAACTTAATTAATGATTTTAATTAAGTAAGTTAATTACTAAGATTAAATGTTTTAATGATAATATTTAATCTCAAGGATAATTAAGATTTTTAAAGAGTGAAATTAATTAAGTTAATTAAGAAATTTAAGTTTAATTAATTTAATTAATTATTGATAAGGATTAATGAAATGATTAAGGGTTAATTAAACTAGTAATTAAGAAGTACTTAATAAAGTTTTATTAAGTAATAATTAAGTTTTCTTAATTAATAATTAAGAAATTATTAATCTAAAATTAAAGTTAATTTAGGATTAATTAACTGTTATTAAGGGATTAATTAATTGTCATTAAAGATTGATTAATAGATAATTATGAATTAATTAAATTGGTAATTAAGGTTGTTAATTAATAATTAAGTTTTATTAATTAATAATGAAGAAGTAATTAATTAGTTAATTAAGTTTAATTAATTAATTATAAAAGTAATTAAGGATTGATTACTTTGTATTAAAGAATATTAATTAATAATTAAGGTTTATTAATTAATAGTTAAAGAATAATTAATCAAGGATTAATTAATTTGTTTAAAGGGTAATTAAGGATGAGTTACTTAGTTATAATTTAGGAATGAATGTGATTTATTTAAGTTAATTAATTTGTTAATTAATTAAAGATAGTCACTCGATAATTGATTAAGTATAATTACTTAATAAGATTGGTTAAGTGTAATTACTTGATATAAGTAATTGATAATTGAATTACTGTATGTAATTGGTGTAATAAATCAAAAAGGATTTATGAAGTAAATAGTAAGTAATTAAGAAGTAATTAGGAATAGTTAATTACTATTGATGATTATTTAAGATTGATAAATGAAAGTAATTAATTAATGTATGATTAATTAATGTAATTAATTAAGGAATAATGTAATTAATTATAGTTAATTAATTAAAGAAAGTAATTAATTAAGGATCATTAATTAATGTAATTAATGAGAGTAATTAAAGGTTAATTACTATAAATGATTAAGGATAATTAATTTGTGAAATTAATTAAAGGATAATTACTTTATGTAATTAATGAATAATTAATCAAGAGTGATTAATATTTAATGATTAATTAATTAAATGGATTGTAATTAATTAATGGTTGATTAAGCAAGGATAGGAATTAATTATTAAGTAATTAATTTAATTTAAGTTGATTAAATTTATTATAATAGAGATTAATAAATGGTTGCTTATGAATGATAGTTGAGTAGAATGTCTGATTTGGTTGATATCTATTGGATGATATGCTATGATATTCTGTGATATGATATTGGATATATCTGTGATAAATGTGTGATATTTATCTATGTTAATGCTATGTGAATTCAAGTATTAAATTGAATTGAATTGTTTAAACCTTTAAACAACTTGGCCTTAAAAGATACGTTTTGGATTTCGATGAGACCGGGATCGGGTTTTCGTATACCGGGATTCCAGGTCTGGAGACCCGAATACCACATCGATCCAAATTTACGATAGGTCGTGAATCTCAAGTGAAGATGAAGATTCAGAGTGCAAGGGTTATTGTCGTTAACTCTGAGGGTGATTCCAAAACGAGTGTAACGAGATAATGCCTTCGGTTTCGTTCGAACCCGGAACGAACTTGTATGGATTGAATGCTTTCAGCACATCGTCAGGCGGACGATGAGCATTCTAAGTGATATGTTCTGTTTAAAGGTAATCGTGACCTCAAGCCTCACAAACCGGGAATGGCTAAAACAGGGGAGGTGCAGCAAGGTTAGTGGGTAGCACCCAAGTAGGACAAGATTACCTCTGTCTAGATGTCCCTTTCTATTTTCGACTTAGTGGTGCGGTTGCTGATCCCAACCGTGAGGTATCTTGTGCGGGAATTATCCAGTAAGGGATGTTCCGGCCTTGTGTTGCAGGGGATTGGGAGTGATCCTCGGTACGGTGATCTAGGCCACGTACTGTGACGGGCGGTACCCCGGTAGCCCTGCCATTGTATGGAAATCCAACTTCCAATAAGTGATAACGGACTTGATTGTATACCTATGTATGCTGGAATTTAATAATGTAACAATTTCGGCTATTTCATATTTATTTGAAAACCCTAGACCCTATTATAATACAATCGAATTTCCTATCAAATGTTTTGGTTAGCGTAAGGTAAAAACTTACCCATGTTTATTTGTGGGGAGTCTTACGTGATACCTTTTCTTTCAAAAGGTTTTGAAGTTAAACAAGTTTAACCCGTTACTCACACCAGACCCATGTCTGACCCAAGTTGTTTATTTCTGTTTTATAAACTCTTGGGTACTCAAATTTTTACGAGTAGCCAAGGGAATTCAGGTTAGCCTTGACGAGTAATCTGGAGGAGCAATGGAGCAGGAGGCTTCAGCGTTGTAGATATAGATAGTATTCCGCGGTGTTGATATCTGTGATAGTGTCTTGTCTTGTATTTGAGTTGTAATGTCTAGACAGATGGTTATAACTGTCTAGTAAGTGATGTATATGCTGTGTAACTCTGTAAATTGTTGTATACTATGTAATAGTTTATGTTATTAATATAATTTATTCGTTCCGCTGTGAGATCGTTGTTGTTGTTTCTTTCTTTCTTCTCTTCTTTTCTATTTTCTACCCCTTTCTTTCTTCATAACGATGCGTCATTCTGTGGAATGAGTGGCGGGTCGTTACATTTTAAAACATCTTTTAAAACAACTACTTCATTTAATAATATTCCTTTTCCCAAACTATATTAATTTTATTCAATAATATATATTCACTGTCCAAAATCGTGAATATAATCACTATCCCAATTTTAACAATTTCTACACAATTTATTTCAATAATAATTCGCTATCCAAAATCGCGAATATACTTCCCTTAAAAAATTTCTATATTCAATTTATCAAATTCCATTGATTTTGAATTTATAAACAATGTCTAAAAATTCTTTCCCTATTTATGAACTTCGATTTATAAAAAGTCCCTGAATTAACAAATTTAATTCATAACTCGATTTCATATCAAAAATCTAATTTATAAGTCAATTACTTATAAACTTTTATTTTACAAAGTCTATTTATTTTATAACTTCACATTATAAAACTTCTAAATTTCATTAACTTATGAAATCCAATTATACTCCATTTTTAACACTTATAAAAACTCGTTTTATATTTCCAACATTTTAATTTATAAATATCCATTTTGCAATCTTTTATAGATAAACCGTTATGAATAATTCAAAAATCGCAATTTAAAATCAACTCGTTATTTTTAAACTTCAAAAATGAATCCAATGATGCAACAACACCAAATAGTCAATCACAACATCCAAACATCATATATCATCATATGATAACAGAATATATAACAATATCTGTAAATAAATCACTACGGTGAGGAATCCAGTTGGATCCCTCCAACCTGTTTCCCTGCATCCAAAGATGTTAGCACAATACCAATTCCGCTCCAGTACGGAATTATCGTGGTATATGGGTTTAATAAATATTATTCGCTATTATGCGGCGCAATAGGGTCTCATCCGCTAAACAATGCGGGAAATCAACAACTCCAATATATACATATGCAAATATGTATATATCACTATATATATATAAATAATACCAGTTCCACTTCAATGTGAAATTATCGCGGTATATGTTTTTAATAAATAACATCCGCTTAATAACGGCGTATAATGTCTATTTCAGTCAATAACAGATAAAATTTATCATCCAAACATACGATCAACAATTTTAAATCTCAACTATTTAAAATTTAAATCGAAACAAAACATTCGATTGAGTGAGGAGTTCTCACCTTGATTTCAATTTTGTTCCAGCTTTTTATTTCGAATAAAATTAAACGTGCGTTTAATTTCACCCGAAATTCACACTAGCTCCAAATGGCTCCAATTCTGTTCCACGGCGAAGTGCTCGACAAAACAAAGCCAACGCCGCTTGTTTCGTCAATTTTCGATCTCGTATGAAAGAAATATCACATTTCAAAGTTTACTCGAATTTTTTATATAAATAAATTACAATTTATATTTTATTTTCAAACCCCTTAATTATCACAGCCGTCCATTCCACTTGATCAACATCTGGCCGCCGTTCAAATTGAGGAAATCACGACCGTTGTTTGATTCATCTTCCCAGGCTAACTATCACGAAACGAAACTCATATACGCGACCGACTTCATCCCATCGCGAGCCACCCCACTCGATAAAACTTTGATCAGAGACCACCATCACGTCGCCCATCACGAATATCACCCACGGCCAGAGAGCGGTGCCGCTCGGTTGCACATATACATCGAAAAACGTGAAGTAATGGCGATCTTTAATCGCTAATTGCCATCAATCCAGAGCTTCGTTTACGATCTCTACCGTTGAGATCATAGATCTCACTCCCCTCTACAATCTTCTAGTTGAAGATTTCTCGAATGGATGCGTGGATTAGAAGATAATTTGAGGAGAAGACCATTGTTTTTCGGCCATTGATATCATATGAGGCGGCGGCTGTTAACAAACCCTAGGGTTTTGATGTGAACGTGTATATATATATATATATACGTATATACTCATTAAATTAATATTAAATTCAATTTAAAACAACTTTTCAAACGATCTCCAAATCACACGTGCCGCCTGGCGTTCGTAAGGTTTACCCTGCGTTCCAAACACAATGGAACGTGTTTCGGAAGCTAATTCGGTCATCTGTGCGAGTTATGACAATAAAAGATCAATTTAAATTAAACCGATTTAAATCGATTTCAATGCGTTTTGGCTTGCCCCGGACAAACGATAAATCCAATTGACACGAAATTTGAAACCATACAATAATATCACATTACGGATCCGATGAAACTGGTTTCGTCGAAATCCGACACTGTTTGAAAAATGACTATTTTAACTCGTTAAATTAATATTAAAAACAATTTCGATGCGTTTCTAGCTGCCACAGTCAAACGACAACTCCGATTGCTACGAAAATTGAAATCCGATAATAACTAACCATTACGGATCCAATGGAACTAGTTTCGTCCAATTCTGAGACTGTTCCAAAAATGGCTAATTTCACTAGTCGATTAAATATTAAAATATTCAATTTTCACAATTCAATTTTAAATCCGATTTTAAAAGTTCTATAACATCACTATAACTTCAACATGATTTAACATAACTTTACAAATTATTTTCATTCACATTTAATCCAGATTTCAATTATTTCTGGAATTTCACTATTTAATTATCGATTTAATTATCCAATTAAATCCAATTATTCAATAAATAAATTATTCGACTTATTAATTCTACTTGTTAATATTCAAAATCAATTAAATATTCAAATTTTTATTAATATAAATTTTGGGTCGTTACACTCTTCCTATTCATGCCATACCCCCATGTTTTAAACCATACTCCATCATTTCAATTTCCCCGCATTCCCCTTTTACATTCCTTTTCCCAGTGAACAAAGCAAAACGGGAAAAATTAAAAGAAAAAAAAGGCCGATCTTCAAAAAACAATTCCTATAAAATTACTAAAATTAAAAGCTTGCTTCTTTAGGCTAGTGAAGTGCAGATCTATCTTTTGGTATATACATGGAGTGGTGCGGCAGTAAGAAAAGGAGGGTTTGACTTTGTACAATGATGGGTTTCGCGAACTAGGGCTTGATTTTATTGGAAATGGTGATGGAGTTTGGGTATATGGATGTCGTATTTGGATTCAACATGTCGAAGAGCGGCTCGTAACCGAGTTTTGGGATATGCAATGCTTGGATAGTCATCGCGACCTATACGGTCGAAGGAGGTAGGGGCTGAGGATGCGATTTTATGGATAGACGTGGAGGTGATGGGATTGTGACGAGAAGGTGGAGATTTTGATGGTGAAGCCGTCGATGAAGTCGATTTTGATTTTTATTTAGAGATGAGTGAGAAAGGGGGAGCAGATGAGCTCGGCCATGGTGGGTTCAAATTCTGGAAAGAGCGGGCTGGGATTGACGAGAAGATGATTAGTGTTTTAAATGGTGACTAGTTAATTAATATTGTAATTAGTATTTTAATTTTTTAATTTAAGACCGTTTAATTAAAAATTGTATAACTCTCTCATACGAGGTCCAATCAAGGTGCGGATTTCTTTGTTGCACTCGTAATGATGTAAACTTCGCAATTGGACAGGTTTGGATGAATTTGGAGACAGTTGAAATTTATACTACAATCGGACGTCGTTCGATTTTAGTTCCAAACCAGAAAGCCTCAGCGACAACTGAAATAAATGTGAGTTAATCTCACCTTTTTGGTTAACCAGAAATATTTTTAGTCGATAAAATTATTGATTGGATGTGTGAATATTTTATTGTTTGTTTTTATTGACTATTTAGATATTTTACTAATTTATATTGTTGGTTTGGATATATTCCCACCCCTGGAGCGGATGAGAACCTATTACGTTTCCGCGTAAGAGCGGATGACCCTTTGTATACGAATCCCACATCGAAGTGGTTGATTTATATTATTGATTTAATACTGTATGTGATGCGGGGGACAGGTTGGAGGGATCCAACAAGATTCCTCACACTATTGATCTATTTTCATATAAATTGATATATGATATGCTGGATGCTATACTTGATGACATGGAAATGATTTTTCTTATTTAGTGCTTAGGTAGCATTGGCCCTTATTTTTGGCATTTTAAAATATTATAAACTGGTGATTTGATTTAAAAGGGGATTTTGAAGTGACCTTGGAAATTATATATGTTGTGATAACTTTTCTTGAATTAATTAAAGAAGAAATTAATTTAAAATAAAAAGTATGATTGTAGACATTATAAATTTATAGTTTTATAAAATACTTTAAATAGAGGTTTTCGAATTGTAAAATAAAGATTTTTGAAATCTTAAAATAAGTCCATCTTTTATAATAAAGGGATATGCTTTTAAAGGAAAATAGAAATATTTTGATATAAATATTTATTAACCATTTTATATAAAGTAATACATACATATATATGTACATATTTTAAACATTATTTACAAATGTGAGATTTATAAGTGTGGTAAATTATAAAAGTGATATTTTACAAATGAAGTGAACATTTGCAAAATCGTATTTTGTTATTAAAGATATGGATTTATAAACGGTGTTTATAAATTAGAGGAAACTATCATCATTTAATAAATTGGTGAAATAAATCAAACGGGGGATTTATTATAAGACGTGGAATGATATTTTAGAAAATAGGTTACTCTGTTTTGGAAATTGAAGGTGAGGGTAAATTGGGAATGTTAAACGATATTTTATGAATAGAAAGAAATTTATAAAAGAAATTTATCTATATGGGGGCAACGTAAAAAAACGAATGGTGACTGATTTTTTAAAATGGGATTTACAAATAAATGAGATTTATAAAGGAAATAGAGCTATAAATAGGGTTCATAAATAAAGGGATTTAATGAAAGAAAGTTTTATAAAAGAGAAGGAAATTTATAAATTTAATTTTATAAATATGGAAATAATCATGTTGGAAATTAAGTATGGATTTTTATCAAGAAAATATAATTATGTTTTAAAAGTTGTTTATTTATATTAATATTGATTTAAAGTGGTATATCAATATTTTAATATTTGAAAAGTTAATTATTTAAATTATTAATATGGTTTGACATTAATTTTAATTATTTATCAATAAAGTTTTGGAAATTAATTATTAGTATTTATAAACATGTTAAAAGTAATTTTTTTATTTAAGATGTTTTGGAATTTATTAATTATTATTTTAAAATGTTTTAAAGTTAATATTTATTTATTTATAATGTTTACTATTATATAATAGTGTTTTTAAGTAAATTATTAGAATTTATATTATAAATGTTTTCGAGATCAATAAATAGGGTTTTGTAAAAAGATGTGGATTATAAGAGGAATCTTATAACATGTTTTGGAAAACGTAAAGGAAGATTTGTTAAAAAGATAAAAGAGTTTTAAATGGTTTAGATATTTATAAAAGAATTTTGGAAATGGGTTTATAGATTTATAAAAGGAATTTTATAAATGGTTTTGTGGATTTATAATGGAGTTATAAATGATTTTAGAATTGAATAAACAGGGGAATCTTCCTAAATGTTGGTGAATATAATTATACCGTTGAGATAAGTATATGGATATTTTTTCAAGTATTGAGAAATAGGGATTTGTGGGTGTGTGTGTGTGTGTGTGTGTATGTAGAAAGAATTTTCATTCAAGTATTAAAGAGTGAATTTAAATTAATGAAAGATTAATTAAACGGAGGTTAGTGATTGGTTTTTTGCTTAACCAATGTTGATTTTCCCTATGGAATTAAATCCTTAATTGAATGTTTGTTATATGATGTTAAATAATCGACTATCGAAATTGGACCTAAAACGTAACTTTGGAAATATCTAGGAGAAACACGTGAGTTATATGGCACAGTCATCTCCAATGATGTTGTATTATGCATATAAATCTCATTTTGTTCAGGGAGGTCATCTGTTTGTACTGGAGACTTCACTGATTTGAGATATTCTGTTGTATTTTTATTTCTAACTTTGATGTTTATATAGTAGCTTCATGAACTACTATTTATCTATTCCGCTGCACTATTGTTATATTACTCTGTATCTGTGATTCTGTGATTGTTTTATTTACTGTATATGCTGAGTTTTGCCAAATTTAAAATAACAATCTGATATTTTGAGCAATTCAAGTCCGACATGTGCGGATGCGAATGGTTGAAAATAGCGGGTTGTTACATTTTAAACCATACTCCATCATTTCAATTTCCCTCCATTTCCCTTTTACATTCCTTTTCCCAGTGAACAAAGCAAGATGGGAAAAATTAAAAGAAAAAAAAAGCTGATCTTAAAAAAACTCCTCTAAAATTCCTAAAATTAAAAGCTTGCTTCTTTAGGCTAGTGAAGTGCAGATCTATTTTTTGGTATATACACGGAGTGGTGCGGTAGTAAGAAAGGGAGGGTTTGACTTTGTATAGTGATGGGTTTCTTGAACTAGGGCTTGGTTTCATTGGAAATGGTGATGGAGTTTGGGTATATGGATGTCGTATTTGGATTCAACATGTCGAAGAGCAGCTCGTAGCCGAGTTTTGGGATGTGCAATGCTTGGATAGTCATTGCGGCCTATACAGTCGAAGGGGGTAGGGGCTGAGGATGTGATTTTATGGATAGATGTGGAGGTGATGGGATTGTGACGAGAAGGTGGAGATTTTGATGGTGAAGCCGTCGGTGAAGTCGATTTTGATTTTTATTTAGAGATGAGCGAGAAAGGGGGTGAAGTTGAGCTCGACCATGGTGGGTTCTAATTCTGGAAACAGTGGGCTGGGATCGAGGAGAAGATGGATTAGTGTTTTAAATGGTGACTAGTTAATTAATATTGGAATTAGTTATTTAATTTTTAAATTTAAGACCGTTTAATAAAAAATTGTATAACTCTCTCTAACGAGGTCTAGTGGAGGTGTGGATTTATGCATTGCACTCGTAATGATGTAAACTTCGCAATGGGACAGGTTTGGATGAATTTGGAGAAAGTTGAAATTTGGACAACAATCGGACGTCGTTCGATTTTAGTTCCAAACCAGAAAGCCTCGGCGACAACTGAAATCAATGTGAGTTAATCTCACCTTTTTGGTTAACCATAAATATTTTTAGTCGATAAAATTATTGATTGGATGTGTGAATATTTTATTGTTTGTTGTTATTGACTATTTGGATAATTTACTAATTTATATTATTGGTTTTGATATATTCCCGCCCCTGGAGTGAATGAGACCCTATTATGTTCCCGTGTAAGAGCGGATGACCCTTTGTATACGAATCCTACATCGAAGTGGTTGATTTATATTATTGATTTTATACTGTATGTGATGCAGGGGGACAAGTTGGAGGGATCCAACAAGATTCCTCGCACTATTGATCTATTTTCATGTAAATTGATATATGATATGCTGGATGCTATACTTGATGACATGGATATGATTTTGCTTATTTAGTGCTTAGGTAGCATTAGGTCTTATTTTTGGCATTTAAAAATATTATAAATTGATGATTTGATTTAAAAGGGGATTTCGAAGTGATTTTGGAAATTATATATGTCTTCTTTTCTTGAATTAATTAAAGAAGAAATTAATTTAAAATAAAAAGTATGATTTTAGACATTATAAATTTATATTTTTATAAAATATTTTAAATAGAGATTTTCGAACTATAAAATAAAGGTTTTTAAAATCTTAAAATAAGTCCATCTTTTATAATAAAGGGATATGTTTTTAAAGGAAAATAGAAATATTTTGATATAAATATTTATTAACCATTTCATATAAAGTAATACACACACACATATATATATATATATATATCTGTGTGTGTGTGTGTGTGTATGTACGTATATTAAAGATTATTTACAAATGTGAGATTTATAAGTGTGATAAATTATAAAAGTGATATTTTACAAATGAAGTGAAGATTTGCAAAATTGTATTTTGTTAATAAAGATATGGATTTGTAAACGGCGTTTACAAATTAAAGGAAACTATCATCATTTAATAAATTAGTGACATAAATCAAACGGTGGATTTATTATAAGATGCGGAATGATATTTTAGAAAATAGTTGACTTTATTTTGGAACTTAAAGGTGAGGGTAAATTGGGAATGTTAAATGATATTTTATAATGAAAGGAATTTATCCATATGGGGGCAACGTAAAAAAAAGGATGGTGATTGATGTTTTTATATGGAAGTATGAATAAGCGAGATTTATAAAGGAAATAGAGCTATAAATGGGGTTCGTAAATAAAGGGATTTTAATGAAGGAAATTTTGTAAAAGAGAACGAGATTTATAAAAGTTGTTTATTTATATTAATATTGATTTAAAGTGGTTTATCAATATTTTAATATTTTTAAAAGTTAATTATTTAAATTATTAATATGGCTTAAAATTGATTATAATTATTTATCAATAAAGTTTTGGAAATTAATTATTAGTATTTATAAAAATGTTGAAGATAAATTATTATTGTTTTATTTAGGATGTTTTGGAATTTATTAATTATTATTTTAAAATGTTTTAAAGTTGATATTTATTTATTTGTAATGTTTACTATCATATAATATTGTTTTTAAGTAATGATTATAATTTATAATATAAATGTTTTAGAGATTTAAAATACAGTTTTATAAACAGATGTGGACTATAAGAGCAATCTTATAACATGTTTTGGAAAACGTAAAGGAAGATTTGTTTTTTTTGCAAGGCGTAAAGGAAGATTTGTTAAAAAGATAAAAGAGTTTTATAAGTCGTTTGGATATTTATAAAAGAATTTTAGAAATGGGTTTATAGATTTATAAAAGGAGTTCTATAAATGGTTTTATGGATTTATAATGGAGTTATAAATGATTTTAGAATTGAATAAAAAGGGGAATCTTCCCAAATGTTGGTGAATATACTTATACCATTAAGATAAGTATATGGATATTTTTCCAATTATTGAGAAATGGGGATTTGTGGGTATATATATCTTTGTGAAAAGAATTTTGATTCAAGTATTACTAAGTGAATTTAAATTAATAAAAGATTAATTAAAAGGATGTTAGCGGTTGCTAATGTGCTTAACCAATGTTGGTTTTTCGTATGGAATTAAATCCCTGATTGAATGTTTGTTATTTGATAGTTAAATAACCAACTATGGAAATTGGATCCAAAATGTAACTTTGGAAATATCTAGAAGAAACACGTGAGTTATATGGCACAGTCATCTCCATTGATGTTGTACTATGCTTATAAATCTCGTTTTGTTCTCCTAGGACAATGATAAGGAAATTCGTCCATTAACGTTTAGGAGGTGATCTCCGCTCTTATCTTTGATTGTTTATTTTCTAAAGAACCGGGGTTGAGTTAATCGAAAATTATCATAAAGTTGATTCGAAGTTATCGGGATCAGATATGTTATCCGAAAAACTACTTCGACCCAACTTAAGTGTTTCGAAGTGAAGAAATCTTGTAGATGACGAAATTGAAGATAGAGCTCTCAAGCGTTTCGTTCAGTCCTAGGATGAACTTGTATGGATGAATGTTGTTATTACATGGTATCCTGGAGAGCAGTATTAGCATTCCAAGTGGGAAGTGCTATATAAAAGGTAAAACGTAGCCTCAAGCCTCATCAACTGGGAACGACTAAAACAGGGGAGATGCAGCAGGGCTAAGTGGGTCGCTCCTAAGTAGGATATGATCATCCCTATCTAGAGTCGATATTATCTCTCATTTGTATGCTTGGGACCCATTAACGGAGGGGTATCATGTTCCGTACTATCCAGTAAGGGGTAGGCCGGTTCTGTGTTGGTAGGGGATCTAGGCGAGCTCCTCGGTGTTATTTTATCTAGAGATGCACCGTAATGGGCGGTACCCAGTAGCCCATATCATTTTATGGAATCCATTCTCCAATACGTTCCTTTACGGTTTTAGTAGCATACGTATTATGCTGGAATTTAATTAATGTAACAATTTTAGCTAAGTTTAATAAGTAATTGTATCTTAGACACTATTATAATATCATAGAATTTCATATGAAATGTTTTGTTTATCGTAAAGTGAAAACCCGTCCGTGTTTATGTGCGGCTTGGTCTTACGAGATACTTTTGATTTTCAAAGTTATTTTATAATTCTAGAAAAATCCAGTTGGGTGTGTTTTCTCACGCTGGTTTTCCAGACTGACTCGAGTGTTATTTTATTATAATGCTCGGGCCAGACCGAGCACATTTACAGATTGCTTGGATGCATTGGACCTCGGGAGACGAGTTGGAGGTCTTCATGTCATATTCACGTATATGTTTATTTTCCACTTCTTTGTTATTGAAATCATCATCATTGTGAGGACATATTGTTATAACTGTCTAGGCTGATGATTGTTGTAACGACCCGTAAATTTAACTGGTTTTAATAACGTTATTAATTGAAATTTTTCGAAATTTTAAACGATAAAATTTTGAAATATAAATTTGATATTTGGAATGCGTCTAGTTAAACATAGCAACTGGTAAATTTTCGTCCGAAAATATGAAAGTTTATTTCGCGCGTAAATTTACTTTAATTTAATCAGTTAAAAAGCGATGAAAATAAAATGTTTTCGGAACCTAAATATTTTTATATAGAAAAATTCTAAACCATCTTCTGAGCAAGACGTCATTTTTCGTTTTTCCAAATTCGGACTTCTTTAGCTCTGTCGATCTTATTTTTCTACGTTTTTGCTGCATTTTCCGCTAGTAAAAATTTCGAATTTTTATAATTAAATCATACCACTGATATTTTTATATAGTTTTGATCGTTTTGGCGTGCCGATTTCAGTGGTATATTCATTTGTGTTTTTGAACTCCGGTACGCCACGAAATCGGTAACGGTTAGCCGTTGCGTTGCTTGAGTTTCGTTGTTTCATCAGTCAATGGCATTTAAATAATTTCAATATCTTTTCGTTTCCTACTGAACAACCCAAAGGGTCACTACCTATTAATTTTGCTTAGAATCCAACTATTGATTTCTTTCCTATTCCCACTACGTATTATTCAAGAAAATTAATAACATATGAGTTGTCATATATTTGGTTCCCAATCCTCCTTTATCTTCCTCCCCTTGTATTCTCCTTCTACAAAGATTACAGTAAATATTTTCTTCCATTTTTATCAACTGTTTCTACTTTTTTTTTCTTTTCTTCTGTTCGGCCACCAACCTTGCCGCAACTTTCTCCTCACCATCACAAGGCCAAACCACTTCTCTTCACCTTCCAGACCATTTTATGACCCGCCACCTGAAACAAAACCGAGAGCCTCACTTTCACCTTCTTCCAGCACGTCCACCCTAGCCCAAGACCATCCCCTTCCCTAGCTTCTCCCACCGAGCCTAACCAAAAAGCGAGCAAGCGTCCTCCCCATGTCTGACAATACCCATTCCTTCCCACCCAACTGACCTCAAACCGTAGCACCATCGAAACTCCACAGAGCCGACTACATCTCCAGTAGCAAACATCATTGCCTCGGCCAACCCTCACTCCACGTTTTCCCTTCCCCGTTGCAGCCGAGCATAGCCTGCATATCAGGCACTGCCACACCGAGAATTCCACTGGAATCTGCCACCGTTCAATTGCTGGCCACGCCAACCATTTCTCTGCCGAGATCCACCGCTTTCATCTTCCCTTCTCACGTCTTTCTTCTCCAGCAAGTGCCACATCACTGATGCAACTTCCCCACCTTGAAGCCCATGCATATATCTGTAAGATCTATTTTACAGTACAACTATTTTCCTTATTATAAATTACTATGTGTTACGTATATATATATTGTTTGTTTTAAAATGATATATTGGTTAGTACTGTTTTTAATATATAGTTTGTTTACAACATATATTGCATTATAAAGGAGATTTTTTTATGTTAGTTTATGTATTTTGATTTGTGGGAAGAAAATATATGTTACGGCGTAATTTTAAAATGTTATAAAATATAAGACTTATATATATATGTTAGTTTATATACACTATTTTGGGTTTTATAAAATATGAGTATGTAAGTTTCTATTTATGTTTTGGTTTGTAGAGTAGTTGATCTGAGTCTAGTTCATATACCTATTTTAAACTGATTTTGAAATTGAAATGATGTGCGTCAGTCCGTATGAATTGAAATGATGTAAGCATTATATATGCGTGTGTATCTAAATATATAAACGTTTATTGTACTATACATATAAGCCTGTATTACTCTATAAATTATAAAATGGTTTCGGCTGTTAAGTATATGGTTTTAAGTATAAATACTGTTTTAAGTATGTATTGGATTTAGATATAAGTTATAAAGTTAATTTTATATTTGCAACTATAAGTTGCGTATGTTGGTCTGTGTGCATATGTAAAAGTTTACTTAAGCTATAGCATCTTATATATATAAAAGTGTATAAGTCTGTTGGGCTGATGTATAAAGTTATAAAAGTTATACTAGTTTTACTTTTGGATTCGTAAGTTATATATATAACTTGTTAACTCGTATAAGTATTCAGTGAGATTTTATAAAGTATATTTATATGGTAACATTCATGGCATTTTGTATATATATCATACTTTATTGATTTCGATGTTATGATATGTTTAAAGTTAGATTCTTGAGGGTTAAGAATTATTTCGTTCATAATTGTCTAAACATTTGTATAGTGGATATATTTTGATTAACCTATTCATCTATTTAGCTTCGTTTATGTTCTGCATAGGGATATATCATTTGTCTGCATAGCGTATTGTTTTAACTATTGATCTTAAACTGTATGCTATATGGCTATTTTATTTTCGAAATGGATATAGATTTAAATTGTAAGTTTATGTGTTTTATATAAAACAATGATTTTAAATTACATATATATTTAAATTTAAATGTGTATGAATCAGGTAGTTTTCGAATTTATATATATATGTAGATCCTGTTTTATGTGTTTGAATTTAATTATAAACTTTGGAATATATATATATATATATATATATTTTGTCGTACTAATTTTAATATAATAATAACAATAATATAGTATACATTTCGCTTCTTTGATATCAAACTGATTCTGATTCGGTTCATCAAATTCTTGATTATCAGCCCTGTTCGTCAATTCGTGGCCAATTTTGCTTTGATTTGGAACTCGTGCGTGGATCCGTAATCCATTTCATTGTCTAAACTTCTCTAGCCTTGAAAGGTGAGCAATCACTCACGATTAACGTTCTTTTATTTATTAAATTGGATTTCAATTGAAACGACAATTGAAATATGCTGATGTTAGTTAATTACACTGTTATATATGCTATTACCTGTATCAGTTCACCTGTGACATCTGACACCATTATCTGTTGTTTATACAATGATAATCCAGTTTGGTTGATAAATGATTGATTGTTGACGTTGACATTGGACGTTAAATTGTTAATGTGTAAGTGATAAATAATTTGAAATTGAAATTGACGTAGGATAATTAGATTTGATATATGCCAAATTTGATTAGATGACAATTGCATAATATGACCTTATTTAAATGTTAGATTAATTGACACGTAGATATTTGTTATGTACACCTTGAACCATTGAATGTATGTTGTAAAATTGATGTAGTATGAAATTGGATAATAGATATCAATTGAAGAACCGTATGAATATTAGTATAATAATCTTTAATCTACATGAAATGATAGTGTAGATTCTAGAAATAATTATATTAATTCGCACAAACAACAATGTGAATTAATACGGTTATTTCGGGATTATTTGAATTGATTATTGAATTGTTATTGATTGTTGTTATTGCTTGTTTATTTACTTTGACACCATCCCAGTTATCACACTGCAAGTTCCCTTTGCTATGCTTTGATTTTGAATTGAATTGGAATCGGGTTGAAATGATAAATACCCAAATTAAACTTTGACTTAGGATAGAGAATTAAATAAAACCCGATTGGTCAATAATTTGATTGAAAAATAAAATAAAGATTTTATTTGAATAAATAATATGGTTTTGAAATGAGGTTGAAATTTGAATTTTAATCAAAGGAAATGTTAATCTTTAATAATCTGAATCAAAATATTTACATAGTAGTTGATGAAAGAACGTTGTTTTAAAATTAGGAATTATTAATAATTAAGTTTGAAATTATTTAATAATTAAGTTTTGAAATTATTTAATAATTAAATAAATTGAATTCTTTAATAAGTGAAATTGAACTTCTGGAATAAGTGAAATTTAGTTTCTTTATTAATTGAGCTTTGAAATTGTAACTAAGTAAATGAATAAGTGAAATTGAATTTCTTTAAAAAGAAATGAAAATGTGATATTTTTGAAATAAATGTAAGACTTATAATTTAAAGAACTTGATTTGACGAATTTAATTTAATGCAATTTGTAAGTTTTGATACAATGAAGTTGAACTTAAGCAACTGATTTAATGAATTGGAAATTTAATAGAAATTGTTTTGAATGACAAATTAACTTAACGAATATTGAATGAAATCAATAAATGAATTTAAATTGATTTGAATGTTAAATTAAATTAATTTAAATGATTTCAGAATGAAATTTATATACAAACTTGAATCAATATTTGAATTGTTTTAAATAAAATTTGAAATTGTATTATAAGATTTTGAAATGGTAATTTGGAAGTTTTGAAACGTAAATTTTCGAAATTGGTTCAGAAAGACAAATGAAATGTTGGTTTACAAATTCTATTTGAAATTGTAATTGATTTGGTTTTGAAATTTATTAAATGACCAATCGGTGTAATAATCACGAAAGTTATTAAAGAGACCGGAATCGGTTAGGGACATACTCACTGTCTAAACCGAAAACCACTTTAATAACTACACGCGGAGTGTGATCCAGAATGAAGTGGTTGGAATGATGTACGTGATGACTGAAGAAAGAGAACGATAATGACTAAAACAGGAGCCGTGCCGGGCCAAATGGGGGTAGCTACCTCGAGCGAACGCACTTCTTCGAAAACTACTCATTACTTGTTGTCGATTGGTGCACCCTTGATTTTGGGAGTGTTGTTTCGCGGTGTTGCGATCGCTGTGGCGATGCGTTTTCACCAGTCCGGATCAGGCAAACGGTAGTTTCACTACCTTGGGTATTGCCTCATGTGCCTTGTCATACTTGTATCCTTTTATACGCGACCACTACGATTGGTTTTGTGTTATACCTATGGAGTACTCCCTGATAGCCCACTAGTTTACGGTGGAGTTTAGTGTTGTATAGACTATAACGCTTATAAAAAATGTGTTAAGGGGGATAATGGTAACGCCTTAACACTATTTTAATATTTTATATTACTGATAGGCATTATCTACTTATCGTACACTACTACTTAGTAGATAGTTTGACGGATCCTTAAAGGATGGTTATTCCAAACATCCTTTGAGTTACTTGTATTTCAATTGCTATTTCACTTGAGTTGGATTTATTGATATAAGAATGTTAATCCTGACTCGAGTGTTTTGTGTTTTTCTTTACGCTCGGGTCAGACTGAGTGTACCAATATTCGAGACTCACTTTGGAGTTGGAGCTTCGCTTGGAGATCCAGCTATCTATCCAGCTTTCAGATATTCAGTTGATTCCAGTGATGTATTCTGATATTGTATTTGATTATTGTATCCGAGACATCTGTTGTACCTTATTTAACTCTGATATGTGTATAGTAGCTTCATGAACTACTATCTTTTATTTCCGCTGCATTTATTACTCTGTGTCTGTGATCTGTGATTATTTATTTACTGTATATGCTCAGTTTTGCCAAATTTAAATTAACAACGCAGTATTTTGAATTATTCAAGTCCGACATGTGCGGATGCGAATGGTCCAAAATAGCGGGTCGTTACAGTTGGTATCAGAGCTTTGGTAGCTCTAGGCAAAACTTAGCATATAGGGTAAATGTATTTACAGAATCACTCTCATTCGAGTTTCAATCTCTTCCTTTGACTCAATTCCTTTGAATTTTGGAACGTTTCCCTCGGTTCTGAAATTCATTCGTGTCCTTCACTATTCGTCTTCTTTCAATTCTGAAGCACCCCATAACTCCATTTTGAATGATATCTATAATAAGATCGACGGTCTTGCCAATCTTCGAATGATTTGTAAAGGGGTGAAACTCCTTTACAATAGGCGTTGATTTACCGGAGATTTCTATATCCTCGGTTTATGATGCTATCTATCTCCTGCTATGCCTGAATTCTATTTCTTGAGATCAAATGTAGATTTGCCTTGAAATTCTGCAACGATCTTATTCTTGAAGTCACGGTTGATCTGGTTAAGGTTGCCCGCGATTTATATAAATTTATCAATCTTCCTACTTTGTTATTAATCATCATATCTTTGTTTCGAACTTACCTTCGAATCAAATTTCTCTTTGATTTGAGTCCATCAAATTTGAAACCCTATCCTTATTTGAAAATTCATTCCTGTATCGTCGAGCAAAGAAATGTATTTATAAACTAATATGTATAAATGTTTTCATATATGCTGTGTTGTTTGTGTTGTTGATGTTGATTTGGGTTTCCGATCGATTCGTCTGATCAACGCTATCGATAGGATTCCCAAAACACTTGAGCAGAGCAAACTGACACAATATTGTTTTCAAACTTGGTAAATGAAATAATTTTGTATGATTATATTATAAATATATAAGTAAATTTTTCTAGAAAAAAAGAAAAAGAAAAAAAGAGGTTAATTAATTCGTTGTTTGAAATGATAATATTTGATTTTCATCTATTGTTCGATAAATGAATTTATAAAAACTTGGTTTACAAACTGATTTAGAATTTGAAATTAAATTAAATTAAGAATTTGAGAATTTAATTTACAATGATTTCGAACTATGGTTTTAAAGGTTTAAAATGCACATTATTTAAAGGTATTTTGACTATAATTTGTTTCCAAAGAATTTTAATGTATATTATTTAAAGTATTTTCAAATAGGAACCGTTTTCAAAGAATTTTAAAATGTTGAAATCAGTGCTCTTCTCTTTGTCGCTGGAAAATAATTTCGGTGATATCGGCCGCATCATCGACATTCATTTTCGAGTTTCGAAGTGGAGAAACCATTCTGTAGCTTTGCTACGGTTTTGTTTTGGAAAAATATTTTGATTTGAATTTCTTCAGTATAATTTGATTTATATATATATAGGTATCTTATTCTAAAAATTTAATTTGATTTGATATAAATATATAGATATATCTCTAAATTGTTTGAAGTATATCGGAGATTTAAATTCTTAAATTTTAGGTTAAAGATGATTTCAATTATAAACTGAAGTCAAAATTCTTAGATAAATATTTAACTTGAAATAACTGGATTGTAAAAAAATTATTTGTATAATACTCAATTTCATTTCAATATAACTTACCTAAATTATTCAGAAGTTAAAATTCGAGTGTTTATAATAAAATGTCTTTACACTAAATTTTGATTATGAAGCTGTTAATAGAGTTAGATAGGATAATAAGTAATTGAATAATAGATGAGGCAAATAATTTTTTTTGAAAGAATTAAAAATTTGATCAACTTATGAAAATACCTTGAATTAAAAAGCAATTAGAAAAATATAAATTAATTTAAATCCAAACTTTTATGGTTTAAATTAATTTATATGGGTTAAATATATGTGATTAGATATATTAAGTAGAATAAATTTAACAATAATTTGGAATAAAGAAGAATTTAAATTGTTGAAAAAAATATGATTATAATAAAAGACTATTCAAATTTATGGTTTTTGAAAATGTAAATTGAAGATAATTGGATAGTAAGATAATGAATTTAGAAATAGTTGAGATTGATGTTAGTGAAATCAAATGGATTAAATCAATTATTGAATATCAATTAATTTAAATTTGAATTTATATGGTTTAAATTAATTGTTATTTTGTATTTCAAATCTGTTTTCTTTCTGGTTGTTTCTCTTCTCCAACCTCGTTCCTTTTCGGGGACGAAAAGTTTTGAGTGGGGGAGAGTGTAATGACCCGTAAATTTAACTGGTTTTAATAACGTTATTAATTGAAATTTTGCGAAATTTTAAACGATAAAATTTTGAAATATAAATTTGATATTTGGAATGCGTCTAGTTAAACATAGCAACTGGTAAATTTTCGTCCGAAAATATGAAAGTTTATTTCGCGCGTAAATTTACTTCAATTTAATCAGTTAAAAAGCGATGAAAATAAAATGTTTTCGGAACCTAAATATTTTTATATAGAAAAATTCTAAATCATCTTCTAAGCAAGACGTCATTTTTCGTTTTCCAAATTCGGACTTCTTTAGCTCTGTCGATCTTATTTTTCTATGTTTTTGTTGCATTTTCCGCTAGTAAAAATTTCGAATTTTTATAATTAAATCATACCACTGATATTTGTATACAGTTTTGATCGTTTTGGCGTGCCGATTTCAGTGGTATATTCATTTCTGTTTTTAAACTCCGGTACGCCACGAAATCGGTAACGGTTAGCCGTTGCGTTGCTTGAGTTTCGTTGTTTCATCAGTCAATTGCATTTAAATAATTTCAATATCTTTTTGTTTCCTACTGAACAACCCAAAGGGTCACTAGGTATTAATTTTGCTTAGAATCCAACTATTGATTTCTTTCCTATTCCCACTACGTATTATTCAAGACAATTAATAACATATGAGCTGTCATATATTTGGTTCCCAATCCTCCTTTATCTTCCTCCCCTTGTATTCTCCTTCTACAAAGATTACAGTAAATATTTTCTTCCATTTTTATCAACTGTTTCTACTTTTTTTTTTCTTTTCTTCTGTTCGGCCACCAACCTTGCCGCAACTTTCTCCTCACCATCACAAGGCCAAACCCCTTCTCTTCACCTTCCAGACCATTTTATGACCCGCCACCTGAAACAAAACCGAGAGCCTCACTTTCACCTTCTTCGAGCACGTCCACCCTAGCCCGAGACCATCCCCTTCCCTAGCTTCTCCCACCGAGCCTAACCAAAAAGCGAGCAAGCGTCCTCCCCATGTCTGACAATACCCATTCCTTCCCACTCAACTGACCTCAAACCATAGCACCATCGAAACTCCACAGAGCCGACTACATCTCCAGCAGCAAACATCATTGCCTCGGCCAACCCTCACTCCACGTTTTCCCTTCCCCGTTGCAGCCGAGCATAGCCTGCATATCAGGCATTGCCACACCGAGCATTCCACTGGAATCCGCCACCATTCAACTGCTGGCCCCGCCAAACATTTCTCTGCCGAGATCCACCGCTTTCATCTTCCCTTCTCACGTCTTTCTTCTCCAGCAAGTGCCACATCACTGATGCAACTTCCCCACCTTGAAGCCCATGCATATATTTGTAAGATCTAGTTTACAGTACAACTATTTTCATTATTATAAATTACTATGTGTTACGTATATATATATTGTTTGTTTTAAAATGATATATTGGTTAGTACTGTTTTTAATATATAGTTTGTTTACAACATATATTGCATTATAAAGGAGATTTTTTTTATGTTAGTTTATGTATTTTGATTTGTGGGAAGAAAATATATGTTACGGCGTAATTTTAAAATGTTATAAAATATAAGACTTATATATATATATATATATATATGTTAGTTTATATACACTATTTTGGGTTTTATAAAATATGAGTATGTAAGTTTCTATTTATGTTTTGGTTTGTAGAGTAGTTGATCTGAGTCTAGTTCATATACCTATTTTAAACTGATTTTGAAATTGAAATGATGTGCGTCAGTCCGTATGAATTGAAATGATGTAAGCATTATATATGCGTGTGTATCTAAATATATAAACGTTTATTGTACTATACATATAAGCCTGTATTACTCTATAAATTATAAAATGGTTTCGGCTGTTAAGTATATGGTTTTAAGTATAAATACTGTTTTAAGTATGTATTGGATTTAGATATAAGTTATAAAGTTAATTTTATATTTGCAACTATAAGTTGCGTATGTTGGTATGTGTGCATATGTAAAAGTTTACTTAAGCTATAGCATCTTATATATATAAAAGTGTATAAGTCTGTTGGGCTGATGTATAAAGTTATAAAAGTTATACTAGTTTTACTTTTGGATTCGTAAGTTATATATATAACTTGTTAACTCGTATAAGTATTCAGTGAGATTTTATAAAGTATATTTATATGGTAACATTCATGGCATTTTGTATATATATCATACTTTATTGATTTCGATGTTATGATATGTTTAAAGTTAGATTCTTGAGGGTTAAGAATTATTTCGTTCATAATTGTCTAAACATTTGTATAGTGGATATATTTTGATTAACCTATTCATCTATTTAGCTTCGTTTATGTTCTGCATAGGGATATATCATTTGTCTGCATAGCGTATTGTTTTAACTATTGATCTTAAACTGTATGCTATATGGCTATTTTATTTTCGAAATGGATATAGATTTAAATTGTAAGTTTATGTGTTTTATATAAAACAATGATTTTAAATTACATATATATTTAAATTTAAATGTGTATGAATCAGGTAGTTTTCGAATTTATATATATATGTAGATCCTGTTTTATGTGTTTGAATTTAATTATAAACTTTGGAATATATATATATATATATATATTTTGTCGTACTAATTTTAATATAATAATAACAATAATATAGTATACATTTCGCTTCTTTGATATCAAACTGATTCTGATTCGGTTCATCAAATTCTTGATTATCAGCCCTGTTCGTCAATTCGTGGCCAATTTTGCTTTGATTTGGAACTCGTGCGTGGATCCGTAATCCATTTCATTGTCTAAACTTCTCTAGCCTTGAAAGGTGAGCAATCACTCACGATTAACGTTCTTTTATTTATTAAATTGGATTTCAATTGAAACGACAATTGAAATATGCTGATGTTAGTTAATTACACTGTTATATATGCTATTACCTGTATCAGTTCACCTGTGACATCTGACACCATTATCTGTTGTTTATACAATGATAATCCAGTTTGGTTGATAAATGATTGATTGTTGACGTTGACATTGGACGTTAAATTGTTAATGTGTAAGTGATAAATAATTTGAAATTGAAATTGACGTAGGATAATTAGATTTGATATATGCCAAATTTGATTAGATGACAATTGCATAATATGACCTTATTTAAATGTTAGATTAATTGACACGTAGAAATTTGTTATATACACCTTGAACCATTGAATGTATGTTGTAAAATTGATGTAGTATGAAATTGGATAATAGATATCAATTGAAGAACCGTATGAATATTAGTATAATAATCTTTAATCTACATGAAATGATAGTGTAGATTCTAGAAATAATTATATTAATTCGCACAAACAACAATGTGAATTAATACGGTTATTTCGGGATTATTTGAATTGATTATTGAATTGTTATTGATTGTTGTTATTGCTTGTTTATTTACTTTGACACCATCCCAGTTATCACACTGCAAGTTCCCTTTGCTATGCTTTGATTTTGAATTGAATTGGAATCGGGTTGAAATGATAAATACCCAAATTAAACTTTGACTTAGGATAGAGAATTAAATAAAACCCGATTGGTCAATAATTTGATTGAAAAATAAAATAAAGATTTTATTTGAATAAATAATATGGTTTTGAAATGAGGTTGAAATTTGAGTTTTAATCAAAGGAAATGTTAATCTTTAATAATCTGAATCAAAATATTTACATAGTAGTTGATGAAAGAACGTTGTTTTAAAATTAGGAATTATTAATAATTAAGTTTGAAATTATTTAATAATTAAGTTTTGAAATTATTTAATAATTAAATAAATTGAATTCTTTAATAAGTGAAATTGAACTTTTGGAATAAGTGAAATTTAGTTTCTTTATTAATTGAGCTTTGAAATTGTAACTAAGTAAATGAATAAGTGAAATTGAATTTCTTTAACAAGAAATGAAAATGTGATATTTTTGAAATAAATGTAAGACTTGTAATTTAAAGAACTTGATTTGACGAATTTAATTTAATGCAATTTGTAAGTTTTGATACAATGAAGTTGAACTTAAGCAACTGATTTAATGAATTGGAAATTTAATAGAAATTGTTTTGAATGACAAATTAACTTAACGAATATTGAATGAAATCAATAAATGAATTTAAATTGATTTGAATGTTAAATTAAATTAATTTAAATGATTTCAGAATGAAATTTATATACGAACTTGAATCAATATTTGAATTGTTTTAAATAAAATTTGAAATTGTATTATAAGATTTTGAAATGGTAATTTGGAAGTTTTGAAACGTAAATTTTCGAAATTGGTTCAGAAAGACAAATGAAATGTTGGTTTACAAATTCTATTTGAAATTGTAATTGATTTGGTTTTGAAATTTATTAAACGACCAATCGGTGTAATAATCACAAAAGTTATTAAAGAGACCGGAATCGGTTAGGGACATACTCACTGTCTAAACCGAAAACCACTTTAATAACTACACGCGGAGTGTGATCCAGAATGAAGTGGTTGGAATGATGTACATGATGACTGAAGAAAGAGAACGATAATGGATAGGCTTGACACTTGTGTCAAATTGGAAATGACTAAAACAGGAGTCGTGCCGGGCCAAATGGGGGTTAGCTACCACGAGCGAACACACTTCTTCGAAAACTACTCATTACTTGTTGTCGATTGGAGCACCCTTGATTTTGGGAGTGTTGTTTCGCGGTGTTGTGATCGCTGCGGCGATGCGTTTTCACCAGTCCGGATCAGGCAAACGGTAGTTTCACTACCATGGGTATTGCCTCATGTGCCTTGTCATACTTGTATCCCTTTATACGCGACCACTACGATTGGTTTTGTGTTATACCTATGGAGTACTCCCTGATAGCCCACTAGTTTACGGTGGAGTTTACAGTGCTGTATAGACTATAACGCTTATAAAAAATGTGTTAAGGGGGATAATGGTAACGCCTTAACACTATTTTTATATTTTATATTACTGATAGGCATTATCTACTTATCGTACACTACTACTTAGTAGATAGTTTGACGGATCATTAAAGGATGGTTATTCCAAACATCCTTTGAGTTACTTGTATTTCAATTGCTATTTCACTTGAGTTGGATTTATTGATATAAGAATGTTAATTCTGACTCGAGTGTTTTGTGTTTTGCTTTACGCTCGGGTCAGACTGAGTGTACCAGTATTTGAGACTCACTTTGGAGTTGGATCTTCGCTTGGAGATCCAGCTATCTATCCAGCTTTCAGATATTCAGTTGATTCCAGTGATGTATTCTGATATTGTATTTGATTATTGTATCCGAGACATCTGTTGTACCTTATTTAACTCTGATATGTTTATATTAGCTTCATGAACTACTATCTTTTATTTCCGCTGCATTTATTACTCTGTGTCTGTGATCTGTGATTATTTATTTATTGTATATACTCAGTTTTTCCAAATTTAAATTAACAACGCGGTATTTTGAATTATTCAAGTCCGACATGTGCGGATGCGAATGGTCCAAAATAGTGGGTCGTTACAATTGTGATTTGTTGTTGTACTCTGATGGATGTATGTATATAACAGTTTCTCTTTTGTAAAGATCATTAGTATTATATTATATATTGTTCTGCTGCGATTGTGAGATTCTGTGTTGGTTTTAGTTTCTTTTCCCCTCTTCTTCTCTTCTCTTCTTCTTTCTTCTTTCTTTCCCATAACTATCCGTCTCTCCATTAAATTTGGGTTGGACATGTGTGGTTTATTGTTAGCTTGAATTATGCGGATTGGCGGGTTGTTACATGTAGCAATTACATAATTGCCCTTAAGGAATACCCTAACTCTATTAATCTCCCACTTGCACTAAGGGCCAATTATGGAATTTCAATCTCATCCCTTCGATTCGTTTGATGAGAACTGATCGAGTTAGACCCTCCATGAATGAATCTGCTATGTTGTTTAACTATCTACTTTGTCAATCAAACCTCTCTAATGTTAATAAACTACCTTTATCATGTGGAACTATTCAGAGTATGTTTTTCGACTTTTAGTGAGCACTTATTATTATATTATTATCATATAACAATGTAGTATTCTTAATACTTGGAATCACCCATAGTTCAGTTAAAAATTTGTGCACTTACATTTATACACATTGCTACTATTTTGGTGTTATTCAAGGCAATGTACTCAACCTTTTCATTGAACCAGCTACAACTTTTTGTTTGGAACATTTCAAATTTAAAGCTTCTTAATTAAGGTTTGAATAAGAATATAATATTGATATATTATAGTCAATATCACCTATGAATTTCAAGTCTGAACACTCCTTCATAAGGAGTTCGTTGTTTCTGTAAACAATTCTTTAGTATTTGGTAAATACTCGAGAATACTCTAAACTACCATTTAGTTATCCCAATTTGGTTTTGATATTTGCTTCATGCATCAAATACATAAGAAATTTACGATATTGTTGACTATACAATATTTATGACAATTCCTATTGCTAAAGCATAATGAATTCGTCTTACATGTTCCTTATTAAACATTTTAGTAATGGTATCTTTGCATATCATTTGGGACATTCCTAACATCCTTTATAATAATATAAAAGATATAATTCATAAATACAGTATCCAATATTAAACAACCAAATTATTACTGATTTTAAAATAAGTACATCGTTAACGATCAACAGTATGTTGTTTATTTATAGTCTAGAAATATCTATGTACCTTTTAGTGGTTCTTTCTTATGGACACACGATTTCTTTGCATTTTGACAAAAAATCAAACTATTTAATATTTCTATCAAATACTTACTCAATTCTGATGCTAATAGAATGATACCTTCATATCATTTCTTGAATCAGATCCGAAAACCCACGAACTCAATATTACTCCCACTAACTTCGAGAAAATTTGGTTGTTATGTGCAAACAGTCTATTATCAATCATTATTTATAATTTTCCATTTCAACACATTTGTACCAAAATACTAAATATTACCAAGCGATAATTTTGTGAGTAAATCCGAATTAACTTGAGCACGTTAAATAACAAATCTATTATGCTAATTTAAACAATTAAAATTTACGATGTAATTCATATCAACATTGTTCATTATATTCCAACTGCATTAGTCTTGCTCTCGAAGACTCATTCATGACCGATGTATTATATCCCTTCGGATACAACTATCAAAATCATATTTTGATATTATACTAAGAATCCATTTTGAATTTGTGCACCATACAATATCATAGAGTCAATACTCTTAATGCTCCAATTGACCGCTGAGGATTATCTATTTTTGACATTAATAAGAATTCATAGTTTCTCTTCAATTTGCAAGAATATTTATTAGACATTCTAATGCATTGTGATAGTTTAAGTTTGGTTAGTTTCGTTTCATCCCACGTAACCAGTTTCATCTTTGGATCGTATCTAAATCCATTTTACTACCAATAATTTCTAAAAGAAATTCCTTTCCTATGAAGTCGATATTTATTAAAACAACAGTTATTTCTCAATGCAACAGAATATATATTCACAAATAATTTATGAGTTGCCTTATATATAAAACTGATTTGGTTTTAGTTTACAATATTTATGTTCAAAACATAAATTGGTCATCTAAAGATAGTCGTTCCTTAACTCCTTTTAAAGAGATTCATACAAGAACCCTCGCGAACAATTATTGCGCATAGTCATTTAACTCGCACAATCTACCAACTCCTTAGCCTAGGTGATGATGGGGTTTCTTATAAACCCTTATCTTGTATGATTTTATAAACTATTACGTATATGAAATTAATTTTAGCCTTGTGTACTACTCTTAAGTACACGACCTTACAGAAAGAAGTTACACAACTTTTGTAACAACCCTCTCTGGAACAAGCCTAATTTTCAACCCAATAAAAGCCCATCGATCCTTAGGTCCATTCGAAAGCTGGTTTTTGGTTGGTAAAATTGATTAAATAAACAATATACAAAGCTATATATCTATGATTTAAGAATCTCATAGTGAAAGGGATAAAATATAATAATAAAGTAAGTACCCATTTCACACATTTCCAAATCTCAAAGATACAATACTCCAAATATCCATAACACAATGTCTCAAAAAAGAACATCAATAAGTCTAAAATATGAGTACATCAGAATAAACCATAAACATAAATAAATAGCTATACTGCCACCAGTCTTTACCGCCTCCTTCACACTTCATCATCAGCATTCGTTTCCTCTAATCTGTGGGTTGTAATGAGGAAGGAGTCAGAACAACAATGTCTGATAGATGAAAATCTAATGTCTTACCATAATAATATTTGGGCAGTAATATTTAGATGAGTATTATGTCTTACGCAATTTTTAACTATACCTTTCTGAGTATACCTCTAACTGTAATCCAACAACCTTGTAGTTAAGCCGCATAACATATCTCCAACTATAGGCCAATGGTTTCCAGTCTAAATTCATAACTATAACGTGGGTGCAATGCAACTATGGAATAATATTAGATCCAACGACCCATCTCTGTCAATCATATCATAACGATGTGAGGGAAAGTAGTTGAGTCACTTTAGACCTTTTTAATGGGAAACAGGTAGACTCTGACCATTTAATACCTAGACCCTAGGCATATCCCCATCTTTTGATACCTAGACCCAAGGCAAACTCGTCTCTGGTATTTTCTAATTGACATCGTATGAAATCCCATAAGACCACTTAATACATCTTTAATGGGGAAGAGGCAGACCCTCTAATAGCCATTTAATATCTCAACCCTAAAGCGGACTCCATATATTTCCACTACCGCACCTAAAATATAATCCCGACCATTTAATACTTCTTGAATAGGAAAAAGGAAGACCATACGATAGCCATTTAATTCCTCCATCCCTGAAGCAAGCCCATCCTGGCATATCCGTTTTATGATCCATAACCCAAACGGTGACGTCTCAAATTAGTGCGACTTTTGTAGATGATGGTGGCTAGATTAGCTGGGCAGGCTTACCCTGTAGAATTGAGACTACCCTCGCGTCCACCGTGGGTACTTATTATAGACGATGTCTCACATCAGTTCAAAAGTCACACTTCTGGTAGGCAGATTAGCTGGGCTGACTTCTATGTACTTTTAACTGACCTCGCATCCCTATAACTTAGTCATATTTCTGCTCTCTAACCTTATGAAATTTTACTAACATATATGTATAATATACATGATATACCTCACCCGCATTTACACATAAGGCCATATAAGGGAAACCCCTTATTTCACCTTTTAATTATGGATTAATTTCCATAATTGTTCTTAATTTCCTTTTTATATGATTTGTTGTTGTTTGTTAACCAATTTATTTTATACGTTACGACTTATACGTTATTATTTTATCTATACATAACATTAATATATGGCTAACTTGTTTTTATTAAATATTCCTAGATGTGCGTAAAAGTATTTCTATACTAAGGTTTTCGCTTCCTATTTGGGTTGTTAAGATAATTTAAATGTCACAATTTCCATATCCATGCAAGTTCCTAGTCCAATACCACAGTTTGCACAATAACTAATATCACAATTCAAATTAGCTAAAGAAAACAGACTTGCATATGCATGTATGTATATTCAAAAATGGAATCAAAACATCCAACTTGTTTTACATTAACATTGTATAATTAGTGCCTCTATTTTAAGGGAGCATAAACATACAATTTAAATCCTTCATATTCCATTCGGCTTTTAAATGGACAAGGTTGAAATAAAAAAGGATTCATATTTATTTTCATTATGGAATTAGACAGTGCAAATCACGGATGGGATAAAAATCCATGCCTTACATGCCCTTTAATAATTCTTTTTAGAATCCTTCACCAGCACAAACACAATTGGGAAGTGGAAGTTGAATAGAACATAAATTATTCATATTGCAAATAATAACGGATTAAATTTTACCATATTGACCTAAAACAATAAGATTCAAACCAATTCCGGAATTAACATTTCAAGGGGAAATTTTGAGGTTTTAGATTTACAGTTTTCGCGTACAAAGTTCCCTAATGCATAAAACAAATCCAAATATTAACTGCAAAGGGAAAATCTAATATTTCCATTCACAGATAGTTTTCCCCGAATTCCTTTGGATTTGATTCTATGCCTTCGCCTATTTCCTCCTTAAGATATCTTCTTTTTAATTTTACAATATATAACAATTCATTTGTATGAGATTAGATTCAGAATTCAGAGACTACGGAAGAATAGAAATATAGAAATATAAATATATCTAAAATTCATTACAGTTTCTTTTTAATCATATTGATTTCTTCCCTAAGGCTTGAATATTTTATTTTTGAATCTAAAAAGTTTATTGGAAAGGAAGGAAATTGGCAGAGTCTCGATAGCCTGTTTATTTTTCTTATGAATAAAAGTAAGGGAGCTAGCTTCTTATTTATAGCTGTTAAAACACACCTGGACCGTAAGATCAAAGTCGGTCTAAAATATTAAAATCCGAGCCATTCTAGCCTAGGAAATCCCTAGCTGCCTTACTTCCACCAATTGACCGGTCTTCATTGGGCGATCGACCAACCCAACAAAGGCGGTCGACTGGCCTTTCGTCCTGGTACCGATTAATTTGCTTTCCATAAAATTTTATTTATTTCTTATTTTATATATGAAAGTTAATGGTTTCTAAACGTTGACTTCTAACGTTAAATTTTAAAATATTTATTTTGAATTATTTTTTATTCGAAAATTTCAAACATCGATAACTTCTTTGTTTGAATTTCGATCGTAAATATTTATATATGAAAGTTGCTCAGAAAATCGCCACAAATACAATGGTGCAAGTTTCGTAGCCAAATTCTGATGTTTTCTAAATTTACATTTTTAGCGTTATTATTAATTAATAATTTCTTACTAATTTTTAAGAGGTGTTACATTCTCCCCCCTTAAAAGAATTTCATCCTCGGAATTCCTAAGGAAAGAAAGCGTAACGTGCACTATGCAACTATGATGTACAACTATATTATCTGTACAAACACCTACTCAACCAAAAGTGCAATGTGATTATATTTGCAACATGTTATAGGTGAGCTCAACCCTTGCTTGAACGCAAAATCGTGACATATAGATTTGTATGCATACATCCTAAATATGCGTAAAACTTTATTTGAGTGCTAAAATAATAGTAAAAAGTGTGCCCCGTGGTTCGGGCAGCCGATCGTTTTTTCAATTGGGCCAGTCATGCGATGGGACCGCTTGGGCGCCCGAATCGCGCCGTGCTCGGCAATTTGTGCACAAACCGTCGCACATAGAGCCGCCCAAAAGCAGCGCCCGAATTGGAAAATAGCCCTTTGACTCGTCCAGCCAATCGGGGTCGGCCTTCCGAATCGGAAAACAGCCCTTCGACCCATCCAACCGCTCTGGGTCGGCCCTCAGCCCCACCCACCCACCTTGAGAGGGGCAGCCGATCATTTTTCTAGTTGGGCCAGTCACACAATGGATCATTTGGGCGCTCGAATCGCGTCGTGCTTGGAAATTTCTACACAAATTGCTGCACACAGAGCTGCCCTAAGGCAGCGCCCAAATAAAAAATAGCCATTCGATCCATCCAGCCGATCGGCGGCCCCTCTTAGGGTAGGTGGGTGGGGCGGGGGCTGACCCTGATTGGTTGGGCAGGTCGACTGGTTGTTTTCCATCCAACGGGCTCTGCCTTTGGGGAGCTCTACGTGCGGCGGGTCGTGTAGAAATTCTATGCCGCCCCGCGGTTCAGGCTGCCAAACGGCTCCATCGCGTGACCGACCCAACTAGAAAAACGATCGTCTGCCCCCTTAGGGTGGGTGAAGGGGTTGTTGGCCGATCCCGATCGATCGGATGGGTATAATCAACTATTTTCTATTTGTGGGTTCTACATTGGGGGCGCTCTGTGTGTGGCCGGTCTATCCAGAAATTCCATGCCGCCCAGCGGTTTGGATGCCTAGACGGCTCCGTCGTGCAACCGGCCCAACTGGATAACATACTATATATATTAAATACTTTATTTTGGGTACGTATTTTATTATTTATTAATTAACTTATTTAATTAGATAATTTTATTTATATATTAACTTCAAAAACTTCTTATGTGTATACATATGTACTTACTTCATCTTAAATAATTCAAGATAATGTAACATACATACATACATACATACATATATATTGTACATGTATATTCTTTAATTAGTTAATTTAATTTATTAATCTTATTAATAAATGTTAAAAACTTCAAGATATGTTTATTATATTTTCAAAGTACTTTTGAAACAATATTATAACATTTATAATATACATTGTTTTCAAAGCCAACTTTGAAGATTGTATTATAATGTTTATAATATAATTCTTATTTCAAATTTAACTATTAAATTTAAAACCTTATTTTAATCTCAAAACAATTTTGAAATCACGTTATAACATTTATAATGTATATCTTATTTTAAATTTAACTTTTAAATTTAAATTTTCATTTTTAATTTTCAAAACAATTTTGAAAATTAGCCCAAGGCTCAATTCAAACTGGATCTTTTCTATTAAAGGCAACCTTTAGGCTCATTTCAGTTTTTGGGTCGGGCCCGTAGCCAGGTAGGGCATGGTAGTTGATTATCTAAACCCAAGCCTAGGTGCTACTTTTGTAGACACCCTACTAAACTTGTAAGCTTAATTGGTTAGTATGACATGACTAATTTATATTGCGTAGATATTTGGCTTTGATATCATTATTGGAACCGAATCAGTCGGAAGTGGGTGAAATAGATAGAGTTTAAAAGAAAAAAAATCCTATTTGGATCATAGTATGGCCTATAAAGTCTAATATCTAACACCAAATCTAATTTAGTTGTTTTAATAAAATCAAATTTTATTGAATATACATTGCTTTATTTAATTATTCTCATTAATCAAAAGTATTTAATGTGAATCGAATTCAATTAAATGAATGAGGGATGTTTTATTTATTTGGAGAAGGAAACATTTCGTTTTTCTCTCTTAAAGCTCCCTCATTAATTAGAGGAAGGTTTTATTTTATTTAGAGAGAAAAACTTTTCATTCCTCCCTCTTAATTAAATTAATTGATTGATTTACTTAAATGATAGTTTTACCAAATTTATACTTGGTATATTTTATGAGCATACCTAAATATAATCAAGTGTATATATTGTAAGTGCAACTTATCAAACTGTGTACATAGTTGATTTGTATTTAGGTGTTGGGATTTACACTGCAATGGACGCATTATATATGCATTAGCTACCTAAAACCTAGCTTGCAAATATATATATATATATATATATGTGTGTGTGTGTGTGTGTGTGTGTGTGTGTGTTTGTGTGTGCCTTTATTTTCAAAAGTTTTCTTTTTGGTTAAATTTCTAAATAAATCTAAGTTTGATTTTGACCAAATCAACAAATCCAAATACAAAATTTTGTTTCCAAAATATCATGTTGTCTGATTTTGTAATACAATATGAATACAAATCCGGATCTACAAATTCAAAATAAATTTCATATCAATGATTTAAAATAAAATAAAAATGAAAATAAAGAGATCTTGTAAATAATATTCATTTGCCAAAACCATAACCTTCATTTTTTAATCCAAAAGAAAAGTTTTTATCAAATAAAGTTAGGATGTTAATTTATGTATGTTTATAAATTAGGATGAATCTCGCGCGCGTGTGCAGGCACGCGCACGCGCACACATAAACATATATGTTTATGTTGAAACAGAAAACCAATTATGAACTAATGGAAATTAACATTGATATTTAAACAAAAAATATACATAAAATAATACATCAACTTTAAGATCCATATTTAAAACAACAACATCAATAGAAATTAACGATGCAATTATCATTAGAAACCATCGTTACCAATTTAAAAGCCAAATCAGATGTTGACAAATTCTAAAATTTTTAGATCTAGACACACATATAAAAGGGACAACAAATGCGTTTATATATTCATCAAAGTAAATAAATTGCTAGATCGACAACCTAATGATGTATGTAGATAAAATTAAATGGAAAATACCTTGTTGACGTTTCCCTTTTTGAATGCACCTTGATTGATAGATTCAATTCTATATCTTATCTCCTAACTCTTGGCTTTGCAACGGCTTGAAGTACCACCTTTTATTTGATTGATTTAATTGGATGCCATTATTATTTTTTATTTCTTTGAAAATTTCGACCATGATAGTGAAAGAAAGAATATGGTGGCTAGGGTTATGAAAGATATTGACTAAGAGAGGCAAGTGAATACAAAGCAAGGTATTTATAGAGGTAATCTTCCTTACCCTCCTTCCTTCATTTCTAGATCTAAGCATTGGATTTCAAGCCCCTTTTTGTCATATGATTATGATGAATGAAGTTTGATGGCCCTTCAATTGACAAAAAAACGTACTAATGACATTCAATACATCAACCAATTAATTAATATTTCCAAAATATATTAATTAATTTAATAAATTAATAAAAATTCATAAATCGATTAAATCATGTGGTATTTCAAGTCTATCAATGTGGTTGTGCGACTCGTATGTGTAAGTTCAATCATCGATTAATATCAAACTATTCAAAAATTTATGTTCACTCATCACCTTAACTAGCGGAGTGACATTTTAATCGAATTTATTGCTGTAACATCCCATGTCTAGAGGCCCAAAACTAAGCGCTACAGATGCTGCAGTCATCTATAGTATTAGCTTCCGGTGACTAAATACGGTTATGTTAATGGTATCAATAATATCAGAAGCACTTGAATACGAAACAAAACACGTATTTCAAAACAATTTTTACTTCATTACATTTCAAAACCAATTGTTTCACATTCACAACACATAATCCCAAATCGTTCCCAAGCACAGATCAAATATAATTATTACAAAATACACTAAGAGCGGTATATGAAGATACCTCATTGGTTGATCAGAGTCATATAGTCATAATAGACCTAATACAAAACAACACAACGGAAAATCCAACAAAAAAACAACAAGAACTGTAACTCCTAAATAGCTATCTGTTTGCCTCCTGCATGCCTCCGGTAGCTTATTCGTCATCCTACTAAAACCTGAAAAAGACCTTAATCCCTCAGCATACTCAAATTAATTTTGAGCACCCGAGAGTTTAAAGGGAAAACATAAACTTCGAGTCGGACATAAAGCCTGGTATGAATAATACTATACATCCCGGTTAAACATGTTAAGTGAGACCACGCCGCTTAGCGAAACGAGTTTCCCCACATTAACATCCTTTTAAAACATATCTTTTGCAAAACCTTTTATAAAACCATATACTGTGCCCCTGCATCCACAATGGTTAAAACATGTATTTATAAACAGTATGGTGATATGCATATTTGAAAACAACTAGGATTTCTCCATCCCCAATTTAGAGTTTAATTATACCAAATAGGGACTACCTATTCCACATTCATTTTGCTTAAGTTGATGTAGACTATCTATCCCACATCACATAGTTTTCCTAGGACGACTATGAACCCATCATTTTTCCACTTGATTCATGCTAGCCCCATGAATCTAATTATTTCATGTTAGCCCCATGAATATAATGGTCTCATGTTAGCCCTATGAGTTTATTTATATCATGTTAGCCGCATGATTCTATTTGTATCATGTTAGCCCCATGATTCCATATATATATATATATATATATCATGTTAACCCCATGATTCTATTTATATCATGTTAGCCCCATGATTAACCTATTTCCATCAATATCCCTAACTTAGGTCATATTCATTTATTGTTTCCATTGGTACCCTCAAAACACTTAGAAATCCAAAATCTTTCGAAACCATTGAAACTCAACCGTTCGAAACCATTGAACCTCAAACCTTTCGAACCCATTGAACTTCGAACCTTTTGAAGCAATAAAACCTTAAACATCCTATTTTAAAACAACTTTATACATTGCCTTAGAAAATCTTTGGAAATCCTTCAATTTAAAACCTTCTGAAATAATTAAGAAACTAAACCTTTCGCCCTAGTCGGAAGCTACCTTTCGACCCCTTCAAAAGGCTACCTTTCGACCCCATCGAAAGCTTGGCTTTTGACCCCTTCGAAAGCTTTGCTTTCCCCCTTTTAAAACCATTCGGTAAACAAATCCTTTCGAAAGCATTAACTCTTCTTTAACACAACCTTTCAAAAACTTTTCTGGGTCCAATTTAAAACAGGTGGAAAACCTTCTTTTAAAACCTTTTGACTCCATTGGAAGCAACCTTTTAGCTAAGTCAAAAGCTCTACTTCGAAAGCTTTAAAGCATCTTTTAAAAAAACTCTTTCGAAAGCTTTGGGTTATAGTTCAATTTATAAAACAATGGTAAATGACCTAAGTTAAAAGCTTCCTTTCGAAAGCATGGAGAAGTAGCTAGTCTTTCAAATAAGTAAACCTTTCGAATCCAATCAAAGTAAACCCTTCGAATTTGCCGGAAGGTTCAAAACGCAACATTTCTATAAAGCGACAGTAACCTTTCGACTATGTCGGAAAGTTTCAAAACAAAGCAGCAGTAGTAACCTTTCGATTACGCCGAAAGGTTTAAAACATTTCTTTTAAATATTTTGGCCTGGTCGAAAGCAACCAAGTCGAAAGCAAAGCAGGTAAAAGCTTTTGGTTTATAAAACAACCATACCCCAACCTCTTTGGCCATCAACCTTTCAACTAAGAACCCTTCGACTCTGTCCAATTCATTACGTACCAAGTAGCTTGATACCATATGCATTAGTTTGACCTTGTCGAAAGCTTAGAACCTTTCGACCTTGTCGAAGGTCTGGGTCGGAAGGTTTACTGCCGTAATAGACTAGAACATGCAAAAAGTATGATTTATTTGTTTTTAGGTTAAAAAGGATAACTTTTCAACTAACCTTCCTTTGTTTGTCAAATTCTCATTGGTTAACAAATTCTTTTCAGAAATGTGCTGCCACTATTTTCAAAATTAATAATCATTTTATTTTATAAAATGCCCCTTCTTCTTAATTAAATATATAAAACATTTAAGTCTCATACCTTAAATAATTTTATATACTCATCAAAACACATAGGAAAAATCTAAAAAAAATACCAGAAAATCTATTTTATATACTCATCAAAACTTTATTACTGGGAGGGAATGAAATCTGATATCGCTAACTTTAATAAGTGTTGCATGACTTGCCAACTTGTTAAGACTGAACATCAAAGGCTTGGTGGGTTATTGCAACCATTGGAAATTCCAGTTTGGAAGTGGGATCAAATTTCCATGGATTTTATAGATGGCTTTCCCCGTTCTCGTTCGGGTCATAATAGTTTATGGGTGATCGTTGACAGACTTACTAAATCTGCCGATTTTATTCCTGTTCGGTCGAACCGAACCGTTCCTCTTCTGGCCAAACTCTTTATCAAAGAAATTATTAAACTGCATGGAGTTCCTTCTTCCCTTGTTAGTGATCGAGATCCATTGTTTACTAGTGGATTCTGGAAGAGTCTTCAAAAAGCTTTGGGAACGAAGCTTAATTTTAGCACCGCTTATCACCCCCAGTCCGATGGACAAACTGAGCGTGTGAATCAGACTCTTGAAGATCTTCTTCGTTCTTGTGTGCTTGACTTTGGTGGAAGTTTGGAAGATCATATTTCACTTGTTGAATTTTCCTATAATAACACCTTCCAATCTAGTATTGGTATGGCTCCTTTCGAGGCACTCTATGGTAGGCCATGCCGATCTCCTTCTTGTTGGCTTGAGGCCGGTGAGAAGCTGGTCTTAGGTCCAGATTTTATTCGGGATTCCACAGAAAAGATTGAACTTATTCGTCATAGGATGAAAGAAGCTCAGAGTAGACAAAGGTCCTATGCCGATAATCGAAGAAGGAAATTAGAATTTTCTGTTGGAGATCTTGTATTTATTCATGTTTCACCTATGAAGGGTGTTGTACATTTCAGTCGATCGGGAACGTTAGCGCCTTGATATATTGGGCCATTTCCTATCACTGAACGCATTGGTTCCATGGCTTATCGCCTTTCATTACCGGCTCAGTTTTCTGCCATGCATGACGTGTTTCACGTTTCTCAATTATGGAAGTGCCTTCGGGATTCCGATTCTATTCTTGAGCCCGGTGTTGTGGAAGAGATTGAAGTTTCGCCTAATTTAACTTATGAGCAGCATCCTATTCGAATTATTACTTCGGAGGTCAAACGACTTCGAAATAAAGATGTTCCGCTTGTTAAAGTTCAATGGTCCTCAAATCCTAAGGATTGCTCTTGGGAAACTAGAGAATTCATCGAGCGAACACATCCGGACTTACTTTCTCATGCTCTTTGAGGTAAACTTCTTATTTCAAATTTCTTTTGTGTTAATATGCTTTTATGATTGTTACTTCTTATTTCCATCTTATATATTGCGAGGACGCAATTTCTTTAAGGAGGGGAGTCTGTAACAACCCGCATATTTTTCAATTTTATATTTAAATATTTTATTGTTAGTCGGATGTTAGTCCGAAAAGCTACTTTTTGCATACGGTCAAATTAGGACTCGAGACCACTTCCATTGAGTTCAAAATGACGTTTGCGATCTTTTTGAGTGTAAACTTCGATATGTTTGGAGATGGTGAAATTTTCGTCACTTTTTGCTTTGGGCTTTTAGTTTGGGCTGAACTTCTTCTAACTCAGCCCCAACCCATCTCCTCTTCATCACTTCATCAAACACTTCAAGCTTCTTCAAAAATGGTGGAGGGAATGGGAAATTAAAATTCCTAGCTCAAGTCTTCATTGTTAATCCAACATCTACTCCAAATTTAAGTGAAGAACATAGATTCAAGCTTGTTGTTGCTCTTGCTTAACTTTTAAGCTCTCCATCATCAATTTCGTGGAAAAGGTGAGATTTTTAATCTCACATCTTGCCTATAACTATCATTGGACTGTTGGGAATGATTCTCTATCACTTGTGCATATATATTTGCATTTGGTGTGGATTGGATTGGTGAAAAACCCCAAATTTTAGTGTTTCTGGCGAAAAACTGCACTTAGCTCGTTTTGTCTCGTTAGGTCGCTCGGCATGGGAGAGTTACACTGGCTATAGGTCGTTTCCCCTTAGGTTGCGCGGCGCTGCTCAATTTAACACTTAGGTCATTCGCTCCTTAGGTCGTTCGTACCTTAGGTCGTTCGCCCATTTAGGTCGCATGACTCCATTCCCAATAGGTCGTTCGGCTTTACTCGAATAGCTAGGTCGTTCGTCCTCCAATGGTTAGGTCGTTCGAGTATGATGAGACTTGCCTGCATATAGCTCGTTCGGAGTTAGGTCGCTCGAGTCCTTAGGTCGCTAGACCTTATATTCCTTAGGTCGCTCGACCTTGCTTGGAGCGTAGGTCACTCAGCCTCCCACCATTAGGTCGTAGGTCGCATGACCATTTCCGTTAGGTCGCAAGACCCCAATACCTTTAGGTCGTTAGACCTTATCTCCTTTAGGTCGTTGGACCTTATTACCTATAGGTCGCTCGCCCTATTGCCTTCATAAGTCGCTCGACCTGTTATCCCTTTAGGTCGCTCGTCTTTTTATACTTAGGTCGTTCGACCAGTTCCGTTAGGTCGCTCGGCATGTGCAACCATGTTAGGTCGCTCACCACTCTGGGTCGCAACGTTTCGACCTGCTTTAACTCCTTAGGTCATTCCAATACTTTACTCGACCATGTTTTAGGTCGCTGTGACGACCGCCCATGACCCCTGCACCGAATCTAGAGATAGTGCGCTGTAAAGTGTGCCAGGCAACCATGGACGATTGTCAGGGTAGATTAAAACAACAGAATCTATCGTATTACTCACAGCGCATGGACAAAATACAATAGAACATATGTATAGTGAAGCTTTACATAACAAAATGACATCATATAAAACTCCATAATAGTTGAATACAAGCATCCAAATAGCCAATACATCAAGCCTCACTACATAACACTCAGAGAATACAAAACAGCAGAACATCCAGTACATATAATAAGAAGATAATATGCAACCCTCCAGCTCGTCTTCGATATCAGCATCGTGAGAAGAGAACAGCACCTGTCACCTGCTACCTAGTCTGCCCGTCCCAAAAATGGACGAACAGCCCAAGGCAATAAGAATTAAAACATAAAGCCTTGAGTCAGACAACAGTCTTAGTGAGCAGTAAATTAACTAACAACATACCAAAAGAGCATAAAGGAAAAGGAATAGGAATACAACCCTCCCACTCCACCTCTTTCTACAATGATAGCCCCCAGACACACACTAAGCAGAAGCAACACAGCAGAGCATACAATTTAAAGTAAAGTAATAATCATTCGAGTCAAGGGCGATGTTTTCCAAGTACCAAGGCCTAAATCAGATAAGCACCTAGAAAACACTGCTCTTGAGACCGAATGACGATACAACCAAACATCCATGACTCTGGCTATCACTGTTATCGTTGCTTCGATATCACCGTTAATTGAATGACCGGCACATTCTTTCAGCCGTCCGTCAAGGGCTAATGGAAACCCCGGTTCTAGACATAACTCCCGCACGTCGTCGCAGCCCGTGCCTAGGACTATCGAATCTGCCCAGAGTACTCGACCATCAACAGTTGGCCGTTGGGACTATCGAATCTGCCCAAACGTACTCTTGCTTAGAGCATGCTAGAACCTTCAACAACGATGCTATCCAAGCCTCCTAGTCATCCTCCTCGACGACTATTTCCATACTAGCTCAAGCGCCTCTCAAGCATCCATTAATCTTAACTCGAATCATATCACCGAGTTCCCAACGTGCTTGGAATGATCCCGTCTGGATTAGACCAAGACTATCTCATATCATACTTTGCTTCATCACATCCTCGCAAAGTCTCATCTCAACATCATCATTTATGCATAAGAGCTTCATCATCCCGCTACATATGCCACGAGCAGCTTTCCCAATTCAAGAGCCTTTCCCTTAGCTTTTGAATCATCTTTGGTCTAAAGCAAATCATCAATCATCTAATTCATAGCAATCAACCAAGTCAAACATTAATCCCAAACAATCAAGCATTCAAACAAGATCTAAGTAAACAATTATCACAATAATGGCATTTTCGTAATTAAAGAGTTGAAAGTCCAATAAGCATGAAAACATGAATTATATCTCTACAAACTTGATGAATGAACTTGCAAAGGTTAACATATGATAAAATGGATGTAACATCATCATGAACAATGGATCTATATGGATCTACACTTAGAATGAAGAAAATGCATAGAAATCACTATTTTAACACCAAATCGAGCCAACAATCCGATATACTCCTTTGGATCCATGTGAGAGATAATCACCACTCACCAAATCACCTAAACAACCTCAAATCAACACGCTTCAGATCTGGACAGCGAAGGATCAAGCTTGATCTATCACGAATCCGCTTCAAACGAAGAAATCTCACTACAACGGATGAAGATCTTCAACTTTAGCTCTTGGATCTTCAATCTTGATCTTCGATATGGATGAAAGGAAGCACTAGATTAGAGTGGAGAAAAGAAGTGAAGAAGTGTAGAAGTCGAGCTCTCAAAATGGCAGCACTTCGTCGCTTCGAAATCCGGATCCCAAAAAGGAAGCCAACCCCCTCTATTTATAGCTGAAAACCGCCCCTAGGTCGCTCGGAGTTAGGTCGTATACGACCTACGACCTACGACCTATAAACCCCACCGACCTAAAGCCTCTTCAACCTAACAACCCAGGCCACTGCAACCTACGACTTAACAAGGTTACGACCTATGACTTAGCGACTTAACCATAGGTGCGACCTAACAGTGCTACGACCTAACACTTAAACACATCAGCGACCTAACGCTTAAGCGCTTACGCGACCTAACAATCGTAGCACCTCAGCGACCTAACTGTGTTACGACCTATAACCTCAACGACCTAACACACTAACGACCTAAAGCACTGCGCGACTTAACTATGCGCGACCTAATACTAAGCCAAAACCCAGCGACCTAACAACTCACTCGACCTACGACTTAGCAAACACGCGACCTAACTCTCACGCGACCTACCAACCTATGCGACCTAACAACTTATGCGACCTAACACCTTAGGTCGCCTAACAACCTAACTACGCTAACAAGCTATCCACTAGGTCGCTAAATACTGGGTTGTTAACTTGCTAACCCTTAGGTCGCTAACCCTATAGGTCGCGAACTACTATAGGTCGCTAACTATCGCTACCAACCTATCTCTTAGGTCGCTCAAAACTTGGGTCGCCTACCCCATAAGTCGTCTAGACTCTATAAGTTACAACTCCTAGGTCGCTCAACCGACCTAAACTGCCATACGACCTAACCACCTCATCCTTAGGTCGCACACGACATAACTTTCAACACGACCTAAGCTAACCTACAACCTAACTCTTAGGTCGCTCCACCTTCCCAGGTCGTCTACGACCTAAACCAACATACGACCAACCCACTATCTTCTTAAGTCGGTCACGACCTATCACTTAGGTTGTTTACGACCTAAGACTTAGCGAAATTCTGCCTAAAATCTGAAATGACTTAAAAATGCTAAAATTCCAGATTTTGACGAACTTGTCGATCCGTAAAAATACGGGTCGTTACAGTCGCTCACCCCTTAAACCGCTATCATGTTAGGTCGCTTGACCTAGCTCGCAAGCAGTTAGGTCGCTCAGCCTCACTTTCTTAAGTCGCTCGGCCTGCTTGTATTCCTTAGCTCGGCCACGTTAGGTCGCAGGAGTGTTTCTACTTTGATGATTTTGGAATTGATTCCTTTGGACTTTACTCACGATTTCGAATGTGAATTTATGTGATTTGATTTGCTTCAACAATCGTTTTGTGACTTGTCACTTTAAAAATGTGAAGGCTTCAATACTAGTAGTGAATATCAAAACTCTTTCATCAAAGCGATTTCAACTCTATTTTATTACAAAGCTCTTTTACCTAAACCGTTCTCCAATCTATTAGTATATACAAGCCTTTACTTCACTCGGATGAGAAATCTAATTAAACGGCTTAGCAAAACAGGTGGTATGAAACGCTTGCGTTTACTTCGTTGGTTAATTCTTGGACTTGTTCGACTGAACCTTTCGTGATAATTTTCTAGTGAAGATTCACAGCTTGTTCGTAAATATTTAAGTTAAGCAAGTGGTTATGGGACATGAAGCTAAACTCATATATTTACTAGCTTGGTGTGATTGACACTTCTTGATGATCATTTTTGTGATTTGATTTAGACTAACAATTGTGCGATGTCTCTTTGTCTACGAGGGAGACTAAACCCCGTTTGTGTGATGTTTCACCATCACATATGTGGGGTAGCGCCCCACGGTCTTCGGGCCATTCTTGTGGAGCTTCGGCTCAAATATTAATGGTTAGCTACCATGAGATAGCGTCTCGTCTTGTGTTACACGTGTTGGTGAGTTTTCATACTCCCGTTTTGTGATAGGCCTCCCCCTTCTTATGATTTCTGGATTTCTTGTGATGATTTCCGGAATTTTGTGCTTCACCAATTTTCGTGATTTCCATTGATAAGTTTTATCAATTTTTGTGCATTGGTGAATTTGTGTGTCATTGACTTGTTATGAATACAAGTTTAGGGTATGATACCCTATTTTATCTTTGAGAAGATTCTTGTGATATTGATTAATCTCTTGTTGATTTTCAATTACATACTTATAGTAGTATGCCATTATGGTTACTACATGTTCATGCCATGTCTTTTACCTTATACCATATCATCTGATATTTATGTCTAGACTGATCCGTTTATTATTTTCTTATAAATAATACTCGGGTCAGACCGAGATGTTACAGGTGCTTCTGCTTGACTTCTCTTCAGGATTATTCTGACTTTTGGCTAACTACATAGATTAGTAGTTTTTAGATGTACACATTTGAGATATAGACTCTATGTTGTGTACTTATTCTTTTGTATAGCACGTGTTGCTATTCTTTTGTATTATCGTGGATCTTTCCGACCACTACTCTAATGTACACTTTCATGTGTTATATATTTATTCATATCTTTTTCCGCCTTTGTGATATGGATGTCTGTGACTGGTTTATGTTATGTTTATTTCTATGTTTGTTTCCGAAGATTATATATAGCCACTGTGTGATAGCTTTGAGTTTGTATCGGTATGTCGGATTTCCTTCTTAAATGATGTACATGCTATACTATCTGACATATCGGTGCTCGCACAAAGAAGTTACATTGATGGTCGCTCCTCAACAGCCTTATTCTCCGTGCTAGTTGACAGCATTACACCGTAGTGTTCTTGGCTAGTGTGGGTATAGAGGTGGGGCGTCACATTAACCAACAGAAAACTATTGGGTGAGTCATTCCATAGTTATATATCTAATAACTATCAATATGAAACCCCTTGGTGCCCCCAGCAGCCATGAGTAATACATTGCCCAACATTTGGAGAGTGTTACGTACTGATAGTTTCAACAGATGTATCGATACCAAGTCTCAACACATTTTGACTAAGAATATTTTAAATGATAAGTTTATTTTAGTCTGATAAATCACTCATGATCATAACGCATTGTAACTACTATCACAAAACATACCATTTACAAATTTTTTATTAAATATACTTTTAATTAAATTAATTAATCAATATACACATTATATCTATGTATATAATAGAAAGAAACACATTTTATTTCGAACAAGATTGGTTATCAAGTTAGATATATGTAATAATTACATAATTTCCCATAAGACATAATCCTAACTCTATCAATATATATATATATATATATATATATATATATATATACATATAGTATAAACTAGCATACAATTTATATCATATACTTTGTAGAGTTTTTTGTGTGTGTTTTAAATTTTATTCGCATATAGTTTAAAGTATATCATTTTATTCGTATATATTTTAAAATTGCAGCATTAATTTTGTAGTGATACATATTATCACAATTTTAAAATATTATATTTTTTGAGAAAAATGGTGATCCTCCGTGTGGAGGAGAGCGCTCCTGTAGTTTTAATTCACACTTAAAAAAGGAGCTAGTAACAAGCCTGCTAGATGGCTCTTTCCCATGAACCTGTACAAAAAAAAATAATTAAAAAAACTTCCTAGAAAAACCTGGAAAAAAATAAAAAAGCGTATTTATAAAATAAAAAAGCATGAGAAGCATCATAGTCCGCCTGCAGCATCGGAGATGAGGTCTCGATGAGAGAGAGACCTCGTCGACTATCTAGAAAAAGCTGTAGTGGGACTAGCTGCATATCGATACTCAACACATCCAGTGGATGAGGACGTTCGATCCGTACGGTTTAGTTCAACGACTAAAGTTGGAAAAACTCAACAAACAATGTGAAGCATGAAGACATATATATGTATATAAGTTGTCTATATACATATATATGCAAGAGGAGAATAAACATGTACTAAAAGTTGAGGCAAGAGTAGAATTAAGTTTAGGAGGACCCAAAGGCAAAATAATTAGTTAAGGACAGACTTGATCCTTGGTTGCTTGCATGCCATCTCCTTGTCTATCCACTATGCTAAATACACTTTTATTTATCAATGGATAACATACTATATATATTAAATACTTTATTTTGGAACCTCTTAAAAAATTGGAGGTCCTAGGCCACCGTCTAGTGGGCTTAGGTACAGGCATGAACTAGTTATCTAATAAAAATAAAGGGACGGAATGATGGTGTGCGTAATCATCTATCAGAATGAAGCACATTTTTCACGGACACAGAATCTAACGACCTAAGAACTTGCGACAAAAACATCGCTTTCTCTGCTATATTCTTTCTCAAAATTTGCAGATCCAACTTTTCCTCCCTTATTTCATGTCAAATCATAAGATCACGACCCATCCCCTCTCTCTCTTCCTATGAAATATGGTAGCTTCTATCTCTCGTTGGAAGCTTCCCCCAATCCACCATGCATGACCTTTAGACCCGTCAACAGATGCTTTCGGATGCGGATAGCGCCATATCCACATCTACATCCTAAATCATTTTCGAACATCAGATATTCGCATCCGCTAATGACCGATAAATCAAAGAATATAAACAGAAAATTTTAGTTTAATATAATTTTTTTTCAATCTCATTGATTATAAAAGTGTTAAAAATAAATAAATACGATGATAGTAAATAGTTTTGAGTTGTTAATATACATTAAGGGCATATAATACAAATTACTAATTTAATAAAACAATAAATAAATATGTTTCATTGTACTAAAATACACATAATTTAAACTATAAACTTAGCAAAAACCGGACAGATAATTTTCGGATGCGGATGTCTTTGTATCTGCATCTGTTGTGCCAAAAATGGTAGCGCTTTGCGGAAGCTTATATCAACGGATCTTTGTTACCCAAATCACAAAGATATAACTTGGATTGAAAATAAAACAGAATTGAAATCAAAACACAATAACACAGGATATTCCACCCAACCACCCACTTTATTGATTCACCAAAATTTTTGTTTACAATTAATAGAACAAAGCTAAAATAAATAAAATACCATTAAATCAATAACCAAATTGAGAAAGGGAGCAAATATCTATATGGCTAAAATTGTTGGAGAAGAACAAAAATGAAGAAGAGAAAATTAGCAAATAGATTTTCCACCATACTTTTACCCTCTCTTCTAGTCTCTATTTATATAATCACTTACTTAATGCCCAAGTTAACATTAGATGGCAAAAAATAATTTGATTAGCCAATTAGAGAAAGAAATAAACATACTGAATATGCCTATTAATTAGGGGAAACAAAATCTTCTCTTTCTTTCTTTTGCATATTTCTTTCCCTCTATTTGTGATTTTGTATCACCAAAATTTAACACTCTACCTTGATACAAAATCACATATCTCCAACATATCAAGCATGCCATATCTAGATCTATCACAAATCCCCATATCTCAACCATACTAAATTACAAACCTAAACCACCGCCTGCAAGTGATGCATCTCCCACATGAGGTGCACCACACAAATCCGGTCTCAAAAACGTTTGTAATACCACAAAGATCTCCATCTTGTCTTTGTAGATTTTGCAATTCGACACCCGTCTATCACTCGATCTGAGATCATTACCTGATCACTATCGATCCCTCGAGCATCATCAACATGAAGATCCCTGTCTAAAATATGATCCTCAATGCTAGAATCATAAGCAGTGACCACATTAACATCTCCACCTTGCTGTGGACTAGGTCCTTCAACCGTCACTCGCTTTCCATTGTCGACTACAGAACCAACCAAGCTATAAAGGTTTCCTTCTTCCAATACTCCTTTCATCCTTACACGACCACCTTTCTTCACTCTCAAAACTCCACCTTGAGTCTCATAAGTGCAACCATGGCGATCCAACTGACCGAGAGAAATAAGATTATGCGAACAAGTGGGTACATGTCTCACTCCAGAGACTTCTCTAACCACACCATCATGCATACGAAACCGGATAGATCCAATACCACAAATCGGTAGCTCTTCTCCATTGGCTGTCCTAATCATGTCGACACTCTTCTCATAAGAAGAAAAACAATTCACATCTCTACAAATGTGAAAACTGGCTCCCGAATCCATCTTCCAAGGCTTATTTTCACTAAAGAGGACATCATAAGAAGCATCACTATCGGTACCTTCAGCAAAACCTGCATGTGCATCACTACTACTATCACCATGCGCAGCCTTTTTCTGATCTTTTTTATAAGCATAACACTTGCTACGTATGTGACCTTTCTTATTACAATAATGACAAGTGATAACACATTTACCATTAGCATCCTTCTTCTTCCAAATTGTATCTTTCTTCGAGTCCCTTGCCACCATAGCCTCACTTTGAATTGATTTCATACCTGACCCTTTTCTTCTAAGCTCCTCATTCAAAAGACTGCTTCTAACAGTTTCCAAAGAGATAGTTCCATTAGCATTGGAATTACTCAATGAAACAACCAAAGTTTCCCAACTTTCTGAAAGCGAACTCATCAATAAAAGAGCTTGTAACTCATCATCAAAATTGACCTTCATATTTGCCAATTGATTTATTACATCCTGAAATTCATTCAAATGCTCTGCAACAAACTTCTCTTCATCTAATCTCAGTTGTACCAACTTTCGAACCAGAAAAGCCTTACTAGTAGCACTCTTTGACTCATACAAAGATACCAACTTGTCCCACAAAGCCTTCGCGGATTCACAACTAGCCACATAATGGAAAACTGAATCATCAAGATACTGGCGAATCAAAGAAATCGCCTTCTTATCCATCTTCTTCCATTTTCCCTCATCTACATCAGAGGGCTTCTTTCCATCTCCATCAATCGAATCATGAAGATCATTGAGGTACATAACATCCTCCATCTTAGGCTTCCAAATACCCCAATTTTTCCCATCCAAAATAGCCATCTTCGAAAATGAAATCATATCCGACATCAATAATTTTTCAATCCGAAATTACTCTAAGCTTTGCGATGATCTGTGCTCTGATACCAAACTGTTGTCCTAAAAATGGTAGCGCTTTGTGGAAGCTTATATCAACGGATCTTTGTCACCCAAATCACAAAGAGATAACTTGGATTGAAAACAAGACGGAATTGAAATCAAAACACAATAACATAGGATATTCCACCCAACCACCCACTTTAATAATTCACCAAAATTTTTGTTTACAATTAATAGAACAAAGCTAAAATAAAAAAATACCATTAAACCAATAACCAAATTGAGAAAGGGAGCAAATATCTATATGGCTAAATTTTTTGGAGAAGAAGAACAAAAATGAAGAAGAGAAAATTAGCAAATAGATTTTCCACCATACTTTTACCCTCTCTTCTAGTCTCTATTTATATAATAACTTACTTAATTCCCAAGTTAACATTAGATGGCAAAAAATAATTTGATTAGCCAATTAGAAAAAGAAATAAACATACTCAATATGCCTATTAATTAGGGGAAACAAAATCTTCTCTTTCTTTCTTTTGCATATTTCTTTCTCTCTATTTGTGATTTTGTATCACCAAAATTTAACAACATCTGCATCCGGTTTTTTCGGATATCAGATATTTATCCGCTTTCGGATAAGGATGCGGACGGATTTCGGTTTTTTCGGGTATCCATTGACAGCCCTAATGGCCTTCGCCTGTATAAAAGCAGCAAAGTTCCCCCGAAGTTGCCGCCTTTTCCTAAAACTATTCAAATCACTTGATTTCGGTTAGTTTTTCCATTTGTTGTTGTTATTTTGAGTTAACTTTTGAATTTTTATTGGTAAAATTGTGAATTGAAGATTTATTTGAGAAACAATTGGTTTTGGTGGAATAAAGCTAGTAATTTGGATTCACTTGTGATTTTTGATTGTTATCGAATCACATTTAGGTAATTATTATATTTTAAGGTGATTGTAGAATGTTTTGTTCATTTGAATGTCATTATCCAATAGTTCAATAAATCTATGAAGGATGTAGTTGAAATGTTGAATGCAGCTAATAAGCATTTGTTGCTGCAATACTATGAAAATTCATACTAAAAAATACGGGCTTTAGATGATAAATACAATAAAAAATTATTTTGAATAATTATGCTTGTGAGTTTAACTCTTAACCGTATATAAACCAAGAAATAGTGAAGCATAATTTGGACTTTGAAATTTAAAATTAAAATTATATCATATAAACTAACTAACTTAATCAATAAATATTATCAGAACACTAAAAATTAGTATTTTAATCACATTGATCTTTAGAACATGATAAATTAGGAACTCAAGATGTATATTTTTGGAAGTTATCTCACAACACTAAAAGCATTGCTTCACCGTCAAAAAATCAGTTACCAACTTTAGAATCTTTTACATACATTTAATACTATAAGGATCACCTGCTAAAAAAACCAGTTACATAATAAATTTTCCATTGAAAATTCAAATAGTTAATGGTTTTAGCTTGCAAATGCAACCTATAATAGATTAATTAGTCATAAAAGTTTGAACTTTTCTGTTCCCTCTAATAGCTCTAACTTTTTAACCGCTAAGAACAAACTTAATTTAAAGCCATATGTTGTATATGGCATGCACTTGCAAAGTGTCCTCGTCATAACAGGATCAACTCAAGTTTTCATGGACATCTTAGCATTCATTTCAAAATGAAAGCTTCATATGATGTGATTCTGACGCAGCAGATTAAACAAAACAAGGTAGATCGATGAAAGTAGCAATCGATGGATTGATGAATACTGGAAATGCCCAAATTCGTTGATCCGAAGATACCGAATTCTAGCTATCTCTGACACGTTGATCGCGCACGATACCGTGAGGAGAGATCTACAATTCTTCGAGCGTTGATCAAGCGCACTTGATTCCGTGAATTGGCTTCAACGATCGAAGATTCGAGCGCACTCGAATGTCGAAGGTGGAGATAGGAGATTACACTCGACTACCAATTTGGATGAAAGCACAAAGCTAACAAAAACGAAATTTTATTCAAATCAACTAAACTATTACAAATGGCACCACCGGCCTATTTATAGAAGTTACAACACACGCCACAGAAAACTGCACAACTCCTAGGTCGGTCACGACCTAAAACACACGACTTACCATAGGTCGGCCACGACCTAAAACATCACGACCTAAAACAGTTCGACCTAAAACAATACAACATAAGCAAATACAACATAACGTTTTTACAACCCATAGGTCGAAAACAACCTAAAACTTCACGACTTAGCATATCACGACTTAAAACAAAACAGTTACAACACAGCAACGACCTAAAAATGAACGGCATCTGGAGCGAGCGACTTAAGAATGGACGGCATTCGTATCAGCGAACTAAAGAAGCGCCTTCTGAAAAACTGCGCGACCTAAGTCTTCGTGACCTAAGGCCTCACGACCTAAGTCTTCACGACCTAAGTCCTCGCGACTTAAGGCCTCGCGACTTATAGCGAGCGACCTATCTCTCCTCATCTTCTCACGACCTAACTTAGGTCGTTCCATTTTCCTGCGACCTATCATAGGTCTTTTCTTTTTAGGTCGTAGCACTTTTTCCTTCAGCTCGTTAGCTTGCATACGACTTAACAGTATGTTAGGTCGTTCCAGTGTCTTTCCCTTTGACTCGTTAGGTCTTAGACGACTTAAGCCTTCACTTTCCTTAGGTCGTAGACCGCTTGAGTTAGGTCGTAAACTTTCCTTAGGTCGTAGCCCTTTATCTCTTGCCTTGTTAGGTCGTGGACGACCTAAAGCTTCGCCAATTATGGGTTGCACTGCATCATCCTCCCCAGGTTGAGAAAAATTCGTCCTCGAATTTGTGAATTCTTCCACATCAGGTTGTTCATCCCCATAATAAGGTACCAGATGTTTAACATTAAACACATCAGATGTATATACATCCTCCGGCAGCTTCAACTTATAAGCATTTTCATTAATCCGTTTCACGACTTCTACAAGACCAATTTTCCTGGCTTTCAACTTGTTATAAGCGCCCACTGGAAAACGATCTTTTGTTAACACAGCATATACCAAATCTCCTTCATTAAAGTCAACATTTCATCGCTTCAGATCTGCAGATCTTTTATACTTTTCATTTGCTTTCTCCAATCGTTTCTGAACGATTTTATGACATTCCGCCAATCCATCAACAAAATCAACAGCTCGTTTAACAGTTCCCTTTGGTTGTGGTACTATTGTCAAATCCAACGGCCCGTTGGGTAAGCTTGAATATACAATCTGAAATGGACTGAATCCAGTACTCCAATTTACTGCATGATTATGAGAAAATTCTGCTTGACATAGCTTCATATCCCAACTCTTCAGATTGTCTTGCACAAGACATCTCAACAAATTTCCTAATGATCTGTTCACAACCTCGGTTTGTCCATCCGTTTGCGGATGATAAGCGCTGCTAAAGTTCAACTTCGTTCCCACCATCTTCCACAAACTTAGCCAAAAATGACTCAGAAAACGAGTATCCCTATCCGACACAATAGATTCTGGCAATCCATGAAGTCGATATATCTCCTTGAAAAATAATTGAGCAACATGAACAGCATCCGCCGTCTTCTTACAAGCAATAAAATGTGCCATTTTCGAAAACCGATCAACCACCACATAGATGGAATCGTTTCCCCTTTGAGTTCGAGGCAAACCCAAAACAAAATCCATACTCACATCAACCCAAGGCTTATTTGGTACAGGTAATGGCATATATAATCCAGCATTGGTCGTAGTTCCTTTCGACACTTGGTAGATATGACATCGTTCCACAAATCGCTCAACCTCTTTTCTCATCGATGGCCAAAAATAAGATTGTGTAATCAACTGTAATGTACGGTCTCTACCCACGTGGCCTTCCTCATGCAGTTCTTTCACAATCTTCATTCTCAAACTACAATCAGGTATGCACAATCGATTTCCTTTGAACAGAAAACCATCTATCATCATAAACTCATCCGTCTCCCCATTCTTGACTTTATCTACAAACTTCATAAAGTAAGGATCTTCAACAATTACTTTTGGTAGCACACCAAACCCTGTCACTTCGACCTTCATTGTAGTCAACAAATGATTCCTTCTGCTCAACGCATCCGCAACATGATTCGTCACTCCCGATTTGTGTTTCACCACAAACGTAAATTGTTGCAGGTACGTAATCCACGATGCATGCCTTGCTGAAATCTTCTCTTGCCCTTGTAAATGCTTCAACGCCTCATGATCAGTGTAAAGAACAAACTCTTACTGAAATAGATAATGTCTCCAATGTTTAATGGCTTGTACAACAGCATAAAATTCCACGTCATATGTACTATATCTCATCTTCGCTCCTAATAACTTCTCACTGAAATATGCAATAGGACGTCCCCTCTGACTCAACACTCCTCCAATCCCAACCTTGGATGCATCAGTATGTAGTTCAAACACTAGCTGAAAATCTGGTAGCACTAGAATTGGTGCTGATGTCAAGAGTTCTTTGATTTGCTCAAAAGCAACCCCTGCTTCCTCCGACCATGCAAACTGTTTGCCCTTCATACAATCTGTAACCGGCGCCATCACAGTACTAAAGTGTGGAATGAACCTTCGATAAAATGAAGCCAACCCGTGAAAACTACGAACTTCCGTTATCTTCTTGGGTTGCGGCCAATCTCTGATAGCTTCAACTTTACTTTGGTCCACCTGTATTCCTTCTTTCGATACAACATACCCCAGAAATAAAATACTCTGCGTCATGAACACGCATTTCTTCGTAGCAGCATAAAATTGTTCTTGTCGCAGTACCATCAACACTTCTCTCAGATGTTGCAAGTGTTCCTCCGCGCTTCCACTGTATATCAGAATATCATCAAAATACACCACCACAAACTTCCCAATGAATGGTCTAAAAACTTGATTCATCACCCGCATAAATGTACTCGGCGCATTTGATAAGCCAAATGGCATTACCAACCATTCATACTATCCTTCCCTCGTCTTGAATGTTGTCTTCCACTCATCTCCTGGTCTGATTCGAATTTGGTGATAACCACTTTTAAGATCAATCTTTGAAAAGATCACAGACCCACTGATTTGATCCAACAGATCATCAAGCCTTGGCATCGGAAATATGTATCTAACAGTTATCTTATTCAGTGCCCTGCTGTCCGTACACATTCTCCATGAGCCATCCTTCTTCGGTACGAGTAATGCTGGTACAGCACACGGACTCAAACTCTCCTGTATTCTCCCCTGTTCAAGCAATTCCTCTACCTGCCTACGCAACTCTTCATGTTCTTTCGGACTCATTCTATAGTGTGGTCTATGTGGCAACACAGCACCTGGAACAAGATCTATCTGGTGTTGTATATCCCTCAACGGTGGCAACTCCGTTGGTAGCTCTTCAGGAAACACATCATTAAATTCTTCAAGTACTGGTTTAACTTCTTCAGGTATCTCAACCACTTCATTGCTCTCTCGCCCAATCAACAAAAACACCTCAGGCTCCTCTTCAACTTCTTTAACAAACTCTTTCAAGGATAATAAAGTTTTCAGCTCTTCAATCTCCTCCGGTTTGTTTTCTTCTTGTTGTCGCTTCTTTGGAACTAGAGTAATCTTTGTGCCTTCAAACATAAAACTGTAACTATTGGTACGCCCATCATGTTGCACCGCCCTATCATACTGCCACGGTCTCCCCAGCAACAAATGATAAACATCCATATCTACCACATCGCACCAGATTTCATCCTTGTATTTCTTTCCAATTGAAAAATTCACACAAGCCCTTCGTCCAACCTTCACCTCCCCGCCTTTCCTCAACCAAGCCAACTTGTACGGTTTCGGATGTTTCTCAGTCTTCAATGCCAACTTCCTTACAGCTTCTGAAGAAATTATATTATCACAGCTTCCAACATCAATAACAAATTTGCAAACTTTTCCCAGAATAGTACAAGTCGACTGAAAAATATTGCTCCTCAACCAACTACAATCCTCCTCTTGCTTTGGTGTCAAACAAGACCTCCTCATCATCATATTACAACCTTCGTCTCCCAACACTTCTTCTTCCTCCTCATCAGGTGGTGAATTGGAACATTCAGCTTCTTCATCCTCATCCTCAACCTCTGCTATCATAGCTCTCTTCTTCGGCTTTGGACATTCGCTACTTTTGTGGCCCATTTCTTGGCAATTATAACACTTGAAACCATTACTGACTTTCGTCTTCCCAACCTCATTCACAACTGGTTTTGCAACAGCTTTTGAAACATTAGAACTTCCACTAACACCCTTCACTGGATTGTTGGAATTTGTAAACATACCACCTCCTCGTCTTCCCTGTTTCTCCCAAGCCAACGTTTTCTGGTGTGCTTCCGCTACAGATCTGGGATCAAACATGTTAACCATATCCTAAATCTGCATTCGCAACCCCCCAACAAATCTAGCTGTCAATTGTTCCTCTGTCTCCATAATATCATTCCTTGTAATTAGTTGATAAAATTCGTCAGCATAGTCATTCACAGATTTCGTTCCTTGCCTCAAGTTTTGCAGCCTCTGATACATAAGCGATTGATAATTATAAGGTAAGAATGTGGCTTTCATCATTTTCCTCATCTTTTCCCATGATTCAACTTTTGACTTCCCCATCCGTTCACGTGTAAGTTTGGTTTGCTGCCACCATGCCAAAGCTCTACCCCTCAACCTTGTAGCAACCAACTTCACTCTACGATGTTCTGGAACTTCTTTGAAGTCAAAAATCTCCTCCACATTAGACAACCAGTCCAAAAACTCTTCAGCTTGCATACCACCTTTGAATTCCGGTATTTCAGTCTTCATCCCAGACTCCCACTTATGATCATACTCCGACTGATTTCTTCCTTGTCCACGTCCTTGTCCATGAACACTACCACCGTCATACTCTTCTTCAAAATCTGATGTATATCGATGTCGATCCTGACCACCAACATCTCTACTACCATCACGTCTACTACCAACATCCCTTCTATCTACATTTCTCCGTTCACGATCATTCACATTCCTCCCACGTCTTTGATCATCATCAACACTTCTTTCTCGATTGGATTGTGGTGAGACTCTACTTCCTCCATGGTTAGATTCAGGTGATACCCTTCTCCGATTCTGATTCATCTCTAACATCATCTTCTCTAACCGACCAATCCCTTCGTTAAGCTTTTCACTAAAGTTTTCATTAATTCTTTGCTCCATCTCATCAGCTTCTTCTCTTCTATATAAAGCTTCTACGTTTTGGTGGCGATTAGCTCTTCTCGGCGGCATGGTTGATTCTTCAAAACCTTGACTTTCGGCTCCACTCCAAATTTCAAACACCTTTCGAACTTAGATCCAAAATGAAATGGATCGAAAACTCCCACTTTGTTGCAATTTGCGAAGAACACGATGAACAACAACTTCTAGGCCTTGAATGATATAGCTCGGCTCGACTTGATCTCTTCAAACTTCTTCAAAAGAGTTGGCTCCAAGGACTCGATTTAGCTATGATTGGCTAAAACAAGCTCTGATACCAAACTGACGCAGCGGATTAAACAAAACAAGGTAGATCGATGAAAGTAGCAATCGGTGGATTGATGAATACTGGAAATGCCCAAATTCGTTGATCCGAAGATACCGAATTCTAGCTATCTCTGACACGTTGATCGCCCACGATACCGTGAGGAGAGATCTACAATTCTTCGAGCGTTGATCAAGCGCACTTGATTCCGCGAATTGGCTTCAACGATCGAAGATTCGAGCGCACTCGAATGTCGAAGGTGGAGATAGGAGATTACACTCGACTACCAATTTGGATGAAAGCACAAAGCTAACAAAAACGAAATTTTATTCAAATCAACTAAACTATTACAAATGGCACCACCGGCCTATTTATAGAAGTTACAACACACGCCACAGAAAACTGCACAACTCCTAGGTCGGTCACGACCTAAAACACACGACTTACCATAGGTCGGCCACGACCTAAAACATCACGACCTAAAACAGTTAGACCTAAAACAATACAACATAAGCAAATACAACATAACGTTTTTACAACCCATAGGTCGGAAACGACCTAAAACTTCACGACTTAGCATATCACGACTTAAAACAAAACAGTTACAACACAGCAACGACCTAAAAATGAACGGCATCCGGAGCGAGCGACTTAAGAATGGACGGCATTCGTATCAGCGACCTAAAGAAGCGCCTTCTGAAAAACTGCGCGACCTAAGTCTTCGCGACCTAAGGCCTCACGACCTAAGTCTTCACGACCTAAGTCCTCGCGACTTAAGGCCTCGCGACTTATAGCGAGCGACCTATCTCTCCTCATCTTCTCACGACCTAACTTAGGTCGTTCCATTTTCCTGCGACCTATCATAGGTCTTTTCTTTTTAGGTCGTAGCACTTTTTCCTTCAGCTCGTTAGCTTGCATACGACTTAACAGTATGTTAGGTCATTCCAGTGTCTTTCCCTTTGACTCGTTAGGTCATAGAAGACTTAAGCCTTCACTTTCCTTAGATCGTAGACCGCTTGAGTTAGGTCGTAAACTTTCCTTAGGTCGTAGCCCTTTATCTCTTGCCTTGTTAGGTCGTGGATGACCTAAAGCTTCGCCAATTACGGGTTGCGCTGCATCAGATTCCTCTTTTTCTAATCAACTGTTCCATTTGAAATGAGTGTGAGATATATATTATCCGAATGTCACATGTAAAATAGAACATGTTCTTCATGTATCAACTATTATATAGTGTAAATAAATAGTTGTCCACTAATACATAAACATATTTTATGGCTCAACTATTTTTCAATACTTAATTACTTTTTTATTCATGTTTAGTTCAAATAGTTAATCTAATACATGATTTAGTCTAATTTGCATGTAATAAGGATCAAAATTGTGTTTGATATAAAAGGTATCTAACAAGATGGATTTATGGTGAATTTGCATTTCAAATCTTTGTCTGTGCATGTAATTAACATTTTGAAAACTTTGTCTGTGCAAATTTGATATGCATGCGCTTTTTTGCACTTTATCTGTGATTTGCTTTCAATGTGTATTGTAATTATATTTCTCTAGTTATTAACTTGCCTTGTAATCTGCTTAGTAGAAAGAAAAATATGTAGCTTACACCATCATGCTTTGCATCAAATGTGTGTGTTCACATTTACTTATCCACTGTTTTTTCTTGCAATTGTTTGTCAACCTTATTTAATTTATCAAAAGCTTTTTACTCATTAATGAATGTCAATATCAGTGCAAAGGGACTGCTGTACCCTAAGCTTCCACGGTGACCAGATGTTGCTGGCTGGATGAAGAATCGAAGAGGAGAACCTTGTGGAGTTCAATTTCAATATATATTGCCATGATAGTTGCAAAACATGTTATATGAGGCCGATTGCAGATAAAAACCATATTCAGTAAAAGTTTAGTTGTTGATCAAACAAATTCTGCAATTTTGATCTAATTCTCCATAGGAATCATGTAAATCTTTTTGTGATATTGTATGTTTTTATCAATTTCCTTGTTCTCTTTTATTACAATTAGTTGTCTTTTGTGTTATTGTATGTTGTCTTTTTGTGATGTTATAAGTGTCATGCCTCATAGGGACAAGACTTATCGTTAGTTGCAAGTGGTTTGGAGTGGGCAAATTCATTCAAAATATTATGTTCAATTTGGTTTGAAGCTAAATCATTGATCTAGTGGACCAGATCCACCCCTGTTTCCTACTATGCCTTAAAAATAGAGTAGGTGACCTCTAATACCTTGCAGTTTCAAGCATTTTCATCCGCCAGTAATATGTCATGGCAGTTGGAATAGCTCCGAACATGAGAATAGTTCTCCCAACAACAACCTTGAAATATAAGTAGTCCCACATAATAGAATATAATAAACATCATGTGTATATAGTTAGATGTCGTTTCTATTACAATTACTATGAGATAAAGAAAGACAAGAAAGCATGGTCATCTTAACGCACCATCTTGCATGTGTGCGTCCGCACCCGCGGCATAAGCGAATGGACGTTTTAGACACCTTAGCGTTCGAAATGAGAACATCACTTAAATTCTACTGAGTTCATAACAGTATTGTATTTTATCACATGTAACTCCTTGTTTACTACAATTTTGTTTGCATAACAATTTATACAACAAACTTAAATCAATATTGATTGTTGGTTGTTTCTGTAGGCGAAGATATCTCAGCAAAGCTACAATTCTGCATCAACATAGATTGTAACTACCAATCAGTCTGCAACTGTGGTTTCAACAATGGCACTGTCTCATGAAGAAAGTCTAGAAAAGTTCACAGGGATGGACTTCAAGCGTTGGCAGTAAAAGATGCTGTTTTATCTTACGACATTGAGCATTGCAAAGTTTCTTACTGAAGATGCTCGTATAGTCGCAGAATTGGTACCCGACGCAGCTAAAGTAGAAGCCCTGAATTTTTGGAAGAGTTCTGATTTCATGTGCAAGAAGTACATCCTCAATGGATCCGACAACAGTCTATACAATATATACTGTACTACTCGAACTTCTAAGGAGCCCGGGACGACATTGGATAAGAAGTACAAAACTGAAGATGCTGACATGAAAGAAATTCATAGCAGGAAAGTTTCTCGATTTCAAAATGATTGATGCGAAGACCGTAATCAATCAGATTCAAGAGCTACAAGTAATTATCCACGAATTGCATGATGAAGGTATGACTCTAAGCGAATCCTTTCAGGTTGCTGCTGCAATCGAAAAACTTCCTCCATCATAGAAAGACTTCAAAAACTACCTTAAGCAGAAGCGCAAGGAGATGACAATGAAGGAACTTGTAGTTCGATTAATAATTGAGGAAGATATCAAGAAATCCGTGAAGAAGACTTCGCATAGCATGATTGCCAAGGCAAATGTAGTCGAGTCAGAGAAACCCAACAAAAGGAAATGTGAGCATGCTCCTAACAAATCAAAAAAAATTCAGGGTTCATGCCATAATTGTGGAAAAAACGGGTACAAAGTCGTTGAATATAGTGCACCCAAGAAAAAAAAATCAGAAGCAAACATGGCTGATATTTCAGAAAACGTTTCTGATATGGGCTTATGTGCAGTAGTGTCCGAATGCAACCTAGTTGGTAACTCGAAGTAATGGTTTGTAGGCACAGGAGCCACTCGACACATATGTGCAAATAAGTGGACGTTTACAACCTGCAAAACTGCTACCGGGGATGAACAACTTTTTATGGGTAATTCATCTGCATCAAAGGTCGAAGGCAAGGAAATGATTGTGCTGAAATTGACTTCTGGAAAAGAACTAACTTCGGCAGATGTTCTTCATATTCCAGAGATTCACAAGAACTTGATTTCCGGATCGCTGCTTAGCAAGCATGGCTTCAAACTCACCTTTATGTCCGATAAATTTGTGCTGTTAAAGAGTTCTGATTTCATGTGCAAGAAGTACATCCTCAATGGATCCGACAACAGTCTATACAATATATACTGTACTACTCGAACTTCTAAGGAGCCCGGGACGACATTGGATAAGAAGTACAAAACTGAAGATGCTGACATGAAAGAAATTCATAGCAGGAAAGTTTCTCGATTTCAAAATGATTGATGCGAAGACCGTAATCAATCAGATTCAAGAGCTACAAGTAATTATCCACGAATTGCATGATGAAGGTATGACTCTAAGCGAATCCTTTCAGGTTGCTGCTGCAATCGAAAAACTTCCTCCATCATAGAAAGACTTCAAAAACTACCTTAAGCAGAAGCGCAAGGAGATGACAATGAAGGAACTTGTAGTTCGATTAATAATTGAGGAAGATATCAAGAAATCCATGAAGAAGACTTCGCATAGCATGATTGCCAAGGCAAATGTAGTCGAGTCAGAGAAACCCAACAAAAGGAAATGTGAGCATGCTCCTAACAAATCAAAAAAAATTCAGGGTTCATGCCATAATTGTGGAAAAAACGGGTACAAAGTCGTTGAATATAGTGCACCCAAGAAAAAAAAATCAGAAGCAAACATGGCTGATATTTCAGAAAACGTTTCTGATATGGGCTTATGTGCAGTAGTGTCCGAATGCAACCTAGTTGGTAACTCGAAGTAATGGTTTGTAGGCACAGGAGCCACTCGACACATATGTGCAAATAAGTGGACGTTTACAACCTGCAAAACTGCTACCGGGGACGAACAACTTTTTATGGGTAATTCATCTGCATCAAAGGTCGAAGGCAAGGAAATGATTGTGCTGAAATTGACTTCTGGAAAAGAACTAACTTCGGCAGATGTTCTTCATATTCCAGAGATTCACAAGAACTTGATTTCCGGATCGCTGCTTAGCAAGCATGGCTTCAAACTCACCTTTATGTCCGATAAATTTGTGCTGTTAAAGAATGTAGTGTTTGTAGGGAAATGTTACATGAGTGATGCTTTATCTAAAGCAAATGCAACCACTGTTGTACCAAACAATGGAATGAATAAAATTGAATCTTCTGCTTATATCGTTGACTCTTATAACCTATGGCATTCTAGATTAGGCCACGTAAATTTTGGTATACTACGAAAATTGATTAATCTAGACTTCATACCAAAATGGAAAATAGATTCCAACTATAAATGTCAATTTTTGCAGAAGCAAAATTGACAAGAACTTCATTTCACCATGTTGAAAGAGAAACTGAACCTCTAGACTTAATATACACAGATGCATATGATTTAAAAATGTGTCAAACTAGAGGAGGTAAAAGGTACTTCATCACTTTCATTGATGATTGTACAATGTACTGTTATGTGTACCTCCTTAGAAGCAAGGATGAGGCATTCAACATGTTTAAACATTATAAAGCAGAAGTTGAGAATCAACTCAACAAGAAAATAAAAGCTTTAAGAAGTGATAGAGGAGGAGAATATGAATTTCCCTTCGAGGAGTTTTGCGCCAAACATGGTATTATACACCAAGCTACAGCTCCATATTCACCTCAATCCAACGGTATAGTCGACGGAAAAATAGAACTCTTAAGAAAATGATGAATGCCTTACTAATCAGTTCTGCATTGCCAGATAACTTTTAGGGAGAAGCTATGCTTTAGCAAATCATATTTTAAATAAGATGTCACGAAAGAAAATATCAAAATTTCCCCATGAACTATGGATGAGTAGACCATCATCCTACAAATACTTAAAAGTGTGGGGGTGTCTTGCGAAAGTGGAGGCACCTAAACCAAAAAAAGTCAAAATCGGACCAAAAACAGTTGATTGTGTATTTATTGGATACGCATAAAACAGTGCTGCTTATCGATTTTTTGTACACAAATCCGAAATTGATGATATTCACGTAAATACCATCATTGAGCCGAGAAATGCTAGATTTTTTGATATATACCCTTTAAAACATGATACTAAAAGTTATGCTCAAAAGAGATCAAGAGAAACTGAAGTCTCTAATTCATCTGAGGATACTGAACAAAATATTGACAATATTCAGCAAAATAATGCTGATCAACAAGTGGAGGAACCAAGGAGAAGCAAAAGATCAAGGATCTCAAAAACTTTTGAACTAGATTTCTACACATTTATGTAAAAAACGATCCATTAACATACAAACAAGCCACGTCCAGCGTTGATACCCTTTACTGAAGGAAGCCGTTAACAATGAGATCGAACCATTATGTCAAACCATATATGAGATTTAGTTGATTTATCTTAAGGATGCAAGACCTTATGTAATAAATGGATATTTAAGAAGAAATTGAAACCTAATGGTTTAATAGACAAGTATAAGGCTCGACTTGTGGTTCAAGGCTTTAGACAAAAGGAAGACCTGGATTATTTTGGCACATACTCTCTAGTAAGTAGGATAACATCAATAAAAATGTTAATAGCAATTGCATCTATACTTGATTTAGAAATACATCAAATGGATATAAAAACAGCATTTTTGAATGGAGAACTAGAAGAAAAAATATATATGGAACAACCTGAAGGTTTCCTAAAATCTAGAAATGAAAATAAGGTTTGTAGATTAAGAAAATCACTGTATTGGCTTAAAAAAGCGCCTAAACAATGACATGAAAAATTTGATGAAACTGTAATATCAAATGGATTTCATATAAATGAATGTGACAAATGTGTCTATTCTAAACATACAAATATTGGATATGTCATTATATGCCCATATGTAGATGACCAACTAATTTTCGAAAGTAGTAAGGAGATAATAAAATCTACAAAAGATATGTTCTCTACCAGATTTGACATAAAAGATCCAGGAATCACCGATATAATACTTGGTGTAGAAATACATAAAACCGACCAAGGATATGTGTTGTCCCAATCACACTATATTGGAAAAATACTTGAAAATTTTAAACAATACAGTATAATATCAGCAAAATCATTCGTAGATTTGAAACAAAACTGGGTTAAAAATAGCGGTGATAGCATTTACCAACTTAAGTACTCTCGTATACTATGTAGCATTATATACGTAATGAACTGCACTAGACCCGATATAGCATATGCTGTTAGTAAAGTCAGTAGATATACTAGCATCCCAGAAAAGAATTACTGGAAAGCTATAATTCGAGTACTAGGATACTTAAGGTATACACAAAATCATGGACTACATTATCGTAAGTACCCATTTGTAATAGAAGGGTATTGTGATGCAAACTGGATAAGTGGTTCATCGGATACAAAATCCACTAGTGGATACGTGTTTACCTTAGCAAATAGGGCAATATCTTGGAGATCCTCTAAACAAACTTGTATAGCGAGATCTACTATGGAATCAGAGTTTATTGCCTTAGACAAAGCCGCAAAATAAGCAGATTGGCTTGAGGTCTCTTAGAAGTTATTCCTAATTGGGAAAAACCTGTACCTCCAATAAGCATACATTGCGATAGCTAGTCAATTATTGGCATGGCCAATAGTAACTTTACAATAGCAAGTTTAGATATATTTGTCGTAGACATAAAATTGTCAGGCAACTTCTCTCAAATGGAGTTATCATAATTGATTATGCAAGATCAAACGATAACATTGCCGATCCACTAACAAAAGGTTTACTTAAAGAGAAGTTTAATATCTTATCGATGGAAATGAGGTTAAGGCCCATAAACTAAAAGTTTCTCTAAAATGGAAACCGTGCCTAGTTGACTGGAGATCCCAAGATCTAGGTTCAAACGGATAACTAATTTTAAGATACACTTGATGGCACTGGTATATACTCAAAACATTCCTATGATAAGTCAGTGCACTACTCGTCGGAGAATAATATAAGTTTTGATACTTTTAATAATGCCTATACTTGGTAGTATTAAGAACCAATTGGGGTATTGTGAAATACCCTTTATAGAATCACCTATGTGAATGCGAATGTGTCGCTTCAGGGAGAATTGTAAGGTCAAATTCTTCAAACACTCATGAGACCAAGTTGGTGTTCATGATAAAAACGAACAAAAACAGAGAACCAAGGAATATATGAAACACTTATTGTGTGCTGTCTATTTTAGATTTACACAAATGGCTTACAGTTCAAAGACGACCTAAGTCCACTGATTCACCAGTAAGTTAAAAGGATAAACAATAGAAAAGTTCAAGACCAATGTGCTACTTTAACCGATACGATAAATGTTTCGGAAAACTTAAAAACAAATTGAGCAATTACTCATTCGCACGGGGGATTGTTAGAAATGAATGAGTATTTCATTGAAAAATGTGAGACATTTAATGCCTTGGAATATAAATAGTCTCACATAATGATAAACATCAAGTGTTTATATAGTAAGATGTGGTCTTTATTATAGTTACTATGAGACAATGAGAGACAAAAAAGTATGGCCATCTTAGCGCCGCACCGTGGACGAATGAGCGTTTGAGGCGTATTTTGAGGCACTTAGCACTTTGCAGTTGGGTGTTGGTTTGGTTGTTTAGACCAGACGTTTTTCTTTTTGATTGTTCGAAACCTCGTTTCTAACGGTAGAATAAAACAGCCCCTTCATTTGGTAAAAGGTCGCAACATTTTCAACTGTCGTAACCGTTTGAATAGACACCTATTATCGAATAGGCACCTTATCACATACTCCATTTTCTGTAACTCCCTGTTTACTACAATTCTGGTTGCATGACCATTTATACAACCCCTGCGGCTGCGTGGACAGAACATGATGTTGTGTGAAGGAGGATGCTGGATAGGCCACTATAAATGCCTTTGACACAGCCATAGCTACTGCTCCTGCCTCCAGAATTCGTATTCCTTGCATTGCAAACACTGCTGCTATAAACCCACCTCTTCTGGTTTGCATATTCAGACATGATGACTGCAGATACTGGGTAGTCGACTCCTATTTATGTTGTCCTATTTATACTTTAGTACTTTGTTGAGTGAGTTGAGAACATATCAGTGGCCAAAGGAGCATAGGAATTGAGCATTCCGAACCATGTAAATTTTCACATAAGTTTTGAAGATTTTATTATTATTATTACCATTTTTTGTGTTGCAGTTGTCGTTTTGACCTACATATATATATATATATATATATATATATATATACATATACATACATATATATATATATATATATACATATATACACACACACGCACACATTGCAGCACTTAATTGTTGATTGTTATATATTGTAGTTCTACATTTTGTTCTTGATATTGCAAATAATTTTTTGTTCAACATATTACCATTCTACATTTAACTAAAATTAATAATAACCACAGTAAATATTTTAAGAAAATATATGCTTAAATAGTCGGTTTTTCTTGTACGGATTGTACTAGTAAAACAGATACTGCGTCTTTGGTATGCTTCTTCGCAAAGGTAAGAACACCAACATAAACCTAAAATAAACTCTACCTGCTGATACTAGATGTTACTCATGTCAATGGACATTTGGCTTAAATTTAACTCAAAGCAAGTACTAGTTAGGTTGAGCATGTATATTCTAGTAAGTAAACAAAAGAAATATCCTGGAAATCAACATATAATTACTCGTATTTCAACATATAATTTACTCATATTATCCTGTTTTGACTCATTGTTTAATCAGTGGCTTTTAAATTTAACAAAATTTCTTCTAGTGTAATTGAATACATACAGTACAAATTAGGTTGAACAAAATTTCTACTCATCTTCTTTCATACACACGAAGTAGAGATGTTAATTAACCTTTATCTCACATTACTATGATAATGAGTAATCAACCAAGGAGGGATATAATAACCAGTTATAACATACATTTTCTTAATATAACGAATCCTAGTCAAGTTCAGAAATTTATATTGTGGGTGCTTGATAAGTACATCCACCTACAAGACAAAGTTTCATGCACTTAGATTAACTCAAAGTGCCTAGAAATAAAATCTTCATTCAATGATTCTGGATATGACAGTGAATATAGTCAAGCTCATAATCTAAGAAGCTGTACCTTTTTGAAGTAACCTGAATCCGAATAGAGATTTTTTCAAATGCTTACTTTAAGTCAACGATCGTTTTCTTTATTAAAGGCCATATAGAAGTATTAATAATTTAGAGTGTAAACATAAAGGTTTCCTTGAACATAAACTCTGTTATTATTCTTTGATTAATTTAATAACTTTTTTCAATAACATTTAAAGAGCTTTCAAAAGTTGTGCTTAAGAACAAGAGTCTTCTTAAAACGACAAATTTAAGCCAACAACTAGTCAAAGTGTCTAACAATGCCACTCGTCATTAATGTTTGGTCTATGTGTGTGCATTAAAAACTTTGATTTGGTGATTCCACTTACTAGAATACAAAAAGAAAGTACCCGCATATTTCCTAACATAGTAGTCGTAAAACGCATTACATATTCCATTCCCATAAATGTACAGAAAGAAAGGGAGCAAGCACCTTTAAACCAAATACAAATCTTCTTTCTGATTAAATTCATTCATTCACATAAAACAAAATCAAGTTAAAAGCGAAGAAAAAGAAAATGGAAAGGAGCACAGCGAATCACAAACAGACAATCTCAGGATGGGCGTCCATGGATTCTTCAGGAAAGATTGCTCCTTTTGTTTTCAAAAGAAGGTCTCTCTTCTTTTTATATCCTGTTTCATTATTTTTCAACTTTTCTCTCTTCTATTTAGTTCTCCTAAATATCCGATTCTACATGGGAAACCGAGTTTCTTTTTAACAAACTTTCAAAGACAAGTAATGCTTTTTTTAGAGTGTATTCAGTTTATCAAAAGGGATTTGTTAAAATTCTCCATTTTCTGTATCGGAGGATAATTGAACGATGAAATGTTGATTTGTTGAATTATAGAGAGAATGGAGCGGATGATGTGAGCATAAAGGTACTCTACTGCGGGATATGTCATACCGATCTTCATCAAATCCGCAATGATTGGGGCATTACCAATTACCCCATTGTACCCGGGTAACCCTATCACCTCTGTTAATATTGTATTTGGGACACAACAAAATATATACATAGTACTTAAAAGATAAGAATTAGGCATAAATGCACAATGAACTCTATATAGGCACGAAATCACGGGCATAGTCATCAAAGTCGGAAGCAATGTAGGCGACTTCAAGATAGGGGAACGTGTTGGTGTTGGATACATGGCAGCATCATGCCTTAACTGTGATGCTTGCAATGAATCTCAAGAGAACTACTGCGACAAGATGCAGTGTACTTTCAATGGTGTTTACTGGGATGGTAGCCCTACATATGGAGGGTTCTCCAAAATGATTGTAGCTCACAAGAGGTAATTCCAGTTGATCTCAAAATTTTAAGCCTGGTTACATTGTACTATCAACCACCAAATGATGGCTAATCAGCCAAAACACCTAAATGACATTGCAGCGATAGAATTTCAATTCAATTCATTAGTATGATTAGTTCATATTTTCTCAGAAGTTTAACGTAAAAGAAAGTTTAAAATGAAAAATAGTTTCTTTTATTCAGTAAATGAATTCAATACTATACAACACATCTCACTACTGTATTTATACAAAGCAAACAGGCAAAAAGATAAAAAAGAGAAATGGGCTGCGGTCCAAGGCCCATTAACACAAAGACAAGTCGAATAAGCTTATATCCTTCAACACATACGAACTGATTCTTATTATGCCCCCTCAAATAAAACTAGGGTTTCAGTCTCTCTTCGTCTCTCATGGCGGCGGAGAAAACTTTGAGCTCCTCTCTAAACCGATCAAAATTCTTTCTTGAAATTGCTTTAGTAAAGACATCAGCTCGCTGATAATATGAAGGAATGTGTTGGATCTGGAGTTTACCACTTCCCGTTCGTTCGCGAACAAAGTGGAGATCCACTTCCAGATGCTTCGTTCTCGAGTGTTGGGTAGGATTCATAGAAAGGGAGATGACGCTTAAATTGTCAACCCAGATGGTAGGCTTTCGATTCAGTGTGAACCCTAATTCTCGAAGGAGGGTTTCAGTCCAAATGACTTCTGCAGTGGTGCTGGCGATGACCCTGTACTCAGCTTCAGTGCTCGATCTCGAGATGGTGGCTTGCTTTTTCGTGCACCATGAGATGAGGTTGTTGCCGAGGTAGACACAATATCCAGTGATGGATTTCCTATCATCCAAATCATTTGCCCAGTCTGAATCACTGTAAGCTTGTAGATGTGAATCTTAATCCATGGTTGAGTGTCCCCTTTAAATATCGTAGAATACGTTTTACTGCACACCAGTGTTCATTTGTGGGAGCTTGCATATATTGACAGACTCTGTTAACACTAAAACATATGTCTGCCCTTGTAATAGTAGCGTACTGAAGTGCCCCAACAATGCTCCTGTACTGTTTGACATTCTCGATGGGCTCACCCTTTTCTTTAGATAGCCTGAGATTGCTCGTCATGGGTGTAGGTAGAGATTTAGCCTTGTCCATGTTTGACCTAACTAGAATGTCAGATATGTATTGTTTTTGAGATAAAATGATGTTTGAGTCTGCATCCCTTCGAATATGTATGCCAAGGAAGAAATCTACTTCACCCATGTCTTTTATTGCAAACTCCTTATCCAAGTGTTTTATGATTAGCTCGACTTCATGTTGATTGTCTCCTGTGATCAGTATATCATCTACATAAACTAATATGTAAATACTGTTGTCCCCTGTCTTTTTTATATAGAAAGAACAATCTGACTTGGTGGCAGTGAAACCCAGTTTAATCAGTACACTCTTTAATTTATCATACCAAGCCCTTGAGGCTTGCTTTAGACCATAAATAGCTTTATGTAGCTTACATACTTGGCTGATGCTTCCTTCAGAACTATAACCCTCTGGTTGTTGCATATATACATCTTCAATTAATTCTCCATTTAAAAAAGCATTATGCACATCTAATTGCCTTATTCTCTAGTTTTTATGCAAGACAATGGTTAGGATTATCCTTACTGTTGCTGGTTTAATAACTGGAGAGAAGGTTTCATTAAAGTCAAAACCAAACTGCTGAGTATAACCCTTTGCCACAAGTCTGGCTTTATATTTGACGATCTTACCATCAGCATTTCTTTTAATTTTGTATGTCCATTTGCTTCCCACAATGTTTTTATGCCTTGGTAAATCAACAAGAGTCCATGTATTGTTTTTAACCAGAGCTTTGTACTCTTCATCCATGACTTTTCTCCATCTTGTGTCTTTTATTGCCTGCTCATATGAAGTTGGTTCCACTTCATTGAATTGAGTATTATAAACTTTGGGTTTATAAATCCCACTTTTTGATCTAGTAATCATGGGATGTTGAATGGTAGTTGACTGTGGTTCACATTGAACATCATTATGCTCATCAGATATTTCATTTGTAGATTCAATATTAGATTCTTGCTGTGTGTTTGATTCTTGCTGCTCATTATGTTGAGGACTGCCTGTTATTACTTGCTCAGAATCATTTCTAACTTCATTCCCTGTTGGTTTTCTGTCTGATTGAACCTCAGTATTTATCCATTCTGATAAGTCTGGCATGTGAATGTCCCTAGCATTGTTTGCATTAGTACCTTGCATGTGCTTTTCCTTCTCTACAAAAGGAAAAACATTTTCATTAAAAACGACATGCCTTGAAATGTAAACTCTGTCTTGACTGTCTAGACATATGTACCCTTTTTGATTATGTGCATATCCTAAAAAAGTACATTGACTAGACCTAAGGCTTAGTTTATGTTTATTGTATGGTCTAAGGCAGGGAAAACACAAGCACCCAAAATTTCTTAAATGTCCATAGTTTGGTTTAAAACCAAATAATCTCTCAAAAGGACACACATGGTTTAACACTTTAGTTGGCATTCTATTAATGAGGTATACTGCAGTGGCAAAAGCCTCTCTCCAATATCTCATTGGTAGACCTGCTTGAGACAAAAGTGTTAACCCTGTCTCCACAATGTGCCTGTGTTTTCTCTCGACTAGACCATTTTGTTCAGATGTATGGGGACAAGTAGTCCTATGCACAATCCCTTTTGTGCTGAAGAACTCCTTTAGAGTTTTGAACTCTCCCCCACCATCTGTTTGAACAATCTTCACACAGTTATTATATTGTTTTTCAGCACTAGTGATGAAGTGCTTCATAGCATTACATGTATCTGATTTTGCCTTTAAAAAATATATCCAAGTATATCTGGTATGAGCATCAACAATGGATAGATAATACCTGTCCCCTTTTGATGAGTTGTGTGGAGATGGTCCCCACAAGTCAGCAGCCACAAGTTCAAGTGGTCTTTTATAGGTAGTTTCAGAAAACTGAAAAGGTAATTTGTGACTTTTGCCAATTTGGCAGTGTGTGCATACTGATAAATTGTGTAAAGATGAGAAAGAAATTTTGTTCTCATTCAACACTTGTTTTACAACATCATAACTAGGATGTCCCAATTTACAATGCCACATATGAAAAATATTGTCACATTTGACTTGATTCAAACTTGTGTTATTACAACAGACAGCATTATTACTATAGATGTTCTTTGTTCTCATATGGCTGAACTTGTACAAACCCTGATCCAGTTTACCCTGTAATAATATATCTTTACTCAGCATATCTCTGACTAAACAGACCTTAGGGTGAAACTCAAAATATACATGATTTTCTTTAGCAAATTGTGAGACACTTATTAAATTCTTTTTGATACTTGGCACTCTTAATAAATTATTGAGGTAGAGTAGCCTTGTACCTTGTATAGTGCATGTTCCCACATGTGATATATTGACAGTTTCACCATTACCCATAGATACAGAATTCTTACCATTGTAGCTTTTGTTTCCTAAGTTGAGATTTTGTAAGTTGTTGGTAATGTGGTTTGTAGCTCCTGAGTCTGGAAACCAATCATCTGTGTTGATGTCCTCTGTTTTGGCTGTGTCATCTGTTGAGTTATCTGAATTATTTCTTGAATGATGATTAGTTTGTGCCATATTGGCTGTTGGCTGCCTGCTTGACTGCGCCTGTTGAGATGGATTGTAATCCTCCTTGAATCTGAAGTAGCATTTATTTGCCATGTGACCAAATTTTTCACAAATTTGGCATTTGACCCTGTTGTTGTTTGATGACCTTCCTCTGCCTCTGCCCCTTTGATTATAACCACCTCTAGGGTTTTGGTTGTTCTGATTGTTTTTCTGACCTTTATTCTTTGTGGTTGAAACATAGTTTGCAGAATAGTCTTCTTGCATAAGTCTTCTCTGTTCAACTCTGCCTTCATGTGTGAGGAGAGCTGAGTTGACATAGTCAAGATCAGGTAGGGTGGGTTGTGTGGCAATGAAAGTCACCAGAGATTCATATTCTTGGTCTAAACCATTGGTAATGATGAGAATCTGCTCACTGTTCGAGATATTGTGGCCAACAGCCTTGAGTCTGTCACACAGATTCTTGATTTTGGCAAGGTATTCTCTCATGCTCATATCATTCTTTCTCGTATTTTGTAGCTCTCTTCTGTAGTGCATGATTCTTGCTGATGACTGTGAGTTAAAAATTCTTTCAATAGATGACCATATCTCATATGATGTGTAGCAACCAACTAGTTGGGACAATAGGGTCTGACTAATGGATGATAGGAGCCAAGATGCAAGCAAGTTATCTTGTTTTTGGTACAATGTATATTCTGGGTTGCTAACAGTATTTCCAGTATCATCAGTGATGTTAATTGGTGGAATCTCTTTGGTTCCTTTTACATAATCCTGTAGATCATACCCTCTCAAAGCAATTTCTGTTTGATATTTCCATGTGATATAATTGTCTTCATCTAAAGGTGTGTTTATTGCTTGATTCTTAGGTCTGATCAAAACATAATCTGATCTCTGATTGTCTTTGGATCTGTTGCCAGTGTTTGCTGAAGTGACATCTTCTCCTTCAGAAGCCATGGTGGATCAAGAATATGGATGACCAAGTTTCTTGATCAAGAAACTGGTATTGGTGGCCAAGAAATGACCAAAGATGCAAGAAACTGGATGGTGCAGTGAGAAAACTGCTATATGTATTACTGTTTTATTGTAAAACAGTAATATATATACAGATTTAATATGTACCTCCAGATGTCGGAATCAGGAAAAATGCAACCAGAGGAAGAAATGATGATCTTGAATCTGATCTGCCTCTTGGATGGCACCGTGGGTTAGGAACTGTTGAACACGATTACTTGCAGCGATCTAGAGAAGGGTATCCTCCCCTATGATGACAATATTCTGAGGAGAGAATCAATTCCCAAAAGGAAAATCTGCCGTTTGGCAATGAAGCTCTGATACCATAAAAGAAAGTTTAAAATGAAAAATAGTTTCTTTTATTCAGTAAATGAATTCAATACTATACAACACATCTCACTACTGTATTTATACAAAGCAAACAGGCAAAAAGATAAAAAAGAGAAATGGGCTGCGGTCCAAGGCCCATTAACACAAAGACAAGTCGAATAAGCTTATATCCTTCAACACATACGAACTGATTCTTATTATAACGGACTAACGTTTGGTTTATCTTCGTTTAGCTTAAATGGATTTTGGTAACAAATGGGGAATTCTAAATCAAGATGATAAAATGTTTGACAGGTTTGTAGTGCATATACCGGACAGTCTACCATTAGACTCTGCAGCTCCACTGCTATGCGCTGGAATCACTGTATTTTCTCCGATGAAACAACACAACATGCTTGAAACACCGGGCAAGAAGCTTGGTGTTGTTGGACTTGGAGGACTTGGACATGTAGCGGTTAAGTTTGGTAAAGCATTTGGACTTCATGTCACTGTTATTAGCACGTCGCCCTCCAAAGAAAAGGAAGCTCGGGAGCGTTTAGGTGTTGACGATTTCCTTGTCAGTACCGATTCTCAACGTATGAAGGTAGTTTCTAACACTACGTATTTGGTTTTGCCCAATTATTTTTAGTATTGGTGACTGAATATTCAGATTGTAATACACCGGTGTCCAAAGGAAAAATAATAGTTAATATATGGAAAAAAAAAATCACTCTGCTAACAAAAAATGGGTAATGGTGAAAATGAGCATCAGAAAGTTAGGGAAATTAAAAACACTGTATATAATAATACTCTTTTTTTAGCTCTATGAATATGCATGAACTTTTTACCCGAGCTGATAAAAGTAAATTTACATGTGTGATGGTTATAGGGAGCTAAGAAGAGTTTGGACTATATCATTGATACAGTGGGTTCGCAACATTCACTGGGGCCACTCTTAGAGCTGCTCAAAGTGAAAGGCGTTTTAGCCTTTGTTGGGGCTCCTGACAAGCCTCTGGAGCTTCCAATTTTTCCATTGATTTTTGGTACGCAATTTCATCTTTTAAATGCATCTTTGTAAACTATGCTATATTACTAGTGGTACTCGGCTATAGCTAATTTATATATGTATTATGATCATAACTCGGTACAAAATTATTGTCAGTAAATAATGATCAACATACATATTTATTTGTGTTTCTTGATGATAAATAGGAAGGCAGATAATAAGTGGAAGCATAATAGGTGGGATGAAGGAGACTCAAGAGATGATAAATTTGTGTGGAAAACACAACATCGCTTGTGACATTGAAGTAGTGAAAGCCGACGGCATCAACCAAGCAATGGACAGACTTGCAAAGAATGATGTTCGTTACCGGTTTGTGGTTGATGTTGGTGCAAGTGTGGAATCAAGGATGTAGAATGTTGTGGTTTTTGTTGGTGTATGAAAAAAACATCCGTGACTCTTCATGTATTTGATTTATAAAAATTTTACGCAATAAGATGAGGTTATTGGATTATTCTTCAAAATAAAACAGAAAGTTCAAATTTATTTTGGTTGCCTCGGTCCAAAACTAACAAATTTGAACATAATGTACTGCTAAAAGCATCCAAATTCTTACTTTCTAATACCATGATGTGGTAACAAAAAGTCCAAAGCCGGATGTTTTTAGCGCCACACCCACCATGTGAAACTAAAAACACACAATTCACATTTCTTAATACCACATAATGGTGCTAAAATACAAGCTTGGATGCTTATAGCAGCACAATGAACATATATAAATTACTTTTCTATGTAACAAAATGCATTTAGCGTTGTGAAGATAATGATCATTTTAACTGTTATAAGAAAAATTGTCTACAGGGTTAGAGATGACAATGGGGCGGATATAGGGTCCAAACCCAATAAACCCGCATCTATCTTGGCACGTCAAGACCCGCTCCATTGAGTCATCGGGACGCGTAAACTCATGACCCCTTCCTGAGAGCTCTGGGTCTAAGGTTGAATTGGAGCTCACCCGACCAGCTCCAACCCGATCCGTAGTACTGTGATTTCATGAAATCAGTATATTACTATCATGATGATTTGTTAATCCTTTTAGATATAGGTGATTATAACATTGATATTATAATGTTTAATTCAATAAGCTATAAAAGTTTTATAGTATTATGTTGCGTCATTGATAATTATACAATAACATATTCTTTTGAATTGTTATTGTACACCTTATTATCTTCTCTTGTCGTTGTAAACACATTGTTATTTGTACTTAATGTATCATTTAGCGGAAATCCCTCTTATTAGTAAAAATAAACAAACATAAGTCCATTAACACATAATTTTGAATAAATACCTATAGCTAGTTGTGATAACTAAAACTAGTTGTGATCAAGACCCTATTACAGATATTAATTAGATTAATAAAATTTAATCATCAAAGTAGTTTATATATGATATAGATAACAAATGGAGTAATAAAAAGAAACAACTGTTTTGATAATAATACTTCAAAATCATACAATAGTTCAAAAGAAAATTTATCTTTTAGAAACTAATTTGTGTTAGACATGTTAATCATTAAATTTCAAAGTAAAAAAGCTTATTTACCATGAATTTTAGCATTTAAATCATATAAATATTCTATAAATAGGAATTCATAACATAAAGTTCATGAAAAAAGATAAAAAGTCCACTCTCTTATGTAAAATTGTGATTTTTGAAATTGATACGATACTTTAATATTTTCTTCCAATTTCTTTCAACAAAAGTGGATGTTCAAAATTATGAACTTGTGGGATTTTTGAAAGTTCTGATTTTTAAATTTAGGAACAATGAATTGAAGTAAAAGAGAATAAATTGATGCTCGTCTTTCTTGCATCTAGCATCTACTTTTATTTTCATACAATGCTTTTTATTGTCGTCTACTATAATTTTACATCTTGGTTTAACATTTTCTTTTATTTAGGTGTCCAAGTATGAAATGAGTCCAAAAGCATGGTTTTAGTCGCTTTACCCGAGAGCCACCCTTGGTTTTACCTGAGATCCACCCTTGGTTGTGTCATTGGAAAATGAATTTCATTTCACTCCAAAGTTGAGGTTCATTATTTATCTTGAAGGCATGGTGCTTTTATCCATAGAATTCACTTAAAAAATACCATTGGTTTTTGAATTTCCTTTGATATAAAATTTGGAATTTTTCAAAAAGAAATGAATTGTTAAAAATATGAGAATAATGCATAGAGGTTCATAATTTGAGAATAGTCCTGCATTGTAGGGAACTATTAAAAATCCTGTTTAAATATATAGAATTCCTAAGCATTTGAACATTCTATGTTTTATCTTCTGTTAAGGAAGGAGACCAAGACCATGCACGACCATCACACATGCACTGGGCGTTGACCATCGAGCCAAACTGGGATAATGTGGTGTAGCACTTTAGGAATTTTTTGATCTTTATAAACAGTAACATTTTGAAATTTTCTTTTTTGAATTAATAAAAACAAATTCGTCCTACATTCCTCCCACTACTCAGGAACGTGCTCCATTATTTTTTATTTCCATCATGGAAAAATATCTCGTCTATTCAATTTATTAATAGACGGATCGATAAACGAATCGAGATAGAGCAAAACACATAGTATTCTTAATCGACTTCTTCAACTCTCTATCATTAAGATTCTACTTGAGGAATACAAACAAAATAAACGAGGGCGCTAGTGAATTGATGTCCTTATGTGCAAAAGAATGTCGATACAGTGATGAGACTAGATTGTTTTATTCTAGAGGTGGCACATGCATATTCTAGTCTGCCTTGCACAATTTCGGTAGAGTAACAAAATGTCATAAAGAACCAAGTCTGCTACTCGGCTAGAAAGACAACAAAATCTATAAATCAATACATCCAACAACAATAATTTAAGAAATTTCTGATACTATGGCTTCAATTACCGATGACATCTCTGGCTTTGCTGGCTTTGGCGCAAACAAATTGTTTAGGTTTGATGGCCTTCATTTCAAACGACGGAAGCAGAAGATGCAGTTCTATCTAACAGTGAAGAAGGTGGCATACGTTCTAACAACTAAGAAGCCAGTTCTGCCCGTACAACCAACAACTGATCAATAAAAGACATTACAGGACTTGAATGACCATGACTACCTTTACAAAATTCTAATTGGCTTGAGCGACGACCTTTATGATTACTACAACTCAAACAATTTAGTAAATAAAATATAGGACTTCACTACAAAGAAAATATGATACTGAGAAATCTAGTGAAAAAACATGCAGCCAGCCGTTATTTGAAGTTTTAGATGACAGACGACAATCCTAAGGAGGCACAGTCAAATGAGCATCAAAAGATTGCTGATGAAATCATCTCCAAAGGTATGAATTTTGATGAATAGTTTCAAGTTATTGTATTTAATAGAAAAATTAAACCTAGTCGGAAATATTATGAAAATATTCTCATGCATAAGACCGAGAATTTTCCTTAGAAAGTTTAATCACTTGCCTCTGTACTGAAGAGGAGACCCGAAAAGATGACCAGAAAGGTGAGGAGCTTGTTGTTTCCAACAATAACACTAAGAATTCCACATGCAGTTCTAAAATCCAATGCGAAAAATTATCAAGGTCAAAATCACAAATTGAATTAAAACCACAATAGTTTGCCTCATGAGAACTGGAACAACAGCAACCAGCCACCTTAAGAAATGATTCTGTTGTTCTTGTGTTACAATTGTGGTAAATCAAGCCATATTGAACGCTAGCGTCAGAACATGTCAAATCCTGCACCATAAGTTAATCTGAATGAAAAGGCTGTAGTGGCTATAATTTATGAGATCAACCTAGTTGATGGATCAGAAGGGTTATGGGTAGACACTGGTGCTTCTCTTCATGTTTTCTATGACCATGGTATCTTCAAAGCATATACTATTGTTGATGATATGGAAGTTTTGTTGGGAGACTCTCACACTAGTACTATTGTAGAAACTGGTAATGTGGAGTTGAAGTTTACCATTGGAAAGACCTAATTGCTGAAAGATGTAATGCATACTCCAGAGATGAGAAAGAATTTAGTATTTGGTTCCTTGTTTGATAAAGTTGGTTTTAATAAAACCATAGGACCTAATTTGTACACCACTACTAAGAATGGTGTTTTTGTTGGTAAAGAATATGCTGTAGATAGAAAGTTTAGTTTGAATGTTGATTCTAATAAAGTTGGTAAGCTTAAATGTCATATGATTTTAATATTTGGTTATGCTAGATTTTATCATGTTAATAAGTAACTTATTCATAACATGAATAACTTAGGATTAGTCCCTAAAGTATCAACGAATTATTCTTAAAAATGTCAATTTTGTAGCCAAGCTAAAATGACTAAGGCCGCAAATAAATCTATATTAGAGAGTCGGAACATTTAGATTTAATTCATTCTAATATATGTAAACTTGATGGTACATTAACTAGGGATGGTAAACACAACTTAGTTACATTTATTGATGGTTGTTATGATTTCACCTATGTATATCTCATGAAAAATAAAAGTGATACACTAGATATGTTCAAGTTATTTACCATTGAAATTGAAAATCAGTTGAGTAAGAAAATAAAGAGATTCCATAGTGATAGAAGGACATGATATGAATCTAGCTTTTTTATTAAATTTTATAATTCATATGGCATAATTCATGAAAAAATCACGTCTTATTCACCTAAAATGAATGGTAAAGCTGAAACAAAAAATATGACGTTTATTGAATATGCAGTAGCAATTTGTTGAATTATGGTGTTGCATCACATTAGTGAGGGAGATTTTTATTACTTGTTTGTTATGTATTAAACAATGTTCCTAATCTAAGATCAAAGTTTCACCTTTTGAGATTTAAAAAAATCATTAAGCTAACCTTTCTTTTTTTAGAACCTAGGATTATTTGGTATATGTTCGTATTCTTGATCCAAAATGAATTAAGTTAGCAAGTAGAGCATATGAATATGTTTCTATTGGATACGTAATTAAGTACAAAGCATGTAACGATCCGGAATTTCGAATACTTGGTATTTAAATATCCGAATTATTTAAATATTTGAATCGCGGATTTAGTTTTATTAAAATGATTTGATAAGCTTTTTAACCCCTTTTTAAATCATAAGTAATGATGGTAAACTTATTTTAGAAAAATATTTAAAAAATAAATACTTTGAAAAAATTATCGATAATGTGACCGAAAATCGTTTTATCGATAAACGGCTTTTTAACCTTCAGAAGTCGTTCAGATTTTTTTTACGTACACTCATTTTCTTAGGAAATTAAGAAAATGAAACAAAAACATTTTTTCATTTATGGAAATAAACCTTTTGGATGATGTCATGGGTGATGTCATTAAAGATATTTAGGAAATGACATTTTATGGTAATACTTAACTTTTAAGCAAAAGAAGAGAGGTGTAAAGTTAACATGTGAAAATCAGGCTCCTATGTGACCTTTCATGGAAGGTAAGAGGAAGTTATAAACTCTTGTAAAACCCTATATAAAGCGAGACATACCATACATAATAAATCACTAATTCATTTAAGCTTGAGATGAATTATGAGAATTAAAAATGATGAAAGTGCTTAAGCACTAATCCACTAATTATTCTCTAACTTTTTTAAGTCTTAACCAAATTATCTCCAATCTCTTTTAAACTTTGGCTTTAAGACTAAGACATCATAGGAGGCATGATTAGGAAGTAAGAAGTGGGAGAAGGTAAGAGGAATTGGGGGTTACAAGGAGGAGCCATGAGCATAGAGGAGAAAGGGGAGGTGGTTGCTTTGGTTTGAAAGAGCTAAAAGTTAGATCTTTAGGCTTGCGGTGATGGAAGGAGATGGTTCTTTGATTCTTGGGGCTTTGTGCTTGGGTTTGGAATTGATCTTAGTGAGTTATCTCACTATCTAATAAGTATATATTGTATATATATATATACGTTGTGTGCAAAGTATAATAATTAAAGTGATATTAACTGAGTAAAATTATAAACTTTTGACCCCTCTTTCTTTTGAAAACAAATAATAACTTTATATTGTATAACATCAATTCTATTAGCCTCTTAAACATGTGACGTGAACTTGACTTGATGTTTAAATAGTTGTTTAACTTGTATGTTAAATTGAAATAGATTTGAAAGTGTTTGAAGTGAGAATAGTCGTTATAAGTGCACTTCCGAGTTCTTTTTTTGGGGAATTTTTATAAATAAATGGAAAGATATTCTTAGGGATTTATTTCCATTTTTTTTAAATACCCTAAGGGTAGTGCTTACTATAAAAATTTCAAGTATTAAATCATTTGTTTAAGTGGTTAAAACTAGTCACAAAGATCGTGCTTTTCAAAGTTGTTTTTAATAAGGACTTTTAATGGCATTTATAAATGCTGGAGTAAGTTGATTATAGTTCTAAGTGTTCAAAAATGATATTCAAATTTGGTATTTTCTCTAATCCTTTTAGAGATGTTTTCAAGCACATTTTAAAGTATCTTAAATTTGGTTTGAAGTCTAAATATAATTTTAATAATTATATATAAATTTTGAAAATGTAAAGAAGAGGTTTAACACTAAAAGCCGACGAGGTAGACTTCTCTATTTTTGAGAGTCAAGATTGATGTCAAGTAGGGATGGAGCAACTAAGCTTTAACCTATCAGGTTTCCTACTTGAATGAGTTATAGTTAAGTTGGAATGTCGAAAACGTGTTAATCTTGTTGTTTACTTGCTTGTTTAAAAGGTAATTAACTTTGCTTAACGCTAAAAACCGACAAAGTAGGCTTATCTATTTTTGGGAGTTAAAATTGATGTTGAGTAGGGACGGAGAAATAGAGCTCTAACCTACCGAGCTTCCCTCTTGAATGAGGAATAATTAAGTCGGAAATGTCGGAAATGGGTTAATCATGTTTTTTGTAAATTGAAATCATTAATACTATACTTAACACTAAAAGCGGACGGGTATGCTTTTCTATTTGTGAGATTCAAGAATGAAGTGTCTAGAAAAGGCTTTGATGCAACCAGTGCTCTAACTTACCCGACTTCACTCTTGGGCGAGGAATAGTATAAGTTGAAATGTTGGAAATGAGTTAAGTATACGAACATTGATTTGTATAATTTTGACTAGATAATCGATTAGTCGACTATCAAACTTAACCTATTATTAAACTTAGACCTTTAAAAAGGATGTTTTAACGATAATACATGTATGGAATGGTTTTGGGTTTGTTGTGACAATGTGTTAATTACGTTTGTCTTTAACTCTTTTTGAATATACTTATGAATGTAAGTAGATCTTTAAAAGAATGGTTTAAAGATAAGCATAAGTGAAATGGTTTAAGGTTATAGTAATAATGTTTAAATAACATTTATCTTAAACCTTTTGAATGGATTTGTGTAAGTACTTAGATCTTAAAATTGATATTTTGAAGGAAATTATAAGTAAGGAATCTTCTGGAAAAAGATAGAAAAAGAAAATGTTTAAAGTAAGAAATCTTGTTAATGGTTTGCGAATATACTTATACCATTTGAGATAAGTATATGAATACTTTTGAAGTATTGAAAAGAGTACAAATAAATAGTAGAAATTCATAAATGAAGTTTTATTAGATAAAATAAATTTTACTAATAGGGTTTTAATTAATAAAAGATTAATTAAACGAAAAAGAGATTAGAAGCCACTTATGTGACTTGATCGTGCTTTGTATGTTTACTCGTTTATAGAAAACATTTAGTCTTATACTTAGCACTTAAAGCCAATGAAGTAGGCTTGTTTATCTGTGGGAATTAAGACTGATGTTTGCGTAGGGATATGAGCAATGAAGCTCTAACCTACTAGCTTCACCCTTGATCGAGGGATAGTATGAGAGGAAAATATCGAAAATGAGATAAGTATACAAGACTTGGTTTCCATATATGATCACTCTCATTATCATTGAATAACTAAATTCGTCGATTCAATCTGGGAGAGATCGGGATCGGTAGGTGTTTTACTTGCCAAAAACCACTTCAAGGCTAAGATACCTATTCTACTTCTTGGAAGTGGATCTATTTTATAACAACCCAGAATTTTGGTCATTTGATTTTGAATATTTAATTAATTTTAAATATGTAAAATAATTGGATTTTGGAATTTAATAATTTGAATTTAAATATGTTGATCATTTAAATATTTGAATTGTAAATGGAATATTAATTAAATGGATTTAATGATATTATTTAACTTTTTTTAATTAATAAATAATATTGATGAATTCAATTTGTAAATTTATTTACAATAATAAATAGATCAGATGAATATCGATAATTGGATCAAAAATATAAAACGATATTTAAATTTGTGAAGTTAACATTCTGAGGCACTGTTTTAGATTTTGACTAAACCAGTGCCATTAGATCCGGAATAATAAATTGTTGTACGCCGTCAAGTTTCATAATGATTAGACGTATTGTGTGGTCATGCGAGCTCGAAACACTTAGCGATTAATTTTAAATTTAATTTGATTTAAAAAGCTAACTTCCGTATACTTTGGAATTAGGTCTCGAAACTAGTTCCACTAATTTCAAAATAGGGGTATTTGGTATAGAACGCCAGTCAGCATGGTCCGATTGGAGTCGAGATTTTCGAACATGAACGGTGTCGGATATTATCGAATAAATTAATGAGGGAATTAGGGAAAATGACAAACTTTGAAAAAAATTTAGGCCAAAGGACACCCAGTTTCATTTTTAGGCTGAAGGACAAATGCTAGTTATAATTAGCATTATTTCAAACTTTTATACTATACTAAATGCTAGTTATATCTAGCATTATATTCAGTTTTACACTATACAAAATGCTAGTTATAACTAGCATTGTCCTTCAGCCTAAAAAACAAACTTGTTGTCCTTCAGCCTAAATTTTTTTCTAAGTTTGTCCTTGTGCCTATTTTCCTGTAAATTAATATATGCCTGCCATTTCAAGCCCCTACCCTATATTTTAATTCCATACCCAATCACTTTACCCCATACCCCTCTTCTCTTTAAAAACATTTTCTGTAACCCAAAATGAGCAAATTTTCCTTTTCAAAAATTAAAATCTTGGAACCTAGGCAACTAAAAATCATGGAAATGGATCCGTTGAGTTCGTATGCTCGGGGGCTTCAAAACCATTGGTCTGATTGAGGGTGCATCATCGATATTGAAGGAGGCCATTCATGGTAGCAAGGCTAGGGCTCGAGTTGGATGGAGATATAGGCAGAATTAGGTCGTTCGGATGGTGGCAACGTGTTCGTCTTGGCGAAGGGCATCGTGCATCCAAGTTTGGTGGACTGAAATGGAGTAATGTGGATTGCGTCCACTATATGGACAGTCCATGGAGGCAGCAGGTCGGATTTTTTTTGGGTAGGCGAAGGTGGATCCAAGAGGTCGAGGTCGAAGCTCACACGAAGACGGGCTCGTTGGCGAAAATGGGAGGTCGTTTCGTTGAGAAAAGAAGGAGTTATCACCGTTTTAAGTTTGTATCCATGGTAGGATATGCACAGAGATGCACGTTTCTACTTTAGGGAAGAAGGATTAGTTGTGTGGTTAGTGGGGGTGATTAAGTTAAGTATTGTAATTAACTATTTAATTATATTATTTACATCCGAAAACTTATAATTTGAATAACTTTTGCATACGAGGTCGGATTCAAACACCGTTTTTTACGTTGCACTCGTATGGACATTTTCTTTGCAATGGAAATGGATTGAAGGAGCTTGGAGCTTGTTGGAATTTATGCTAAAATTGAATGCCCATTCGGTTTTAGTTCAAACCAGAACACTTCGGTGAAAACTGGAATCAATGTGAGTTTAACTCACATTCAAATTTAATATATCATATTTGTGATGCTATAAACTATTGTATATTGCTTGGATGATAGTTAAATTGTTTGATTAATTATTTGGTTGAATTTCCGTTTGGAAAATGGATGACATATTAACTTGATTGTTATGAACCCATATGATTATATATATTATCCATAGCCATTATTTTGTAGGGAACATTTGTAGAGAGACCCTGAGGGGTTTCTCGCCGGTAATTATTTATTTACCTTCTTATGTTGTTTATATCGATGTTTGATTAAAATTAGCCCTGATATTCTATTTAATTGTTTAAGTGTCGTTATAGTGTTTTCGCTATACCGTCACTTTTTGCATATCACCCCATAAACCCTTGTGTGTGTTTTGAACTTGTGCTTGTGTTTTCACAAAAATAGTTATTTAAAATTTATTAATCAATTTGATTAATGATATTTTAAATTAATTAATAATTTTAACTAATGATGTTTAAATTAATTAATCTTTTTGATTAATGAGATTTGAATTTAATTAGATCAATTTTGATTAATGATAATTTATATTAATTAATCATTTCAACTAATGATTTTGAAATAAATTAACCAATTTAATTAATGATGTTAAAATTAGTTAATCTTTAGATTTAATTAATCATTTTTTTGCTAATGGTGTTTTATACTTAATTACTCATTTTAATTAATGATATTTGAAATTAATAATCATTTTAAATAATGATATTTGAAATTTAGTTAATCATCTTAATTAATGATGTTTGAATTTAACTAAATCATTTTAATTACTGATATTTGAAATATAATTAATCATCTTAATTAATGATTATTTGAATTTAATTTATTGTTTTGATTAATGGTGTTTAATTTTTTTTAATCATTTTGGTTAATGATATTTGAAATTAATTATTCATTTTTAATTAATGATTAATTAGATTTAATGAATCGTTTAATAAATGATGTTTTAAATTAATTAACTGGCTTAATAAATAAGTGTTCGGAAATAATCAACTATTTTATCAAAGATAATTGATTTGTTTATTAAAAGAAATTTTAAATATGATTTATTTTCTTTTGGGGAAAATTAATATGGTTTTAAAGGTTTCATAAATCACCCTTCGGAATGATTAACATTGTTTTATATTTTCAAAGATATTTGTATTCTTTTATTTTCTTTTGGGATAATAAATATTGTTTTAAAATTTATAAATGAAGTTTAAAAAGTATAACTAGAAAGTATTTTATTAGAATTCTCTAAATAAAGCTAAGTGTAATGTAACAATCACCTCGGAACATGCCTAAATTTCGAACCAGAAAAGGCCCATCGAAACTTAGACCCATTCTAAGGTAAGCTGTTGGTAGTAAAAAGAAATAACATTGTAGAGCCATAACTAAAATTTCAGAACTCGTAGCGGATGGAACAAAATATAGTAGTAAAGTGTACCCATTTATTTCAAAAACTACAACATGTCATAACACAAAATCCCATAAAAACTATATAATATCTGTTACAACAATTGCTTAATTCCATGAGGACACATGAAAGAAAATGATAATAAATACTACCACTTGCCAAGCTTCTTCACCTTTAAGCATCGTCATCGCCATCACTCCGTCCTTAACCTGTGTTGTAATAAGGAGGGAGTCAGAACAACAAGTGTCTAGTGCATAAAAACCTCGAGTCTTATCTTTTCAGTACTAGGGCAGTACATTTCAAAATAAGAATACGTCTACGAATATAGAATCATTAAAATCATTTAATACTTATTTATAAGGAAAGGAGGCGGGTCCAACCACTTAATACCTTCCATTCCAGAAGTATATCTCGTATCTCAATCATACGTCATAAATAGCTAATAATGTAAGAGACGGTACCCAAGCCACTTAATACTTCCTAGTGGAAAATAAGCAGACCCCATCATTTAAGGCCTAATTCCAAAAGCGTGCTCCTCAATGGTACTATCTAGCTGACATCATATAGAATCTCATAGACCACTTAATACTTCCAAGTGGAAAATAGGCAGACCCCCTCATTTAATGCCTAATTCCAAAAGAGGACCCCTTTAGAGATACCACCAAGTGTAACCCCTTGGCCATTTAATACTTCATCTTGGAAAAAGGTGGGTCCAACAACTTAATACCTCAAATCCTGAAGCAGGTCCTTCGTCTTATGACCCATACTATAATGATGTCTCATATTAGTCCACTATTCGTAGGAACTAGTAGCCAGATTAGCTGGGTAGGTTTCCCCTACTGGATTTAAAACTAACCTCGTGTCACTACAAATATTTATCATAAGGATATCACACATCAATAAAAGTATACACAACTGCTGGTAGCCTCAAAGTGAAGGCAAACTTCTATCATGCAACTCTATTGACCTCGTATCCCTATGACTTAATCATAAATTAATTACTCTATACACACACACACAGACACACACACACACACACACACACACACACACACACACACATCTCACCGTTTCACAAATAAGGCCTTATAAGGAATCTTCCTTATTACACCTTAACATAGTAATTAGGCTATATAAGAATTTCCTCTTATTTTCACCTCAAAATCAATTATCCTAATAGGGGAAAATAAATATAAATAAATGCCTAATTAATTATGCCATATACGCAATAGTTATACGTTAATTATATAGATAGAAATAAATAAATATTAGCGCTTAATAATTTCTAACCGCATGGATTTTACGCCCTAAACTAGCGTCTAAAGTCAATTCCTTAACCAATTATTATTAAAGTCATTTTTCTTCAATTTTCCAAGATTTCATGGAATTCAAATGTCCAAAACAGGGAATAAATATTCATAATCAATACTGCAATAACAGACCTGTAAATAAAATAGAAACTCAATTTATTACACCAATTAAATGGAATATCTTAAATAATAAGATTTCCAAAATAAATCCCATATTCTATTCAACTCCTCTTTTACAAAGAAACATATAAGAATAAGTGGTGTAAACTACAAATAGAATTCTTAATATAAATCCCTTATTATATTGAAGAATCACAATTTAACCCAAAAAAGAAGGAGAAGTGGAATAGAGTATGAAATTATCAAAAATTGTATAAACAAAACAAATTCCATCAGATTAATGTAAAGAATTGAGAATCTCAACATAGAATTGACATTTCGAAATAAAAAGGAATTTTGAGGGATTTTATCTATCATATGTTCGAATTCCCGAAATCCCTAAGGCATATTCAAATCCAAAAGAAACATACTAAAAAATTGCTAAAAAGAAATACTAAAGTTTCCACCCATAGATTTGCCTTAGCTTTACTCAATTGGATTTGTAGCCTTCCGATCTCTTCCAGAATCTCTCTATTTTGATACACACACACACACACAAACAATAGGGTGGGGGTATATATATTCATTAGATTCTGAACAATTGAAGAAGAATGGGATAAGAATAGATTGGAGGATGAAATAAGTTAAATCCTTACCTAAATTTTCTACGGAGTTTCTGAATCTTATTGGAGAGATAGCAATGGCAGAGTTTCATCGTATTTCCCAAAATAATATGAATAAAAGTGGAGAGGATAGGGTCCTATTTATAGGAGTTGAAACACATTAAAACCATAGGATTTAAGTAGGTAGGAAATGGGTAATCTGGAGCGCACAACCGAATAGAACAACCCTAGCCGCCACTGGCAACTTTCGTTGCCAAGCGGTCGACCACCCTTGGGCGACCGATCGACTACTATAGTCGACCGTTATCCTATTTAGGGGCGTATATTTTACTTTCCGTTGCCGAATTATTTTATTCCCTTATTAACTTTTTAACGTTAAACATTAATTAAACGTTTACTGGCCCATAAGCCAATTTTTGAAATTTAAATCCTAAATTTTATTTCTTATTTGAATTTGAATTCAAACTAAATTAATTTAATTCTGAAAACTTCAAATGCTCATAACTTCTTTGTTTGAGCTCCGTTTTCAGCATATTATATATCGAAACAGATCAGAATTTCACCATGAATGCAACGGAATAACTTTCGTGGTCGAATTCCAACTTTTATAAAATTCCCATATACAACCTTTATCATATTTAATTCAATTTACTTTATTTATTTATGGTTCACTTTACATGGTGTTACATTCTTCCCCCCTTAAAAAGGATTTCGTTTCGAAATATTCCAAGGGACGAACAGTGTAACTCGCAATACATCCATGTTATACGACCAAGTTCTATACACAACCATCTACTCAACCATTAGTGCAATGTGATTATGTACTGGAGACAAGCTAAAATGAGCTCAATCCTAGCGTGTATGTGTAATCGTGTCATGTAAGTATGAATGGAAATATTCTAAACATGCATAAAATTTCTATATGAGTGTAAAGTGATTGAGAAAAAATGTAACAACCATTTCCTACCATCCAATCTAGTAACCGCGATGTAACCAAAATCCTAATTTTGGAGAGAGAAATTACCAGTGAAAAGCTTTGGGTGAGTCTTCTCCTCTGTTTCCCATGTGCTTTCCACCGGATTGTCCCCCCATTGTACTCGGACCAACTTAATTATTTTATTGCAGAGTCTCCTAGTACCGTGCTCCATAATGCGTGCGGTAGCATGGGGCACTGTCGGCTCCATCTCAAAATTCCTCAACTGATCAGGCTCTACTCTTCTAGCGGTGTCATGAAGGTATATCCAAAGGTGAGAAACGTGGAAAACATTGTGGACTCCTGCCAACTTGTCAGGAAGCTCACACGATACACCAATTTTCCTATTCTTTCTAGAATTCTGAATGGCCCTATAAATCTAGGTGTCAATTTTGCAGATTTGCCAAATCTGACAACTTTCCTAAGAGGGGAGATTTTAACAAATACCATATCTCTAACCTCAAATTCAAGCTCTTTCCTTCTTTTATCCGCATAAGATCTCTGATGGTCTTGCGCTGCCTTCATCCTTTGCCAAATCAACTCTACTTTTTCAGTGGTATCACGGATCAAATCGGGTCCGAGCAACACTTTGTCGGTGGTTTCCCACCAACAACTAGGCGATTTGCATGGCCGCCCATAAAGTTCTTCAAAAGGGGCCATACCAATCATAGTCTAATAGCTATTATTATACGCAGACTCAACCACATGTAGATGCTGCTCCCAATGTCCTCCGAAATCCAAAACACAAGCTCTCAACAAGTCTTCCAAAATTCTATTCACGTTCTTTGTTTGTCCGTCAGTTTGCGGATGATATGCCATGCTAAGGTTCAAAGAAGTTCCCAAAGTCGACTGTAGGCTCCTCCAAAATTTGCTGGTGAATAAAGGGTCTCTATCACTGACTATGCTTATTGGAATTCCATGTAGGTGAACTACCTCTTTAATATAAATCTAAGCGGGAGAGGTGCTAGTCCTATTTCTTTTAACTGGAACAAAATGAGAACTCTTGGTGAGTCTATCAACAACAACCCAAATAGCCTTATTGCCCTTCTGACTTTTAGTGAATCCTTTCACAAAATCCATTGAAATATGCTCCCACTTCCAAGTCAGAATTTCCAAAGGTAATAGTAATCCACCGGGCTTCCCTTACTCAGCTTTTATCTTTTGGCAGGTCAAACACTTAGCAACAAACTCAGCTACGCTCCTCTTCATTCCATTCCAAAAGAAAATTCTCTTCATGTCCTTGTACATCTTATCTCCTCTGAGATGAATGGTCATCCTTGAGTAGTGACACTCCATAAGCACATCTCTCATCAGGTCATTAATCATTAGGACGGAAAGGCATCCATCTCTTCTTAAATATCCCTTCTCATCAACTGAGTACCTCTTAGCATGGGGAAAATGCTCTCCTTTCCTTAATTTTTTCAAAATCTCTACTAACTCCTTGTCTTTTACTTGCTTGTGCCCTATACGATCCATCAAGACTGGTCCAACCTCCATGACTAATAGAAAACTTTGGATGGGTTCTATTGACGTTGGAGGTTAAAATTCGAGAGAAACTCCAACTGTTTCCATTCATATATAGCAACTAGGGTAGTGTGTCTCCTGTTAAGGGCGTTGGCGACTACGTTCCCTTTTCTGGGAGTATATTGAATACCAAAGTCGAAGGATGCTATATACTCCATCCACCTCTGCTGCCTAAGATTCATGTCCTTTTGGAAGAATAGGTATTTGAGTGATTTATGATCAGTGAATAGCTCAAACCTTTCCCTCAAGAGATAATGTCTCCACATCTTAAGGCAAAAACAATGGGTGCCAATTCTAAATCATGCACTGGATACCACTTCTCATGATCCTTTAGCTGTCTACTAGCATAGGCAACTACCTTCCCTTCTTGCATAAGAACTGCTCCTAACCCTGTGCCACATGCATCCATGAAAACCGTAAACGGCTTGCCATCATCTGAAATAGTGAGAATTGGTGCACTAGTCAATGACTCCTTAAACTTCTCAAAGGCCTTGATTCACTTATCATTCCAAACAAAGACTAGATTCTTCTTAGTCAATCAGGTAAAAGGGGCTGCTATTTGTGCAAAGCTCTTGATGAACTTCCTATAGTAGCTTGCTAACCCAAGAAAGCTTCTAACCTCTGATGCATTACTAGAAACCTTCCATCCTTGGACAGCTTCCACTTTAGTAGGGTCCACCGCCAATCCTTCCTGCAAAACAATATGTCCAAGGAACCTAACTTCAATTTTTAAAAAGTGGCATTTAGAAAACTTGCTTTGAGTTGGTTCCTTCTCAAGGTCTTCAATACCTCCCTAAGGTGGTCCTCGTGCTCCTTCTTGCCTTAGGAGAAAACCAAGATATCATTAATAAACACCATGACAATTTTATTAAGTTGCCCTTTAAATAATCTACTCATTAAATCCACATAGTATACTGGAGCATTTGTCAGTCCAAAAGGCATTACTTCCCACTCATAAAGTCCATCTAGCGTACAGAATGCGGTCTTCGGCTTGCTTTCCTCTGCAATTCTTAGTTGATGGAATCCCATTTCTAAGTCTAATTGGGAAAAGACTTTAGCTCCTACAAATTGGTTGAACAAGTCATATATTCTAGATAGAGGATACCTATTTTTCCTTGCTAACTTCTTCAACTCCCTATAATCAACGCAAAGTCTTAAAGAACCATCTACCTTAGTAGCAAAAACGACAGGGGCTCCCCACTCAGAAGTACTCCAGCGGATGAATCCTTTCTTTAATAGCTCTGATTTTTTCTTATCCAATTCCCTTCTTTCTTTGGGGGCCATATGTCTCAAAGGCAGAGCAATGGGTCATGCGTCTTTCTCCAAATCGATTCGGAACTCAATCTCCCTATAGGGTGGGTGACCCAAGACCTCCTCGAAGACATCAAAAAATTCACAAACTACGGGTACAGATAATGATTCTCAATCAACAGATAAACTTTGTGAGTATAAATGGCATAACTCTACTAAAGCTTTGGGTGACAAAGAACTTCTAGGTCACGATCTCGACGACTCCTTAATTATACTACCCTTTTGTCACAGTCATGAATGGCTCTGTAATATGATAACCAATCCATACCCAAGATAAGTCCATACCCCTGAAATTTAGAACGTACGCAATACATATGAAATCAACGTCGCATATATCTAACACTAGGTCTTTGCAAATAAGAGAAAGATGGGTCGAACCCCAATAGGATTGGAAACCTCCATTGGGCGGTTGACCATCTGGGTTGTAAGGTTTAAGGAATTTATTACGTCCCTAGCTATAAAAAATGTGATGCTCCCGAATCAAATAAGGTACGAATAGTAATCCCAAAAATAAGAGTTATACCTTCTAGAGCTGCTTTTTCTTAGTCCCTTGGTGGGTTACTGGCAATAGGGACAGGTTCAATAGCATAGACATGTCTGCTTGGTTATTCCTTAGCCATCTTAGGACATTGATTCATGTGATTCCCTTCCTCGTGGTAGTTAAAGCACTTTCCTTTAAAGGCTTCCTTCATCAGACTCACCCTAAATTCTTTGGCTTAGTAACCCCTCCTTTGGCATCTCTTACATGCCTTTTGTTCCTTCTTAAACTTTCCCTTCGACTTCTTATTGGCCCAAAAGCTCCCCTTCTTAGACCCTCCTTGCTTTTGTGTCTGTGCAGACTTCTGTTTTTCTCTCTTATCTTCCTCATTGGGGATGTGTAACATTTCCATTTCTACCAATATCATATACGTGGCCCCTATAGGTACTTGGGTCAAAAACATTTCTCTTAGAAGGGAATTGAAGCCCTTCACGAACGTCATGGCCTTTTTCATAGGTGTGTCTATCAGGTTCATCCCGAATTTAGCCAGTTCGGTAAACTTAGCTATGTACTCCTTAAGGGTAGAATCTCCTTATTTCAGTTGAATGAACTTTTCCAATTATAAGCTATCCTCTGTTGTAGACATGAATCTCATCTTGAATCGGTCCTTGAATTCATCCCAAGAGAATATCCTTCCCAGATGCTCATTAGTCACAAAGTTCCACCAATTCAATGCTTCTTCCCTAAGGTGTCAAGCTGCCATTCTTCTTCTTAGCTGATCATCCCAACCCAGTTCTTTAAATATCTTCTCGCAATTACCAATCCATGCTTTAGCCTTCGAATATCCTTCAGTTCCATAGTATGTCTTTCCTCCTATATTGAGAAAGTCCTTACATAGCTTAGGAAAGTTGGAAGGACGTGGTGCTTGCATCAATGGCCGGGGCTTTGGGTGCTACCGGTGTAGCTGGAGGAATAGGAATCTACCCGATAGTCCTAAGATATTGTTTAAACCATTCGGACATTCCACGAATGGGTGGTCTTCCGTGGTTAGGGTTCCCTTGTTTGGAAGAAGATTAGTTATCGGCCATATCAAGTATCTGTAGGTTCAACCTTTAGTGATGGTTTCCTAAGATAGTGGTTACGTGCTGAAAGAAAAGGAAAGTTTGCCTAGTGTATGTGCGTATGTTCAAGAAGAGGGGGTATAGGTATATATGTATATATAGTAAGAATTCTTTTCAAAATTCTTTTTTAAAAACCTTTTTCAAAATAAAAAATACGTCACTCATACGTATAGTTTTTCCCCTTTCATCGGGTAACGTAGTGCAATAACCCATCCCAAAATAGGCCTAAATTTTAACTTAAAAAAGGCCCATCGAAACTTAGATCCAATCAAAGGTACGCTGTTAGTAGTAAAAAGAAATAACATTGCAGAGCCATAACTAAATTTTCAGAACTCACAACGGATGGAACAAAATATAAGAGTAAAGTGTACCAATTTATTTCAAAAATCACAAAATGTCATAACACAAAATCCCATAAAAACCGAAATATAATATTCGTTACAACAATTGTTTAAATCCATGGGTCCACATGAAAGCAAATAATAATAAATAGTGCCACTTGTCAAGCTTCTTCACCTTTAAGCATCATCAACGCCATCACTCCATCCTTAACCTATGTTTTAATGAGGAGGGAGTCAGAACAACAAGTGTCTGGTGAATAAAAACCTCGAGTCTTAACTTTCAGTACTTGGGCAGTATATTTCAAAATAAGAATACGTCTACAAATATAGAATTTTTAAAAACATTTAATACTTCCTTATAAGGAAAGGAGGCAGGTCTAACCATTAAATACCTTCCATTCCATAAGTATATCCCATATCCCAATCATAAGTCATAAATAGCTAATAATATAAGAGTCGGCACCCAAGCCACTTAATACTTCCCAGTGGAAAATAGGCAGACCCCGTCATTTAAGGCCTAATTCTATAAGTGTGCTCCTTAATGGTACTATCTAACTGACATCGTATAGAACCTCATAGGCCACTTAATACGTCCAAGTGGAAAATAGGCAGACCCCGTCATTTAAGGCCTAATTCCAGAAGCGGGCTCTTGTAGAGGTACCACCTAGCGTAACCCCTTGGCCATTTAATACTTCATTTAGGGAAAATGGGGGGGGGGGGTTCCAACCACTTAATACCTCAAATCTCGAAGCAGGCCTTTCGTTTTATGGCTTATGCCTATAATGACGTCTCACATTAGTCCACTATTTGTAGGAACTAGTAGCTAGATTAGCTGGGTAGACTTCACCTACTGGATTTGGAATTGTCCTTGCGTCATTACAAATATTTACCATAAGGATATCTCACATCAATAAAGTATACACAACTGCTAGTAGCCTCAAAGTGAAAGGCAGACTTTTGTCATGCAACTCTATTGACCTCACATCGCTATGACTTAGCCATAAATTAATTACTCTATATATATACACCCACATCTCACCGTTTCATAAATAAGGCCTTATAAAGAATCTTCTTTATTACACCTTAAAATAGTAATTAAGCTCTTTAAGAGTTTCCTCTTATTTTCACTTCAAAAGAAATTACCTTCCTAACGGGGGAAAATAAATATAAATAAATGCCTAATTAACTACGCCATATATGCAATAGTTATACATTAATTATGTAGATAGAAATAAATAAATATTCACGCTAAATAATTTATAACCGCATAAATTTTACGCCCTGAACTAGCGTCTAAAGTCAATTCCTTAACCAATTATTATTACAAGTTCTTTTTCTTCAATTTCCCAAGATTTCATGAAATTCTAATGTACAAAACAAGAATAAATATTCATAATCAAAACTACAATAACAGACTTGTAAATAAAATAGAAACTCAATTTATTACACCAATTAAATGGAATATCTTAAACAATAAGATTTGTATCCTAAATCAAATATTCTATTCAACTTCTCTTTTACAAAGAAACAGATAAGAATAAGTGATGTAAACTACAAATAGAATTCATAATCTAAACCCCATATTATATTGAAGAATCACACTTTTATCCAAAGAAGAAAAGGAAGTGGAATAAACTATGAAATTATCAAAAATTGCATAAACGAACAAATTCCATCAAATTAATGTAAAGAATTGAGAATCTCAACATAGAATTGACATTTCGAAATAAAAAGGAATTTTGGGGGATTTTATCTATCATATTTTCGAATTGCCAAAATCCCTAAGGCATAGTCAAATCCAAAAGAAATACACTAAACAATTGCTGAAAAGAAATACTAAGGTTCCACTCACAAATTAGCCTTAGCTTTACTCAAATGGATTTGCAGCCTTCCGATCTCTTCTAGAATCTCTCTATTTTGATATGTATATATATAGACACACACACAATAGGGAAGGGTATATATATTTATTAGATTTAGAACAATTGAAGAAGAGTAGGATAAGAATATATTAGAGGAAGAAATAAGTTAAACCCTTATCTGTATTTTCTATGGAGTTTCTGAATTTTATTAGAGAGATAGCAATGACAGAGTTTCGTCATATTCCCTAAAATAATATAAATAAAAGTGGAGAAGATAGGGTCCTATTTATAAGAGTTGAAACGCACCAGAACTGTAGGATGGAAGTAAATAGGAAACAGGTAAATCTGGAGTGCACAACCGTACAGAACATAACATAAAACCCTAGCCACCACTGGCAACTTTTGTTGCCAAGTGGTTGACCGCCTTTGAGCGACCGGTTGACCTATTCAGGTCAACCGTTATCTTATTTAGGGGCGTAAATTTTACTTTCCGTTGCCGAATAGTTTTATTCCCCGATTAACTTTTTAATGTTAACCGTTAATTAAATGTTTACTTGGCCCCTAAGTTAATTTTTGAAATTTAAATCCTAAATTTTATTTCTTATTTGAATTTGAATTCAGACTAAATTAATTTATTTCTGAAAACTTCAAATGCTCATAACTTCTTTGTTTAAGCTCTGTTTTCAGCATATTAAATATGGAAACATATCAAAATTTCACCACAAATGCAACGGGGTAACTTTATTGGTCGAATACAGACTTTTATAAAATTCCAATATCCAGCCTTTATTATATTTAATTCAATTTACTTTATTTATTTATGGGTCACTTTACGGGGTGTTACATGTAAATTTTTTGGGTTTATAGTAAAGAATGTTCTAAAGACATTTGTTTTGACCCTTGTTTTAATACACTTAGTATTATAAAATTTGTCTTTTAAATAGAACATTTTAAAAGATATTTCAAAACGTTTTTTACCAATACTGTAATATGGAAATCAAGCACAAGTTCAGTTTTAAAAGTTGAAGTTCGATTCGGTTATGGAAAATTAATTCCATAAACTATATCGCTTATATGGAAAGGATTTAGTCATACTTTTAACGCTAAACATTGAGGCTTGGACTCATTTCTATCTTTAAGGTTAAAAATGTCGCCAAGGCATGAAAGTCTTGAGGATCGAATGCTATCTAACTTGTGTATAATATGCAAGAATATAAATCAATGCAATAGTAGATAATAAATAGTAAAATACAAAGCATGCAAACCAGAGTTTTTATACTAGTTTGGACATCCCGTCCTACGTCCAGTCTCTAATCTCCCCTTCGGTATTTCCTTTAAACAAATTACCCTCACTTTGCCTGGAGGAATAGGCTAATACAAAAGTATCTCTGACAATCTTGTGTTCCAATAACACAGTTTTTGACTTACAATACAAATCTTCCTATGGTCTACTTTGATTATATGAATATGAATGCTTTGAGTTGTAGGAAGTGATTTAACCAAAATTGTAGTTATAATGGATTGAGAGTATGTAAAGAGTGTATATGCAAGAGAGTGCTTAGAAATCAAGAGAGTAAAGAATAAATTAATTCAAGTTCAGTAATTTTTACTTCTCAATCAAAGTTGTATTTATAGATTTAGAAAGTTGCAAATGAAAAATTGTTACTCTTGGAGAAAGTCTCTTTATTTTAATGGCTGCAACTCTTCAATGAAAGATTATTTCCTTTTGATTAAAAACATGCAACTCTTTAGTGAAAGATGATTTCCTTTTGATTAAAAACAGAAGTGTCTTTTCAAATATGACCGTTTTTCCCATGATAGACGTCTGTTGTAAAATCCTCAGTTGTCCGTGACTTGTTTAAATTTAATCCGTAACTTGTCACAGACATCTGTTATTTTATCACAGACATCTATGAGGTGTAAAAACTGTTTTTCACCTTATTTTTATGTACATGAAATTATGTTTGCTTGTATATTAATATATACTCAACGAGACCTTAACAATATTATATCTAGGACTCTTTTATAGTAGAATAACCTTAGTATGGTCAATGAATCTTGGTTTCTCTTTGAGTCCTCAATATCTTTGAGCATGGTCTCATGAAATTGCATATACCTACAATCTTAATAAGGTCTATATATGTATATGATTGTATAGTTGTTATCATTGAAACATAAACTGGAGGTTCTAACAAGGTGATGCCTAGAGGTAACACTATCTCAACTATCTTTGGAAACAAATAAGCATAAGACTTTCAAAATAAAATAAAACAAAGTTTAATTGTACTGATTTTGGGAATAAGATAGGCCACCATAGTTCTCGTAATACTCCCAGTAAGTGGATGGATCCTGCTTATATGTACCTGGCCATGTTGTCTGGTCATGGTAATCCTCATCTTCGTTGATTGATAGGCCTTGAAATGCCATGTAAGATGGTTGTTGAAAATATGGAGTATCAGAGACGTATATTTCATCACTATCTTCTTCTTCTTCCTCGGCTTGTGCGTGCATTGGAGTCTTCCCTCGGTCACCTCTATCGTGTGACGTACCTTCGGGCGGGGCTTGAGGATGATAAACTGGTATTTGAACCCAAGGTGGAGGTGTTGGGGAAGGCGAAGATGATGAGCGTGAGGAAGATCGACCACGGACTTTGCGCATTACTTTCCCCAAAGTGGAGACCACTTTTTCCAGAGTCTTCTCCATTTATGTCATCCTAGTGGAGAAGGAGCGTTCCAATCGAGTCATTTTTCTTTTTAAAGCTCGTCGATTAGCCGTGATTATTTTTTGGTTTTTGATGGCCAAATCGCAAAGAGATTCATTTGGCGTTAGTTCAACCCAAGCTTCTTGAATTTCAGAGTCCGAATAATATTCGGTACCATGACTGGAGGAAGGTGGATGTTGGAAAGGATGAGGGGAATAGGTTTGTTGAGGAGCGCTAGTTTGAGGAGGACCATGATGTTCTTGTTCTTGTTGTGGTTGAGTCAATTGGTTGAATGAAATGATGCGAGGTGGACTCTTCAGAAGATGCATCAGTGAAAGATATCATGGTTTGCTATCTTTGATTGGATTTTCTTTGTATTGTGAGATATACGAAAGAACTCCAAGATTTTGCAAGATGCATATGATATATGGAGCATAAACAATGAAACGATGATGCATAGACCAAAATCCTTTAATTTGGTCATGAATAAACTTTGCCCAATTAAGCCACATGCGAGCAAATATGGCATAGAAAGCTCTAACGTCATTAGGATAATTTTTTTCATGACTACCTAGACGAGGAATGATGGTATTAATTATCATTCGATTTAATAGTCTAGCCCGTGGTCGAAGATAAATGGACTTCCATTATGGCATTCTATCCTCCCATATTTGATGGGTAACTTCATCCCTAGGTAGAAGAATGTGATCAGGTATATCGGTTAAATCAATCCCCCCATAAAAACATCCTAAAATACGGCCAATGGTATACACATCAATTTTAACTTCTTTCCCGTAAACACTTGGCCATAACCAACCCTCACCATTCTCCGGATTCCAGATCTTTGAACTACATAGATTGGAGTAGAAGAGGTAAATAGCAAGAGGATCAATGATTACCTTATTCGCATCATAGCTAATCAAATTACAATAGCCGGCATCTGTAGTAATTCCTAAGATTTCATATTCCATAACATTGGCAACGCGATAAAAAGGACCTTAGTGGATCTTCTTTTGGGTGAGCTCCTCGAATCTTTTGATTGCATTGGGATTATTGTGTAACCAATGATTAATGTGAGCTTGTGTGACTGGTGCTTGAGAGGAGGATGAAGATTGGCCTTGCTTTTTCTTTTTGGAGACGGTAACCTTCTTAGGAGCCATTGATTTTAGAATTTGAGTGTTTTGAGATCTAGGGTTTTAGGAATTTGAAGTTGAAATGAAGGTAGAGTGAAGAGAAAAGGGAAAGTTTATTAAATACGGCTGTTGGCTTTTTTGCCAGAGCAGCAACAAAAGTTTGTGAGGAATTCACAGACGTCTGTGGATTTAGTGCAAACGGGCAGAGAGAGTCGACAGATGTCTGTGAAGTTTCCACAGACGTCTATGGCTACAAAAGTTTGAAATAGAGAGTCTTCATAGACGTCTATGAGGTTTCCATAGATGTCTGCGGTTACAGGGAAAATTTTCCCGTAACTGATGACAAACGTTTGTGGTATATTCACAAACGTCTATGGTATGTAATTTTTGTTTTCTAAAGGAAATTTTTAATATGAATGAAAATATTTATTAAAATTTAAAAATAATAAACAATATACATATCAAAAAATAAATAAATATGATGTGTAACATAAATTTTAATTTTTGTTGAAGAATACTGAATTATTTTTTTGTTGTATATCCCACGAATTTGGTTCAACTTTTTTATCGTCAAGTAATGGCTTTAGTAGAGGAAACTTGGACGAGCTGGAATACCAATCCAAGCTTGGTTTGATGGTCCCGGTTTGCACAAATTTCTCGGAGTAATGTTACGTGCTCTTGGAGGAGTTTCTTATAATCGAGGAGACTTTTGATGTATGCAATTTTTTGTTGGTGAATGACCATAGATTGCTAGAATACATTTTTCAAGAAAATTTCGATGAGATCCTTGACGTCGTTGCTCATAATACATCTCATGTTGAACGCCGATCATTTCTTATTGATAGTGGTATCAACTCTGTCGGTGAGAAATGTTGATTTCAGATCAATTGATCGTTTAGCTTTCTTTCCTTTGGGACAAAAGCCGGTGTCGTATGTTGGTGATGCAACAATGTTTGAAGAATCTGCATGAGTTAACGTCAATGTGGATTTAGTTGGAGATATGTAAGTTCTATTTGACAAGGGAGATTTATAGTCAATAGTTGAATAGGTGGAGTCGTGGTTGGAAGACATTGTATTATTTGTTGTAGTAATTTAGTTATGTTTATTTATTATTTTTTAAAGTAGTATATAACTAAATTTATAAGATAAAATGTGGTTATATTTAGAAAATGTAGTTTAGAAAAATGAGTTAACCCATAGGAAGTTAACAGACAGTAGTTTGATTTAAATGGTTGTTATTTAAAAAAAATGTGTGGTTTTTATCTCCAAGTTAGAAACTTAATTATTCAGTTGAAATTGCATATAAACTATTACAAATTTAAGTGATTAAAACATTATTTTTATAACTTTAGTTAACTAATTCGTTGAATGAACAAATTCCTAGATCCTGTCTTAACTTAAGAAAATTTAGTTCACTTAATGGTTTTGTAAAAATATCTGCTATTTAATTTTCAGTAGTAAAAAATTCTAGAGTTATTATTTCTTTTCAACATTATCTCTCAAAAATGGTGACGGATATCTATATGTTTTGTTCGTGAGTGATTAATTGGATTTTCAGATAAATTTATAACACTAGTATTATCGCAATATATTGGACATTTGTTTATTATTTTGCCATAATCTTTAAGTGTTTGTTGCATATATATTACTTGAGCGCAAGCTAAGGCAGTAGAAATATATTCGGCCTCACATGTTGAAAGAGAAACACAATTTTGCTTTTACTAAACCATGAAATTAACAATTGACCGATAAAGTGACATGTGCCACTTGTACTTTTTCTATCCGATTTTCATCGACCAAAATCCGCATCACTGTAAGATACAAGTTCTAACGTACTGCCTTTTAGATAAAATAGACCATAATCTTGAGTGTTGGATAAATATCGTAAAATCCATTTAACTGCCCGACGATGTGATTCTTTAGGTTTTGCTTGAAATCTTGTACATAAACAAACAATCATCATAATATTGGGTCTATTAGCGGTTAATATAGTAAGGATCCTATCATGCTTTGATATAGTTTTTGATCAAACTCTTTTCCATGTTCATCTTTGTCTAGATGAGTAGCAGTACTCATTGGAGTGGGTTTACTTGATATATTATCCATTCCAAATCGTTTTAGTAATTCTTTACAATATTTTTCTTGATTTATAAAAATTCCATTATTTAATTGTTTTATTTGTAATCCTAAAAAGAAATTCAATTCACCCATATGAGACATTTCAAATTCATTTGTCATTATTATAGAAAATTCATTACATAAATTTTCGTTAGTAGATCCAAATATAATATCATCAACATAAATTTGAACAATTAATATATCCTTTTGTTCTCTTTTAATAAATAATGTTGTATCTGTTTTACCAATTAGAAAATCGGAATTAATTAAATGTGATTTTAATCGATTATACCAAGCTCGAGGTGCTTTTTTAAACCATATAATGCTTTTTTAAGTTTAAAAACATGATTTGGATATTTTTCATTAACAAATAGTGGCGGTTGTTCTAGTAAACATTTTCTTTTATAAAACCGTTTAAGAAAGCACATTTAACATCCATTTGAAATAGCTTAAAGTTATGATGACATGCAAAAGCAAGTAATATTCTTATGGCTTAAAGACATGCCACAGTGTAAAAGTTTCTTCATAATCGATTCCTTCTTCTTGATTGTACCCCTATGCCACTAATCTTTCTTTATTATGTATAATATTTCCATTTTCATCGGCTTTGTTTTTAAAAACCATTTACTTACAATTACTGACTGATCGTTTGCCTTGGTACTACTTTCCAGACATTATTTTGTTCAAATTGGTTAAGTTCTTCTTGCATTGCTAAAATCCAGAAATCATTATTTGATGCTTCCTTGTAATTTTTTGGTTCAAAATTAGATATAAATGCTAAATTACTCATTTGATTTATTTGTCTTCTAGTCGAAACTTTGTTGTCAAGATTTCCACTTATGTTATCAATAGGATGATCTTTTAAAATTCGAGGTGGTGATTTTAAATTACTGTTATTTTGATTATCATCATTATTTTCAATTATAGTTTCAATGACTTTATTTTGATTAGTGTCAAAAATTTCTTCGTCATCTTTATTTATATTTTTAAAGTTTTCATCAAACGAGACATGAAGACTTTCCTCTATAACATTTGTTTGTTTGTTAAAAATTCCGTAAGCTTTACTTTGATCGAAATATCCAACAAAAATTCATTCATCTGCTTTTGAATCGAATTTACCAAGATTATCTTTTGTATTCTGAATAAAGCATTTTGATCCAAATATTTGAAAATACGATACTTTTGGTTTCTTTTTGTAGAACATTTCATAACATGTATTTTTATTCATAGGTCTAAGAGTTACACGATTTAATACGTAGCATGCAGTAGTGACTGATTCGGCCCAAAAATTCTTTGGTAAACCACTGCTATTTAGGAGAGTTTGAGCACATTCTTGCAAGGTGCGATTTTTTTTCAACTACTCCATTTTGTTGTGGTGTTCATGGAAATGAAAAATTATGAGTAATTCCCTTTTTGTTACAAAAGTTTGTAAATAATTCATTTTCAAATTCTCCACCGTGATCACTTCTTATACTTTTTATGTTTAGATCCATTAGAGTTTTAATTTGTTTAGCAAAAATTTTAAACATTTCGACTTTATCACTTTTATGTTTTAAAAATAGCATCCAAGTATATCTTGAAAAATCATCTACAATTACAAAGACATATTTATTGTGATTTATCGAACGTACTTGAGTTGGACCAAATAAGTCCAGATGAAGTAATTCAAGAGGTTGTTTAGTAGAGATTTCCTTTTAAGATTTAAATGAGATTTTCTTTAATTTTACAAGTTGACATGCATCACATAGATTTTTAACTTTGAAATTTATTTTGGGTAATCCTCTTACCAAATTGTTTTTAGCTAATTTGTTTATATATTTGAAGCTTATGTGACAAAATCTTTTATGCCATATCCATGGATCATCATGATTTGCGGTTAAGCATAAATCATTATTATGATTAATATTCATGTTTAGAATATAAATATTTCGATTTCTTGTTCCTTTAAAAATTAAAGTTTTATTTTGATCATAGATATTGCATTTATCTTTTTCAAAATCGATTTTAAATCCCTTATCGCTTAATTGGCTTATACTAAGTAAATTATGTTTTAAATTCTTAACTAATAAAACATTTGAAATAATTGGAGAAACAGATATACCGACATTGATGACGTTTCCAATTCCGATAACATATCCTTTGGAATTATCCCCAAAAGTAATCGTGCCACCGTCCATGTAAGTGATGTATGATAACATGTGTACATTTCCCATCATATGTTTGGAGCATCCACTATCGAGTATCCATTTCTCCTTATTATTGGTTTTGTTTTTTGGGTACCTGCAAAATAATAAAAAGTATTAATTGGTACCTAATTTCTTCGTTAAGGTCTTATGTGTTGTAGGAGAAGGTAGCCATACCCATGAGGGTTTGGAACCTTTAGAGAAATAATTTTCGTTATGAAATATATCTTTTAGATATATATCTATGTGTTTTGTCTAATCAATTTGCTATTTGTTTTAGGAATCCATATTATAATCATTTTTGTTTCCTTATTATCATGTTTAGATTTTGTTTTTCTAAAATTTGAGTATAATGTACTATACTTCTTGAATCTTTGATTATTATCATAAACTAGATTATTTCTAGAATGTTTATGAATTTTTTCGTTAAATCCAAATCCTTTTCTATTTCCTGATGGTTTTGAAATTTTTATCAAATTATATAGATTTTGCTTTCCTTTATCAAATTTTGAAACATTATTAGTAATTTTATCTGATTTTCTTTTGAGATCAGAAATTTCTAAATTAGCTAATTCTAAATTTTGCTTTAATTCATTCTTTTCTTTTTCAACTTTATAATTCTCTATTTTGTTATTCTCTATACCATGTGTTAAAATAGCATTTTGAGATGATAATTCTCCTACATTCTTTTGTGCTAATTCTAATTCTTCTTCTAAAATAGTTTTCTCGTCTTTTAACAATCCAATTTCTAATTCAGCTCTATTTAATTTCCATATATTATATTTACTTAATTTTTTTAATTCTCTAAACTTGTCATCTAATTCTATACTAATTTCAGGAATTTCATCATATGTTAAATCAGGACGTACCTCATTTATGTTAGCCATGAAGTAGACATTTGCTTGTTCTGAGTCACTGTCACTATCGGATGATGAGGAAGAGTCGGAATCATCCCAAGTTACTTGAAATGCTCTTCTTTTTTTCTTGAAATTTTCAAATTTGTTTTTCATTTTGTCATTGTTGAGTAGTGGACAGTCTTTCTTCATATGGACAAATTTATCACACCCGAAGCACTTCATTGATGTTTGATTTGAGGAATTTGTGTTGCTGTTGTTTTGAAATTTCGTAATCTTTTTGAACTTCTTGAACTTGTTGTAATTTTTGGCTATGAACACAATTTCATATTCTTCCAAGTCGGAGTTGTCGTTACTTGCCTGAAATGCGATGTTTTTCCTTTCTTGATTTTACACTTTTCTTGCTTGTAAATTAGCTTCATACGACATCAGATTTTCTATTAACTCTTTGACTTTGAGTTGGGAAAGATCGTTTGCTTCTTTGATGGCTAAAAATTTTCTTTTCCATTCGTTTGTCAGAGAGTTCAAAATTCGTGTGACTAAATCAAAATCAGTGAATTTTACTCCTAATGCCATAAGATCGTGCTGTATAGTTTGAAATCTAGCATACATGTCAATAATTGACTCATTTGATTTCATTTTAAAAGATGAAAATTGATTTTGTAGAATAGAAATTTTTGTTTTCTTAACTTTGTTTGTGCCTTCATGGGTAATTTGTAATGTACGCCATATATCATAAGCAGTAGTGCAAAGCATGACTCGTGAAAATTCATTTTTATCAAGTGAGTAAAATAAAACATTCCTACCTTTGGCATTGTTAGATGCCTTTTTTTATGCATCAGTCCATGTGCTAATATCAGTGTCAGGTGCTTCATATTTATTTTGAGTTGTTAGCCATATTTCTAATCCATTTGCTTTTATAAAAATACACATGCGTGTTGACCAATAAGCACAATTAAAACTAGTAAATAGTGGTGTACGAGCAATTGATTGAACTTCTTGAAATGTACTTGCCATTTTTAATGATTTCAATTACGTGTTACTGTAGATTGAGATAACCTTGCTCTGATACTAATTGAAAGTCTTGAGGATCGTATACTATCTAATTTGTGTATAATATGCAAGTATATAAATCAATGCAATAGTAGATATAAAATAAAAAGCGTGCAAACCAGAATTTTTATGCTGGTTCGGACCTACCGTCCTACATCCAGTCCCGAAGCTCCCCTTCGGTATTTCCTTTAAAAAAAATTACCCTCACTTCGGCCGGAGGAATAGGCTAATACAAAAGTAACTCTAACAATCTTGTGTTCCAATAACACAGTTTTTGACTTACATTACAATCTTCCTATGATCCCCTTTGAGTATATGAATATGAATGCTTTGAGTTGTAGGAAATGATTTAACCAAAATTATATTTTGGGTATAATGGATTGAGAGTATGTAAACAATGTATATATAAGAGAGTGCTTAGAAATCAAGAGAGTAAAGAATAGATTAATTCAAGTTCAGTAATTTTTACTTCTCAATCAAAGTGGTATTTATAAATTCAGAAAGTTGCAAATGAAAAAATTTTACTCTTGGAGAAAGTCGCTTTATTTTAATGGCTGCAACTCTTCAGTGAAAGATTATTTCCTTTTGATTAAAAACATGCAACTCTTCAGTGAAAGATGATTTCCTTTTGATTAAAAACAGAAGTGTCTTTTCAAATATGACAGTTTTTCCCATGATAGACTTCTGTGGTAAAATCCTCAGTCGTCCGTGACTTGTTTAAATTTTAATCCGTAACTTGTCACAGACATCTGTTGTTTTATCACAGACGTCTATGAGGTGTAAAAACTATTTTTCACCTTATTTTTATGTACATGAAATTATGTTTGCTTGTATATTAATATATACTCAACGAGACCATAACAATATTATATCTAGGACTCTTTTATAGTAGAATAACCTTAGTATGGTCAATGAATCTTTGTTTCTCTTTGAGTCTCAATATCTTCGAGCATGGTCTCATGAAATTGCATATACCTGCAATCTTGATAAGGTATATATATATAATTGTATAGTTGTTATCATTGAAACATAAACTGGAGTATCTAACAAGGTGATGCCTAGAGGTAACACTATCTCAACTTGCCTGGCTTCAACCAAGAGATAGCAATTGTTTGGATTCGATGAGGAGTGTTAAATATATGATATTTAATTTCCATATATGATCATTTTTAATTATCCCGGATAGTTGATTTATTAAATATCGGATTCAGCTTTCTTCATGGTGTATCATCACCTTAAAAACGATTTGCTTCCCTTTGAGCTTTGTTATCCTTTGTCGAAAATGACTAAAACCAAAGCGCGGATAAAGGTGGTGCACCCTCCAGGTCATTGTTGTACTTCATCATTCTATGACGATTTATTGCTCGTTTTGAGCATTGGTATCCAATATCGGAAAAACTAATACCAAAGCACGGGAGAGAGCCAAGCCATGTGGGTGGCACCCATTAGGGTATGTTCACATCTATCTAGAGAGATGTCGGCATGCACGCATTGATGTGAAATATTCGGATGCTCGTGCGAAGCGGGGTCCAGCTTGGAAGTTCCCGAGAGTGATGTGTGTGCTCTGATGTATATTTTATCGAGAGATATACTTTCGTTGAAGGGGGAGCACCCTGCCAGTTATGTTGGATAAATTCATTCTCCTTGTTTGGTTCGAACCTTGGAGTTGATCCTTCCTTAATTGCATCGAGAAGTGCATTGTGCCCTTCTCTATGTTTAATTATTTTTGTCCATTCTTTAAGTTTGGATTTTGTACTTTCTTCAAGTATGGGATTGGTCCTTACTTGGTTCCATCCTTTATATTTGGATTTGTTTCCTATTGTTTATTTCCACCTTTTCTTGTATGGATGTTTTTCTTGTGAGGTAAAAACCTGTTCCGCCCATAGTCTCATAGAATTTTCATATGTTCATCTTGTTACTTGAGTTTTCTCACACTGGTATTCCAGACTGATCCGGGTTTATTTTATTATAATGCTAGGGTCAGAATAAGTATTTTCCCAGGTTAGCTTTGATGCAATGGAGTTCTTGGAGAGGAGTTGGAGGTTCTCCTCTTGTAGTATTTTATTTTCCGTTGTATGATATATATACCTATCAGCAAATTGTAAGATCATAATTTTATAACTGTCCAATTGATAAGGTTTATTTTTAACTCTGATATACTCTGTATTTTGGAAGTGGCAGTTTATATTGTCTTTATTATATTATATGTTGTCATTTCCGCTATGTGATTCTATTTCCTTGTTCACTGTTCTTTTCTTCTTATTGTACCCTAACAATCTGCCTTTCCGATGATTGGATGTTCAACATTTAAATATCGAGGATGTATTCGGTGTTGACTTTCGATAGTCGAAAAGGCGGGTCGTTACACTTGGTATCAGAGCCGAAGGTTAAGCGAGAACCTTGGCTTTGGTAGGGTATGGCTTATTAGATATAAGGTTAGTAATACCCTAGAATGAGTTTGAGATTATTTTATATACGAGTGCGTATTTGTTATTGTTATAAAAATGTATTGTATTAGTTGGTATATTGAGTTGTTTATGAATGCTGGTCGAGACGTGGGATGTCATGGTGTCGATATGGGTTTTTAAACACTTGAACAAAGCCAACGGACATTATATTGATTTTTGAAAATTTGGTAAATGAAATATTTTGCCTAGGATTATATTTTATATATATAAAGGAATAATTTTCAAAAATTTATATTGTTATAGAGTGTGTTTGTTTTAATGTGATAATATTTATTTATTATAACTATTGTTTGATCAGTCATGCTCGATTAAATTAGGAACGTTGATTGCCATTTGTTGATTATTTGTGTTTAGCTTATTTATAAGCATTTGTTGTTTGAATTTATAAGTGAACCCTTTTGTAAATTAATTTTCATAATTTGACTATAAGGTGTTCAGAGAAAATGTTAAGTTAAAATTCACCTTTTAATAATGGTGAGTTAAGGATTAAACTTTAATAAAAAGTTGTTTAACATAATCTAAATGGTAAGAAAAGACCTTTAGAGACTAGATATTTGAGAAAATTCTATTATAATAAAAAAGAGTTATTTTGATATGAAATGATTTTTATATAAAGTAATTTTTTTATAAATTTAGTTTATAAAATGTGTTTAAAAAGGATTTTTGAATCTAAATTCCAGGATTTTTGAAAATAATTTCAAAAGGATTTTGAGAAATGAAACAGTAGTATTTTTGGAAGTAATTAAAAGTGAAAATATTTTAGGAAGCAAACTTTTAACCGGAATGCATTTTCTTTGGGATAATTCAGAGGAAATCGCCTTGATTAGTTTTGTGGTAATCTGGATAATCTTCTAAGTGACGATCAGATGTTTACTCAGGCGAACGTTGTGGGTACTTAGCAAATTATTCTCTTTATCATTGTGCGATCGAAATGAGTTTAAATCCAAACGAACCCAAAATGAGTTTGAATGAATAAATCGTTTGAAGTTATTATATATAAAAATATATGTAGTATGATTTCAAAGATGAGTTTTGAAATGAAAAATCGAGTATTTAATTTTTGAGTTCCCTTAAAGGGAATTGGTTTCGAAATAAAAAGTATTTTTGATAAGAGATTGTTTTGATAAATGAGATTTTACCCTTAGATAAATAAGGATTATTTAACACAGGTTTAAATTGGGTTAAATCGAATAGGAAGGTTTTGATAAACATTGTTTTTATTAAAACCATTTAATTGTTTAAGACATCTAAGTAGTGTAAATTATTTGTTCATTGGGTCAACCCATAAATATCTTCCATTTTAACACTCTAAATTTAAGAGGTCGAGAGGTTAGCTCAGCTTTAAAAGACTCAAATTTTGATTAGATCTTCACCTAAATTATGAAAAGTAAAATAAAATTTGGATGTACTCTTAGGATATATAAGAGTATTATACAAGTAAATAAAATGGAGTAAGTTTTTATTTGATGTTTAATAAAGAAATATCTTTATCAAATATTTTTAAACTTAAGTGACAATTTATGAAATGGTCCATAAATAATTTTAGTACCGAATAAAATACTAACTAGAAAATGTAATTGAATTAGAAAATTAGTGTAGTTAAGATGTACTTTTAGTTTTGTTTAAGTGAGTTTGGATAATCTTCTTAGCAATAACCAAAGGCTGACGAGCAAAACAGTACGCTTAGATAATTATCTATATTTTTGGACAATTAAGAAAGTTTGTAACCTAAGCTAAGATTTGTTTGTTAATCATTTGACATTTTAAAATAATTTTAAGTGTTAGATTTTTCTTTTATGGAATTTGATTGATTGATAGTGTTGGTTTATTCCGGATTGAATTTGATTAATTGATTGTGTGATCTTATATACCATATTTTATGAAGTTCAAATTTATAAACCAAGGTTTTTGAATTGTTTTTTATTAGGACTTAAATCCTGGTGCTTTTGGAAATGTGATTTTGAAATTTTTTGGGAAAGAAATAATAATTGTTTACTCTGGATATTTGTTTTAGGAGGAACAGGAATACCACTGGATGCTCCATATTGTTTTGATTCTAGAGTTTAACATGGTTTGTTAGGAGGACCCCTTCCTTAACATTTTTTATTTTGATTTTGAATTATTTCCCTTTAAGGAATTCGAAAATAAATATTTTGAATATAAAACCCAAGAATTTAGTTTTAAATTTATCTTTTAAATTTTTTGGATGCATAACATCTATTATAGAATATTCTCTGTGTTTTGTTGCATATGACTGTGATATTGTTATGGTTGCATGTAGCTTTATTTTATACTAGAGTTGCATGTAGACTTGTATCAAGCTAGTTTTCGCTTGTTGAGTTACATCATATTGCTTTTTTTAGCCTCATTCTCTTTTGGATTATGTAAGTACAAGTAAGCAAGAGATTTCCAGTTGATTTCTTATTTACATGCATTTGCATTGAAATAATAGATTGTTCGCCAAACATATAAAATAAATGCAAAAAGTGTATGGAATAGATTTAGAAATTTAAATTGGTTGATGATTTTATACCCCAGATTTGGGAAGCCATTTGGCTTTTGTTTTTTTTGGTTGGTTTAGAGCCCGTAAAGGCAATTTGTAGTTGTTCCGATCGAGCCACGCAAAAGAGACCCTACCGAATTTTTCCGTAATTTTAGGACTTAGAAAATTTGATAACAAATTTCAACTGATTGATTTTTGAAAAGTTTAAGGGTTTGCGGCATTTTTCCTACCTTAGGAATTTCGAGGGCGAATCTTTTAAGAAGGGAGAATGTAACAACCCATAATTTTGGTCATTTGATTTTGAATATTTAATTAATTTTAAATATTTAAAATAATTGAATTTTGGAATTTAATAATTTGAATTTAAATATGTTAATCATTTAAATATTTGAATTGTGAATGTAATATTAATTAATTGGATTTAATGGTATTAGTTAACTTCTTTTAATTAATAAATAATATTGATGAATTTAATTTGTAAATTTATTTACAATAATAAATAGATTAGATAAATATCGATAATTGGATCGAAAATATAAAACGATATTTTAATTCGTGAAATTAGCATTCCAGGGCACTGTCTCGGATTTTGATGAAACCAGTGCCATTAGATCCGGAATAATAAACTATTGTAGGTCGTCAAGTTTCATTATGATTAGACGTACTGAGTGGTTGTGCGAGCTTGAAACGCTTAGCGATTAATTTTAAATTTAACTTGGTTTAAAAAGATAACTTCTGTATAATTTGGAATTAGGTCTCGAAACTATTCCATTAAATTCAGAATAGGGGAATTTGGTATAGAACCCTAATTAGCATGCTTTGATTGGGTTCGAGCTTTTTGCACGTGAATGGTGTAAGATATTATCGAATAAATTAATATATGCCTATCATTTCAAGCCCCTACCCTATATTTTAATTCCATAACCAATCACTTCACCTCATACCCTCCATGTTATCATCCATACCCCTCTTTTCTTTAAAAACATATCCTATAACCCAAAATGAGAAAATTTTCCTTTTCAAAAATCAAAATCTTGGACCTAGGCAACTAAAAATCATGAAAATGGTTCTGTTGAATTCGTATGCTCGAGGGCTTCAAGAACATAGGTCCGATTAAGGGTGCGTCGTCATTTTTGAAGGAGGCCGTTCATGGCAGCAAGGCTAGGGCTCAAATTTGGTTGGAGATATAGGCGGAGTTAGCTCGTTCGGATGGTGACAACGTGTTCGTCTTGGTGAAGCGCATCGTGCATATGAGTTTGGAGGACTGAAATGGAGTAATGTGGATTGCTTCCACTGTACGGACAGTCCATGAAGGCAGCAAGTTGGATTTTCCTAGGGTAGGCAGAGATGGATCCGAGAGGTCGAGGTCGAAGTTCACGCGAAGACAGACGCGTTGGCAAAAAAGGGAGGTCGTTTCGTTGAGATATCGCCGTTTTAAGTTTGAATCCATTGTAGAATATGCATAGGAGATGCACGCTTTTACTTCAGGGAAGAAGGATTAGTTGTGTCATTAGTGGGGTGATTAAGTTAAGTAATGTAATTAACTATTTAATTATATTATTTAAATCCGAAAACTTATAATTTGAAAAACTTTTGAATACAAGGTCGGATTCGAACGCCGTTTGTTGCATTGCACTCATATGAACGTTTTCTTTGCAATGTATTTGGATTGGAGGAGTTTGGAGCTTGCTGGAATTTATGACAAAATTGAACGCCCGTTTGGTTTTTGTTCAAACCGGAACGCTTCGGCCAAAACTGGAATCAATGTGAGTTTAACTCACATTTGAATATATTATATCATATTTGTGATGCTATAAACTATTGTTGATTTCTTGGATGATAGTTAAATTGTTTGTTTGATTGTTTGGTTAAATTTCCATTTGAAAAATGTATGGCATATTCACTTGATTGTTGTGAATCCATTGACTATATATATTATTCATAGCCATTGTTTTACAGGGAACATTTATAGAGAGAACCTGAGGGGTTTCTCGCTAGTAATTATTTATTTACCTTCTTGTGCTATTTATATCGAAGTTTAATAAAAATTAGCCATGATATTCTATTTAATTGTTTAAGTGTCATTATAGTGATTTTTGCTATACCGTCACTTATTGCATGTCACCCCATGAACCCTTGTGGGTTTTTTTGACCTTGAGCTTGTGTTTTCACAAAAATAGTTATTTAAAATTTATTAATCCATTTAATTAATGATATTTTAAATTAATTAATTGTTTTAACTAATGATGTTTAAAAAAATTTTTTGGAGCGACACGGTTGTGTAGCGTGGAACTACACAGCCAATTAAATATCATATAAATAGGTAAGTAGTGCGATCAACAAGCCTGATCGCTGGCCAAAATGTAGTAAGAAACCGCAAGCTAGTCGATGAGAGACAGAGTTTTATATACAAAATACATATTGTGAACAACAGAATAGAAAAAAGACTAGAGCTATAAAGCAGTTGGTGGTGCCCTCAATGCCTGCCAGGAGGAATTGCTGATGTGCTGCCCGAGGATTCGGCTGGTGGAGATCTGGGGTATGGCAATCTCAGTCTGAATGGTGTGGAGAAGCTTCGATCTGATATAGATGAGAAATAGTGAATAATACGTCTACAAGTACCTTCGAAGTTGGATGTGGGCTTGCAGAATACACGTGCATTACGCTCGGCCCAGATGCACCAACTGAAAATAACTACAATTAGATCAAAGTGATAGTTGGGGGGGTTGTTCTGCCAGTGGTCGAAAAACGAGTTGAACGTGGGGATATGTCCAAGAATGTGAACCGTCGAAGCCGCCCAGACCCTGACAGCAAAATCGCATTCAAAGAATAGATGTTGTAAACTTTCTGGTGAGGTAGAGCATAAGGCACAGCTGGGATCGACGACGATGTTATGGCGAAGGAGCCTGTCTCTTGTGTTGATTCGCTCGTGAATAAGGCACCATTGCAGGAAAGCGAAGCGGGGCTGGATCCTGCACTTCCAAAGTCTGGGGAAGGTGAAGAGACGTCCGGGGTTGTTTAGGTGAGCATAGCAGGAGGCAACGGAGAAGCTGGTTGATGGGTTGGGGGCCCAGGTGAAGGAGTCTGGCCGGGGGTTGAGATGGATGTTACGGAGAATAGAGGTGACAAGGTGAAGCTCGAAGAGGGTGGTGAGGTCAAAGTAGGAGGTAGGAAGAAGCTGATCGGGGCCCGAAATAGAAAAGTCAAGGGTGGAGGCGAAGAAGTTGGATGTATGAGCGAAGAGGTTGGGGAGGATGGAGGATAGGGGAAGCTGGTTATGCCATGTATCTAACCAGAAGAGGCAATTAGCCCCATTGCCCAGGTTGACGTGGAAGAGCCGTTTGACACGTGGTAGGGTTGATACGACCCCAGACCAGAAAGGGGATGGTTTGATTCCGGTGGAGGCATGGAGGACAAGGTGTGGGTTTGAGTGATAGTGGAGAGAGGTAATCCAAGATTTCCAAAGGAAGGAGCCAGGGGTAAGGAACCGCCAGAGCCATTTGGCGAGGAGCGCGATGTTGAAGTCATGAAGATTAACGATTCCAAGGCCGCCGTTTTTCGGGGGGAGGCAGGCGGTCTGCCAGTTTACGAGTCTCTTTATATTACTACCATTCCAAAGAAAGGAGCTTCTGATCGCGTCAATTTTTTTGATTACCCAGGAGGGGAGTTTGTACAGTGACATCCAATATGTGGGAATCGCTGATAGAACGGATTTAACAAGGACTAGACGCCCTGCTGAGGACAAGGAGTGTGCTTTCCATGAAAGGAGTCTGTTTTCGATTTTGGCGATGAGGGGGAACCAATCAGATCTATGTAATTTGGTTGGACGGATTGGGACTCCGAGGTAGGAGATGGGGAAGTGAGCGATCTTGCAGTTGAGCATGCTGGAGCAGATTTGCCCGAGATGGTCAGCACTTCCGAGCATGATGATGGAGCTTTTGCTGAAGTTGATGGACAGGCCGGATATGAGTTCGAATGAATATAGAGCTACTTTGAGGCAATGAATGTGGTTGAGCATGGGTGATGCGAATAGAATGGTGTCGTTGGCGAATTGAAGGTTGGAAATGACTAGGTTAGAATTGGGGAGATTGATGCCCTGAAAGAAGTTATTCGAAATTGCTAACTTGATCATGCGGTTGAACACATCGGCTACCAGAACGAAAAGCAAGGGAGAAAGTGGGTCTCCTTGTCGCAGTCCACGGGCTGATTTTGTAACAACCCAGGTTTTCGTATTAATTAATATCGTCGTTAGACGATTAAATCGGGTTGTAGATTTCTATTGGAAATTCTTTTAATAATTTGATAAAGGGTATGCGGGCTGTAAGCGAAACTTGGCCCATGTTTTATCCTTTGTGCCGTGATAAATAAAATAACCGTTTCCCTTTACCTTTGCATTCGAAAACCTAAACCTAATCAAACGAAGACAATCGAACGAAAATGGCGGCTCCCTCGTCTTCTTCTTCGTTCGCAAATTAGAACTTCGGCGATTTTGCTTGCGAATCTCTGGCGATTACGATCTTCAGCTCCTCCTTGCCTCGAGTCTGGAATTAGGGCTCGTTCAAAATCAACGGCTTCGACTTCCTTCGTCTCGCTCGCGACCGTTCAGACTAAGGTGAGTGGTCTTCCGCTCACATCTAGTTCAAGTCGGTTTTTTTCATGATCTCTGTCTTGTTTAAATTCGTGTTTTGGGTGCTTGAGTAATTGATTTTCACGGTTAAAAATGGGTTTGTTGTGATGATGATTTTCGGGTTCACTTGTTTCCTTTTGAATTTCTGGCAATTGATTTTGTTTCTTTGTTGACTTTGACATTGCTGGACCTCGAACTGTTGAGCTTTGTTCGAACCTACCACCACCGTTGCATTGATATTGCTGTGCCCATCTATGTGTTTATATCTGTAGGTTTTTCGACTTGTCTTCCGTTTGATTTTGACCTTCGGGGTTAAAACTTGCTACTGTTGATTTCCTTGTGTCATCTTTGTTGAGTCTGGGTATTCTTGTTTATCTAGACTTGATACTTTTGCCCATTTCACTGCTTTCCTGTGTGTACTTGCTATCATGTTTACCTTTGCATTGTATACATACATTCATGTATGTATATAACTGTATGACCATTCAAAGATTGACATGTTCACTTGTAGTTCATGGGTATTGTAGCTTGATTATTTTGATATCTCATTCATGTAGAGACTTGGTCACTTCTTTATCACTTGGTTCTACTGCATGATGTACTCGTACCCTTGTTAATGCAGACTGTCCATGTCTTGAATGAGGCTGTTGTGCTCATGTACTCACTATTCATTCCAGTAGTCAATCTGTACTTTTCTTGTGCACTTGAAACTTTAATGCTGCAGTTGGATGTGGTTATACGTATTGCTTGACTGTAAATAAGCTTCGGCCATCTCACTTTGAATTGTAGTTGACTTAGTATATCCCTTGTGATTCTTTTTGAACTATTTTATTGGGTGTCGGTGACTTTGGTATAGGGATTGAACTACAAATGTTTTGAGCATTTTCGATTGGCATCGGCATTAGCTTGAATTTTGATTTGCTTCTATGCCTTCTTACTTACAATCCTTTTTCATTTGAATTATTGTCTCTGGTTTGAGTTTTATTCGTATAACTTGAACATGAGTTGGATTTTGCTTTGAGCATGCTACCGGGTTGATATGCACTATGCCCTGTACATGATTTTGCATTGTGAATCTCAGCAGTGTTTGTGTCATTCTGCTGTTTTGAAGTGTGAAGCCTTTGTTAGTTCTTTGTGTTGTTCAATTCGTACTTGTGGCCTCTGTGCTTTGTTGTTCCACTGTTGGCATAGCCTTGTATTTGGTTATTCGTGTTGCCTTGCTAAGTTGCCTTGTCACAAGTGCACTGTCCAGTTTCAGGTTATGGCATTGTTTGCTTCGACATGTCTTGGTTCTTTAACAATTCTGAGTTGTTTCTTTTTGCTGTTGCATCCCTTATGCTGTTGACAGGTGCATTGTCTTTGTCTCTGTACCTGTTTGCAACTGCAAATTCATTACTTGAAATTCAACAGTTTGCAATTGAGTTGTAGTCTCGAATTTAAGTGCCTGTACATCCCCAATCAGGCTTTGTACAGGTGCCCTTGACTTGTGCATATGCGATTGTCTTTGTCTCATATCTGATGTTAAGTCCTTGCCTTTGTGGTCTGCACTTGCTTACCACTACTTGTTGCCCTTGTGATCTAGTTTATTTTCACATGTGTTGATCCGGCTTCTTTGGGTTTGACCTTGTGTTAATTGTAAAGTTTCATCGTGCATTTAAGTGCACTGTTCTTGTTTGCAGTTGTATTTGGGTGCAGTTTTACCCCTGCAGCTCTCTAATCTGCTAGTCGAGTTTACTTGCATTATTGTAGTGGCGAGGCAGTACACACGTGCGTGTACTGCAGCCCTATCAGATTTGACAGTTATAAATTGATGTTTCGATTTGTTAAATTGTTTCGTTGATTAATTTCAATGCTTTGGAGTTGTATTCTGATTTGGATTGTTGATTTGTTGTTTAACACTGTTTAGTGTTATACCTACCGTTATCTAATTCTCGTATCGAGAGTTGGATATACGTGATTTCTGTGACTGTCATCTATTTGAGATTATTATTGCTTCTATGCACTAATAACTGAGTTTGAATTAGACTGACCCGTGTATTATTTTCTTTTGACTGTAATACTCGGGTCAGACCCGAGTTATTTCAGGTTGTAGATTTCCTTCTTTGAGTTGCTGTTTGGGATTTGAAGACTTTTCACATCTTTTGAAGTTGTCAGTGTCATTTTGTAGTAGTCATGTCATTGTATAGAACGATATGTATTCATGTATATTAGTCGATAATGTACTTGTATATATAACTTCTAGAGTCGACAGTTGTAGTTGTATCATATGTATCGTGTCAACTATATTGTAACTGACATCGGTTATATATATGAGATTTTTTGTTATTCTGTGTTCCGCATTTATATTATCTGTGTTATTGTTATATCTAATGTCCTAAACTATTATGAACTATCGTAGTTTGTTTTATACTGATAATTGGATATGTCGATGGGAGTAAATAAATAATAGATGAAAAATAAAAAGTATATACCACTCCTATCGAGATAACCAATATTAGTGTAAGGCCAATTACGGATGGTCGCTCCTATCCAGCCTTATTCTTCGTAATAATAGACAGTATTTCTTTTAATACCCTTTGTTATTATGAGCATAGAGGTGGGGCGTCACAGTTGGTATCAGAGCCTGGGGTTTATGGACATAATATAAAACTTAACTCGGATGGAACATATGTTACAACTATTGGTCGATGTTTTATCTGTGATTTGAGTCAAAACTAAAGTTTTGAAATTTGATGAAATTTTTAAATATCTTTATTTAAAAATAAAAGTGGAATTGTGTTTTGTTGTTTTGATGTAATTGTGTTCCGATGATTTGATTGATTTGTGTTCTATTTATCAGAGTGCGCAGCGGAAACAGTGAAACTGTCTTCGCTGAGTACAACTGATAATCTTTTTGATTTAAAAATTGAAATACGAAATTAATATAAATTTCATTTGTTGTTTACATAGCTGTAATTATTTTGTTTCTTTGAGAATTTCGAATCCGAATTGAGGATTCGAAGAAATTACAGTTATGTGATTTTTGTTGATATTTCCGCTGGCTTTCTTTTGTACTAATCATCTATTGATTAACTTTTGCTGTTTTGAGTTGTCTTCATTGAAGATACACTCTAATGATTTCCTTGTTTATATTGTAATGTGCGTGCAAATGAATTGCACGTTATTGCATTTATTTTACGTTGAACCGATGCTTGGTTATGAAACGTATTTTGTTGCCGTTATTTTTATAACGGGATTTTATACCAATGCTATATTTTGAAGTACGGTGTTTTGTGGCATTTTGATGAATGAAAATTCACTGATATTACATTTTGATGTAAATTGTTTTGATGTGATTTTGACGTTTTAAAATTACTGTCGCTTTGGCTTCAGTAACCGTCAAGTTTTAAAAAAGTGGATTTTCAAGCGGTTATTCCGCAATACTGATTTGTGACCGTTTTTACGGTATTTTGAGAAGTACAGTTTCCTTATCGAAATTGTTACTGATTTGTTTTTTTAATCACGTGATTGGAAAATCATTTTAAAAATGAAATTTGTTTTATAAATTTTTAACAGTTTGCGTTTTCAAAAGAATGAGAAAGTGACTTAAACGATTCAGCAAAATCGAGGATTATGACCCCTTTCTTTTACTGTTTCGCTTAACTCCGGACTTGTCCAGTTGAGAATGTGAATTGTTATTTTTACAAAATAAATAAAATTGTTTTCAGAAATTGTAACAGTTTGCGCTTTCAAAAGAATGAGAAAGTGATTTAAACGTTTCAGCAAAATCGAGGACTATGACCCCTTTCTTTTACTGATTCGCTTAATTCCGGACTTGTCCGTTTGAGAATGTAAAGTGTATTTTTACAAAATACACAATTTTGCACTTTCAAGGAAACGATGAAGAGATTTAAACGATTTAGCAAAAGTGCGGAGTATGGAACCACACTTTTACTATTTCGGTTAATTCCGGACTCGTTAATTGAATATCTGTTGTTTTGATGATTTTGATGAATTTTACACTTTCAAGGAAACGATGAAGAAAATTAAACAATTTAGTAAAACTTGTGGTTATGGGACATGTGCGTTTACTATTTTGGTTAATTCCGGACTCATTAATTGAAATATTTTGATGCTTTCGTGTGCTTTCGAGCCACTATGTTGGACCTTCGGGTCATATGTTGGACCTTCGGGTCAAATACCAGTACTAGACCTTCGGGTCACTCTGCGGACCTTCGGGTCAATCTGTTGGGCGCCAAAATTATGTTGAGTACTTGGTAGGCTTCGGCCATATGTTGTTGCACGTGTGGCGAATTAAAAACTCGCCATCTGATGGGATCGATCCAAGCTTTTATGTTGATTTTCTAGTCTTCTTAATTGATTTCTAGATATTTGTTGTTTCCAATTATCTGCAGGTAATTGGATATTTGTTGACATGAGTTCTGATTATCGTTTTTGATAATCAGATATTTGTTGTTTCTAATTATCGCTTGTGATAATTAGATATTTATTGATATGAGTTCTGATTATCGTTTTTGATAATCAGATATTTGTTGTTTCTAATTATCGCTTGTGATAATTAGATATTTGTTGATATGAGTTCTGATTATCGTTTTTGATAATCAGATATTTGTTGTTTCTAATTATCGCTTGTGATAATTAGATATTTGTTGATATGAGTTCTGATTATCGTTTTTGATAATCAGATATTTGTTGTTTCTAATTATCTCTTGTGATAATTAGATATTTGTTGATATGAGTTCTGATTATCATTTTTGATAATCATATATTTGTTGTTTCTAATTATCGCTTGTGATAATTAGATATTTGTTGATATGAGTTCTGATTATCGTTTTTGATAGTTGGATATTTGTTGTTTTTAATTATCACTTTTGATAATTAGATATTTGTGGATATGAGATTTAATTATCGCTTTAGATAATTAAATATTGGCTGAATTCGAATTTAATTATCGCTTTAGATAATTAAATATTTGTTGATTTGAGATTTAATTATCGCTTTTGATAATTAAATATTTGCTGATTTGAGATTTAATTATCGCTTTTGATAATTAAATATTTGCTGATTTGAGATTTAATTATCGCTTTTGATAATTAAATATTTGTTGATTTGAGATTTAATTATCGCTTTTGATAATTAAATATTTGTTGATTTGAGATTTAATTATCGCTTTTGATAATTAAATATTTGTTGATTTGAGATTTAATTATCGCTTTTGATAATTAAATATTTGTTGATTTGAGATTTAATTATCGCTTTTGATAATTAAATATTTGCTGATTTGAGATTTAATTATCGCTTTTGATAATTAAATATTTGTTGATTTGAGAAATTTGATTATCGTTTTTGATAATCGAATATTTGTTGAATTTTAAATTTGATTATCGTTTGTGATAATCGAATATTTGTTGATTTGAGAAATTTGATTATCGTTTTGATGATTGAATATTTGCGATTCTTGAGATTTGAGCTTCGTCTTTTTCTCTGGCAATTCAGGTGAGTAATTTGATTTACTCACATTCAATTCGTTCTCTGTATGGGATTTCTGCTCTGTTTTTCCTTCTCTTTTAGTTGTTGGAACTTGATTGTTCTTGCTTTTGTTAGTCGTCTGATTTTGATCCATGATTCCCACGATGTTGATTCTTTTGATTTGAAGCAGTCGAACCTTTTGATTCTTATCTAACACTTCCCCACTGACACTTGCTTTGCTTATACATTCGACATTGCCATGCTCTTTTGGTTGTTACCTTTTATCCATTTATTCCCTATGATTGCGTGGACGCAATTTTATAAGGAGGGGAGTCTGTAACAACCCAGGTTTTCGTATTAATTAATATCGTCGTTAGACGATTAAATCGGGTTGTAGATTTCTATTGGAAATTCTTTTAATAATTTGATAAAGGGTATGCGGGCTGTAAGCGAAACTTGGCCCATGTTTTATCCTTTGTGCCGTGATAAATAAAATAACCGTTTCCCTTTACCTTTGCATTCGAAAACCTAAACCTAATCAAACGAAGACAATCGAACGAAAATGGCGGCTCCCTCGTCTTCTTCTTCGTTCGCAAATTAGAACTTCGGCGATTTTGCTTGCGAATCTTTGGCGATTACGATCTTTAGCTCCTCCTTGCCTTGAGTCTGGAATTAGGGCTCGTTCAAAATCAACGGCTTCGACTTCCTTCGTCTCGCTCGCGACCGTTCAGACTAAGGTGAGTGGTCTTCCGCTCACATCTAGTTCAAGTCGTTTTTTTCATGATCTCTGTCTTGTTTAAATTCGTGTTTTGGGTGCTTGAGTAATTGATTCTCACGGCTAAAAATGGGTTTGTTGTGATGATGATTTTCGGGTTCACTTGTTTCCTTTTGAATTTCTGGCAATTGATTTTGTTTCTTTGTTGACTTTGACATTGCTGGACCTCGAACTGTTGAGCTTTGTTCGAACCTACCACCACCGTTGCATTGATATTGCTGTGCCCATCTATGTGTTTATATCTGTAGGTTTTTCGACTTGTCTTCCGTTTGATTTTGACCTTCGGGGTTAAAACTTGCTACTGTTGATTTCCTTGTGACATCTTTGTTGAGTCTGGGTATTCTTGTTTTTCCAGACTTGATACTTTTGCCCATTTCACTGCTTTCCTGTGTGTACTTGCTATCATGTTTACCTTTGCATTGTATACATACATTCATGTATGTATATAACTGTATGACCATTCAAAGATTGACATGTTCACTTGTAGTTCATGGGTATTGTAGCTTGATTATTTTGATATCTCATTCATGTAGAGACTTGGTCACTTCTTTATCACTTGGTTCTACTGCATGATGTACTCGTACCCTTGTTAATGCAGACTGTCCATGTCTTGAATGAGGCTGCTGTGCTCATGTACTCACTATTCATTCCAGTAGTCAATCTGTACTTTTCTTGTGCACTTGAAACTTTAATGCTGCAGTTGGATGTGGTTATACGTATTGCTTGACTGTAAATAAGCTTCGGCCATCTCACTTTGAATTGTAGTTGACTTAGTATATCCCTTGTGATTCTTTTTGAACTATTTTATTGGGTGTCGGTGACTTTGGTATAGGGATTGAACTACAAATGTTTTGAGCATTTTCGATTGGCATCGGCATTAGCTTGAATTTTGATTTGCTTCTATGCCTTCTTACTTACAATCCTTTTTCATTTGAATTATTGTCTCCGGTTTGAGTTTTATTCGTATAACTTGAACATGAGTTGGATTTTGCTTTGAGCATGCTACCGGGTTGATATGCACTATGCCCTGTACATGATTTTGCATTGTGAATCTCAGTAGTGTTTGTGTCATTCTGCTGTTTTGAAGTGTGAAGCCTTTGTTAGTTCTTTGTGTTGTTCAATTCGTACTTGTGGCCTCTGTGCTTTGTTGTTCCACTGTTGGCATAGCCTTGTATTTGGTTATTCGTGTTGCCTTGCTAAGTTGCCTTGTCACAAGTGCACTGTCCAGTTTCAGGTTGTGGCATTGTTTGCTTCGACATGTCTTGGTTCTTTAACAATTCTGAGTTGTTTCTTTTTGCTGTTGCATCCCTTATGCTGTTGACAGGTGCATTGTCTTTGTCTCTGTACCTATTTGCAACTGCAAATTCATTACTTGAAATTCAACAGTTTGCAATTGAGTTGTAGTCTCGAATTTAAGTGCCTGTACATCCCCAATCAGGCTTTGTACAGGTGCCCTTGACTTGTGCATATGCGATTGTCTTTGTCTCATATCTGATGTTAAGTCCTTGCCTTTGTGGTCTGCACTTGCTTACCATTACTTGTTGCCCTTGTGATCTAGTTTATTTTCACATGTGTTGATCCGGCTTCTTTGGGTTTGACCTTGTGTTAATTGTAAAGTTTCATCGTGCATTTAAGTGCACTGTTCTTGTTTGCAGTTGTATTTGGGTGCAGTTTTACCCCTGCAGCTCTCTAATCTGCTAGTCGAGTTTACTTGCATTATTGTAGTGGCGAGGCAGTACACACGTGCGTGTACTGCAGCCCTATCAGATTTGACAGTTATAAATTGATGTTTCGATTTGTTAAATTGTTTCGTTGATTAATTTCAATGCTTTGGAGTTGTATTCTGATTTGGATTGTTGATTTGTTGTTTAACACTGTTTAGTGTTATACCTACCGTTATCCAATTCTCGTATCGAGAGTTGGATATACGTGATTTCTGTGACTGTCATCTATTTGAGATTATTATTGCTTCTATGCACTAATAACTGAGTTTGAATTAGACTGACCCGTGTATTATTTTATTTTGAATGTAATACTCGGGTCAGACCCGAGTTATTTCAGGTTGTAGATTTCCTTCTTTGAGTTGCTGTTTGGGATTTGAAGACTTTTCACATCTTTTGAAGTTGTCAGTGTTATTTTGTAGTAGTCATGTCATTGTATAGAACGATATGTATTCATGTATATTAGTCGATAATGTACTTGTATATATAACTTCTAGAGTCGACAGTTGTAGTTGTATCATATGTATCGTGTCAACTATATTGTAACTAACATCGGTTATATATATGAGATTTTTTGTTATTCTGTGTTCTGCATTTATATTATCTGTGTTATTGTTATATCTAATGTCCTAAACTATTATGAACTATCGTAGATTGTTTTATACTGATAATTGGATATGTCGATGGGAGTAAATAAATAATAGATGAAAAATAAAAAGTATATACCACTCCTATCGAGATAACCAATATTAGTGTAAGGCCAATTACAGATGGTCGCTCCTATCCAGCCTTATTCTTTGTAATAATAGACAGTATTTCTTTTAATACCCTTTGTTATTATGAGCATAGAGGTGGGGCGTCACAGATTTGATTAGACCCCCCGAGACCCCATTAATGACTATCGAGGACATGCTTGAGTTGAGAATAGAGTATATCCAGTTGCACCATTTTGTGGGGAAGCCTCTGTGTTCCATTAGCTCCAAGATGAATTGCCAGTTAACTGAGTCAAAAGCTTTTGAGTAGTCTAGTTTGAGAAGCATTCCTGGTGTTGAAGTAGAGTGGCAGAAGGATATGACCTCCTGGGTCATTGCTACGCAGTCCATGATGTTACGACCCAAGATGAATGCGGATTGCTCAATTCCAATTAGAGGGGCTATGAAGGCTTGAAGGCGGTTGGCCAGGACCTTGGTTATGATCTTAAAGGTTGTGTTTAGGAGACTAATGGGACGAAAGGACGGGAGGGAGGTGGCACCGGGGGATTTTGGGAGTAGGATGATATTTGCGTAGTTGATGCGGGCCACGGATGATGGGTCGGCATGAAATTCGGAGCACATTTCGATGATGTCGAATTTTACTGTATCCCAGTAGTGTTTGAAGAATAGGGGCCCGAAGCCATCTGGGCCAGGAGCCTTGTCATCGGACATGCTTTTAAGCGTTGCCCAAATTTCTGTTTCAGTGAAGGGATGGTCGATGGGGATGGGGTGATTCTCCGGGTAGAGCAGTTTCCAATCAATTGGGGGAAGAGGGGGGTGATGATTGCCTAGAATAGTTCGGTAATAGTCGGTGAAGAGTTTAAGGATGACTGACTGATCAGAGGTGGTGTTGTTGTCTTTGGTGATTTCAGGAATAAAAGTTGATCTACGTCTGCCATTGGCGAGACGGTGGAAGTAAGCAGTGTTCTTATCGCCATCTTCAATCCATTTCGATTTGGAGCGTTGTTTCCAACCTATTTATTCTTGAAGTGACAATCTGTCTAGGTCAGCTTCCAGTTCTCTCAGACGAGATCTGTCTAATTCGGAGAGAGGAGAGGATTCTTCCAGGATATTTAGGTCCAGAATCTCATCTTGGATGGCGGAGATGCGCGAGCAAATGGAGCCCCAAACTGATTTGGCCCAAGGTTTGATGATTTTTCGAAGGGAACGGAGCTTGGAGACGACCCTGACAGTGGCTGATTGGATGGGGGAAGGCTGAGACCAGATTTCTTTGATGAAATTATCAAATGATGGCTCGAGGAGCCAGAGGCGTTCGAACCGGAAGGGTCTGGTGTGACAAGTGAGGGATCCCGTGTCTAGGAGGAGCGGGCAGTGGTCGGAGATAACTGTGGCTAAACCCGAGACAATGGAGAGGGGGTGTAAATCCTCCCAGGCCGGGTTGAAGAGGTAGCGGTCTAATTTAGCTAGTGAGGGATCTGATCTGCGATTGGACCAGGTGTAAAGGCGGTTGCTGATGGGTGGGTCAATTAGGGAGCAAAGATTGATAAACTGGTTGAAGGATTCAGAGTCTTGGGATAGATTGCCAGAGTTCCTTTCTGTTGGAGATTTGGTGGTATTGAAATCTCCTCCAACAATCCAAGGGCCATTGATATGAGCGGAGAAGTTGAGACAGTTCGTCCAGAGTTCGTTTCGATCTCGAGGGTTTTGTGGGCCATAGATATTGGAGAAGAAGAAGATTGTTCCAGTTTGTAAGTGGCAAAGGGCTACATGTAAGGCTGAAGTGTGATAGAAGGTTTGGCAGTGGGACCACACGGATTCATTCCAGGCTGTCATTATACCGCCGCTCGAACCGACAGCATTTATGTGGGCCCACCCAGTTGGGAATGGCCCACCGATCTGTATGAGCATGTTGGGGTTTGGGTCTTACAGTTTGGTTTCTTGCAATAAAAGGATGTCTACTTTATGTGGGGATATGACAAGGCTAACAGAATGTCTTTTGCTGGGGTCCCCCAACCCCGTGTATTCCAGGATATTAGCTTCATTGGGAGAATGATAAGCGCTCCGATTCTAGTGCCTGCATGAAGGAGTAATGTTCTCCATGCAAGTTTACTCCCATGCAACGTGCCATTTTCTTATTTAAGCTTTTATTATGAGAAGAAAAGACAACATGTTTAAAAAAACTACCAGGATGAGATGCTGCTCTGTCCAGTCTGGAGCTACGGCGCACAGCTGTTGGGGTGATTGGCTGGGACCACTGAGCAGCCGCTGGAGTGGTTGGATGAGGCTCTTGACCAGTCCTCGAGTGGGCCGCTTGGTTGAATTCTTTTGGGCTAGGGACGGGGAATTGATGAGCGGGAGAGGGAGGGTCAGCTTGGGGGGTGGAATTATGGATCTGCACCGGGAGTGATTGGGTATCAGTTTGAGGGATAGGAATAGGGTGAGGATTGGGAGGGGCAGCGGAAGCTGGGGGGGTTGGGATCTGCTGGAAGAGCGGGGATGAGAGGTCTAGGTCAGAGAAAGGGTCCCACCTGTGTTCTTGGGCTGGCCATGGGTCCCAGCCCCTTGGACCCACCACTTCGAATGATTGATCATAAGGTTGGCCGGGCGCCGGTGGGGAGCCGGAGTAGATTGGGGAGTAGTTCATGACGTCGAATCTGTCTTCTGATTCTAAATTTTCGATCATGATGTGTTGCTCAAAAAGGGGGAAGTGTCTTTCGTAGTCAAATCCCAGTAGATGATTTTCCGGGCGCCTGTTAGGGTGTTCGTGCTCCCATCTTTCTATGCGCAGGAGGTATTCTGTGTTGTTGAGGACGGAGACAAAGGATGATGGGGAAATGATGCCACTGTAGAACTGAATTTGAATGTATAAAAAACGGTGGTCTAGTTTAGCCCATTCGCAGTCGTCCTGGGCCAGGAACCTACCCACTGGCTTAATTGCTTCGGTGATGGCTTCTGTGTTGAAGCGAAGGAGCTCTGGGAAGCCTGAGATTCGCGCCCATGAAGGTGGGTCTAGAGACGGCGCAGGGCGGTCGAGCTCAGACCAGGGTTGGAATTGCACGGTTCCTCCGACCGTAGAGATGGTCGATCTCTGGAGAATTTGGTCTCTGATTGAGAAAGTGGGGTAGTAAAAGATGAAGCTGTTTTCAGACTGAAGCCAAAGTGGCCATTCTCTGTGTTGGAATGTGGAGGATAGGGTATGGTGTAGAGAGTCAATGGACCATGTGCCAGAGATAATGTTTGCGATGAGGAGCAGTGATGTGTCCGCCATTGAGAAAGTTTTAGGGATCAGGGGTGTGTTATGATGATGCTTTGGGGATTGGAGTGGATTGTGTGGAGCAACAGGGGATATGACTTGCATTGGGGAGCTGAAAGGTTTCGTATGAGCTGGGTGGGGATGCGACGTTGGGACCCATCGGGCAGAGGGGAGTTTGTCTTTAGTGGAAGAGGAGGGGACTTTACTAGTTTTACGAGCCAGAGACTGATTGGGGGTTTTATCGGGACAGTGCGTTTGAGGATGCCCAAAAAATCCGCACTTATAGCATATCTTTGCTTCCCTACAAACTTGCGCCACGTGTCTAAGGCCAGCACAACGAAGGCAACGGTTTTCCTTCTTTAGAAATTCCACCGTTTGGCGAACGTTTTTGAAAAGAGGCAGGGGGTGGCGCCTCTTGGCCGGAGGATTGGGCAGGAGGGGGGAACGAGGTGCAGAACCCACTACCTGGGCATAAGTCATGGCGGCGGGAATCTCGATACAGAGGGGCTGGTTGGGTTCGGATGGGGGTGGTGGGGCTCGGGATGTGGTCGCATGCTGGTTGGGGGCGGCCGAGGAGGAGGGAGTGGGGGATGGGTTGGTCAGGACGGAGTTGTATTTGCTGGGGACAAAGGAGATCGGGGGTACTGCTGGGTGGACGGAGGGAGCCATGCTTTGTCTATCTTAAACAAATATATAACTAATGATGTTTAAAATTAATTAATCATTTTGATTAATGAGATTTGAATTCAATTATATCAATTGTGATTAATGATAATTTAAATTAATTAATCATTTTAACTAATGTTTTTTGAAATTAATTAACCGATTTAATTAATGATGTTTAAAATTGGTTTATCTATAGATTTAATTAATCATTTTTTGCTAATGATGTTTTATACTTAATTAATCATTTTAATTAATGATATTTGAAATTAATGATCATTTGAATTAAACGATGTTTAAAAGTAAGTAATCATTTTAAATAATGATATTTCAAATTTAGTAAATCATCTTAATTAATGATGTTTGAATTTAACTAAATCATTTTAATTAATGATATTGGAAATATAATAAATCATTTTAACTAATGATTATTTGAATTTAATTAATTGTTTTGATTAACGGCGTTTAAATTTTATTAATCATTTTGGTTAATGATATTTGAAATTAATTATTCACTTTTAATTAATGATTATTTGGATTTAATGAATCGTTTAATAAATGGTATTTTAAATTAATTAACCGATTTAATAAATAAGTGTTTCGGAAATAATCGACTACTTTATTAAAGATAATTGATTTGTTTATTAAAAGAAGTTGCAAATTTGAATTATTTTCTTTTGGGGGAAATTAATGTGGTTAAAAGTTATAAAAGAGTATTATAAATCATCCTTTGGAATGATTAACATTGTTTTAAATTTTCAAAGATATTTGTATTGTTTTATTTTCATTTGGGATAATAAATATTGTTTTAAAATTTATAAATGAAAAGTCTTTCATCTGAATTGTTTAAATAAAGCTAAGTGTAAAGTGTTTTGGGTTTATAGTAGATAATGTTTTAATGACATTTGTTATTGACCCTTGTTTTAATACACTTAGTATTATAAAATTTGTCTTTTAAAAAGAACATTTTAAAAAGTATATCTAAAAGTGTTCAACCAATACTGTAATATGGAAATCAAGCACAAGTTTAGTTTTTAAAGTTAAAATTCGATTCGGTTATGGAAAATTAATTCCGTAAACAATATTGCTTATATGGAAAGGATTTCGTCATACTTTTAACGCTAAACGTTGAGGCTTGGACTTATTTCTATCTTGAAGGTTAAAAATGTCATCAAGGTGATACCTAGAGATAACACTATCTCAACTTGCCTGGCTTCATTTTCAACTAAGAGATAACAATTGTTTGGAATCGATGAGTAGTGTTAAATATATGATATTTAATTTCCATATATGATCATTTTTTATTATCCCTGATAGTTGATTTATTAATTATCAAATTCAGCTTTCTTCATGGTGTATCGTCACCTTAAAAACGATTTGCTGCTCTTTTGAGCTTTGTTATCCTTTGTCGAAAATGACTAAAACCAATGCGCGGATAAGGGGAGTGCCCACCTCCAAGTCATTGTTCTGCTTCGTCATTCTAAGATGACTTATCGCTCGTTTTGAGCATTGGTATACAATACTGGATAAACTAAAACCAAAGCGCGAGAGGGAGCCAAGCCATGTGAGTTGCATCCATTACGGTATGTTCACAACTATCTAAAGAGGTGTCGGCATGCATGCATTGATGCGAAATATTCGGATGCTCGTGTGAAGCAGGGTCTAGCTTGGAGTTCCCGAGCGTGATGCGTGTGCTCTCAAGTACATTTTATCTAGAGGTATACTTTCGTTAAAGGGAGGAGCGCCTTCCTAGTTATGTTGGATAAGTTCTTTCTCCTTGTTTGATTCAAACCTTGAAGTTGATCCTTTCTTAATTGCATCGAGAAGTGGGTTGTGCTCTTCTCTGTGTTTAATTATTTTTGTCCATTCTTTAAGTTTGGATTGTGTACATTCTTAAGTTTGATATTGGTATTTACTTGGTTCCATCCTTTATATTTGGATTTGTTTCCTGTTGTTTATTTCCACCCTTTCTTGTACGAATGTTTTTCTTGTGAGGTAAAAACCTGCTCCGTTTTAGCGGCGTGGTCTCACAGAATTTTCATATGTTCATCTTGTTACTTTAGTTTTCTCATGCTGGTATTCCAAACTGATCCGAGTGTTATTTTATTATAGCGCTCGGTCAGATAGAGTATTTTCCCAGATTGGCTTTGGTGCAATGGATTTCTTAGAAAGGATCTAGATGTTCACCTATAGTAGTATTTTATTTTCCACAGTATGATACACACACACACACCTATCAGCAAATTGTAAGGTCTTAATTTTATAACTGTCTAGCTGATAAGGTTTATTCTTAACTCTGATATACTCTGTATTTTGGAAGTGGCAGTTTATACTGTCTTTGTTATATTATATGTTGTCATTTCCGCTGTGAGATTCTGTTTCCGTGTTCTCTATTTTTTCTTTTTATTTTATCCTAACAATCTGCCTTTTCGATGATTAGATGTTCGTCATTTGAATACTGAGGATGTATTCAGTGTCGACTTTCGATGGTCAAAATGGCAGGTCGTTACATGTTTAAGATGCGAGAATCTATGTGGAGATTTGAGATCTGTTTAAGATGCTTGGACACATGTAGTTTTTCGTGATCTATTCAGGTGTGGGAATTCATGTGTGATTCTAGATTTGTTGAGATATGGGAATCCATACGTGGTTTCAAAATCTATTCGAGATGTGAGGATCCAATTGGGGATTCGTGTTCTGTTTGAGTGATGAAGACTCGTGTGAAAGATGTCGAACGCAAACTCGATGTTGGAAATAGCTAAAAATAGAGTAAGCCTCATAGCCTGGGTTTTAGCTAACCGACAATAGGATATATCAACTTGATATCTAGAGATACTTATGGATTGTTAGCTGGCGGGATTGATGATATATGGGATCACGTGTTCGGGCGTGGACCAGCTATGTTTACCTAAAGATATATTTTATCTAAAGATATACGTCGCTCGGAGTACTTTTTGACCCTTGTGCCGAAGGTTGTATCCGGCTTCACCGGAGAGATCTCCATGGAAAATCCAATATATGAACGGTCCTTATCGAATTTGGTTATACTGCTAATACGTTGTTGAATGGTATGAATGTAACCATTCCATCTATGTTATAATATTTATATTCTTCACCCTATACATTATCTAATATATCACCTTATGTACTTATTAAATGGTGGTTCTTTAATGGGGATAATTGTTATGGCATTCATTGCGGTCTCAAAAGTACTGTTCTAGGCTAGCTACGTAGTTCTTGATTTTCTCATACCAGACTTATGTTTGATGCTTTGTTTTTATTTTCCCTAAATTCCTCGCATGATCTTTCGAGTAGTTTGAGAAAGGCAGTTTTCATTAGTGTTCTTTAGAGCTTGAGAAGACAAGCTAGATATTTCACCTCTAGTAGTATTCATATTTCCGCTACATTACTATATTGTGCATATCAACATTTGTGAGGATAGGTAGTTATAACTGTCTATGCTAATGATGGTACTTAGGTTTTGTAACTCTGAAATTTCTGTATCGGAGTAACCTTTTGTACTGTTCTTTTGATATTACCGTTCCGCTAATGAGATTCTGATATTGTGTTCTCTTCTTTCTTATTCGATTTCATTTTCTTTTTATTTTACCCTAAAAATTCATTATTCCAGCACTTGGGTGCTCAGCACATGAATACCGTGGATGTATTAGGGTCGACATTCGGGGTTCGAAAGGTGAATCCTTACAAAGCATATAGGTTCTATGATTTAAGTGCTCAAGTTATTATCAAATCAAAAGTTGCTGACTTCTTTGAACATAAATTCCCATTTAAATTGAGAAATATTCGGGGCACATCTAGTTCTAGTATTCCAGTAATTAGGAGTAATGAACATAGCGAGGAAATAGAAACAAAGCCTAGGAGATTGAGAAAACATGACACACACTTGATTTACCTACAGGTTGTAAAAATTTAGGTTGTAAGTAGGTACATAAAAAATTTAAACCTGATGGTACCATCGATAAATATAAGGCTCGCCTTATAACCAAGGGATTTAGACATAGAGAAATGTTAGCTTTTTTGATATCTTTTCATTGTTGCTAGAATAATATCTATTCAAGTTAATCTCCTATTTTAATTTATGATTTTTTTCAAATTTACCAAATGGATGTTCTGCTTTTTTGAATGGTGAGTTAGAAGAAGAAATTCACGCGGACCATCCTAAAGATTTTGTTATGTCTAGTCAGGAATATAAGTTTGCAAATTAGATAAATCTTTATAACATCTTAAATAGACACCTAAAAAATGACATGAAAATTTTGATAATTTAGTTATATCACATGGTTTTAAAGTAAAGGGTAGTGATAAATGTATTTATTATAAATATGAGAGTAACATTTGCACCATTATATATGTATATGTGGATGATTTAACAATATTTTATGTAAATATCCATGCTATGAATTCTGTTAAATCCATATTATGTGCTCATTTTGATATGAAATACCGTGGAAAAACGAGTGTAATCCTTGGTATTATGATTATTAGGTCAAATGGGAATTTATTTTGATCAATTAATCTTACTGTATTGAGAAGATGTTGGAAATACAGGCACTTTAACTATAAACTAACCAGTACACATATGATCCTGGTGTAAAACTATTTAGGAACACCGGTGAAGATGTAAGATAGTCTGACTATGCGAGCATCATTTGGCTGCATTCTTTATGCCACTGATTGTACTAGTCCTAACATAGCCTATGTCATTGAGTTATTATGCAGGTTTACCAGTACACCTGGTATTGAGCACTTTCATGCTATTTAAGGTTCTTGAGTGTAATGGCCCGTTTTTTCGTACCCTTTGAATCGATAATAAACCATATATGTCCAACCCAAATTGCACGAGAATACGGATCATTAAGGGTAGAAAGAAAATAAGACAGAACAAAATCTCACACGAATGGAATAATATATAATATTGAACAAATATCTTTGCAGCGGAAAACTTTTATATACATGTATCAGAGTTTAACCTAAATTCAGTTTGGAAAGTTATAATCATCTATCCTTACAATTGCTATCAAACATCAAACTAAAACAACAAACCACAACGAATAATAGAATATGTCCATACGTAGATGAATATCTCCAGCTCTCCTCTGGAAACTCCAACCGTCTTCAACTAAACCTGAAACTACTCGGATCCGACCCGAGTATTGAAAATACCTGGATCAGGATTGATAAACCAGCGTGAGAAAACTCAATAATAAATGACAGTGTCATATATAAGCCTTTGAATAAAATCCTTTGAAAAGAAATAGTATCTCATAAGACCACGCCCACACATAAACACGGACGGGTTTTTACCTTATGATAACTTAAAACACTTTTATATATCAAAACATTTGATATTATTTCTAATGACATTCCTTTGAAAACATTTGCAAATAAACTTATTAATCTTAGCCGAAATGGTTACCCATATAGCATTTCGAGGCTATTCATTACGCCAATACAAACAAAACCCCAGGTTCTTATTGGAGAATGGATTTCCATACAAATGACCAGGTGAAGGGACTACCTTCCGATGGGTACACCTCTAGATGGATGTCCCGAGGCACAGAACAGCTGCCCTCTACCAACACAAGACCGGCCTATCTCTGTAACTAGATAATACAGAATATATCATCCCCCGGTCGTTACCGACCTTTAACCGAGTGCGCTCTAGCATAAAAACCACATTAATTTACATCCCGAACGTCATAGCGGGAAGAAATATATCTAGAAGGGGATGATCATACCTTAATTGGGAATGATGCACTTAGCCTTGCTGCATCTAACTCTGTTTCGGTCATTTCCGGTTGATGAGGCTCGAGGCAACGATTACCTTTTCACATAAAACATCTTCTTTCACTTTGAATGCCACACTCTCATTCCTTTGATCACTATTTGACTCCCACAAGCATACAGCCTCTGAGCTCGTATGTCTCAGAGAAGGGTGTTAAGCTAAGAGAAGTTGCCTTCTCTGCCACCAAGCAGATGTACATTTGTAAAAGTCAAACGTTGTGTCTTAGAAATGCAATGTCAGACATTCATCCATACAAGTTCGTTCTGGGACTGAACGAAACTGAAGGCACTCTCCTACTACCACTAGTAGCGAGTAGTCCTTGCAATCCGAAAAATCTCCACAACGAGGACCCACTGCTATAAATAACTCTATAATGGGAGTGACCTAGAGCATGTCAACAAGCAGTCCTCATGCTATGAAGATCCACGGTCTTCAATAATCATCATCTTCAACATGTCTTCACTTTCGAACGTAAACATTGGTTCGAAGTGGTTTTCGGATAGGGATCACCCAAATCCGACCTCGGTTCCTTCGAAGCCAATCATCGCTTTAAAAGATGTTATGTTCATAAGTAAATATCAATCATCAATCAATTACTTCATCTTTTATTTAAATCAAATATCTTTCTTAGATATATTCTTTTCAAGTTATTCCATTTTCTTTTCAAGAGTATATGGAATCATTAAGCCTCGTTTATCAAATCGTTTGGTTTATTTAAACCTTTCTTAAATCTTGGAATAATTCCAAATCATTTTCTCTTTTACTTAGGAAAACCTTTCCAAATAATTCTTTTAATCTTAATCAAAGATTTCTTATATTTAAGCTATAACTTTTAACATAGGGGAAATATTCCCAAATCATTTATTAAATCTTAATCAAAGATTTCTTTCTTAAATTCAAATCATATTCTTGCAAATCGAAGATTTTCATAACAGAGTACTACTACCACCTTAGATATGGTAAATTTCACCTCCAGGGACTAATGGCAAGTAATCCTACATCATGAATATCTTTGTCTTCAATGATCTTTGTCTTTAATATATTTTATTTTGAAAATTAGTCTGAAAGGGTTTTCGGATAGGAATCACCCAAATCTGATCCCGGTTCCTTCGTACCAATCATCAGATAAAAAGATGTTAAGTGGTTAATTAACATTCAAAGAATTTGTTTCTTTTCTTTTATCTTGGAAAAACTTAAATATGATCTTTTAGAGCATCCGAGCTTTCCTTTCGATCTGTTCCTCCCCTCGCCTAAGAAGAGAAAATATAGGCCAGGTAAGTTCAGGGTACTGGTTGCTCCATTCCTAACCTTAGTTAAACACCTTGTTTTATCTTCCCAGATTTCACAGGTGGGACAAATGTACTAGTTGTTTCCGCATACTAAGTTTGTTATTACCTTCAATATTCTTCGCTTTTTTTTACTTAAGTGTTACAAACAATTTCTCTTAACCATTTATTCAAACTATTATTAAAACTTCCAAATCATCTTTAAATTACTTAATTATTCCTTTAAAATCACTCACAAAAGATTTAGGAAAGAATTGTTAAGTTTAAACTCATATTCAAAAGGTTATAGAATTCGTAGCATAAAAGTGCCGCGGAAAGTGCTATATAAGCTTATTTGATTTAAACAACTTTTTAATATTCGAAAATTCATATTTTCCATTCCAAATCTCTTTCAAACCGTTTTCATAGATTTATCAAATTTATTTCATATTTTTAATCATTTAAAAATATCATTTATAAAGAAATCCCATTTGGATTCCAAACTACAAAACCGCGATGTTTTTAGAATATTGTTTTGGACATATTTCAAACTCTACTTGATGAAATCTTGATTTTCTTTCTTCGTTGGAAAACTATGGATATAATAGACCGGAAAATTCTTAGGAAAATTCTTATCTCCAAGAATTCCGAGCTATATTCCACTTTGTATACTCATTTAACTTTTACGACGCGAAATCGCGAACTACCGTTACGCGACGTAAATAGTTTTGACTTGTTTTTCAATTTCTTTTCAAACTTCTTGGAAACACTTTTAAATGTTTATAAAACATTTCTAAACCATTTTAAACTCATTTTAAACAATATTTTTATATTTCAATCTCATATTCCATTTCATTTCACTTTATAATATTATATTATTATAATATCATTTCCAATATTTTTAGATATTTTGAAATCATTAAAAGGCTAAATAATTTCCATACACACATTTATATGGATTTAATTACCATTTAATTAGCTATGCTTACTAACCATTTCTCTCATCATTTATCAAACCAAGTTATCATCCATATCACAAACATATAATCAACCATAATATCAACCCAGTTATCATCCAATATTCAACATATTAATTTCTAATTTAACATGTGTATTATCAAATTAAGTTTTATTAAAATAAAACTAAGATTTGAGTACTCACATTTAACCAAATTGTTTAACTTCCTACCAACATTCATTTAATCCAACACTTCACTAAATCCTCTTATCTTCACCAAATCATCACCTAAACCACTCCACCTCACTTCCTAGTGCTCGGCCATCACTTTGCTTCCACTTGGTCTCGACTACGAGTCTTTTCTTCTGATTCTGGCAGCACTTCCTTCTCTTTTTCTCACTTCGGAGCTCCTTGAACTTGCTCCTCCTTCTTGATGTGCTCGGCCTTGATGGGTTCTAATCTCTCCTCCATCATTTCTTCACTTCTTAGATGCTAAACCATGTTTTAATGATATTCTAAGGTCTTTGGCAAAGTTTGGTGGTGTTTTGACTTTGTTTGATATGGTTTTGAAAACGTTAGTAAGGAAAAGAGAAGAGAAGTAGCCATTAGAGAGTGGAAGAAAAGCTTTAAAAAAGAAGAAGAAGAAGAAGTGTAAAAAAGTGAGAAAGTGGATGCTTATTTATAGAAAAAGTTTTGGATTAAAATAATATTTTATAATAAGACCAAAATACCCTTTACTTACTTTTTAAGCAACCTTATTTTTTCAACACTTAACATCACATTTCAAATCATTACTTTATGTAATTTTCACTTAAGTATTAAGTAAAAATAATAATTATTATGTTTGTTTGATTTGATGTTTACATTTTGCTTTGAAATGACATGTTTGTCTTTTTGTGCTTACTTTTTCTTAATTATATTCTAGAATTTTCTAAGTATGTTTAGTAAAATTAAACTTGATTAGTGAATTAATTAATACTTATACTATTTGAATATATGTTCCTATATAAGAAAATAAAGGTGCGACAATATTGCGACAACTTTTAATCGATAAAACGTTGATCTTCGACAAAATATTTTACGGTCGCATTTTGACGTTTTAACTAACTATATATTTGTGTAAACCAAATTTAAAAATGAACTTTTTACTTCTTTAAATAAATTAAAACATGTCTTTTTATATTTTAAAATCATATTTAAATAATATCAAAATCTCTAATTTTACAGTGTATGTAAAACTGACAAAATGCGACAAAATTTGGTTATTTTTGTAAAACGATTATTAACGTACTTTTAAATATTTTAATATACTTTTATTATCATTATTAAATGTTTTCAATAAGACTTGTCTTTTTAAATAAATATTTAAACCAATTTATTTAAGAATTTATTTATTTTTAACAAAACCTAACTTTTGTTGATTTGTTCTAAAATCCAAATTTATACTTTTTAAATTATGAACTATAAGAATAAATAATTTCTCTATTATTATCTATTTTATATAACTTATTTATTTAAGTTTTAAACCTTTTTAAATTTAAAACAAATGAAATCTCTCATTTTCGAAGTAGCGAAATTACGGGTCGTTACATTCTCCCCTACTTAAAAGAATTCGTCCTCGAAATTACCCAAAACAAAAGTCTGCCTAAAACATTCATCTTTAAACTTAATTCCATATATCATACACAGATCATTCGTATGAAATATCTTATTCGATCTCCTATTCGAATACACAACTTTATTTCCGAACTAGTATCGATCCCTCGATCCTCTTATGCGGACTCTGATCAGGCTTCTAGATCAGAACCTTTGCTTTCCTTGCATAGCTCTCAACTATTATAGAAAACTAAATACCTACCCAAAAATCCTCATCAGTGTTTGTCGTCAAGAATCGAGTGATAAATCTTTTTTCGAACTAGTGTAAACACCTCAAAGTTCCGAACTCGAATCTTAGATCAAAATTTATGTGATGAAATGATCTACGTATAACATATGTATTTATTAACTTTCAAAAACTTTTCATATACTTTTTTCTTAAGTTTAAACATTTTATAAAGGTGCTTCTTTATATAATCCCTTTAATTATTTATTTCCAAATATTTTTATTAAAAGAAAATATTCCAAAGAAACCATTTTTCACTCAAAAGATGATTTATCTGTATTATAATTCCCACAATCCTTTAACTTAGTATATTTCTTTTAACACTAATATTATTTATGAATCATTTCGTAACTATTACTTAAGTTTATTTCATCTTATAACTTATGCAAATCAATCACTTTTAAAGACTTAAGTCCAAATCCTTAATTTATGCTAGAATTCATTAATAAAACATTTTCTAGGTTATAATTACCTTCTTAAAGAGTCTATTGCTTGGTAAAGAGTCATTACTTTACTTAAGTTTATAGATAGTTCATGGCTTAGATCTATATTTGTATGGTATACCTTTACATCCTAAGAGTATATAAAAATCACAAATTCCAAAGGGAAATTTTACCATAAGGGCCTCTTTCCATCAAACAATAAGTTTCTAGGACACAAGTTTAAAATAATTATTTCTAGGACCAAAGTTAATACACGTTACGTTTGTTACTTTATCCCTCCATTCCGTTACTTTTTCTCTCGTTCCTTTTCCTTTTTCAGAACCCAGTAAAACAAAATCAAAATCTAAAATCGAAAAGTAGAGTTTTCTAAACGACTAGACAATTTGTGATCGAAGATTTCTGCCATTATTCAGTTAAACATCAATTTTTCTTCATCGATTCCTCTACAAGTATGTACTATTTTTTTTATGTAAACGATTTAGGTACATGTTTTGGAGCTGGTTTATTGTTAAATGATATTAATTAACGAGTTCTTCGTAAAATAGTAAGCGTCAGATCTTACTTTATTCAACTATTTAAAAAAGATAGAAGCATTTATCTTCTGATGTAAAGGATTTACGTACATTTTTGAGTTATATGTTCATAATCATTGATACAAATGGTACATTATCTAATGCATGCAAGGTATTTGATGTTTTTCTCATGATATTAGTTACTACATATAATATACAGATATGTTAAACCCTAGGTAAAAAAGATAAAAGCATTTATGTTTTTATGTAAATGGTTTAAGTTGTTTGTTGTTTTGGAGCTGGTTTATTGTTAAATGATATTAATTAACGAGTTCTTGGTAAAATAGTAAGCGTCAGATCTTACTTTATTCAACTATTTAAAAAGATAGAAGCATTTATATTCTGATGTAAAGGATTTACGTACATTATTGAGTTATATTTTCATAATCACTGATACAAATGGTACATTATCTAATGCATGCAAGGTATTTGATGTTTTTCTCATGATATTAGTTACTACATATAATTTACAGATATGTTAAACCCTAGGTAAAAAAGATAAAAGCATTTATGTTTTTATGTAAATGGTTTAAGTTGTTTGTTGTTTTGGAGCTGGTTTATTGTTAAATGATATTAATTAATAGTTCTTCACTCTGTCTAACATTTCATTATATATGACATTTTTTATGCAGCGTAAAAATGCATACAAGGTCTTCTAAGTCGAAGATATTCATTCGAAAAACAACTTACATATTCATAAACGAAGGTGGAACCCAATGCATAAATATAAGACCTATTTCCAGTCCATTTTGTGATGAACACAACCAAAGACCATCACCATTTACAACTCCATTGGTAATTATTTTCATACTTATGTTTCCCATAATATTTAATTCTAATCTTCATTTTGTATATACGTAATAAATTGGAATCTACATTCCATATTTTAAATAAAAAAATACCTAAATTTTTTGAGCTTACATTGTTTACCTTGGTTAGTCTGCTATTCTGTCACTACATTTACGTATACATGTGTGTGTGTGTGTTTCTGCATTCACTTCATATATTTTGTATTGGGTTGATGTGCATTGACTTGACTTGTTGCTTTATTTGCAGTCAGTTATCATCTAGCTTGTCTGCACTTGCATTCTCATCTTGTTGACATGTCTGCATTGGACTCTGGTTTCAATGTGTATGATGTTGCAAATTCACTTGATGTTTCATACATGTATATATGTAATGTTCGAACACTTCAGTCAGGTTTGGTTACTTCATTTTCATTGATGTTGAGTTGTTTTTATGGTGCATTTGTTTGTGTATGTTGTGCACTTGTTTGCACTGTCACTTTTGAATCTGAATATTCATTGATGTTGTAGCTTTCATGTTGCATTCATACATGTTGTACATGTAATTACTTCAAGGCTATTGTGATGATGAAATTCTAATAACTGATCACTAATTTGTAATGGATAATTTGTTGCTAATGCTTTGTTAAAAAAGATAAAAGAATTTATCTTTTTTATAAATAATATTTTGATGGCTATTTTGTGTTTCATTCTCTTTAAGTTTTCAGATTTCTAAATGACCATTACTTAAACAACTAAAAAAGATAAAACAGATTATCTTTCTATACTTTGGAAGAAAAAATAGCCATCAGTACTACATAGTTACTCAACAAAAGGGTTTATTATACTTTATGTGCATTATGATTCTTGAGCAAAATGATATTATCTTCATGAATATGCAGAAATAAATTTAGGATCCTAATTAATGATATTATTTTCATGAATGTAGGATGAAGCTACACCAACACAGCAAATCTCACAAATGACTGAAAAAGAACATCTAACAAACTCAGATGACGAAGGAACAATTTCAGAAAAACTAAATGAAGCAAGTTATGATTCTGAAGAAATAAATATTGAAACAGATGAGTCAGATGATGTTGGCAAATATGAAATTCAAAACAGGCTGAAAAGACAGAAAAAACATCTGTACAGTGGAACATACAGATGTAATTTAAATGCTGTGTACAAAGTTATGATGACGGTAAAGGAAAAAAACATTCTATCTTCAGAAGCAAAAAGTTATATCAACAAAACGCCATTCAAAAACTTTTTTAATATGTTTCTGACCAATGGCATAGAACGGCAAAACATACGGAAAAGTGCTTCAAATTTAGACCAACTAATTACTTCTTTCAGTATTAAAGAAAAAGCTTTCAAAATTGGAAACAAACTGCTGAAAATCACACCTGAAGAAGTTAGCCTTATATTTGGAATGAATTTATCTGGAGAGGATTTGTTTCCAATACCAACTTCAAATAAGGCCACAGCAATGGAAAGTTTTTCAGAGTTTCTGACTACAAATTTCGAAGAAAATGACATAATTAGCCAGAAGACAGTCACAAGAAGGTTGAAAAAAATGATAGAGGAAGAAAACGAGAATGAAGATTTAGTCAAATTGTTGTTGCTCTTGTTGATTATTACTTTTTTCTTTCCTAACAATCAGAACTACATGCAGTTGGGCTTCTTATCAAAGCTGTTAAACTTAAAAAATTTTTACTCAATCTCTTGGCCGAGAGCAATATGTGAAAATGTCATGAAAAATGTTCAAAAATACTATGCTAATCCAAGAAGCACACCTGGATGTACTATGGTCTTACTGGTATGATTTAAATATAAATAAATTTATACCAATGCTTTTTACAAAAATGTTAAATGTTAATGCTTATTTGCATGGTCTTATTGGCAGTATTGGTTTTGTGAAAGGACGCAAATCATCGATGAAAAAGAAAATTTGGAAAGCAAAATCCCAAGGATGAGAAAATGGGACTTGTCAAAATTAAAAGATTTGGACCTTGATGAAATAGACAATGATAAGGTATGCTACTTTTAAATACATAAGTACATAATGATTTAAGTACAATTCAGTTTCTGTCCAACTCCAAAGTTCTTCATTATTTTACCATGCTTTAAAGCTATAAAAGATAAAAACATTTATCTGTTAATGTAAATGATTTTATAACAACTTAGGCATTACTTATATTTGATATATAGTTATACATATTAAACATTTTTCTTGATTTATTCATATTTAAATTTATTACAGAAAACCAAATGAGTATAGAAAGTGTATGTGCAAGCTTAACTTGTCTAGTACTTCAATGACAATATATGTGAAAGCTTAACTTTAAATTTATTCATTGCAGATTTTAAAAAAATTTGCAGATGTAACAAAAGAAGAGAAAGAACTTCTTTCCAAAAAAATAAAAGATGAGTACCAGGAAGACACAAGCTTGAGAAAATCTGAAAAGGAATCTGCTGATAACATAATGGAGCTACAATCAAAAGTCAATTTTTTGTGCTCTGAGATGAAAAAGGTTGAAGAACAATTAAAGGAGGAAAGATGTTTAAGAGAAGTAGTTGAAAATAGAATCCAAATTCTTGAAATGAAGCTTCAGAAATTGGAAAATTTAGAAAAGCATGAAATAGAGGAAAAAGATAATTTGAACAAAAAACTGAAGCTCAAAAAGGTAAAAAAAAATTGTTGGTATGATTCACATAAACAGTTCTGCTAATTTTCCAACTTTTGATATTATGCAAACTCAAGATTTCATACTAGAAAAGCAGACACAAGATAGTTTAAAATCTGACAGTCTGAAAGAGCCTGCTCAAGAAATTGCTTCTGAAAATCCAATTGTTGTTGAAGATATTGTCCTAAAAGAACCAAAAAAGAAGAAGAAGCCAAAGAATGTTGACAAATGTCCACTGCTCGAATATCTTACCGAAGAAAAAAAAGAAATTGTCAAATTTTTTTTCAAATATCTTGGACGAAACAAGTAAGTAACTAAACTACTTTTGACTCAATTGAATTATGTTATTGTAGAAGTTCCACTCACGGCGATCTGGTTGAATTGGGGGAAGATGTAGGTATTATTGCGGGGCAATCAATTGGGGAACCTGGGACTCAAGTTGAAACTAATTATTTTTAAGGACAAAACTGGGCCATTAGCATTTCTCTTTTCTTTTTAATGTACTGTCAGCTGTTTTATGTACAATTCATAAAATTCCTGTAGAGTATGACAATATATTTTTCTTAAACCTGTTATTAATATTTGGTTAACTTATGGTAGATCTGTACCATCCTTTAGTTAATATTGAAGGTGACAATTAAAAAAAGATAAAACTGATTATCTTTTGTATGTACTGTCATATGTTTAATGTACAAGTCACAAATTTGTCAACCATTTTAACCATGTCATAATATGCAAACATTTTAACATTGTCATGTTTGGTAGTGCCATTCAATAAACATCCGATAATGTGTAAACTTTTTAAGTTATGGTTTAATCAGAGTTAATAAACAATTTGTCACTTGTGCCATTCAATAAACAACCTTGTATTGTTGGTGTACTACACAACGACTTGATGGATTGACTCAGTTTAACTTAAAAATTGCCAAATTGAGTCATTCTATCAAGTAGTTGGGTTGTATTATCGACAATCCAAGGCTGTTGAAATTTATTAAAATCTGAAAAAAAAAGAAATTTTTGGTGATGAATAGTTTGCTGGTTGATGTTCATGAAGATAAAAAAAGTTATTTAAGCACCTATTATTGTAAGCACCAAGTATTTTTATTTGCAACCTTAATTTTTTTAATGCACTGTACTTTAGTTAATAATCCAAGTGACAACTAAAAAAAGATAAAACAAAATATCTTTTTAATGCACTGTCAGCTGTTTTATGTACAATTCATAAAATTCCTGTAGAGTATGACAATATATTTTTCTTAAACCTGTTATTAATATTTGGTTAACTTATGGTAGATCTGTACCATCCTTTAGTTAATATTGAAGGTGACAATTAAAAAAAGATAAAACCGATTATCTTTTGTATGTACTGTCATATGTTTAATGTACAAGTCACAAATTTGTCAACCATTTTAACCATGTCATAATATGCAAACATTTTAACATTGTCATGTTTGGTAGTGCCATTCAATAAACATCCGATAATGTGTAAACTTTTTAAGTTATGGTTTAATCAGAGTTAATAAACAATTTGTCACTTGTGCCATTCAATAAACAACCTTGTATTGTTGGTGTACTACACAGCGACTTGATGGATTGACTCAGTTTAACTTAAAAATTGCCAAATTGAGTCATTCTATCAAGTAGTTGGGTTGTATCATCGACAATCCAAGGCTGTTGAAATTTATTAAAATCTAAAGAAAAAAAGAAATTTTTGGTGATGAATAGTTTGCTGGTTGATGTTCATGAAGATAAAAAAAGTTATTTAAGCACCTATTATTGTCAGCACCAAGTATTTTTATTTGCAACCTTACTTTTTTTAATGCACTGTATTTTAGTTAATAATCCAAGTGACAACTAAAAAAAGATAAAACAAAATATCTTTTTAATGTACTGTCAGCTGTTTTATGTACAATTCATAAAATTCCTGTACAGTATGACAGTATGACAATTCATAAAATTCCTGTACAGTATGTACTATTGTTATTTTCTTTTGTTAAAAAATATTTCATTACATACTAATCTTATTTTTTCAGTATACCAATCTTAATTAATTTTCTTTTATACTGTAAGTGCATTATAACACAGAACATACTAATCTTAATTTTTTAGTGATGAAGCATTTACTTGTGACGATGAAAACTTCATCACCATCACAAAAAGTATGATAGAAGAACTTCTCTATGGAGAATATATTTCTGGTCAAGTAAGTACAAAAAACTATACTTTGGGTCATTATAAATTCTTTTCTTTGCTTCATTATAAAATCTATTCTTAATCCATATATTTTTTTGGAAATTTAGGTTATTGATTGGTTTTGGTTCAGAAAAACAAAATTTTTAGAACAAAGTTCTAGCATTATATATGTGAACACAACAATGACAGTAAGTGTACTATAATGTAAAATTTAATTTGTTTCTAAGATAAATTTTTTGAAATTATTTTTTAACAGAAAAGCGCAACAGATGGAAACCTGGAAAAGATCAAAAAAAATATGTTTAATCATTTTATTAAACAAGCACTTCTAAATCCATTATGTTGCAATATATTATTTCCTATACATGGCAATGGACATTGGAGCTTGCTAGAGCTAGTAGTGGAATCATGTTCATGGAACCATTATGATTCTCTACACTTGACCACAAGATCTAAGACATTAAGAAGTGGAAATTCAAGGTTTGCTATTAATGTGGTAAGTAAAATACACTGAAAGTAAAAAAGATAAATAGATTTATCATTATTATTAAAAAAATTATATATATATATATTTGGCAGAAAGCAGTGGTAAACAAAATCAATAAAGACTTACAGGACGCAGGCGAGAAAACAATTCTGGGAAAGTCTTCATTGATTAAAAATATTAACTGTGCTCAACAAAGCAACGGGTAATTTTCATAATCACTGATTAAAAATGTTTACCTAGGATTTAAGTACATTTTCAGTTATATTTTCATAATCACTGATACAAATGGTACATTATCTAATGCATTCAAGGTATTTGATGTTTTTCTCATGATATTAGTTATTACATAGAAAAGATAAAAGCATTTATGTTTTTATGTAAATGATATAAGTTGTTTGTTGTTTTGGAGCTGGTTTATTGTTAAATGAAATTAATTAAAGAGTTCTTCATAAAATATTAAGTGTCAGATCTTACTTTATTCAACTATTAAAAAAGATAGAAGCATTTATCTTTTGATGTAATGGATATAAGTACATGTTTAGTTATATTTTCATAATCATCGACACTGGAGATTTTTATACAACGATGAATGTTACACAATAACTAAAATTTTAAAAAATGCAGGTTCGACTGTGGAATTTTCGTAATGATGTTTATCCAAAAGTTAGCACAAGGAATGGACACAACATCAAAAATCAGTCTAGAACAAGTAAACGCATTTAGAGCACAGATAACTGCACAAACTCTCTCTGATGAACCATACTGCTGGACAATTGAATAATTCTGCAGTTCAGCTTCAGCAACAAAAGATGTGAACTGACAATGATAGCAACAAATTCTTTGATGTCTAACAGTCCTTTTATCATACATTTGTTAAAATTTTATTTGACTGATGAATTTGTAATGGTTGACTTAGGCCATATTATTTGAATTGTAAAACCTACTTACAGATGTTGTAGACTTGAGTTTGTTTATGTGTATGCTGTGCACTTATTTGCACTGTCACCTTTTAATCTGACTATACATTCATGTTGTGTCCTAGAAAAAAATTGGGCCGTATAATACAGAGTGTGTTGTGTAATGTGAAGGTTACTGTGATGTTAAGTAATTTGCTAGGATGAGGAAGATAGTGTGGATGGAAGTGCTATGTAGTTAGTGTTGATGGTTGCTGTGAATTTCAGGTTATAAAGGTCGTTTCTGTTGGTGTTGAGGATGTTTTATGTCAAATGACAGAAGTTTGAAGATAGTGATTGGAGTTGCAGTGCAGTGAGAGGTGATGGAAGTCCTGTGAGCTATTTTAGGTTGTGGCAAGTGCAAGGTTGGTCAGTTGTAGGCATAAGGGTAGATGTTAGTGGAAATGAATGATGAAAGTGATGATGCGTGAGAATGGGAAGAAGGAATGCTGGTTGAATACTGCTCTCTTGAAAAAAGAAGTTATTACAAAAAGATAAATAACTATTGGAGATGGATAGGTATTCCACCGTTATGAAAAATCAACAAATATTTCTGCACAAACAAAATTGAACAAATATTTCTGCACAAACAAAATTGAACAAATATTTCTGCACAAAGAAAATTTAAATCAATGACCGCAAATATACTTGGTCCTAAGCTTGTTTGAGGCCAATGATATATCAATTTATCTTTTTAAACAGAACAATTGCAAACAATAGTTCTTCCATACTTTCCATTTCCTGTTAGAAGAGTAACTACCACCTTCATCATTCACAACTTCAAGTGCCTCTGACTACTACTTACTTCACTGCCAACCTCCACTGCCTCACTTCTTAACTACAACACCTCCTCCTTTACAAAAGTCCAAATACCACTCTGTCATACTTCACTTACTAACCATACTTCCATCCCAAACCATTCACAACCTATAAACTTCACAGTTCTCTGACCATACAAGCAAATACTACTACACCACTGTTTCATTCAATACAAACTGCAGCAACATTCCACACTCAACACTGTCAGAGAAGCCACAACCCACAATTCTTCTTCACTAACCATCATCTTACCAATTCCATACTGACTACCTACCGATAACCATCACGGTGCCTACCAGAAAAGCAGAAACTCATAAACAATTGCATACAACCAAAAGTAATCAAAATCAGATTATATCCAATTCAACATATGCAATAATCCAAATATTCAAGTCAAAGTATTCATAAAACAACCAATCAATCAAATACACTGCACTAATACAATCAACTCAATTATTCAAGTCAAAGTATTCATAGAACAACCAATCAATCAAATACACTGGACTAATACAATCAACTCAATTATTCAAGTCAGAGTATTTATAGAACAACCAATCAAATACATTGGACTAAAACAATCAACTCAAATATTCAAAGAACATCCTCTTCTATTATGTCCTTGTTTTTTACACTTTCCACATCTGTTTTGCTTAGCATGAAAGTCAGCCCCTTCAATCCTATTCATCCTAGGCCTACCAGCTCCACGAACAGGCTTAGGAGGAAGAACAATATATGATTCTTCAGCTTCAATTGCTTCCTTATCAAAAGTTGGAATAGGATTGATCAAATGTGAATATGAAGCTCGATAATACTCAGCAGTAAAGTAATTCTCAATATATTCATTAAACATAATTTCTGGTTAAAGAAATACACTTCAAAGCATGCGCACAAGGAAAACCTGTCACTTTCCATTGATTGCAACTGCAAATGCGATTTTTAAGATCAACCTTTTGAGATGTTGGAGAATGAACTTCAAAAATATACCTACAAAATGTAAAATTAAAAACAGTTAAAATATGTACACAGATTGCATTTCCAAAAAATGATTATTAACACTATATATATTCTCTCTAATCTATCTAATAAATAAGACCCAATTCATGTGCATAGAACTAATAGTGAAAAATAAGACTCATAAACCAAAACAAATAACAACAGGCATACTGTTCATATTCTTTAGAGAAAGTATATCTTATGTAAATTTTGATTTTGACTTTCTTTTTAAAAAATGATAACCAATCTAGAAAAAAGAAAGCATAAAGGTTATAGTAAGAATTAAAACCAGTAAACCTTGACAGTGATTTCAATGGGTAAGGCATCCACTGATTAAGTGGAATTGACTAAAAACATTCCCTTGATGCACCAGATTTGACTTTTCCAAAAATATCAACAGGATTGTCCAAGTCAAGAACTAATATACCATAAGTAAAATGTACAGACTCATCCAGACAAAAATAATGAAAGAGCTAAGAATTACATACAGTGTTAATTACAATGCCGCGACTGTCAAGATTCAAAAGATCCAGAGGGGTTTAAAATTTATAAATACCAACAAAATGAAATCATAACACAGGCTACATAGCAAGTTGAAAAAAGATAAATGCATTTATCATTTTTTTCAGAAACTATGAACATCATGTAAAAATATAGAAATAAATACCTAGATGATTTAGAAACACTCCACCCAAATCCTTCTTCCTTCAATTTCAACAAACGAGCTTCCATTTTTGGACATAGCACACTAGTCCACTTTGATGCCTCTTCTCTACGATTAGACATTTGCATCATCAGTTTTACCCTAATTCCATCAAGACAAGCAGTAACAGGCAAACTTCTTTCATCCAAAATCCAAGAATTAAAACTCTCAGCTACAATGGACTTATTTTCGCCATATCGCTTCCCCGGAAAAAACAAATCAGCCCAATGATCATATGGTTTATCATTCAAGTACTGTATAGCTTTGGCACCTCCAATTTCTTTGTACTTGGACATGGCTTTTTCAAACTCATGATGATTAGAAGCTATAGCACAACGCTCAAGTAAATGAGCTACCCAAACACCCCTTCCACTTTTCATTATGCTAGCAATATTATTTTGCTTATGATGCAAACAATAAGAATGATGACTATTTGGAAAATTTTTTTGAATACTTAACAATAAACCCCAGTGTCTATCACTTAAAAAAGTTAATATTCTATCACAACTGAGAGCATTCTTTAGGTGTTTTAAAAACCAACTCCAACACTCTTCATTTTCTTTGGGAACAAGAGCCATTGCTAATGGGAAAAAACCTGGAAAAAAAACAAAAAAATAATAATTCACTGTTTATGTATTACATTTGAAACAACAAAAAATTAATTCACTTTTTGTGTAAAAAAAAATTATATTTGAAACAGTATTATCTAATAGTAGACAATCACATGTGTAGTCTACGCAGAAAGGGTAGAAATTGCAAAGATATGATACATAATTCATGCATACAATACAAAGAATAATATTCAAACATCTAAAACATATATGCTTTTATCTTTTCTATATGCTGTTTAAATCATTTGTATACCTTATGTAAGAACTTCAAATAAAGAGAAAAATGATAAATATGTTCAACATGTAGTAGTATCTATGATATATAATGACGGCTTAATATGTTATTTAATTCTTTATATTAAAAGATAAATGCATTTATCCTTTTTAACTCCTGTATACAGTAACATTTTGTATATCAAATTAAAGAACATTATATCTTTTACAGTATTTGTTTTGGATCAAATTTACAATAAGAAGAGCATGACTGTCCATTGAACAATTGTACCTACTTTGTAACTAGTGCAACTAGATTGAAGATGTTAGAGATAAAAACATATATGCATTTATTGTTTGAAATATGACAGATTCTGGTAAATCCAGCATAAGTAGTAGGTATCATGATAAACTGAAAAAAATAAAACATCTAGATTATGTATCTATCAAAATAAAAATAAAAAAAACAACCAACATTAATTTTCAGTTGAATTAAATTGTCAGTTTGAATTCATTTTTGAAACAACCAAATGCACTATATTTGAAACAGTACTATATAACAGTAGACTAATCACTTGAACAAAATGCAGTATGTACACAATAAAATTCAGTAGAACAATAACTTAAAGAAACAGTACTATGTAACATAAATACAACAGCAAAAAAAAATTCAGTACCTTGATTCCCATTTTTCGCAGTGGCAGCCATCAAAATACCACTTCGCCCTTTCAAAAAGGTAGCATCCAAAAACACCATAGGACGACAATAGTTAAATCCAAATATACATGCCTCATAACATACAAAAACTCTCTCAAATTGATTTGTTTCAGAATCCACATCCATACTTGAATAACTATTTGGGATATTTCTTTCCAATGCCTACAAATACCAAACTAATTCATTGTAAGATTTCTTTTCATCACCAAAAATATCATTCATAGCCAATTTCTTACCCTTATAAGCAAAGTAATAGCTTAGCTCCACATCATAATCTCTTCTAAAACTTTTAATGATATCCTTGGTTTTTCTTTTTGGCTCATCACGAATTTGATTGACGATTAAACTTTTCACAAGGTCACTATTAATGGTTGGACTACTAAGGGAACGAAATCCACCACCACAAGTATGAATCAAGTTAATGTTTTTAACAAATAGTTGGTCCAATTGCTTCAGTTTGCAAGAAGCATGAATCCTAAAAGGACAGCTAGCTACAGCACATCGAACTGTCAATCGTTCTTTACAATTCTTAATATACTGTATTTTAAATCCTTTCTTCAAACAATAAGCACTAACTGTTCTACGGAATCCAATAGCAGAATCAAACTGTTGACCAACGCCAGTAAAAAATTCCATATTTGAATTCTTCTTCAACAACTCATGTAAATCCTTTTGTTGAGTAAAACCAGAATCTAAATCATCATCATAACCTAACATATTATTACTTGACTCAACACCAACAACTGAACCAGACTTGCTACTTTCACCAACAAAATTATCCATTGAATCATTCTTCAGCCGTAGAAAAAAAAACCAAAAATTCTTCCTTTTTAAACCAAGACAAACACAATATAGCTTGAAGATCACTATCCGTTTCAATAAAGGTAGTCTTTGATTCCCGAATATAAAAAATATCAAAGCATAATGGAGTAAAATTATTCCACTGCTCCCAAATCCTATTCCTAACATAAGAAATAGAAGCATCCAATCCAAAACGAGCACTAAAACAATTGTTATTGAAATCAAACACAACTATAACAGATGAATCACACCTGCAAAAAAATATGTAAAAAAAATAAAAAAAAATATAACTATGTGAAACTGATCTTAAATAAAAACTAATAGCATAAGACTATTTAAATCATTTTTTATACCACTTTTTGAAAAAGATAAAACAATTTATCTTTTAGAGATCACTATCACTCTTTGGGATAACCTGATTACAACAGTGGAAAATATAACTATGTAAAACTGATCTTAAATAAAAACTAATAGCATAAAACCATTTAAATCATTTTATATACCACTTTTTGAGAAAAGATAAAACAATTTATCTTTTACAGATCACTATCACTCTTTGGGATAACCTGATTACAATAGTGGAACACGTGGAAGAAAAACATTCATTGTGATTGTACCTATTCAAGTTTACATTGTTGAAAAATCATAGGTGAAAAAGATGATCTGCAAAAATATACTTAATGGTGAAAAAGAAGAGCTAAAAAATTATCATAACAAACACACACTAAGATCAATATGGTCTTTAAAACACATAATCACATTCAATGGCTGCCAAATTATTACTAGAGCCAGAATGGAATTTTGATACATCATTCTTAAACATCTAACCAATCAGAGTTTAATTGCAAACTAAAGAACAAACGAAGCTAAATACACAGTGATTGTGTTATAAGAATAAAACAATACCATTCAGAAGCCATTATTCCAACTACATCAAACAAAACCTTCCTCCAATAGATGAAAACAGCCTCCTGTGAAAAGAAACATACAGTAACATCATAAAAAATAGAATTGAGAATGAAAAACAGCAAATAAAAAAGAGACTCACCAAATGAAGAAAATCGCCTCACGATTTCCCACAATTAAAGTCGATTTTGATTTGAGAAGAAACTAACGCCTCACGACCGCTTCAATTGCACAAGAAACGATCGCTTTGATTGAACAAGATACGTCAAATTTTCACGACCGCCTAATATGCAAGATCGGTAGATTTCAGAAGGTACGTAGTTCTTTGAGAAGATGAAGACGCACGCGCCTAATTTTCACGATCGGTAGATTTCAGAAGATACGTACTTGTTTGAGAAGATGAAGACGCACACGCCTAATTTCCAAGATCAGCAGATTTTAGAATATACGTAGTTGTTTGAGAAGATGAAGACGAACGCGCCTAATTTCCACGATCGATTTCAGAAGATATTTAGATGTTTGAGAAGATGAAGACGCACGCCGCACATAATTGTCCTCGAAAATAATAGTTTCAAACCCGTGTCCTGGAAAAAAAATGGGCCATATAATTAGGCCCTTCGTACCAATTTCCACAATTCCAAATTGGTTATACTTAAATCCATTTGTCTAACAAATTTAAACTTTGTTGTAATTTACTATTATTTCAAATTCATATGTTATAAAACTTATTTCTTATTTAATACTAGCTTTGGAAAACAAATTTTAAAACCAACCATATTTAAATCCTCATACTCTTAAATCTCTTTTTTTCTTTATAGATCAGATTTATAAATTATCCTTATCTTATTTCATTTACTCAAAGTATTTCACAATCTTTGACCAAAAGTTTTCACAAATTTCTAAGCTCTGGGTTAGGTATGATTCAGAAATTTTTAACTATCCAAAATCATTGGAAATTCTGCTTTATTTTCGCAATTAGCGATCCCAATTTATCTTTGGTTTAAACACTTTTATAAAGATTTCTATTCAAGTTACCAATTAATGATTCACATTATCTCTTTAACTTAAGAAAATTATATAGATCGATTAACTCCAAAACAATCCAAGGAACTGGGTAATACTGTAACAACCCGCATATTTTATGGTTATATATTTAAATGTTTTATTTAAATATAGCATTGTTAGTTGAATTTAAAGTCCAAAATATGACTTTTTGTAAACAGTCGAATTTGGACTCGAGACCACTTCCATTGATTTTAAAATGATGTTTACAACTTGTTTAAGTATAAACATCGATATGTTTGGAGTTGATTAGGATTTTGGTATTTTCATTTAGGCTTTAGGTTTGGTTTTAGCCCACCAACCCAACAAGATAGCCCAAACTCTTCTAACTAATAACTCCCACTCCACTGCTCTTCATTCATTCATTCCACTTATAATTCCTAACACTCAAGCTAAAGGAAGAATGGTGGGAAGAGGAAATTAAAATTCCTAAGCCCTAGTTTCTCTTAGGAATTCAAGTTCTAGTTCTAAAATCAAGGAGAAGCTTAGGTAAGCATCCTCTTCATCTTCTGCATCTTAATTCCTCTTCAATTCTTGATTTTTCCTATAACCTAACTTAGGAAATTCATTGCATTTGATAATAGATTGAAGATTCTTGAGGTGAAGTTGAAGAGAGATTGATCTTGCTTTGTTTTAGAGCTTCTCATTTCTTGTTTTTGAATTTAAAGGTGAGTTCTTGAACTCACATCTATGTCTATAGCTTTCATTGTTTTTAATTATGAATTCCTAACATCTATTTTATGTTCAATTGCTTTTGATTTGAATGGGTTTGGTGAACTTTCCAATTTTGGTATTTTGAAGTCAAAATCTTTAAAGATCCTACATTGGATGTTTGGACATGTTATTGGTGTTGTATCGAAGAGCCTATAAGGCTGGGTTGTCGCTTGGGATAAATCCATAGCATCCACCACTCGTTCGATCACTTCCGGTTTAGATTTGTCCTCTTTGGGCTAAACAAATTTTTGCCTAGTAGAAAAATCCAGACGTCTGGTTGAAAAAATCCAGACATCTGGTAGGGGTCTCTGGAAAAGAGAGAAAAATAACAAATGCAGAAAAAATGGGAGAGCCAAAATCCAAACGTGTGGTTAAACCCAACCAAATGTCTAGTACTGTTCAATTTTGCCTATTTTGGCTGTATTTGAGTAGATTTCCAATTTTTATCGATTTTTGTTGTTCCGGATAGTGGTTGTCATTTATTATCGACTTTGATGACTTCATTTATGGATTTTTGGGAATGTCCATTTGATGGATTTGATATCGATTTTTATGATCTTAATTCACATCGTCGAATGTGGATTTTGGTGATAGATTGTTTTTACAATCATTTCTGTGATTTGTCACTTTAAAATACAAAGGTTTTTATACTAGTAGTAAATACTAAAAACTCTTTAACAAAAATTATTTCAACACTATTTTTAATACAAAGATCGTTTTTAAAACTGTTTTCCTATCTATTAGTATATACAAACCTTTACCTCAATCATATGAGAAATTAAGAAAACGACTTAGCAAAACAAGTGGTATGAAACGCTTGCGTTTACTTCATCGGTTAATTCTTGGACTTGTTCGATTGAAATCTCGTGACAATTTTCGAGTGGAAATCTACAATCTGTTCGTAAATATTTAAGTAAAGCCAGTGTTTATGGGACATGAAGCTAAACTCTTTATTTACTAGCTTACTGTAATTTACACTTATCGATCAATGATGATCATTTTATGATTTAGACTAGCGATGTGCGATGTCTCTTTATTTGCGTGGGGGACTAAACCCCGTTTGTGGAGCTTCAGTTCAAATTGGTGGGGTAGCGACCTATGGTCTTGGGGCCGTTTGTGGAGCCTCGGCTCAAATTTGATGGTTAGTGACCATGGAATAGCGTTCTGTTTGTGATACACGTGTTGGTGAGTTTTCATCATCCCGTTTGTGATAGGCCTCCCCCTTTGTGATTTCTGGATTTCTAATTGATGATTTCTGGAATTTGTGTTCCACCAATTTTTGCGATTTGCATTGATATGTTTTGTCAGTATTTGAGGTTTGGTGAATAGGTAAAGAACATGATATTCTTTTTGGATATTTGAGGAGATTTGAGATATTGTATGATTTTCATTGTTATCATATATATACTTGTCACAGTATGACATTGTTGTTATTATATATTTTTGTCATATCTCTTATCTTATCTCATCTTGTATGATATTTTTAGCTAGACTGATCCGTTTATTATTTTTCTTCTTAAATAATACTCGGGTCAGACCGAGGTGTTTCAGGTGCTTCCTCTTGACTTCTTAGCAGGGACTAGCTTCTGACTTTTGGCTAACTACTTTAGCTCAGTAGTTTTTGTTTTTATACATTCGAGATAGAGACTCCTTGATGTATACATATTCTTTTGTCTAGCACTTGCACCTATTCTTTTGTGATGTAGTGGATCTTGTATGACCACTACTTTGATGTTCACTTCTATGTGATATATTCATATCTATTTCCACCTTAGTGATACGAATATTTGTGACTGATTTTGTGTTTTGCTTATTTTATATTTGTTTCCAAAGACACATAGCCACTGTGTAGTAGATTTGAGTTTGTATTTGATATGTCAGATTTCCTCTTGAAATGAAATGCATGACCTTCTATCTGACATATCGGCACTCGCACAAATCAATTACAAGATGGTCGCTCCTTAATAGCCTTATTCTTCGTACTAGTCGATGGCATTACCCCGTAGTGTCCTTAGCTAGTGTGAGTATAGAGGTGGGGCGTCACAGCTCGGTATCAGTGCCAAACTTCGAAACAATGTAGAATAATCTAGCAAGGATCATTGTCCTAAGTCGCTCTTAGGAATCGTGCCTTAGGATTTAATTCGAGTCATAGGACCCGTTTTATCCAATTTTCTTTTATGATGCCTTGTTTTATCAATCAAGTTTGTTAGATATTCATTTTGAGAATAACCTTTTTCCTCTTCTTTCTTTCTTTCTTAAAGAAGAGAAATGGTAAGACCTGGCTGTCCCAGCGCCGGTCAATCCAGTGCTACTCCTTAGGATGGCGTATTCATGTCTGCCCAACAGCTTTTGGATCTTGCAAAGAATGCCCAAGCCGTCGGACCCATTCCTGAGCCTACTCATCCTAAATCCGGGTTTGCATGCTTTTGCAGTGATTATACCAATTTGGATGGAAGGCCATTCAAGGGTTCCGAAAGCGTTATAGAGATCCAAGCTTGGCTTAGAACATGCGATCACATCTTTTCTCGCATGAATCTTGTGGATCTACATCGAGTACAAGTGGTTTCTAGCATGCCCCAGGAAAGCATTAGATTGGTATGAGATTTTAATTTCGGAAATTGTTGAAGCGGATCTTACTTGGGAGTAATTCCGGGAAAGGTTCAAGTTAAAGTTTGTGCCGGAAGCTGAAAAAGTAACTTTAGCCCGACGCTTTATTGACCTTATTTAAGGTGAATCTTCTGTGACAAAGTATGTCGCATCTTTTGAATCCCTCTCTAAATATGGGGTCGAGTATATTAATACCTCATTGAAGAAAAATCAGAGGTTTATCTATGGGTTGAATAAGAATCTCAAAAGGGCTTTACTTCTGAAACTAGAAGTTTCTTTCGATCAGCTTGTAGATATCGCTCTTTGACTTGAAGAGGCCGATAAAGAAAGTGATGTTGAAGTTGTCGGTGCCAAGAAGAACTTCAACAACAACAACAAGAGGCAACTCGACAGTAAGTTCAAAGGCCCTAATCCCAACAAGAAAGGGAAGCAAGCAACTTCGGTAGCAAAGACTCCTACCTCTAGTCGTGGAGAATGCTACAATTGGGATTCTAAGGACCATTATGCAAATAAGTGTCCGAAGCCCCTTACTTGTCGCTATTGCAAAAGCTCGGGTCATTATATATCTTCATGTACCAAACTTCAAAGCAAGAACGAGGGAAAGTTGAATGTTGTGCAAGCCCCTAGTAACACTTCTCTTGGTCAAGGTATTTCTCATTCTATCCTTGATGGTATTATTATGTTCCGTGATCATCCTATTCGAGTTCTTTTTGATACGGGTGCATCTCCCTCTTTTATATCAAATGAACTTGTTGATACTTTGTCTTTAAACCTTATGGGCTTGATGACTTCACTGAGAATTGCGAATCCGGTTGGTGGATCTGCAACACTCAGTTTGTTTTGTAAAGATGTCAAGATTATTTTATGTGATTATGTTTTCCAAGCTGATTTGCATGTTATGCGTTATCTTGGTTTCAAAATGATTTTGGGAATGGATTGGCTTAATCGTTATGAAGCCCACATCCTATGTCCCGAGAGGACTATCCATCTTCGACATCCCCAATCTTTTAACCAGATTTCTATTATTCTTAAAGATTCAGACGCCAATTCGGTGGCATCCTTATATTCTCTAAATCCACATGATGACGATAATGATAATGAGGAAGATGTCATTTCCCTCATTCTCGTTGTTCGTGAATTTTCCGATATATTTGAGCCCGTTTTAGGATTACCACCTAAGTGAGCAATTGAGTTCAGAATTAATCTAATTCCTGGAGCTCTACCTATCACTCGTCCTCCTTATCGTATGTCCAATAAGGAAAATGAGGAGATGCATAAACAATTATCCGAATTGGAAGCAAAACAGTTTATTCGTTCTAGTTCCTCTCCTTGGGGAGCTTCAGCTATCTTTGTGAAGAAATCCGATGGTACACCTAGGCTTTGAGTTGACTACCGCAAACTTAATGATCTCACCATCAAGAATAAATATCCCTTACCTCGGATTGATGATCTATTCGATCAACTTAGAGGTGCTAGAGTCTTTACACAGTTAGACTTAGCAACCGGTTTTCATCAGCTTCGAACTGCAGAGGACAGTATTCCTTTGACGTCGTTCCGTACTCGTTATGGATCTTATGAATGGCTTGTTATGCATTTGGTTTAACGAATGCTTCAGCTTATTTCGTTGACCTTATGAATTGAGTTTTCAAAGACTTCTTCGATCGATTTGTTCTCATCTTTATAGATGATATTCTTGTTTATTCTAAAACCGAGGAAGAGCATGAAAAACATCTTCGGATTGTGTTGGAAACTCTTAGGAGCAATCAATTGAAAGCATAATTTTCTAAGTGCCACTTTTGGCAATCCCATGTGAAATTTTTAGGACATATTATTACTGAATCTGGAATTTCCGTGGATCCTTCAAAGATTGAGGTGATTCAAAATTGGAAGAGACCAGAGAGTGTGGCGGAAATTCGTAGCTTTCTTGGATTGGCGGGCTATTACCATCGTTTCATAAAAGACTTTTCTAAAATTTCCATGCCTCTTACTAGTTTGACAAAGAAGGGAGTTAAGTACATTTGGTCAAACAAATGTGAAGCTGCTTTTCAGAAATTAAAAGAACTCCTTTTCGATGCTCCTATTCTTGTGATACTCGAAGGGAACCAAGACTTTATTGTTTATTCCGATGCTAGTCATGTTGGTTTGGGAGCCGTTCTCATGCAAAGGGAACGTGTTATCGCTTATGCTTCTAGGCAATTAAAGCCTACCGAGACTGAATATGCCACTCATAATTTATAGCTCGCGGCCATTGTTTTTGTCCTTAGAATTTGGCGTCATTATTTTTTGGGAGAGAAATTTGTTCTCTACACCGATCATAAATCTTTGAAGTATTTATTTTCTCAAAAGGAACTTAATTTGCGTCAACAACGTAGGCTTGAATTCCTTGCATCTTATGATCTTGATATTCTCTATACTTCCAGAAAGGGAAATCGTGTTGCGGATGCCATTAGTCCTAAGCATCAAGCAGTTATTTCCATGATGATATCTGAATGGAATGATCTCGAGACTTTGTCTACTTATGAGATTCGAGATCGTGAATCCGATTCGTGTTCATCTCTTGTTTTGTGTAGCCTTGAGGCTCATCCATCTCTTTTAAACCACATTCTTGAAGCTCAAAAGCATGATCCCGAATTGGCTCATCTTAGCCAAAGTTGTAGGGATAGAAATATAGATGGTTTGAAAGACTTTGAAATTGATGCTCGTGGAGGCATTCGAAAATTTGGTAGACTTATTGTGCCAAATATTAGTGATCTTCGTAAAGACATTTTAGAAGATTCTCATCGTTCTAAATTTGCCATTCATCCCAGTAGTAGTAAAATCTACGCGGACATGAAGCGACTTTATAATTAGGATGGGATGAAATCTGATATTGCTAACTTTATTAAGCGTTGCATGACTTGCCAACTCGTAAAGGCTGAGCATCAAAGGCCCGATGGGTTATTGCAACCTTTAGACATTCCAGTTTGGAAGTGGGATCAAGTTTCCACAGACTTTATTGACGGTCTTCCCCGTTCTCATTCGGGTCAAGACAGTTTATGGGTGATTGTAGTTAGACTTAAAAAATCCGCCCATTTTGTTTCTGTTCGGTCCAATCGGACCGTATCACTTTTGGCCAAACTTTATGTCAAAGAAATTGTTAAATTGCATGGAGTTCCTACTTCTATTGTTAGCGATCGTGATCCATTGTTTACTAGTGGTTTTTGGAAGGGTCATCAAAAATCTTTGGGAACAAAGCTTAATTTTAGCACCGCTTATCATCCTCGGTCCGATGGACAAACCGAGCGTGTGAATCAAACTCTTGAAGATCTCCTTTGTGCTTGTGTTCTTGATTTTGGTGGAAGTTGGGAAGATCATATTTCTCTTGTTGAGTTTTCTTATAATAATAGCTTCCAATCTAGTATTGGTATGGCACCTTTTGAGGCACTCTACGGAAGGCCATGCCGATCTCCTTCGTGTTGGCTTGAAGCCGGTGAGAAGCTAGTTTTAGGTCCAGATTTTATTCGTGATGTCATAGAAAAGATTGATCGTATTCGTCATAGGATGAAAGAAGTTCAAAGTAGACAAAAATCCTATGCCGATAACCGAAGAACGAATTTAGAATTTTCTGTGGGAGATTTGGTGTTCATTCGTGTTTCACCTATGAAGGGTGTTGTGCGATTCAGTCGATTGGGAAAATTAGCACCTCGATATATTGGCCCATTTCCCATCACCGAACGCATTGGTTCCGTGGCTTATCACCTTTTATTACCGGCTCAATTTTCTGCTATTCATGACATTTTTCACGTTTCTCAACTACGTAAATGCCTTAGAGATTCCGATTCTATTCTTGAGCCCGATATTATTGAAGAAATTGAAGTTTCACCTAATTTGACTTATGAGCAACATCCTATTTGTATCATTGCTACGGAGGTTAAACGCCTTCGTAATAAAGATGTCCCGCTTGTGAAAGTTCAATGGTCCTCAAATCCTAACGATTGTTCTTGGGAATCCAGAGAATTCATCGAGCGAACACATCCGGACTTACTCTCTTGTGCTCCTCAAGGTGAACTTCTTACTTCAAAATTTTCTTTTGTGTTGTTATGCCTTAGAGTGGTTGTTACACTTTATTTTCTTCTTAAGAATTTCGAGGACGCAATTTCTTTAAGGAGGGGAGTCTGTAACAACCCACATATTTTACAATTATATATCTAAATGTTTTATTTAAATATAGCATCGTTAGTTGAATTTAGAGGCCAAAATGTGACTTTTTGTAAACAGTTGAATTTGGACTCGAGACCACTTCCATTGATTTTAAAACGATGTTTACAACTTGTTTAAATATAAACATCGATATGTTTGGAGTAGATTAGGATTTTGGTATTTTCATTTGGGCTTTGGGTTTGGTTCTAGCCCACCAACCCAACAAGATAACCCAAACTCTTATACCTAATAACTCCCACTCCACTCCTCTTCATTCATTCATTCCTATCATATTTCCTAACACTCAAGCTAAAGGAAGAATGGTGGGAAGAGGAAATTAAAATTCCTAAGCCCAAATTTCTCTTAGGAATTCAAGTTCTAGTTCTAAAATTAAGGAGAAGCTTAGGTAAGCATCCTCTTCTTCTTCTCCATCTCAATTCCTCTTCAATTCTTGATTTTTCCTATAACCTAACTTAGGAAATTCATTGCATTTGATAATAGATTGAAGATTCTAGAGGTGAAGTTGAAGAGAAATTGATCTTGCTTTGTTTTAGAGCTTCTCATTTCTTGTTTTTGAATTTAAAGGCAAGTTCTTGAACTCACATCTATGTCTATCGCTTTCATTGTTGTTAAGTATGAATTCCTAACATCTATTTCATGTTCAATTGCTTTTGATTGGAATTGGTTTGGTGAATTTTCCAATTTTGGTATTTTGAAGTCAAAACCTTTAAAGATCCTACCTTGGATGTTTGAACATGTTATTGGTGGTGTATCAAAGAGCCTATAAGGCTGGGTTGTCGCTTGGCATAAATCCCTAGCATCCATCGCTCGTTCGATCGCTTTCGGTTTGGATTTGCCCTCTTTAGGCTAGGTAACGTCTGGTTGAAAAATCCAGACGTCTGGTAGTGTCTCTGGAAAAGAGAAAAAAATTAACAAATGCAGAAAAAATGGGAGAGCCAAAATCCAGATATCTGGTTAAACCCATCCAAACGTCTGGTATTGTTCAATTTTGCCTATTTTGGCTGTTTTTGAGTGGATTTCCAATTTTCATCGATTTTTGTTATTTCGGATAGTTGTTGTCATTTATTATCAACTTTGATGACTTTATTTATTGATTTTTGGGAATATCCATTTGATGGATTTGATATCGATTTTTATGATCTTAATTCACGTCATCGAATGTGGATTTTGGTGATAGATTGTTTTTACAATCATTTATGTGATTTGTCACTTTAAAATACAAAGGTTTTTATACTAGTAGTAAATACTAAAAACTCTTTAACAAAAACAATTTCAACACTATTTTGAATACAAAGCTTGTTTTTAAAACCGTTTCCCAATCTATTAGTATATACAAACCTTTACCTCAATCGTATGAGAAATCTAATTAAACGACTTAGCAAAACAAGTGGTATGAAACGCTTGCGTTTACTTCATCGGTTAATTCTTGGACTTGTTCGATTGAAATCTCGTGACAATTTTCGAGTGGAAATCTACAATCTATTCGTAAATATTTAAGTTAAGCTAGTGGTTATGAGACATGAAGCTAAACTCATTTATTTACTAGCTTAGTGTAATTTACACCTATCGATCAATGATAATCATTTTGTGATTTAGACTAGCGATGTGCTATGTCTCTTTATTTGCGTGGGGGACTAAACCCCGTTTGTGGAGCTTCGGTTCAAATTGGTGGGGTAGCGACCCATGATCTTGGGGCCGTTTGTGGAGCCTTGGCTCAAATTTGACGGTTAGCGACCATGGAATAGCGTTCTGTTTATGATACATGTGTTGGTGAGTTTTCGTGCTCCCGTTTGTGATAGGCCTCCCCTTTTGTGATTTCTAGATTTCTAATTGATGATTTCTGGAATTTGTGTTTCACCAATTTTTGCGATTTGCATTGATATGTTTTGTCAGTATTTGAGGTTTGGTGAATAGGTAAAGAACATGATATTCTTTTTGGATATTTGAGGAGATTTGAGATATTGTTTGATTTTCATTGTTATCAGATATATACTTGTCACAGTATGACATTATTTTTATCATATATTTTTGTGATATCTCTTATCCTATCTCATCTTGTATGATATTTATAGCTAGACTGTTCCATTTATTATTTTTCTTCTAAAATAATACTCGGGTTAGAGCGAGGTGTTTCAGGTGCTTCCACTTGACTTCTTAGCAGGGACTAGCTTCTGACTTTTTGCTAACTACTTTAGCTCAGTAGTTTTTGTTTTATACATTCGAGATAGAGACTCCTTGATGTATACATATTCTTTTGTATAGCACTTGTACCTATTCTTTTATGATGTAGTGGATCTTGTATGACCACTACTTTGATGTTCACTTCTATGCGATATATTCATATTTGTTTCCGCCTTAGTGATATGAATATTTTTGACTGATTTTGTGTTATGCTTATTTTATATTTGTTTCCGAAGACCACATAGCCATTGTGTAGTAGCTTTGAGTTTGTATTTGATATGTCAGATTTCCCCTTGAAATAAAATGCATGACCTTCTATCTAACATATCGGTACTCGCACATATCAATTACACAGATGGTCGCTCCTCAACAGCCTTATTCTTCGTGCTAGTCGACGGCATTACCCCGTAGTGTCCTTGGCTAGTGTGAGTATAGAGGTGGGGCATCACTGAAAGTGACTGTGCTATAGGATCGTGTAATATGGATAAACTACTTGTGCGGAATAATAATTAAGTAAGTAAATAATTAAAGCAGTAAAGTAAATGACACTAGAGATTTTTATACTGATTCGAACTCCTGTTCTATGTCCAGTCATAGACTCCTTCTAGATTTAAACTAGCAACCTTCACTTAACCCGGAGGAATAGGTTTCACCGCCTGAGTAACCGAACAGGACTTCTACTGCCTAAGCAACCGAATTGGACTTCTACCGCCTGAGCAACCGAACATGACTTGTTTACAAATAACAAAAGTATCTGACCGTAGTGTGCTCTTTGAATAGCACTGATAAGTCAATTAAGTACAATCTTCCTATAATCTTCTCCTTTATGATATGTAGTGTAATGTGCTTGATAATTGTGGAAGATAGAGTGATCAACGATCAGAGAATATAAGCAGTTTGAGTGCAGTTTGAAAATAGATAATAAGAGATAAGAATTAAAATCAATTATTATGCATGTTTGTTGAATTCTGAAATCTATTTATAGAGATTAAAAAGTTGCAACCATTGTTGAAAGGTAACAATGAAAAGAAACAGGTGCAACTGTTGATTTGAAGATGTTTCTCTTCGATGAAGAGAAGTGTCTTTTCATAAAAAACTAGCCGTTGAGAATATTCAGCCAGCTGAATGGATTTATTCAGCCTTCTGAAATTTGAAAATCGAAAACAACAAAGAAATAGGCTATTTTTGGCCGAATTCAGCCGTCTGAATAAAGTCATTCAGCCGGCTGAATATTGTGAAACTATAAAATAGTTTCAGCTATCAGACGGCTAAATGATCTCATTCAGCCAGCTATTTCAGCCTATTGTGCAGGGTAGTGCATGTGTGTGTGTATGTTTATATATATATATATCATTTCAGGAGAGATTTTAACATATTTCTAAATAGTATAAAGACTCTAGACAAAGGACTATCAGCTTCAAAATACTCTGAATTCGAATCTGTAACGAATCTCCTGCATAATTGATTAGTACATAGAAATATTTATTTATATAGTTTGTCACAATCAAAACGATGTAAAATTGAGATTCCAACATTCTCCCCTTTTTTGATGATGACAACTATTTAGCATTGTTACTCCCCCTGTCAATATGCACAAATATTTAACTAACTTTTCTCCCCCTTTGTCATCGATAAAAAGAAAGATAAACTATATGCACAGAATCATTTGTTAAACAAAGATTATATTATATAAATAACTCATACTCGAGATGTCATTACTAAAGAAGAATAACAATATTCATTACAACATTATATAAATAACTAGATAGAGAATCATAGAAGTTTGATACAAAAAGTAGAAATCTGAAAAAAATAATTAAAACTGGGTAGAGAGAGAAGGCTCATCATCATCATCGAAATCCAAACTCGAAGATGACCATTGAAATGGGATAGTTTGTGAACTTCAGTGGATGTAGAACCGGAGCAAGAAATTTTATCCCATATTTTATTAAGAAAACCTTTTATGGAGTTGAATTTCTTTTCCGTCTTCTTTTCAAGAGTCTTAATGTCCCGATGAAGTTTGGATTGATTTCGGGAGAGAGTGATGATAGCTTGTTTGGAGGAGGTTTTCGGGCCAACAACTTGAATGGAGTCATCGTCCTCTTCTTCTTCATGTTGAGTATGCGAAGAAGAGGAAATACTAGTGTCACGAGGTTGAGGAATACCTTGTTGAACATTGTGAGACCATTGTTGAAAAGAAATGATTTGTTGTGAAGGAGGCCGGTGAGCAAGACCCATCAATCCTAAAGTTTTTGCGCCTAACTCGCTAATGCTTGAAAACTCGGAGTCGGGCATTGGAATGCCGAAATTGAGAAGGATACGCATAATATAAGCACCATAATGAATGGTCTTATATTTTCTTCGGATTGTGATGTCTTGAAATTCATCTAAAATGATTTTGCCCCAATTTACTTGTTGGTTGGAGTAGATTGAATAGAGGGCTTGAAAATCTCTTTTATAGACTTTTTCATAACTTCCCATTCGAGGTTGTAGAGAGCGAATGAAGGCACGGTGAAGAAGACGTGTTTGTGGCCTTAAGGTGCTAGATCTTAATGCACTTAAATTGGTAAGGTGATCGGACAAGAAATGATGTGAAACTTCGTCTCTATGATGCATATCAACTTCAATATCTTCTATATCAACACCTTGAAATGGACAATTTAAAATATTGCCTAATCTTTGTAAAGGCAAGAAAATTTTAGTGCCACAAACTATAGACCAAACATAATCTTGTCGATTTTGAGGATTATGGTGGTCTAGATTCAGATTTGCAAGAAAGAGTTTGATCAAAAGATAATTAATTTTAACATTATTGGGAGCATACCCTATGAGATTATCGAAGTGGATTTTCTCGGCCAATTCTCTAATCCGGTAAGCCGTGAAATCAGGGAACTTCATGAAAGCTCCTTCAAAGATATTGTAATTTTTCACGGAATTGAAACGGGAGATTGCAACATCATTCCAGAACCATTGACGAATCTGATCTTCGGAAGGACCGATGGTGGATTCCCTTGTTCATTTTGATCTATGAGCCATTATAGAGTAAAAAGAGGAGTAAAAGGTGAAAATATGAGAAAGTTGTGCTAGGGTTCTGAAGTCAATGGGTAAAATGTGAAAAGATGAATTTATAGGTAGGTGAAAAGAAAGGGTAAGATTGGAAGAAAAATTTGTAGGACCTAGTTAAAAAAATGCCTCAGGAAGAATTCAGCCGGCTGAATAACTGTAAACAACCGTCTGAATTACTTCCCGCAAGAAAATAGTTCATTTTTGAACTAATTCAGACATCTGTTTAAAATATTCAGCCGTCTGAATCTGGGGGAAAAAAATTTCCTGGATAATATTCAGCCGTCTGTTTTATTACAAACAGCCGGCTGAATTCTGTGAAAACTTATGGTAGCCTTTATAACGAGATATATTATAAGAACAAAGTGAATATTTTAAATAAACAAACAAGATTACAAATTAACAAGAAAACTTTTAAATAGATTTGGAAGAAGAGCTTGGAGTGTGATATTCATCCGGTTATATTTTTGTGTTCTCTTGATATGGCCTAAGTGTTGACCATCTATTGCCGCGTTCCCATGAATTTGGAGATATTGGTGGATGTTGTGGCAATAGTTCCCAAGTATTGCGTCGGGATGGAGAACAAACAAGAGACGGTTGATGAACCCTGCTTTTGGATGAAGATCCATAGAATTTCAATGCGGCTTGTTCTAAAAAGCTTAAACGCTTGGCATTAACTTTTTGTTCATAATAAAGTTCGCGTTGTAATTCCAGCGATTCCCTTTGGTAATGATGAATGTCATATATTTTTTCTTTGTTAGATGGTGAACCAAAAAATAGAGACCTTCTTGTTCTTTTACCAGGTGGAGTATAACCTGTGTGAGTAGAAGGAGGAACAATTGTTACTGGTTCATAAATCGGTGTTGGAGTAGGTAAATTCACCGATCCCGAACTAGGAGAAGAATAAGATAGAGCATAGGATTCAGAATTATGCTGGGAAGACATTTTTGAGTAGGTGAGTTGAAACTGTTTTTATTTTAAAAAGGATTAGAGGTATTTATATGTAAACTATCATATAAATAGAAAGAACATTGGTGGTTAGGATTTTATGAACCATAGAAAAAATTGGTTGAAAAAAATTGTAAGGTAAAAAATAAACAATAAAAATAGAATGCAAACCAAAAATAGATGTGAAGAAAAGAGTAGTGTAGTGTTAAAGCACCAGATTTTCAAGTAAGAGATCTCGAGTTCGAGTCTTGAATTTTTTTTTATTATTATTGTTATTATAATTTTTTAAAAAAAAATTATAAATCCTTGATGGAAACAATTCCTAATTCTCTTCTTAATTTTATAAAGATATTTTCATTTAAAGGTTTTGTAAATATGTCTGCCAATTGATTTTCAGAGGATACAAATTCTAGTTTGACTAAATCCTTTTCAATATTATCACGAAGAAAATGATGACGTATGTCAATATGTTTTGTTCGTGAGTGATTGATAGGTTTTTTGGATAAGTTTATAGCACTAGTATTATCACAAAAAATTGTTGATTTAGATAAATTAACACCAAAATCTTGAAGTGTTTGTTGCATATAAATGACTTGAGCACAATAAGGCAATAGAAATATATTATGCCTCACAAGTTGAGAGTGAAACACAATTTTGTTTCTTACTAAACCAAGAGACTAAAGATTGTCCAATGAAGTGACAAGTCCCACTAGTACTTTTTCGATCCGTCCGACATCCTCCAAAGTCAGCATCACTATATGAAACTAACTCGAAAGGACATTCTTTCGGATAGAAAAGTCCAAAATCTTTGGTTTTGCTAAGATAATGCAATATGCGTTTACTGCTTGCATATGTGATTCTTTAGGATTTGCTTGGAATCGTGCACATGAACAAAAACTCATCATTATGTCAGGTCTACTAGTAGTTAGATAAAGTAATGATCCAATTATACTTTGACATAATTTTTGGTCAACACTTTTGCCATCTTCATCTCTATCGAGATGAACCGTTGTACTCATTGGAGTTGATTTAGCAGAAGTATTTTCCATATTAAAGCGTTTAATTAGATTATTACAATATTTTTCTTGATTAATAAAAATTCCATTTTCTATTTGTTTAATTTGTAAACCAAGAAAATAAGATAATTCTCTCATATGTGACATTTCAAATTCTTTGGTCATTATTTTTGAGAATTCCTGGAATAATTTTTCATTTGTAGAGCCAAAAATAATATCATCTACATAAATTTGAATAATTAAAATATCTTGTTTAGTTCTTTTAATAAAAAGAGTTTGATCAACCTTCCCAATTTCAAAACCAGAATCTATTAGATAGCTCTTAAGATGTTCATACCAAGCACGGGGTGCTTGTTTTTAACCGTATAAGGCTTTCTTAAGTTTATAGACGTGGTCTGGAAATTTTTCATGTGTGAATAATGGAGGTTGTTCAACAAAAACATTTTCTTTTATATAACCATTTAAGAAAGCACTTTTAACATCCATTTGATAGAGTTTGAAATTATGAAAACATGCAAAGGCCAGTAAGATACATATTGCTTCAAGTCGTGCAACTGGAGCAAATGTTTCTTCGTAGTCAATTCCTTCTTCTTGATTATATCCTTGTGCAACTAATCTAGCTTAATTCCTAGTTATATTACCTTGTTCATCTATTTTATTTTTGAAAACCCATTTAGTACCAATGACTGTTTGATCACTTGGTCTAGGAACTAGTTCCCAAACTTCATTTCGTTCGAACTGGTTTAGTTCTTCTTGCATAGCTATAATCCAATAGTCATCAGTAGATGCTTCTTTTGCATTTTTAGGTTCGATTTTAGAAAGAAAAGCTACATGGCCCATTTGATTAAGTTGATTTCTAGTTCTAACATGTGAATCAATTTCTCCTATGACATTTTCTACTGGGTGATCTCGTAAAATCCTAGGAGGAGATCTTAATTCATTTTCATTATGAACAATGTTTTCATTTTCTTCAAAGTTATAAATAATGTTTTCATCTTCTTCAAAATCATTTTGAGTAACCGTATTTGTGACCGTCTTAGGTATATCTTCATCATCCTTAAAATTATTATTAAATTTGAAATTTTCGTCGAATGAAACATGAACTGTTTCTTCGATTGTTTTTGTTCTTTTATTGAAAATTCGATAAGCTTTGCTTCGTTCTGAATATCCTACGAGGATTCCTTCATCGGATTTTGGATCAAATTTTCCAAGCTGATCTTTTGTGTTAAAATAAAACACTTTGAACCAAAAGTTTTAAAATATGAAATGTTTGGTTTTCTTTGATGAAAAAGTTCATATGGAGTGTGTTTTGTTAAAGGTCGGATGGAAATATGATTTAGAACATAGCAAGCAGTTGCTACAGCTTCTGCTCAGAAATGTTTTGGTAATGTATTTCCATTTAATAAAGTTCTTGCACATTCTTGTAACGTTCTATTTTTCCTTTCTACGACTCCATTTTGTTGTGGTGTTCTAGGAAAAGAAAAGTTATGGTAAATTCCCTTTTTATTACAAAAATGTTCAAATGCTTCATTTTCAAATTCACCTCCATGATCACTTCTAATATTCTTAATTTTTAAATTTTTGAGATTTTGAATTCTCTTTGCAAAATTCTTGAAATTTTCAAAAGTATCACTTTTATTTTTTAAGAAAATAGTCCAAGTATATCTTGAGAAATCATCTACTATAACAAATACATATTTACTATGATTTATAGATTGAATTTGTGTTGGACCAAAGAGATCTAAATGTAATAGTTCTAGTGGTTGTAAAGTAGAAATATTTTTCTTTGATTTAAAGGATGATTTTGATAATTTTTCTAATTGACAAGCATCACAAAAATTGTTTACTTTAAAGTTCATTTTTGGTAAACCTTTTACTAAATTATTTTTAGATAATTTATTTATAGTTTTGAAATTAATATGACAAAATCTTTTGTGCCATAACCAAGGATCATTTCTTTGGCTATTAAACACATATTTGTATTATGATTTATATTCATATTTAAAACATAAATATTTTTATCTCTAAAACCTTCAAAAATAAGATTTTTATTTTGATCAAAAATGCTACACTTATTTTCAGAAAAGGAAATATTGAATCCTTTGTCACATAATTGGTTGATACTAAGTAAATTATGCTTCAAATTTTTAACTAATAAGACATCTGTAATAAGAGGTGAATTAGATATACCGTTATTGCTCACATCGCCTTTTCCGATGACATATCCTTTGGAATTTTCTCCAAATGTGACAGAACCTCCATCTGAGTAATTAATGTTTGTTAGCATCCCTTTATTTCCTGTCATGTGTTTTGGGCAACCACTGTCTAGTATCCATTTTCCTCTCTTTTTGGATGGTACCTGCAAAATATAGAATTAACATTGGTACCCACCATTTTATTTTGGGTCCTAAGTGTTAGGTTTTAGGAAGCCAAATCCAAGAGGGTTCAGAATTCCTTTTGAAAACAAAATCTTTGTTTTTATGAACAGTTTTTATAAAAGATTTTATATACTTATTTCTAATTGAAGAATTATTTGTTTTAGGAACCCAAATTCTAATTGATGTAGTAAAATTTGAAATTTTAGAACTAAGTTTTTCTACTTTATTATTCCTTTTATATGAAGAATTCTATTTCTTTGGAATAATTTTAGAGGATTGTTTATATCCCAATCCTCTTTTATTTGAAACAGTTTGAGAATTTTATATAATTTTGGGAAGATTTTCTCTACCTTTATTAAAATTAGAAACATTTTTAGTAATGTCTTCTAACTTTGTTTTAAAGCTAGAGTTATCTAACTCTAAAATCTTGATATTTGATTTAAGGTCATGATTTTCAATTAATAAAGCATCATTCTTTTCTTTTTGAGTTTCTATCTCTTGACATAGCAGAGAAAGTTGAGATGTCATATTAGAACAAGATTCTTGAATAACTTGAAGTTCTTCTTCTAAAATTTTCTTTTCATCTCTTAGCATTTCTACTTTGATTTCTGTTCTATTCAATTTTTCAAGAGTTTCTTTGTACTTTCTATTTTTGCTCTTTAGTTTGTTAAGTAATTCTGAATTTATTTCCAAAAGGTCATAAAAAGTTAGATCACTTTCCTCGTCTTTTGTGGCCATAAAGCAAATATTGGCTTGTTCTGAATCACTGTCAGAGTCACTTTCTGATGATGAAGATGATTCTGTATCGTCCCATGTGACAGAGAAAGCTTTCTTCTTGAATCTGTCCTTTTTGTGCTTATACTTGTCTTTCTTTTTCTCAGGACAGTCTTTCTTGATGTGACCTTTCTTGTGACATTCATAACATTCTAGAGAAGATGATGATGGTTTGTTGGTGTTGTTATTGTTGCTGGAGTTGTTCTTGTTGTTTCTAAATTTGTTGTTCTTTCTAAATTTCAAAAACGTTTTGAAATTTTTAGCAATGAACGCCATATCTTCTTCATTTGAATCTGATTCATCTTTTTCTGCCTGGAATGCTATATTTTTCTTATCTTGAGCATGTACTCGTTTTTTCTGGAGATTAACTTCATAAGACATTAGATTTCCAATCAACTCTTCTGGTTTTATGGTTGAAATATCGTTAGCTTCTTCGATTGCTAAGACTCTTCGTTCCCACTCATCCGTTAGTGAGTTGAGTATTTTTGAAACAATATCAAAATCTGTGTAAGTTTCTCCTAATGCTATCAAAGAATGATATATATCTTGAAATCTAGAGTACATTTCATTGATAGTCTCATCTTGCTTCATTTTGAAATTCTGGAACTGATTTTTGAGCATAGAAATTTTACTTTGTTTGACTTTGTTAGTTCCTTCATGTGTAACTTTAAGTGTACGCCAAATTTCATGAGCAGTTTTACACATGCTTATTCTATTAAACTCATTTTTATCTAAAGCACAATATAACATGTTCATAGCTTTAGCATTTGCAGTAGCATCTAATGTTTGCGTGTTAGACCATGCTGAATATTCAGTAGTAGGAATAATATATTCATATTGCATAATGTTCCAGGTATCATAACTACTTGCTTGTATATAGATTCTCATTCTAGTAGCCCTATAGTTATAGTGAATTCCATTAAATAGAGGTGGTCGTGCAATAGATTGACCTTTTGTAAAGGTAGTTTTAGAAATAGTGCTGATGTTGTTTTCCATATTAAAATAATATCAGGTAACTATGTTACGATTGTGTTATAGGATTAGGATTATATGAAGGCCTTGCTCTGATACCAAATGAAAGTGACTGTGTTATAGGATCATGTAATATAGACAAACTACTTGTGTGGAATAATAATTCAGTAAGTACACAATTAAAGCAGTAAAGTAAATGACACCAGAGATTTTTATACTGGTTCGAACTCCCGTTCTACATCCAGTCCCAGACTCCTTCTAGATTTATAATAGCAACCCTCAAATAACCCGGAGGAATAGGTTTACACCACCTGAGCAACCGAACAAGACTTCTACCGCCTAAGCAACCGAATAGGATTTCTACCGCCTTGCTCAACCGAATAGGACTTCTTTACAAATAACAAAAGTATCTGGCTGTAGTGTGCTCTTTGAATAGCACTGATAAGTCAATTAAATACAATCTTCCTATAATCTTCTCCTTTATGATATGTAGTGTAATGTGCTAGAGAATTGTGGAAGATAGAGTGATCAACGATCAGAGAATGTAAGCAGTTTGAGTGCAGTTTGAAAATAGATAATAAGAGACAAGAATTAAAATCAATTGTTATATATGTTTGTTGAATTCTGAAATCTATTTATAGAGATTAAAAAGTTGCAACCATTGTTGAAAGGTAACAATGAAAAGAAACAGTTGCAACTGTTGGTTTGAAGATGTTTCACTTCGATAAAGAGAAGTGTCTTTTCATAAAAAATAGCCGTTGAGAATATTCAGCCGGCTGAATGGATTTATTCAGCTTTCTGAAATTTAAAAATCGAAAACAGCAAAGAAATAGGCAATTTTTGGCCTAATTCAGCTGTCTGAATAAAGTCATTTAGCCGGCTGAATATTGTGAAACTATAGAATAGTTTCAGCATTCAGACGGCTGAATGATCTCATTCAACCGGCTAAATATTATGAAACTATAGAATAGTTTTAGCAATCTGACGACTGACGGCTGTTTCAGCCTATTATGAAGGGTAGTGCATGTGTGTATATGTTTTTTTATATATATATCATTTCAGGAGAGATTTTAATATATTTCTAATAGTATAAAGACTCTAGACAAAAGACTATCAGCTTCAAAATACTCTGAATACGAATCTATAACGAATCTTCTGCATAATTGATTAGTACACACAAATATTTATTTATATAGTTTGTCACAATCAAAACGATGTAAAATTGAGATTCCAACAGTCACAACTACCAATAGTATCATATATCCTCTTAACGAGAAGAGTAATACTTAAGAGAAGTGCTTACCATCCGAACACATCTCCTGCCCATTTTTAGTTTATTCTCGAGCCATTCAAACTAGTTATCATAAAATATTTCTTTTTATTTGAAATAATACCATTTTCAAATCCTTTAGAGATTAATTTTTTTTATAAAACCTATCTTATAAGTTCTTTTTATAAATTTATCTTATATTAATTAACTTCGCTTAAATTACCATAATTCTTTTAAATTACTCAAATTTAAATTCTCATTCCTTTTACATTTACCTTTTACATAATCATTTCCTATTTGTTAGATACATTTTTATCTTATATGTCCATTCCTTAAATAAATCTTATTATCAAACACCTTATAGTCAAATAGTGAAATTCCAATCACAAGATGTTCATATTTAAATTTCACTAATCCAGATTTCTAACTATACAACTTTTCAAAATATATACTTTAGTTTCAAAATATAATCTTAGGTAAAATTATTTCATTTACCAATTTTTTCAAAATCAGTGTGTCGATATGCCTAGTTAAGAGTTTAGAAATACCCATCGATACAGTTGTACTTCCCATATCGACTAGATATTATAAACCGCTCAACCGATAAATCAACACATTATTAGTCACTAACAAATACGCACTCATATATAATACTCTCAAACTCATTCTAGGGTGTTACTAACACTATCTATAATGAGTTACTCATCCTAGGGTATTACTAACCCTATCTCTGATGAGACTTACCCCAACAAAGCCAAGGTTCTCGGTTAACCTTTAGCTCTGATACAAAATGTAATGGCCTGTTTTCCCATACCCTTTGAATCGACAATAAACCACACATGTCCAACTCAAATTGCACGAAAAGATGGATCATTAAGGGTAGAAAGAAAATAAGATGGAACAAAATCTCACACGAATGGAATAATATATAATATTGAACAAATATCTTTGCAGCGGAAAACTTTTATATACATGTATCGGAGTCTAACCTAAATTCAGCTTGGACAGTTATAATCGTATGTCCTTACAATTGCTGTCAAACATCAAACTAAAACAACAAACCACAGCGGATAATAGAATATGTCCATATGTAGATGAATATCTCCAGCTCTCCTCTGGAAACTCCAACCGTCTTCAACTAAACTTGAAAATACTCGGATCTGACCCGAGTATTGAAAATACATGGATGAGGCTTGATAAACCAGCATGAGAAAACTCAATAATAAATGACAGTGTCATATATAAGCCTTTGAATAAAATTCTTTGAAAAGAAAGAGTATCTCATAAGACCACGCCCACACATAAACACAGACGGGTTTTTACCTTATGATAACTTAAAACACTTTTATATATCAAAACATTTGATATTATTTCTAATGACATTCCTTTGAAAACATTTGCAAATAAACTTATTAATCTTAGCCGAAATGGTTACCCATATAGCATTCGAGGCTATTCATTACGCCAATACAAAAAAAACCACAGGTTCTTATTGGAGAATGGTTTCCATACAAATGACCAGGTGAAGGGACTACCTTCCGATGGGTACACCTCTAGATGGATGTCCCGAGGCACATAACATCTGCCCTCTACCAACACAAGACCGGCCTATCTCTGTAACTAGGTAGTACCGAATATATCATCCCCCAGTCGTTACCGACCTTTAACCGAGCGCGCTCTAGCATACAAACCACATTAATCTACATCCCGAACGTCATAGCGGGAAGAAATATATCTAGAAGGGGATGATCATACCCTAATTGGGAATGACCCACTTAGCCTTGCTTCATCTAACCCTGCTTCGGTCATTTCCGGTTGATGAGGCTCGAGGCAACGATTACCTTTTCACATAACACATCTTCTTTCACTTTGAATGCCACACTGTCATTCCTTTGATCACTATTTGACTCCCACAAGCATACAACCTCTGAGCTTGTATGTCTCAGAGAATGGTGTTAAGCTAAGAGAAGTTGCTTTCTCTACCACCAAGCAGATGTACATTTGTAAAAGTCAAACGTTTTGTCTTAGAAATGCAATGTCAGACATTCATCCATACAAGTTCGTTCTGGGACTGAACGAAACCAAAGGCACTCTCCTACTACCACTAGTAGGGAGTAGTCCTTGCAATCCGAAAAATCTCCACAACGAGGAGACCACTGCTATGAATAAATCTATAATGGGAGTGACCCAGAGCATGTCAACAACAAGTCCTCACGCTATGAAGGTCCACGGTGTTCAATAATCATTATCTTCAATATGTCTTCACTTTCGAACGTAAACATTGGTTCGAAGTGGTTTTCGGATAGGGATCACCCAAATCCGACCCCGGTTCCTTCGTAGCCAATCATCACTTTAAAAGATGTTAAGTTCATAAGTGGATATCAATCATCAATCAATTACTTCATCTTTTATTTAAATCAAATATATTTCTTAGATATATTCTTTTCAAGTTATTCCATTTTCTTTTCAAGAGTATATGGAATCATTAAGCCTCATTTATCAAATCGTTTGGTTTATTTAAACCTTTCTTAAATCTTGGAATAATTCCAAATCATTTTCTCTTTTACTTAGGAAAACCTTTCCAAATCATTCTTTTAATCTTAATTAAAGATTCTTATATTTAAACTATAACTTTTAACTTAGGGGAAATATTCCCAAATCATTTATTAAATCTTAATCAAAGATTTCTTTCTTAAATTCAAATCACATTCTTGCAAATCGAAGATTTTCATAACAGAGTACTACTACAACCTTAGATATGGTAAATTTCACCTCCAGGGACTAATGGCAAGTAATCCTACATCATGAATATCTTTGTCTTCAATGATCTTTGTCTTCAATATATTTTATTTCGAAAATTAGTTTGAAGAGGTTTTTCGGATAGGAATCACCCAATTCTGATCTCGGTTCCTTCGTACTAATCATCGAATAAAAAGATGTCAAGTGGTTAATTAAAATTCAAAGAATTTTTTTCTGTTCTTTTATCTTGGAAAAACTTAAATATGATCTTTTAGAGCATCCGTGCTTTCCTTTTGATCTGTTCCACCCCTCGCCTAAGAAGAGAAAATATAGGCTAGGTAAGTTCAAGGCACTGGTTGCTCCATTCCTAACCTTAGTTAAACACCTTGGTTTATCTTCCCAGATCTCACAGGCGGAACAAATGTACTAGTTGTTTTCACATACTCAGTTTGTTATTACATTCAATATTCTTCACTTTTTTTTACTTAAGTGCTACAAACAATTTCTCTTAACCATTTATTCACTATTATTAAAACTTCCAAATCATCTTTAAATTACTTAATTATTCCTTTAAAATCATTCACTAAAGATTTACGAAATAATTGTTAAGTTTAAACTCATATTCAAAAGGTTATAGAATTCGCAGCATAAAAGTGCTACAGAAAGTGCTATATAAGCTTATTTGACTTAAATAACTTTTTAATATTTGAAAATTCATATTTTCCATTCCAAATCCTTTTCAAACCATTTTAGTAGATTTATCGAATTTATTTCATATTTTTAATCATTTAAAAATATCATTTATAAAGATATCCCTTTTTGGATTCCGAACTACAAAACCGCGATGTTTTCAGAAAATTGTTTTGGACATATTTCAAACTCTACTTGATGAAATCTTGATTTTATTTTTTCGTTGGAAAACTATGGATATAATGGACCGAAAAATTCTTATTTCAAAGAATTCCGAGCTATATTCCACTTTGTATACTCATTTAACTTTTATGGCGCGAAATCGCGAACTACCGTTACGCGACGCACATAGTTTTGACTTGTTTTTCCATTTCTTTTCAAACTTCTTGGAAACACTTTTAAATGTTTATAAAACATTTCTAAACCATTTTAAAGTCATTTTAAATAATATTTTTATATTTCAAACTTATATTCCATTTCATTTCAATTTATAATATTATATTATTATAATATTATTTTGAATCTTTTTAGATATTTTAAAATCATTAAGAGGCTAAATAATTTCCATACACGCATTTATATGGATTTAATTCTCATTTAATTAACTATGCTTACTAACCATTTCTCTTATCATTTATCAAAACAAGTTATCATCCATATCACAAACATATAATCAACCATAATATTAACCAAGTTATCATCCAATATCAACCAATATTCAACATATTAATTTCTAATTTAATATGTGTATTATCAACTAAAGTTTTATTAAAATAAAACTAAGATTTGAGTACTCACCTTTAACCAAATCGTTTAACTTCCTACCAACATTCATTTTATCCAACACTTCACTAAATCCTCTTATCTTCACCAAATCATCACCTAAACCACTCCACCTCACTTCCTAGTGCTCGGCCATCACTTCGCTTCCACTTGCTCTCGACCACGAGTCTTTCCTTCTGATTCTAGCAGCACTTCCTTCTCTTTTTCTCACTCCGGAGCTCCTTGAACTTTCTCCTCCTTCTTGATGTGCTCGGCCTTGATGGGTTCCAATCTCTCCTCCATCATTTCTTCACTTCTTAGATGCTAAACCATGTTTTAATGATATTCTAAGGCTTTGGTAAAGTTTGGTGGTGTTTTGACTTTGTTTGATATGGTTTTGAAAAGGTTAGTAAGGAAAAGAGAAGAGAAGAAGCCATTAGAGAGTGAAAGAAAAGCTTGAAAAAAGAAGAAGAAGAGGTGTAAAAAAGTGAGAAAGTGGATGCTTATTTATAGAAAAAGTTTTGGATTAAAATAATATTTTGTAAAAAGACCAAAATACCCTTTACTTACTTTTTAAGCAACCTTATTTTTTCAACACTTAACATCATATTTTAAATCATTACTTTATGTCATTTTCACTTAAGTATTAAGTAAAGAAAGTAATAATTTTGTTTGTTTGATTTGATGTTTACCTTTTGCTTTGAAATGACATGTTCGTCTTTTTTTTTGCTTACTTTTTCTTAATTATATTCTAGAATTTTCTAAGTATGTTTAGTAAAAGTAAACTTGATTAGTGAATTAATTAATACTTATACTATTTGAATATATGTTCCTATATAAGAAAATAAAGGTGCGACAACGTTGCGACAACTTTTAATCGACAAAACGTTGATCTTCGACAAAATGTTTTACGGTCGCATTTTGACATTTTAACTAACTATATATTTATGTGAACCAAATTTAAAAATGAACTTTTTACTTCTTTAAATAAATTAAAACATGTCTCTTTATTTTTTAAAATCATATTTAAATAATATCAAAATCTCTAATTTTACACTGTATGTAAAACTGACAAAATGCGACAAAATTTGGTTATTTTTGTAAAACGATTATTAACGTACTTTTAATATTTTAATATATTTTTATTGTCTTTATTAAATGTTTTCAATAAGACTTATCTTTTTAAATAAATATTTAAACCAATTTATTTAAGCATTTATTTATTTTTAACAAAACCTAACTTTTGTTGATTTGTTATAAAATCCAAATTTATACTTTTTAAATTACCAATTATAAGAATAAATAATTTCTCTATCATTATCTATTATATATAACTTATTTATTTAAGTTTTAAACCTTTTTAAATTTAAAACAAATGAAACCTCTCATTTTTGAAGTAGCGAAATTACGGGTCGTTACATTGAGATACCTTAAAAGTACCATGAACCTTGGGTTACATTATCAAAAGTTTCTAGTTTTTCTTGAAGGTTGCAGATTGGAACACTTTAACTGATGACTCTAAACAACAAGTGGTTATATTTTTGGCATAGCAAGTGGAGCGGTTTCTTGGAAATCTAAACAAAATATTTTGGCCTAATCAACCATGGTGTTCGTAATGATAACACTGGCTACAGCTGATGCAAATGTAACAACCCACGATTTATGACATCACAACCTACGTATAAAAGTGGAATTGGCATCACAGACCTCACAGACAATGGACCATTTTTCAGTAAATTATATAAATAGATCAAAGAGCCGTCCATAATATTTTACACCTTTTGAAACTTATAATGGAAGGAATAATATATAATAATCAATAATACAGTAATCCCAGATGAACAAACTAATAAAGCATCAAAAATATTTCACTTATAATATTTATCTACCACTGAGTAACCAAGAAAAGCCTAATATATAGGAATAACTGAGATAAAACAGTAGATAGTTAATGGACAAATAATTGTGAATCTGCATCATACCGTCACACCTACAATTCACCAGCAATCCTCTCTATGTTTAGTAAGCGAAATGCATCATATAAGTGTATAATGCTAATAAGCTAGTAAAATACACTTATGCTCGAAATCCATACCTAAACCTATGTCACCTGCACCAAACAAGTTAGCAAAACATGTTATGATACCATAGTGACAACATATGATAAGATAAATCTAACCCATATTTAATAGTATGCACTCGATTGAACCCAAAATTTTGACTCGCATTTCAAAGACCGACTGCGACAAATTTGAGCCCAATGTCCAAACTGGTTATCGCTGAAAAATGTATATGACTCACTGCTGAGGAACTATACTTTCATCCCAATATTGCTAAATCGCCTACCGTGGACTCAAGTAATCTAAACGTACTGTATTGTAAAATCTTATGTGACTCACCACTGAAAAACTACATGTCTTAGCCGGCTATCACTAGACGTCGGTGGTCATACCAAAGAACTCGTTTCCTATGAAAAGTGTGACGCCCCACCTCTATGCTCATAATAACAAAGAGTATTAAAAGAAATACTGTCTATTATTACGAAGAATAAGGCTGGATAGGAGCGACCATCCGTAATTGGCCTTACACTAATATCGGTTATCTCGATAGGATTGGTATATACTTTTTATTTTTCATCTGTTATTTATTTACTCCCATCGACATATCCAATTATCAGTATAAAACAAACTACGATAGTTCATAATAGTTTAGGACATTAGATATAACAATAACGCAGATAATATAAATGTGGAACACAGATTAACAAAAATCTCATATATATATATACTCGATGTCAGTTAATACATAGTTGACACAATACATATGATACAACTACAACTGTCGACTCTAGAAGTTATATATACAAGTACATTATCGACTAATATACATGAATACATATCATTCGATACAATGACACGACTACTACAAAATGACTGACAACTTCAGAAGATGTGAAAAGTCTACAATCCCGAACAGCAACTCAAAGAAAGAAATCTACAACCTGAAATACTCGGGTCTGACCCGAGTATTACATTCAAAAGAAAATAATACACGGGTCAGTCTAATTCAAACTCAGTTATTAGTGCATAGCAGCAATAATAATCAGATAGTCAATAGACGATAATCACAGAAATCTCGTATATCCAACTCTCGATACGAGAATTGGATAACGATAAATATAACACTAAATAGTGTTAATCATCAAATCAGCAATCTCAAAAGATCAATCAAATCAAATTTCTATGTGGCTGCAGTACACGCATGCATGCACTGCCTCGCCACACAGTACTGGAAATCATCAGGACGGTGAAAACTAACAGCAATCAAAACTGTAGAAGTCAACATAAATAAACTGACAGGGTCAAACCCGGGTCTTTGAGACCGGATTCAACTCAGGTGTAATTCGAAAATCAAATTCGAATGCATCAAGACAGCTACATACAATCAACACAAATCCAGACCAGGCAGACCAAAGAAAAGCCATATACAAAGCTGCAGGAGTATACAAATACTCAAGGCAAAAGCAACAATCCAAAACAAAGAATCACATCACTGAAACAAGGATGCACCAGTAAAACAGCATATCAAATGCCAAAGTCAAAGCAGCATACAAAATGAAACCAGTCAACTTAACATGAATGCAAAACTACCACCAGACCAGAATTAAGAGCTCCAACATGTATATGCAAACAACCAAATACAAGCACTTACACAAGTATCAGACTAAAGTACATAATGAAGCAAACCATTGACTCAAGTACACCAATGACAACAATAGATCAAGCCGTAACAACATCAACATCTACAACAGCAATGTATCCAACAGGTAAGTGAAGAACAAGTGAAGCATCTGTGTGAAGCCGAGTGGTACAGGACTAATGTATCAAAGTCAACAAACTCTAAGCAATAGGCCAAAGTCAGGTATGCTAAGGAAATGCCAAACTCCAAAACCAAGGCAAGTATGAACAACTACACATCAAAGTCCAAAGTTACACTGAACCGGTAAATGGTGAGGTATTATATTTCAAGTCAAACGGTGAAACAGAAGTACTCAGGAAACCCAACCATGTAGACAACAATGTCTGTCCACAATGCAACCAGGATCAAGACAGGAGTATCAGACTACAAAGAGGACAGAGCAATGAAGACTGCAAGGGAATACACATGTCCAAGCTAAAAGACATAAATACAATGTGCTCTGCCTCAACAACAATAGGAACCAATGCACAGTGACATAAGAAAATGCAATGCATCACAAGTACGAGAAGTATGAACCAGTTCAATGTGGATGCAACCATAGCCCAAAGTATATACATGAAGTGAAGTCGAAACAGAGTCAACTAAATGACATTGGAAAATGTAAACAACATATATGGTCAAATGCAGACCTGATTATCAACTGCAGATATGCACAGTTGAAGGAATTCTACACAACCAGACTTCAACCAGAATCAAGAGAGAATTCAAAGAAGAAGTTTTGAACAAAGATAATTGTAGTGCGAATTCGACTTTACATGTATACACACATATAACAGTATGTATGAACACATATGAAGTCTCCCAACATAAATAAACAGCGAGTTGCAAAATCCAACAGAGGCGATTTTAATTTAAATTTTGGTACGAACTAAAATCAAGGCAACAGTCGAGGTCACAGAGACGAAATCAATATCGTCTAAATCAAACTCAAACAGTTATGAGCAAAAAGAAACGACAGTTCAAAACTGATTTGAGAAGCAAGTTTCAATGTAGCTGTCTGGATCAAAGGCAGTTTTGTCTTCTCGAAATTACTTTAAAAACGACCGAAGATTCAATCCAACGAATTCAACCCAAAGTCAGTTTCATATCAAAATTCAACTTAACCATGAACAATTACACAAGTCAGAGGCAAGCAACACGAATTCGAACGAGTCCAACAAATCACAGCAAGGCATAATCGTAGTCAAAATGTAATTAAGTCATATGTGTCTGCGAAACCAAGTCGAAGCATAGTATCGTCTATCAAACAAAAGCCTACAAAAACCAAGTGACCGAAGTCACAACAAAAAATCGAACCCAGGCAGATAAATAAATAAAAACCAACATCGAATTAAATTCGAACGATCTAAGAGTGAAGTAGATGTGAGTGGTAGTTCACTCACCTTTGATGACGAACTCGTTCATGTGGGGGCGTTCGACCACCTGAAGCAGCCGAGAATCCAACCGAAGGCAAACGATACTAGCGGCGCTTCACAACAATAACCCTTATTCGAAGAAAAGAGGAACGAAGCCCTAATCTCCAATCAACGAGGAACGAGGTCGAACGAGGCTGCCATTTTCTTCTTGGTTGCTATAAGCCCTAGCTTCGAAAGAGAGACGAACGAGAGACAGAACCACCATTTGATTGAAGAACGAATCGAACGCCGCCATTAATTTTTTTTTTCTTCGTTCGAATGTTTTTAATTAGGGTTCGACTGAGAAATGGTAAAAGGGGGAAACGGGTTGAATAGATTGAAAAGGGAACGGCTATTTGCCTTTGTAAATTTTCACGGCCCAATGAAAAATAGACCACTATTTAAATTTTTAAAGCACATCAACACTTAACAGGTTTTTCGAAAGAGTTTCAAACTGGTTTTAAAATTCCAAACAGCCATTAGCTAGGAAAGGTAATCGTCCAGAGATGATAAATAATCGGTATGCAATACCGGGTTGTTACAGACTCCCCTCCTTATAAAAATTGCGTCCCCGCAATTTTCCTAATCAAGATTGTCTATAACAATTATTCTTCTAACCTAAACTAATTATGCTAGAAAAACAAGGATTGAGACACAATTATCAAAGAAATTGCGTCCACGCAATCATAGGGAATAAATGGATAAAAGGTAACAACCAAAAGAGCATGGCAATGTCGAATGAACAAGCAAAGCAAGCGTCAGCGGGGAAGTATTAGAAATGAAATCAAAAAGGTCCGACTGATTTAAATCAAAAGAATTAACATCGTGGGGATCAAGGAATCAAAATCAGACGACTGTCTAAAGCAAGGATCAATCGAGTTCCAGCAACTAAAAGAGAAGGAAAAACAGAGCAGGAATCCCATACAGAGCATGAATTGAATGTGAGTAAATCAAATTACTCACCTGTATCGCCAGAGAAAAAGACGAAGCTCAAATCTCAAAAATCGCAAATTTTCACTTATCTCAAACGATAATCAGAAGACAAATCAAATATCTGAGTATCTCAAACGATAATCAGAAAACAAATATTCGATTATCAAAAACGATAATCAAATTTTTGTTTTCAACAAATATTTAATTATCTAACAGCGATAATTGAATCTCAAATCAACAAATATTTAATTATCTAAAGTGATAATTAAATTCGAAATCAGCAATTATTTAATTATATAAAGCGATAATTAAAAACAACAAATATCTGATTATCAAAAACGATAATCAGAACTCATATCAACAAATATCTAATTATCACAAGCGATAATTAGAAACAACAAATATCTGATTATCAAAAACGATAATCAGAACTCATATCAACAAATATCTAATTATCACAAGCGATAATTAGAAACAACAAATATCTGATTATCAAAAACGATAATCAGAACTCATATCAACAAATATCTAATTATCACAAGCGATAATTAGAAACAACAAATATCTGATTATCAAAAACGATAATCAGAACTCATATCAACAAATATCTAATTATCACAAGCGATAATTAGAAACAACAAATATCTGATTATCAAAAACGATAATCAGAACTCATATCAACAAATATCTAATTATCACAAGCGATAATTAGAAACAACAAATATCTGATTATCAAAAACGATACTCAGAACTCATATCAACAAATATCTAATTATCACAAGCGATAATTAGAAACAACAAATATCTGATTATCAAAAACGATAATCAGAACTCATATCAACAAATATCCAATTACCTGCAGATAATTGGAAGCAACAAATATCTAGAAATCAATTAAGAAGACTAGAAAATCAACATAAAAGCTTGGATCGATCCCATCAGATGGCGAGTTTTTAATTCGCCGCACGTGCAACAACAAATGGCCGAAGCCTACCAAGTACTCAACATAATTTTGGCGCCCATCAGATTGACCCGGAGGTCCGCAGAGTGACCCGAAGGTCTAGTACTGGTATTTGACCCGAAGGTCCGCAGAGTGGCCCGAAAGCCCAACAAATGACCCGAAGGTCCTCATAGTGGCTCGAAAGCACACGAAATCATCAAATATTTCAATTAACGAGTCCAGAATTAACCGAAATAGCAAACGCACATGTCCCATACCACGTGTTTTACTAAATCGTTTGATTCTCTTCATCGTTTCCTTGAAAGTGCAAAATTGTGTATTTTGTAAAAATACATTTCACATTCTCAAACGGACAAGTCCGGAATTAAGCGAATCAGTAAAAGAAAGGGGTCATAGTCCTCGATTTTGCTGAAACGTTTAAATCGCTTCCTCATTCTTTTGAAAGCGTAAACTGTTAAAATTTCTGAAAACAATTTTATTTATTTTGTAAAAATAACAATTCACATTCTCAACTGGACAAGTCCGGAGTTAAGCGAAACAGTAAAAGAAAGGGGTCATAATCCTCGATTTTGCTGAATCGTTTAAGTCGCTTTCTCATTCTTTTGAAAACGTAAACTGTTAAAAATTTATAAAACAATTTTCATTTTAAAACGATTTTCCAATCACGTGATTAAAGCAGCAAATCAGTAACAATTTCGATAAGGAAATTGTGCTTCTCAAAATACCGTAAAAACGGTTACAAATCAGCATTGCGGTATAACCGCTTGAAAATCCACTTTTAAAAGTTTGATTGTTACTGAAGTCACAGCAACAGTAATTTTAAAACATCAAATATCTCATCAAAATAATTCACATCTAAATGTGACATCAGTGAATTTTCATTTATTAAAATTTGTCAACAAAACACCGTGCTTCAAAAATCTAGCATTGGTGTAAAAATCCCGTTACAAAAATAACGGCAACAAAATACGTCTCATAACCAAGCATCGGTTCAACGTAAATAAATGCAGTAACGTGCAATTCAAATTTTTGCACGTACTACAGAATGAACAAAGAAATCACTCAAATGTATCTTCAATGAAGATAATTCAAAACAGCAAAAATCTAATCAATAGATGATTAATACAAAAGAAAGCCAGCGGAAATTTCAACAAAAATCACATAACTGCAATTTCTTCGAATCCTCAATTCGGATTCGAAATTCTCAAAGAAACAAAATAAGTACAGCTATGTAAACAACAATTGAAATTCATATCGATTTCGTATTTTGATCTTTAAATCAAAAAGATTATCAGTTGTACTCAGCGAAGACGGTTTCACTGTTTCCGCTGCGCACTCTGATAAATAGAACACAAATCAATCATATCATCAGAACACAATTTCACTATTATTTTTAAATAAAGATATTTAAAAATTTCATCCAAATTTCAAAACTTTAGTTTTGACTCAAAGTACAAATAAAACATCGACCAATAGTTGTAACATATGTTCCATCCCAGTTATGTTTTATTTTATGTCCATAAACCCCAAGCTCTGATACCAACTGTGACGCCCCACCTCTATGCTCATAATAACAAAGAGTATTAAAAGAAATACTGTCTATTATTACGAAGAATAAGGCTGGATAGGAGCGACCATCCGTAATTGGCCTTACACTAATATCGGTTATCTCGATAGGAGTGGTATATACTTTTTATTTTTCATCTGTTATTTATTTACTCCCATCGACATATCCAATTATCAGTATAAAACAAACTACGATAGTTCATAATAGTTTAGGACATTAGATATAACAATAACGCAGATAATATAAATGCGGAACACAGATTAACAAAAATCTCATATATATATATACTCGATGTCAGTTAATACATAGTTGACACAATACATATGATACAACTACAACTGTCGACTCTAGAAGTTATATATACAAGTACATTATCGACTAATATACATGAATACATATCATTCGATACAATGACACGACTACTACAAAATGACTGACAACTTCAGAAGATGTGAAAAGTCTTCAATCCCGAACAGCAACTCAAAGAAAGAAATCTACAACCTGAAATACTCGGGTCTGACCCGAGTATTACATTCAAAAGAAAATAATACACGGGTCAGTCTAATTCAAACTCAGTTATTAGTGCATAGCAGCAATAATAATCAGATAGTCAATAGACGATAATCACAGAAATCTCGTATATCCAACTCTCGATACGAGAATTGGATAACGATAAATATAACACTAAATAGTGTTAATCATCAAATCAGCAATCTCAAAAGATCAATCAAATCAAATTTCTATGTGGCTGCAGTACACGCACGCGTGCACTGCCTCGCCACACAGTACTGGAAATCATCAGGACGGTGAGAACTAACAGCAATCAAAACTGTAGAAGTCAACATAAATAAACTGACAGGGTCAAACCCGGGTCTTTGAGACCGGATTCAACTCAGGTGTAATTCGAAAATCAAATTCGAATGCATCAAGACAGCTACATACAATCAACACAAATCCAGACCAGGCAGACCAAAGAAAAGCCATATACAAAGCTGCAGGAGTATACAAATACTCAAGGCAAAAGCAACAATCCAAAACAAAGAATCACATCACTGAAACAAGGATGCACCAGTAAAACAGCATATCAAATGCCAAAGTCAAAGCAGCATACAAAATGAAACCAGTCAACTTAACATGAATGCAAAACTACCACCAGACCAGAATTAAGAGCTCCAACATGTATATGCAGACAACCAAATACAAGCACTTACACAAGTATCAGACTAAAGTACATAATGAGGCAAACCATTGACTCAAGTACACCAATGACAACAATAGATCAAGCCGTAACAACATCAACATCTACAACAGCAATGTATCCAACAGGTAAGTGAAGAACAAGTGAAGCATCTGTGTGAAGCCGAGTGGTACAGGACTAATGTATCAAAGTCAACAAACTCTAAGCAATAGGCCAAAGTCAGGTATGCTAAGGAAATGCCAAACTCCAAAACCAAGGCAAGTATGAACAACTACACATCAAAGTCCAAAGTTACACTGAACCGGTAAATGGTGAGGTATTATATTTCAAGTCAAACGGTGAAACAGAAGTACTCAGGAAACCCAACCATGTAGACAACAATGTCTGTCCACAATGCAACCAGGATCAAGATAGGAGTATCAGACTACAAAGAGGACAGAGCAATGAAGACTGCAAGGGAATACACATGTCCAAGCTAAAAGACATAAATACAATGTGCTCTGCCTCAACAACAATAGGAACCAATGCACAGTGACATAAGAAAATGCAATGCATCACAAGTACGAGAAGTATGAACCAGTTCAATGTGGGATGCAACCATAGCCCAAAGTATATACATGAAGTGAAGTCGAAACAGAGTCAACTAAATGACATTGGAAAATGTAAACAACATATATGGTCAAATGCAGACCTGATTATCAACTGCAGATATGCACAGTTGAAGGAATTCTACACAACCAGACTTCAACCAGAATCAAGAGAGAATTCAAAGAAGAAGTTTTGAACAAAGATAATTGTAGTGCGAATTCGACTTTACATGTATACACACATATAACAGTATGTATGAACACATATGAAGTCTCCCAACATAAATAAACAGCGAGTTGCAAAATCCAACAGAGGCGATTTCAATTTAAATTTTGGTACGAACTAAAATCAAGGCAACAGTCGAGGTCATAGAGACGAAATCAATATCGTCTAAATCAAACTCAAACAGTTATGAGCAAAAAGAAACGACAGTTCAAAACTGATTTGAGAAGCAAGTTTCAATGTAGCTATGTGGATCAAAGGCAGTTTTGTCTTCTCGAAATTACTTTAAAAACGACCGAAGATTCAATCCAACGAATTCAACCCAAAGTCAGTTTCATATCAAAATTCAACTTAACCATGAACAATTACACAAGTCAGAGGCAAGCAACACGAATTCGAACGAGTCCAACAAATCACAGCAAGGCATAATCGTAGTCAAAATGTAATTAAGTCATATGTGTCTGCGAAACCAAGTCGAAGCATAGTATCGTCTATCAAACAAAAGCCTACAAAAACCAAGTGACCGAAGTCACAACAAAAAATCGAACCCAGGCAGATAAATAAATAAAAACCAACATCGAATTAAATTCGAACGATCTAAGAGTGAAGTAGATGTGAGTGGTAGTTCACTCACCTTTGATGACGAACTCGTTCATGTGGGGGCGTTCGACCACCTGAAGCAGCCGAGAATCCAACCGAAGGCAAACGATACTAGCGGCGCTTCACAACAATAACCCTTATTCGAAGAAAAGAGGAACGAAGCCCTAATCTCCAATCAACGAGGAACGAGGTCGAACGAGGCTGCCATTTTCTTCTTGGTTGCTATAAGCCCTAGCTTCGAAAGAGAGACGAACGAGAGACAGAGCCACTATTTGATTGAAGAACGAATCGAACGCCGCCATTAATTTTTTTTTTCTTCGTTCGAATGTTTTTAATTAGGGTTCGACTGAGAAATGGTAAAAGGGGGAAACGGGTTGAATAGATTGAAAAGGGAACGGCTATTTGCCTTTGTAAATTTTCACGGCCCAATGAAAAATAGACCACTATTTAAATTTTTAAAGCACATCAACACTTAACAGGTTTTTCGAAAGAGTTTCAAACTGGTTTTAAAATTCCAAACAGCCATTAGCTAGGAAAGGTAATCGTCCAGAGATGATAAATAATCGGTATGCAATACCGGGTTGTTACAAAAAGTGTATCACAATGCCTACATATACTGAAATCATCGTCATTAGAGGTCACTGGTCACACTGAAGAACTTATTTCCTCTGAAAAGTGTACCATGCCCATCATCAAATTGTGCATCGAGGAACTCATTTCCTTTGAAAATGAACTGCAACTCTATCGTTAAACGTCGATGGCCACACCGGAAAACTCGTTTCCTTTGAAAAATGTAGCACCATACCTATACTCATAATTGCTATCGCTAGACGTCACCAGTTACACTGAAGAACTCATTTCCTTTAAAAATGTATCGGTAACGCCTATACTCATAATCATCAATCGAACAATGCATAACAAATCTACCCAACTTGGACACATTTCTGAAGTGTCGCCAGTAAATAACATACCAAAACCTTTTTGTCTTGCCACGAACCCAATGCAATGAACCGCACATGAAACAGAGGTCGCATGTGAGAGTTATGATCGTTTGAAGATAAAGAATTATTTAATTAACAAATTAATGATTATATTATTATATTTATTATCATTATTATTACTTTCTTTTGCACAACTATAGTAAGTGGGTTCCATCATTTCTATGGTTACTTCGTAAATGATGAGGTCCTATCTATACACCGAAGTCGCTTCTTTCAATTAAGCGAATGTTATTGTAAGCTTATATAGTTCACACTCTTTAGTTTAGCTATACCAATCAGTAATTGTTCTTTTCACAAATTGTTTATCTATACAGTGATGGCATTTAATTATGAAAGTTGATTAGGTAGCTGACCTTGTTGGTCCATTCTTTCAAGAATAGAAATATAACTTTTTTGCTTCTTATAGTACTCTTTCCTCCGCTTAATAGATAACTATTTGCTACCAATGAGGAATTATTTCTCATCTCAAAATGCGGTGATTGGATTTGCACCAACGGAAACTTCGAAAACCCATCTCCACTTCCCATTAACTTGATTTCCACCTTCACCATCTCATTGCGGCACCTATAGACTGCCGCTACCAGATCGCACACTGCCCCTACATTCCACATCGCCTACACTACTATGTTATCCATATCGCCTTCGGTCATCTTATTGACCATCTCCACCACCAATGTCCCAGCCAGATCTGCAGCCATCGACATCTTTGATGGATTATCAGAGATAGGCGACATCATCAGCACATCTCTACACCCCCAAGTTGTCTGATCGTCGTATATCCTCCGTTTCACCGTTGGATCAAAATGGATGGTACATTATCGAAACTTTCAACATGTTTTCTAATCAATCTGCGCACCCAGTCGACTAACGAATACCACCGGTGGATTTGTGTCATCGAGAACTACAACTTTAATATATAATATGTCTAATTTGGGACACTTTTATATTTCGTACTTTTTAATTTAAAGGGGATTAATTTTTTTGCTAATTACAGTCGATAAAATTTAAAATTTTAATTATCTAGCCATCAGATACTACATCCTAACTAGGTGTATATAAAAAACAACTTTTTAATTTTCGTATTACATTGTTTATACTTGATTTAAGATCATAAAGGTTGAATTACCACGTCTTATCAATATATACATAAATATGATAAATCTCACTCGCCGATTAGCAATGTATCTTCTCCGATCCAAGATCGATCCTCGTTCTTCTTCGCTCTCCAAAAATTTCTCGCCTTAAAGCCACCAAATTTCTCGATAGTTTTGATTTGTTTGCATAGCTCTATTCGCGGTGATCGATTCCATATATTAATTCATTTAATTTAGATTTGATTTGGTAGATTAGGAATTGATTTACTGATTAGAGTTTCATAAGTAAAGGCAAGATTTTTAGAACAAAAGGAATGGGATTAAAGATCTATTTATATGCTGAAAAATATAATATCTAAGCTAAAATTTTGAAATTAGTATATTACAAAAATGTCATTGAGTTTGACTTCTTCTAATTTCTAGCCTACTTAACCAAATTCAGCAAATTATATATGTTCTTTGTCCGTAAATGACATTCTGGACACAAAGATATAGGTTTTGAAGCCTAATTCAAATTCATGTATAAATTTAATATTTTTCCTTTATGAAAAATTATGATTTTTCCATTTTAATTTAATTATTTAATTTCATAAAATTACAGAGTATCACATTCCTTCTCCCTCTCCTTAAAAGAATTATATCCTCGAAATACCCAGAGGTGGAAAATGCAACTCACATTAGACGTACAAACATACAAACAAACATAGCTATATTCGTCCAGCATCCATCATACAATACAAGCAAAAACACAACTAGGAGTATAATGTACATACGATATGTAAAATCAGATGATATGATATGAGTGCAAATGCAACTAAATCAGCTACCTATATGAATGCAAATGTAGTGCAACCAATATGTATCACAACACCAGAATTATCAATTCACAACAGTTATAACCGTTACAAATCAAATTTGTAACGCTTATAACCGTTACAAATAGGTACGTGATAAAATCTACAACATATTTCCCAACGGTTATAACCATTGGTAAATAATGTATTTACAAACGGTTATAACCGTTGGTAAATATGTTACTAAAATACATCGTTTACAACAGTTATAAACGTTAGTAACCATTTTGATTGATAACACTTATAAGTGTTGCAAATTTGGTTTAGTTGAACCATATCATGTAACAACAAACATCAAACAAATTTCATTCAACGATACAAATTCAAATTTATAGTAATAACAAACATGTAACCAAATTTCAAAACTGTAGCACCAAATTTCAAAAGAAACATCATACATACTAAATACTTCATATCAATTCTATAAAGCTCATGATAACTTCGAATTTTCCTAGTACAAAACGTCTAAAAGCTTACAAACAACGAATGCGACTTTTCAGCCAAATTACACAACCTCCATCAACTAACTCGGCCAAAATTTATTTGCTTCTGATTTTTGCTTTTCTTTTGTAGCTTCTATTAAACCCTGCATATGCATAAACAATGCTCAGTTTATAAAACAAATAGAAGGAAAGCTTCATTGTACTTGAAAATAGAATTGCTTCAAATCTGATAATAAAAACTGAGTGCTTTGGTTAGTTAAAAATTGAGCTTTACAACATAGTTTATAATCTGGGCTAATGTCAGTTTGTAACTGAGCTTCACCGCTTAGTTGGTAATTGAGTAGTAAGCTCAGCAAAAAAACTAAGGTTTCTCAGTTTATAGAAACCGAGCTAGCTAAGTTTTTATAAACTGATTGGTAGTGTTTAAAGGTTTGTAGAAATTCTGGTTTATTTGTATAAACAACGATCAGCCTTCTGTCTTTTATAATTTTCATTATGTTCTATGCTATTGGTTTCTCGGACAAACTTTGTGTTTAGCAGACTTCTTTAATTAGTTCTTTGTGATTATATAGAAAAGATAATTCTTTAAAGTCACACAAACAAAGATATATAGTACATAATTCACTGCAATCAAAATACGATATACCGACATTAAGATCAATAATAATTTGAAATGACAAAATGCGTTAACAAAGCAACCCAGTTCCTTCATCACAATTTTTTAAATTACAAACCGTCCAAGATGAGCTTGTTAGGTTATTTTTATGTATAATTTTCCAAGAAAAGCTTGTTAAGTTGTATACCTCAACCTAATCGTCGGCTATTCCATAACCAATTGACCCTTGCAACCTTGCAATAGTTGATTTTGGCATCATAACCAAAACCAACACAAGTACTCAGACGATTTCTATTTTATATCCTTATTTAGGACAATGATCGGTGTACACTTCATAATTGTTACCAGAAAGCAAACAGAAGTGTAAACCAGTGCCTAATTGATATTTCTTGTCATGGTAAAAAGCAACGACGCTGCCCTTACCAGTGTGACAATGGTGATTTCAGGTAAGTGGAGCTCTCAATGAGGGCAAACCAATATTTGCATGCAGTTTTAAATTGTAATAACAATAAGCTCACCACTAGTAGCCATACTGGAATTTCAGACCAAACACCTTCAGGTATGCTACGTTACTTTACTCTGCTATCCATTTCTAATATAAAATCGGTCCAACCTTCCAGTATTCACATTCATTTCATTTTTTTATGCAAGACAGCAAAATTGGTTTAAAAACATTGTTGCTTTTGATCGACGGAATTACAGTTGTGAAGAAATCTATAGATTGTTTTAAAAAAAGTATTTAATAAAGGTGATACTATTTACACATACATAAACACTTTGCTCACCCGTTTATTCTCTTGCCTAATCAAATACTTCATTCATCCACACTCACTTTTCATACTTTTTTATTATATCAAAACCATATCCACACTCCATTTTTATAAACTAATTGCTCATTTTTATATCAAATAAATAAATACCTTTTGAAACTTTATTTATATTAGAATCTCATGAATTATACTTTGAAAACTACTGAAACTTGCACATATATAGGAATACATACATCTATACAAGAAGTAGAAACAGAGTGAATAATCAATACAATAAGATATGGGATAATGTAAGAGTTGTTTGTATGGCAAACTAATAAAAAAACTAGAAACATAAAATATATACAGTGGCATATGGATAGAAAACTCACTTACAACCAGGATAAAGATTATTGTGTATAATTTTCATTACAGCATATCAAAATTTTATTTGGACAACTACTACTATTATTGTTATTTTGTTATCTTACCAACCGATTGTAATGGATCTAACTTATCGAAGACAAGGTTATAAGATATTTGCTGGGGTTCTAACTGTAACGGACATATATGGATTCATTCTTTCATTGATTCATATTTATGTGTTTTTCCACAAATACAGGCATTTTTAGTTTTGTTTGCAGTTCATTCTCTTTCAGTTTATATTTCTTTTATAGTTAATTGTCATGGTCAATAAATTCATTGTTGAGTACTTTTTTTACCTTTAGTTTTAAGTTAAGAGGAGTTTTCTTACAGAAACAATAAAATAAAAAGAATACGTTGATGATGGTTCAAAGTTGGTTCAACTCTTTATTATTCCACAACTAATATCGTAAATAAAATTCTCAATTGCTATATGTTAATCCTATAACTAAGCACTAACTATAAGTACATGTTATTTGGATGGTTGGAAATTACAGCTATCTTGGACAACAAAGATTTAGGAAAATAAGAAACCATTACATTTCAATGTTATATTTTTTTATCTAGAATTACCTCCTGAAATTAATGGAAAATAGATTTTCTTTATTAGCACTAAATTGTAAGGCTATTTATGCATTAGGTGTTATAACAATCTTGATGATTGATTCCTGTCCTAAACCCAAGAGCTTTTAATTTCAATTTAAAAGGTGCTTTTAGTGGATTTAACTACGAGGAACTTAATGCATTGTTAACACTAATTTGCAATATTTTTTGCATTTGATATTATAGCCGTCCTGGCATCATTGAAGACATGACAATAACAAAAAATAAGTATTAGTTTGTGATTGTTTCCTCTCTACATGTATTCAAAACATATAAATGTATGAAAATTTTGAATGTGGAACAATCCACGGGTCATTTGAATCTGAATTTTTATGTTACATACGGGTGTATAATTATGTATATGTTCGTATTTAAGCATTTTGCATTCTGATATACAAATCAAAACAAGATGAACTACCATTACAAAATTATCCAACATTACCTTTGAAAAGTCATGTTATATTTACCTTTACAACATGTTGCTTCCATAAATTTTTCCTCTAAGGCTCTGCGACGACAAGTATTCAAAATTTATTGACCAACAAATTGCCCCTAAGAAGTAATAACATATTCTTATCAGCCTATTTCGAAAGATGTTGATGAAGTTGAGACTAAAAATATATTCGAGAAGGTAATGGCGGTGCCAGCGAGTCTACGCAACAGTGGCTGAGGTAGATGTTCTCAATGATTGAGAGAGCGGAATAAAAAGAGATGATATTGATCATGCATTTACGCAAGAACCGTACAAGGGGAAATTCCTCTAAATCTTTTTTAGCTTCATTATTCCTTTGCTGATAGTTATAAGACTTTGATTACACAGTTTTTATTTTAGCTTTATAAACCATGAATGTTGTTTTTGATGCTACAACAAGGGTAATTCTTGAGCTTTGAACTAAGATTTGTTGAAAAGAAAAGAAAAAAAATAGGTTTTAGTTATGTTGTTTATGTTTTCTTTAAATTGTTGGATGTGTTTAGAATCATATTTTAAAAAAATATAATCCTTAATTATAAACCAAAAGCATAAGTTTTTTTTATATCAGATTATGTTTCACATGATCCAAGCAAAATGTTTGAATATAAAATTATAAATGGATGTTTACACCTCCTAGTTTACATGTCCATTATTAAATTTAAGTTTCAAAATGCAATTCTTTATTAGTATGAATAATTAATAAAGATCTCACAGATAGAGTAATATGCATACAATAATATATTTTTTTATTGGCTATCGGTAGTTCAAATTAAAACCATTCGGTATGATTAACCATTTGATACAACTTATAATATGTTGTGTATCGATAGATTGTCATTATGAGTTCAAGAGGATCCTATAATTTATTTATTTTCAATTTTTTAATTAATGCAGATAATTGCAATTCTAAATAGAAAATTAAAATTACAATCAATTGAGCTTTACTGGAACTCATTTCATAATTTACAAGATCCATTTCTGTTTTGGATCTTCCTGTTTATCTAGATATCACTCGCTGGTTCTCATTACATTCACATTAAGATATGAACTGTTTGTGATGCAAGCAGACATGTTTATAGAAGACAGAAAATAAAAAAAATAGTCTCTTCCTCGTTGTCGTGCTTTTATATTCATGATCATCAAAACTATGTTTTATTGTTGTGGTCTGTCATTTTTAATTTTTAACTTGAGAGACTATCAATTTTACAGACCTTAATTTTTAACTTGAGAGCCTATCAATTGTAAAAGTTATACTATTTAAAAGAAAAGGATCGGCCAATGATATAATGTATATACCACATAACCATGGTAGCTGCTCACCATAACTGGCCAAAAAGAATGGTAAAATCAAACGAGTAAATTAGAAACTAATTAAAGGAGTGTGACATTTTGGAATCTCAAAATAAGTTACTGCTTGAGTTTCTACCTTTCTATTTAATCAAGGACCAAATCTTAAATGAATAAGGATCATATTTTGTTATAATATCTTTTTAGCTCTTATAACTTGAAGATGATTTTACTAATATAATTTGGATTGCATGCTAAATTTTTTGTGTTGTTGATTCACAAAGTCTTGGCCACTATTAAGCTTTCACCATAACTATACGATTGAAACCGTTGTATAATTGTTAAATTCCAATTTCCTTGAACTTGCCCAAGATAATTGTAAGATTGATAAGAATGCAGTAATAGTAAATTAATATATACCATTTGGTCTTCGTAGCAATTTTCATAGTCTTACTCGGCTATTCCTTTTTTCTATTCTACAATATCCTAGCACTTTCCATATATATCCCGACACTACTTTTAAAATAATAGTATTACCTGCAAATTGAAAACAGAACAAAAGAAAATCATTAAAAAAATAACGAATAAATCATAAATAAAGAAAGAGAAGCAGAAAAGAAATAGACTTCGAATTCTATCATTTTAAAAAAGAGAAAAGATTCGAAATCACACACTTAGATTAGCTCCTAAAAAGTGAAATAAATAAGGGATTATGATTGATTGAAATGTAATTAGATAGTTATAATATAATTAAGGGAAATAAATATCTTTTTAATATTTAAGTCCAATAATGTTCCTAATTTGTCAGTACACTAGATAATTAGAACATAATAAAAACTGAAAATTCTTGAAACTGATATAATTAATAGTTTTCTTTCTTAGTATATATAAGTTTACATGCTTAGAAACTGAACTTTTAAAGTAAGATATCTATCTTGCAAATTTATATCACTTGTGGGAGATGTAATTATAATTTATATTATAAATCAAAAGTAAAATATGAGTTAACTTGAATATGAGACAAAGGACAGGATCTGTAGAATGATATTTAGTCAAATATATAAGCAATTTGGAGTAAATTATGGACAACTTTGTTTTATTAGAATGTGATAGGTCTGGAAACAAAAATTACAGCTCATTTACTGGAATTTTCTAATATGATAATTTGAACCAAGGTCTAATATACACTGGCTGTATAGTATAGTCAAACTATTTTACACCAAGAAATAGATTCAAGAAATAAATCAATAAATACTAAAATGATCATAATGAAAATAGCAATCAGGAACCATTCTTCCATATAAGTTACAAAGGTGTAAGGAATAGAGCAATATTTTATACTCTGAAATCTGGAAATGTTCTTCTCACAAGTTAAGTTGATCAAGTTTTAGTTATCATTATTGTGCTTAAAACTTGTATTAAGATTCTGAAAATCAACTCAAAACTACGAATTGGAATATAACAGTAGTGTGATGTGACGGAACTTACAAAATACGGGTCAATCCATTAAATCCAAGAACAACATCATCAAGTTTTCCTTTGAATGTTACATCATAATAATGATATCAAAACAGCACAGGCATAAAATAAATAGATAAAACTAACATTATTAAACAGAAAAAAGGAAAAAAAACCATAATAGAAAATAACAAATTACCTTATGAATAAGGAAGAACAACAAATTTACCTTTTTAACCCATAAAAGTGTTCCATCATTCTTTAGAAGATGAAGCATCCTTAACAGCCTTTTACTTGGTTCCATTCCGATTTCATCTAATTGTTTTGTTTCTTCATCTAAGAAGGTCAGAAGTATGATAGCTTCTCCAACACTGCGTTGACTCACTAATGCAAACACATAAGAACCTGGAGCTTCTCCCTCTTTAAACTGGCCAAAAAGTATAGTGAATATAAATATATTATCAAAAGAAGCGAAGCACATGAAAAATAATTTACAGATTGATCAGTTTCTTTTTGCATCATTAAACCATTATGTACACTCAATTAACACAGCAAAAGTGATATGTGGAATCAACTAAATCAAGAAAAAATCTTGCGAGAACAATAAAGCATAATAATTATATTTATTAAGTTTCATGAAATTAGCCTCAAAAGACGTAGCTGGCTTTTATCATGCCATGTATACTTTACATTGTTATCTTTTAAATTCAGGCCAGAAGAGTATGACCATCTAGAATAATTAGGTTAAATAGTGCTCATTTGTATACCGAATTATAAGGTACCTGAACGCTTGAAAATATTCTTACTGGTAAGTTATTTGTTAAACTTCCATAGGAAGCTTAAAAGTTACCCAAAAAGGAATTACTTACCATTATGTTGTGTATGTCAAGTAATTAGGTAATAAGAGATACTGAAATACACATGTATATGTTAGCATATTGATCCAATTACTGTTTGGCCTTTTAGCTGTTTGGGCCTTTTAGCCTTTTCTTATGTTTTCTATCTATATAAACATATCTCTGTAACCCTAATGTAATCAATCTTCTTGCTCAGTCGTCTTGCTGAATAATATGAATTATCTTCTTCTTCTTCTTATTTGATTTTACAAACGTTTTACAAACGTTAACATGGTATCAGAGCCAGGTTCCTGTTTTTGCCTCGTCGCTGCCTCAACTTGAAACCCTGCCTGCCTCAGCCAGAAACCCTAGCCTCTTCGTCGAGCACTCAGCCCGAAACCCTAGCCTCGCCGCTGACCGCTGCCTTGTCCCCAGCCTGCCGCCCTCGTCCCCAGAGCCCGCTGCCCTCGTCCCCAGCCCGCTGCCCTCGTCCAGACCCTGCTCCTGAAACCCTAGCCTCGCCGTTGACCGCTGCCTTGTCCCCAGCCTGCCGCCCTCGTCCCCCAGAGCCCGCTGCCCTCGTCCCCAGCCTGCCGCCCTCGTCCCCCAGAGCCCGCTACCCTCGTCCCCAGCCTACCGCCCTCGTCTAGACCCTGCTGCCCTCGTCCCCAGCCAGCTGATCTCCCCCAGAGCTTGCCACCTTTGTCACTACCGAAACCCTAGCACACCGAAACCCTAGTTCCCCAAAACCCTAGCCCAATTGATACCAGACTCGACCTGAAGCGTTTTGCTTATCTCGACCTGAAGCAGTTGCTGACTTCAAAATATGGCAGGAGGTGATGATTCATTACAGGCTATTATTGTTCGTTTAGATGGAAAAAACTATTCTTACTGGAGTTATGTCATGAAAAATTTTCTGAAAGGAAAACAGATGTGGGGATATATTTCTGGTGTTATTGTGGCTCCTGAAACTGCTAATGTTGAATCAATGGAGAAATGGGATACCGACAATTCAAAGATCATCACTTGGATTAATAATTCCGTTGAGAATAAAATTGGTATGCAATTGGCTAAGTATGATACTGCTAAGCAAGTTTGGGACTATTTGGAGCGACTTTTTGTGCGCTCTAACTTTGCCGTTCAATATCAATTAGAGGCTGATATTCAGTCATTGTCTCAGAATGATCGAAATATTCAAGATTTTTATTCTGAAATTACTGCTCTTTGGGATCAATTGGCTATGACTGAGGATGCTGAGCTTAGGTCATTTGCTCCATATATCGCTCGTAGGGAGGTACAACGTCTTGTTCAATTGTTGATGGCTCTTCGACCAGAGTATGAGCATTGTCGTGCGTCCATCCTACATCGCACTCCTTTACCTTCTGTTGATTCTGTTCTACATGAATTATTAGCTGAAGAAACTCGCTTGAAGTCTCAAACTGAGAAAGTCGCACAGACCTCTTCTGCATCTGTTTTTGCTACGGGAATTTTACCAATCCCGTCTCAACGCAACAAGATAAATATCAAGAATGGTTGTGATTGTAATTACTGTAAACAAGCAGGCCATTGGAAAAATCAATGTCCTGAATTATTAGCTCGTCAAAAAAATCAAAGTTTTAAGCAAGGTGAAAGATCACAACAGCAACAACGTGGTAGCCAACAACAGTCCTTCTCTACTGCACAAGGATATGGACAGTCACGTGGTGGTTGCCAGCCTAAGACTGCTGCATTGGTACATCCTTCTGGTGAATCAGGTGTGGATTCCTCTATGGACTCTTTTGCAGAACAATTTCAGAAGTTCCTTGCTAGCCAGTCTTTGTCTCAAAACATGACTGCTCCTCAGTCTCAGCATTTTGCCATGTCAGCTCCCTCCATATCAGGTTTGAATTCTCCTTTGTGGATTTTGGATTCTGGTGCTTCATATCATATGTCTCATGATTGTTCATCATTTACATCTTTGTCTTTTGATTCTCGCTCACCTTCTATTTTGACTGCTGATGGCACACCTTTGCCATTAACAAGAATCGGTACAATTCAAACCACACACGTTTCCCTCCCAAATGTTTATTGCATTCTTAAATTAACTATGAACCTTGTGTCGGTCGGACAACTTTGTGATCTTGGATATCTTGTTCATTTTTCTTCTACCACTTGCTCTGTGCAGGATCCCAACTCCAAGAAGGTGATTGGGACAGGCCGTAGGCAGGGCGGTCTCTATGTTTTGGATGACTTACACATTCCAAGTCATGCCGCTGCTGCTAGTATTGATCTTTCTTCTTTTCATTTAACTCCATTGTCTTCTAAGTTTTATTTGTGGCATTCTAGACTTGGTCATATTTCAAGCTCTCGTCTTAAATTTTTATGTAATTCTGGTGTTTTGGGAGATTTACGTTCTCTTGATATTTCAGATTGTAGTGGTTGTAAACTTGGAAAATTTTCTGCTTTACCCTTTAATCAAAGTGTTTCTACTTCCACTGCACCTTTTGATATAGTTCACTCTGATGTTTGGGGTCCAGCACCCATCCCCACAAAAGGTGGGTGTAGATATTATGTCTCTTTTATCGATGACTATACTCGTTATTGTTGGGTTTTTCTGATGAAACGTCGTTCTGAGTTTATTGATATATATACTGCCTTTCAAGCATATGTTAAAACACAACACTCTGCTATTGTTAAATGCTTTCGTTCTGATTTAGGGGGGGAATATACTAAGGGAGACCTTTCTAACATATTCACGGCTGATGGTACTTTGCATCAGTCTTCCTGCACTGATACCCCGCAACAAAATGGTATTGCTGAAAGAAAACATAGACACATTGTTGAAACTGCTCGTTCTATGATTCTTTCAGCTAGTGTTCCAAAAGAATTTTGGGGAGAAGCTGTTCTTACTTCTGTTTATCTTATTAATAAAATCCCGATTTCTCATAATTCTGGTATTTCTCCTCATGCCAAGTTGTTTGGTCAAACTCCCGATTACTCACACCTAAAAGTGTTTGGTTCCACTTGTTTTGTTCTTCGTCCACACATAGAGCGTACAAAATTATCTTCGCGTGTTGCTATATGTGTTTTTCTTGGGTATGGTATTGGACAAAAAGGCTATCGCTGTTATGATCCTTCCTCAAATAAACTATATGTTTCTCGTCATGTTTCCTTTATTGAACATATTCCCTTCTACTCTATTCCAGCTAGTCCTCATAGTATGACTAAGTCTGATCTTATTCACATTAATCCATTTCCTACTGATAACCCCTCTGATTCACCACCCATTACCATTGAAACACCGTCATCCATACACTCTGTTCCTCCTCCTTCTGCAGGTGACAATTTATCTCCTGCTACTACGACTGTTCAAACACCTCCTGTGATGACAGATCCTGTTCAACCTCGCTATCCCACTCGCACACGTAAATCTACTCAATTATCAGATTTTGCTTACTCTTGTTACTCTCGGGCTTTTGCTTCATTTCTTGTTTCCATTGACACTTTCTATGAGCCTTCTTCTTACTCGGAGGCTGTTCGTTCTCCTGTGTGGCAACGTGTTATGTCTGAGGAAATGTCTGCTTTAGATAAAACTGGTACCTGGGATCTTGTATATCTTCCTACTGGGAAGAAAACTATTGGTTGTCGATGGGTATATAAGATTAAAACCAAGTCAGATGGTTCTATTGAGCGATACAAAGCTCGTTTAGTTGCTAAAAGATTTGCCCAAGAGTGTGGCATGGATTATGAGGAGACATTTGCTCCTGTGGCTAAGATGACATCTGTTCGGGTTCTTATTGTTGTTGCGTCCAGTCGTAAGTGGGACATCTCTCAAATGGATGTTAAAAATTCTTTTCTTAATGGAGATCTTAAGGAAGAAGTTTACATGGTTGCTCCACCTGGTGTTTCTCATGCTCCAGGCCAGGTTTGCAGGCTTAAGAAAGCTCTATATGGTCTTAAGCAAGCACCACGTGCTTGGTATGAGAGATTTTCGAATGTTGTTACATCACTTGGTTTTACCTCTAGTCCTCATGATTCAGCACTTTTTGTCAGATTGACTTCTGCAGGCCGTATTCTTCTTCTACTATATGTAGATGATATGATCATTACAGGTGATGATAGTAATGGTATTATGAGCATTAAAGCCACATTATCTCGTTGTTTTGATATGAAGGATTTGGGTCATCTACGTTACTTTTTAGGCACTGAAGTAGCTTCCTTAGAAAAAGGCTATCTTCTTTCCCAATCCAAATACGCCACTGACATTATTCATCGTGCCGGTCTTACTGATACACGTCATGTTGATTCACCACTTGAAGTAAATGCCCGATATACTCCGACCGATGGGAGTCCTCTTTCTGATCCCACTTTATATCGTTCTATTGTTGGTTGCCTTGTATATCTGACCATCACTCGTCCAGACATTGCCTATGTTGTTCACATTGTTAGCCAGTTCGTATCTTCCCCTACCTCTGTTCATTGGGCTGCTGTTATGCGCATTCTTCGTTACTTGCAAGGAACAATTTATCAGAGTCTTTTGTTCCCATCGACCTCATCTTTGGAGCTTCGTGCTTTCTTTGATGCAGATTGGGCTGGTGATTCAACGGATAGAAAATCCACAACTGGCTTTTGCATATTTTTAGGTGATTCCCTTATTTCATGGAAGAGCAAGAAACAGGATGTTGTTTCTCGGTCTTCCACTGAGGCAGAGTATCGTGCTATGGCCTCCACTACATCTGATATCATTTGGTTACGCTGGCTGTTGGAGGATATGGGTGTTTCGATTTCTTCTCCCACTCCTATGTATTGTGACAATAAGAGTGCTATTCAAATTGCTCACAATACTGTGTTTCATGAGCGCACCAAACATATTGAGATTGACTGTCATTTCACTCGGTATCACTTGCTGCATGGAACTATTTCTCTGCCTTTTACTTCGTCATCGACGCAACTTGCAGATTTCTTCACGAAGGCTCACACTATCGAACGTCATAGATTTTTCATTGGAAAACTCCCGATGCTTCTTGCTGTACCATCGTGTGTTTGAGGGGGGATGTGAGCATATTGATCCAATTACTGTTTGGCCTTTTAGCTGTTTAGGCCTTTTAGCCTTTTCTTATGTTTTCTATCTATATAAACCTATCTCTGTAACCCTAATGTAATCAATCTTCTTGCTCAGCCGTCTTGCTGAATAATATGAATTATCTTCTTCTTCTTCTTCTTATTTGATTTTACAAACGTTTTACAAACGTTAACAGTATAAACTGATAGCATATCACCATATTCGGTTATATAGTCTTATTGGTATTCAAAAACAACTATAAGAATCCCTTTATAATTCTGAATTTAGTGTTGGCAATGACAAACAAATAAGATCTTGTTATATATGTATATGTTAGACAGCCTACCTCTTTCTCGGCAATAAGTAACAAATCATTTTCTGATAATTTTTCTCGAAAAGCATCATAAACTGCCATAGTCACTTTATGAAATCCTTCCGACTCTACACACGATGCAGCATCCTTGTCCCAAGAGTTCTCTACCACACAAAAAGGTCAAATTCAATCAACAATAAACAAATATGAATGAAAAAAATATATATGCATATTCAAATGCAGACTAGTTTAGTCAAGCTGCATACGTCTCCTCTCAACTCTTTTACATAACATATGCACTTCCATATAGCATGCATGAATATATTTCATTCAGTAGTAAGTGGTTAACATTAAAAAGAAAGAAAATGTTACACTGACCAAATTAGCAAGTAGAAAAATGCAGATTGTGAAATGAAGAGGAGGAATTACGGGTCTTTTATAATCTAACAACTCCTACCATCTCCACTCTCTCCTGTTCTTTAAGTTTCAAGTAAAGCACATTTATCAAAAATAGAAAGCACACTCTACAAACTCAAATCTAAATCCAGGGAATGGGATTGGTAGGAAATTAAGCTTTGATGATATCTCAAGACTTTTAAGCTAGTTAGTGTAAGTTGTTTTCTAAACAAAATTGATGGAGTAGAAATTTAATTCCTGATGCAAAAAAATGAACCTTATTTGATTCGTTTGAACTCATAAAAGTTTGTTTGTCAGAAATGCCAATAAAGATCATTGAACTACTAGATCCCAGTCAAATAATTTATAATTTTACTTCTGCTTCTGACATTTGAATTCCCATTTTTGAGTAAAAGGTATTGGTTTTAGAGTAAACATTATGCAAGGGCTTTGAAAGTTTTTCTAAAATAATAAATAACTTACTCTAAATTCACAACGCACCACTTTGATGGGTTTTTAGGACAACAAAAACCTCAAAACTCAAAACTTAACCATTAATATCCAAAAACTTTATTTAAAAAAAACCTTGCACACACACACAAAATATGCGAAAAGATGTGTTTTGATCTTATAAAAGGAACCTAAAGGCAAAACATAAAACATAATTACGGAAACATGCCTTCTTCATCGAAAAAAAAACTTAGAAGCAATATGCTAAAAGATATGTTTTGATTTTCTAAAAAGAACCTAAAAGGCAAAACATAAAGTATAATTATAGAAACGTACCTTTTTTTCATCATCCTGCTGTACAATTTGAGACTTAACTTCCTCAAAAAGGAGCGGCTCATTAACACCAATATAATCATTGATATTCTTATAACCATCGAAATGGTTGTTCGAAATAGAACAGTTGTAACATGATCAGTCTGATCCATATTCTTTCTATTTTGAAACACAAAAAGGGATGATAGACAAATGGTATTGTATTCCACTATGCATGCCAAGTTCTTCTAATGTTTCGACGTGCAGACAAGGACAGGTTTTTGTAACTGTAACGCCAGCACTTTGTGCACCTCACTTCCCAAACTGCTACGTCGTGCAACACGTTTTTTATATATTAAGATTCATGTTTCCACTGGCTTTGGTGGATGCACTATTTGGAGAGAAAGGGAGACCGCTTATAATGTTGTTCTTAAGCTGCAAATGAATGTAGGGTACATCACCTTTTTTGTTTGTATACCAACTGCATACATCAGTACTTTGTATCTCCCACATGCTTTGTGCACAGTAAACCGACAAATCCTTTAGTTAGCAGAAACCTCATTGTTGCCAACTTCGCTACTCCTTAAGGTCATCTCATGAAGCCAACAAATTAGTATAAGGCATCTCATCTAGCTTAGTACATAGAATATCGTCTGTATTATATATGCTGTTAGCTTTTGCATCTCACGCAACTATTTGTTTCATATATAATCTGCTGAGCTAAAATAGAATAAAATATTTTATAGTTAAAAAGGAAACAGTCGCTTACCCTGGGTTTCTATGGCATATAATATCATACTATCTTCTTATGTTTTTTGCTTGGACGATGAAGCAGTCTTGCAGGATTTAAAGAAGAACCACCACTACCTTCTGGGAAAACTGGAGGGTACATCACCTTTTTCAGACCGTCTCAAAAACTGGAAAGAAAACTGCCTTCTAGGAAGATGCTTTTGTGGAAGAAGCATTGCCTGCAGCGGAAGCTCCTGTTGTAGAATAACTACAACAGCCTGCAGGAATTGCTGCACCTACATCGACATCTAATCCACTCTCTCGAAGTAGATAACGACATTAGCAAGAACTTTTATCTCTTCCTATCATTTCATATAAACACAAAAAAAATGAACTTGTGTAAATATAACAGTAACATTGTAAAAATTAACAGTGAATATTTTTAATTTCATATCCCCGCTTCTTAACCGCTTAGTTTCGGTCAATCTAGCATTATCCTATTTATTTTAAGTCACCTATAAACAGATCAAGCTTATATTAGCTTTTTAGTTTTTATATCTCTAGAGAATCTTATAGAAACCAAAAAATATACATGCAAACCGAATTGAAAATCCACACAGTTGCACACATGTTTTTGTTAGGGAGATCAAATTGCTACAACTAACTTTTTTTTGCAACTTATGGGAAATTACAAAGAACATTAAGCTAAATACTGAATATAAAAGAAAATATGGGTCACTAAATTAGTTTTTAATGAATTAGGAATAAAGCTAAGCAATTTATGCTAATTCAAGGTCATAAAACCACCTTCCATAAAGTGATTGAACAATATTTATATTAACAAAACATTGACTATTACAAAACCGCATTTTATTCAGATAAGGTAGTATGTAGTTATGTACAACCTTACCTTGCATCACATCTTTTAAAACTACAACTTGCAATAAAGGGTTAGTTTATTTTACATTCTTTGAGCATTCATTTTGCATTTACAGATCATACATATTAGAAAATTTCATCACAACCGAGATCCACATGAATCGAATCTATGAATTTTACATGTTTTGTACATAAACTAATATCGTTATAGAGGCCATTATTGAAAGCTGTAAGTCCAGTGAGATTCTCAATTCTTTTTGAATCATCTGGTTAACTTATAAATGTCCTAACGCCTAAGGCTCTGTTTATATTCTTCAAAAAAAGGAGTTCACATCCATTAATGATTGTACTGGCATTTAAGAAAGAAGCAGAGAAGACTTAACAACCTAATGTGTCTCAAATTGCATAGTAAAATTTGCGGCTTCAGATAAGTTTATGCACGTATTCTTATTACATTTCATAAATATTTTTAATTTTGAAGAATTTTATATTTTAACTAGACATAAAAAGATGTTCTTTCTTATTTATTTTTCACAATACATTTGAATACGCAAAGGCACACTATTTGTTTCCCATTTTTATCCTATTCCCAGTCCCTTTTTGTACCTTTTCTGTAATCTCTTTCCCATGTATACACACCCTTACCGTTTTAACCAAATGGTGGGAGCTCATGAAATCTATTATCAAAACTGCAAACTAATGTAAACACACTCCAAGCAAACTGTTTGAATATTTCATCAACTGAACATCCGTGTTTTTATTACTTATAACAAATACATTAGCTATAAACTAAGTAAAAGGAAAAAGGAAAAACAGATACGATTTGATTTTCCTCTCAATAAATCAAACCACTTATAAGAACAAATTAAATGGGTAAAATATTAATTAATTTAAGTCTGAGGCCATGAAGTGTTCGATTGTTTAGCAACTCTCGGTAAAGCCATATTATCTTCATGTTTACAAACAAATGACATAATCATCCTTATTAATATACTTGAAAAATACAAACCAAGATATATTAGTGCAGGAAGTAAACGTAAGACATGACTTCCCAGACAATTAGTGTCGTTATATTCATTTTACACTTCATAAAGCACTAAAAAAAGTGTGTATATCGATTTTACCTAAGAGTTTAAAGTTGACTTAAAAGTTTATTTAGCAATTTCGTTAGGATTTTATCAGTGAACATAAGCTAAAATATAGATAAGGTGCAGGTATCTTTAATCCAGAATTAGAAAAATGAACCCGAACTAAAACTGACAGTCATTTATAAATGTATAAAGGATATTTATTGTAAGAGAAATAAAAATATATTCGACCTCACAGATTGGAAATAGCAACCTAAAGGTTTATCCTACAACAAATCAATGGTCTAAGGTTGGTTTTGAGATTCAACCACCTAAATGTTCATAAATGAGTAGACGAAGGTGGAAAAGCGAAAATCTAGATTTGTAGTTCGCAACCCAGATCTTCCTTCATCTTCGTCCATTTGATATGACAAAGGGAGGAGGCGGTGGCAGACAGCGGAGGCGGCCGACGGCAGACAGCGGAGGCGGCCGGTGGCAGACAGCGGAGGCGGTGGCAGAGGAAACCCGGTACGAACAGAAGAGTAGTAAAATGTGAGAGAGTGAGAAATGAAAAGATCATGAGATGATAACGATTGATAGAAGATAAATTTACAATCTTATCCATACTGCTTTTAATTATTTACGAAATTACCATATTTACTAACGGTAGTAACCGTTGTAAATGGTTGTAACGGATATAACCGTTAGAAATTTGTAACGGTTATTACCGTTGTAAATTGAAAGCGGAAAAGTGTTACAAAATGGGTTGTTTGGTGTAGTGTATGCAAAAATCCTAATATATGAAAATATATATTTCTACATGCATCCATACATCCATATGCAACATTCATGTCAAAGTGCAAGTATACAACCACATACATAAACTTAACGTGTATATAAAGGAACAATAATTAGCATATATAAAATTATCTAGCACAAGTTAGAACACCTAACTATGGAAATCTATCCTAGGTTGGAATATATATACATACAAGCCAACATAATATAAACTAAACCGGTATAAGTCAAATAAAGTAGTCATAGCAATCAAAACACATCATAAGGATGTGTATGCAACCAACCCTAGCATCCATGCAGCCATGCCTATGTCAACTAGCTAGCTAAGGAAACCATGCAAACAAAAACGACTTAACGAATAAACTAACCTGCAAAGTAACCAAAATAGTAACTTATTAGAAGAGAGCTCATGATGGGAAATCCTAATTCTCTCCTCGAGTTCCCACGTACTCCTGTCCAAACTTTTCTTCATTGTACTTGGACCAACTTCATTTCCTCATTTTTTATGTCGTATCACGTCAAGTCGTCAAATGTAAATACAACTATAGAGTATTCTAGACTCGCTCTCTACATTCACCACATTAGCTGACTAGTCTCTACCATAACCACTAAATTTTCAACATATGTTCAAAGATGGGAAAACATAAAACATTAACACCTGCCAAATTTTCAAGAAACCAACACAAACGTGCTGACTTCCCTACCCTTTATATCATTAGGAAAGGCCTAACAACTAGTGGCGCTAGATTTCCTACATAACAGATCTTAATAGCGATTCCTTTACCTACCTAGGAACCCACCGCAAATGTAACAACCCGCATCTTAGTGGGCTCGAGTTTCGACTAAATCGAAACCTGAGTCCATTAGAGTATAGATCGTTGGTGTTTTTAACCTATAATAAACATAACTATGTAATAGAGCGAACTCACAGAGGAATAGTAAAATATAATAAAACATATATATCGACTAATGCCACTACCTTGAAATCAATATTATTCCTTAGATATCTAATTGGCTTATCAATGCCGAGCATGAATGAGAAGACCTTTCAATCCACAGTTCATGTCTTGCACCAGTATCATTTCCCTGTAAATCTATCCTATAGGTTGTAAAGAGGAGGGGTTCAGAACAACCTTTTGGTGATTGGTAAATTACATATTTTATCCATAATGCTAATTTATACAGTTTGATTTCAATTTAAGTGTTATGTCTAATGTTCATCGGATTATTGCATTAATTAATTCCACTTACGCGTAAGATATATCCAACTTTCTCCGAGTTATAACTATATATATGCACACTTGTGTGTGTGTGTGTGTATAAGCATTGTACTACCCAAAAGTAAACCCCAATCACTTAATACTTCTTAAAGAGGTTGAAGGAAGAACCAACAACCATTTAATACCTTAATCCCAAAGCAGGCCTTCTGTAACAAAATTGATAACCAATTGGTGCTAACTACGAAGGTCGGTGACTAGATACGACTTTATAATTAAATTAACCGTATTACCAACACATCTCAAAGAATTATCAAAGGGTTAACTAGCCCACCTCTAACAAACAAACAATTTATTAAACTTTGAGGACCTTGCATATCCCATACAGATTCTAACTAGTAGGAAGCGAAATCTGTTAGAGCATAGCCCAAGTCTTTGCTAACGACCGCTCTGGACCGTTGGTAGTCAAAGCTTATATGTCAGCCCTACTTCTAAATAATGGTTTATCAACAATACTGACATAACCTACCGACCCCCATGGCCAAAATACCGTTCAGATTTACCTATTATAAGTCAAGGAAAATGTCTAGTATAGTTATTTAATGCTTCTTATTTAGAAATGAAGCAGACCTCATTTCATAATTAGGCACTATCGAATGTTATTTAAGACTTCTTAAATAAGGAGGAGGCAGACCCAACGGCCATTTAACACCTCAATCCCCGAAGTAAACCCCTTGACATCCCTAAAGTTACTAAGCTATTCAATACTTTAAATCCAAGGCAAACCCTTGGTATAATTTTCCAAAACCATACATGAACGTATATTCTCCCAGCCCTATAGTTGGAGATGCCCCATCTCAATGGTATGTATACACAACTACCAGTAGCCTCTCGGTGAAGGGTAGACTTCCATTGTGTAACTCTACTAACCTCGCATCCAAATCCATACTAAACCAAGCCATTTATAATTAACCAAAATATTGTGCTAGACCTACTAATCCACGCCCGTCATAACGTATTATTGAGGCTATATAATTTCCACTATGGGAATTATTATGCCTCTTAAGTTCATTGATTAGTATTTATTTATTTACTTACTATAAACTTATCCTTACCCATACGCTTATGTCCTCTATTCATTATTTCATAAATGTCATTTATTTCTTCACATCCAATTTGAATTTTATAAATGGTCATCATTATTCAAATTGGACAATCACCAATGATATTTATTTATCCATTTCAAATATAACTTATTATGCCTATTTAGTTTTCTTCATAAATGTCATGTTTAATCCTGTAATTAATTCCATTAAACACATTTATATCCTCATTTGATTTCTATAACTTCCTATTAACTACACATTTATTGTCCATTAATAATTTAAATCATTATTCATAAATGTTGGAGTTAGTACCACATTCCCTATTGCAACCTCTTAACCTTTGATATTAAGTTATCAATATTTAAACGTCCTAACTGTAACTAATACAAATACCAACATATATTTACTTATTATGCATTATCATTTACCTTATATATACACTTTTAATTAGTAGTCGCAGCTATACATACATAAATACACACACACATAGACATAAATATATATATATATATATAATGCTTTAATTTTTGCATTTAGGAATCTCAAAATATACACTTATGCGTAAATTCTGGAAAAAATGTTTATTTCCACATTTTAATATATTGGAGCTATCCTTATCCAAAAAGGAGATTATTACCGTTGTAACTTTCCATAAACTACATAAAAGTGGGACTTTTTCTCTGTTAGAAATTACAAGGAATTATCTCCTTTTATTTATATTGAAATAGATAGTGCAAACCAAGGAGAAGTACATTCGTACTTTACATATCTCTTTCACTTAGGCATAATCCTTGTTATTACATATGATGCACTTTTTATACATAGTTGTGAAGTTAGACAGTTGTGGAAATTTACATGGAAATAAATACAACTAAGTTGTACATTCAACGCTCCCAATAAATTAAAGCATATAAATTTACAATCTAGGTCAAACTAGAGCATTTCTAACAAATTCTAACAATTTACAACCCAACATAAATCTGGAATAAACTTCATAGTCTTATCAACATCATATTTTATAAATTTTAGGACCAAGTTTCCAAAATTTCCAGACTAGGGTGTACATGTTATTTCATCATAATTACGTAACTTATAGAAAATGTAGACGAGATTTCAATTAAATATATACATTTTAAACTACAATTCAACGGATCTTGCACATGCATAATAATCGAATAAAATTCAACAATATAAATTTTCATGTTATTTATAAATCATATAATTTTCCACTTACATTTCTAACATTCCAAATCTCCCAACTCGAATTCGTTCATTTAATTGACCCCTTTCTCCTTTCTAACCTACAAATATGTATAAAAAGTATATACATATCGATTAGAATTACAAATCTGAGAGAAGATTTGAGTTAAGTGGAAATTTAGATTTATAATTATAGAGTTTATCTTTTTCGCAGAATTGATTCACTCTTTCTCTTCTTCTCTTTTATTTTTTGCCCTTCTTTGATAAACACTCACACACATGCACATACAGATATATATATATATATATATTTGTATGTGTGTGTGTCTATATATATAATAGTAGTTTTATAATATTTAGAAATTATGGAAAAGGAAAAATGAAAGAGCTCCACTGCTCTATTTAGACAATATGAGAAGAAAAGTGATGGGTTGGACCTGTATTAATAGACGCTCGAATCAATCATGTCTGTTAGATCGATATTTATAAAATCCGACCGTTAGGCCAAGGTTCAACCCTAGTCGCCACAACTTTAAATAGTAGACCGTTCCCCATAAGCGGTCGACCTCTAGCGATCGGCCGGTGCAATGAGGCTATCGACCGGTAGTGGTCCCGCATCGATTGGTATTTAATCCCTTATTTTCTTTTTAATTATTTTTGATCCGAAAACTTCAAATGCATATATGAAAGTTGCTTAGAAAGTCACCATGAACACAATGGTGTAAGTCTCGTGGCCAAATTGTGATGTTTTCTCAAATTCCAATTTTGAGCCTTGGTTTATTATTTATTAATTTCCTTTTCATTTAATTACTGTTTGTTTTACGGGGTGCTACATTTTCCCTATAAAATAATTTCGTCCTCGAAATTACTCAAGGATCGAATCATGCAACATGGTGTGCAACCATTCTAAAGTATCCAACCAATTAGTATACAACCTATTTTATAGCCAATCGTGTGCAAATGCACGATATATCACAACACATATGACATGTATGCTAAATATACAAAATCAACGCCTCCTATATGAACGCATTCTTCAAAACAAATTTTGAAAATATGATGCAAACAACCTATATATGCTGGCAGTCCTATATGTATAAAAGTTTTCAAAACCAAAATCTTTTTTTTCACCCAATGAATTCCATAATTCTACGAATAGAGTATGGTTCAACCAATTTTCCATCCAATCTCTAGCATCCAATACCTAATACACAATTTATGACATTCAAAATTTGAAAATCCAGTTTTTCTAAATCTCTACACTTATGCCGGAAAGGAATTTAGATGAAGAATTTTATATTTTCATCCTTCTTTTTTATGCAAATTCCGTTGTACCTTGGAACTTTCTCTTTCGCCCCCAAATCCTTTCCAAGTACAATATGCATAAAGAGATTTATTCTTAAATTTTAAAACATAATTGTTTAAAAGCAAGTTTTCCTTACTATCAATAAGGTATAGAAATAGAAATTCCAAAGCTAAACCATATTTTTCCCTTATAAATATTTGTGTTTTGTATACTATCACCCTTGCTGAACAGTAAAATTCATATACACTTACACATCGACCCTCCCTGCGCTAAGCATGTGGCAATTGAAAATCGAAAATTTTCTCATTTTTCATAAAAAATAAAATAAAAAATCTTTTTCCCATTACAATCAAATTTGTCAAATAGTTTGAAAATTAAAATTTTCAAAAGCCATTGAACCCAATTTTTCAAAAGCATTTGCCTTTACATCTTTAAAATAAATCGAGCCAATCTTAGTGAAATCAGGATTTAGTAAGTGAGTTAATGCATGTGTTTGACTATAACTTTGCACAGTTAATCTTAGATTTTGAAAACTTTTTCTTTTATTTCAAAATAACAAACAATACACAAACATATTTATAAATTTTAACTTTTTAATCATAAGGGTAGTGATCCGTAGTTTTGCAACAACCCTTCACTATCCTTTTATTGCTAAATTTATTTTTCCCAAAATTCTAAAGTTTATGGAATTTAGGCATTCTTTATTTTTACTTGCTAGTTTAATTAATTCTCTAATTTATTTTATAACTTACAGCCTTTCTTACATTTATCGCTGGTTAATTGTTCTTATGAGATTTCATATTTACATTGCTTTCCAATATATAAAGCAGTCAAAGCTCATCCGAAAAATCAATAAAGTAATAAAATAGGAACATATCTCATATCATATCGTACACATTTTTTTAATACCCAAATAGAGTGTAACAACCCGCATATTTTACGATTGTATATTTAAATATTTTATTTAAATATTTCATCATTCGTCGGATTTTAGTCCGAAAAGCTACTTTTTACAAACAGTCGAATTAGGACTTGAGACCCCTTCCATTGAGTTCAAAATGCCGTTTGCGACCTTTTTGAGTATAAACTTCGATATGTTTGGAGCTGAGTGGAATTTTGACATTTTTCACTTAGGGCTTTGGGTTTGGGTTCAGCCCATTTGCCCAATTCTGGTTTTAACAACTCAAGCTCCACTCCCTCTCCTCTTTATTACTTCACTTTCATTTCCTAACACTTAAGCTTCATCAAAAATGGAGAGTGGAATGGGAAATTAAAACTCCAAGCCCTAATCATCTTTGCAAATCCATGTTCTAGCTCCAAATTCAAAGAAGAAGCTTTGGTAAGCCTTCTCTTCTTCTTCTCCAACTCATTCTCTTATCAATTTCAGAAATTCCTAAACCTAACTTAGGAAATGTTTCTCTTTTAAGCTTAGATTCAAGCTTGTTGGGTTGGAATTGAAGAGTGATTGTTCTTGCCATTGCTCTATAGCTTCTTCTTCATTTGTTTTGGGTTTAAAGGTGAGATTTTTATCTCACATCTATGACTATAATTATCTTTGGTTGTTGGGTATGAATTCCTAACACTTCTTCATGTGCATTTGCCCTTGATTTGGATTGGTTTTTTGAATATTTCTTTTTTTGGTTTTGTAAGTCAAATTTGTGTGTAAATCCTTTTATGGATGTTTGATCATGGTTTGGTAATGCATCGAAGAGCTTATAGGGCCGGGTCGTCGATTGGCATAAACCCCTAGCGCCCATTGCTCGTCCGGTTGCATTTGCAAAGAGATTGCCTTTTCATTTTTAGGCTGAAAATACTGGAAATCCCAGTTCAGTCGACTGACTTAGAGCGTTCAGTCGACTGAGCCGAAGCCAGGAAATTTCCTGGGCCAGTATCAGTCGACTGAAATCTCTGTTCAGTCGACTGAACCTAGAACCCGAAAGTTCCCAGGCCTGATTCAGTCGACTTAAATCTCTGAGTCAGTCGACTGAACCTGGAAACAGAAAGTTTCCAAGACCTGAGTCAGTCGATTGAAATCTGTGAGTCAGTCGACTGAAATCTCTGAGTCGGTCGACTGAATTTGCTGTTTCTGCCCAATTTTCCTTTCTGGGATTGAATTTCCAATTTGAATCGATTCGTGATGATCCTATTTGTTGTTATCATTTATTATGACTTTGATGACTCTTTTTTCAGGATTTTTGAATATCCATATCGATGGATTCTTTATCGGTTTAAATGGATTTGATTCACGTCTTCGTATGTGAATTTTTGATGATTGATTGTTTCTACAATCACTTCTATGATTTGTCACTTTAAAATATAAAGATTTTCTATACTAGTAGTAAATATCAAAACCCTTTCATTAAAACGTTTTCAACACTATTTTATTACAAAGCTCGTTTCTTAAACCGTTTTCCAATCTATTAGTATATACAAACCTTTACCTCACTCATATGAGAAATCTAATTAAATAGCTTAGTAAAACAAGTGGTATGAAACGCTTGCGTTTACTTCGTCGGTTAATTCTTGGACTTGTTCGATTGAAACCCTTGTGACAATTTTCGAGTGGAAATCTACAATCTGTTCGTAAATATTTGAGTTAAGCAAGAGTGGTTATGGGACATGAAGCTAAACTCTTATATTTACTAGCTTAGTGTGATCGACACTTCTTGATGATCGATGATGATCATTTTATGGTTTAGACTAGCAATGTGCGATGTCTCTTTGTCCGCAATGGGGGACTATACCCTGTCAGGAGGAGCTTCGACTCATTAGGAGGAGCTTCGGCTCATAGTCCGCAATGGGGGACTATACCCTGTCAGGAGGAGCTTCGGCTCATAGTCCGCAATGGGGGACTATACCCTGTCAGGAGGAGCTTCGGCTCATCAGGAGTAGCTTCGGCTCATCAGAAGGAGCTTCGTCTCATCAAGAGGAGCTTTGGCTCATAGTCCGCAATGGGGGACTATACCTTGTCAGGAGGAGCTTCGGCTCATCAGGAGGAGCTTCGGCTCATAGTCCGCAATGGGGGACTATACCCTGTCAGGAGGAGCTTCGGCTCATTAGGAGGAGCTTCGGCTCATCAGGAGGAGCTTCGGCTCATAGTCCGCAATGGGGGACTATACCCTGTCAGGAGGAGCTTCGGCTCGTTTTTATGGGATAAAGACCCATTTTATGATATGCGTGTTGGGGAGTTTTCACACTCCCATTTTTGATAGGCTTCTTCCTCTCTTGTGATTTCTGGATTTCTCATTGATGATTTCTGGAATTTATGTTTCACCAACTTTTACAATTGACATTGATATGTATTTCATTATTTGTAGCTTGGTGAATTAAATAAAGAATATGACATTCTTTTTAGTGCTTTGAGATTATTGAGATATTGTATGACTTTTGTGGATTTTGTAATGTATACTTGTCGCAGACATTTTTGGTTATCATGCGTTTTTGTTATATCTCTTCTTATATCTCATTTTTATCTGATATTTATAGCTAGACTGATCCGTTTATTATTTTCTTCTTAAATAATACTAGGGTCAGACTGAGATTTTTCAAGTGCTTCCTCATGACTTCCTATCAGGGATTATCATCTGATTCTTTTGGCTAACTACTTTAGATTAGTAGTTTTGTTATTATACATTTGAGATATGGACTCCTTGATGTATAATTATTATTTTGTCTCGCACTTGTATCTATTCATTATGATGTAGTGGATCTTATATGACCACTATTTTGATGTACACTTTCGTGTGATATATTCATATCTATTTCCGCCTTTGTGATATGAATTGTCTGTGACTAATTTGTGTTATGTTTATTTCTATATTTGTTTCCGAAGTATATATACATAGCCACCGTGTAGTAGCTTTGAGTTTGTATCGGTATGTCGGATTTCCTCTTGAGATGAAAAGTTATATTTTTATCTGGCATATCGGTACTCGCACAAAGCAATTACATGGATGGTCACTCCTCAACAGCCTTATTCTCCGCCCTAGTTAATGGCATTACCCCGTAGTGTCCTTGGCTAGCGTGAGTATAGAGGTGGGGTGTCACAGCATGGTATCAGAGCCAAACTTGGAACAATGTAGAATAATTTAGCAAGGATCATGTCCTAAGTCTTTCTTAGGAGCCGTGCTTTAGGAATTTATTCGAGTCAATTAGACCCGTTCTATCCTATTTTTTTATGATTCCTTGTTTTATCAATCATGATTGTTTGATATTCATTCTGGGAATAACTTTTTCTTCTTCTTTCTTTCTTAAAGAAGAGAAATGGTTAGATCTGGCCGTACCAACGTCGGTCAATCTAGTGCTACTCCTCAGGAGGGAGTATTTATGTCTGCCCAGCAGCTTCTAGATCTTGTTAAGAATGCTCAAGCTTTCAAACCCATTCCAGAGCCTACTCATCCTAGATCCGGTTTTGCACGATTGTGTAGAGATTATACCGATTTGGGTGGAAGGCCATTCCGGGGATCCGAGAGTGTCATTGAAATCCAAGCTTGGCTTAGACCATGCGACCGCATCTTTTCTCGCATGAATCTTGTTGATCTCCACCGAGTCCAAGTGGCTTCTAGCATGCTCCAAGAAAGAGCATTGGATTGGTATGAGCTTCTTATTTCTGAAATCGTTGAAGCGGATCTCACTTGGGAGCAATTCCGGGAAAGATTCGAATTGAAATTTGTGCCGGAGGCTGAAAAAGTAACTTTGGCCTGGCGTTTTATCGACCTTGTTCAAGGTGAATCTTCTGTGACGGACTACGTCGCATCTTTCGAATCTCTTTCTAAATACGGGGTTGAATACATTAATACCCCATTGAAGAAAAATCAGATATTTGTTTATGGCTTGAATAAGAATTTTAAAAAGCCTTTACTTTTGAAACTAGAAGTTTCTTTCTATCAGCTTATAGATATCGCTCTTTTACTTGAAGAGGCCGATAGAGAAAGCGATGTTGAGATTGCGGGTGTCAATAAGAAGAGGAATCCCTTTATTAAGTTCGAAAGTCCTAATCCAAACAAGAAGGTGAAGCAAGTGACTTCTATAGCAAAGACTCCCATCCCTAATCGTGGAGAATGCTACAATTGTGGCTCTAAGGACCATCATATAAATAGGTGTCCAAGGCCTATTTCTTGCCGCTATTGCAAAAGTGCGGATCATTATATATCTTCATGTCCCAAACGTCAAAGCAAGAGAGAGGGAGAGCTGAATGTAGTGCGATCTCCTAGTGGCACTTCTCTTGGTCAAGGTATTTCTCATTTTATCCTTGACGATATTTGTTTTGGGATTATCTTATTCGAGTTCTTTTTGATTTGAGTTTCATGTCATTATTTTTATATCAAAAGAACTTGTGATTCTTTTTCTTTAAACATTTCTGGGCTTGATGACTCCTTTGAGGATTGCAAATCCGGATTGGTGGATCTGCAACGCTCAATTTGTTTTTTATTGATGTCGAAATTATTTTATGTGATTTTTCTTTTCGAGCCGGTTTTTACTTATGCTTCGGAATTGACTTTTGTAAGGATTGGATTAATTATTATGAAGCCATATCCTTTGTCCCGTGTGGACTATTTATCTTCGACATTTTCAATCTGTTAAGCAGATTTCTGTTTTTCCTTTGCGATTTTGATTCCAATTTGATAGCATCATTTTATTCTTTAAGCTCACATGATGAGGAAAGTGTTATTTCTCTCATTCATGTAGTTTGAGAATTTTCCAGTATTTTTGAGCTTGTCTTAGGATTATCACCTAAGCAATCTTTTGAGTGGTGTTAAGGTCTTTTTTAGCTCGACCTTGCCACCAATTCTCATTTGCTACGAGTTGCGGGAGTTAGCATTCCATTTACCGCATTCCGCACTCATTATGAAACTTATGAATGACTTATTATGTAATTCAGTTTGTCCAGCTTATTTCATCCATTTTATGAATCGAGTATTCTACGATCTCGATGACTCCATTTTTGTATTTATTGATTATGGATGAAAATAACAAATTTAAAATTTTGCAAATCTTTTTCGTAAGATTTATTTATAAGTATGATTGGGTTTTGTTCTTAAATGAGCAAAGAGTATTTGTAAATTTTATAAGAGATATATTTATCATATAGAAGATGATTTTGTGATTGTATTGCCCATTGAGTGCTTTAAGAATTCTGGTCGATGCGCTTGATCAACGTTATCGATAAGAATCTCCTAAACGCTTTGATGAGACAGTCAGACACAATATATTGAATTGTAGTAAATTTTTCTAGAAAGATTATTACATAAAGATAAATGTAATTTTGAAAGTTTTAGCTTTTCGGGAAAGAAGATTATTTAAAAGAAATTCTTTCTTTTCGATACTCTTATTCTTGTGATTCCCGAAGGGAACCAAGACTTTATTGTTTATACCGATGCTAGTCGTATTGGTTTGGGTGCCGTTCTCTTGCAAAAGAGAACTTGCTAACACTTTTGTTTCTAAATCATTAAAGCCTATCGAGACTAGATATGCCACTCATGATCTAGTGCTCGCAGCTATTGTTTTCACTTTAGAGTTTGGCATCATTATTTTGGGGAAGAATTGTTCTTCACTCCGATCATAAATCTTTGAAATGTTTATTTTCTCAAAAGGAACTTAATCTGCATCAACAGTGTTGGCTCGAGTTCCTTGCATCTTATGTTCTTGATATTCTTTAAACTTCGGGAAAGGATGATCGTGTTGCCGATGCCCTTAGCCGAAAGCAACAAGTAGTTGTTTCTATGATGATATCCGGATGGAATGATCTCGAGAGTTTATCCACTTGTGAGATTCGAGATCGTGAATCCAATTTATGTTCGTCTCTTGTTTTGTGTAGCCTGGAGGCTCATCCTTCTTTTGGAATATTTTTTTTTAGCTAAACTCCATGTCAAGTTAAATTTCATGGAGTTCTTACTTTTATTGTTAGCAATCGTGTTCCATTATTTTACTAGTGGATTTTGGTAAGGTCTTCAAAAAGCTTTAGGAACAAAGCTTAAAATTTTAGCATCGCTTATCATCTTTGTCCGATGGACAAACCGAGTGTGTGAATCAACTCTTGAAGATCTTCTTCATGTATGTGTTCTTGATTTTGGTGGAAGTTGGGAAGATCATATTTCTCTTGTTGAATTTTCCTATAATAATAGCTTCCAATCTAGCATTGGTATGGCACCTTTCGAGGCACTCTATGGAAGGCCATGCCGATCTCCACTTGTTGGCTTGAGGCCGGTGAGAAGCTGGTTTTAGGTCCAGATTTTATTCGTGATTCCACAGAAAAGATTGACCTTATTCGTCATAGGATGAAAGAAACTCAAAGTAGGCAAAAATCCTTTGCCAATAACCGAAGAAGGAAATTAGAATTTTCTGTGGGAGATTTTGTGTTTATTCGTGTTTCACCTATGAAGGGTGTTGTGCGTTTCAGTCGATCGGGAAAATTAGCACCTCGATATATTGGCCCATTTCCCATCACCGAACGCATTGGTTCCGTGGCTTATCGCCTTTTATTACCGGCTCAGTTTTTTGCTATTCATGACATGTTTCACGTTTCTCAATTACGGAAATGCCTTCGAGATTCCAATTCTATTCTTGAGCCCGGTGTTGTTGAAGAAATTGAAGTTTTGCCTAATTTAACTTTTCAGCAACATTCTATTCGCATCATTGCTTCGAAGGTTGAGCGCCTTCGAAATAAAGATGTTTTTCTTGTGAAAGTTCAATGGTTCTCAATTATCAAGGAATGCTCTTGGGAATCCAGAGGATTCATCGAGCGAACACGTTCAGACTTACTCTTTCGTGCTCTTTATGGTGAACTTCTCATTCTAAATTTTCTTTTGTGTTGATATGCCTTTATGGTTGTTACTCTTTATTTTCTTCTTAAGTATTGCGAGGACGCAATTTCTTTAAGGAGGGGAGTCTGTAACAACCTGCATATTTTACGATTGTATATTTAAATATTTTATTTAAATATTTCATCATTCGTCGGATTTTAGTCCGAAAAGCTACTTTTTGCAAACAGTCGAATTAGGACTTGAGACCCCTTCCATTGAGTTCAAAATGTCGTTTGCGACCTTTTTGAGTATAAACTTCGATATGTTTGGAGCTGAGTGGAATTTTGACATTTTTCACTTAGGGCTTTGGGTTTGGGTTCAGCCCATTTGCCCAATTCCGGTTTTAACAACTCAAGCTCCACTCCCTCTCCTCTTCATTACTTCACTTTCATTTCCTAACACTTAAGCTTCATAAAAAATGGAGAGTGGAATGGGAAATTAAAACTCCAAGCCCTAATCATCTTTGCAAATCCTTGTTCTAGCTCCAAATTCAAAGAAGAAGCTTTGGTAAGCCTTCTCTTGTTCTTCTCCAACTCATTCTCTTATCAATTTCAGAAATTCCTAAACCTAACTTAGGAAATGTTTCTCTTTTAAGCTTAGATTCAAGCTTGTTGGGTTGGAATTGAAGGGTGATTGTTCTTGCCATTGCTCTATAGCTTCTTCTTCATTTGTTTTGGGTTTAAAGGTGAGATTTTTATCTCACATCTATGACTATAATTATCTTTGGTTGTTGGGTATGAATTCCTAACACTTCTTCATGTGCATTTGCCCTTGATTTGGATTGGTTTTGTGAATATTTCAATTTTTGGTTTTTGAAGTCAAATTTGTGTGTAAATCCTTTTATGGATGTTTGATCATGGTTTGGTAATGCATCGAAGAGCTTATAGGGTCGGGTCGTCGATTGGCATAAACCCCTAGCGCCCTTTGCTCGTCCGGTTGCATTTGCGAAGAGATTGCCTCTTCATTTTTAGGCTGAAAATATTGGAAATCCCAGTTCAGTCGACTGACTCAGAGCGTTCAATCGACTGAGCTGAAGCCAGGAAATTTTCTGGGCCAGTATCAGTCGATTGAAATCTCTGTTCAGTCGACTGAACCTGGAACCCGAAAGTTCCCAGGCCTGATTCAGTCGACTGAAATCTCTGAGTCAGTCGACTGAACCTGGAAACAGAAAGTTTCCAAGACCTGAGTCAGTCGACTGAAATCTCTGAGTCAGTCGACTGAATTTGCTATTTCTGCCCAATTTGCCTTTTTGGGATTGAATTTCCAATTTGAATCGATTCGTGATGATCCTATTTGTTGTTATCATTTATTATGACTTTAATGACTCTTTTTTCGGGATTTTTGAATATCCATTTCGATGGATTTTTTATCGGTTTAAATGGATTTGATTCACGTCTTCGTATGTGAATTTTTGATGATTGATTGTTTCTACAATCACTTCTATGATTTGTCACTTTAAAATATAAAGGTTTTCTATACTAGTAGTAAATATCAAAACCCTTTCATTAAAACGATTTCAACACTATTTTATTACAAAGCTCGTTTCTTAAACCGTTTTCCAATCTATTAGTATATACAAACCTTTACCTCACTAGTATGAGAAATCTAATTAAACGGCTTAGTAAAACAAGTGGTATGAAACGCTTGCGTTTACTTCGTCGGTTAATTCTTGGACTTGTTCGATTGAAACCCTTATGACAATTTTCGAGTGGAAATCTATAACCTGTTCGTAAATATTTGAGTTAAGCAAGTGGTTATGGGACATGAAGCTAAACTCTTATATTTACTAGCTTAGTGTGATCGACACTTCTTGATGATCGATGATGATCATTTTATGGTTTAGACTAGCAATGTGCGATGTCTCTTTGTCCGCAATGGGGGACTGTACCCTGTTAGGAGGAGCTTCGGCTCATAGTCCGCAATGGGGGACTATACCCTGTCAGGAGGTGCTTCGGCTCATAGTCCGCAATGAGGGACTATAACCTGTCAGGAGGAGTTTCGGCTCATCAGGAGGAGCTTCGGCTCATAGTCCGCAATGGGGGACTATACCCTGTCAGGAGGAGCTTCGGCTCATCAGGAGGAGCTTCGGCTCATAGTCCGCAATGGGGGACTATACCCTGTCAGGAGGAGCTTCGGCTCATAGTCCGCAATGGGGGACTATACCCTGTCAGGAGGAGCTTCGGCTCGTTTTTATGGGATAAGGACCCATTTTATGATACGCGTGTTGGGGAGTTTTCACACTCCCGTTTTTGATAGGCTTCTTCCTCTCTTGTGATTTCTGGATTTCTCATTGATGATTTCTGGAATTTATGTTTCACCAACTTTTACAATTGACATTGATATGTATGTCATTATTTGTGGCTTGGTGAATTAAATAAAGAACATGACATTCTTTTTAGTGCTTTGAGATTATTGAGATATTGTATGACTTTTGTGGATTTTCTAATGTATACTTGTCGCAGTATGACATTTTTGGTTATCATGCATTTTAGTTATATCTCTTCTTATATATCATTTTTATCTGATATTTATAGCTAGACTGATCCATTTATTATTTTCTTCTTAAATAATATTCGGGTCAGACTGAGATTTTTCGGGTGCTTCCTCATGACTTCCTATCAGGGATTATCATCTAATTCTTTTGGATAACTACTTTAGATTAGTAGTTTTGTTATTATACATTTGAGATATGGACTCCTTGATGTATAATTATTATTTTGTCTCGCACTTGTATCTATTCATTGTGATGTAGTGGATCTTATATGACCACTATTTTGATGTACACTTTCGTGTGATATATTCATATCTATTTCCGCCTTTGTGATATGAATTGCCTATGACTGATTTGTGTTATGTTTATTTCTATATTTGTTTCCGAAGTATATATACATAGCCACCGTGTAGTAGCTTTGAGTTTGTATCGGTATGTCGGATTTCCTCTTGAGATGAAAAGTTATATTTTTATCTGGCATATCGGTACTCGCACAAAGCAATTACATGGATGGTCGCTCCTCAACAGCCTTATTCTCCGCGGTAGTTGACGGCATTACCCCGTAGTGTCCTTGGCTAGCGTGAGTATAGAGGTGGGGCGTCACAAAGAGATTACTAGTGAATATAATCCAAATAACTAAAAGAAACAATCATTGGAAGATGTCCTTCAACATTAACTAGTATTAATAATGTTGTGACCCTATCACATCTTACTCAATTAATATGGACATTCCTAGTGTATCATTATACTATAACCCATATGTCTTAATTCACCTTTGACTTCTAATAAGTAAGGTATATTCATTAATTTAATTATTACAATTGAATATTGGATAAACTATGCATTTCCAACACTTCTATGGGTAAGAAATATACATTATGCACATTTAGAACAACTCATTGGAAAATTGGCTTGGCGGAATAACTTTCCTTCCACCTATCATGCCTTCTCAAATTATGTTACTATCTTGTTTTAATTCAAATCTCTTGATTGCATTCAAATTTCGGTATTTATTTTCTTTATCTTCGATCTTTTAGGCGAGTATACTCTAGACTTATAAAAGTGTGCTTTGATACCATTCCCCATTCCATTGTAGGTTCTTCTTATGGATTTTACACATGTCTAATAAAACATTCCTAGGTTCATACCAATATTCCTTATATTCAACGGGGAGTCCTTATTGCTACACTACAAGCATTCATAGCTATTTTATTCATAGCCTTAACTTTTACCTCATCTCACCTAGGCAATCATCCCTATCTACTCTATATCAAAGCTGGTTTGGTTATCACTACTCTTTATAAAATTATTAATCTTCAAAGTGATGAAGTACTTAATCAAATTTTTATCTTTGAAAATATAAACTTAAAACCCTTTTTATTAAATTCAAAAATTGCTTGGTTTCGAAAAGGAGTTACGAAAAATTTCTCAATTCAACCAACTTTAACTGTGGATGTCATAACTTTTAATACTATAATTTAGAACTTCAGAAGTAAGTTTATTTATTAAGTTCAGAATCCAATCTTAGTAGTTTAAAAAGATCAATTCACTAAAAACAACACATCACTTCATTCATTTCAAATAGTAAGAGTCAAGCTTTTATTACATGAATAATCATTAAATCAATTTTCTCTTTTTAAGGATTTTCTACATGCAAAATTTGCTTCTTCAAAAGTAGGATTTTTAACTCAAAACATTTATTATGTTTGCATTCAAAAACTTAATTGTCATACCGAACCATTTTTCAAAAAATATCTTCTATAACTTTATATAATGAGAACTGGAGTAGACAAGTATAACTTTCATCCTACTATTTTCATATTACTCTTGTTACTTCCACTTTCAACCTTAGTAGGGAATCTAATAGTTTATGAGGGGCTTTTAAAAGATATCCACAATTACTACACATATTTATGGAAATCATTCGTTTTTCCTTTCATTTTTCTCTTATATTATTTCTAATTAGATTACTAACCTTAATTTAATATAAATTCCTAACATTGTTTCCAATTAAATTTTATAATATTGCTACTATCTAAATTTGTTCTACCTAAGTTTCCCTTATTTTAAATGGCTTATTCCTATATAGCTCATTTTCTCTTTAATTTTTTTCTTTATTGAATCATTATAGTGCGTTTGCTTATTTCTTTAGCCATTGGACTTTTCTTTATTAACATGAAAAGAGGTACCTAATTAAGAATCTATTTCAGTTGATTTTCTTTGTATTTTACTTATGCGGGAATATCTTTGCTATCTTCATTATTGGGCATTCTTACCCTTCCATTCTCTATTCCCTATTCAAATAAAGTACCATTTCCATTTATCCACCTCTTAAAAATAATTTGAAAAACTTTTAAACTTACAAAAATTGGAAAACCTATCGAGCCACACATACGCTCTCTTTTCCATTCATTTCAAAAAGAAAAAGACTCTTTGTCAAAAACTCATTTATTGGAAATTCTTAGTCTAGCCCGTTTTAATTTCAACTAGGAATCTCTAAAAAGAAAACTCCTTAATTTAAAATTTTCAAATTTTCTTGCATTTTCGAAATAACAACTTTCCAATGATAGGGTCCTTCTATTTTCAAATAGATTCTTTTAAAACTACTTCAAATATAAAATCTTTTATTAAATTCTTTCATATGGAGTTGGTCTCAGAAATGGATATTAATTATCCTTTCTTTTGGACTTTTTTCTTTTCCCTTTATTCTTAACCTCTTCCTATTAAGAATATATATTAAAAATCCAGTTATTACCTTGTGGTGGTTAATGCATACCACCTTCCAAGAACTTGCTCAACTCTAATTTATACTAAACCTCTAGATATTTGCAACATATATGTTCTTACTTCCCATCTATCTGGATGAAATGTACATATTCAATTAGCAATCCAGCGAAATCCACCATCATAGGGTATCATAGGCCTAGCAAAGGAATCAAGTACCATTCAGCTTCAAGGATCCTTCTATATGTCGTGCTCATGCCCTTCTTGGTCAACACCTTATGGTACGTCTACACTCTATGAGGTAATTGGGGGTAGGCACATAAATTTAACTCTATTTAGTATTCCAACTCATAGTTGCCTTATCCATCTTTTAAGGATATGATTGCGACTACTTCTATAGTCAGAATTCATAGAGTTTGACATATAATATATATAATTATAGGTAAAAATACAAATTTCACTCTACGTATCCTAATTCCTATAATCAACTAACTTAAGCTTTGATACAAAATGTAACAACCCTCACCTTAGTGGCTAATTTTGACTCAATAGAAACCCAAGTCCATTAAGGTATCGATCGTTGGCGTTGGTAACCATAATAAACATAAGTACATCAGAGAGTGAATTCGCATTGGAATGGAAGAATATAACAAAACATATATATATATATATATATATATATATATATATATATATATATCGATTAAGGCTACTACCTTTAAACCAATATTATTGCATGGATATTTAATTGCCTTGTTAGTGCTAAGCATGAATGAGAAGACTCTCTATCCATTGTTCTCATCTTGCACTAGTAGCATGTCCCTCTAAATCTATCATGTGGGTTGTAATAAGGAGGGGGCTAAAATAACGTTCCGTTGACTGGTAAATTACATAATTTATCCATAACACTAGTTTATGCCGATTGATTTTTATTTAAGTAGCATGTCTACTATTCATGAGATTATTCATTTAATTCCACTCATACGTATGACATATCCAACCTTCTATGAGGAATAACTATATATATGCGCATATATATAAGCATTGTACTACCCAAGAGGAAACTCCAAGCACTTAATACTCATAAAGGGGAGGAGCTGGACCCAATGACCATTTAGTTCTCCACCCCGAAGTAGGCCCTTCGTAATGTAATCGATAGTCAACCAGCCCTAATTACGAAGGCCGGTGACTTCTAGATAGTACTTTATAATTTAATTAGATTTATTACTAACGCATCTCAAAGACATATCTAAGGGTTAACTAGCCCACCTCTGACAAACAAACAATTAATTAAACTTTGAGTTCATTGCATATACTATATGGATTTTACACTAGTAGGAAGCGAAATTCTTCAGGATGTAACCCAAGTCTTTACTAACGACTGCTCGAGGCCATTGGCAGTCAAAGCATATATGCCAGCCCTACTTCTAAATACTAGTTTATCATCAATACTGGCATGGCCTGACGACCCCTATAGTGGAAATCTCGTTTAGGCTTACCTATTATAAGTCATGCCAAATTCCCACACCGATTACTTAATACCTCTTGTTTAGATATAAAGCAGATCTCATTTCCCAATTAGGCACCGTCGTAGGTTATTTGAGACTTCGTAAATAGGAAAGAAGCCGATCCAACGACCATTTAATACCTCAATCCCTAAAGTAAACCCCTTGTCATTCATAAAGGTACCAAGACATTTAATACTTCAAATCTAAGGCAAACCCTTGGTATATTTTCCCACACCGATACGCGAACGTATATTCCTCCATCCGTTGGTACTATAATTGGAGATGTCCCACATTAGTAGTACGTATACATAACTACTGGTAGACTCTAGGTGAAGGGCAGACTTTCGTTGTATAACTCTATTTATCTCGCATCTCAACCCATACTAGACCAAGCCAATTATAACTAACCTAAATACTCGGCTAGGTCCACTAATTCACGCCCATCATAACGTATTATTGAGTCCATATAATTTCCACCATGGAAATTATTAAGCCTCTTAAGTTCATGTATTAGTATTTACTTATTTACTTGCTATAAACTTATTCTTATCCTATAAGCTTATTTCCTCTATTCTTTATATCTTAAATGTAATTTATTTCTTCACTTCCAATTTGATTTTCCTTTATAAATGGTCATCATTGTTCAAATTAGACAATCACTAATGATATTTATTTATTTGTTTTAAATCTAACTTGTTATGCCCATTCAGTTTTTTCCGTAACTGTCACGTATAATCTTGTAATTAATTCAATTAAACACATTTGTGTCCTCATTTGACTTATGTAACTCCCTATTAACTGTGCATTTATTGCTCATTAATAATTGCAATCATTATTCATAAATATTGGGGTTATTGCCTCATTTTCCATTGCAACCACCTAACCCTTTGATTTATTACATTATTAATATTTAAACGTCCTAACTGTAACTAATACGAGTACAGACGTATATTTATTTATTATGCTTTATCATTTACCTTATGTATGTTTATGTGTGTGTCTATATATTTAATTAGTAGACGTGGTTATATATATAACACTTTAATTTCTATGTTTAGAAATCATAGAATATACACTTATGTGTAAATTCTACAAAGAATGTTTGTTTCCATATTTTAATATATAAAAGCTATCCATACACAAAAAGGAAATTATTACTATTGTGACTTTCCATTAACTACTTAGCGTATCACTAAGGTGACTTTAATCATATAAATGTCCAAGAAGAGCATAATGATAAATGGACTGCACTTTTGGCGTATCTCCATCATCAAATACCTTGCAACGTGCTTTGCCACTTGCTGCTTTGTCCCAAACCAATGGAAACCCTCTTTGAATCCTTTGACATACTTCGCTGAACTCCTTCCATAAACTACAGAAAAGGACTCATAAAAATCTATTTTAAATGTTGATAACTTCTTCGTTCAAACTTTGTTTGCAATATATATAAAAGTGGCTCAAAAAATCATCATGAACACAATGGCGTAAGTTTCGTGATTGAATTTCTATATTTGCTTAAATTCCATTTTTGAGCTTTATTTATTTATTTATTTATTTATTTATTCTGTTTTAATCTATTTACTGTTTATTTTATCGACTGTTATAACGAACTCTCTATGCATGCTTATCCTATGAAATTTTATCCCTTTGCACATCTCTGAGTTGACTTTAATCATATAAATGTCAAAGTATGGCTTAATTTTAAATTGATTGCACTATTGGCATATCTCCATCGCCAAATACCTTGCAACGTGCTCCACCACTTGCTTCTTCATCCCCAACCAATGGAACCCTCTCCAAATCCTTTGACAAGCTTCATTGAACTCCTTCCTTAAGTGCATAGGATGACAACACGATAATGGACGCTGTCTCGCCTCTAAATAGACTAACATATTGGATTCTTAGGCGAAATGCATATTCCATCACCGTTTAATTTATAGATATCACAATTGGATAATCCCTTATTTTTGTTGAACAAAATATTACTATAACAAACTCACATTCAAATTCTATTAACTTAAAATAGTTCAAAAATCATTTTTCTAGTCAAAAAATTCCATAGAATTATTTTTCAATAAATTTAAGTATAATTACCCTCTTCTTTCTTCAAATCCAAATTTTTTGAATAAATTTAAGTTTTATATTTCAAATGTTCATTATACTTAAAATCTTCATTCAAATAAAAACCATATTTGTTTCAAAACCTATTAAATATTCATATCCTTATAAAAGGTTCAAAATCCATAAAATTCCTTTTCAAAAAAATATAATATTAAAAACTCCTACCTTTATCAAATTTTTTTTAGCAAAGCTAGCCGGTTTTATAGTGGGCCGTGCCACTGTGTATATAAAGGAAAACAGGTGCTCTGCACATACACAGAACAACTAAGACTGTTTTTATAATGGACAGACCATACAAACAAAAAAACAACAAAGAACAGGAGCTAGACAGAGAGTCTAGACTACACGGAAGGAAGAAAATCCACCCTTTCATTACTGATATCAGCGGTAGTACCATGACATATAACATGCTAGACATTTGAAAATACGTAGCCAATAATGGATCAAAAGATCTCGAGAGAGCAGAGTAGAGATAAATCCTATCCCAAGTAGGATCTAGGAGTTGCCACCAATTGCAAGCACCATCAATACTAGAGGACGTAAAAGATAGACCATCACCCTCAACATGATAAATAAGCCACCTAGACTCATCATACCACCAAGGAACATGTGATAACAGTGTAACCGAGGGTCATACCTCATTTCTGTGGTCGTGTAAACCCAAGAACACTCCTCCGGCTCCTAGTAAATGATCTCATCAACAAAATTGCCGTCTACAGCTTTGGTTACTAAATCCACATGGGGAGAAACTGGAATCTCAATATCAGGGACATGTAAAGTAGCCTTGGGGACCCATTTCATTTCCGAATTGGGGAGGGGGACTTTGAGAGCAGGAGGAAGAGGAGCAATCCTAGAACACTTATCCGCATAATGACCAAATGACTGACATACGGTGCAAATATCGGGATTCCAATTGTAATTAACTTTTATCTCCATCTCGTGACCATCTTTAATTCTAACTTTCAAAGTCGAAGGAAGTGGATTTAGAGGGGTAATTTCAATCAATGCTTTGGCATAATGTAAATTCTTACGAGCGACAGTATTTGCATCAAAACATTTGAACTCACCAATCAGGCTCGCAAGCCAATTGAGACCAAGTAGGGATTGAAGGACAGACGGGATATCATAGAACGTGGCCCAAATCAGAATAGAGAAAACCTGTTTTCGAGGCTTGTCAATACTAACACTCCAAGGAGTTACAATAAACGTTTTCCCCTCAATAATTAGAGGGCTAGTCTCAAGAGCAATAAGCTTGTCTTCATTATTCCCAAATTGAAATAGAAAAAGGAGTTAATAACTTGAACATGTAGAGTACCTCTCATTTTCCATTCATGCCTACAATGCTCCCGGACCACCGAGTATGGAGATGTAGAGTCAAGAAAAAAAACCAACAAGGTGACTAGCCCATTGATTCTCGGCCTCACGAACCACTTCTGGAGGGAGCACACTAATCCCATCATAACTTGAGTGCAAAACTTCTGAGGGGTGAAAACTCCAACGTTGCGAGGCAAAGATTTAAGCAAAGATGACCAGGCAGGCTTTTCCACTGCAACTGCATCGACACTATCACATGGAAATTCACTGGAATTAAAAGTAGAAAAAAAAGGAGCACCAACATCACAAGGCTTTGGAGATGTAGAACCAAAGCATAGCCCAGAATTGACCACAATAAATTCCTCATAGAACAATCCAGTCGCTGCTTGGACCACGTTTCCATCTAATGACGATACAACTTCACTATTCAAAACTACTGGTAGAGGTTCAGGCAATTCAGATTACTGCCTAAAATTACCAGCCAGCATAGATTGATTAAATAGCAATTTCCAAAAATATTCGTAACAGGAACACAAGGGGCTTCAGAAACCATTAAACCACCAAAACGGGTAACAGTACGAAGATCGTTCGAAATCACTACATTGGCCTCTGGAATAATAGAAATTGGAATAGGCGAATTAAGGGCAGAAAAAGCACCCTGCCTGGCAACAGTTTCACCAATATGAGCATCGTTCAAATCCAAAACCACAACAGTATTACGATCACCAGAACCAGTGGCTAACGTACCAAACAAATTTGACTCGTTTCCACCATCCAATACTTCATTAGGAGCGACCCCAGAATTTAAATTGCAATTAGTTCTAACCCAGTTCCGATCAGATTGGACCAAGTTTTATAAAGGCAGAGAAGGGGTTACATTTTTTATACCTGATATTGGTAACGCATCGGGAGATGAAGTCATAATTTCTGCATCGAGAAATGACATAGGGTTAGGCACACTAGAGACCGCTGAGGAAGCCGGAATCAGAGATGGAGGCGATACGTTGTCAGAGCCAGGAGAAGGCGGCGAATCAGAAGTCGAGAATTTTCTTCCAGATCTTGTTTGAGAAGGAGATGCTAAAGAAGCAGCGAAGCGGGCCTTATGCCTACGGTTCTTTGCCATCAGAGATGGAGCAAAACTAGGGGAAGCTAAGGGGAAGGGGCAGACGTGAAAAGAACTACAAAAAATCGCCATTCAGAGGAAGCCATGGCTAATTTTGTATATATCATCAATTGTGACCTTCATCAAATTTGAACATAAATTTACTAAACAAAATTGAAAAAATTCAAGCTTTATGCTTTTTAAAATATCACTTAAAAGTTTTCAAATTATTTTATAAAGTCTAACTATGAATTTTAGTACAAGCTTATGAAGTATCCTTTTCATATTTAAATACTTAAAACCATTTCAAACAATTTCAAAACAACAACTAATCGGATTAATGATTAGATAAAACACATATTCATACAAATTCATTAACAGGCAATGCAATTCATATCACTTGTTAGATTAAACATACATTTTAGATAAAATAACTAATATCTACATCTGAAAATAGTACATGCATATTTATTTCTCAAATCAATCATATACTTAAAAAATCCTTTGTTTTCGTTACATTACTTTAAATATCTCAAACATCCTTATTGAATTCAAAAATTATAATTTTCATTGAATTTCCTTAAAAACTATAATATTATTACCACTTTATATCAAAATAGTTTATTTTAAAAAAATTCACAACCATTTTATTATTAAATAATTCAAAAGTAACAACATTCTACATTAAATCTCGAAAATCCCCTTTTAGTGTTATTTACATCGAAATAGTAATAATTTATTCCAAAATATTCATGCAAAATATCACTTTATTTTTATTATCATTCTCAAAATACCTCTTCTTTTTATTAACAAAATAATAATAATAATTTTTCATAAATTCCATAAAATAGTTATATTCTTCTTTGCTCAAAGTTTAGGTAATCTTTCAAAAATCATAATACTATTTATTTAAATTCCACCATACTTTATAAATGATAGTGAATTCTCAATTCAAAATAGATTTTTCATTGTTGTTTCAAAAAATTCAATATTCATAAATAATATCCTCATAAATTTCAGTATAAATCCTTATGTCTCACATCCATAACATTTATTTTTAGCTAGTCTAAAGCATATTGGCATATTGATTATCCTTGCTATTTCACCTTAATCAATATGAACTCTATAGGCTGTCTAATTCTTCTCTAGCTCCTATCAAATTTCCAACTGAAAACATCAATAATTTTTCATTTTAGGTTTTAACCAAAATCGTTGATCTCAAATTTTATTCTACACAAAACTAGTAAAATTTGAAAACTATAAACTTTTTTGTTAAATTCAACCATCGTTTAATTTCGATCATCCTACATTTTCTTCCAAATATAATGCATAAATTTTAGTTAAACAAATTTTTAAAAAGCTTTACTTTAGACGTTTCATACTTAAATGATTTCATAGGAAATCATAACAAAAGCTTATTTCAATTTCTTATGATAATTGCCTTTCGATAATTCTAAATAAAAAATTTAACCACCAAAATTGAATCCTTTATAGCTTCACCAATTTAATACTAATTACTTAAAATACAAATAGATTTGAATTAACTTTGATTATTTTCTTAAATACCCATACTTCATTTTTAAAACATTCAATGTATTTTTTTGACATCATGTTATATAATTTATAACCAATTTATCATATATAAATATGTATCATTTTATTTAATAATTAGCCAATCTCAATCATCGTTAAACAATACCTGACGTTTATGCCAAATTACATTTTTAAATTCGTTTTATTTTATAATTAGTCAATTTCCAACACCTTTTAACAAACACATCATAAATATACATAAAAATAATTTTGAAATTCATTTTTTTGTTGTTTTAATAACTATATTCATATTGGATTCGATAATAGTTTAAAATTAAACCATTTATTAATTCATATTTTTAAGAGTTTATATCACAAAATTTCAACTTCCATTCGAAAAGTTATATATGGAAAAATTCCACAATTTTAAAATAATATTTTTTTAATTCTTTTTTTATCAATGTAAATTATATCCAATATGGTTTTATTTAACTTAGAAAAATTGGCATGTAAAACATATTTTTATTTTTTTATAAATAAGGAATGTTCGTAAGAGTGTAAAGAAAATGTAGTTTTTTTTCTTTCAAGTGCAACCAAAATAAAAGACATTTAAAAACATGCATTTTACTTTCTTTGTAATTTACTTTGAAAAGTTTCTTTATCAAAAGAAAAGTATATAACAAAATATAAGGGCAACAACATGCCTTACACGATTTTTTCCTTCTAAAACAAAGGCTTTAATATATTTATGGAAAATTTCCCTTATTAAATTTTCTCACATTTAAAATTTAAAATAAGAGGTTATTATTTTGACACTTTAAACAAACTTCAACTTCTCTGTTTTCCCAAAAAAATCTCAAAAATTATTAGTCCTAATTTTTTAGGGAAAACATTTCAATTAATTTTGAATACTTTAATTGGAATGGATCATAACTTATACAAGCCCAACTGCAATAAGAAAATGGTTAAGTACCCTCATTACAACACCATATTATATGTAACACCCCATAAAATTTAATAAGAAACTAAGTAATTAAAATAAGGTTAAAAATGAAAATTTTGAAAATATTGGAATTTGACTATGGGAGTTGAACCATTCGTGGCGATTTTCTGATCAATTTTTATGTAAAATATGTTGAAATCGGGGTTAAAATGAAAAAGTTATGAATGTTTGAAGTTTTGAATTTAAAATTTAAATATTTGGATTTGAATTTGAATTTAAAAATATGAAGTTTGAATGTGAAAAGTTAACATTATGGGAGGCTTATTGTTTAAGTAAGGGTTAAAGTTAACATGCAACATTAAATTAATTAAGGTAATTAATGAATTAAAATGGGAAATAAATAAACGTAGAAAACATACTCATTCAAAAAGAGGATTGGTCGACCCCATATCTACGACCGGTCGACCACTAGCGGTAGACCGATTGGTCGAGCCGGTCGACCGATGGGAGGCAAAAATGTAGGTGACGGCTACGGTTTCGTTGGTTTGAACGTTCCAGATTCATTTTTTTAATCCACTCACCTCTATAGATAGAACCCCATTTTTCCTTTATAAAATTTTGGGAACGCTAGCGAAGCTCTATCAAAATCTTTCTCCTCGGGGTTTCAGAAATAGTAAACATTCTGGGGAAGATCTAACAGAGCATTAGGAGTGGTATAAATCAGATCTCTTCTTCTTCTTTAGATTTTAGAATCAGTTAGGATTTTCAGATGGAGATCTGAAAGAGAGTTTGGCATGGTGGAATCAAATCCAATTAGGAAGCAAACAATTCTTTATGAGTGAAAACATCAAGTTTTTCACATTTTTGTAATTGAATAGTATTTATTTGGATTTGATATATGCTTTGGGAAATTTTTGTAAACGAAAACATAACATTTAAAATCCGCAAAATTTCCCTAATTAAATATCAATATTTGTATATGCTGGAGTTATAATTGTTTTTGGTATTGATATATTAGAATCTAATTAACTGTTAAAATTAGGTAATCTATGGTTAATTTAAACTATTTTCGTCATTTTGAATTGAAGTGCTAGAGGGTTCAAAAAGAAAATAAATAAGAAATGGTGTGTAAATTATGAATTGAATTGGTGTAGTTTGCACCGCCTATTTCGACCATTTAAATAAATAAGGAATTCTTTTCTCACTTCAAAATATTGTATACGAAGGTTAAATTGAATATAGACGATCTAATTTGTGATAATCTATTCTTTAAAACAGAAAAGGGATTCTAGTGTATTAATATGAAATAAGTATAGGTATTCTATGTTTACAAATCTATTTCATTTGGCTATGGTAGTAGCAGTTCTTGTTGGAACTGTAGATTTGTATGAGATTGATATTTCAAAATACCTTATAAAAGAATTATTATCGAATTTTCTAATGTAATGATTAGACTTTAACTTCCGTGTGTAAAGGTATACACATATAATATTAATGTATTGATTCTTAAATTTAATACTAACCTAATGATTATAACGTACTGAACATATTGGTTAAAATAACATTAATTTATAGGAAGTAAGTTAGTGTAAATTAGGGAGTTAATCCCTATTCGGGGCGTAATAAGGGAATACCTTATATGGCCTCAATTATTATTCCTGTAGAATGATGTATGTATATATGGATATATGTATAAGTTATGACTAAGTTATGGGGATATTAGGTTAGTCCAAAGTTATATGGAAGTCTGCCCAGTTAAATCTGGCTATCAGCGGTGTGACTTTGCGGACTAACGTGGGACATCGCCTATAATAAATAACCACTGTGGACGCGAGGTTAGTCCCATAGGGTAAACTTGCCTAATTAATCTAGCTACCAGTACCGAAGAATGGTCGGACTAAGGTGAGACGTAACGAGTGGGTTATGGATCATAAATTGCATTTTGGATACGGTTGGTGAAATCCTTCGGAGGGATCTGCTTTGTGTTTGAGGTATTAAGTGGTTATGGTAGGGCCCGCCTCTTTTTAGGAGAAGTATAAAGTGACCTAATTGGATTTCATACGATGTCAGCTAGTGAGAACCATGTAGGGACTTAGCCTTAAATGACGGAACCTGCCTATTTTATAGGTCTTAAATGGTTAGAGTCTGCCTAAGTCCCATGAAAGAGATATTAACTAGTCTAGAGGTTCTTTCTCTCGCATTGTTAATGACGGTTGCATTAGAATTTGAAAATGGATTAGGTGTTAAAGGACGGGACTGGCCTATTTTATAGCATCTGCCTAATCACTAATAGAGGATATTTATTGGTTTGGATGCTTTCTCTTGCATCGTTGATAATAGTTGCGTTATAATTTTAGAATTGGGTTGGACATGCTTTTGGGCTTATAGTTAAAGTTATTAGTATTTGTAGCACCACTATTTAGGGTGATGTTACATTTGGTATAGTCTTAAATATGTAAGACATATTTCTTATTTAAACAATACTGCCAACAAAAATTATGGTAAAGCTTGAGATTTCCATTTCTCCAGACATTTGTTGTTCTGACCCACTCCTCATTACAACACACATTTTAGAGGAGGTAGTGCTGATTTTAGGAGGCGAAGGTGGAGATGAAGACATGTGGTAGTTATATATATATATATATATATCTGTGTGTGTGTATGTATGTGTGTGTATGTATGTATATATCTATTTATGTTTTTTAAGTATTTTTATTGTACCCAGTTCAGATAGTTATGTTATTTTGTGATATTGTACTATGGAGACTTTATGTAAACATATTGTAGTATTATGTTTCTGAAATAGTTTCCTTTAGGAAATGAGTACTTGTTTCTGAAATTATATTTTCGAGATTCTGAAAGTATAAATAGAAAGATTTATGAACTGTGTATTTTTTTTTATTTTATAAACGTAACATATTGTCTTGAGATAGGCCTAAGGTTCGATAGGCTTTTATTAGGCGAAATTAGGTTCGTTTTGGGGTAAATTGTTACATTTGGTATCAAAGCTTAGGTTACCCAGTCAACGACGATAGGTATACGTATGAGTGTCATATTTGTTATTTTTGAAATTATTTTTCAAAAATCTATTATATATAAAACACACATACACACACACTTAGTTTGAGTTTACTTCATAATTATCGACCATAGAATTAGTTGCGACCATACTTCGAAAGGGTGGGCGAGGCGACTATCGGTTGGAAATGAAATAGTAGAGTAAGGACTATGTAATGGAGGTTGTATTGTAAGGAATGTAAATAGAAAAGATTGTAACTCTAAAATTAATAGGATAATAAATGTGAAATTAATAGGGAGTTGCAATAATTTAATTAGGATATAGATAGACCAATTAAAGAGATCGTTAAAGTATTTATGGGATTATGCAAATGGAAAGGTTGTAACTCTAATAGTTTAAAAGACAATGAATATGTAGTAAGTGAGGAGCTACAAGGAATTAAATAGATTAATGAGACCATTAAAGTAAAACTAAAATAAGTAAGTAAATGTCTTTAGGAAACATCCGTTAAGGTAATAACCATTTAATGTGGATTAAGTGACATTTATGGGAATGATGAATAAAAATGTTAGGTATTGATTAAATATTACCAGGTAGTATAGTTGTAAATGTTCAGAAGTAAGGGATGAAAGAAGAAGGAAATTGTGACGACCGCCCATGACCCCTGCACTAAACATAGAAATAGTGCGCTGAAAAGTGTGCCAGGCAGCCATGGATGATCGTCAGAGGTAAGTTAAAACAGCAGAATCTATCGTATTACTCACAGCGCATGGATAAAATACAATAGAGAAAAATATACATAGTGAAGCTACACATAACAGAATCGCATCAAATAAGCCTCATAGTAGTTTGATACAAAAATATGAATAGTCAATACATCCAGCCTCACTACATATCACTCAGAGAATATACAAGCAGCGGAACATCCAGTACATATAATAAGAAAATAATATGCAAGCCTCCAGCTCGTCTTCGTCATCGGCATCGTTGGAAACTAAGAACAGCACCTGTCACTTGCTACCTAGTCTGCCCATCCCAAAATGGATGAACAACCCAAGGTAATAAGAGTTGAACATAAAACCTTGAGTCGGACAACAGTCTTAGTGAGCGGTAAATTAACTAACAACATACCAAAAGAGCATAAAGGTAAAAGGAATAGGAACCCAACCCTCCCACTCCACCTCTTTCTACAGTGATAGCCTCAGACACACTAAGCAGAAGTAAACATAGTAAAGCAAACATTTAAAGCAAAGCAATTATCACTCGAGTCAAGGTCAATGTTTTCCAAGTACAAACCCCAAGGCCTAAACCAAGATCAGATAAGCACCAAGAAAATATTGCTCTTGAGACCGAATGACGATACAACCAAACATCCATGACTCTGGCTATCACTGTTATCATTGCTTCGATACCACCGTTAATTGAATGACCGGCACATTCTTTCAGCCGTCCGTCAAGGGCTAATGGTAACCCCGGTTCTAGACAGAACTCCGCACGTCGTCGCAGCCCGTGCCTAGGACTATCGAATCTGCCCAGAGTACTCGACTACCAACTGTAGTCTTTTGGGACTATCGAATCTGCCCAGCGTACTCTTGCTTTGAGTCTGCTAGAATCTTCAACAACGATGAAATTTCAGCCTTCTAGTCATCCTCCTCGACGACTATTCTCATACTAGCTCAAACCCCTCTCGAACCAACCATTATCAACGAACTCGAACCATCCCTCGAGTTATCAACATGCTTGGAATGATCCTGTCTGGATTACACCACAACTACATCACATCATAGCAAAGCCTCATCTCATCATCATCATCAAATCTATCCATATGAGCTTTATCATCCGCCACATATACCACGAGCAGCTTTTCCAATTCAAGAGCCTTTCCCTTAGCCTTTGAATCATCTTCGACCATCTTGTCTAAATCCAACAACTAATCAACTAATTTATAACAATCAATCAAATCAATCATTAATCCAAGTAATCAATCATGCAAACAAGATCTAAAAGCAATTATAACTAAAATGGCAATTTTGTAAATAAAGGGTCCAAATCTAACAAGCATGAAACATGAGCAATATCTCTACAACTTGATGAATGAACTTGCATAGATTAACATGTAGTAAAATTGATGTCAAATCATCTTGAACAATGGATCTATACTTAAGTTTACGAAAATGCATGAAATCACTATTTTTAACACATAATCAAGCCACCGATCCGATATACTCCTTTGGGTCCGTTGTAGAGATAACCACCACTCACCAAATCACCTAAACACTTCAAAAGCAACACACTTCAGATCTGGACAGCGAAGGATCTAACTTGATCTATCAAAATTCCGCTTCAAACGATGAAATCTCTCTTCAAAGAATGTAGATCTTCAACTTTAGCTCTTGGATCTTCGATCTTGGATGGAAGGAAGTACTAAATTTAAGAAGAGATAAGAAGTGAAGAAGTGTAGTTCTCGAGCTCTCAAAATGACAGCACTTCGTCGTTTCAAAAATCCGGATCCCAAAAAGTGAGGCAAGAACGTGTATTTATAGGCTGGAATCCTTAGGTCGTCCGCCCCCTTAGGTCGTCCACGACCTAACTCTTGCCGACCTACCCATTTACACGACCTACGACCTAACGCATATGCGCTTCCACGACCTAACGACCTACCTCATATGCGCATCCACGATCTAAAAATGTCACGACCTAAGACTCAACACTATTGCGCGACCTACGACCTAACTGAGATACGACTTAACGACTCAACACCCTCGCGACTTAGCGACTCATCCAAGGTCGCGACCTAACTAAACACAAGGTCTCTCGACCTAACACCTAAGTCATCTGGACGACCTAACTACTCATAACTGCTAAACTTAGGTCGCTCACGACCTAACTAAGCACAACACCCCATAAGTCGCTCACGACCTAACTACAACAACTCCTTAAGTCGCTCGAACGACCTAAACTCCCTAGGTCGTTAACCCGCTTAGTTTGCTCATTCTCCTTAGGTCGCTATATCCCTAAGTCGCTTGCCTAAGCCTCTAATCCTATTAAGTCGCTATCTCCTTAAGTCGCTCACCTATGCCGCTAGTTTCCTTAGGTCATCTAAACCCTTAAGTCGTCTACCCCTTAAGTCGTCTACTCCTTACACTACGCCATAATCATCTATTAGAAACGGTTTATAACCGTTGCTTACACTATTACCAACGGTTAAAAACCGTTTCTAATAACGGAGTGGTAAACTTTAGCAACGGTAATTAACCGTTGTTTTTTGATCATAAGCTTTTGGTGTAGTGTTAGGTCGTCAACTTCCTTAGGTCGCTCACCTTAGCCACTAAGTCGCTCCATAACCCAACCTGCTACACGACCTAACTCTGGATGACTTAAACTCTGGTCGACTTAACAACACTAACGACCTAATGACAACAGTTCTACAATCTTTCGATCCGTAAAAATACGGGTCGTTACATTCTCTCCCCCTTAGGAATTTCGCCCCCGAAATTCCAAACAAACAAGAGCAATCAAAAACTATTCTGCATGCCTACCATCCATAGCAGTCAACAAACCATGCGTCCAATTACTAGCCTAACATGCAGAATTCTAAGACTAGAACAAGTTACAATGTCGTGAGATGACACGACACCTTATGGCCATACCTCGAAGAGTTCAGGATGAGCTTCCTTCATCCCCTCTTCCATCTCCCATGTACAGTCGTTAACATCATCACTCTATTGTATCTTGAGCAACCTAACTACCTTCCTTCTAAGTTGTTTCGTGTCAGTTTCCACAACACGAAGCGGCTTACGAGGTCTCTTATCAACTAGGTCAACTTCAAAATCTTCACAGCTATCAGCAGAAACCACAGTATTCGAGTCGTGCACATACTTCCGTAGATATGATATGTGAAAAACATTATGCACACCCACCATCTTTTCTGGTAACTCCAATTTATAGGCGAGCTTTCCAATTCGCTCGATGATCGGAAATGGTCCAACAAATCTCGGAGTCAATTTTCCTTTCTTCCCGAATCGAATAACATTCTTCAGTGGAGAAATCTTCACAAAAACCATATCACCTACGTCGAATTCCAAATCCTTACGACGCTTATCGGCATACCTTTTCTGTCGGTCTTGGGCTGCCTTCATTCGTTGCCGAATGATCTCTATGCAATCCGAAGTCCGTCGAATCATTTCTGGCCCAAGTATCAGCTTTTCTCCTGTTTCTAACCAACATGTCGGAGAGTTACACGGTCTTCCATATAATGCTTCATATGGTGCCATACCAATGCTTGACTGGTAACTGTTATTATACGAAAATTCTACCAAATGAAGGTGATCTTCCCACGATCCTCCGAAATCTAAAACACAAGCTCTAAGGAGATCTTCCAAAACTCGATTGACTCTCTCGGTCTGACCATCTGTTTGGGGGTGATAAGCTGTACTCAAACACAGTTCAGTTCCCAAAACTTCCTGGAAGCTCTTCCAAAATCCACTAGTGAACAATGGGTCTCGATCGCCCACTATTCTTTTCGAAATACCATGGAGTCGAACTATCCACTTAACATACAGCTCAGCCATCTTTGATGCAGTCCTGGTTGATCGAACAGGAATGAATCTTGCACTCTTAGTCAGACGATCTACGATGACCCAAATCCCTTCATTTCCCGTTCTTGTTCTAGGTAGCCCATCAATAAAATCCATCGATATTTGCTCCCACTTCCATGTAGTAACTTCTAATGGCTGAAGCAATCCACTGGGCTTCTTTTGCTCAGCTTTTACCAACTGGCAGTTCATGCACTTGGAAATAAAATTTCCAACATCCTTCTTCATACCTTCCCAGTAATAGGTTCTCTTCATATCCCGATACATCTTATTTCCACCTGGATGAATTGTCAGCTTCGAGTGATGACTTTCCTTCAGAACTTCATTTTTCAATTCATCTATATCGGGAACAACTAGTCGTCCTTGCTTCCGAAGCCAACCCTCTCGATCGACCTCGAATCCTTTATCCTTTTCTGGGTCCAATCCAGATTCCAAATCACGGATAATCTTGACAAGCTTATCGTCTCGCTTTTGGCTCTCGCCAATTCTTTCCACAAGAGTCGGTCTTATCGATAAGTTTGCCAACATCTCAGGTTCCAATTCACATCTGGGCCTGAAGTCAAATCCAGCTAAATACTCGAGACTCTTCCATTCTGAAAACATGGCTCCCAATCCTGCATGTCTTCGACTTAACGCATCTGCCACTGCGTTACCCTTTCCCGAAGTATAGGCTATACCAAAATCATATGATGCCAAAAACTCTAGCCATCGTTGCTGCCTAAGATTCAAATCCTTTTGGGAGAAAAGATACTTCAACGACTTATGATCTGTAAACAACTTGAATCGAACTCCCAATAGGTAATGTCTCCATATCTTCAGAGCAAATACAATCGCTGCCAACTCCAAATCATGAGTCGGATAATTCCTTTCATGCGGCATTAGTTGTCGACTTGCATATGCAACAACTTTACCCCTCTGCATCAGCACTGCTCCAAGTCCAGTACCACATGCGTCGGTGTAAACCACCATCTCATCATTTCCACTTGGAATAGTCAAAACAGGAGCACTCGTCAATCGCTCTTTCAGGATTCTGAAAGCTTGCTCACACTTAGCATCCCATCTAAATAATTGGTTCTTTTTCGTCAATCCTGTTAATGGTGCAGCTATCTTGGAAAAGTCTTTGATAAATCGGCGATAATATCCTGCTAATCCAAGAAAACTTCTCACATCAGATGTATTCTTAGGTCTAACCCAATCCTGGATCGCTGCCACCTTAGCGGGATCAACCGCTATTCCATTTCCAGAGATAATATGGCCTAAGAACCTCACTTCACTCTTCCAGAAGTGACACTTCGAAAACTTAGCCTTCAGCTGATGTTTCCGTAAGATTTCCAAAACAATACGCAAGTGCGTCTTGTGTTCTTCTTCAGTTCTGGAATAAATCAAAATATCATCCACAAACACAAGTACGAACTTGTTCAACTGATCCCTGAACACTCTATTCATAAGATCCACAAAATATGCTGGTGCGTTGGCCAATCCAAACGGCATTACCAACCACTCAAAGAAACCGGATGGTGTCCTGAAAGCAGTCTTCAGCACACTATCCTTTTCCACTCTTAACTGGTGAAATCCCGTTGCCAAATCCATCTTAGAAAACACCTTAGCTTCGTGAAGTTGATCGAACAAGTCATCTATTCTTGGCAATGGATACTTGTTCTTCTTAGTCACTTTATTCAGCTCACGATAATCCACACACAACCTCAATGATCCATCTGCTTTGGTTGCAAACACAACTGGTGCACCCCATTCGGACACACTACGCCGAATGAATCCTTTCTGTAAAAGATCATCAACCTGCACCTTCAACTCCTGCTGTTCCCTAGGCGCCATCCGCCTAAGAGGCATCACAACAGGTCTGGCTTCTTCAACTAGATCGATACGAAACTCGATCTCTCTATGCGGCGGTAACCCTTTGACCTCATCAAAGACATCCTCAAATCCATTAGCGATTGGCACCGATGACAGTCCATCCCGTGGAACAACCAGCGAATACATGAAGCTCATGAAGACGCCTTCCTCATGCTTACATCGTATCACAACCTTTCGCCCTTCCACATTCTCGACTGTCACCTCCAACCTTTCACAATCAACCTTTGCCGCATACTTCCTAAGCCAGTCCATACCCAAAATAATTCCGAACCCCGCAAAGTTCAGAACAAAACAATCACAAACAAAAGAGCAATCATGACTCGATACAACCAAACCACGGCATAGCATACACAGATAGGACGAACCCCCAACTGGATTAGTCACAATCAATGGTCTATCAACAATATCCGGTTTTAAACCCAACCTGTAACGACCCGTATTTTTCACGGATCGAAAAGTTCGTCAAATCTGGAGTTTTAGCATTTTGAGCCATTTCATATTTTAGGCAAATTTTGCCTAAGTCCTAAGTCGTTCACAACTTAGCATAAGTCGTGAGTCGTATACGACTTAGGAGATAGGAGTGACCCAGGGTTTGGCGACCTAAGGAATAGACTTAAGTTAGTAAGGTGACTTATAGGGGTTAGCGACTTAAGGACGGGACGAGTTAAGGGATGAGTCGTATACTTACTAAGTCGTAAGCCTAGTTGAGTCGTGGCCGTGTTAAGGAGTGCTGTGTTAAGTCGCTATTTTAAGTCGTAGACGACTTAGTAGTTGAGTCGCCTGACCAGTTGAGTCGTAACCCCAGCTATTTGTTAAGTCGTGACCGACTCAGTAGTTGGCTGCTAGGTTATAAGTCGTAGGCTAGTGGGATTTGATAAGTCGTAGACGACTTAGTAGTTGAGTCGTGTATTCAGTTAAGTCGTATCCTAGTAGCCTAGCTAAGTCGTGAGGTTGATAAGTCGTAGCCGAGTTAACTGTTAAGTCGTAAGGGATCTGGGTTTTGTTGAGTCGTAGGCACACGCTATGAGTCGTAACCGACATAGGAGATAACTGTTTTGTCATGAGTCGTAGGCAGATGTGTGTTAAGTCGCTAAGGGTAGTCTGGTTAGATCGTAGAAGCCAGAAGTCGTTGAGTCGTAGGGCTTTGAGTCGTAAGTCGTAAACGACTCATGGAGGCAGACGAGATAGGGATTTCAGCTATAAATAGGAGAGCTTCTCTTCATTTTTGGGATCCGGATTTTGAAGCGACGAAGTGCTGCCATTTTGAGAGCTCGACTTCTACACTTCTTCACTTCTTTTCTCCACTCTAATCTAGTGCTTCAATCCATCCAAGTTGAAGATCAAGATTGAAGATTCAAGAGCTAAAGTTGAAGATCTTCATCTTTTCAAGAGAGATTTCATCGTTTGAAGCGGATTGGTGATAGATCAAGCTTGATCCTTCGCTGTCCAGATCTGAAGCGTGTTGATTTGAGGTTGTTTTGGTGATTTGGTGAGGGGTGATTATCTCTCACACGGATCCAAAGGAGTATATCGGATTGTTGGCTCGATTTGGTGTTAAAATAGAGATTTCCATGCATTTTCTTCATCCTAAGTGTAGATCCATGTAGATCCATTTTTCATGATGATGTTACATCCATTTTATCACATGTTAACCTATGCAAGTTCATTCATCAAGTTTGTAGAGATGGTACATGTTTTCATGCTTATTGGACTTTCAACTCTTTAATTACGAAAATGCCATTATTGTTATAATTGTCTACTTAGATCATATTTGAATGTTTGATTGCTTGGATTGATGTTTGATTGGATTGATTGTTATGAACTAGATGATTGATGATTAGATTTAGATCGAAGATGATTCAAAAGCTAAGGGAAAGGCTCTTGAATTGGAAAAGCTGCTCGTGGCATATGTAGCGGGATGATGAAGCTCTTATGCATAGATTTGACGATGTGATGTTGAGATGAGGCTTCGCGAGGATGTGATGAAGCGAGGCAATCATGTGATGAAGACTTGGTCTAATCCAAACGGGATCATTCCAAGCATGTTGATAACTCGGTGATATGATTCGAGTTGAGGATAATGAATGGATATAAGAATAGTCGTCGAGGAGGATGACTAGGAGGTTTGGATAGCATCGTTGTTGAAGGTTCTAGCATGGTCTAAGCAAGAGTACGTTTGGGCAGATTCGATAGTCCCAACGACTAACTGTTGATGGTCGAGTACTCTGGGCAGATTCGATAGTCCTAGGCACGGGCTGCGACGACGTGCGGGAGTTATGTCTAGAACCGGGGTTTCCATTAGCCCTTGACGGACGGCTGAAAGAATGTGCCGGTCATTCAATTAACAGTGATATCGAAGTAATGATAACAGTGATAGCCAGAGTCATGGATGTTTGGTTGTATCATCATTCGGACTCAAGAGCGGTATTTTCTGGGTGCTTATCTGATTTAGGCCTTGGCACTTGGAAAACATTGCCCTTGACTTGAATGATTATTACTTTACTTTAAATTGTATGCTCTGCTATGTTTCTTCTGTTTAGTGTGTGTCTGGGGGCTATCACTGTAGAATGAGGTTGGAGTGGGAGGGTTGTATTCCTATTCCTTTTCCTTTATGCTCTTTTGGTATGTTGTTAGTTAATTTACTGCTCACTAAGACTGTTGTCTGAATCAAGGCTTTATGTTTTTAATTCTTATTGCCTTGGGATGTTCGTCCATTTTGGGACGGGCAGACTAGGTAGCAGGTGACAGGTGCTGTTCTCTTCTCACGATGCTGATATCGAAGACGAGATGGAGGGTTGCATATTATCTTCTTATTATATGTACGGGATATTCCGCTGTTTTGTATTCTCTGAGAGATATGTAGGGAGGCTTGATGTATTGACTATTTGGATGCTTGTATTCAACTGTTATGGAGTTTTATATGATGTCATTTTGTTCTGTAAAGCTTCACTATACATATGTTCTATTGTATTTTGTCCATGCGCTGTGAGTAATACGATAGATTCTGTTGTTTTAATCTTACCTTGACAATCGTCCATGGTCGCCTGGCACACTTTACAGCGCACTATCTCTAGATTCGGTGCAGGGGTCATGGGCGGTCGTCACATTTGGTATCAGAGCATTGGTTAATCGATTTTACCCAACGCTCGCTGTCGTAGCTACGTATGAGAGACGTAATTGTAATTTGATGGATGATTACTATATATAATATAGTAGCTTAGAAGTAAGTTAGTCCTTTATGCAGTTGTTTCTCTAAGGTGTTCTGATCATTCCTTTTTATAGATATTGAGAATGAGTCGAAGAGGGAGACCAGCTGCTAGGGAAGGCCGTGCTACTGAAGAGACTGCTGATTATGCAGCCATGTTCGAAGCTATGATGACTTCGATCATGAGAAGGATACCAGTTCCAGGGGCGGCAGTTGATGTTGGAGTTCAAGTCCAAGCTCCGAAACCAGTGGATTTTGCTAAGTTGTGCAAGGATTATACTGCTCTTGGAGGGAAGGTTTTCTTGGGAACAGAATCAACTATTGAGGTCCAGAGGTGGATGGATGCTTGTAGAAGGATCTTTGGTGATTTGGGAATTGATGATGCAACTAAGAGGAAGTTGGCATCAAGGCAGCTTCAAGGGAGAGCCTCTGATTGGTGGAACTCTATTACCATCAATACTACGGAGGAAGAGATTACTTGGGAGAAATTCCAAGCTAGATTTGAAGCTAAGTTCATTTCTACAGCTCAGAAGTCTGTTCTGTTCAAGAAGTTTGTGGAGCTCAAGCAAGGCGGAAGATCTGTTCTTGAGTATGTTTCTTAGTTTGAAGCTTTGTCCAAGTATGCTCGGTCATATATTGAATCTGCTTATCAGAAGAATGAGAAGTTTGTGACCGGCTTGGATGGTTATCTTGGGAGACAGTTGGTGGATCATTTGGACGATTCATTTGAGAAGCTTGTGGAGAAAGCTCTTAGGCATGAGAGTCTGTTTCCTAAGGAAGGATCTGTTGTTGCTGTTACTAGGGAAGAGTCTAAACCCCAGCAGGGTGGAAACAAGAAGAGGAAGCAGCAGCAGCAGAAGGGTAAGGATGGCCAAAAGAAGCCGAAAGGAGAGGTGACTTGCTACAATTGTCAGCAGAAGGGCCATTTCTCTAAGGATTGTAAGAATCCGAAGGCACCGATGAAGTGTCACAACTATGACAAGCCAGGGCACATCAGGAAGAATTGTCCAGAACCGAGGAAGGACAGGCAGATTGTGCAAGCTTATGCTTTGGGAGCTGTTCCGTCGTCTTCAAAAGCTCCTACCGCTGAAGAGAAAGGAAAGAGTGTGGTTGTTCAAGGTACTCTTTTCTTATGTGGTGTTCCAGTTAGAGTTCTGTTTGATACTGGAGCGTCGCATTCGTTTGTTTGTAATGAACTCGTAGGCCGGTTAGGTTTGGAACCGGATATTGTTGATAGGCCATTGGTTGTGACTAATCCAGTTGGGGGTTCGTCTTGTTTGTGTATGTTATGCCGTGGTCTAGTTGTATCGAGTCATGGTTGCTCTTTTGTTTGTGATTGCTTTGTTCTGAACTTTGCGGGGTTCGGAATTATTTTGGGTATGGACTGGCTTAGGAAGTATGCGGCTAAGGTTGATTGTGAGAGGTTGGAAGTGACAGTCTAGAATGTGGATGGGCGAAAGGTTGTGATACGATGTAAGCATGAAGAAGGCATCTTCATGAGCTTCATGTATTCGCTTGTTGTTCCACGGGATGGACTGTCATCTGTACCAATCGCGAATGGATTCGAGGATGTCTTTGACGAAGTCAAAGGGTTGCCGCCGCATAGAGAGATCGAGTTTCGTATAGATCTAGTTGAAGGAGCCAGACCCGTTGTGATGCCTCTTAGGCAGATGGAGCCTAAGGAACAACATGAGTTGAAGGTGCAAGTTGATGACCTTTTACAGAGAGGATTCATTCGGCGTAGTGTGTCCGAGTGGGGTGCACCAGTTGTGTTTGCAACCAAGGCAGATGGGTCGTTGAGATTGTGTGTGGATTATCGTGAGCTGAATAAGGTGAAAAAGAAGAACAAGTATCCATTACCGAGAATAGATGACTTGTTTGATCAGCTTCACGAAGCCAAGGTGTTTTCTCAGATGGATTTGGCAACGGGATTTCACCAGTTGAAAGTGGCTAAGGATAGTGTGCCGAAGACTGCTTTTCGGACACCATCTGGTTTCTTTGAGTGGCTGGTAATGCCGTTTGGATTGACTAACGCGCCAGCATATTTTGTGGATCTTATGAATAGAGTGTTCAGAGATCAGCTGAACAAGTTCGTACTTGTGTTCGTGGATGATATTCTGATTTATTCTAGAACGGAAGAAGAGCACAAGACACACTTGCGTATTGTTTTGGAAATCTTACGGAAACATCAGCTGAAGGCTAAGTTTTCGAAGTGTCACTTCTGGAAGAGTGAAGTGAGGTTCTTAGGCCATGTGATTTCTGGAAGTGGAATAGCGGTTGATCCCGCTAAGGTGGCAGCAATCCAGGATTGGGTTAGACCTAAGAATGCATCTGATGTGAGAAGTTTTCTTGGATTAGCAGGATATTATCGACGGTTTATCAAAGACTTCTCCAAGGTAGCTGCACCGTTAACAGGATTGACGAAGAAGAACCAAGTGTTCAGTTGGGATGCTAAGTGTGAGCAAGCTTTTGGAATCCTGAAAGAGAGATTGACGAGTGCTCCTGTTTTGACTATTCCAAGTGGGAATGATGAGATGGTGGTTTACACCGACGCATGTGGTACTGGACTTGGAGCGGTGCTGATGCAGAGGGATAAAGTTGTTGCGTATGCAAGTCGACAACTGAAGCCGCATGAAAGGAATTACCCGACTCATGATTTGGAGTTAGCGGCGATTGTTTTTGCTCTGAAGATGTGGAGACATTATCTATTGGGAGTTCGATTTGAGTTATTTACGGATCATAAGTCGTTGAAGTATCTTTTCTCCCAAAAGGATTTGAACCTTCGGCAGCAACTTTGACTAGAGTTTTTAGCATCATATGATTTTGGTATAGCTTATACTCCGGGAAAAGGTAACGCGGTGGCAGATGCGTTAAGTCGAAGACATGCAGGATTAGGAGCCATGTTTTCAGAATGGAAGAGTCTCGAGTATTTAGCAGGGTTTGACTTCAGGCCTATATGTGAATTGGAACCTGAGATGTTGGCAAACTTATCGATAAGACCTTCTCTTGTGGAAAGGATTGGCGAGAGCCAAAAGCGAGACGATAAGCTTGTCAGGATTATCCGCGATTTGGGATCTGGATTGGATCCAGAAAAGGATAAAGGATTCGAGGTCGATCGAGAGGGTTGGCTTCGAAAGCAAGGAAGACTAGTTGTTCCCGATATAGATGAATTAAGGAGTGAAGTTCTGAAGGAAAGTCATCACTCGAAGTTAACAATTCATCCAGGTGGAAATAAGATGTATCGGGATATGAAGAGAACCTACTACTGGGAAGGTATGAAGAAGGATGTTGGAAATTTTATTTCCAAGTGTATGAACTGCCAGTTGGTTAAAGCCGAACAAAAGAAGCCAAGTGGATTGCTTCAGCCATTAGAAGTTCCTACATGGAAGTGGGAGCAAGTGTCGATGGATTTTATTGATGGATTGCCTAGAACCAAAACGGGAAATGAAGGGATTTGGGTCATTGTAGATCGTTTGACTAAGAGTGCACGATTCATTCCTGTTCGATCGACTAGGACTACATCAAAGTTGGCTGAGTTGTATGTTAAGTGGATAGTCCGATTCCATGGTATTCCGAAGAGTATAGTGAGCGATCGAGACCCATTGTTCACTAGTGGATTTTGGAAGAGCTTCCAAGAAGTTTTGGGAACCGAGTTGTGTTTGAGTACAGCTTATCACCCTCAAACAGATGGTCAGACCGAGAGAGTCAACCGAGTTTTGGAAGATCTTCTTAGGGCTTGTGTTTTGGACTTCGGAGGATCATGGGAAGATCACCTTCATTTGGTGGAGTTTTCATACAACAACAGTTACCAGTCAAGCATTGGTATGGCACCGTATGAGGCATTATATGGAAGACCGTGTAACTCTCCGACATGTTGGATAGAAACAGGAGAAAAGCTGATGCTTTGGCCAGAGATGATTCGACAGACTTCAGATTGTATAGAGATCATTCGGCAACGAATGAAGGCAGCCCAAGACCGTCAGAAGAGTTATGCTAATAAGCGCCGAAAAGATTTGGAATTCGACGTAGGAGATATGGTTTTTGTGAAGATTTCTCCACTGAAGAATGTTATCCGATTCGGAAAGAAAGGAAAATTGACTCCGAGATTTGTTGGACCATTTCCGATTACCGAGCGAATTGGAAAGCTCGCTTATAGATTGGAATTACCGGAGAAGATGTCGAGCGTGCACAATGTTTTTCATGTATCGTATCTACGGAAGTATGTGCACGACTCGAATACAGTGGTTTCTGTCGATAGCTGTGAAGATTTCGAAGTTGATCCAGTCGATAGAAGACCTCGTAAGCCGCTTCGTGTTGTAGAAACCGACACGAAACAGCTTAGGAGGAAGGTAGTTAAGTTGCTCAAGATACAATGGAGTGACGATGATAACGACTGTACGTGGGAGGTGGAAGAGAGGATGAAGGCAGCTCATCCTGAACTCTTCAAGGTCTGGCCCTAAGGTGTCGTCTCATCTCACGACATTGTAACTTGTTCTATATCTTAGAATTCTGTACGCTAAGCTAGAATTGGATGCATGGTTTGCTGATTGTTATGGATGGTAGGCGTACAGAATAGTTTTGATTGCTTTGTTTGCTTGGAATTTCGGGGGCGAAATTCCTAAGGGGGAGAGAATGTAACGACCCGTATTTTTCACGGATCGAAAAGTTCGTCAAATCTGGAGTTTTAGCATTTTGAGCCATTTCAGATTTTAGGCAAATTTTGCCTAAGTCCTAAGTCATTCACGACTTAGCATAAGTCGTGAGTCGTATACGACTTAGGAGATAGGAGTGACCCAGGGTTTGGCGACCTAAGGAATAGACTTAAGTTAGTAAGGTGACTTATAGGGGTTAGCGACTTAAGGACGGGACGAGTTAAGGGATGAGTCGTATACTTACTAAGTCGTAAGCCTAGTTGAGTCGTGGTCGTGTTAAGGAGTGCTGTGTTAAGTCGCTGTTTTAAGTCGTAGACGACTTAGTAGTTGAGTCGCCTGACCAGTTGAGTCGTAACCCCAGCTATTTGTTAAGTCGTGACCGACTCAGTAGTTGGCTGCTAGGTTATAAGTCGTAGGCTAGTGGGATTTGATAAGTCGTAGACGACTTAGTAGTTGAGTCGTGTATTCAGTTAAGTCGTATCCCAGTAGCCTAGCTAAGTCGTGAGGTTGATAAGTCGTAGCCGAGTTAACTGTTAAGTCGTAAGGGATCTGGGTTTTGTTGAGTCGTAGGCACACGCTATGAGTCGTAACCGACATAGGAGATAACTGTTTTGTCATGAGTCGTAGGCAGATGTGTGTTAAGTCGCTAAGGGTAGTCTGGTTAGATCGTAGAAGCCAGAAGTCGTTGAGTCGTAGGGCTTTCAGTCGTAAGTCGTAAACGACTCATGGAGGCAGACGAGATAGGGATTTCAGCTATAAATAGGAGAGCTTCTCTTCATTTTTGGGATCCGGATTTTGAAGCGACGAAGTGCTGCCATTTTGAGAGCTCGACTTCTACACTTCTTCACTTCTTTTCTCCACTCTAATCTAGTGCTTCAATCCATCCAAGTTGAAGATCAAGATTGAAGATTCAAGAGCTAAAGTTGAAGATCTTCATCTTTTCAAGAGAGATTTCATCGTTTGAAGCGGATTGGTGATAGATCAAGCTTGATCCTTCGCTGTCCAGATCTGAAGCGTGTTGATTTGAGGTTGTTTTGGTGATTTGGTGAGTGGTGATTATCTCTCACACGGATCCAAAGGAGTATATCGGATTGTTGGCTCGATTTGGTGTTAAAATAGAGATTTCCATGCATTTTCTTCATCCTAAGTGTAGATCCATGTAGATCCATTTTTCATGATGATGTTACATCCATTTTATCACATGTTAACCTATGCAAGTTCATTCATCAAGTTTGTAGAGATGGTACATGTTTTCATGCTTATTGGACTTTCAACTCTTTAATTACGAAAATGCCATTATTGTTATAATTGTCTACTTAGATCATATTTGAATGTTTGATTGCTTGGATTGATGTTTGATTGGATTGATTGTTATGAACTAGATGATTGATGATTAGATTTAGATCGAAGATGATTCAAAAGCTAAGGAAAAGGCTCTTGAATTGGAAAAGCTGCTCGTGGCATATGTAGCGGGATGATGAAGCTCTTATGCATAGATTTGACGATGTGATGTTGAGATGAGGCTTCGCGAGGATGTGATGAAGCGAGGCAATCATGTGATGAAGACTTGGTCTAATCCAGACGGGATCATTCCAAGCATGTTGATAACTCGGTGATATGATTCGAGTTGAGGATAATGAATGGATATAAGAATAGTCGTCGAGGAGGATGACTAGGAGGTTTGGATAGCATCGTTGTTGAAGGTTCTAGCATGCTCTAAGCAAGAGTACGTTTGGGCAGATTCGATAGTCCCAACGACTAACTGTTGATGGTCGAGTACTCTGGGCAGATTCGATAGTCCTAGGCACGGGCTGCGACGATGTGCGGGAGTTATGTCTAGAACCGGGGTTTCCATTAGCCCTTGACGGACGGCTGAAAGAATGTGCCGGTCATTCAATTAACGGTGATATCGAAGTAATGATAACAGTGATAGCCAGAGTCATGGATGTTTGGTTGTATCATCATTCGGACTCAAGAGCGGTATTTTCTGGGTGCTTATCTGATTTAGGCCTTGGCACTTGGAAAACATTGCCCTTGACTTGAATGATTATTACTTTACTTTAAATTGTATGCTCTGCTATGTTGCTTCTGTTTAGTGTGTGTCTGGGGGCTATCACTGTAGAATGAGGTTGGAGTGGGAGGGTTGTATTCCTATTCCTTTTCCTTTATGCTCTTTTGGTATGTTGTTAGTTAATTTACTGCTCACTAAGACTGTTGTCTGACTCAAGGCTTTATGTTTTTAATTCTTATTTCCTTGGGCTGTTCGTCCATTTTGGGACGGCAGACTAGGTAGCAGGTGACAGGTGCTGTTCTCTTCTCACGATGCTGATATCGAAGACGAGATGGAGGGTTGCATATTATCTTCTTATTATATGTACGGGATATTCCGCTGTTTTGTATTCTCTGAGAGATATGTAGGGAGGCTTGATGTATTGACTATTTGGATGCTTGTATTCAACTATTATTGAGTTTTATATGATGTCATTTTGTTCTGTAAAGCTTCACTATACATATGTTCTATTGTATTTTGTCCATGCGCTGTGAGTAATACGATAGATTCTGTTGTTTTAATCTTACCTTGACAATCGTCCATGGTCGCATGGCACACTTTACAGCGCACTATCTCTAGATTCGGTGCAGGGGTCATGGGCGGTCGTCACACAACCGGCATACAAGTTCATTACAAACAAAAGAATGCGACGCCCCAGTATCGAATAACACTCTAACTGGAACACCACATATGGAAAGAGTACCTTGAACCACCACACTCTTTCCTTTCTCTTCAGCGGTAGGAGCTTTTGAAGATGATGGAACAGCCCCCAAAGCATAAGCTTGCACAATCTGCTTGTCCTTTCGCGGTTCTGGACAATTCTTCTTAATATGCCCCAGCTTGTCACAGTTGTGGCACTTCACCGGCACCTTTGGATTCTTGCAATCTCTGGAGAAATGGCCCTTCTGCTGACAATTGTAGCAGGTCACTTCGCCCCTCGGTTTCTTCTGGCCATCCTTACCCTTTTGCTGCTGCTGCTTCCTCTTATTGTTTCCACCCTGCTGTGGTTTAGACTCTTCCTTGGCCACAGCAACAACAGATCCTTCTTTAGGAAACAGATTTTCGTGCCTGAGAGCTTTCTCCACAAGCTTCTCAAATGGATCGTCCAGATGATCCACCAACTGCCTCCCAAGATAAATGTCCAAGCCTGTCATAGACTTCTCGTTCTTCTGATAAGGAGATTCAATATACGATCGGGCATACTTGGACAAAGCTTCAAACTCAGAAACATACTCAAGAACTGGTCTTCCATCTTGCTTGAGCTCTACAAACTTCTTAAACAGAACAGATTTCTAATCTGTAGAAATGAACTTAGCTTCAAATCTGGCTTGGAATTGCTCCCAAGTATTTTCTTCCTCCGGAGTATCAATGGTGATAGAGTTCCACCAGTCAGAAGCTCTCCCTTGAAGCTGTCTTGATGCGAGCTTCCTTCTAGTTGCATCCTCGATTCCCAAATCACCAAAGATTCTTCCACAAGCATCTATCCATCTCTGGACATCAATGGTTGACTCTGTCCCCAAGAAAATCTTCCCTCCAAGAGCAATATAGTCTTTACACAGCTTAGCAAAATCCACCGGTCTTGGAGCTTGAACTTGAATTCCAACATCAACTGCTGGCCCCGGAGCTGGCATCCTTCTCATGATCGAAGTCATCATAGCCTCGAACATAGCAGCATAATCAGCAGCCCCCTCAGCAGCACGGCCTTCCCTAGCAGCTGGTCTCCCTCTTTGACTCATTGTTAATATCTATAAAAAAATGATCAGCACACCTTGAGAAACAACTGCATAAAGAACTCAAATCCTTCTAAGCTACTATATTTTATATAGTAATCATCCATCAAAATACAATTACGTCTCTCATACGTAGTTACGTCAGCGAGCGTTGGGTAAAATCGATTAACCAAGGCTCTAATACCAAATGTGACGACCGCCCATGACCCTTGCACTAAACATAGAAATAGTGCGCTGAAAAGTGTGCCAGGCAGCCATGGATGATCGTCAGAGGTAAGTTAAAATAGCAGAATCTATCGTATTACTCACAGCGCATGGATAAAATACAATAGAGAAAAATATACATAGTGAAGCTACATAGAACAGAATCGCATCAAATAAGCCTCATAGTAGTTTGATACAAAAATCTGAATAGTCAATACATCCAGCCTCACTACATATCACTCAGAGAATATACAAGCAGCGGAACATCCAGTACATATAATAAGAAAATAATATGCAAGCCTCCAGCTCGTCTTCGTCATCGGCATCGTTGGAAACTAAGAACAGCACCTGTCACCTGCTACCTAGTCTGCCCATCCCAAAATGGATGAACAGCCCAAGGTAATAAGAGTTGAACATAAAACCTTGAGTCAGACAACAGTCTTAGTGAGCGGTAAATTAACTAACAACATACCAAAAGAGCATAAAGGTAAAAGGAATAGGAACCCAACCCTTCCACTCCACCTCTTTCTACAGTGATAGCCTCAGACACACTAAGCAGAAGTAAACATAGTAAAGCAAAGCAATTATCACTCGAGTCAAGGTCAATGTTTTCCAAGTACAAACCCCCAAGGCCTAAACCAAGATCAGATAAGCACCCAGAAAATATTGCTCTTGAGACCGAATGACGATACAACCAAACATCCATGACTCTGGCTATCACTGTTATCATTGCTTCGATACCACCGTTAATTGAATGACCGGCACATTCTTTCAGCTGTCCGTCAAGGGCTAATGGTAACCCCGGTTCTAGATAGAACTCCGCACGTCGTCGTAGCCCGTGCCTAGGACTATCGAATCTGCCCAGAGTACTCGACTACCAACTATAGTCTTTTGGGACTATCAAATCTGCCCAGCGTACTCTTGCTTTGAGTCTGCTAGAATCTTCGACAACAATGAAATTTCAGCCTTCTAGTCATCCTCCTCGACGACTATTCTCATACTAGCTCAAACCCCTCTCGAGCCAACCATTATCAACGAACTCGAACCATCCCTCGAGTTATCAACATGCTTGGAATGATCCTGTCTGGATTACACCACAGCTACATCACATCATAGCAAAGCCTCATCTCATCATCATCATCAAATCTATCCATATGAGCTTCATCATCCGCCACATATACCACGAGCAGCTTTTCCAATTCAAGAGCCTTTCCCTTAGCTTTTGAATCATCTTCGACCATCTTGTCTAAATCCAACAACTAATCAACTAATTTATAACAATCAATCAAATCAATCATTAATCCAAGTAATCAATCATGCAAACAAGATCTAAAAGCAATTATAACTAAAATGGCAATTTTGTAAATAAAGGGTCCAAATCTAACAAGCATGAAACATGAGCAATATCTCTACAACTTGATGAATGAACTTGCATAGATTAACATGTAGTAAAATGGATGACAAATCATCATGAACAATGGATCTATACTTAAGTTTACGAAAATGCATGAAATCTCTATTTTTAACACATAATCAAGCCACCGATCCGATATACTCCTTTGGGTCCGTGTGAGAGATAACCACCACTCACCAAATCACCTAAACACTTCAAAAGCAACACACTTCAGATCTGGACAGCGAAGGATCTAACTTGATCTATCAAAATTCCGCTTCAAACGATGAAATCTCTCTTCAAAGAATGTAGATCTTCAACTTTAGCTCTTGGATCTTCGTTCTTGGATGGAAGGAAGTACTAAATTTAAGAAGAGATAAGAAGTGAAGAAGTGTAGTTCTCGAGCTCTCAAAATGACAGCACTTCGTCGCTTCAAAAATCCGGATCCCAAAAAGTGAGGCAAGAACGTGTATTTATAGGCTGGAATCCTTAGGTCGTCCATGACCTAACTCTTGCCGACCTACCCATCCACACGACCTACGACCTAACGCATATGCGCTTCCACGACCTAACAACCTACTGCATATGCGCATCCACGGTCTAAAAATGTCACGACCTAAGACTCAACACTAATGTGCGACCTACGACCTAACTGAGATACGAATTAACGACTCAACACCCTCGTGACTTAGCGACTCATCCAAGGTCGCGACCTAACTAAACACAGGGTCTCTCGACCTAACACCTAAGTCGTCTGGACGACCTAACTACTCATAACTGCTAAACTTAGGTCTCTCACGACCTAACTAAGCACAGCACCCCATAGGTCGCTCACGACCTAACTACAACAACTCCTTAAGTCGCTCGAACGACCCAAACTCCCTAGGTCGTTAACCCGCTTAGGTTGCTCATTCTCCTTAGGTCGCTATATCCCTAAGTTGCTTGCCTAAGCCGCTAATCCTATTAAGTCGCTAATCCTATTAAGTCGCTCACCTATGCCGCTAGTTTCCTTAGGTCGTCTAAACCCTTAAGTCGTCTACCCCTTAAGTCGTCTACTCCTTAGGTCGTCAACTTCCTTAGGTCGCTCACCTTAGCCACTAAGTCGCTCCATAACCCAACCTGCTACACGACCTAACTCTGGACGACTTAAACTCTGGTCGACTTAACAACACTAACGACCTAATGACAACAGTTCTACAATCTTTCGGTCCGTAAAAATATGGGTCGTTACAGAAATGCAATAGAGAAGACAATTGTTAAGAAATTGTTGTTTTGAAAAAGATTTTCTAAAATCCAACCCCATGTGAAAGAATTTCATCAAAATGATTTTTGAAAACTTCCTTGAAATGTTTTGAAAAGTATTTCAAAGGATTTATTGAGAAGTTGTTGTTTTGAAAGGAAAAAAAATGGAATTTTGGAAATTCATAAATTAGAAATTTTGTTAAGGCAAAGGTTTGTGAATAAAAAGAAGTTATGGAGTTAAAAGTTTTGATTAAAAGGTTTTTGGTAAAAAGGATTATTTTGACACTCTCAGTCTAAAAATTTGTCGGGTTAAATTTTTTTCTTCAGTTTATAGATTTTTCAATAAAGTGATTATTCTTTTCGAAATAAATATAAAGTAAAGCGTAGATTGGACTTAATGATTTTTCAGTTTCATAAATTTGGAAGTTCTTTAATTTTTTCTCTTTTTAAAATGGAAATGAAACATGATTGAAAATGATGAAGCCATTTAATTAGGAAAAATATAAACTGAGATAATATTGGAAGATTTGAATAAGGATAGTGTTAGGAACTTGTAGAATAGGATTATTAATCTAGTTAGTGATAATGTAGGAGAGAAATAATGAGAATTGGATAGGAAAATGTTGGGATAGAAGTTTATCTTTGTCTACTCCAATTTTTATTGTTTAAAGTTACAATAGATGTTTTTGAATATTTTGATCTAAAAGACTAACTTCCAAAGGAGTAAATCTTTGATATAGATAGTTTTTTAAAAAGGAAAATTACTTTTCTTTTTTTTTTGGAATTAAGCAACCCTTTTTGAAAATTTGAAAGTTTGGTTTAATTATTGATTTTTTGAATGTTTTGGGTTAAAATTCCTATTTTTAAAGAAGTAAGTCTTTGAGGTAAAAGAATTTGAGTAGGGAAAACTATTTTACTAAGCAATTTCAGAACCTTTGAATTTGGGGTTAAGAATAAAGCGATATATGTTTTTAAAATTGTGAAAAGTTGGTTTCAAATATTTTGGAAGGATTTGTCCAAATGTTTAATAAAAATGGAATAGATATATGGAATAAAAGAAAACCTGGTGTTTAGATGCTTTTAAGAATTCACTTCCCCAAACTGTTTTTGGAAAGTTGGAAATACTTTTGAAAAATATGCTTAAAAGTTTCCTTTTGAGGTGTGCAAATTCTTTTGTAAGTTTGAATTTTAAATGTCGCATACTAACGTAATGTAGATTTATAAGTTTAAATTTTGTGCAGTAGATAGGGATCGTCATCTAGGAAAGAAAGGTTAAAGGTTTTAGGATATGAATAAAATAAAAATAGTATGTACCACCTGATTTAGAAATTTAAAATTGGCCACAAGCAATTGTTTGTAAAATGTTGGTAAAGTGTAAAGATATTCCAGATCTACGACTGGGTTACAAGTTAAGTTGCTCTTGGAATGTGAATTTTTATATTTTGATTTATTGGAAGGAGGCTCTGTGTTATTTCCATAAATTATTTAACTCCTTAAATATATGAAAGGGCATCGTTTGAATTTAAAAAGGGTATGTCAAAAGGGAAAGAGATGTGTAAGATATGGATATTCTTTTTCGTATTTTACACTATCTGTTACAATAAAAGAAAAGGAATTAATCCCTTGTAATTTCAAACAAAACAAAAATATCACTTGTGGTTAGTTCATGGAAGATTATAATGGGAATCCTTTTCTAAAGGATAGCTATAATAAAATAAAATATGGAACGGAATGTTATAGTTTATAAATAAATAATTAGAAATAAGAAACTTATAAATAGCGTAATTTATAACTGTATTCGTATTAATTATAAACAGCATTGTAATATAGGACTAGGATTTATGGACATTAATTACATATTTAATGGGCAATAAATTTGTAATTAATAGAGGATAATAAGGGAATTAGATAAGGGATTGATTAAGGAAGCTATTATGGTATTTATGAAGAAACTAAATACTCATAATAAGTAGATTTTGAAACTGGTAAATGGATTTAAATTGATTAAATAAGGATTGATTAGAGATTGTTAATTTTGACATTAACGACCGGTTATTATGGGTAATGGATAATTATTAAAACTAAGAAGTTAAATTTGGAAAGGGGGTAATGGTGGAATGACATTCTAGGAATGTACGTCTTAAATTAGTAATGAGCATTAAGTCCTCAACATCATTAACACCATTTAATGATTAAGGGTAGCTTTGAGAAAAAATTTCTTTTAGAATTTTTGGGTTGAAATCGCTAATTGTTTCCTTTAGGGAAAAGTATTTGATATGGTATTAAGACATATTCATGTTTTATCACTGTGTTGATTTTAGAGATGAGACTAGACCGCTATATACATACATACATACATACATGTGTATATATATATATATATTAAGGAACATCGTAAAAAGAGAAATTTCATAAGGACACTTAACTAGCGATAAACCGAAGATAAGACTTGAAGTCGGTAAGGAAATTAGATTAAAATTCTTCAAACCAAAAATTTGTGTTGTATCACCATTCACCCCAAATGTGAAGGTGTATAGAGATTTTCTAATTGGTCAAGGATGTAGAAAGAACCACTGGATTTGTTCTACATATTTGATGTGCAAAGGATTAAAGCTAAGCAAGGAAAGTGTAACGACCCGGTATTTTCAACCATTCGCATCCGCACATGTCGGACTTGAATTGTTCAAAATATCAGATTGTTAATTTAAAATTTGGCAAACTCAGCATATACAGTAAATAAATCAATCACAATATCACAGACACAGAGTAATACAATAATACGCAACGGAATAGATAAAATAGTAGTTCATGAAGCTACTATATAAACATCAGAGTTAGAAATAAAATACAACAGAAAATCTTTAATATAGTGAAGTCTTCAGTACGAATAGATGACCTCTCTGAACAAATCAACTGGAAAGTTGAAAGCTGAATCGATAGTTGGATCTCCAAATGAAGCTCCAAACTCCAAGGGTGAGTCTCAAATGCTGTATCACTCGGTCTGACCCGAGCGTAAAGCAAAACACAAAACACTCGAGTCAGGATTAACATTCTTATATCAATAAATCCAAATCAAGTGAAATATCAACTGAAATACAAGTAACTCAAAGGATGTTTGGGATAACCATCCTCTAAGGATCTGTGGAACTATCTAAAATGTAGAAATATACACTATAACACCGTGGTCATTTCAAATTTATTTATACTTCAAAACCAAAATATCATTTTCATTTCAAAAATATCTATTTCCAAAATAGTATATATAGAATTTATAAAGTAAAGTATTTATAATTTCCTCAAGTCTCACAAATCAATTCAAATCAACTCAAATTCTAAATTCAAATTTATTCAAAGCTCAATTCATCAATTCAATTCAGTTCTCAATAGACCATTTAAATTTTCAAGATATTTCAAGGCTTTAATATTCAATATTTTCAAAGTTAAATTTAACAGTTTCATATAGCTCTTGATTTAACTTCATTATTATTTAATCAGGGAGTATTCACTTAATAAATTCAGTATCATTTAACTAGCCTGAAATTTCATTTTTACTAAATATTTCCTTAAATTTATTTAAACAAGAAATATTCATTAAATTATTTAAATCAAACCCGAGTTATAAATCATATCTTAAATCTCAATTTCAATAAGTTTCAAATCAGTTTAACTAAATAAAATTCTTTAATGAATACAATTTCAACTAAATTCAAATTATCTTCCCAACCTTAACTTATTCAAATTATTACCAAAATCTATTTTGAAATATAAATTTTATACTTAACATATTATATGTATTAAATCCATCTTAATTAAATTAAATATCATTATTAAATCTATATATATCATTACCATTTATATATAAAAATTTAAGAATCAACATTTATTAAAACCATATATTTCTTTCCAAAACCATAGAATTTATTTTCAAAATATTTATATATGGACCAACGGTGTCTATATATAATTTCCTATCTATGGTCAAGTGATACAGATATTTATCATTTCAATCCGTAAATTTAAATTCATACGGGTAGATATCATTTCGACCCGTAATCCCAAATTCAATTCAAATGAAAATCGTTTGGGTCTATCATTTCAACCCATAACGATTTTCTCCTATTCTAAAGTCCGTTCGGGTATGTATCATTTCAACCCATAGTGAATTCTATACTAACAGGGAACTTGCAGAGTGATAACAGATAATATAAAATACAACAACATGCATATATCATCAATAACAATATATTATAAACAAAAGGATATGGTGTCATATCCCACAGGTGAACAGTTACAAATAATAGCATATATAACAATTTAAATAACTACAGCAGCATATTTCAGTTGTCGTTTCAATTGAAATCAAATTTAATAAATATAAGAACGTTAAATCGTGAGTGATTACTCACCTTTCGAGGCTAGAGAATACAGAAGGTGACACGAATACGCTGAAATGACCCTCCTATTTCCACCCTAATTTCATAAGGATTTTTTTTTTTTGCTAAGAGATGATATATAGATATATCATTCATTGCAAATATCTTTTCCAAGGTCATTTTCTTTTTTCCAATAAACAAAATATATCCAGGATCAAAATAACTTACCAATATAAATATATCAGTGTATATCTAATAACATACACATACATATGAAGATGTATGTGATCTTCTTATCTAAGTTCAGAGTGTATACTTCATTTTTTTGTACAAGAACATTCTGTTTGATTTAGATTTTTGGCAATTCAGATAAATTATTGTATTCAGATTTTTGGCCATAATATCCACTAGAAACATGTACTTTAGTCTGTCATTAGGATTAAGAAATGATCAAGTAATAATCAGTGGTAAACAAGCTTTTAATATAGATGATTATGTTAAAGTCTGGATAATATCAAATTCAGTATAAAAGTAAGTGGATCCTATGTGAACACAAGCAACATCTAGGCGTAATGGAAACGCGCCTAACTTATACATGAAAGGTCACGAGTTCGAGTGCTATGCTGGTCGGTTCAAACACAATTTTTGGTTTTTCTTTTTATTTTTCTCCTGTATGGTTAGAAATCTGATACCTACCTATAATTGTGCATATATATTTGATTTTGCCTATAACCTATCATACAAAACAATTCTTTTTACATAACAATTTTTAAAACCCATTCCTACAACTGTTTTAAGAATTTAAATTTATATTTTTGCCCAATTTATCAACATGTACACAGGTATTTATGTACATGTCATTATCTTTGCCCAGTTTCCAGAAAACTGAGTGAAACAATTGCTAAATGTACTATGCTTTGAAATGCATCTATATTTTCAAGATACAGTCTATCATGATCAACCAATACTTCATTTAGTTGAGGCTGGTTAACTCATGAGTCTTGTATATGCTATACACTAGTTCAAAAACAAGGGAGATACCTTTCATTTCATTCTATCTGAAGCTTTTAGAAAAACATTTTACTTTTCCTAATTCAATTCAGAAATGAATTCAGATTTATTTACAAAGCATTTCAGTAAAAAGAAAATAAAATCCTTTAAGTTTACTTCTTGCTAAATCCAGATTTTAGTTCTAAAACTCAGTGCTCTGTTATGTCTCAAGGTTAACTAATACATAATATAAATTATACAAAACAGTAGCTCAACTACATGTGCATATTTCTCTTCCAAACATTCATATCAATAATTAAAATCATTTCATTGTTTCCCAGTCAGATTTTTCCTTTGAGATTTTAAACCTTAGTGCATAACAATATATTTAGCATGATACAACTAGTTCATCTAACCATAATAGAATTCATTACATGACTGGAAGTCTTAGAAACATAATATTTTTCCTGAATACATGCAGATATAATCAATTTAAACTCTTATTGAGACTAGCTAGCATGTTCATTCACTCCTCCATAAAAGCCATAACTTCATTTTTACTTAGTGCCTGGGTTACCTGAAAGAACATAAGTGGCTGCCTCATTTTAAAATGAGACACCCCAGATGCCATGAGCAAACAAGGGTCAGATCTATGATCTGGTATGAATAACATCAATTCATTCATGATATTAAGCAATAGAGAATATAAGGGCACTAACTTGTTATTTAAGCAAATTTCTGCAATCAAATATTTTAACATAGTATAATTAAGTTGATTCAGGTATGATATATTCACTTATCATTCCTTCACTTGCATACATAATCATACAAACATAATTATCTACTGGCAACAATTTCATTCACTGGAATCATCTTGGTTCCATACCATTCAACCTAAGAAATATCCATATTCCTATTTCTTCATTTACAGGTTGTAATATTCAATTTAAATCCCTGCCTCATCTGCTATTAAGGAATCACTGGGACACATTGCAATGAACTAATTCACATCATTGCACAAAGATCTCAGGGCTTAAACAAACCATGTGCCAACTTGCATACTTCAAATATGACAAGCATTCCAGCAGTCATCTTGGCCTTCCCTTCCCTAGTTTATTTACTAGTGTATTGTCTTAAATCCTAACATCAAATATGCTAAGTGAACATGTCACTGCAAACATGGAAACATCCATAATTTCTTCTAGCATAATTTCCCCTCAGAAATAATCAGACAGTCATTTCCTAAATGGGGTCAATATGTCTTGATCTTAGTGAATATAGGAACATTTTCAACTGTAAAAGAGGCATGGCATGTTATACTGATCTGCAACCTTTATGATTGATTCAGATTCAAGATCTGGTTCAATCATAATTTTAGCTTGTGGGTTTTTTTTTTTTGATTAAGGGCTCAGCACTTAGAAAATTTCTATTGCACCCTTAACATTTTTCTTTTCAAGCCTCAGCACTTATACCAAGTATAATGCAGCTCCAATCATTTTTATAAGGTTTCCATGCCATAGATCTATAACAGTTGAGAGTATTCTCTATATAATTTTTAAGATCCTAAACTTTAACATTTATGAGTATAAATAAAACAGTATGATACTCATCCAAAGACAAATGTCTCAACCAATCAAAGATCATCAAAATCACCCATATTAAATCATATCAGATTTAAAATAAAACATCCAAAAAGCATTGATGAAATCATATACATCAAAACCAGAAATACATAAATGGCAATATAAAAAGTGGCTGCCTCAACTCAGGTCTTAATGCCATGAACTCAGTGAGATTACTCACCTAAATGTTTCTTCTTATTAATCCAGAAAATTCTTGTTTGAGTGTTTTCTCCTTCCTTTCAATATTTTCTTCTTCTTTTCTTATTTTTATGCAGCTCGGGGTAAAATGATTCTACTGGCTAAACTGCCTATTTATAAGCATTTTTCCTCTAGGGTTTTATTGAAACAGAATTCCATTTCTGTCCTGGCTTAGCATCATGCATTTTTCATTCATATTACCCCGGCCATATTAACCAATTTAAAGGCTGCATTTTCTTTCTTTTACTTTTTTCAGAAAATGGCCACTCACTTAGTCATGTCAAAAGTGTGACTATTCTATTTATTTTAATTATTTCTGAAAATCCCCTTTGCTATTTTTGCCTACACAAGCATATTGACTTGTATCACATTTCATGTCATTTTAATGTTATGGTTTCACTTGCTAATATATATATATATGTACTTTTCATTATTTAAAAATGTATATTTGTATACATATCTTATCTAGGCTTATTTTAATTCCTCTTTTAAATTCAGAAACATATGCACCTATATGTATACAAGTTTACAAATATATATATATATATTATTTTCTTTTCTGGGTTTTAAATAAATTTGTTTACTGATCTAAAGTAAAACTTACTTTTCTTATTTTCTAAGATGACCCATAAAATCTCAGAAATCAAATAACCATGTTGCAAAATCATGTTTGTATTGCTCTTTAATTCTTGTTTTAAATCCAAGAAATCTGGAGTTCTTTCTTGTGCCATTTCAGTGTGCACGTGCACACATATACTTGCACACTATTTATTCCAGAAATTTCACCATATTTAAATCTAAATATTTCAAAATTAAATCATTTTACAAAAATGATTTTTCACAAAATTTTGGGGTATTACATTCACCCCTCCTTTTAGGAATTGTGTCCTCACAATTTTTCTAACATTTAGTAAGCATCATTTTTCTTTTCTGAAAACTTATCAAATATATGCATAAGCAAACAAATTCAACCATATCAACCATGCATAACAAATAATTTTTCCAGAAGAAAAAAAAAATTATTACCTTTTAATTTGCAAAAAGCTTAGGATAATCCATTCTAATCTTATCCTCTAACTCCCATGTGCAGTCATTAGGATCACTACTCCACTGGATCTTAACTAGTTTCAAGGTTTTGCTCCTTAATTTCTTTTCTTCCTTGGCTATAATCCCCACTGGTTCTTTTTCATAAACCAAGTCAGGATTTATTTGAATTTTGGTAGGCTTTTCCAAAATGTCTTCCTTATCATGTACCCATTTTCTAAGTTGGGACACATGAAAAACATTATGCATTGCTTTCATCTCCTCTGGTAGTTCTAATTTGTAAGCCAATGAACCAATTCTTTCCAGAATTTTATAGGGTCCAACATACCTTGGTGTAAGCTTACCTTGCTTGCCAAATCTCATGACTTTCTTCATAGGTGAAATCTTGATGAAAACAAAGTCTCCCACTTCATATTCCACTTGCTTTCTCTTCCTATCTGCAAATTTCTTTTGCCTATCTTGAGCTGCTGCTATTCTTTTTCTTATTAACCCAATTTTCTCTGTGGTTTCTTTAACATATTCAGGTCCAAGAATAGCCCTTTCTCCAGCCTCTACCCAGCATATAGGTGATAAACATGGCTTGCCATATAAGGCTTCAAATGGTGCCATCCCTATGGTGCTTTGGTAATTGTTATTGTAGGTGAATTCAGCTAGATGGAGGTGGTCTTCCCAGTTGCCTCCAAAGTCCAGTGTACATGCTCTCAACAAATCCTCTAAGACTTTGTTCACCACCTCAGTTTGACCATCTGATTGTGGATGGTAGGCAGTGCTTAAGCACAATTCACTCCCCATAGCCTCTTGAAAACTTTTCCAAAATCTTGAGGTGAAGATGGTATCCCTATCACTCACAATGGTTTTGGGTATGCCATGCAACCTTACTACCTCTTTCATGAATATTTGAGCCAATTTTGGAGCATTTCTTTCTGTTTTAACTGGGATAAAATGTGCTACCTTAGTTAGCCTATCCACTATTACCCATATACTTGTGTTTCCCTTCTTAGATCTAGGAAGACCATCTATGAAATCCATAGATATATCCTCCCACTTCCACTGTGGTATACTAAGGGGTTGCAATAGTCCTGATGGCCTTTGTGTCTCTGCCTTGACTTGTTGGCAAGTCATGCACCTTGCAACATATCTGGCCACATCTGACTTCATCCCCTTCCACCAAAGATTTCTTTTCAAATTTTGATACATCTTGGTGCTACCTGGGTGTATGGAGTACTTACTCCTATGGTACCCATTTAATATTTCCTCTTTTAATTCTATATTTTCTGGAACACATATCCTATTTTTATTCCTTAAATAACCATTTTTATCAATTTGATAATTTATTACTTCCTCCCCTTTTGATATGAGCATTTTCTTTTCCATCATGTTTAAGTCTTGTTCCTGCATTTGTCCAATCTTAAGAAGTAAATCTGATTGCAGAGATATCATACTTAATTTTCCTTTACCTTTTTCAATAGGCATCATTTGTTCCTCACTGTTTTCCTCAATTTCCAAATCAGTAAGTATAGACAAATCCCTAAACTCTTCCATCATCAACATGGCTACCTTGGCATGTTGTCTACTCAAGGCATCTGCAACTTTATTTGCCTTGCCTGGTGTATACAGTATATCTAGGTCATAGGCAGCTAGGAACTCTACCCATCTATGTTGCCTCATGTTCAAATCTTTTTGTGAGATTAGTTCACTCAGATCTTTTTCTAAGTCAACTAAATGATACAATTTCCCTTCCTTAGCTATTTCACATAGAACTGTGATTCTTTGGCCTCTAGAATCTTGCAATGATATGGTGGATGAGTCTAAATTAATTATGGCTTTAAATTGCCTTAACCAATCTACCCCCAATATAACTCCTATATTTGGGTAATTTAAAACATATAAATTGGAAATAAAAATATTTCCTCCTATGTTTAACTCCACATCCACACAATTCATGTTCAAAACACTAGAACTCCCTAGGGGACTTTGTACAAGCAATGGGGTTTCAACCAATTTGCAGTTTAATTTTAACACTTTAACTAATTCATAGGAAATCAAAGAGTGTGTTGCTCCAGTATCATATACTACTGGTATGGGTATGGCACAAATGAGTAATGTACCTTCCACTTGGCCATGATTTTCAGCATCAATTTTCACTGCAGATTTGCCTTTTCCTTCCAAAGTTGCCAATTTCCCTTGCTGTTTATTCTCAGGACAGTTCCTCTTCATATGCCCCTCTTTCCCACATAGGTAGCATTTGAAGGCTCCTCCTTTTAACTCTGGGCACCTTGGTTTGATGTGTCCTTCTTTTCCACAATGATGGCAAACCAATTTCTTCTTAGTATCATTGGCTTTAGTATCTTTACTCTTCCTGTTGTCTGCCTCCTCCTTCTTTTTATCATAAGGGTGATATCTTCCCTTATCCTTCTTGTTGTTGCTCTTAAAATTCCTATATTTCTCTCTTTCTTTGTCATGTTGTTCCAGTTTCAAAGCCAGATCAATTACTTGATCAAATGTTCTATCTGCATATGGTAGCATAGCTCTGCTAAGTCCTGGGTTCAGCCCTTTTATATACCTATCATTCTTGGATGCTTCATCTGCCACTAGCATTGCTCCATAATTAGATAGCCCCTCAAACTTTTGAGTGTATTCAGTGACATTCAAAGTTCCCTGCCTAAGTTTGATAAATTCTTCAAGCAAAATGGTCTTGGCTGATGCTGGTACAAATCTTGCCTCCAACATCTCCTTGAACTGATTCCAAGTGATTTCATTTTCATTTCTTCCAGCTATGATCACCTCCCACCAGCTTAAAGCTACCCCTTTCAGTTGTCTAGAAGCTACTTGCCTCTTTCTTTGGTCATCCAACTGCATGTCATTGAAAATCCTATCAAGTGTTCTCAACCATGCTTGAATTTCCATCACACTCTCTGTTCCTTCAAAACTCTTGCCTCCCAAATTGGAATAAGTCTTCAGTAGTTTTGAAAGCTCTTCATGTGGGTTCTCAGGCCTATGCCCAATTCCATCTCTTAAAACCCTCACAAATTCTTGCATATCAAGCATTTGAGGTGCACTGGTTCCTGCATTGTGATGAGATCCTCTTCCTACCATGTTCTGCTAACTAAATTCTGGGTAAATGGTATTAGTATATTATGAGTGCTTCTATAATTTCTAATTTCTTATCTAAATTATTTCATCCAAAACAAACAGACATTATACATTTCTATAATACTTAACAATCAATGCAACCAAGTGCTCTGATACCAACTGAAATGACCCTCCTATTTCCACCCTAATTTCATAAGGATTTTTTTTTTTTTTGCTAAGAGATGATATATAGATATATCATTCATTGCAAATATCTTTTCCAAGGTCATTTTCTTTTTTCCAATAAACAAAATATATCCAGGATCAAAATAACTTACCAATATAAATATATCAGTGTATATCTAATAACATACACATACATATGAAGATGTATGTGATCTTTTATCTAAGTTCAGAGTGTATACTTCATTTTTTTGTACAAGAACATTCTGTTTGATTTAGATTTTTGGCAATTCAGATAAATTATTGTATTCAGATTTTTGGCCATAATATCCACTAGAAACATGTACTTTAGTCTGTCATTAGGATTAAGAAATGATCAAGTAATAATCAGTGGTAAACAAGCTTTTAATATAGATGATTATGTTAAAGTCTGGATAATATCAAATTCAGTATAAAAGTAAGTGGATCCTAAGTGAACACAAGCAACATCTAGGCGTAATGGAAACGCGCCTAACTTATACATGAAAGGTCACGAGTTCGAGTGCTATGCTGGTCGGTTCAAACACAATTTTTGGTTTTTCTTTTTATTTTTCTCCTGTATGGTTAGAAATCTGATACCTACCTATAATTGTGCATATATATTTGATTTTGCCTATAACCTATCATACAAAACAATTCTTTTTACATAACAATTTTTAAAACCCATTCCTACAACTGTTTTAAGAATTTAAATTTATATTTTTGCCCAATTTATCAACATGTACACAGGTATTTATGTACATGTCATTATCTTTGCCCAGTTTCCAGAAAACTGAGTGAAACAATTGCTAAATGTACTATGCTTTGAAATGCATCTATATTTTCAAGATACAGTCTATCATGATCAACCAATACTTCATTTAGTTGAGGCTGGTTAACTCATGAGTCTTGTATATGCTATACACTAGTTCAAAAACAAGGGAGATACCTTTCATTTCATTCTATCTGAAGCTTTTAGAAAAACATTTTACTTTTCCTAATTCAATTCAGAAATGAATTCAGATTTATTTACAAAGCATTTCAGTAAAAAGAAAATAAAATCCTTTAAGTTTACTTCTTGCTAAATCCAGATTTTAGTTCTAAAACTCAGTGCTCTGTTATGTCTCAAGGTTAACTAATACATAATATAAATTATACAAAACAGTAGCTCAACTACATGTGCATATTTCTCTTCCAAACATTCATATCAATAATTAAAATCATTTCATTGTTTCCCAGTCAGATTTTTCCTTTGAGATTTTAAACCTTAGTGCATAACAATATATTTAGCATGATACAACTAGTTCATCTAACCATAATAGAATTCATTACATGACTGGAAGTCTTAGAAACATAATATTTTTCCTGAATACATGCAGATATAATCAATTTAAACTCTTATTGAGACTAGCTAGCATGTTCATTCACTCCTCCATAAAATCCATAACTTCATTTTTACTTAGTGCCTGGGTTACCTGAAAGAACATAAGTGGCTGCCTCATTTTAAAATGAGACACCCCAGATGCCATGAGCAAACAAGGGTCAGATCTATGATCTGGTATGAATAACATCAATTCATTCATGATATTAAGCAATAGAGAATATAAGGGTACTAACTTGTTATTTAAGCAAATTTCTGCAATCAAATATTTTAACATAGTATAATTAAGTTGATTCAGGTATGATATATTCACTTATCATTCCTTCACTTGCATACATAATCATACAAACATAATTATCTACTGGCAACAATTTCATTCACTGGAATCATCTTGGTTCCATACCATTCAACCTAAGAAATATCCATATTCCTATTTCTTCATTTACAGGTTGTAATATTCAATTTAAATCCCTGCCTCATCTGCTATTAAGGAATCACTGGGACACATTGCAATGAACTAATTCACATCATTGCACAAAGATCTCAGGGCTTAAACAAACCATGTGCCAACTTGCATACTTCAAATATGACAAGCATTCCAGCAGTCATCTTGGCCTTCCCTTCCCTAGTTTATTTACTAGTGTATTGTCTTAAATCCTAACATCAAATATGCTAAGTGAACATGTCACTGCAAACATGGAAACATCCATAATTTCTTCTAGCATAATTTCCCCTCAGAAATAATCAGACAGTCATTTCCTAAATGGGGTCAATATGTCTTGATCTTCGTAAATATAGGAACATTTTCAACTGTAAAAGAGGCATGGCATGTTATACTGATCTGCAAGCCTTTATGATTGATTCAGATTCAAGATCTGGTTCAATCATAATTTTAGCTTGTGGGTTTTTTTTTTTGATTAAGGGCTCAGCACTTAGAAAATTTCTATTGCACCCTTAACATTTTTCTTTTCAAGCCTCAGCACTTATACCAAGTATAATGCAGCTCCAATCATTTTTATAAGGTTTCCATGCCATAGATCTATAACAGTTGAGAGTATTCTCTATATAATTTTTAAGATCCTAAACTTTAACATTTATGAGTATAAATAAAACAGTATGATACTCATCCAAAGACAAATGTCTCAACCAATCAAAGATCATCAAAATCACCCATATTAAATCATATCAGATTTAAAATAAAACATCCAAAAAGCATTGATGAAATCATATACATCAAAACCAGAAATACATAAATGGCAATATAAAAAGTGGCTGCCTCAACTCAGGTCTTAATGCCATGAACTCAGTGAGATTACTCACCTAAATGTTTCTTCTTATTAATCCAGAAAATTCTTGTTTGAGTGTTTTCTCCTTCCTTTCAATATTTTCTTCTTCTTTTCTTATTTTTATGCAGCTCGGGGTAAAATGATTCTACTGGCTAAACTGCCTATTTATAAGCATTTTTCCTCTAGGGTTTTATTGAAACAGAATTCCATTTCTGTCCTGGCTTAGCATCATGCATTTTTCATTCATATTACCCCGGCCATATTAACCAATTTAAAGTCTGCATTTTCTTTCTTTTACTTTTTTCAGAAAATGGCCACTCACTTAGTCATGTCAAAAGTGTGACTATTCTATTTATTTTAATTATTTCTGAAAATCCCCTTTGCTATTTTTGCCTACACAAGCATATTGACTTGTATCACATTTCATGTCATTTTAATGTTATGGTTTCACTTGCTAATATATATATATATATGTACTTTTCAGTATTTAAAAATGTATATTTGTATACATATCTTATCTAGGCTTATTTTAATTCCTCTTTTAAATTCAGAAACATATGCACCTATATGTATACAAGTTTACAAATATATATATATATATTATTTTCTTTTCTGGGTTTTAAATAAATTTGTTTACTGATCTAAAGTAAAACTTACTTTTCTTATTTTCTAAGATGACCCATAAAATCTCAGAAATCAAATAACCATGTTGCAAAATCATGTTTGTATTGCTCTTTAATTCTTGTTTTAAATCCAAGAAATCTGGAGTTCTTTCTTGTGCCATTTCAGTGTGCACGTGCACACATATACTTGCACACTATTTATTCCAGAAATTTCACCATATTTAAATCTAAATATTTCAAAATTAAATCATTTTACAAAAATGATTTTTCACAAAATTTTGGGGTATTACATACGCCTACTGATATGGACTCTGAAATTTAATTGCGAATTCAAGCAAAGCAAACCGGTACCAATTCAACGATCAAAGCTGATTGGCACGAATTGACGAACAGATCTGATAATACGAATAGATGAAATAATCAGAACTGGGTCAATGAATATAATTGGCATAGATGAACAATATATAACTATATATATTAAATCATATTTTAAATACAAACACATTTTTTTAAATTAAATATATATATTCATTTTAAAATCATTGTTTTTTTTATTAAACACATATATTCAACAGATTACGGTTCATATATTCTTTATATAAACAGGACTTAACAAAAATCAGGTATAACCCAATATAGTATATGCATTACTACTATTATAAATAAATAAACAGAAGTTTGCATATTCACTTTATATACAGCCGCGAGAAAACACAGCATATGTTGAAATCAATATATGTGTAAAGTATATATATATATACATATACTGTCATATCATAACATATATATGTGACTTACAAATATAAACTTTCATACGTATAATATTTGAAATCAATAGCATACGAATAACGTATGCCTATAAAATAGCTATATACAAAAGCAACTAGTTATCTGCCCTAACACATACAAATATATATATAAAATGCTTATATAGTATAACATTGAAATCCAAGTATAAAATACTACTAGATCTTATAACTTACATAAACTTTATATATATATATATATATAACCAGATCAAATATAAACTATATACTTACATATATAAATAACCTCTTTTGCAATACACTATATTATAAGTATATATGTAACAACCCTAGATTTTTGTATATATTTTAAATTTGACTTTCTTTTATTTAAATTATTTTTAAAATGTTTTATTTCAAATATTTCATTTTTAAATATAATTGTTGATTATTAAGTGATTTATAGTTCAAACTAGTATAATTTGAATATTTTACTGTAAAGTGAATTTCTGGTCAAACTGTTCAAACTTTGACTTTTAAACTTCAAATTTAAATTATTTAAATTCTTAAATTTTATCTTTTATTATGAATATAGATTTAGTAACTTGAACACTGCTTTTTGTTTCGTTGAAAACGGAGTTAAATTGTAAAAGTTATGTACATTTCAATTTTGAGTGCAATTTGATTTATTCAGCAATTTTGTTTATTTTAAATTATATAAATTATATTTTCTTTGTCATATTTTATTTTTATATGTGTTAATATGTTATTTTATGTATATTTTTGTCTTTTAATATTTTTAAAGTGATAATAGAATTTTTCCAAAATATGTTGCATTTATTTTCTATTTTTAAAGCTAGTTTCCATTTTTCTGCTATTTTCTTCATTAAAATTTATTTAATTAAAATTTATTTATTTATTTTTGTGAATTCACTTTATTTTGTGTTCTTATTTTTATTTATAAATATTTTTCAAGTACATAAAAATTCTCCAAAGTTCATTGCATTTATTTTCATATTTTTTAGACTAGTTTGCAATTTTTGCTGTTTTTATTAATTAAATTTTATATAATTAATATTTATTTATTTATTTTTGTTTATTTACTAAATTTTCGTGTTTTTATCTGAATTTATATGTATTTTTCAGTTATTTAAAAATTCCAAAAGAAATAAAGAAATATGAAGAGTTTAAAACCTTTCACTTACCTTAGTCTTTTCACCTCCCTGCCTTTTCATTTCTCAACCACCACTTGCATTGATTAGAGGCTGAACATATCTCATTGCTTCAGCCAATGTCTTTCTCATTTTTCACGTATCAAAATAGTTTCTCATCTCAAAATTCACGGCCTCCATTTCCTGAGCAAAAAAAAAGTTGGTAATCTCTTCTTCTTTTCCACTCTTTTCTTCTTGTTTTTCCATTCTATTTTGCACTTGCCTTCACCTATTTGCTTGGCTTTTCTCCTCCATCACCTCAGCCACCTTCACCACCACCACATCAGGCTGTCCTCCTCCTCCAGCCCTCTGACCTTCCATGGCCGTGCACCATAGATGATCAAACTCCACCAAAAATTAAGCAAACTTCATCTAAACCTCCTAGCCGAGCCACCAAATTGCTCCACCACCTCAAACTCCTCCTTGGCTGCCACTTGCACCATCATCTCCAGCCATTTCCTGACCTGACATCACTGCCACATCATCCTCCACCCCACCTGAAGACTGGCCGTGCTCATCCTTGGTTTGGCCGAGCCTTATTGTTGCATAGAAATCATGGGTTGCCTTGTAGTTGTATCCATGCACATATCTCTTTGCATCACTTTTGCCCCATCACCATACATGTTTGGCCGACCTCTTATGAACCCAAAACTGATCTAAACCCATGCTTTGGCCATGCATTTCAGATCTATAGCTGAAGCATAGGTGGTAGAAAGCAAGTGCAAATACTTTGGAGATGTTTTGTACATTCAATTCTCTCATTGTTTATCGTATTTGAATTTGGAAACTTATGTATATTATATTGTTTTGTTTGACTTGTATTCAAGGGAATTGATTCCTTGGCTCTTCTACTCATCTTTGTGTCGTGTTATCATGCTTGTGTGGGTCTCATTTGTGTATTCGTCGTTGTATCTCCAGCTCGTACCGGTGAGTTATTCTCACCAGACAATATGTACATATATAACTAGTAAATTGACCCCTTTTGAATCTGTAAAAATGCATTATCATGTTACACCTGCTATGTTATGATTTTATGATGTTCACCCATGCTTAAACAACTATTATATTATATGTTACTGTTATATTATGTTGTTCTATTATTTTTATCAGTTTATCACACTGCAAGTTCCCTTTAGATTAGAATCACTATGGGTTGAAATGATACATACCCGAACGGACTTTAGAATAGGAGAAAATCGTTATGGGCTGAAATGATAGGCCTGAATGATTTTCAATTATTTTCATTTACTTGGGATTGTGGGTTTGAAATGATCAAACCCAGGTATCTTTGTAAATTACGGGTTGAAATGATAAATTACCCGTATCACATTACCCTAGGCTAGAAAATGAAATACAGACCCGTTGTTAAAATATGTTTTTATAAATTTTTTTAAAATATTTTAGAAATGTAAATATTATAATATTTTTATTTAAACTAAATAAAAATGATTTTTGTAAAGCATTATTGATTTTTTGAAAATTTATAAGTGAAATAAATTAATGGTAAAATTAGAAAATTTGAAATGTAAGTTATTTTGGGAAATTTTAATTTGGTGATAATTGGAATTTAAATTAAATATGAAATGTGATAAATTCATGATAATTTGGATTAAAGTGAATTTAAATGATTTTTTTATATTATATTAATGATTTTGAATAAAGTTAAAATGTGAAATGAATGAATATTTAAGTTGAAATATAACTAAAATTGGAAATTTGTGAATTTGGCTTAAAAGTGAATTTTAAGTTAAGTAAATAAATATGGAATTAAGTTATATTTGAAAATTTAAACTTAAGTGTTAAGTTAATTTGATTTAATGAATTTCTAATTTAATATTGGAATTTAATAAGTGAATTATTATTAAATTTTGATTTTTGAATGGAGGTTTAACTTTATAAAATCATGAATATAAGGGTATATGAATGATTGTTTTAAAAGTGAAATTATATGATTTTATAAGTTAAAAATGATTTATATAAAAATATAATTGTTTGTGAAATTATACTGAATATTTGAAGTTAATCAACTGCATTTCTTAAATGCTATTAATTCTAATGTAAATGATAATACAACATTTGTAAATGCTGTAGTTGATAATAATGAACCAAATGGCTAAATTTAATTAAAGGCTATTATAGCATTTTTGTAAATGTTATAATGGTTGAATTTAACTAAGTTTATTTGAAACTAATGTAACCCTATTATAGCATTTTAAATGTTGTCTTTTGTTAAATTGAACTGTTTTAAATGTGACTTTCCGTAGCATTTTCCAAATGCTGCGAAAGTTGAATTTTCATTGTTTTAATTAATTTAAGTGAACGAATGAACTTTGAAAGATTAAAATTTTGGAAATTTAATAATTTAATTATTAAATATAATAACTTCATTTTTATGATTTAAAATGAAGTAATTTGTCTCGAAATATAAACTATTTTGAAATATGATATTTTGTAATGGATTTTTGAAGGATATTGAATTTTGAAATGATATTTGATTTCGAAGTATAAAATACCATTTTGAAATTTTAACCACGGGATGTATTTAATTTATAATTTAACCGATCCTTAAAGGATGGGCGATCCCAAGCATCCTTTGAGTTATTGTGCATTTCTACTACAGTTCACTTGAGTTGGTTTACATTATATAAGTATATATTGTCCTGACTCGAGTGTTTTGTGTTTTACTTTACGCTCGGCTCAGCCTGAGTATTTACAGCTTAGCTTTGGATTTCTTTCTGGAGCTAGGAATCGCTGGAGATTCTGCATGTCCAGTTATCTGTTCCTTTCAGTTCAATTGTTCTATTTCAGTTCTGGTATTCATAAACTTCTATTTATTTGAGATTTCTATTGTATATGTTTTCAAGCAGATATTATGTATTATGTTTTGAGAGTTTGTTATAGTAGCTTCATGAACTACTATGGTTTTTATAATCCGCTGCGAGTTATTCTGATATGTTCTGTGTCTGTGATTCTGTGTATTTGATTTCATTTGCTCCAAATTTATTTACAATCTGTTATTTTGAATTATTCAAGCCAGACATGTGTGGATTATTGTCGATTTGAATGGTCCAAAATAGTGGGTCGTTACAATATATACTGACATCTTAGAAGAATCTATATAAACTACATATTTTAAAATTCATGTATACTAACATACAAAATATTGTATATATAACTTTATCAAAACAGATACAAAAGCATTAGAAACATATAAAGTATAACCATATAAATAGCAGATTACGAAATTTCCAACCAATATTTTATGAAATACTATATTACCTATAAACTTATGTAGATTCATATGTGTAAAACTATAAATATAAACCTATATATATGTAAACAACAACTCTACAACTGTGCATACAAATTCCTCTCTTTCAAATAGCAGATCTATATAAAGCTAATATATATACTTTTATAAAATCAATACTATTACATAATATATATATAAAGCAACCTATAATATATACAGAACCACAATATATCACTCACATCAGAAACATGAGGGATTGGAAGAAGTCGGCTGCTGATAGAATGGAGAAAGTGGTGCTCGGCCATGGATAATATAGGCGAAGGGCTGCATGACGTGGAGGAGGAAGGGAAGGAGGAGTAGGTGGTGGCTGTTCGACTTGCCAGTGGGTGATGGGGTTGTCCACGCGGGTCTGGGAACGTTGGTGGCTCGGGTTGCTCGGGGTAGGCGGCAACATGTAGGGGCAGTGATGCGGCGGACGTGGGTGTTGCAGAGGTGGAGGCGGGATGGGTACTCACGTGAGGCGATGGGAGGAATATTTACTGGAGATGGGTGGCTTCGGCTGTGGATGAATTGTCGGGAAGAGTGTGGAGCCGGAGAGGATGGTGGTTGCGAGTGTGGCCGAGGCTGCCGAAGGAGATGGCGGAGTAGTGACAGGAGGATGGGCGAAGTGGTAGAGAAATGAATAGGTGGGGAAGAAAAAGGCGTGTCGGGTAGGAGGAGGCCGAGGGGAGAGTTGTGCCGTGCGCTGGGAAGGCTTTTGGTCACAACCGGGTCGAAGGCGGAGACGAAAGGAGGAAAGCGATGGATAAATTGGAGGAGGGAGAAAAATTTGAGAGAGAAAAATATATAGATCTGAAGGCAAAATTTTGAAGAAGCAGGGTAGAACGAGATTTGAGGAAGCTCTGAAATGCCGATCTAAATATAAACTTCACTAAGTATATTAGGCAGAGAGAAACGTACGAAATAAATGAAAATCAACAGGAAGGGAAAAGAATGGCAGCAATCTTGCATTGATTCAGTTGAAATATTTAAAGCAATTTATTGTTGTGGCCAGCGGTTCAAATTTTGAAAAGGAGGAAAAAGATATAGAGATAAATATTGAATCAGAAGAAATAAATTTTTGAAACGGTGGAACATAGAAGGTCAAGAGCTGAAATGATAATTATTGGTGACTGTTTGATTTCGAACAGGGGAATATCGAAAGTTAACAAGAAAAAAAAACACAAAGACCGGTACCGATACGGTAACCGTTTCTGTGGATACCGCTGTGAAGCGGGCTTCAAAACACTGAATTGAATATACCGTAGAGATCAGCACGACGAGACGATCAAAACGGTATACAAATATTAGTGATACAATTGAATTATAAAAATTCGAATTTCTTCTAGCGGAAAATGCAGGTAAAACGCAGAAAATAAGATCGACGGAGCTATAGAAGTCCGAATTTGATGAAACGAAATTTGACGTCTCACTCAGAAGATGATTTACAAATTTTCTGTATTAAAATATTCAGGTTTGGAAATTATTTTATTACCATCAATTTTTAACTGATTTAAATTGAAATAGAATTTCACAATAAAATAAACATCAATATTATCAGATGAAAATTTACCAGTTGCTATGTTTAAATAGACGTATCCCAAATAATAAATTTTTATTTTTAAATTTTATTGTTAAAAATTTCACAAAATTTCAATTAATTATCTTATTAAAACCATCAAAATTTTCGGGTCGTTACACTCTCCCCCACTCAAAACTTTTCATCCCCGAAAAGGAAGGAGGTAGGAGAATAGAAACAACCGGACAGAAAAGATAGATTAAAAGACAAGGATAAATAATAAATTTAAACTATATAAATTTACTTGAAATATTCATTTGAAAACTTCATTTGCAATTCAATCATCTATAATACTTTAATACCTTAAAAACCCCATTTGTAAAATTTCTTGCTTACCTTATAAATACCATTTATATGTTTAAATAACACCTTTATAAATATATGAAAACTATTTGAAAACAATTATTTACATTATTACGTATATTTACAAAGAAGCTATTTGAAAACATTAATTCCATAATTCATAAATTTATTAATTTTTTTTATCTCAAGATACTTTTCAAATATTATTAATGAATCAATAAACATTTACTTTAAATATGTTTTATTTAATTAATAACTTCTAAAATATTTATAACACTAAAATATTCTATTAAACCATGTAGTTTATAAATAAACAATATTTTAAAAGAATATAGTCAACAAGGAAAAGAAGGAGGATTTGGAAAAACAGAATATAGGTGAATAAATAAAGCTGAGTAGATAAGGTAGATTCAAAATAATAGTATCGGGCATGAATAATTAATTCAAACCATTAGAATTTCAATTTCAAATATTAATACAAAATTTCTTTGTTGGAAATACTTTTATAATAAAATACTTTTATAACTCGATGTTTTAACAAGTTTATCCTCGTCCCTGTAGACTCCAGTAGTGCGTTGATCAGGCACAAAACTAGAATTCTCCAGGTACTTAGTAGACTTGTTTCATCACCCAGTGAAAATACAGGAAAAACTTTTAAAAACAGATATGGAAAGTACAATCCAAACAAAAAAACAAACAAAACCTTTGTCTAACCATGGATCGCAGATACACAAAGGTTACTCCTGGATCCCCCAGGAAACATCCGTATCCGTAAGCTTTCTCAGCCCTGCGAATTTCGCCATGATGACTAGTAGACCGCAGATACACAATGGTTACGCCTGAATCCCCCTGGAAACATCCGTATCTGTAAGCTTTCTTAGCCCTACGGATTTCGCTACTAATACGACCTACATAGATCACAGGATACACAATGGTTACGCCTGAATCCCCCAGGAAACATCCGTACCCCTGGGCCATCCAGCCAGGCGAATTATGCTATGCAGTCGCGCTCGTAAGACCATGGGTAACGCCATGGAATTCGATGGAAACTCGAGTATCATATCCGGAAAACCAAAAATCAGAGAATATCGATAGAATGAATCCACAATGTGGCCATAAAGCGGATATCAAGAAGAAGGCACTTTCCATATCTTTACTTCGAAAATATGTATCATATAGTACCTTTTCAAATCACTTTTAAATATCATGCTTATATAAAGTCCATTATATAAAAGATTTCATTTTCAAATCGAATACTTTCCAAAATCAATAGTATATCAAATCACACTTATATAGACTTCAATTATATAAGATTTCACTTTTCAAATTGAGTACCTTTTCAAATCCATAGTTTTCGAATCAACATCATACTTATACTAATCAATTTTATATAAGTTCAATAACATCCAAATCAGGTATTTAGTAAAAATAAGGTTCTCAAATTTCAATTTGTTTCAATATCAGTTCAGTTTCAAAATCATATACAATCCCACCAAATTATTTCTTCTCAATTTAAATATCTTTAGTTTTAAAGTTTCCAACATAATAAATTTAGAAAATAAATCCAAATTTCCAAATCAATATAATTTAAGTCAACCAATTCATTTCCAAAATCAAATGTTTTCAAAATCATCTTATACTTACATAAGGTCCATCTTATATAAGGATCAAATTTTACAAAATAAATTTTGCTATATGAAGAGCCATATGGGATTGAATATCTTTGCTTTTATGGGTTATATATCTTTGTAATTTTAAATTGGAAATTTTCTTTTAGTAAGCAAAGATATTCTAACCCGACAGCTTTCAATTTCAGCGTCAAAATATATCAATGATATTAGAATATAAGATGTACATACGTCATCATTTCGCAAAATCACATTTGATCGCTCGCTCGATCACACAAGTTCGCTTTCGAACTAGTATTGTCCATTCGACTTCCCTAATGCGGATTTCGATATGGTTTCTCGACTAGAAGCCATCGATCTCCTTGCATAGCATATACTATGATAGAGAATTCTAGAATCGAGCCAAAAATCAATATCAAATATTCGCCATCAATAATCGAATGAAAAATCCTAACACGAAATGGTGTAATTCACCTCGAACTTGTGTACTCAAACCTGGATCAAATTAATTATGCGAATAAAACAGCATACGTACAACTTATATATTTATTCCAACTTGTTAAATATATAGTTTCATAAAGATGTTACTAAGTTAAAACATTTAAACTAAAGTTTATTCAAAATATTTTGAAGACCAAATTCTTTTCAAAACATTTCAAATCTAAATTTCATATTAGAAAATTTTTAAATTGCCTTATTCATTTACTTAACAAAATAGTTTCAACTTATTTAAATCATATTACTGCATACTTTAACATACATACCAAACTTATATACTTTATACTTTTCAAAATTTCTTAGCTTTGAAAAGTTAACCTTGATTTGGAAGTGCTCGAACCTTCAAAATAGTTGAAGAAATCATTTTCAAATTCAAGAGTTGGAAATCAGCAACAAATCAGTAAATCAATTTTAATAGATAGGGTTATATCAAATCTGAAATTCGAGGACTGAACACCGGCTCACTTTAAATCATACTTCGGAATGTGGGAGTGAAAATTGGTTTCACAAAATCACTCACATAGCAAAGCTATTAGAGTGGCCTTTCGCCCACTCTGAAACTCGAAAATCAATGTCGATGATGCGTGCACTCATCACCGAAATTATTTTCCAGCGACATAAGTGAGTTCTGGACATCTATTTTCTTAAAAAAACTTCTTTGAAATTTCTTCAAAAACATTTGGGACTCATTTGAAGTCATTTGAGACATTTCTTATTCGGAAAAATACTTTCAAATCGTATTATTATATATTTTCAAAATCTTAAAACCAATTTCAAAATACCAGAGTTCAATTCTCGAATTTCAAATTTCAAATCCTTCAGTTAAAAATCATCAAATTTCTTATATAATTTTGCAAAATTACAAATCCTTTCGAAACCTCAAATACTCATTTTAAAAAGGGTATATAATCTTTATCGAAAACATTTCACTTTTATATATAGAATATAATCATACTTATCAAAATAATAATTTCGGTTTAGAAAATAATTTCTAAAATACAAACAAACCCGATTTTCAAAGGATGATTCACGAACAGATTTCAGAACAAAGATAGAGATTCAATTTAAAATATCTCTAATCAAATAAAATTCTGATTCGAAGATAGGCTTGAACGAAGATGAGATAATTAACTTACAAAATAGAAGATGGAAATACTTATACAAGTCGCGGGCGACCTTAACCGGGTCAACCAGGACTTTAGGAATATGATCGATGCAGAATTCCAAGGCAAATCGTCATTCGATCGCCAGAGATAGAATTCGGCATAACCAGAGATAACAGCATCTAAACCGAAGGATATATAAATCTCCGGTGAATCAATGCCAATTGTAAAGGAGTTTCACCCCTTTACAAATCATTCAAAGATTGGCGGGATCGCCTATTCTTATAGAGATCATTCGAAGTGGAGTGATGGGATACTCCAGAATCAAAAGAATACAAATAGGGAGAGACAAGAACGAATTTTGGAACCGCAGGGAACGTTCCAAAGTTCAAAGGAAATTGAGTCAAAAGGAAGAGATTCAACTCGAACGTAAGTGATTCTATAAATAAATTTACCATATATGCTAAGTTTTGCCTAGAACCAAAGCTCTGATACCAACTGTAACGACCCGGTATTTTCAACCATTCGCATCCGCACATGTCGGACTTGAATTGTTCAAAATATCAGATTGTTAATTTAAAATTTGGCAAACTCAGCATATACAGTAAATAAATCAATCACAGAATCACAGACACAGAGTAATACAATAATACGCAGCGGAATAGATAAAATAGTAGTTCATGAAGCTACTGTAACGAAGCGAATTTTGCCCGCTCGAAAATCGACATCCATACTTTACATCGTACTCGAATGCCGTAGATTCGACCGTTCAAATCCGAGTCGTCGGAGCTTATAACACAATTAAGTAAATAACACAGCGGAAGAAATGAATAATACATTGATATACAATATCTGTTACAACAGAATGATACAATGAATATCAATATACATCAGAGATATGATACAACAAATAGCAGCGGAAAAGAAAACGATAACATCAGCATCGGATAATCTTCATCTCTAAAGCACTAATCCAGAAATAGTTCGAACTCCCAATAACGATGCACAAAGATAAGCAAGTGCAGTCCATATCCAAAGACTGAACTAGCTCCAGAAAATCTACTAATCTGACTATCTGAAAAACCCAACTCTAGACTGCTCGTGTAGAAAAATTTTGAGCATCCAGAGTTTAGGAAAGAAACAATAAACTCTGGATCTGTCATGGGACTGGTGTGAGCAACAAAAACAGTTTATCTTTAAAAACAAATAGCAGAGAATTTTAAAGTCAATTTGCAATGCTTTTGGAAAATGAAACTACCATAAGACTTCCCACCACACACACAATGCAATCGCAGACTTGGAGGAGATTGCTTCTTATGATAGTCAAACATGCTTACTACGCAAAACAAATAATTTTATTTGATATTATTATTAGTGCATAGTGGAAAACATTTCGAAAATAGAATATAAATCTTAGCCAGCATAGGTACCATTATATTATGCCTGCTATAGCTGCCTCCTGAGGAGACAGGTTATACAATTCAAATTGTAAAGGCTCGTATTGTTTCTTTGGATTTCCAACAAATGGTCAGGCCAAGGAACTTCCCATTACCACATGGAAACGCCTCTGGAATGACGTCCCGAGAACCTAACCGGATCTCTGCCAACATAAGGCCGGGTTACCCCTAACTGGGTAACTACTGACACGAATATGTCATCCCCCGATCGTAACCGATCTATATCCGAGGATCCTCGATTCCAACAACCACAAAGTAATAAATTTGCAGCAACCACATAGGTTAAGTATCTAGGCTCCATACCATGATACCACCTCTATCCAGAAGGAATGACATAAACTAAAGGGGCGCTACCCCCTAATAACCTTGCTGCATCCTTCCTGTTTTGACCATTCCGGGGTGTGAGGTCCGACGAAGTCTCGTCCACAAAGCTACGCTTTTCACAAAGCCATACTTCGGGTCAACAAATGATCAAAGTAATGATCACAAAGATAAATGATCAAACAAATGATCATATCGCAAATGATCATACAATGATCATTTCACAGCAACACTCAGCATGTCACATTACCAAATTGGGAGTATATTGCCGATAAATTTCAACTACATAACCTCTGAGCTCGTACGTCTCAGAGAAGGGTGTTAAGCTAAGAAAATAAATTCTCCGCCACCAACAGAAATGTATTTGAAAGAAATCGGCTTTACATCTCAAAGTGTAATGTCAGACATGTAACCATACAAGTCTGTTTCGGGTTCGAACAGAACCGAAGGCACTTCTTACGAAGCCCTTGCAATTCCGGGTATTCACAATCCCGTCCGGACTTCCCATCACAAAGGGTGATAAAATCTCTATATCGGGGCCAGTCGATGCAGAGACATTCGACGAGTTGTCCTTTTGTTTTCGAAAATATCCAGTTTTCACCACCGGTCTTCAAATGCTATCCATATACGACGTATCACTATTCGGAATGGGTTATATGACCCAAATGTCTTTTCCCGGCTAACCCGAATAGTGAGCGCAATATTTAAAAACATATGGATACTGGGATTTCAATTAAGTCACAACTTATTACCCAAAACCTTTCTTTTCAAATGGTTTAACAAATTACCATTTTAATCCTTTTAAACAAAAAGATTAAATTCACAAAGTTCACTTAATTTTCACAAAGATTCATTCACAGTTTTCAAAACAATTTCCGTTTCAATTTGATTAACTTGTTAAATCTTTAAAACAAAGATTCAACTTATAGCTTTCAAAACAATTTCATTTCGAACGGGTTAAACAAAATCATCATTTTAAATCTGTTAAAAATAAACAGATTCAATTCATAGCTTTCAAAAAGAATTCATTCATAGCCTTTCAAAACATTTCAATTTCATTTTAAATTTGAAACCTTTCAACACAAATTGGAAGTTTACTTCTTATATGAAAGCTGTTATTATTTGAAAACAAATAGTTTTCGTGTCAGAAAAAATCCAATTATATTTGCACGAGTTAAAGCCCTTGAATTATATTCACATTCCAAAATCAATACTTTTAAAATAGTTTAACCCTTATATAACGGGTATAACATCTTTAATCCCTAGTTTCAAATCATAGAATTCAATTTCAAATCTTGAATTTAAGTTTAAATCAAATTATTTAAACTTCAAAACTTTATCAAGTGATTCGAAAATAAGTTTTATCTTTGAAATTCCATTTCAAAAGATTTTCACATTTAAACCTAAATTTCTAATTTCAAAATCAATTGAAATTAAAATTTCAATTTCAAAAACATCAAATTTAAATTATCTGTGACTTAACCGATTTCCACGTGAAATCCATATTTGTGTGTGTATAAGTGTGGTCCAGGGGTTTCACACACAATAGTGCAACATCAGTCATCATATATATATCGAAAAGCGGTATAATCGTTAACGCTTATCTTCATTCACAGATTCATAGATAAAATAAATTTATCGGTCACAAAGATTCACTATTACAATTCGATGTGGGTTTCGGATAACCAACTGGAATCCGACTCCCTATCGCATCGAAATTCAAGTGCCGTTTTACAGGCCAAGGGTTTCATATTCACATAGTAATATATCACAGAAATAGAAATTTCAGATCACAACATAAATCAGGATGTATCACAAAGCATCACAAATCAGGGATATCAAATAATTCACATTCAATAGAATCAAAACATTCATAAGTAAGGTCAGTTAATATATGATTTTAATTAATTTATACCAGGTTAATTACTTATGAATAAACTACAAATTTTGGTTAATTAACATTAATTTATTACAAATCATTCTGACTAATTATCCTTTAATCATTTATAAATTAACCTTTTATAATAAATTAATTAACCTTTAATTATAATTCATCAACCTTTAATTATTAAATAATTAACCTTTAATTTTTTTTAATTCTCCATTTAATTAATTATCATTCCTTAATCACCTTCATTTATTAATTAACTTTTAATTAATAGATTGTCCTTTATTAATCACATTAAATAAATTAGCCATTAATTTATTATTGTTTAATCACTTGAGTAATCAACCTTTAATTTAAATTAAAAAGTTAATCATTCTTAATTGCTTAATTAATTACTCTTTTGTTAATAATTCATCATTAATTATTTAAGGACTTGATTTATTAAAAGATAAAACATTCTATTTAATTTAAACATTAATTATTTTAAAAGAAAGGGTTAACAAATCATTTAACCTTGAGTAACTTTAAAATTTTAAACTTGTTATAAAGTCAAGATTTGGAAACTCGGGCCAAACAATCAAATGCTCCAGCCCGACTTCGAGTCTTCCCCCTGTCACCCTTTTACTTCGAGTCCACTGCCCCTTTTCACGAGTTACTCACGAGAATTCACCAAAACGACCTCGAGTTCAGCAGCTTCTTCTCTAATTCGTCCCTGCCGATATATCACGTCCACACGGTGCACATGAACCATCGTTGCCGACATTCGGTGATCGTCACCACTATCCCCAATGATCAATTGAACCCATACGAACTCAAGTGCGAACCCAGATTTTCAAGTTTTGATCGAAATAAAATTTCGACAGTTTCGAGCCAATGAGATATTACTGGAAACCCATTGGATCAACTAAAATGTCTCGCCGCCTCACCTCAGACCATCAGCGACGCCGTAACCTCGGCCACGTCACGTCAACACCCCAAACTACCTTCCCCCATCGTTGCGTTCAACTCGATCACTCCTAGGTGATGAAATCATTCCGCGTTCTACCCATTGCCACACTAAGGGTTAAACCCTAACTTCAACTCGATTCATAAATCTACGAAATGAAAAAAAAATTCTGATAATTTTCTCGAGATCCCTGGTGTCCAAGCTTGCTTCAAACAAATCTTCATCAATTTACATTCAATTGATCATTGGCAAAAGGGAAAAAAACAAAATTTGTTCAACTGTGAATTGCTCTCGAAACACTTAAATAAAAATCACCATATTGATTTTAAAAATCATCACTTTGTGTGCTTATTCGAGTTACATAATCAAATCACTAATTTAAAACACTTGATTTCTTCATAAACATTTTGTTTGTACTGTAAAGTTTTGACTACAGCAGCAAACCCTTCATGTTCAAGTTGAAAGCAAAATTTAGCTCATAGATGAGTTTTAAACAAACCTATTTGTTGAAGATTAAATATATCAGAGATTTGGAAAGTGAAATCTGGAGTTTTTTGACTTGTTTGAACTCTGGACTTAAAGAAACAGAGGTGCTTCAAAATTTACAGGTAAGCACTCAGAACTCACATATAAACATTCATGCAAATCAACATCAACACAATAGTTCATAAGCAACACATATTAGTTACTAAATTTTAGCTTGAAGGTTTACTCACAAGCATCAAGATATCAAACAGGCTAAGCTTCGACAAATAGGAGTTTGCTCACCTATTTTTCAGAAGAAAAAAACAGAGCTTCTTGATGAAACAGGCTTTTGAATATTGCAAGTTGAAATCTTTTCACTTGATCTTTGGCTTCCATGAATTTGTATTGATTTGAATTGTTGTTTTAATTGAATCTTTGCTTTAATTTTAAATGGTATTTACTTCATTCATTTTTTCTTCCTTTCAGTTTTTTACTGGACGAAACTAAATGAGGAAGGTTGAGGTATAAAGAAGATTACAGGGTAATATTTTGTACAGGTTATTATATTATTTTGTACAACACCAGACCATATTTTTTTTCCTCTAGTACTTTTAAGTGGAGGCTGATATGATTCTTGTTTCGGCTGAAGGGATATATTGAAGATCTTTGGTGGCTAATATTGTATAGGGTGATGTTTGTTCGTACCATAAGCATTGACATTATACTTATATTTATTTGTTTTCCTAGTTCGTTTTTAGTTTGTGGTGGCTGAAATGATTTCCAGTAAGTACATATGTTTCTTTCTTTTGCCTTGTTATTTTATAGATTTACATCTAATATTATTTAACTCTAATACTAATTATTTTATTTTCATAAATATTATTTAAATTTAAATGATTCATATCAATTTTATTTAAATTCGGGGAAACTCGCTTTCATTGATAATAAATTATAAAAAAAAATTTATTCAAAAATTCATTTAATTATCAATTTAAATAAATTAAAATCTAGGGTCGTTACAAACTTCCCCCCTTAAAAGAATTTCGTCCTCGAAATTTACAGGCACGAAAACAACACAGAGATAGACAGATTCGATCACCTATAATTCCTCAAACTTACGATATGAATTCCAAACTCAAGTCGGAATATCTCAAAATACATACCTATTTGTCCCTCTTCGGACTTCGATCTACCCAAGAAATTTCAAAATTTAGTTTCAAACGATATCGTTTTATCGATTCAATTCAATTTAACTTCATATTCTATTAATCAATTTAATTTAATTTAAAATTTCCAATTTCAAATTCATTAAGGTTTAAATCAAAAACTGATAAGAAACCGATAAAGATACAAAGTAAGGATTTTCTACAACAATTCGTAGAGCTATCATCACACCGAAACTTCTTCCTGTAGCTGGTACGAAGAAATCAAAAGAATTTGGAAACAAATCAAAGAAAATTGATAGAGAAAGATTGTTTCCACTGTTGCAGGGTATTGACCTTTTATAGTCGTATTTCCTGTCCCCTATCTCGTCCTCTTCTTGCACTCATACTCACTAGCAGTGGATAATAAGAGAATTTACTGAGACGTTTAAACGGATATCTGATGAATTACTCATTCCAGGGTATACTTCACCCTATCTCTAATGAGCTACTTAACGTGTTATACTCCTGAGCTAAAGTTCAACCTTAGCTCTGATACCAAATGTAACGAAGCGAATTTTGCCCGCTCGAAAATCAACATCCATACTTTACATCGTACTCGAATGCCGTAGATTCGACCGTTCAAATCCGAGTCGTCGGAGCTTATAACACAATTAAGTAAATAACACAGCGGAAGAAATGAATAATACATTGATATACAATATCTGTTACAACAGAATGATACAATGAATATCAATATATATCAAAGATATGAAACAACAAATAGCAGCGGAAAAGAAAACGATAACATCAGCAGCGGATAATCTTCATCTCCAAAGCACTAATCCAGAAATAGTTCAAACTCCCAATAACGATGCACAAAGATAAGCAAGTGCAGTCCATATCCAAAGACTGAACTAGCTCTAGAAAATCTACTAATCTGACTATCTGAAAAACCCAACTCTAGACTGCTCGTGTAGAAAAATTTTGAGCATCCAGAGTTTAGGAAAGAAACAATAAACTTCGGATCAATCATGGGACTGGTGTGAGCAACAAAAACAGTTTATCTTTAAAAACAAATAGCAGAGAATTTTAAAGTCAATTCGCAATGCTTTTGGAAAATGAAACTACCATAAGACCTCCCACCACACACACAATGCAATCGCAGACTTGGAGGAGATTGCTTCTTATGATAGTCAAACATGCTTACTACGCAAAACAAATAATTTGATTTGATATTATTATTAGTGCATAGTGGAAAACATTTCGAAAATAGAATATAAATCTTAGCCAGCATAGGTACCATTATATTATGCCTGCTATAGCTGCCTCCTGAGGAGACAGGTTATACAATTCAAATTGTAAAGGCACGTATTGTTTCTTTGGATTTCCAACAAATGGTCAGGCCAAGGAACTTCCCATTGCCACATGGAAACGCCTCTGGAATGACGTCCCGAGAACCTAACCGGATCTCTGCTAACACAAGGCCGGGTTACCCCTAACTGGGTAACTACTGACACGAATATGTCATCCCCCGATCGTAACCGATCTATATCCGAGGATCCTCGATTCCAACAACCACAAAGTAATAAATTTGCAGCAACCACATAGGTTAAGTATCTGGGCTCCATACCATGATACCACCTCTATCCAGAAGGAATGACATACACTAAAGGGGCGCTACCCCCTAATAACCTTGCTGCATCCTTCCTGTTTTGACCATTCCGGGGTGTGAGGTCCGACGAAGTCTCGTCCACAAAGCTACGCTTTTCACAAAGCCATACTTCGGGTCAACAAATGATCAAAGTAATGATCACAAAGATAAATGATCAAACAAATTATCATATCGCAAATGATCATACGATGATCATTTCACAGCAACACTCAGCATGTCACATTACCAAATTGGGAGTATATTGCTGATAAATTTCAACTACATAACCTCTGAGCTCATACGTCTTAGAGAAGGGTGTTAAGCTAAGAGAATAAATTCTCCACCACCAACAGAAATGTATTTGAAAGAAATCGGCTTTACATCTCAAAGTGTAATGTCAGACATGTAACCATACAAGTCTGTTTCGGGTTCGAACAGAACCGAAGGCACTTCTTACGAAGCCCTTGCAATTCCGAGTATTCACAATCCCGTTCGGACTTCCCATCACAAAGGGTGATAAAATCTCTATATCGGGGCCTGTCGATGCAGTGACATTCGACGAGTTGTCCTTTCGTTTTCGAAAATATCCGGTCTTCACCACCAGTCTTCAAATGCTATCCATATACGACGTATCACTATTCGGAATGGGTTATATGACCCAAATGTCTTTTCCCGGCTAACCCGAATAGTGAGCGCAATATTAAAAAACATATGGATACTGGGATTTCAATTAAGTCACAACTTATTACCCAAAACCTTTCTTTTCAAATGGTTTAACAAATTACCATTTTAATCCTTTTAAACAAAAAGATTAAATTCACAAAGTTCACTTAATTTTCACAAAGATTCATTCACAGTTTTCAAAACAATTTCCGTTTCAATTTGATTAACTTGTTAAATCTTTAAAACAAAGATTCAACTTATAGCTTTCAAAACAATTTCATTTCGAATGGGTTAAACAAAATCATCATTTTAAATCTGTTAAAAATAAACAGATTAAATTCATAGATTTCAAAAATAATTCATTCATAGCCTTTCAAAACATTTCAATTTCATTTTAAATTTGAAACCTTTCAACACAAATTGGAAGTTTACTTCTTATATGAAAGCTGTTATTATTTGAAAACAAATAGTTTTCGTGTCAGAAAAAATCCAATTATATTTGCATGAGTTAAAGCCCTTGAATTATATTCACATTCCAAAATCAATACTTTTAAAATAGTTTAACCCTTATATAACGGGTATAACATCTTTAATCCCTAGTTTCAAATCATAGAATTCAATTTCAAATCTTGAATTTAAGTTTAAATCAAATTATTTAAACTTCAAAACTTTATCAAAGTTATTCGAAAATAAGTTTTATCTTTGAAATTCCATTTCAAAAGCTTTTCACATTTAAACCCAAATTTCTAATTTCAAAATCAATTGAAATTAAAATTTCAATTTCAAAAACATCAAATTTAAATTATCTATGACTTCACCGATTTCCACGTGAAATCCATATTTGTGTGTGTATAAGTGTGGTCCAGGGGTTTCACACACAATAGTGCAACATCAATCATCACATATATATCAATAAGCGGTATAATCGTTAACGCTTATCTTCATTCACAGATTCATAGATAAAATAAATTTATCGGTCACAAAGATTCACTATTACAATTCGATGTGGGTTTCAGATAACCAACTGGAATCCGACTCCCTATCGCATCGAAATTCAAGTGCCGTTTTACAGGCCAAGGGTTTCATATTCACATAGTAATATATCACAGAAATAGAAATTTCAGATCACAACATAAATCAGGATGTATCACAAAGCATCACAAATCAGGGATATCAATTAATTCACATTCAATAGAATCAAAACATTCATAAGTAAGGTCAGTTAATATATGATTTTAATTAATTTATACCAGGTTAATTACTTATGAATAAACTACAAATTTTGGTTAATTAACATTAATTTATTACAAATCATTCTGACTAATTATCCTTTAATCATTTATAAATTAACCTTTTATAATAAATTAATTAACCTTTAATTATAATTCATCAACCTTTAATTATTAAATAATTAACCTTTATTTTTTTTAATTCTCCATTTAATTAATTATCATTCCTTAATCACCTTCATTTATTAATTAACTTTTAATTAATAGATTGTCCTTTATTAATCACATTAAATAAATTAGCCATTAATTTATTATTGTTTAATCACTTGAGTAATCAACCTTTAATTTAAATTAAAAAGTTAATCATTCTTAATTGCTTAATTAATTACTCTTTTGTTAATAATTCATCATTAATTATATAAGGACTTGATTTATTAAAAGATAAAACATTCTATCTTAATTTAAACATTAATTATTTTAAAAGAAAGGGTTAACAAATCATTTAACCTTGAGTAACTTTAAAATTTTAAACTTGTTATAATGTTAAGATTTGGAAACTCGGGCCAGACAACCAAATGCTCCAGCCCGACTTCGAGTCTTCCCCCGTCACCCTTTTACTTCGAGTCCACTGCCCCTTTTCACGAGTTACTCACGAGAATTCACCAAAACAACCTCGAGTTCAGCAGCTTCTTCTCCAATTCGTCCCTGCCGATATATCACGTGCACACGGTGCACATGAACCATCGCTGCCGACCTTCGGCGATCGTCACCACTATCCCCAATGATCACTTGAACCTATACGAACTCAAGTGCGAACCCAGATTTTCAAGTTTTGATCGAAATAAAATTTCGACAGTTTCGAACCAATGAGATATTACTGGAAACCCATTGGATCAACTAAAACGTCTCGCCGCCTCACCTCAGACCATCAGCGACGCCGTAACCTCGGCCACGTCACGTCAACACCCCAAACTACCTTCCCCCATCATTGTGTTCAACTCGATCACTCCTAGGTGATGAAATCATTCCGCGTTCTACCCATTGCCACACTCAGGGTTAAACCCTAACTTCAACTCGATTCTTAAATCTACGAAATGAAAAAAAATTTCTGATAATTTTCTCGAGATCCCTGGTGTCCAAGCTTGCTTCAAACAAATCTTCATCAATTTACATTCAATCGATCATTGGCAAAAGGGAAAAAAACAAAATTTGTTCAACTATGAATTGCTCTCGAAACACTTAAATAAAAATCACCATATTGATTTTAAAAATCATCACTTTGTGTGCTTATTCGAGTTACATAATCAAATCACTAATTTAAAACACTTGATTTCTTCATAAACATTTTGTTTGTACTGTAAAGTTTTGACTACAGCAGCAAACCCTTCATGTTCAAGTTGAAAGCAAATTTTAGCTCATAGATGAGTTTTAAACAAACCTATTTGTTGAAGATTAAATATATCAGAGATTTGGAAAGTGAAATCTGGAGTTTTTTGACTTGTTTGAGCTCTGGACTTAAAGAAATAGAGGTGCTTCAAAATTTACAGGTAAGCACTCAGAACTCACATATAAACATTCATGCAAATCAACATCAACACAATAGTTCATAAGCAACACATATTAGTTACTAAATTTTAGCTTGAAGGTTTACTCACAAGCATCAAGATATCAAACAGGCTAAGCTTCGAAAAATAGGAGTTTGCTCACCTATTTTTTAGAAAAAAAAACAGAGCTTCTAAATGAAACAGGCTTTTGAATATTGCAAGTTGAAATCTTTTCACTTGATCTTTGGCTTCCATGAATTTGTATTGATTTGAATTGTTGTTTTAATTGAATCTTTGCTTTAATTTGAAATGGTATTTACTTCATTCATTTTTTCTTCCTTTCAGTTTTTTACTGGACGAAACTAAATGAGGAAGGTTGAGGTATAAAGAAGATTACATGGTAATATTTTGTACAGGTTATTATATTATTTTGTACAACACCAGACCATATTTTTTTTCCTCTAGTACTTTTAAGTGGAGGCTGATATGATTCTTGTTTCGGCTGAAGGGATATATTGAAGATCTTTGGTGGCTAATATTGTATAGGGTGATGTCTGTTCGTACCATAAGCATTGACATTATACTTATATTTATTTGTTTGCCTAGTTTGTTTTTAGTTTGTGGTGGCTGAAATGATTTCCAGTAAGTACATATGTTTCTTTCTTTTGCCTTGTTATTTTATAGATTTACATCTAATATTATTTAACTCTAATACTAATTATTTTATTTTCATAAATATTATTTAAATTTAAATGATTCATATCAATTTTATTTAAATTCGGGGAAACTCGCTTTCATTGATAATAAATTATAAAAAAAATATTATTCAAAAATTTATTTAATTATCAATTTAAATAAATTAAAATCTAGGGTCGTTACAACTACTATATAAACATCAGAGTTAGAAATAAAATACAACAGAAAATCTTTAATATAGTGAAGTCTTCAGTACAAATAGATGACCTCTCTGAACAAATCAACTGGAAAGCTGAAAGCTGAATCGATAGTTGGATCTCCAAATGAAGCTCCAAACTCCAAGGGTGAGTCTCAAATGCTATATCACTCGGTCTGACCCGAGCGTAAAACAAAACACAAAACTCCAAGGGTGAGTCAGGATTAACATTCTTATATCAATAAATCCAACTCAAGTGAAATATCAACTGAAATACAAATAACTCAAAGGATGTTTGGGATAACCATCCTCTAAGGATCTGCAGAACTATCTAAAATGTAGAAATATACACTATAACACCGTGGTCATTTCAAATTTATTTATACTTCAAAACCAAAATATCATTTTCATTTCAAAAATATCTATTTTCCAAAATAGTACATATAGAATTTATAAAGTAAAGTATTTATAATTTCCTCAAGTCTCACAAATCAATTCAAATCAACTCAAATTCTAAATTCAAATTTATTCAAAGCTCAATTCATCAATTCAATTCAGTTCTCAATAGACCATTTAAAATTTCAAGATATTTCAAGGCTTTAATATTCAATATTTTCAAAGTTAAATTTAACAGTTTCATATAGCTCTTGATTTAACTTCATTATTATTTAATCAGGGAGTATTCACTTAATAAATTCAGTATCATTTAACTAGCCTGAAATTTCATTTTTACTAAATATTTCCTTAAATTTATTTAAACAAGAAATATTCATTAAATTATTTAAATCAAACCCGAGTTATAAATCATATCTTAAATCTCAATTTCAATAAGTTTCAAACCAGTTTAACTAAATAAAATTCTTTAATGAATACAATTTCAACTAAATTCAAATTATCTTCCCAACCTTAACTTATTCAAATTATTACCAAAATCTATTTTGAAATATAAATTTTATACTTAACATATTATATGTATTAAATCCATCTTAATTAAATTAAATATCATTATTAAATCTATATATATCATTACCATTTATATATAAAAATTTAAGAATCAACATTTATTAAAACCATATATTTCTTTCCAAAACCATAGAATTTATTTTCAAAATATTTATATATGGACCAACGGTGTCTGTATATAATTTCCTATCTATGGTCAAGTAATACAGATATTTATCATTTCAATCTGTAAATTTAAATTCATACGGGTAGATATCATTTCGACCCGTAATCCCAAATTCAATTCAAATGAAAATCGTTTGGGTCTATCATTTCAACCCATAATGATATTCTCCTATTCTAAAGTCTGTTCGGGTATGTATCATTTCAACCCATAGTGAATTCTATACTAACAGGGAACTTGCAGAGTGATAACAGATAATATAAAATACAAGAACATGCATATATCATCAATAACAATATAATATAAACAAAAGGATATGGTGTCATATCCCACAGGTGAACAGTTACAGATAATAGCATATATAACAATTTAAATAACTGCAGCAGCATATTTCAGTTGTCGTTTCAATTGAAATCAAATATAATAAATATAAGAACGTTAAATCGTGAGTGATTACTCACCTTTCGAGGCTAGAGAATACAGAAGGTGACACAGATACGCCTACTGATATGGACTCTGAAATTTAATTGTGAATTCAAGCAAAGCAAACCGGTACTAATTCAACGATCAAAGCTGATTGGCACGAATTGACGAACATATCTAATAATACGAATAGATGAAATAATCAGGACTGGGTCGATGAAAATAATTGGCATAGATGAACAATATATAACTATATATATAAAATCCTATTTTAAATACAAACACATTTTTTTAAATTAAATATATATATTCATTTTAAAATCATTGTTTTTTTTGTTTTTATTAAACACATATATTCAACAGATTACGGTTCATATATTCTTTATATAAACAGGACTTAACAAAAATCAAGTATAACCCAATATAGTATATGCATTACTACTATTATATATAAATAAACAGAAGTTTGCATATTCACTTTATATACAGCTGCGAGAAAACACAGCATATGTTGAAATCAATATATGTGTAAAGTATATATATATATACTGTCATATCATAACATATATATGTGACTTACAAATATAAACTTTCATACGTATAATATTTGAAATCAATAGCATACGAATAACGTATGCCTATAAAATAGCTATATACAAAAGCAACTAGTTATCTGCCCTGACACATACAAATATATATATATATATATAATGCTTATATAGTATAACATTGAAATCCAAGTATAAAATACTACTAGATCTTATAACTTACATAAACTTTATATAAATATATATAACCAGATCAAATATAAACTATATACTTACATATATAAATAACCTCTTTTGCAATACACTATATTATAAGTATATATACTAACATCTTAGAAGAATCTATATAAACTACATATTTTAAAATTCATGTATACTAACATACAAAATATTGTATATATAACTTTAGCAAAACAGATACAAAAGCATTAGAAACATATAAAGTATAACCATATAAATAGCAGATTACGAAATTTCCAACCAATATTTTATGAAATACTATATTACCTATAAACTTATGTAGATTCATATGTGTAAAACTATAAATATAAACCTATATATATGTAAACAACAACTCTACAACTGTGCATACAAATTCCTCTCTTTTCAAATAACAGATCTATATAAAGCTAATATATATACTTTTATAAAATCAATACTATTACATAATATATATATAAAGCAACCTATAATATATACAGAACCATAATATATCTGTAACGACCCTGAATTTTTAACAATTTAATTTGAAAATATTTAATTAATTTTAAATATTTGAATGATGATTTGACTTGAATTTCAAATTATCAGAATGAATTGGCGATTAAATTTTTGAATTTAATCTATTGAAAATTTAATAAAATTTGAATCTTCGAATTTAAGCCGGTTAAAAATAATTTAAAGGCTTGGAAAATTCATATTTATAATGCTGAAGATAATAGAAGCTTCAGAATTGATTTTAAAAGCGATTTGTTCAATTTTGAAATTGTATCGTTTGAAATCGAATTTAAAAATAGTCTTTCGAGGCACAGTCTCGGAATTTGACGAAACCAGTTTCATTGGGTCCGTAATATTGAATTATTATTGGATTTCAATTTTCGTATTTATCAGAATTGTTTTGTGAATATATGGCGGGTAAACGTGTAGAGAATTTAATCGAATTCAAATTGAATTTCTGTAACAACCTGGATTTTCGCCCGAATTATAATCATCGATAAACGATTAAAGTTGACAGATAATTTGTTGTTATTGTTGGAAATTTTTTATAACGATAAAATCTTCGTAAATTAACGATTTAATATCGATTGTTAATTTCTGTTTGAATTTAGAAATTGTAAATCGATTAGAATTCTTTTATTTAAATTTTTATTTGTACGAATGAATATATATTCACATAGTTTAGATTTTAACAACATGATTAAACAAAACAAAGTAAGGAAAATATTTACAAAAACAAAATTAGATTTAAGAAAAGAAGATAAAATAAAAACCATAACCCATACCCCTTTTTCTCGGTTAAAACCCAAACCCGTTTCCCCCTTCCCATTCATTCACAAACCCTAAAAAAAAAACGAAGATAAAAAATGGCGGCCACGATGTTCTTCTTCGTCCCCAAAAGAATTAGCCTAGGCGTCATCTCGATTCTATGGCGGCTTCGTTCTTCAATCTAGAAACGTAGGGCTTCAGAAAAAATTGGGGCTTTCGTTCGTTCTCCTCCACAAAGAAATTAGAGCTTCAGCTTCGTTTTCCTTCGCCTTGCTCTCGTTCGATTTGCAAAGGTGAGTGATTTTAGTCACTCACATCTAGTTTCGACTAGTGCTTTTAAGATTCGAATTTATAAATTGGCATTCGTCTGTGTTTTGCCTGTTTGACTCTATGATTTCATTCGTATAAGGTCGTTTGATGTTTAACTTATTCCAATTTCGTTTACTTGGACCCTTTTCGAATTCGTATAATTTATTATTTTAAGTTGCATAGTTTAGCTTGATTTTCTGGAACTTCAACAGGCTTCGATTCAAATTGCAGTGTTTTTAAACTTGGTTGTGAAAGCTTGATTTTGCGAAATAAATTAAGTTTGATTTTGATAAAACTATTAATTGATTACGGTCCTTCTTGAAACTTGCTGTTCGATTCTAGCCTCGACCACCTCGGCTATGAATTGATGTTAGACTTTGGTTTTGATTTTTCTGGAAAGTTTGGCCTGTGAAATTTTCACTTGGGGTGAATTTGATTTTTTCCTGTTGTTTCATGACTTCGGCCATTGATTTATTGATTTCCTCGTCTTAATGTTTTGGTTTGGTACAAACTTGATACTGTCACCCGGTTGTACACTGACTCGATCTTCTGGCATTTGTATTACTTGGTTGATAACCCACAGCTTTGACTTGACTCTGCTGCATACATGTATCCCTGTATCCATTTTGCATTGCACTGGATTATGTTTCGATTTCAGAGTTGCATATTCTCTGGTGCATTCCAGTATTCATGCTTGAATCATGCTTTATGCTTCGAGTCCTTTGTACTTGAAGTCTGGTACTTGTACATTTTGAAGTTTTGATGCATTTCAGTTTTGTTAGCTTCAGGATGTACATGTAAGTTTCGAAAATCTGGAAAAAAAAAATTTGTAGCCTGACATGTTTGAGTTTTTAAATTTTTGGGCATGTTTCATAATCTTAAACCCGATAAAAACTGTTTCGATGTTGATAACTCCTTTGTCCACGGCTTGACTGTCTGGTTTTGACCATCTCTGTGACTTGTTCATTTTTGATTCAAAGCACGGTTTTGAACCCTGACTTGTTCAAATTTGCACTGTTGCACTTCCTTTTGAATTTTGCTGTTTGTGTCGACTCTGATTTTGTCTACTGGTCTAGTTTCAGTTTGCATATATTTGTGAGTAGTTCCTGCTTGGATTTGAACTGTTTCATGAGATCTTGGGTTTGGTTTGTCTGCACTCATGTCTTTAATTCAAGATTAACTGTGTACTGACTTGAGCTTTTTGAGGCATTATTAGTTCATCATGTTGCTCTTGTTGCCACTGCTATTGTTGCACTGTACTTCGAGTGGCGTAATAGGTTTATCATGCAGTTTGTATATGTGCATTTCATGTAGGCATTGGCTCTTGATTTGTGTACACTGCATTGTCGCATTCCAGTGCATATTCTAGTCTGCACATCCACCTATGCTTGCATGCTGTTAGTTTTTCACTTGAACCTGTTCATATTAGCACTGGATTCACTTGTGCACTTTTGACCATTTGTCTGTAGACTTTACTGTGTACACTTTGATTTATTTGTTGTCCAGTTGCACTGTTTCATGTTTTGTTGCTGACCTGTAGCTTCACTTGAGTCATTTGAACTTTGGTTGTTAGACTTGACTTTGTGTACTCGAGGGCGAGGCAGTGCACGTTGGCGTGTACTGCAGCCACACTTTTGTTGTTGGCGAGGCCGTGCACGTTAGCGTGTGCTGCAGCCACTCAGTGTAAAATTTTAAAATTGATTTAGTCGATTTGATAAATTATTTATTTATCTCTGTTGATGATTTAAATCTGCTGATTTATTGTTTAACACTGTTTAGTGTTATATTTTCGTTATCCGATTTCTTTGTTAAAAGAATTGGATAGACGAGAATTATTGTGACCGTCGTCTATTTAAATTATTATTGCCTCTATGCACTAATAAACTGGTTTGAATTAGACTGACCTGTGTATTATTTTCTTTTGAATATAATACTCGGGTCAGACCGAGTATTTCTACAGCTTGAAGATTTTCGAGCAGCGAAGTTAGAGAGAGAATAAAGAATCACTTTTGTTTTCAGAAGAAAATTGTATTTTAAATAATTCCGCTGTATCAGTATTAAATTGTATAAACTCTGATGTATATAAAAAGATTTATAGTAATGAAATAAATTCTCATTTGTTTTAATTCAGTGTTATTATCTGTGTTTCTGTGGCTGATTCTGTTTAAACCTTATAAACTAAATAACAATTCGTCTTTTTGAACGTTTCGAGTTGGTTTAATTACCGACTGGAGGCGGTCAAAAGGGGGAATGTTACAGCGTGGTATCAGAGCTTTGGTTTACACAAAGCTTAGTTTATGATGTTTAATATGAATAGTTACTAGAAACACTTTTAAAAAGGAGAACGTTTTTCAAATCCAAAGAAGTATAAAATTGTTTTGAAAATAAAGATTTTTAACTTAAGAAAAGTTAAATTGAATTGAATTAGTATCAATAAATGAATGGATATGAAATTTAACTAAAGGAAGTTAAATAAATTGAATTTGATTTGATAAATTTTTGAGATGAAAATTTAAACTTGAAAGATAAGTGATTATATCATATGAATTTGGGAAGTTTAAATTAATAAGTTGTATAACTTATAAAATGAGAAAATTTAAGTAAACCAGTTGTTAAAATGGTTGGACAGTTTTGTTAAGTAAAACAAAATCTTAATTCTGAATAGTGATATGAATTCGACTTTAATGAAAGTTAAATATAATGATTTTTGAAAGAAAAATTTAAGTTAAGTTAAATAAGTCAAGTGAAGATAAAATGAAACATGGCTTAAGTAATAGTGAATCAAATTGAATTTGATATCAAAATGAATTGATAAAGTGAAGAATGAATATGAATTTGAGTTATATAAGGAAATTCGACTTTAATTGTAAAAGGGACGTTGTGAATATAGTGAATATTAGAATTCAATCTGAATTGGAATATAAACCAATTAAAATTAAGTGTGTTAAACCAAATTGGATGTAAGCAGAATAAATAAATTTGGTTAAATTGAATAAATTTGGTTTTGCTAGTTGATTGTATAGAAGTCATTAAGTATTAATGAAATTGAATTAATGGAAATTGGAAGCTATGTAATTGAATTCAAATTGAAAGATAAGTAAATCAAAATAGAATTTGATTTGATTTGAAGCAAACTAACTTGAATATAAATTAGTGAATGTGAACTAATTGGATATGAATGAATGTTAGTAAGAAAATCCAATGTGAATGAATCAAATGTGATTAAAATTGGAAATCAAGTCGATGAATGGTTTACTAAAGAACTAGTTGATTATCTTGGAAATGGAAAACTGATAAATTTATATAATAGTTTAAAATGGAATTTTGAATTATTTCAAACGGCTTAAATTGAAGATTTGAAAAGTGTTAATAAAATATTGGATTTGTATAAGCGTTAAAAGTGAAATATTTAATGGATTTCATAAGTGAATGGAAATTACAGAATTGAAATTGTGAAGTTATAAAATGAATCGAAGTTGGGAAATAAAAGAATTTATAAGTAATTTACTTGTAAATTAAAATTCTGATATAAAATTGAGTTATAAAGGAATGGGTTAATAAAGCAATTTTTATAAATTGAAGTCTTTATGAATAGGAATAGAATTTATAAACGTTGTTTATAAATCCGAAACTGACTTATTTTGATAAGTAAATTCTTATAGTTTGTTAAAAGAAGTATATTCACAATTTTGGACCGTGAATATATTATTGAATAAAATGGACATGTTTGGGAAAGTGATATTTTAAAACGAAGTTAATTGTTTTAAAAAGGTGTTTTCAAGGCATTGAATATCGAAACCATAGATTTCAACATTCATTGTTGAAATAGACGTTTTCGAATATAAGGAAATGGTGGACTATAACACTATTGTTATAGTAAATGATTTCCGAAAGGAAATGTTTTGTATAGTATTGGGATTTATACATCTATCTAAATTTCGAATCCCTATACTAGTGATTTTGAGTTGTCGTAACGATGTTTTACGTAACATTCGTTTTAACTCAAATAAATATGTGAAAGAGAATGATTTCCTTAAAGATGAAATATATACTTAATTTTGATTAAAGTATATCGAATATTTTCAGATGTTGAAAATAAAATGGATTGTGAATTACTTATTTTTAAATAAGTATGGAAATGTTTTTCCAAGTATGAAATGTTGTGAATATATTCCGTAAGGAATAAATGATTTGAAATTCATTTTTGAAGTCGAAGTTGAAAAGTTAAATGAGAATTTGAACAATTTGTTCAATTTGAAATTTTTCAAAAAGATTGAATCGTTAAGTTAAATTGAGTTTAACTTCGACATCAAAGACAATATAAGTTGAGCTTTGAATTTCAGATGATGATTTGGATTGCATGTCTAACATTGTGAATTGATGACATAGCAATTGATCTCTATTAAATATATATCTGTTGGTGGCGGAGAATTTATTCTCTTAGCTTAACACCCTTCTCTGAGACGTACGAGCTCAGAGGTTATATATCGATAGACATCAATTCTGTGTTGAGAATTGACGATGTAAGCGTGAAATCCAAATCGAATGTGAAAGTCGATAATGAATGGAATTATGAATATGAATTAGGTTTGAGATAACCTTAAATTTCGAAATCGACTTAGAGGAAAATTTTGAAATCCTCTATTTTGTTATGAATATGGATATGTAAGTTTTAGAACTTATATATATGAATACGGTAAATTTGAAACCGTTAGTTTAGAAAGACATTGTTATGGAAATCTTATGTATGTTTACATGGATATGATATGTACGAAATGTGAAATGAAAGTACTACATATATGATATTATGTTTTCTAAACTGAGGATGTGGAAAAGTACCTTCCATTTATTATTGGAGAAGGTATTGGAACTCGTGAAGAGTATCCATTTGAAATTCGTAGCTACGTAGAATTTTAGTCAGAGTGACTATTTGAATCGGAAATCCTTCGCGATAGTTCATCGCGATGAGATTAGATTTGATTGATGATTAGCGTAATTTGAGGGGCGAGATGCCCACAGTTACAAGCGATTCCACTGGGATAGTGGCGTAACCGCCGGGTAAACTGCAATCTAATGCCAGGCGAAATTTGAGGGGCGTGATGCCTACAGACACAAGCGATTCTACTGGGATAGTAGCGTAATCGCCGTGTGTACTGCAATCTATGGCAACAACCATGGCGTAATTCAAGAAAGGTGTGAAACCTGCAGTTACAAGCGATTCTATTGAGATAGTAGCGTAACCGCCGGGTAAACTGTGATCCATGGGGGAACGTGCTTTCCATATCCATTTTTTTAAAAGAATTTTTAAAAGTATTTTCACTGGGAATTGAAGCAAGTATATTTAGTACTTGGAGATTTTTAGACTTGCGCCTGGCCAGCGTATGTCTAATGTCTATGAGAACGAAGATGGACTTGTTAAATTTCGAGTTAGCAAGTATTTTCAAACTGTAAATAGCGAATCAATGATTTGAAAGTAAAATTTCAAAATTCCTACCTAATGAACTAAGAAAGAGGATCTTTGAAATGTTTTGAAAGTCCACAGCTTTGGAAGAGATACATTGTATAAATCTCTAATGTGAAGAATTTTAAGTTTGAATCTGAGTGTGGTAAATTAAAAATGCTAGTAAAAGACTTTTGCGTTTTGATTTTAGAAATCAATGAATAAAAGAGAAGATAAACAGAACTAGTGAGATTAAACAAATGGAATGAATCTTATATTCATTTATTTGTATTGAGTTTTAAGTTTAGTAAAAATTGAGTAGAGTATAAATATCGATGAAATTTTAACAACTTTTCCTTTTCGTGGACGAAAAGTTTTTAAGGAGGGGAGTTTGTAACGACCCTGAATTTTGAACAATTTAATTTGAAAATATTTAATTAATTTTAAATATTTGAATGATGATTTGACTTGAATTTCAAATTATCAGAATGAATTGGCGATTAAATTTTTGAATTTAATCTATTGAAAATTTAATAAAATTTGAATCTTCGAATTTAAGCCGGTTAAAAATAATTTAAAGGCTTGGAAAATTCATATTTATAATGCTGAAGATAATAGAAGCTTCAGAATTGATTTTAAAAGCGATTTGTTCAATTTTGAAATTGTATCGTTTGAAATCGAATTTAAAAATAGTCTTTCGAGGCACAGTCTCGGAATTTGACGAAACCAGTTTCATTGGGTCCGTAATATTGAATTATTACTGGATTTCAATTTTCGTATTTATCAGAATTGTTTTGTGAATATATGGCGGGTAAACGTGTAGAGAATTTAATCGAATTCAAATTGAATTTCTGTAACAACCTGGATTTTCGCCCGAATTATAATCATCGATAAACGATTAAAGTTGACAGATAATTTGTTGTTATTGTTGGAAAATTTTTATAACGATAAAATCTTCGTAAATTAACGATTTAATATCGATTGTTAATTTCTGTTTGAATTTAGAAATTGTAAATCGATTAGAATTCTTTTATTTAAATTTTTATTTGTACGAATGAATATATATTCACATAGTTTAGATTTTAACAACATGATTAAACAAAACAAAGTAAGGAAAATATTTACAAAAACAAAATTAGATTTAAGAAAAGAAGATAAAATAAAAACCATAACCCATACCCCTTTTTCTCGGTTAAAACCCAAACCCGTTTCCCCCTTCCCATTCATTCACAAACCCTAAAAAAAAACGAAGATAAAAAATGGCGGCCACGAGGTTCTTCTTCGTCCCCAAAAGAATTAGCCTAGGCGTCGTCTCGATTCTATGGCGGCTTCGTTCTTCAATCTAGAAACGTAGGGCTTCAGAAAAAATTGGGGCTTTCGTTGGTTCTCCTCCACAAAGAAATTAGAGCTTCAGCTTCGTTTTCCTTCACCTTGCTCTCGTTCGATTTGCAAAGGTGAGTGATTTTAGTCACTCACATCTAGTTTCGACTAGTGCTTTTAAGATTCGAATTTATAAATTGGCATTCGTCTGTGTTTTGCCTGTTTGACTCTGTGATTTCATTCGTATAAGGTCGTTTGATGTTTAACTTATTCCAATTTCGTTTACTTGGACCCTTTTCGAATTCGTATAATTTATTATTTTAAGTTGCATAGTTTAGCTTGATTTTCTGGAACTTCAACAGGCTTCGATTCAAATTGCAGTGTTTTTAAACTTGGTTGTGAAAGCTTGATTTTGCGAAATAAATTAAGTTTGATTTTGATAAAACTATTAATTGATTACGGTCATTCTTGAAACTTGCTGTTCGATTCTAGCCTCGACCACCTCGGCTATGAATTGATGTTAGACTTTGGTTTTGATTTTTCTGGAAAGTTTGGCCTGTGAAATTTTCACTTGGGGTGAATTTGATTTTTTCCTGTTGTTTCATGACTTCGGCCATTGATTTATTGATTTCCTCGTCTTAATGTTTTGGTTTGGTACAAACTTGATACTGTCACCCGGTTGTACACTGACTCGATCTTCTGGCATTTGTATTACTTGGTTGATAACCCACATCTTTGACTTGACTCTGCTGCATACATGTATCCCTGTATCCATTTTGCATTGCACTGGATTATGTTTCGATTTCAGAGTTGCATATTCTCTGGTGCATTCCAGTATTCATGCTTGAATCATGCTTTATGCTTCGAGTCCTTTGTACTTGAAGTCTGGTACTTGTACATTTTGAAGTTTTGATGCATTTCAGTTTTGTTAGCTTCAGGATGTACATGTAAGTTTCGAAAATCTGGAAAAAAAAATTTGTAGCCTGACATGTTTGAGTTTTTAAATTTTTGGGCATGTTTCATAATCTTAAACCCGATAAAAACTGTTTCGATGTTGATAACTCCTTTGTCCACGGCTTGACTGTCTGGTTTTGACCATCTCTGTGACTTGTTCATTTTTGATTCAAAGCACGGTTTTGAACCCTGACTTGTTCAAATTTGCACTGTTGCACTTCCTTTTGAATTTTGCTGTTTGTGTCGACTCTGATTTTGTCTACTGGTCTAGTTTCAGTTTGCATATATTTGTGAGTAGTTCCTGCTTGGATTTGAACTGTTTCATGAGATCTTGGGTTTGGTTTGTCTGCACTCATGTCTTTAATTCAAGATTAACTGTGTACTGACTTGAGCTTTTTGAGGCATTATTAGTTCATCATGTTGCTCTTGTTGCCACTGCTATTGTTGCACTGTACTTCGAGTGGCGTAATAGGTTTATCATGCAGTTTGTATATGTGCATTTCATGTAGGCATTGGCTCTTGAGTTGTGTACACTGCATTGTCGCATTCCAGTGCATATTCTAGTCTGCACATCCACCTATGCTTGCATGCTGTTAGTTTTTCACTTGAACCTGTTCATATTAGCACTGGATTCACTTGTGCACTTTTGACCATTTGTCTGTAGACTTTACTGTGTACACTTTGATTTATTTGTTGTCCAGTTGCACTGTTTCATGTTTTGTTGCTGACCTGTAGCTTCACTTGAGTCATTTGAACTTTGGCTGTTAGACTTGACTTTGTGTACTCGAGGGCGAGGCAGTGCACGTTGGCGTGTACTGCAGCCACACTTTTGTTGTTGGCGAGGCCGTGCACGTTAGCGTGTGCTGCAGCCACTCAGTGTAAAATTTTAAAATTGATTTAGTCGATTTGATAAATTATTTATTTATCTCTGTTGATGATTTAAATCTGCTGATTTATTGTTTAACACTGTTTAGTGTTATATTTTCGTTATCCGATTTCTTTGTTAAAAGAATTGGATAGACGAGAATTATTGTGACCGTCGTCTATTTAAATTATTATTGCCTCTATGCACTAATAAACTGGTTTGAATTAGACTGACCTGTGTATTATTTTCTTTTGAATATAATACTTGGGTCAGACCGAGTATTTCTACAGCTTGAAGATTTTCGAGCAGCGAAGTTAGAGAGAGAATAAAGAATCACTTTTGTTTTCAGAAGAAAATTGTATTTTAAATAATTCCGCTGTATCAGTATTAAATTGTATAAACTCTGATGTATATAAAAAGATTTATAGTAATGAAATAAATTCTCATTTGTTTTAATTCAGTGTTATTATCTGTGTTTCTGTGGCTGATTCTGTTTAAACCTTATAAACTAAATAACAATTCGTCTTTTTGAACGTTTCGAGTTGGTTTAATTACCGACTGGAGGCGGTCAAAAGGGGGAATGTTACAATATCACTCACATCAGAAACATGAGGGATTGGAAGAAGTCGACTGCTGATAGAATGGAGAAAGTGGTGCTCGGCCATGGATAATATAGGCGAAGGGCTGCATGACGTGGAGGAGGAAGGAAGGAGGAGTAGGTGGTGGCTGTTCGACTTGCCAGTGGGTGATGGGGTTGTCCACGCGGGTCTGGGAACGTTGGTCGCTCGGGTTGCTCGGGGTAGGCGGCAACAGGTAGGGGCAGTGATGCGGCGGACGTGGGTGTTGTAGAGGTGGAGGCGGGATGGGTACTCAAGTGAGGCGATGGGAGGAATATTTACTGGAGATGGGTGGCTTCGGCTGTGGACGAATTGTCGGGAAGAGTGTGGAGCCGGAGAGGATGGTGGTTGCGAGTGTGGCCGAGGCTGCTGAAGGAGATGGCGGAGTAGTGACAGGAGGATGGGAGAAGTGGTAGAGAAATGAATAGGTGGGGAAGAAAAAGGCATGTCAGGTAGGAGGAGGCCGAGGGGAGAGTTGTGCCGTGCGCTGGGAAGGCTTTTGGTCAAAATTGGGTCGAAGGTGGAGACGAAAGGAGGAAAGCAACGGACAAATTGGAGGAGGGAGAAAAATTTGAAAGAGAAAAATATATAGATCTGAAGGCAGAATTTTGAAGAAGCAGGGTAGAATGAGATTTGAGGAATCTCTGAAATGCCGATCTAAATATTAACTTCACTAAGTATATTAGGCAGAGAGAAACGTACGAAATAAATGAAAATCAACAGGAAGGGAAAAGAATGGCAGCAATCTCGCATTGATTCAGTTGAAATATTTAAAGCAATTTATTGTTGTGGCCAGCGGTTCAAATTTTGAAAAGGAGGAAAAAGATATAGAGATAAATATTGAATCAGAAGAAATAAATTTTTGAAACGGTGGAACATAGAAGGTCAAGAGCTGAAATGATAATTATTGGTGACTGTTTGATTTCGAACAGGGGAATATCGAAAGTTAACAAGAAAAAAAAACACAAAGACCGGTACCGATACGGTAACCATTTCTATGGATACCGCTGTGAACTGGGCTTCAAAACACTGAATTGAATATACTGTAGAGATCAGCACGACGAGACGATCAAAACGGTATACAGATATTAGTGACACGATTGAATTATAAAAATTCGAATTACTGCTAGCGGAAAATGCAGCTAAAACGCAGAAAATAAGATCGACGGAGCTATAGAAGTCCGAATTTGATGAAACAAAATTTGACGTCTCACTCAGAAGATGATTTACAAATTTTCTGTATTAAAATATTCAGGTTTGGAAATTATTTTATTACCATCAATTTTTAACTGATTTAAATTGAAATAGAATTTCACAATAAAATAAACATCAATATTATCAGATGAAAATTTACCCGTTGCTATGTTTAAATAGACGTATCCCAAATAATAAATTTTTATTTTCAAATTTTATTGTTAAAAATTTCACAAAATTTCAATTAATTATCTTATTAAAACCATCAAAATTTTCGGGTCGTTACAGAAAGCCCACACGGTTGTCATAATTATTAGAGGTTTCGACTTGAAATGAGAGCATATATCGATGAACCTTATAGATGTGTTACCTAGAGGCAATGAAGATATATAGATTATAGTAGATTGTCTCATTTTGCTTCCGTTGTAGTAATAGGATTGTAGCATCTCTAGCATAGAGTGTGTTAAAGGAGTGGTGCGACTACATCGTGTTCCAGTTAGCATTATCAGTGATAGAGACCCTTTTTTCATAGGGAATTATGGAGGAGTCTTGTAATAGCTTTGGGAAAGATTTTGGATCTTAGCACTGCTTATCTCCCACAGACTGACGGTTAGACAGAAAGGGTGAACAAGAATTTTGAGGAATTGTGGAAAGTTTGCATAATGTGTTTTAGAAGGCCTTGGAGAAGGTAGAAATGTTGAGGCGGCAGTTGAGGGCCGCATAGGACCGTCAAGGGTCCTAGGTTGACAAACAAAGATAGAAATTGTAGTTTTTAGTTAGGGACATGGTATTCGTTAAGGTTTCCCTCTTAGAAAGGTTATGAGGTTTGGCACTTCTAGGAAGTTGGCACCTTGGTTCGTTGGGCCTTTTCCTATTTTAGAGAGGGTTGGGAAACTTGCTTATTGGGTGGAGCTTCCAAACTAGTTAGCCGACATCCATGACGTCTTTCATGTTCCAAACTTGAGGAAATGTCTACATGACACTGCCTCTATAGTAGAGCCTAATTGGTTAATTGATGTTGAAATAGAGCCTATCGCTCCCTCCTGCTCCTGCCGTAGTGGAGCACGGTGTTGAGAGGCTTCGTAACAAATAAATTAGATTGATTTGAGTAGAAGGAGAGATAACCCAGCGGAAAGCACATGGGAAACCGAATAAAAGATGAACGTTTCTCATCCCGAGCCTTCCTCTGGTAAACTTTTCTCTCCAAGAATATAGGTTTTTGGTTAAATCGTGGTTGCTCTATTGGATGGTAGGAGATGGTTGCCATATTTTTTACTATTATTTTTGCAATCTGATAAAATTTTATATATATTTAGGATGCTTACATACATGACTATATGTAAGGACCTTGCATTTATGCAAGGATTGAACTCACCTATAATCCGTTTGCATATATAATCATATTGCATTTTTGGCTGAGTAGATGGTTATGTAGATTATTGTAAATAAATTGGTTGTATGACATGTTTGTTGAGTGCATGTTACACTATCTTCCCTTGGTGATTTCGGGGGCGAAATCCTTTTTAAAAGGGAGAATGTAACACCCCATAAAATATAATAAGAAACTAAGTAATTAAAACAAGGTTAAAACTGAAAATTTTGTAAATATCTGAATTTGACCACGTGAATTGCACCAATGCATCCATGGCGATTTTCTGATCAATTTTCATGTATAATATATTGAATCGAAATTAAAATGAAAAAATTATGAATGTTTGAAGTTTTGAATTTAAAATTTGAATATTTGGATTTGAATTTAAAGATATGGAGTTTGAATTTTAAATTCAAATTTGAAAGGTTAACGTTAAAGGAGGCTTAACGTTTAAGTAAGGGTTAAAGCTAACATGTAACGTTAAATTAATTAAGGTAATTAATGAATTAAAACGGGAAATAAATCAACGTAGAACATATACGCACAAAAAAAGGGGACCTGCTCACCCCTGTCTTACGAATGGTCGAAAGCTTTTGATGTTTTGAACATTGCATGATTCGTTTATTTTTAATCCAACGATTGTCGCTCCTTCTCACCTTGATAAATAGACCCCCACTTTTTCTTTATAAAATTTTGGGAACGCTAATGAAGCTCTGTCAAAATCTTCCTCCTTAAGGTTTTAGAAACAGTAAAACTTTCTGGGGAAGATCTAACAGAGCATTAGAAGTGGTATAAATCAGATCTCTTCTTCTATTTCTTTAGATTTCAGACTCAATTGGGATTTTTAGAGGGAGATCTGAAAGAGAGTTAGGCATGGTGGAATCAAATCCAGTTAGGAAGCAAACAATTCTCTATGAGTGGAAATATCAAGCTTTTCACATTTTACAATTGGATAGTATTTATTTGGATTTGATGTATACCTTAAGACATTTTGGTAAATGAAAACATAACATCTAGAACCCCTAGAATTTCTCTAAGTAAATATCAATCTTTTTATATGCTAGAGTTATAATTGTTTTGTATTGGTATATTAGAATCTAATTAACTATTAGAACTAGATAATCTATGGTCAATTTAACCTATTTTCCTCCTTTTAAATTGAAGTGTTAAAGGGTTCAGAAAGAAAATAAGTTAGAAATGGTGTGTAAAGTATGAATTTAATTGTTGTAGTTTGCACCGATTATTTCTACCACTTGAATAAATAATGAATCCTTTCTCACTTCAAAATGTTATATACGAAGGTTGAATTGAATATACACGATCTAATTTGTGATGATCTGTTCTTTAAAACAGAAAAGGGATTCTAGTGTATTAATATGGAACAAGTGTAGATATTTCATGTTTGTACAATTCTATTTTATTTGGCTATGGTAGTAGCACTTCTTGTTGGAGTTGTAGATTTGTATGAGACTGATATTTCAAAATACCATGTAAGTGAGTTATTATCGAATTATTGTAACGTAATGATTAAACATTTAATTCTGTGCATAAAAATATATGTATATAATATTAATGTATGGATTATTAAAGTTAATAGTAACGTAATAATTATAGTGTACTAAACATATTGATTTGAATTAATAGAGTAGTTAATATCATAGAAAGTAAGTTAGTGTAAATTAGGGAGTTAGTCCCCAATTAGGGGCATCATAAGGGGATACCTTATATGGCCTCGTTTAGTATTTGTGTAGGATTATGTATGTATATAGTGGATACACATATAAATTGACTAAGTTATAAGGATGCGAGGTTAGTTCAAAGTTACATGGAAGTCTACCCAGTTAAATCTAGCTACCAGCGGTGTGGCTTTGTGGACTAATGTGGGACAACGCCTATAATAAATAACCATAGTGGACACAAGGTTAGTCCCAATTATGTAGGGTACATCCCAGTTAGTCTGGCTACCTGTAACGCCCCACTCTGAGACCCACTGTAACAAAGAGTATTACGGGAGTAATACTGTCTGTTAAAGCGGAGAATAGAGTATAGTGGAAGCGACCATTTGTAATCACGCTATAACTATCTACTGAATACGTCGAAAGGGTGGTATCTATTTTTTTCAAGTGGTTCGACATATTCAATAAATATTTATAACGAAATTACAATGGCTAAAGATCTATCAGAATAAGCATAGTAATAAAATGATAAAACATCACAGAATAGAATCACATAACAGATATAAAATCCCAGGTTAATACATCCTCAATACAGATCCAAATATCATAAGTGGGTACAAAGCCACTGCTCACACATGTGAGTAAAAAATATGTACATATCAAAGTCTGAATAATAACAGAGTAGCGGAATAGTGGACAAATAAAAGCGCTATCTATCAGCATAGCAGATAATGTCCAAGCGGAAGCACAGAAGCTAAGTCCAGAGACCTAACCTGAAATAACTCGGTTTGACCCGAGCGAAAAACACTCGGGTCAGGCTAGCTAAACAATCTGTAATAACTGAGATATATAATAATGTGGTACATAAATAAAACATTACTTATCCAAAGAGAAGTATATTATGAACCACATGAATATAATGACGATCCCTAATCATCAATCAACAATAAAAATCTCCAAAGAGAAATCAACACCAAAGTGTAGAATAAATAAAATCGCCTCATATCATTGGCGTAGCCAAAGCTATAAAAAGATGCCCATAGGCAATAATCCCAAGAGTGACCAGAGTCTATAATCAATGCCCAAGCAAAGATCGATGCTCCAAAGAGCAATGGGGATATACTGAAAAGTCAATGAAATCAAACACTGAAAAGCAGTGTCCAGAGACACTGTGAATCCACAAGGCAATCACACTTACATCGTATGGTTCCATAGAACCAACACCGAATGGCGGTACTCGAATGGATATAAAAATCATCAAATAATACCAATATTGCACGTGCACCGACCAGAGTCGTTGTTGCCAAGTACTGTAGAGTTGTGATCGATCACTCGCACAGATGCGGAACGCGCGAGACGGCAAGATCCTTCCCAGAAGGATAAAGGCCCAGAGGCGCATGCCCAAAAATAAACTGCTCCATAGAGCAGGTGTCCAGAGACGGTTGCCCAGAGGCGTGGTGACCCAGAGGTCCAGTACTGGCCGCCCAAAGGCTAATGTGTCACTAACTTCTTGGAGAGGAACCCGTAAAGTGTTAACAATGAGTCCCATACCCCACGTTCGCACTAAACAGTTTCCTAACCAATAGCAAGCTCACACTCCAAACAAGAAAAAGTCCACCTCGTATCATCGGTAAACTAGACCCAAAGGTCAAAACGATCAATCGAATAGGTCGGGGATTAACCGGAAAGAAAATACACACGGTTCCATAGGCCGGAGATTTCCTAACCGTTTAAGCACCTTTCCACTTCGCTCGACGTGCTAAAAAGTGAGTGTGAGATTTTTATTATAGAAAATAATGATTCTAAACGGATTTATAATTGATTTTGAGAACACTTTAAAACGGCTTTTGAAAACTCTCCTATTATGGAGTAATTAATTTAATAATTAAAAATAATATTATATAATAATTTCGAAAGCCATTTAGGAGTGAAAAATCTTTTGAAAATGATTCATAAAACCCGTGTATGAAATCTAGAGACAAATCTCAAAGAAATCAATGAAAACCAGAAAATCATCAAAAATATTCTAAGTGTTTGTAAACATTCAAAAACAGCTGCGAACCCAAGTTCGGCAATTTATTTGGACCAGCAAACTATGTCCAAATGTCATGAAAATTTGCAGGCATTTAGTACAACATTCCTACTTTAAGATGCAAAAAGAATTTCTGGATCCGAGTTGAGACGAAGCGGCAGCGACGTCTCAAAGTTGGACCCAGAACAAGATTCACACTATTTACCAACAGCGACCAAAGTTCAACTTCGACACGAAATTCGAAGTACCAAACGAACTCCAATGTTGCCCAAATTTTCCAGAGATGGAGTTCGAAACTCCACCTTTCGAACGAGACCAAAAACGTCGAATTCCGACTTCGGATGCGATCGCGGAGGCATCGCGAAGTGAAGGTAAAAGATCTGGAAACAGGATTTTATTTTTTTTTCCCCGCGGGCCCCGGCCCGCGTCGGCCTGCCCCAGCCCGCTTGGGCTGGGGAGAATTCTTCTCCCACTCCCCAGCCCGCCTGGGCTGGGGTATGGGACGCGGGCTTCGGCCTGCGTCCTTATTTCCCCAGCCCAGGCGGTTGGGGAATTTTATTCCCTCCCCAGCCCGCCTGGGCTGGGGAATGGGACGCGGGCTTCGGCCCGCGTCTTTATTTCCCCAGCCCTGGCGGGCTGGGGAAATTTACTCCCTCCCCAGCCCGCTTGTGCTGGGAGAATGGGACGCGGGCTTCGGCCCGCGTCCTTATTTCCCCAGCCCAGGCGGGCTGGGGAATTAGTTCCCCTCCCCAGCCCGGGCGGGCTGGGGATTCTACATGAGTCCCCAGCCCGCCCGGGCTAGGGAACTTGGGCGTTGGCTTCGGCCCGCGCCAGCCCTCCCCAGCCCAGGCGGGCTGGGGGGTGTGTCACGCGCCAGCCCCCTAGGGGCTGGCCTGCTTCTGGCTAGCTCAACTGGGCTAGCCTGCTGCACCTGGGCAGCAGCCTGGGTGCAACCAAGGCCTGTCCTGGTGCACTCAGAACTGGGTTTTGGCCTGTTTTCAGGCTGAAGCAATTTCCAGCCAACTTAAAATGCAGTTTTTAGTGATTTAGGGGTGTTTTTTTCAATTTTTAGCATCAAATTTTCACTAAAATTAACTAGCAATTATCACTAATAAGTATGACTAACAATAATTACTAATAGATAGTAATTACCTTAATGAAGCAAAAGATCAAATGGTTAGAGTGCAACAATCAAAGCAAGCCAAACACCTCTCCCCAAAGCAAAGATCAAGAGGCTTCAAGGACCCAAAATCAACAAAAATAAAACAATGATTACAACAAAAAGGTTGAGATAAATAAGGATTAAGAAGGAGGATTAGAGAATAGGAGAGATTGCATTACCTTTCTTCTTCTCTTTTTTTTTCTAGGATTTAAACTAATTATGAAGAGAAGGAGATGGAGCTTCTAAATGGAGGCCATTAATTTTTTTTCTTGTTTAGATCTAGGTTTAGGAATTTATGAAGAGGATGAGGGTTAGGGTTATGAAATGAGTTTAAGATATTATAAAGGAGTGGGTTAGGCTAATGGGTCATGATAAGGGGTTTTAAAACCCATTAGGACTTAGTTTATTTTCTAATGTTATCATATAAACAAAAATCCTAATAAGCATCCTAGTTTTTTTTTTAAAATTAAAACCATATAATTGTCTCATTAGCCAATTAAACCCATTATTACATTAAAATTCCCTTTTTAAATATTAAATTCCAAAAATATTAATTTTCCCATTTTAAACCCAAAATACTTCAATTTGCAAACCAATTGCAAATTTAAATTCCCAAAATTTTTGTTTAGCTCCCTTTTCAACTTAAAATCATAATTTTATTTTATTATTCGGTAATTGCAATCTCAGGGTTGTTACAGACTCCCCCCCTTAAGAAAATTGCGTCCCCGCAATTACTTAAATATAGAAATCGTCTATAACATCTAATCCACAACGTGCAGATTTGCACGGAAAGAAAATCCACAAAGATCAATATCTATATTCTCACAGAGCAAGCTAAGGGTCGTGGATCCACCAATGGGATTCACAATCCTTAGTGAAGAAACCATACAAATAACATCCAAAGATAAAGTATCAACTAGTTCCTTTGATACGAATGAGTGAGAGACACCCGTATCAAAAGAACTCTAAAAGATCTACCATGAAATAAAATAGAGCCTTCAAGAACGGAAGGATGTGTACCTTTAGGCTGAGCAGAAGTGGTAGGAGCCTTGGCAGCATTAAGCCTGCCAGGCTTGGCACTAGTTGGAGCAATAGGACAAGTGGTGATCCTGTGTCCCTCCTTCTTACAGAAGGTGCAATAGAGAGGTTTGGGACACTCCCGAATAAAGTGATCAGGAGAACCGCAATTGAAGCATTTCTTCGGAGGACGGGTCCCACTAGGCAGAGCAGGAGTCTGGGACTCAGTCTGAGGCTGAGAACTAGAGCTGATCGCTATCTTCTTCTTGTGCTGAAAAGAAGAGCCAGACTGGTCAGGAGGAAACCTCTTCTTGGGGGGTTTGTGGATTCCACACCACCATCATCACTATGCTCCATCTCGACTGACTCAAGATGTAGAGCTGCATCGACTAGCTTCTCGAATGAGAGCTCAAGCTGAAGCATAAGCTGCCTCTTCAGATATTTCTTCAAGCCCTCAACAAATTTGAGGTTCCTCTTATAAGGAGTAGCAATAAACTCAAGGCCGTACTTGGACAGGGCCTCGAAGGAAGAGACATAGTCGGATACAGAGGATTTCCCCTGCTTGAGATCAAGAAAGCGGCGAGCAAGGGAGTTCTTCTCTGACTCTGCGATGAATTTGAGCTCAAATCTCTCACGAAACTGAGCCCAAGTAAGTATGGACTCATCTATCTCGGCAATAAGGAGTTCGTACCAATCCAGGGCACGACTCAGAAGCTGACTAGAAGCAATAAGAACACGGTCATGATCCGGGATATCCATACGAGTGAAAATGCGCTCGCATATCCGAATCCAAGCTTGGACCTCTAAGACATTCTCGGAGCCACTGAACGGCTTCCCTCCGAGATGGGTAAAATCACTGCAGAGACGTGCAAAAGCAGACTTGCGCGGAGCATCAGCAACTGGGGCTGGAGACTGAGAATGAGACTGGGAATTCCGAACCAGCTCCATGATCTGGTCGGTGGTCATGAACACGCCCTCAGGATGAGTGTTGCTGGACTGCCCAGCAGCACTGGTCTGACGTGTGGGTCTCCCTCTTCCCCTTCCAGACATACTGAAAGTCAAACAGGAATTAGAGTTAGACATGATTCAATGATAGATAATTAATTAAGGAATACTACGGAATATAACGGATTCCTAAACATATTCCTAACTTATCTATCAATAGGCACAAGGAAGGGATTTGATTTAATTCGGATCTAATTAAAATGTATTGTACTAAGTGTATATGTTCTGTGTTTATTATGCTTATTCCTGAAACCAGGCTCTGATACCAAACTGTAACGCCCCACTCTGAGACCCACTGTAACAAAGAGTATTACGGGAGTAATACTGTCTGTTAAAGCGGAGAATAGAGTATAGTGGAAGCGACCATTTGTAATCAAGCTATAACTATCTACTGAATACGTCGAAAGGGTGGTATCTATTTTTTTTCAAGTGGTTCGACATATTAATTAAATATTTATAATGAAATTACAATGGCAAAAGATCTATCAGAATAAGCATAGTAATAAAATGATAAAACATCACAGAATAGAATCACATAACAGATATAAAATCCCAGGTTAATACATCCTCAATACAGATCCAAATATCATAAGTGGGTACAAAGCCACTGCTCACACATGTGAGTCAAAAATATGTACATATCAAAGTCTGAATAATAATAGAGTAGCGGAATAGTGGACAAATAAAAGCGCTATCTATCAGCATAGCAGATAATGTCCAAGCGGAAGCACAGAAGCTAAGTCCAGAGACCTAACCTGAAATAACTCGGTCTGACCCGAGCGAAAAACACTCGGGTCAGGCTAGCTAAACAATCAGTAATAACTGAGATATATAATAATGCGGTACATAAATAAAACAGTACTTATCCAAAGAGAAGTATATTATGAACCACATGAATATAATGACGATCCCTAATCAACAATCAACAATAAAAATCTCCAAAGAGAAATCAACACCAAAGTGTAGAATAAATAAAATCGCCTCATATCATCGGCGTAGCCAAAGCTATAAAAAGATGCCCATAGGCAATAATCCCAAGAGTGACCAGAGTCTGTAATCAATGCCCAAGCAAAGATCGATGCTCCAAAGAGCAATGGGGATATACTAAAAAGTCAATGAAATCAAACACTGAAAAGCAGTGTCCAGAGACACTGTGAATCCACAAGGCAATCACACTTACATCGTATGGTTCCATAGAACCAACACCGAATAGCGGTACTCGAATGGATATAAAAATCATCAAATAATACCAATATTGCACGTGCACCGACCAGAGTCGTTGTTGCCACGTACTGTAGAGTTGTGATCGATCACTCGCACAGATGCGGAACGCGCGAGACGGCAAGATCCTTCCCAAAAGGATAAAGGCCCAGAGGCGCATGCCGAAAAATAAACTGCTCCATAGAGCAGGTGTCCAGAGACGGTTGCCCAGAGGCGTGGTGACCCAGAGGTCCAGTACTGGCCGCCCAAAGGCTAATGTGTCACTAACTTCTTGGAGAGGAACCTGTAAAGTGTTAACAATGAGTCCCATACCCCACGTTCGCACTAAACGGTTTCCTAACCAATAGCAAGCTCACACTCCAAACAAGAAAAATTCCACCTCGTATCATCGGTAAACTAGACCCAAATGTCAAAATGATCAATCGAATAGGTCGGGGATTAACCGAAAAGAAAATACACACGGTTCCATAGGCCGGAGATTTCCTAACCGTTTAAGCACCTTTCCACTTCGCTCGACGTGCTAAAAAGTGAGTGTGAGATTTTTATTATAGAAAATAATGATTCTAAACGGATTTATAATTGATTTTGAGAACACTTTAAAACGGCTTTTGAAAACTCTCCTATTATGGAGTAATTAATTTAATAATTAAAAATAATATTATATAATAATTTCGAAAGCCATTTAGGAGTGAAAAATCTTTTGAAAATGATTCATAAAACCCGTGTACGAAATCTAGAGACAAATTTCAAAGAAATCAATGAAAATCAGAAAATCATCAAAAATATTCTAAGTGTTTGTAAACATTCAAAAACAGCTGCGAACCCAAGTTCGGCAATTTATTTGTACCAGCAAACTATGTCTAAATGTCATGAACATTTGCAGGCATGTAGTACAACATTCCTACTTTAATATGCAAAAAGAATTTCTGGATTCCGAGTTGAGACGAAGCGGCAGCGACGTCTCAAAGTTGGACCCAGAACAAGATTCACACTATTTACCAACCGCGACCAGAGTTCAACTTCGACACGAAATTCGAAGTACCAAACAAACTCCAATGTTACCCAAATTTTCCAGAAATGGAGTTCGAAACTCCACCTTTCCAACGAGACCAAAAACGTCGAATTCCGACTTCGGATGCGATCGCGGCGGCATCGCGAAGTGAAGGTAAAAGATTTGGAAACAGGATTTTTTTTCCCCGCGGGTCCCGGCCCGCGTCAGCCTGCCCCAGCCCGCTTGGGCTGGGGAGAATTCTTCTCCCACTCCCCAGCCCGCCTGGGCTGGGGTATGGGACGCGGGCTTCGGCCCGCGTCCTTATTTCCCCAGCCCAGGCGGTTGGGGAATTTTATTCCCTCCCCAGCCCGCCTGGGCTGGGGAATGGGACACGGGCTTCGGCCCGCGTCCTTATTTCTCCAGCCCAGGCGGGCTAGGGAAATTTACTCCCTCCCCAGCCCGCCTGGGCTGGGGGAATGGGACGCGGGCTTCGGCCCGCGTCCTTATTTCCCCAGCCCAGGCGGGCTGGGGAATTAGTTCCCCTCCCCAGCCCGGGCGGGCTGGGGATTCTACATGAGTCCCCAGCCCGCCCGGGCTGGGGAACTTGGGCGTGGGCTTCGGCCCGCGCCAGCCCTCCCCAACCCAGGCGGGCTGGGGGGTGTGTCACGCGCCAGCCCCCTAGGGGCTGGCCTGTTTCTGGCTAGCCCAACTGGGCTAGCCTGCTGCACCTGGACAGCAGCCTGGGTGCAACCAAGGCCTGTCCTAGTGCACTCAGAACTGGGTTTTGGCCTGTTTTCAGGCTGAAGCAATTTCCAGCCAACTTAAAATGCAGTTTTTAGTGATTTAGGGGTGTTTTTTTCAATTTTTAGCATCAAATTTTCACCAAAATTAACTAGCAATTATCACTAATAGGTATAACTAATAATAATTACTAATAGATAGTAATTACCTTAATGAAGCAAAAGATCAAATGGTTAGAGTGCAACAATCAAAGCAAGCCAAACACCTCTCCCCAAAGCAAAGATCAAGAGGCTTCAAGGACCCAAAATCAAGAAAAAATAAAACAATGATTACAACAAAAAGGTTGAGATAAATAGAGATTAAGAAGGAGGATTAGAGAATAGGAGAGATTGCATTACCTTTCTTCTTCTCTTTTTTTTCTTCTAGGATTTAAACTAATTATGAAGAGAAGGAGATGCAGCTTCTAAATGGAGGCCATTAATTTTTTTTCTTGTTTAGATCTAGGTTTAGGAATTTATAAAGAGGATGAGGGTTAGGGTTATGAAATGAGTTTGAGATATTATAAAGGAGTGGGTTAGGCTAATGGGTCATGATAAGGGGTTTTAAAACCCATTAGGACTTAGTTTATTTTCTAATGTTATCATATAAACAAAAATCCTAATAAGCATCCTAGTTTTTTTTTTAATTAAAACCATATAATTGTCTCATTAGCCAATTAAACCCATTATTACATTAAAATTCCCTTTTTAAATATTAAATTCCAAAAATATTAATTTTCCCATTTTAAACCCAAAATACTTCAATTTGCAAACCAATTGCAAATTTAAATTCCCAAAATTTTTGTTTAGCTCCCTTTTCAACTTAAAATCATAATTTTAATTTATTATTCGGTAATTGCAATCTCAGGGTTGTTACACTACCAGTACCTATGAATGGTCAGACTGGCCTGAGACGTCATGAGTGTGTTGTGGATCATAAATTGCATTTTAAATGCGGAAGGTGAAATCCTTCAGAGTGGTCCTTTTCAGGTTTGAGGTATTAAGTGCTTATGGTAGGGCCCGCCTATTTTTAGGAGAAGTATTAACTGACCTGATGGGATTTCTTACAATTTCAGCTAGTGAGAACCATGTGGGACCTACCTTAGGTTAGGTCTTAAATGATGGGGACCTACCTATTTTATAGGTCTTAAATGGTAAGAGTTTGCCTAAGTCCCATGAAAGAAGTATTAAATGGTTTGGAGGTTCTCTCTCTCGCATCGTTAATGCTAGTTGCGTTAAAATTTGGAAATGGGTTGTGTATTAAAGGATGGGGACCTATCTATTTTATAAGGTGGATAGTGTTTGCCTAGTCACTAGTAGAGGGTATTTAATGTTTCGGATGCTTTCTCTTGCATCATTGACTATAGTTGCATTAATATTTTGGAATTGGACTAGAAAGGCTTTTGGGCTTATAGTTAAAGTTATTATTATTTGTAGCACCACTACTTAGGGTGACTGTTACATTTGGTATAGCTTAAATACGTAAGACATATTTCTTATTTAAATAATACTGCCTAAGTACAATTGTGGTAAAACTTGAGATTTCCATTTCTCCAGACATTTGTTGTTCTGACCCACTCCTCATTACAACACACAGGTTAGAGAAGGCAGTGCTGATTTTAGAAGGCGGAGATGGAGATGAAGACTTTTGGCAGTTATATATGTATATGTGTGTGTTTTTTAAGTATTTTTATTGTACCCAGTTTAGATAGTTATGTTATTCTTAGATATTGTACTATGGAGACTTTATGTAAACATATTGTAATGTTATATTCCTGAAATGGTTTCTTTTATGAAATTGTTACTTGTTTCTGAAATTATATTTTACCCATTCCGCTGTGAGATTTTGAAAGTATAAATAAATTTCTATGTATACTATGTATTATTTTTGTAACGACCCACTATTTTGGAACATTCAAATCGACAATAAATCCAAACATGTCGGAGTTGAATAATTCAAAGCAATAGATTGTAAATAAAATTTGGCAAAACTCAGCATATACAGTTAATAAAAAAATCATAGAATCACAGACACAGAGTAATAAATGATAAGCGGCGGAAATAAAAGAATAGTAGTTCATGAAGCTACTATATATATATAACATAGTTAAACAAGATACAACAGATGTCACGAATACCTAGATGTCTCAATATAATAGTCAAATACAAGATCTGAATACATCACTGGAATCAACTGAATAACTGATAGCAGAATCGATAGATAGCTGGATCTCCAAGCGAAGCTCCAACTCCAAAGTTGAGTCTCAAATGCGGTATCACTCAGTCTGACCCGAGCGTAAAGCAAAACACAAAACACTCGAGTGAGGATTAACATTCTTATATAAATAAATCCAACTCAAGTGAAATATCAACTGAAATACAAGTAACTCAAAGGATGTTTCGGATAACCATCCTCTAAGGATCCGTTAAACTATCTACTATATAATAATATACGCTATTATAATAATGTCTATAGTAAAATAAACTTACTTTTAAATAGCATTAAGGGGTTACCCATATAGCCCTTAACACATAATAGTGCCAATAGTCTATACAGTACCTGCATACCTCGAGAGGCTACGAGAAGATACTCCATAGGTACAACACAAATAGAAACTCGTAGCAAAGCTCGATATGGTAGGTGACACGGCACAACCAGGAAATGCCAGGGTAGATATACCAATTACGCATCCGGGCTGGTGGAAACGCATAGCAGCCACTACCGCCCACCTCGGAACACACTCCCAATCAAAATCGAAGGGTGGCCACCAAATCAATCACAAAGTAATAGAATGGTATCGAAGAAATGCGTCCGATCAGAGGTGCTACCTCATTGGCCCGTCAATCGCTCTTGTTTTAGCCACCTTATGCCAACTCACGGGAGTTGGGTCCATGTATATACCTCAATAGGAATCGTCGCCACCATCCTACTTCATTCTGGAATCTCCATCGCGTACACGGTTGTTAAAGTGGTTTTCGGTATCGACAGAGAGTATGCCCATATCTGATCCCGGTCTCTTTAACAACCAAACGTTATTATAACACCGCGGTCATTTCAAAATAGTTTATACATCAAAACCAAAATATCATTTCATTTCAAAAACTAAATTAATACGATATCATTTCCATTTCAAATATATCCATTTCAAAAAATCACATCACTTTCCAAAGTTATAACGCTTTCGAAATCATAGTCTTTCAAATCAAAACACTTTGGAAATCACAGCTTTGAAATCATAGCATTTTGGAAATCATAACACTTTGAAATTATAGCATTTTGGAAACCATAACACTTTGAAATTATAGCGTTTCCCTTAAACCGTTTAGATATCAATAATGGTATATATAATAAAATAGTTTATAAAATAAAATAATTTAAGTAAAATAGTTATAACTTAAACAATATATATTAAAATAATTAGTATAATTAAAATAGTTTATATTAAAATAGTATATATTAAAATAGTTTATAATAAAAATAGTTATATTAAAATAGTTTATAAAATAATATAAAAATAGTTTTTAAATATAATTTAAAAATACTTTATATAATAAAGATAGTTTCCACAAATTCACAAATCGATTCAAATCAACTCGACTTTCAAATTCAATTTAATTCAAATCTCAATTCATAATTTCAACACAATTTAATTTCTCAATAAATAATTTCAAATTATATCGATTTCAAATAAAGATTTGAAACCCAAAGTAAACCATTAAATTTCAATATATTTCAAAGCTTTATATATTCAATATTTCAAAACTAAATTCGGTAATTTCATATATATATCAAATTTACTTTACTATTATTTAGTTTTGAAATATTTACTTAATCATCTCAATAATATCTAAATACAGCTTCAATTTACAAATTTAAATAAACAAAATATCCCATTTAAATTTATATAAATTTGAAATATTCATTTAAGTCACTTTTAATCAAATTCAAGTTATAAAACATATCTATAAAATTTCAAATTTAATAAATTTCAATTCAAACTTATTTAAGTAAAATTCTTAAATAAATATAATTTCAAATCAATTTCAAATTTACCTTTCAACCTGAAACATTATAAATTCTATATTTGAAAATATTAATTTACATAAATACTTAAACATATTTTATATTGATTAAATCCACTTTATTAAATCAACTATAATAAATCAACTTTAATAATCTTTAAAATCAGTATTTATTACAACCATATATTTCTTTTCAAAACCATAGAAATCATTTTTCAAAATATTTATATATAGACCAACGGTGTCTGTATATAATTTTCTACCCTATGGTCAAGTGATACGTATATTTATCATTTCAATCCGAAATTTATATATATATATATACACACGGGTATATATCTTTTCAACCCGCAATCCCAAATTCAATGTCAATGAAAATCGCTTGGGTTTATCATTTCAACCCATAACGATTTTCTCCTATTCTACAGATCGTTCGGGTATGTATCATTTCAACCCATAGTGAATTCTATACTAACAGGGAACTTGCAGAGTGATAACAGATATGATAATAATAACATAACTGGCATATATCTTAAATATAAATAACAGATAATGGTTTCAGATGTCACATGTGAACAGATACAGATAATGGCATATATAACAATGTAAATAACTAGCAGCAGCATATTTCAATTGTCGTTTCAATTGAAATCAAATTTAATAAATATAAGAAAGTTAATCGTGAGTGATTGCTCACCTTTCGAGGCTAGAGATATTCGACAATGAGTTATGACCCCAAATCAAAGCTAGATGAACACGATTCGATGAAGAACAGGCACGACAGACAAAGCTGATAGATGTGAATCGATGAGAATCAAATCAATTCGATAGAACCAGAAAATATCTATATATTATTATCAATATTAAATTTGAAACAAATACTAAAATAATATTTGCATATAATTGAATTCATTGCTTTAATTAAGCACATATATTAAAATATGGTTCATATGTATATAGATACAACACAAACAATTTATATATATATATATAAACACACACACTTATAACACCGTAAAATATATACTTACATTGTATATAAAATCAATTCTTAAATAAACGGATAGATATATAGGCTAGTATATAAACATACATACAAGTCATATATTTAAACAATATAGAAAAGCTATATATATATATGCGGAAAAAGAGAAGAAAAAAAAACTACAGATGCATGGTACTCAAAATGTATGCAGACTCATTATATAACTTTCATTATAATATGTACCCATCATAAGTATATACACAATGCAAAAAAATATAGGCAGACCCATATCTATGAAACAAGTACATACCTGCTACATCAAATAAAATATACATATAGACCATCGCATAGACCGTATGAATATAAACTAACAGACCAACTTGTACATAAAAGTAGTACGACAGAAGTAAAATCTAGACATATATATACATTTTTTTAAACTTACATATATGTATATAAAAGAAACCTGCCACATATATGACAATGTAAACCATTATAAACTTATATATAATATATTAAAAATCAATATTGTTAATAAATATATACATAAAGCAAGACAGTAAGCCAACTTTCGAACATAGATATTACATACTTATAAACTACCTGTCCTTACCTTTGAACGAAAAATCCATATATACATTGATAAATACATTATATAAATACTGTAATATATATATATGCAGAAATGAGCATAACTTATATATCATATTAATATAGCTTAACCCAACAATATAGATAAACTAATATATATAGTACTTATATAATATAACACTTAAACAAGTTATAATTACTTCAAATCTATTATTATAAAACATATATACATGTACAGCCGATTATAAAATATATTAATCTAACTTATACAGGCAAACAATAAATAGTATTATTATACCTATACATAATAGATAAACATATATATATATATACTAATATGCAATTGCTTTAAAATCAGACCTCATATATGAATAGGCTCATCCATTTTTTTTCATAACAAAAATCAAAACACAAATACCTATGGAACAAAGAGAGGCTCGGAGGGGAAAATGAGTGCTCGGCTGCTCATAGATGCTGCAGGGGAGAAATGAGGGGAAACGAGGCCGAAGGAATGGCTTCACACGTGGAGGAAAGTGGTCGCTGGATTGAGTTAGGTGGTGCGACCAGAGAAGGAACGGAGCAGTTCGACGTGGAGGAAGACGAAGCATAAGATTCGCGAGCGGGTGTGGCGGTTTGGACGACAGGGTGGAGGAGTGACATCGGTTCAGGAAGATGTGGTGGTGGCACTGAGGTTTGGCGGTGGATCTACGGTTGCGGAAGAGGGTAGCACGGGCTAGCATAGAAGGAAGAAGTTTCAGATAAAAAAAAATGGAAGAGAAACAGATTTTGCAGATGCCATACAAAACGTATCCCATATACTAAATATTAAACCATTTGATGTAACCGAGAAAATGAAAAAATGAAAGGACAATCGATTTGAATTTGAAGAGATGGGATAATAATAGTCAGATACGAACTTTAGAATATTTTATAACAAATGGCTTGATTTTGAACAGTGGAATATAGAAAGATCAAAAGAACCAAAAGACACGGAACCGGTACCGATACGGTTATCAGTTTCGCAGATTCCGCTGCGTACCGGACTTCAAAACACAGAATTGAATATACCGTAGAGATCAGCACAACGAGATGATCAAAACGGTATACAGATATCAGTGGTACGTCCGTCCAATCAAAAGTCGATACGGACACTGATATACGTTGCTATTCCGTACGGAAAAATCCAAACGGGGCTAGAAACGTCCAAAAATTGCAAAACGAATTACATAGTCTTATTCAGAGTGTTCTAAATAAATTTTCTCATGTTGACATATTTAGGTTTCGGAACACTTTTAAATTCAACTGTTATTAACTGATTTAAATTGAAATAAAATTACATAAGAAAACAAACTTCAATATTATCTGATGAAAATTTACCAGTTGCTATGTTTAAATAGACGTATTCCAAATATTAAATTTTTATATCAAAATTTTATTGTATAAAATTTCACAAAATTTCAATTAAATATATTAATAAAACAAATAAAATTATTAAAATTTACGGGTCGTTACAATTTTAAATATTCGATTTGGGGTTTTTATAATAAAATATATGTTTCAATTAATTATCCGATTTCTGATGACGTATTTTTTTATTTAATTTATAGAATTTTTCCATAATTTTTAATTTGGAAAATATTTGAATTTCCATTTAACGTATTTTACGTCGAAGATTGGAATTTTGGGAAATTAACAGAACTTGATAACCAGTGTGTTCAATTCTTGTTTTGTGATCATGTCACATTGTTATGCAGTGGGGTACCCCAAAATCTTTTAAAACAAAATTTAAACAACGCACAAACATAGCCCTCTTTCACTTCTTCTTCTCCCTTGTCCTTGCATTGAGTTTGAGCTGCTTTGCATTTAATATGAATGGATGGAGACACAAAAAGTATGCACATTTCATTTCATTGCCTCCCTGCATATTCATGTACTCGGCCACCTTATTCCCCTGCCTCTTGTTCCTTTGTCCCTTGATGGTTGACCTCAAATTTGGATATTGGACCTTGACATTGAAGTAGATAAGTGTTTGTGTGTGCGTGTAAGAGTAAGAAATCAAAGGAGTTCTTCTTCTTCATTTTATAACTTTATGAAAACATTGAAAATCAACTACACTTCCCTTTCAAAAATTCATACATCCCAATCCAAGCTAAATCATCCAAAACTCCGAAGATAAAACTTGGGGATAGTCATCTCTAGTATTTTATGAAATTGATCGCTCGGAATTTCATCGAGCGATGATTGAGATGTCATCAAATTTCAGAAAAAGGTGAAAATGTTCATAACCTTCAAAAAATCGATGCTCTCGATCAGCTGCGAATTAATCGACGTCGTATGCGTCATTGGAGTCATGAAGTGACGTAGTATTTTGGTGTAAGTTCGGATGCATTTCATGACGATGATCAACGTTGATTAGAAACTGGGGTTTGGGTTTGGTCGAGGCGTACGAGGAATTAGCTCGAAGGAGAGCGGAGACAGCTTTAGCTTGGAGAACTCTACTATGTGGCCGAGTTTGGGATGGTTCGATACTTGACTGAGGGTCTCGACATGGTGTTTAGACTTTTTTTAGCTTGGCATTGATGGCTAGAATTGGCTGTAGGGGGACAGAGGCTAGGGGCGAGGGTTGCGCACGCATGAGAGAGCGAAGTGGAGTAAGCTAGTGGTCGGCGTTCAACGATTTGCGAAAGGAATCGCTTGTGCACGTGCACACGCATGCATGATTTAGCTCCAGAAGCTTGCGAAGTATTTATTTAGGGAATATGTGAACTGTTAATGACGAGTTACATTTGGATGGGCCGGGCCGCGTGTTTATGGGGTGAGAGATAATTAAAAGTTATTTTTTAAAAATTATATTTTTCTAAGTTAGGTTTTAAAACCCTATAACTTGCTCATTTTTAATCCAATCAACATGTGGATTTTTGCATTGTATTTGTAGGGACGAGCACAATGTTGCAGTGTAATTTGTCTATAGCTTTAGCAGTGTATGAAAATATGATATATTAAAATGGATAGAATTTTAATTACGTTATTTTAAATAATAACGTCGTTAAATTATTATCTCTTAATTGATGATAATTATTTGACTAAATAAACACTGTACTGCTAAAATGAATTAAATATGGTAATCTGAACACTTGTTTAGCGGAATAAAACATCATTCTTCTAATTAAATTAAATTGACATTTAATTAGCAGAATAAATCCTCGTTCTATTATTTTATATATTTGGACATCTAATTATATATATATCGTTAATTGATATGCCACTTTGAATAAGTGATATGTTAACCAATGACGGTTAAGTGTTGAATTTAATTATATAATCATTGATTATGTAAATATCAATTAATAACTTGGAAAGTTAAACTGAATAATGTGGTAGCTTGTTTAAGTACCATTGTGATCGTTAAGCCTTCTTCCGAATTTAGGAAGATATAGATTTAAAGAAAATTCAATTTTAAACAATTATAAATGGTTTATATAATTATTATTTTAGTAAAGTGTTTTATATAGTACTTGTTTTATTAGCAATGTTTTTAAATCAACTTATTTATATTTTAATATTGTTTAAATTATTATTATATTCTAAATATGATTTAAAGCTATTTTATACTTTAATGATATTTTAAAGTTATTTCATAATAATTTGATATTAGAGCTAATTATAATTTAAAAGTTAATATTATTCAAAGTTAATATTATTCAAAGTTAACTATTGTATATTTTAAAGTTATTATTTATTATTATAATAATATCATTTTAAAGGTTAATATATTATTATAATAATATTGTTTCAAATTTGATTTACAATTATATAAACAAGGTTTTAAAGGTAATTAATAATTAAGTTCAATTATTATATTATTTTAACCCATTTTAAAGTTTATTATTATATTTCTTAAAGTTATTAGTTTACTAATGTTGATTATGGATAACAGATTGTTTTATTTAAAGGTGTTTTATAATAAATTGTTTTGTAAAAGGTGTTTAAAAATAGTAAATTGTATATTTAAAAAGGAATCATTTTAAACAGAAAGACTTGTATAAGGGTTTATTTAATGAAAAGTATTCATTTAAGGAGTTTATAAAATTTGGAAAGAGATTTTGGAAATTGGATTGAAGTTGGTTTAATGGTATTTAAGATTTATAAAAGGAGTTTTATAAATGATTTTGGAGATTTTTAAATAGAGTTTTATAAAATAAAATAAACTTGAAGATCATGAAAGAAATTTTATAAAGAGAATTAGAGATTTATAAAGGAGATTATCATAAAATAAAAGAGATTTATAAAAAGGAAATAGTGTCTTGGGTTATTAGTTTCTCAGTTTTAACGACATTTAGATTTGATCATTTTAATATGATTTTGTAGTAAGAAACTTTTCTTAAATGTTATGTGAATATACTTATTTTATTGTATGAGTATATGGGAATGTTTTTCCAAGTTTGAAAGTGAAGGGTTTTGTGAATATACTTATATACTTATACCGGTGAGATAAGTATATGAATATTTTTAAAAATATTTAAAAGGTGATTTTAAGTTAATGAAAGATTAATCTAAGAGGCTTAGTGGTTACAATGGGAAATGTAATCTCTGTTTGTAATGTTTGTTTATATGATAGTTAAATAACCGGCTATCAAATCTTTGCTGAAATATGTAATCCTTCTGGTACGGGAATATTCCTTACTTAACACCGAAGGATTTTAACTCTGGAAATATCTAGGAGAAACACGAGAATTATATGGTACAGTTACCGTCGGTGGTGCTATACTGTACGTATAAACTTGTTTTGTTATTCTAGGATGAATGACAAGGAGATCCGTCCGCTTAAACGGTTAGGGGGTGCTTCTCGCTCTTATGTATTTGTTGATTATTTCCTAAAGAACCGATATTGAGCATTTCGGAAAATCGACGATTGGTTTTTCTAGCGCCCGGTAAGCGGAGGAGTGTACTCGTAAGAGATGAATGAACCGTAACTACTCTAAAAACCATATACGGTTCTATGTAGGAGTTTCATGATATATTGAGATGTTTTAATCCTTGTGCGGTTCCAAGACCCGTTAGGGTATAAGAATCCATGTATGATTCCAAGATCTATCTGAGATATGGGAATCCATGTTTGATTCCGAGATCCGTTGGGGATTGGGATCCATGTGGAATTCCATGATCTGTTTTGATGGCGGTGCGTGAGCTAGAACATCGGACGTAAACCAGAGATAGGAGGCATGACCAAGGTGTCGACCCGCATTTCGGGAGGTTTATGTTGACAATAAACCATACATGTCCAACTCAAATCAATCCAAAACACAGATAATCAATGGGGTTAATTAAGAAAAATAAGAAAAGAAGAAAAAAACATAGAATCTCGCAGCGGAATGGCAAAATATAATAATCAAATAAACAGTTCATGAAGCTGTTTACACTATACATTTGATTATACTTTTACGACATCAATCAGAGTTATACATACAACAGAGACAAAATAAAACAATGCAACAGAACAACATGATGTAGGGGAATAATACTAGTAATATAATAAACCAAATCTGCGTCTTCGTCCTCTAGAATAATATGATCTTCAATGCACTGAATACTCAAGGCAGACTCGAGCATAAAGTAAAACAGTACACTCGAGTCAGAACTAAAATATACTTATGTAAGTTGAACCAATATCCCATATAACAGGAGTGTAATAGCGTCAGAGATGTTTACGGGGTTTTACATCTCATATCTAGTGTATAATGTGCGTGCAATAACTCAAGAGATGTTATGGGATTTTCCGTCTCTTAAGGATCCGTCAAAATATCTATATATAGTAAATTACGCTATATATGTAATGTCTAATCAATACGATAAATATTTTTCCTAGCATTAAGGCTTTTAGTTAATCCCTCTTAAAGCGTTTTTAAGCATTGGCGTATGGTTTTCATATAACACTCCAGTAGCACGTCATGGGATAGGAATGCGCCGTGATACAACAACACTAAACCAAACTCGTAGTGGTCTCGTATAAGGATAAAAGTATAACAAGGCATGTGAGACAATGCCCAAGGTATGATACTACCAGTTCGGGTCACAGGGCTGTTGGTAACGCATGCTTGCCACGACCGCCCACCACGTCCATCCATCCCATATTGAGTCAGAGGGAGGTCATACCAAATCAAGGTTCACCAATTGAAACCAACATCAAGGGTAACAGTATGGATCGAGTCCAAAAGAAAAAATCGAAGAACAGATGTTCGCAAGAGGTAGCTACCTTGACCCTGTCAAGCCATTCTGTTTTAGTCATTTCAAATTGACACAAGTGTCCGGGCTATCCATCATCGTTCTCTTTCTTCAAATCCATCAACATACACCAAATCCAACTACTTCATTTTGGAGTCCCATCCACGTACACAGTTTTTAAAGTGGTTCCAACATTGACAGAGAGTATGCTAATAATCAATCCCGGTCTCTTTAACAACCAAACGTCATTTTTCACAATGGTTGGTTCTTTTACATTTCGAAAACGATTCATACTTGATATCAAAATATCATATTCACTACAAAATATCCTTCATTTCAAAGTCATCATATTTACTTCATATGTCATTTTCACTTGAAAATACCATTTCATTCAAATTTCCATTTCAAATTTCAGCTTAGGTTATAACTTCATTTTAACCACATTCATGTTTTAAATCAATGATTTAAACATAACAGTTCCGACCTTAAACAACTTGAATTTTGAAAATAGTTTGAATAATTTAAATAGTTAAATAGTTTAAATAGTTAGAATAGATTACAGATTGAAAACGGTTTGATATAAAATAGTTTGAGTATTGAAAATGGGTTATATATTAAAATGATTTGAAAATTTAAATAATTTGAAATTTTAAAAAGATGAATTTTAAAACAGTTTATAGTAAAATAGTTTATAGTGAAAATAGTTTCAAATTTAAAACTATTTCTTTTCATTTCCAATAAATCTGGACTCGCGTCCAAATTTCAATCAAACTAATTCAATTTCAAATCTTCCAATTCAAATCATCTCCAATCTCAAATCAATTCAAATCGACTCAATTTCGATTTCAATTCAAATCAACTTCAATCACGATTTCAATTCAGATTAACTTCAATTTCGATTTCAATTCGAATTAACTTCAATTTTGAAACGTTCATTTTTAACTTCATCGATTCAATGTGTGATGACCCGCCACTCATTCTACAGAATGACGTATCATTAATAAGAAATAAAGGGGTGAGAAAAGAGAAAAGAAGAGAAGAAAGAAAGAAACAACAACAACGATCTCACAGCGGAACGAATAAATTATATTAATAACATAAACTATTACATAGTATACAACACTTATCAGAGTTACACAACATATACATCACATACTAGTCAGTTATAAACATCTGTCTAGACATTACAACTCAAATACAATACAAACACTATCACAGAGATCTACACAGCGGAATACTATATCTACGAACGCCGAAGCCTCCTGCTCCGTTGCTCCTCCAGAATATTCATCAAAGCTAAACCTGAATCCCTTGGCTACTCGTAAAAATTTGAGTACCCAAGAGTTTATATAAAACAGAAATAAACACTTGGGTCAGACATGGGTCTGGTGTGAGTAACAGGTTAAATTTGCTTAACTTTGAAAACCTTTTGAAAGAAAAAGTATCACGTAAGACTCCCCACAAATAAACATGGGTAAGTTTTTACCTTACGCTAACCAAAACATTTGATATGAAATTCGATTGTATTATAATAGGTCTAGGGTTCTCAAATAAATATTCACATAGCCGAAATTGTTACATTCATTAAATTCCAGCATACATAGGTATACAATCAAGTCCGTTATCACTTATTGGAATTTGGGTTTCCATACAATGGCAGAGCTACCGGGGTACCGCTCATCACAGTACGGGGCCTAGATCACCGTACCGAGGATCACTCCCAATCCCCTGCAACACAAAGCCAGAAGCATCCCTTACTGGATAATCCCGAATAAAATCACCCCACAGATGGCCGTCGCCAACTGCACCACTAAGCCGAAATAAAAGTAGGAACTCTCTAGACAAGGATGACCTTACTCTCAGTGGGTGCTACCCACGAAGCCTTGCTGCACCTCCCCTGTTTTAGCCATTCCCGGTTGATGAGGCTTGAGGCTACGATTTACCTTTAAATCAGAACACACCACTTAGAATGCTCATCGTCCACCTGACGATGTTCTAAAAGCATTCAATCCATACAAGTTCGTTCCGGGTTCGAACGAAACCGAAGGCATTATCTCATTACACTCGTGTTGGAATCACCCTCAGAGTTAACGACAATAACCCTTGCACTCTGAATCTTCATCTTCACTTGAGATTCATGACCTATCGTTAATTTGGATCGATGTGGTATTCGGGTCTCCAAACCTGGAATCCCGGTATACGGAAACCCGATCCCGGTCTCATCGAAATCAAAACGTATCTTTTAAGGGCCAAGTTGTTTTAAGGTTAAAACAATTCAATTCTTATCTATATACACAAAGATAGATAATTCAATAGATAATCTACATTATCATCCCAAACAGATAATTCACATTATCATTATAATTCAACCAAACATCCATATCATATATCAATCATATCTCATCAGAGATATCAAACAATGAAATACATTCAATCTCATTCATCCATCCTTAAGCAATGATTTATATCATCTAATTAATTTAAAGTGAATTAAACTAATTACTTCATTCTATAAATCCTGCTTACTTAATTATTAATTAAACCAATTAATTAATCATTACTCTAAGTATCCATCTTAATTAATCATTCCTGATTAATAATCCTTTAATTACTTTAAGTAATTAATACTTAATTAATTTCACAAATTAATTATCTTAAACCATTCAGTAATTAATCTTTAATTACTTCATTAATTAAATAATTATACTTAATTATCTTAATCCTTAATTAATTACAATTAATTAATTACTTTAATCACTTATTATTTATTAATTAATCTTAATTAATCAATTCTTAATTACATCATTAATTTTATTAATTAATGATCCTTAATTACTCTTAATTAATTATCTTATTTAAATTAATTACATTTAATAATTAATTAGTCACATTTATTAATCACCTTTGATTAATCTCATTTAGTAATTGACTTCCCTTAATTACTCCACTTCATAAATTAATTACTCCGTAATTAATTATCCTTTAATTAATCCCTTGATTAATTATTCAAAAGTAATTAACTCAAATTACTTTTATTATTAAATCATCTTCAGTTAATTACATCCAGTAATTACCTTTAATTACTTTCCTAAGTAATTATACTTTCACTAATTACATTTAAGTAATTATCAAATTTCCAAATCATTATCTTAAATTAATTTAACTAATTAATTTAAACTTATCAAATTTATTTAATTAATTACCTTAAGTAATTAATTTCTTTAATTACTTTCATTAAGTAATTTATACTTAACCAATTTATATTAATTAATTAATCTAATTGATTATCAAAAATTAATCACATTAATTAATTATTTAATAATTCCTAATTAATGATCTCTCATTAATTATTAACAATTCTTTAATTACTTTCTTTAAGAAATTTAGCTTTAATCAACTATTTATTAATTATAACTTAATAATTTCTTAATTACCAATTAATTTCTAATTACTAAATTAATTGCTTAATTAATCTTTAAATTAAAGTATTAACCTTTAACTACTTTAATTATTATTAACAAAGACTTTAAAACATTTTACTTTAAAATCTTCTTTTAATACATTTTAAATTAAAGATCAAAAATAAATTACAATTTAACTTTAACCAATTTAAATTAAATTTACAAAACCTTCTTAAAACCAAATGTTAAAAACACTTATCATTTATAAAAGAAATTTATAAGACTTTTAAACCCACTCATTAAAAATTCAAACCTTCTTTAAACATTTTAAATTTGCTTAAATATTATAATTTAATAAACTTATTTATTTTAACTAGGATACAAATTTAAATTGAATCCATACTTTAAATTTGATTTTAAAACTTTATTTAAAATCATACTCTACAAATTTAAACTTATTTTAAATTTTGAAAACACTGTCAGGTTTTTACTTCTGTTATCATCAAATCTACCCGAGCCCAATATCAAAATACCCGAGTAAAAACTGGAAAACCCCGAGACCCACTTCGAGTTTTTCCCTTCCCCTCTTTATTTAAACTTTGTTATGTTTAAAAATTTTAAAACAGTTTAAACCCACGCGAGTTCCTCTGCAACGAACCCGAGCCAGAACCCTATTTCCTCGAGCATTACTTCGAGTCAACCCCATCATCTACTCGAGTACAACTGCTTCTTCCTCAAACTCAACAAAAACCAAACTGATACCGTGTACACGTGCACAGGCGAAACGATCGCCTTCGATCATCGCTGCCATCGCCGGCATATCGTCTACGACCACCATTCACGATTCCGACTACCTGAGCTTCATTCAAACACGAAATTCGAATTCGAGTTATTCGATAACAACCTGGAACAGAACCCAACCTGGAAAAATGCTCGAACCCAACTTCTCCGATCATCATCGTCGTTGAAACTTCGGTGAAGACCTCGTCAACCCACCATCATCCAGTGCCCAAAACCCTAGCCAACTCGATCACTAGAGGAAGTCGAACTCTCGCAAAAATGGTAACCCAGTAAAACTAGGTTTAGAAATTAAATCGAACAACCACCATCGCCATGGTGAATTATACGACCATCCACTATTTTTCTCAAACTTCCCGATCATCCCTCTATCTTCAGTGACAACCACAACCTCGTCAGACAACTAGATCACCAGAGGCGACTTAAAACTCCAATTTCGATCAACCTTGAACTGCTCTCTTAATTCAATGTTAAAAATTGTGATTTCTTCTTTAAAATTCATGATTTTAGTAGATGATTCAGTTTACATGCCTGAATCAGTGAATTTAGAAGTTTGAATTTTGAACAAACTTAAGCTTTCCTGTTCCACTCTAAATTCCAGAGCAAATTCCAATTTTGATTCATTTAAATAAAGTTTTAACCCTTAAGTTATGATTAAACAATTAATTGTAGTTTGAATTATAAGTCCTAACAAACAGTAGATCAAGAGATATTAATTTTTGGATTAAAATTTTGAGCCTGGAAAGTAAAACAGCTAAACATCCAAATACATAGCAGATGCACACATCCAAATATTCATATTCATACATGCATACAAAATATCACCATATACACACAATTCATACTTAAACAACATGCAGGCATATTACATCATAGATTCCAGAATTTATAGCATGCAAACAGATATACTTAAGTTTTTAAAAATGTAAGTTGCTCACCATTTGAGAACAGAGAAACTTTCCAGGTTTTAATTTGAAAAGCTTTTGAATTTTTAAGATCTGAATGTCTTTGCTATTAAAACTTGAATGCTTGCTGGAAAACTTGCATGCATGCTTTGATTATTGAGATGTTGCTCTAAATCAGGTTGCTTGCTTCCAGATTTGAAAAGATGTAGGCTACAGACTTGATTCCAGATTAAAGAATTTGCAGGCTTTGATTTAGATTTTTGAAAATGAATTACAGGCAGACTAAAAGACTTTGATTTGGAAAATGCATTACAGATCTTTGTTTGAGGAATTTGGTTTTGAGGAATGTTGATTACAGATTTTCTTTAGAGACTTTGGTTACAGGTTTTGTTTTTGAGAATTTATTTTCTGGTTTGCTTGTAGAAGTGGAAAACTGAATTTCAGTTTAGAAATGGAGATTAGAAAGAAAGGAAGAGATGTGAAAACATGTTTTTATAAGTATAAATGATTTAATAAAAAGAAAAATTAGAACAAAATGACACTTGTCTTTCTTATATCTTAATTTCTTAACACATGTAATATTAAAGCCTTAGAAATTTACACATGTCTCTTTAATTTATTAGTATTTATTTTAAATGTAAAAATCCTTTTCCTAATTTATTAAACACTTATTACTTATTTATATATATATAGATAATTTTTAAAAGAAATAAAAACAAATTATATATTTAAATTGTATTCTAAACTTATATATATTCTTAAATTATATTTATTAACAATATTTAAAAAGAAAATAAATTAAACCTTATTATAAATCTTATTTAAAACCATATAGTTATTAATTTTAAATAACTTTGAAAAACTAATATTAAATAAATCCAAATCTCCAAACTATCAATATATATATTAGAAATTTAAAACAAGATTTTATTTATTTATTAAATTACAAACCCAAGCTTATCTATTTATATATATACAATTATATATATATTATAAATAGAAATCATTTTATTAGTAAAATTCACTAATTAAATATTCATTTAATCAGATTATTAAACCAATTCAAACATTTATTATCAAAGATTATCAAATCAATTTAATTATTTAAACAGATTATTAAATTGATATTGCCCAAAATTTCCGGGATATTACATTCCTTCCCCCTTAAAATAATTTCGTCCCCGAAATTTAAAACAAAGGTAATTTAATAATCTATTTAAATCACAAACAAATATTATCATCCATATGCTAACAACCATAGCAACCAATTCATCCAATCAAACAATTCTAATTATCCAGACAAAATTCTGGATATAATTTCCCCGAGTTTCCCCAAATATTAATACCGGGATACTCGCTCTACAGAATCCAAACAATCAATACTACTAAGCTATAGAGCTCCTACTCATCTAGATCTACAGAACTAAACCAGATATCAGACTACAGACGAGTCTGACTCAACAACCAAATCCTCCAGAACCGCTGATTCCAAAACCAGAGATAGATCATACACGTACTTCCTCAGAGATACGTGAAACACATTGAATCCCAGTTATCCAAACTGACAATTCAACCCAGTAGATCAAAGCACTTATCCAAATCAGAACACAGAAAAGATCCAAAATAACTCGGAGCTAACTTCCCAGACTTACCCAATCTTATAGCTCCCTTTAACCAGAGAAAATTTCACAACAACGAAGTCTCCAACTTCGAATTTCAAATTCCTCCATCTCTTATCCACAAAATCTTTCAGACGATCCTGGGCTGCCTACAAATCCTTCCTGATCAGCTTAACCTTCGCTGATACTTCTTGAAACAATCAGGACCTAAAAATAACTCCACACAATGATCTCCTCAAGATCAACCCAATCCAAAACAAAACTCTACTCACAAACATCAGAAGATCGAACTAACTTCTCCTATTAGGAAAAGACAAACAGGAGCACTTGCCAAACTGCTTCCGCTGCACCATTCTGATCTGGAGTAGAATGAAAATACTGATGAAGAACACAAGCACAGACTGGACAATACATCCCAGAAAATATCGGATAATCTCAAAAGAATACTCAAACTATCGCAAGTCACTTTTGCGATCAACTCAGCCAAATTCCAAATAAAACTGTTCTCCCTTAACCAATCAGAACAGCTTACACTTAACTATCCAATCCACCAAAGAAACGGATCCACAAGCTGCTACTGAACTCACCTAGAACACTGCTAAGCCAGAAACTTCCTGCCAATGCACAGAACACTCCAAGCTGCACTGCTGCCACAGATGCCAAAGACTTCCTATCCAAAGCTCTTCGAGAAACTTGAACTTCAAACCAAACAGAATCACCATGCTGAACTCAGCCACAACACCGAAGCAGACACACTTCCTTATACTCATTCCAAAGAAAACATCTTCGGGAACATCCATAGTCACTGCATCTCATCACACAGTTACTTCTTCCTGAAGTTACCAACATTAACTTCTGCCTATCCAACAGATCCAACTCTACTCATCCAACTTCAAAAATAAACTCCGAACCTTAACAGGTTTCCTTCAGAGATTTGTGAAATCCTTACACAACTGCAAAGTTCACTCGAGACGGTATTAGGTTTACAGTCTCGACAAATACTGTAATGACCCTAGATTTTAATTTAAATTAAATTGATAATTAATTAATTTTTTGAATAAAAATATTGTAAAATTGATTTTTTATGGATTAATTGATTGCGAGTTTCCCCGAATTCAAGTATATTCTGTATAAATCATTTAAAATTTAAATATTGTATACATGTGTATATATGAGAATGTATATATCTGTATTTGAACATATCTGACTAAATTTGAAATAATATAATATATATTTGATTTGTGATTAAATTGTAAATAAAATGGTTTAAAAATAGAAATAAATATATAAGTAAGATAAAAAAATAAATATAAGACAATGAATATAAAGTAAAAATAATAATATGGATTAAGCTAGAAATAGAAATAAATAATAAACATCAAGACAACAAAAATATATGCAAGTATAAAACAAATATAAGTATCTTTAGCCACCACAGTAATTTCAGCCGAGACAAGCAAGTATGGCTGCAATAAACAAAGGCACAAACAAAGTAAATAACTTTGTACAAATGAAATACAAGCATAAACAAACAACACTTACATATATAAGAAGAAACATAAGGACACAAAGCAATTAATGCAGCCACCACAATGAAATTTTTTAGCCACCAAATTATCTTCAGCCGAAGGAAATAAAAGTTGATATTGTACATGGCAATTAATGCCATCTCACTTCAGCCACCAAGTGATTGTTCCAGCCTCCAAGCAAAAGAAAAAGCCTCTGGTATTTGTACAAACAAACAATATAACCTGTACAAAATATTACCTATAATCTTCTTTATACCTCAACCTTCCTCATTTAGTTTCGTCCAGTTAAAAACTATGAAAAGAAAAAAAACTAAAGTATGTCATCTCCTCTAAAACAAACAAAGTAAAACATATCAAGCTTCAGGCAAATAATAAAGGATTTAAAAGCATACAAGTTCAACCTGGAAAATGATAAATCAAAATCATTTCAACTAAATCAAGCATGCAAGTTCAAAGCTTTTCAAATATAAAGTGCTCTGTTTCAAACTTTTGACAGGTGAGCAACTTTTCTTATTTATCAGTGAGTAAACTCGAATTTATTTTAAATCTGGATGTATGACTAGAAGCTTGTTGGAAAATATGTTGCAGGATGTTGTGTATTTGCCTGTAATCTGCTTGCATATGTAGGAATACCAAGTGTATCTCTGTTCTAAAGTACAGAGTATAAAATTTAGACAAAAAAATTAAATTCTTCTTGCTGTAATCTTAGTCAGGTTATTATATCCAAACAAAATATGATTTTTAGGGATTAAGCTATGATTTGAAATATTTTTTAAGTTTTAAAAATGGAAATATTTTCTGGAAAAGGTAATTGTGCAGTGGAACAATTGTTTATGTAAAAAATCAAATGTCTTAATTTGTAAACTTATCTATATAATCTGAATTCTCTACTCAAAACTTGATTTTTAAAACTAATATGAAGATTTCTAGTTGACTATCCTAGTTGCAGTTTCGAGATGAACCAAAATTGTTTTTTTTGTCAATTCCTAATGATTTAACAAATTTTAAATCTTGAAATTCATTTTGGAGCTTGCATGATCTTTGTAGAATTCAAGAAAAATGTTTAAAGAAATTTCTATTGAATGAGAAGTTGTATCGAAGGAATTTTAGGGTTTGAACGTGTTTTTGGGTCGCTGAGTTTTGAGGAGCCGCCGCGATCACTCCAGGTGATCGAGTTCGACGTGGGTCAGGGGATTGGTGGAGGAGGTGTTGATGAAGGGGTGGCCGGAGTTTGGAGTCGCCTAGTGGTCGGAGCGCCGAGAACTTGGCGTTGACAGGTTCGAGAGGGGAAGTGAGCTCGTGTTTCTAGATTTGCATTTAAAGTTCTCGATTTCGTTTCGAGGTGGCGCAGCGGGTTTTGGAGATTGCGAGTTGGTCGTGGGACGATGGGTGATAGGTGGTGATGCTGGTCGATGGTCGGAAGTGGCTGGAGGCGTGGTGCACGTGCACCATGCACGTTTGAAAGGGGTGGGTTGTTTTGGGGGGCGCTATCTTTTTGGCCTCGGGTTTTTCTGAGATTTTCTCGAAGCAAATGATGAGAAGACTCGAAGTATTCCCGGGTATGGCGCGAGAAAAATGCAGATGCGACTCGAAGCGAGGAGGGTAATGGCTCAGGTAGATGTTGTAGCAGGCTTCAAAGCCTGCTTTGTTTTGAAATTTAAAACTAAAAAATTTTATAAACCAAGGTTTAAATATGGGAATTTAAAAGTAAAGTTGGAATAATAATAGAGATTTAAACTAAACTTTGAATCTGAATTCAAATATAAAATTGAATCTTAGTTTTGAAAATAAAGAAGTTTTAAATTTAAAATTTGTTTAAATAGTTTTAAGGAAAGTAAATTATCCTTAAACACCTTGTTAAGGATAATTTGAACATTAATAAGAAAAATATGGTTATTCTTGAATAAATGAAGATTTAAATGATTTGTATTTCATAAATTATTTAAGGGGGATAATTTATAAAAGGGTACTTTTGGCACAGGTCCTTATTAAGTTTCAAAATTCACGAAAAGTCCTTCACTAAATTTCAGTGTAAATTAGGTCCCTATTTTTTATTCACGATTATTGCAGAGCATGATGCAACATTTCATAAAAGTTGCTGATATTTCAGCAACATTTATGTACACGGTGAACGTAGTGTATGAAAGTTGCTGAAATATCAACACTTATTTATAAAAGTTGCTGATATTTCAGCAACATTTATGTACATTGTGAACACAGTTTATGAAAGTTGTTGAAATATCAGCACTTATTTATAAAAGTTGCTGACATTTCAGCAATAATTTTTCTTTGTTTTTACAATAAAACTTTGACACAGATAGTTGCTGAAATATCAACACTTATTTATAAAAGTTGCTGACATTTCAGCAATAATTTTTCTTCGTTTTCAGAAAACAGGGACCCGCTTTACAATGAAACTTTGACAGGGACCCGCTTTACAATATGAAAGTATGATAAGGATGCCTTCCTAATTTCCACTTTATAAAAAGGGATAATTAATGATCTGGATAGAGTTAAATTAATTTTTAAGTAAGGAATGATCAAATTGTAAAACAAGGTTTATTAATTGGATATTAATAAATGATCAAAGTTAATTAATCAAGTGATTAAACAACAATTTTTTTTTAGGGTAAAGTAATGAATTATTTAAGGAAATTAATTTGTAATTAATGAAAGTGATTAAGAAATAATTACTAATTTGAGAAGTAATTAATTAGTTATTGTAATTAATTAAGAATAATTAATTAAGGATTAATTATAAATTAAAAGTTAACTTAAGATTGATTAAAAGATAGTCTATTAAATGTTTTGAAATTTATTGATTATTAATTAACCATGATTAGAAATTATTCATAGGTAAATGATTCTGGATCAAATTAATTAGATATCTTAATTGGTTTACTTATGGATGACTATATTCTATTGAATGTTGTGAACTGTTTGATATTCTCTACTGTGTGATGTTTTGTGATATACCCTGATTATGCTGTGATCTGTAATCTACTTAGCTGTGATTTCTATTTCTGTGATATATTACTATGTGAATATGAAACCCTTGACCTGTAAAACGACACTTGAATTTTGATGCGACAGGGAGTCGGATTCCAGTTGGTTATTCGAAACCCACATCGAATTATAATTGTGAATCTTTATGACCGATAAGTTTATTATATCTGTGATTTGTGAATGAAGATAAGAGTTATCGATTATACCGCTTATCGATATATCTATGATGATTGATGTTGCACTATTGTGTTGAACCCCTGGACCACACTTTTACACACACAAATATGGATTTCACATGGAAATCGGTTAAGTCATAGATAATTTAAATTTGACGTTTTTGAAATTGAAATTTTAATTTAAATTGATTTTGAAATTTTGAAATTTGGGTTTAAAGTGAAAAGCTTTTGAAATGGAATTTCAAAGATAAAGTTATTTTGAATAACTTAATCGAGTTTTGGAAATTTAAATAATTTGATTTAAATTTGAATTCAAGATTGAAATTGAATCTTAAGATTTGAAACTAGGAATGAAAGATGTTATACCAGTTATATATGGGTTAAACTATTTTAAAAGTATTGATTTGGGAATTTGAATTTAAATTCAAAATTTTTAACTCGTGTAAATATAATTGGATTTTTCTGAAAATAAAAACTGTTTGTTTCAAATAATTAAAGCTTTCACGTAAGTAATGAACTTCCAATTTGTGTTGAGAAGTTTCAAGTTTGAAATTGAAATGAAATTTATTTTGAAAGCCATGAATTGAATCTGTGTATTGTTAATAGATTTAAAATGATGTTTTGTTTAACCCATTCGAAATGAAATTATTTTGAAAGCTATAAGTTAAATCTTTGATTTAAAGATTTAACGAGTTGAAATGGAAATTGATTTGAAAATAAAATCTGTGAATGAATCTTTTGTTTAAAAGATAAAAGTGAGGAAATTGTTTTAAACCGTTGTAGGTTGTTAAAATGAATCTTTTTGTTTAAAGATTTGGAAATGGTAATTTGTTAAACCATTCGAAAAGAAGATTTTGGGTAATAAGTTGTGACTTAATTGAAATCCCAATATCCATATGTTTTTAAAGATTGCGCTCGTTATTCGGGTTAACCGGGAAAAGACATTTGTGTCATATAACCCATTCCGAATAATGATACGTCGTATATGGATAGCATTTGAAGACCGGTGTTGAAGACCGGATATTTACGAAAACGAAAGGACAACTCGTCGAATGTCTCTGCACCGACTAGTCCCCGGTATAGAGATTTTATCACCCTTTGTGATGGGAAGTCCGGACGGGATTGTGAATACCCGGAATTGCAAGGGCTTCGTAAGAAGTGCCTTCGGTTCTGTTCGAACCCGGAACAGACTTGTATGGTTACATGTCTGACATTACACTTTGAGATATAAAGCCGATTTCTTTCAAATACATATCTGTTTGGTGGTGGAGAATTTATTCTCTTAGCTTAACACCCTTCTCTGAGACGTACGAGCTCAGAGGTTATGTAGTTGAAATTTATCAGCGATATATTCCCAATTTGGTAATGTGACATGTTGAGTGTTGCTGTGAAATGATCGTTGATTGATCATTTGCGATATGATCATTTGTTTGATCTTATATCTTTGTGATCATTTCTTTGATCATTTGTTTGACCCGAAGCATGGCTTTGTGAACAAAGCGTAGCTTTGAGGACGAGACTTCGTCGAGCCTCACACCCCGGAAATGGTCAAAACAGGAAAGATGCAGCAAGGTTCTAGGGAGTAGCGCCCCTTAGTGTATGTCATTCCTTCTGGATAGAGGTGGTATCATGGTATGGAGCCCAGATACTTAACCTATGTGGTTACTGCATTATTATTCTGATGTGGTTGTTGGAAATCGAGGATCCTCGGGAAGATCGGTTACGATCGGGGGATGGCATACGCGTGTCAGTAGTTACCTATTTTTGCAGAGGTAACCCGGCCTTGTGTTGGCAGAGATCCGGTTAGGTTCTCGGGACGTCATTCTAGAGGCGTTTCCATGTGGCAATGGGAAGTTCCTTGGCCTGACCATTTGTTGGAAATCCAAACTCCAATATGAGACTTGTACGGTTTTAGTTGTAGAACCTATCATTCACTTATGGTGGCGCCCCACTGTTTGGATGGTAGCTATAGTAGGCATAGTTCGAAATGTCTATGCTGGCTAAGATTTATATTCTACTTTCGAAATGTTTTCTGCAATATGCACTAATAATAATATCAAAAATGATTTGATTTTGCATAGTAAGCATCTTTGACTAACATAAGAAGAAATCTCCTCCAAGTCTGCGTTTGCATTGTGTGTGTGGTGGGAGGTCTTATGGTAGTTTCATTTTCCAAAAGCATTGCGGTTTTCAATGTTTAAATTCTTTTGTGTTGTTTAAAGATAAACTGTTTTTGTTGCTCACACCAGTCCCACGACTGACTCGGAGTTTATTGTTCATTTCCTAAACTCTGGGTGCTCATAATTTTCTACACGAGCAGTCTAGAGTTGGGTTTTTTCAGATAGTCAGGTTCAGTAGATTTTCTGGAGCTAGTTCAGTCTTTGGATCGGACTGCACTTGCTTATTCTTGGTGTATCGTTATTGGGAGTTTGAGCTACTGCTGGAGTTCTCTCTTGAAGACTATCTTAGAGTTATTTGTTCCGCTGCTGATATTAGTTATCTATTTTTTCTTTTCCGCTGCTATTTGTTGTATCATATCTCTGATGTATATTGATATTCATTGTATCACTCTGTTGTATCAGATGTTGTATATCTATATTCTTTTTATTCCGCTGTGTTGTTTACTTAATGTTGTTATAAGCTCCGGAGAACCAGATTTGGCATTTGAATCTACGGCATTTTGAGTAAACGTGGAGTACGGGTGCCGATTTTCGAAGGCCAACTTTTGGATCTTTACAAATACACTTCCATCCTCAACACTCAGACTCCTAATCCTAGATGATAAATTATTATCATCTCAACCAATCATTACAAATACCATATACATTTAAAATGATACTTTTTTTATATAGAAATTATATCTAGGTAAAATTATTTCATCTACCTCTTTTTAAAACAATATTGTGTCCGTTGGCCTGGTCCAAGTGTTTAGAGATCCCTATCAATAACGTTAGCTACTCGTATTGACCAGAATCCATATACCACTCAACCGATCAATTAACACAATATAAAACCATTTTATATAACTAACAAATACGCGCTCTCGTATATATATACTCAGACTCAAACAGGTTGCTACAGATCCTATCTCTAATGAACAACCCACCCGAACCTAGGTATTCACTCAACCTAGTGCTCTGATACCAAATGTGATGACCCGCCACTCATTCTACAGAATGACGTATCATTAATAAGAAAGAAAGGGGTGAGAAAAGATAAAAGAAGAGAAGAAAGAAAGAAACAACAACAACGATCTCACAGCGGAACGAATAAATTATATTAATAACATAAACTATTACATAGTATACAACACTTATCAGAGTTACACAACATATACATCACATACTAGTCAGTTATAAACATCTGTCTAGACATTACAACTCAAATACAATACAAACACTATCACAGAGATCTACACAGCGGAATACTATATCTACGAACGCCGAAGCCTCCTGCTCCATTGCTCCTCCAGAATATTCGTCAAAGCTAAACCTGAATCCCTTGGCTACTCGTAAAAATTTGAGTACCCAAGAGTTTATATAAAACAGAAATAAACACTTGGGTCAGACATGGCTGGTGTGAGTAACAGGTTAAATTTGCTTAACTTTGAAAACCTTTTGAAAGAAAAAGTATCACGTAAGACTCCCCACAAATAAACATGGGTAAGTTTTTACCTTACGCTAACCAAAACATTTGATAGGAAATTCGATTGTATTATAATAGGTCTAGGGTTCTCAAATAAATATTCACATATCCGAAATTGTTACATTCATTAAATTCCAGCATACATAGGTATACAATCAAGTCCGTTATCACTTATTGGAATTTGGGTTTCCATACAATGGTAGAGCTACCGGGGTACCGCTCATCACAGTACGGGGCCTAGATCACCGTACCGAGGATCACTCCCAATCCCCTGCAACACAAAGCCGGAACCATCCCTTACTGGATAATCCCGAATAAAATCACCCCACAGATGGCCATCGCCAACTGCACCACTAAGCCGAAATAAAAGGAGGAACTCTCTAGGCAGGGATGACCTTACTCTCAGTGGGTGCTACCCACGAAGCCTTGCTGCACCTCCCCTGTTTTAGCCATTCCCGGTTGATGAGGCTTGAGGCTACGATTTACCTTTAAATCAGAACACACCACTTAGAATGCTCATCGTCCACCTGACGATGTTCTGAAAGCATTCAATCCATACAAGTTCGTTCCGGGTTCGAACAAAACCGAAGGCATTATCTCGTTACACTCGTGTTGGAATCACCCTCAGAGTTAACGACAATAACCCTTGCACTCTGAATCTTCATCTTCACTTGAGATTCACGACCTATCATTAATTTGGATCGATGTGGTATTCGGGTCTCCAGACCTGGAATCCCGGTATACGGAAACCCGATCCCGGTCTCATCGAAATCAAAACGTATCTTTTAAGGGCCAAGTTGTTTTAAGGTTAAAACAATTCAATTCTTATCTATATACACAAAGATAGATAATTCAATAGATAATCTACATTATCATCCCAAACAGATAATTCACATTATCATTATAATTCAACCAAACATCCATATCATATATCAATCATATCTCATCAGAGATATCAAACAATGAAATACATTCAATCTCATTCATCCATCCTTAAGCAATGATTTATATCATCTAATTAATTTAAAGTGAATTAAACTAATTACTTCATTCTATAAATCCTGCTTACTTAATTATTAATTAAACCAATTAATTAATCATTACTTTAAGTATCCATCTTAATTAATCATTCCTGATTAATAATCCTTTAATTACTTTAAGTAATTAATACTTAATTAATTTCACAAATTAATTATCTTAAACCATTCAGTAATTAATCTTTAATTACTTCATTAATTAAATAATTATACTTAATTATCTTAATCCTTAATTAATTACAATTAATTAATTACTTTAATCACTTATTATTTATTAATTAATCTTAATTAATCAATTCTTAATTACATCATTAATTTTATTAATTAATGATCCTTAATTACTCTTAATTAATTATCTTATTTAAATTAATTACATTTAATAATTAATTAGTCACATTTATTAATCACCTTTGATTAATCTCATTTAGTAATTGACTTCCCTTAATTACTCCACTTCATAAATTAATTACTCCGTAATTAATTATCCTTTAATTAATCCCTTGATTAATTATTCAAAAGTAATTAACTCAAATTACTTTTATTATTAAATCATCTTCAGTTAATTACATCCAGTAATTACCTTTAATTACTTTCCTAAGTAATTATACTTTCACTAATTACATTTAAGTAATTATCAAATTTCCAAATCATTATCTTAAATTAATTTAACTAATTAATTTAAACTTATCAAATTTATTTAATTAATTACCTTAAGTAATTAATTTCTTTAATTACTTTCATTAAGTAATTTATACTTAACCAATTTATATTAATTAATTAATCTAATTGATTATCAAAAATTAATCACATTAATTAATTATTTAATAATTCCTAATTAATGATCTCTCATTAATTATTAACAATTCTTTAATTACTTTCTTTAAGAAATTTAGCTTTAATCAACTATTTATTAATTATAACTTAATAATTTCTTAATTACCAATTAATTTCTAATTACTAAATTAATTGCTTAATTAATCTTTAAATTAAAGTATTAACCTTTAACTACTTTAATTATTATTAACAAAGACTTTAAAACGTTTTACTTTAAAATCTTCTTTTAATACATTTTAAATTAAAGATTAAAAATAAATTACAATTTAACTTTAACCAATTTAAATTAAATTTACAAAACCTTCTTAAAACCAAATGTTAAAAACACTTATCATTTATAAAAGAAATTTATAAGATTTTTAAACCCACTCATTAAAAATTCAAACCTTCTTTAAACATTTTAATTTGCTTAAATATTATAATTTAATAAACTTATTTATTTTAACTAGGATACAAATTTAAATTGAATCCATACTTTAAATTTGATTTTAAAACTTTATTTAAAATCATACTCTACAAATTTAAACTTATTTTAAATTTTGAAAACACTGTCAGGTTTTTACTTCTGTTATCATCAAATCAACCCGAGCCCAATATCAAAATACCCGAGTAAAAACTGGAAAACCCCGAGACCCACTTCGAGTTTTTCCCTTCCCCTCTTTATTTAAACTTTGTTATGTTTAAAAATTTTAAAACAGTTTAAACCCACGCGAGTTCCTCTACAACGAACCCGAGCCAGAACCCTATTTCCTCGAGGATTACTTCGAGTCAACCCCATCATCTACTTGAGTACAACTGCTTCTTCCTCAAACTCAACAAAAACCAAACTGATACCGTGTACACGTGCACAGGCGAAACGATCGCCTTCGATCATCGCTGCCATCGCCGGCATATCGTCTACGACCACCATTCACGATTCCGACTACCTGAGCTGCGTTCAAACACGAAATTCGAATTCGAGTTATTTGTCACGTACAGAAATTTTCGATTTTTGAAAATTCGACATCGATACTCCCTTTATCGACTGCCGAGAAATCGAATGCCGGAAACTCCAATAGTGAGGGGTTTTAAGAAAAAGAAATAGAAGAAAAGATAGAAGAAGAAGAAAGAAGAGAAGAAAGAAGAACAACAGAACAACATCAGATACAGAAACAATATCAGAATCTCACATATCGCAACGGAACAATATATAATAGATAAATGAATAATCTTTAAAACAAAGAACTATATCATTTTATACATACATCATCATCAGAGTCAATATACAACAATGGACAGTTATATAAACTTGTCCTCATACAGAATACACATCGGAATAAATACTATCAGATACAAATACTACGTATCGTCATCCAGCTCATCTCCAAAGCTCCAGAATATCCAGAATATCCTGATAATCTAACTCTAGACTGCCCGTGTGGAAATTGGTGGGCACCCAGAGTTTAGAAGGGAACAATAAACTCCGAGTCAGTCATGGTGACTGGTGTGAGATCGTAAAACAGTTATTCTTTATAACAACAAAATAATTTTTAAATTCAATTCGCAATGCTTTTTGGAAAATGAGACTACCATAAGACCTCCCACCACACACACAATGCAAACGCAGAATTGGAGGAGATTTCTTCTTATGATAGTCAAAGATGCTTACTACGCAAAAATCAAATCATTTCTGATATTATTATTAGTGCATAGTGTAGAAAACATTTCGAAAGTATAATATTAATCTTAGCCAGCATAGACATTTCGAACTATGCCTACTATAGCTACCATCCAAACGGTGGGGCGCCACCATAAGTGAATGATAGGTTCTACAACTAAAACCGTACAAGGCTCGTATTGTTTCTTTGGATTCCCAAAAAATGGTCAGGCTAAGGAACTTCCTATGCCACGATGGGTACGTCCCTGGAATAGACGACCCGAGAACCTAACCGGATCTCTGCCAACACAAGGCCGGGTTACCTCTGCAAAAATAGGTAACTACTGACACGCGTATGCCATCCCCCGATCGTCACCGATCTTCCCGAGGATCCCCGATTCGCAACAACCACAAAGTAATAAATTTGCAGCAACCACAGAGGTTAAGTATTTGGGCTCCATACCATGATACCACCTTTATCCAGAAGGAATGACATACACTAAGGGGCGCTACTCCCTAGAACCTTGCCGCATCCTTCCTGTTTTGACCATTTCCGGGGTGTGAGGCTCGACGAAGTCTCGTCCACAAAGCTACGCTTTCTACAAAGCCATGCTTCGGGTCAAACAAATGATCAACCTATGATCACAAAGATATAAGATCAAACAAATGATCATATCGCAAATGATCAAACACTGATCATTTCACAGCAACACTCAGTATGCCACGTTACCAAATTGGGAGTATATCGCTGATAAATTTCAACTACATAACCTCTGAGCTCGTACGTCTCAGAGAAGGGTGTTAAGCTAAGAGAATAAATTCTCCGCCACCAACAGAAATGTATTTGAAAGAAATCAGCTTTATATCTCAATCTGTAACGTCAGACATACAATCCATACAAGTCTGTTCCGGGATCGAACAGAACCGAAGGCACTTCTCACGAAGCCCTTGCAATTCTGGATAATTTTCAATCACGTCAGGACTTCCCGTCACTAAGGGTGATAAAACCTCTAAACCGGAGATCAGCCGATGTAGAGTAACTCGACGGTAATCCTTCTGTTTTCAAAAATATCCGGTCTTCAACACCGGTCTTCAAATGCAATTCATAACGACGTATCACATATTCGGAATGGGTTATACGACCCCATGGTCCTTTCCCGGCTAACCCGAATAGTGAGCGATTATTCAAAAATAAGTGTGGCATTCAAATTCATCCAATTCACAACAAATACCCATCTAAAGGTAATTATTGATAGTCGGTTATTTAACTATCAATAAAGATGCGCGACATCATCAGATTCCAAATAATTTTCCAAATTATTTATTTTATCTTCCAAAATATCTTACTAGATATATAAACGTTTCCACACTTCAAAAATAAATCAACATTTATTTTTAAGACGAATTCCCATTTCTTTTATAAATTCCATAGTGAATTTATATTTTCAAAATATCTACTGATATACGATTTTAAATCGATTTCAAATATTCAATTTCATTTTATCTTTAAGAAGATAAAATCTCAAAAACGTTTCATTTCATTTTGGAAAACATTCCCATACTTATTTAATAATAAGTATTTCACAAATCTATTTATTTTCAACATTTGGAAAATATTCGTTATACTTAAATCAAAATTAAGTATATATATTCATTCTTTAAGGAAATCTATTTCTATAACACATTTTTTTTCTGAGTCAAAACGAATGTTACGTAAAACATCGTTACGACGACTCAAAATTACTAGTATAGGGATTCGGATTTAGATAGATATATAAATCCCAATACTACAAAAAAAACATTTCCTTTTGGAAATCATTTACTATAACAACAGTGTTATAGTCCACTATTTCCTTATTTTTCAAAAACGTCTATTTCAACAATAAATGTTGAAATCTATGATTTCGATTCATAGTACATTTTAAAACATCTTTAAAATGTTTAACTTCATTTTTAATATCACTTCTTCAACAATAAATCCATTTTACTTAACAATATATTCACTGTCCCAAAATCGTGAATATAATTCACTTAACCCAATTTCAATCTATTTCTACACATTTTTATTTCAATAGAGATTCGCTATCCAAAATCGCGGATATATCTTCTTTAGAAATTTTCTATATTAAATTTATCCAATTCAATCTATTTCGAATTTATAAACACGGTTATAAATTCTATTTCTATTTTAATAACAACCTCGACTTATAAATCTTCTTTTTATCAACTTCTATATTTTTACTTATCAAAATAAGTGATTTCGGATTTATAAACAACTTTTATAAATTCCAATTCTATTTATAAAAAACTTCAATCCCAAATCAATTTCGATATTGATTTCAAAATTTAGTTTCAACTTTGAATAAAATCTCCATACTGATTTCTCAAAAATTCATTTCCAAATATTAAATCAATTATAGATTGATTTCTAATTTTTTATTTATCACTACTAAGTAAATTCCTCATTTTTTTCTCAAATTATTCAATATTCTGTTTTAAAATGGATTCTTCAAATTGAAATCATTTTACATTGATTTCCCAAATCATTTCAATTTACCAATTAAATTTCTAATTTGATTTCCAACTTATCTCCTTTTAAATAAATTCCTTTTTAAGAAAATAAATTTCAATCGTTTCTTTCAATCTATTTAAAAATCCAAATTCTTAAATTAAATTCTTCAATTTATAATCACTATTTTACGAAATCCATTTATTTAACATTTTCACTTGATTCTGGAATTAATTCGATAAGATTATAAAAAATCAGCTTTTATACTTTTAAAATTCTTTTCTTCGAATTTATTCAATTTCTAAAAATTTATTTACTTAAAAATTTCTATTTTGATTTCAAAAACTCAATTTCATTTATTTTTGGAATCCAATGATATCAAACATCCCTTCAGCTAAATTTTAGCTTTCAAACAATTTCCAGACATCAATTCAATAACATCAATAATCATTCACAGATTATCACATCACAGTAGAAATAAATTCAATCAATGTGAGGGGTCCAGTTGAATCCCTCCAACCTGTTTCCCTGCATCCAAAGACGTTAGCACAATACCAATTCCACTTCGAGGTGGAATATCGCGGTATATGGGTTTTATAAAAATATCCGCTTACTAACGGCGCAATAGGGTCTCATCCGCTATACGAGGCGGGAAATCAATCAATCCAATATATACATATGCCAATATGTATATATTGCTATATATAATAGATATATCCTACTATATCTAATATCACATTCAAGCAGTCAATCAATCAATCAATAACTGTAAAAGAAAATCCACTTTCATTTGAGTGAGAAGATCTCACCTTAGCTTTTAATTTGCCATCCATTTCCATTTTGATCATTGCTTCATTGTATTAACCTTGTATAGACAATTTATACAGTTTATTAAAATTCGAGATGATCGAATAATTCATTTCCATTTAATAGTTTTCTGATTAGCTGATAATTCTTTTTAAACCCATTTCTTTTTCTTTAATACATTTTAGATAAGTCAATAATACATTTATATTTTTATTTTCTGAAAATAAAACAGTAATAAATTTTCCTTCTTCAAATCTTAATCTATATAAAATTTCTTTCTTTACTATAAATATTTTTTAAAACTGTATATAGCTAATGGCAATTTCCTTTATTGTTATCAATATTAACTTATATATATATTTAAAAATTTACAGTATTTCAAAGTATGAATATATCTTTCTTTCTTTTTTCCTTTCCTGCATATACAATTTATAACAGTAATATATATATTTATATTATTAAATTTTTTAGCGACATCCAAATCTCAACAAATAAAAGAAAAACAAAAAGCTGCTTACCCAACTCACATCGCCGACGAACTGCTCCTCCAAACACTTGCGTATGCAAGCACACCCTCCACAGTCTCGACATAGCCTTCGTCGCCGCGAGCTAAGCTCGAATTCACGAGCTCAATCTCCTCCTCCTCCTCAGTCGCTCACGGCCTCGAGCGCCGCCTTCATTGCGAACCCTACAGCAGTGTTCGACTCGGCTACACGCCGCGACGCCAACCCTTGCAGCCTCACATCAATAGGCATCTCCCCTCGAAGACCGCGTCCCCTCGATGCTTCATTACACGGAAGTGCGCGCGCCTCCTGCTATCGCGACCCCATGCGATCGCCTCCCTCCACGCCTCGCGAATGCCTGGCCTCGCGCTCGCGACCCCCAGCCCTAGCCTCGCGATTTGGATTCGATTGCGTTAGGGTTTTTTTTTTCATACGAACGAGATTTTGATTTCAAATTTGTTTGCGGTGGTTGTTTTTTTACAAGAAGAGGGAAGGAACAAGATTTGAAGAGCTCGGCATTAATTTTCTTTCGATTGTTTTCTTCGAACTAAGGAAGTTGCTCACGTAATAAAAAGGAATCGAATGGAACAAAAGTTCGTGGCTTGGCAGAGAAAACTCGTGGTTGCCTTACTCTACAGTGTTTTGATTTTTCTGAAGCCAACGTGCTGATGTTTGACCAAATTTAAAAAATTAAATTTAAATTGAATCCGATAAATTTCAATGCGTTTTCTAACCGTACGGTCACAAAACAACTCTGATAATTACGAAATTTGAAATCCGATAATAATACAATATTACGGACCCAATGGAACTGGTTTCGTCAAATTCCGAGACTGTGCCTCGGACGGCTATTTTCTGAATTCAATTCGAACGATATAAATTCAAAACTGAACAGACCAGTTTAAAATTAAATTCTGAAAGTTCGATTATCTTCGGTGCTATCAATATGAATTTTAAAAGCTTTTCGAAATATTTTTCTTCAGCTTACGATTGAAGATTCAAATTTTTATTCAGCATTCAATCGATTAAATTTTAAAGTTTAATCGCAAATTTCAAAGTTATATCGGGGATTCAAATTAAATTATCATTCAAATATTTAAAATTAATTAAATATTTTCAATTTAATTCGTTCAAAATTTTGGGTCGTTACAAACTTCCCCCCTTAAAAGAATTTCGTCCCGAAATTACAAGTCAGGAAAAAATGGTCCTTAACTCGTCTACTATTTTCTCAAATCTAATAGTTTTATCTAATTTTCAAAACAAATCTTTCTACTAAAGATTCGTTATTATTTCAACTAACTTTCCAAACACTTTCATAGTTTTCAAACAACATTGTTTACTTCAAAATTCAAATTTAAATTTAAATTCAAATTTTAAACTTTCAAAAATTTCTCAAAAATTTTCTAACACTCGAAATTTCCGAAAAATTTCGCCAGCGTCTCCTTTGCGCGGCTAATACGGTACGACTACAAAACGTCCCTACGGACTCTCAGATTTCAAAAAGAAAAGGAAAAAACCAAGCGGCTAGAGAAGAAATCATCAAAAACTCATATTATAATTCAAATACTTACCTTTTGTCGAGCAATTCAAATTCATCTTTGAAATCAAATCCAATTCCTTTAATACACCTGTATGTCCTACTAGCCATAATATCTAGTTACATATTCAAACCAATTTGCAAATTCTGTTACAAATTTTTCAATATATACTGCTTATACCATTTTTACTTCACTATTGAAGTTACATATCTATTCATTTTCATTCAATTTTACATTTCACATTCATTTGAATTTAATTCACAATTCTAATTTGGATTCAGTTTAACTTCTGAATATTTAAATTTTATCAGCTATTCTTTATTTACAACTGCACTATTTTAGATTAGTTTCAGTTACTAATTCATCACAAATTTCAATTCATTTTATTCAAATTTGTTACTATTCCAAATTTAAATTCAAATTTTCTCTTTCATTTATAATTATTCAATTCAATTCGATTGCTTACAATTTCGAAATGAATCTCAACTTTCAATTTACCTTTCATTTATTCAAATTTATTCACTTATACTTTCTTTAATTTAACTCCATCTTTAAGTTAGATTTATTCTATCAAAATTCGAATGGTATAAGTTATCAATTCAATAGTATTCCATAAATATTTTTAATAGGATTCCAGAGTCTTTCTAACATTTAAAAAAAAACATTTTTGAAAACAATTCAAACTATCCTTTGAATTTTCTAAAACAAAATCCAAATTTTCCAAACAACTTTCATTTAAAAATCATTTGGCAGCAATTCCTCTTTTGGAAACCCGAAAATGAACACCGGTGATGCCGCGGTCATCATCGAAGTTATTTTCCAGCGACCGAAAAGAGTTTAGAGCATTCATCTCTCCAAAATACTTTTCAAAACCTTTGAAATACATTTTCAACTCCAAAAGAATTTAAACTTTCCAAATCTCTAAAATTTTCAAATTCTTTTCAAAACATTTCCAAATACTTCTCTGGAATTCCGTTTCAAATTACAAATCACATTTATAATTTATATTCTCAAATTTCATTTGTATGTGAATTTATTTCTTAACTTTCAATTCACATCTATTAATTTCATTTGTTAATGAATTTATCTCCAAATCTTTGGTTATTATTTTAATTTCTTATTCAATTTCAAAATTAAACGATAATAATTTAATATTATCGCTTCTAACAATCATGCAACCATATACTGTAATAATTTACAGAAAATCATTTCTTTTATATACAAAAATATTTTTGGGCAAAATTATTTCATTTACCCTATTTAAAACAATATTGTGCTGAATTGTTCTATATAAGTGTTTAGAGATCCCTATCGATAGAGTTGTACGGACAATACCGACCAGAATCCATATACCACTCAACAAACCAATCATCACAATATAAAACAATTTTATATTCAATAACAAATACGCGCTCATATCTATTATTACACTCAACTCATTCTAGAGCACTACTGACTCTATCTCTAATGAGTAACACCCAACAGAGCAGGGTTGTCGCTTAACCATATGCTCTGATACCACGCTGTCACGTACAGAAATTTTCGATTTTCGAAAATTCGACATCGATACTCCCTTTATCGACTGCCGAGAAATCCAATGCCGGAAACTCCAATAGTGAGGGGTTTTAAGAAAAAGAAATAGAAGAAAAGATAGAAGAAGAAGAAAGAAGAGAAGACAGAAGAACAACAGAACAACATCAGATACAGAAACAATATCAGAATCTCACATATCGCAGCGGAACAATATATAATAGATAAATGAATAATCTTTAAAACAAAGAACTATATCATTTTATACATACATCATCATCAGAGTCAATATACAACAATGGACAGTTATATAAACTTGTCCTCATACAGAATACACAGCGGAATAAATACTATCAGATACAAATACTACGTATCGTCATCCAGCTCATCTCCAAAGCTCCAGAATATCCAGAATATCCTGATAATCTAACTCTAGACTGCCCGTGTGGAAATTGGTGGGCACCCAGAGTTTAGAAGGGAACAATAAACTCCGAGTCAGTCATGGTGACTGGTGTGAGATCGTAAAACAGTTATTCTTTATAACAACAAAATAATTTTTAAAGTCAATTCGCAATGCTTTTTGGAAAATGAGACTACCATAAGACCTCCCACCACACACACAATGCAAACGCAGAATTGGAGGAGATTTCTTCTTATGATAGTCAAAGATGCTTACTACGCAAAAATCAAATCATTTCTGATATTATTATTAGTGCATAGTGTAGAAAACATTTCGAAAGTATAATATTAATCTTAGCCAGCATAGACATTTCGAACTATGCCTACTATAGCTACCATCCAAACGGTGGGGCGCCACCATAAGTGAATGATAGGTTCTACAACTAAAACCGTACAAGGCTCGTATTGTTTCTTTGGATTTCCAACAAATGGTCAGGCTAAGGAACTTCCTATGCCACGATGGGTACGTCCCTGGAATAGACGACCCGAGAACCTAACCGGATCTCTGCCAACACAAGGCCGGGTTACCTCTGCAAAAATAGGTAACTACTGACACGCGTATGCCATCCCCCGATCGTCACCGATCTTCCCGAGGATCCCCGATTCACAACAACCACAAAGTAATAAATTTGCAGCAACCACAGAGGTTAAGTATCTGGGCTCCATACCATGATACCACCTTTATCCAGAAGGAATGACATACACTAAGGGGCGCTACTCCCTAGAACCTTGCCGCATCCTTCCTGTTTTGACCATTTCCGGGGTGTGAGGCTCGACGAAGTCTCGTCCACAAAGCTACGCTTTCTACAAAGCCATGCTTCGGGTCAAACAAATGATCAACCTATGATCACAAAGATATAAGATAAACAAATGATCATATCGCAAATGATCAAACACTGATCATTTCACAGCAACACTCAGTATGCCACGTTACCAAATTGGGAGTATATCGCTGATAAATTTCAACTACATAACCTCTGAGCTCGTACGTCTCAGAGAAGGGTGTTAAGCTAAGAGAATAAATTCTCCGCCACCAACAGAAATGTATTTGAAAGAAATCAGCTTTATATCTCAATCTGTAACGTCAGACATACAATCCATACAAGTCTGTTGTGACGACCGCCCATGACCCCTGCACCGAATCTAGAGACAGTGCGTTGTAAAGTGTGCCAGGCGACCATGGACGATTGTCAGGGTAAATTAAAACACAACAAAATCTATCGTATTACTCACAGCGCATGGACAAAATATAATAGAACATATGTATAGTGAAGCTTTACAGAACAAAATGACATCATATAAAACTTCATAATAGTTGAATACAAGCATCCAAATAGTCAATACATCAAGCCTCACTACATATCTCTCAGAGAGTACAAAACAGCGGAATATCCAGTACATATAAGAAGATAATATGCAACCCTCTAGCTCGTCTTCGATATCAGCATCGTGAGAAGAGAACAGCACCTGTCACCTGCTACCTAGTCTGCCCGTCCCAAAATGGACGAACAGCCCAAGGCAATAAGAATTAAAACATAAAGCCTTGAGTCAGACAACAGTCTTAGTGAGCAGTAAATTAACTAACAACATACCAACAGAGCATAAAGGAAAAGGAATAGGAATACAACCCTCCCACTCCAACCTCATTCTACAGTGATAACCCCCAGACACACACTAAGCAGAAGCAAACATAGCAGAGCATACAATTTAAAGTAAAGCTACTATCACTCGAGTCAAGGGCGATGTTTTCCAAGTACCAAGGCCTAAATCAGATAAGCACCCAGAAAATACCGCTCTTGAGTCCGAATGACGATACAACCAAACATCCATGACTCTGGCTATCACTGTTATCATTGCTTCGATATCACCGTTAATTGAATGATCGGCACATTCTTTCAGCCGTCCGTCAAGGACTAATGGAAACCCCGGTTCTAGACATAACTCCCGCACGTCGTCGCAGCCCGTGCCTAGGACTATCGAATCTGCCCAGAGTACTCGACCATCAACAGTTAGTCGTTGGGACTATCGAATCTGCCCAAACGTACTCTTGCTTAGAGCATGCTAGAACCTTCAACAACGATGCTATCCAAGCCTCCTAGTCATCCTCCTCGACGACTATTCTCATATCCATTCATTATCCTCAACTCGAATCATATCACCGAGTTATCAACATGCTTGGAATGATCCCGTCTGGATTAGACCAAGTCTTCATCATATGATGCCTCTCTTCATTACATCCTCGCAAAGCCTCATCTCAACTTCACATCGTCAAATCTATGCATAAGAGCTCCATCATCCCGCTACATATGCCACGAGCAGCTTTTCCAATTAAAGAGCCTTTCCCCTTAGCTTTTGAATCATCTTCGATCTAAATCTAATCATCAATCATCTAGTTCATAACAATCAATCAAATCAAACATCAATCCAAGCAATCAAGCATTCAAAAATGATCTAAGTAGACAATTATAACAAAAATGGCATTTTCGTAATTAAAGAGTTGAAAGTCCAATAAGCATGAAAACATGGATTATATCTCTACAAACTTGATGAATGAACTTGCATAGGTTAACATATGATAAAATTGATGTAACATCATCATGAACAATGGATCTATATGGATCTACACTTTGGATGAAGAAAATGCATGGAAATCTCTATTTTAACACCAAATCGAGCCAACAATCCGATATACTCCTTTGGATCCGTGTGAGAGATAATCACCACTCACCAAATCACCTAAACAACCTCTAATCAACATGCTTCAGATCTGGACAGCAAGGGATCAAGCTTGATCTATCACGAATCCGCTTCAACCGAAGAAATCTCTCTTGAAAAGATGAAGATCTCCAATCTAAGCTCTTGAATCTTCAATCTTGATCTTCGATTTGGATGGATGGAAGCACTAGATTAGAGTGGAGAAAAGAAGTGAAGAAGTGTAGAAGTCGAGCTCTCAAAATGGCAGCACTTCGTCGCTTCAAAATCCGGATCCCAAAAAAATTGAAGAGAAGCTCTCCTATTTATAGCTGAAATCCCTATCTCGTCTGCCTCCATGAGTCGTTTACGACTCACGACTCAAAGCCCTACGACTCAACGACTAAACACACTTCTGCCTATGACCCACGACAAAACAGCTATCTCCTAAGTCGTCTCCGACTTATAGCATGCGCCTACGACTCACCAGACCCCATGTCTACGACTTAAATGCACACGCCTTACTTGGTTAGACGACTCAACTACTAACTCGTATACGACTCATCCACTTGCGCCAGTTATCACCTACGCGCGACTCAACAGCTTACGACTCATCCCTTAACTCGTCCACGACTTAACTGGTTAGACGAGATAACCCATTCTACGACTTATAACCTAGCAGCCAACTACTGAGTCGGTCACGACTTAACAAATAGCTGGGGTTACGACTCAACTGGTCAGACGACTCATCAGATAACCAGGATACGACTCATCAGATAACTTGGGTATGACTCATCAGATAACCTGGGTACGACTCATCAGATGACTCGGGTACGACTCATCAGCTTAACTCGGTCACGACTTAACTGTTACAACTTAAGCCTTATCTCGCCCAGTCCTTAAGTCGCGCCTACCCCTTAAGTCGTTCAAACGACTTATCCTTACACCCTTAACTAGCCAAATCCCTGAGTCGCTCCTATCCCCTAAGTCGTATACGACTCACGACTTACACTAAGTCGTTCACGACTCAAGACTTAGCCATTTTCGCCTAAAATCTGAAATGGCTCAAAAACTCTAAAATTCCAAATTCTGTCGAACTTGTCGATCCGTCAAAAATACGGGTCGTTACATTCTCTCCCCCTTAGGAATTTCGCCCCCGAAATTCCAAACAAACAAAGCAATCGAAGACTATTCTGTACGCCTACCAACCATAACAATCAGCAAACCATGCATCCAATTCTAACTTAGCGTACAGAATTCTAGGACTTAGAACAAGTTACAATGTTGTTAGATGATACGACACCTTAGGGCCATACCTTGAAGAGTTCAGGATGAGCTGCCTTCATCCTCTCTTCCACCTCCCACGTACAGTCGTTATCATCATCACTCCATTGTATCTTGAGCAACTTAACTACCTTCCTCCTAAGCTGTTTCGTGTCGGTTTCAACAACACGAAGCGGCTTACGAGGTCTTCTATCGACTGGATCAACTTCGAAGTCTTCACAGCTATCAGCAGAAACCACTGTATTCGAGTCGTGCATATACTTCCGTAGATATGATACATGAAAAACATTGTGCACACCTGACATCTTCTCAGGTAACTCCAACCTATAGGCGAGCTTTCCAATTCGCTCGATGATCGGGAATGGTCCGACAAATCTCGGAGTCAATTTTCCTTTCTTCCCGAATCGAATAACATTCTTCAGTGGAGAAATCTTCACAAAAACCATATCTCCTACGTCGAATTCCAAATCCTTACGACGCTTATCGGCATAACTCTTCTGACGATCTTGGGCTGCCTTCATTCGTTGCCGAATGATCTCTATACAATCTGAAGTCTGCCGAATCATCTTTGGCCCAAGTATCAGCTTTTCTCCAGTTTCCAACCAACATGTCGGAGAGTTACACGGTCTTCCATACAATGCCTCATACGGTGCCATACCAATGCTTGACTGGTAACTGTTGTTGTATGCAAACTCCACCAAATGAAGGTGATCTTCCCATGATCCTCCGAAGTCCAAAACACATGCTCTGAGAAGATCTTCCAAAACTCGGTTGACTCTCTTGGTCTGACCATCTGTTTGGGGATGATAAGCTGTACTCAAACACAACTCGGTTCCCAAGACTTCCTGGAAGCTCTTCCAAAATCCACTAGTGAACAATGGATCTCGATCGCTCACTATACTTTTTGGAATACCATGGAATCGAACTATCCACTTAACATACAACTCAGCCAACTTTGATGCAGTCCTAGTCGATCGAACAGGAATGAATCGTGCACTCTTAGTCAGACGATCCACAGTGACCCAAATCCCTTCATTTCCCGTTCTGGTTCTAGGCAATCCATCGATAAAATCCATCGACACTTGTTCCCACTTCCATGTAGGAACTTCTAATGGCTGAAGCAATCCACTTGGCTTCTTCTGCTCGGCTTTTACCAACTGGCAGTTCATACATTTGGAAATAAAATTTCCAACATCCTTCTTCATACCTTCCCAGTAGTAGGTTCTCTTCATATCCTGATACATCTTATTTCCACCTGGATGAATTGTCAACTTCGAGTGATGACTTTCCTTCAAAACTTCACTCCTCAATTCATCTATATCGGGAACAACTAGTCGTCCTTGCTTTCGAAGCCAACCCTCTCGATCGACCTCGAATCCTTTATCCTTTTCTGGATCCACTCCAGATTCCAAATCACGGATAATCTTGACAAGCTTATCATCTCGCTTTTGACTCTCGCCAATCCTTTCCACAAGAGTCGGTCTTATTGATAAGTTTGCCAACATCTCAGGTTCCAATTCACATCTAGGCCTGAAGTCAAATCCAGCTAAATACTCGAGACTCTTCCATTCTGAAAACATGGCTCCCAATCCCGCATGTCTTCGACTTAACGCATCTGCCACTGCGTTACCTTTTCCCGGAGTATAAGCTATACCAAAATCATATGATGCTAAAAACTCTAGCCAACGCTGCTGCCGAAGATTCAAATCCTTTTGGGAGAAAAGATACTTCAACGACTTATGATCCGTAAACAACTCGAATCGAACTCCCAACAGATAATGTCTCCACATCTTCAGAGCAAATACAATCGCCGCTAACTCCAAATCATGAGTCGGGTAATTCCTTTCATGCGGCTTTAGTTGTCGACTGGCATACGCAACAACTTTATCCTTCTGCATCAGCACTGCTCCAAGTCCAGTACCACATGCGTCGGTGTAAACCACCATCTCATCATTCCCACTTGGAATGGTCAAAACAGGAGCACTCGTCAATCGCTCTTTCAGGATTCCGAAAGCTTGCTCACACTTAGCATCCCAACTGAACACTTGGTTCTTTTTCGTCAATCCTGTTAATGGTGCAGCTACATTGGAGAAGTCTTTGATAAACCGTCGATAATATCCTGCTAATCCAAGAAAACTTCTCACATCAGATGCATTCTTAGGTCTAACCCAATCCTGGATTGCTGCCACCTTAGCGGGATCAACCGCTATTCCACTTCCAGAAATCACATGGCCTAAGAACCTCACTTCACTCTTCCAGAAGTGACACTTCGAAAACTTAGCCTTCAGCTGATGTTTCCGCAAGATTTCCAAAACCATACGCAAGTGCGTCTTGTGCTCCTCTTCCGTTCTGGAATAAATCAGAATATCATCCACAAACACAAGTACGAACTTGTTCAACTGATCTCTGAACACTCTATTCATAAGATCCACAAAATATGCTGGCGCGTTAGTCAATCCAAACGGCATTACCAGCCACTCAAAGAAACCGGATGGTGTCCTAAAAGCAGTCTTCGGCACACTATCCTTAGCCACTCTCAACTGGTGAAATCCCGTTGCCAAATCCATCTGAGAAAACACCTTAGCTTCGTGAAGCTGATCAAACAAGTCATCTATTCTCGGCAATGGATACTTGTTCTTATTAGTCACCTTATTCAGCTCACGATAATCGACGCACAATCTCAACGACCCATCTGCCTTGGTTGCAAACACAACTGGTGCACCCCACTCGGACACACTACGCCGAATGAATCCTTTCTGTAAAAGGTCATCAACTTGCACCCTCAACTCCTGCTGTTCCCTAGGCGCCATCCGCTTAAGAGGCATCACAACAGGTCTGGCTCCTTCAACTAGATCTATACGAAACTCGATCTCTCTATGCGGCGGCAACCCTTTGACTTCGTCAAAGACATCCTCGAATCCATTTGCGATTGGCACTAAAGACAGTCCATCCCGTGGAACAACTAGCGAATACATGAAGCTCATGAAGACGCCTTCCTCATGCTTACATCGTATCACAATCTTTCGCCCCTCCACATTCTCGACTGTCACCTCCAGCCTCTCACAATCAACCTTAGCCGCATACTTCCTAAGCCAGTCCATACCCAAGATAATTCCGAACCCCGCAAAGTTCAGAACAAAGCAATCACAAACAAAAGAGCAACCATGACTCGACACAACTAGACCACGGCATAACATACACAAACAAGACGAACCCCCAACTGGATTAGTCACAACCAATGGCCTATCAACAATATCCGGTGCCAAACCTAACCGGCCTACGAGATCATTACAAACAAACGAATGCGACGCTCCAGTATCAAACAGAACTCTAACCGGAACACCACATAGGAAAAGAGTACCTTGAACAACCACACTCTTTCCCTTCTCTTCAGCAGTAGGAGCTTTCGAAGACGACGGAACAACTCCTAAAGCATAGGCTTGCACAATCTGCCTGTCCTTCCTTGGTTCTGGACAATTCTTCCTGAAATGCCCCGGCTTGTCACAGTTATGACACTTCATCGGCACCTTAAGATTCTTACAATCCTTCGAGAAATGGCCCTTCTGCTGACAGTTGTAGCAAGTCACCTCGCCTTTCGGCTTCTTCTGGCCATCCTTACCCTTCTACTGCTGCTGCTTCCTCTTCTTATTTCCACCCTGCTGGGGTTTAGACTCTTCCCTAGTCACAGCAACAACAGATCCTTCCTTAGGAAACAGACTCTCATGCCTAAGAGCTTTCTCCACAAGCTTCTCAAATGAATCGTCCAAATGATCCACCAACTGTCTCCCAAGATAACTATCCAAGCCGGTCACAAACTTCTCATTCTTCTGATAAGCAGATTCAATATATGACCGGGCGTACTTGGACAAAGCTTCAAACTCAGAAACATACTCAAGAACAGATCTTCCACCCTTCTTGAGCTCTACAAACTTCTTGAACAGAACAGACTTCTGAGTTGTAGAAATGAACTTAGCTTCAAATCTAGTTTGGAATTGCTCCCAAGTAATCTCTTCCTCCGGAGTATCGATGGTAATAGAGTTCCACCAATCAGAGGCTCTCCCTTGAAGCTGCCTTGATGCCAACTTCCTCTTAGTTGCATCATCAATTCCCAAATCACCAAAGATCCTTCTACAAGCATCTATCCATCTCTGGACTTCGATAGTTGATTCTGTTCCCAAGAAAACCTTCCCTCCAAGAGCAGTATAATCCTTGCACAGCTTAGCAAAATCCACTGGTTTCGGAGTTTGGACTTGAACTCCAACATCAACTGCTGCCCCCGGAACTGGTATCCTTCTCATGATCGAAGTCATCATAGCTTCGAACATGGCTGCATAATTAGCAGTCTCTTCAGTAGCACGGCCTTCCCTAGCAGCTGGTCTCCCTCTTCGACTCATTCTCAATATCTATAAAAAGGAATGATTAGAACATCTAGAGAAACAACTGCATAAAGGACTCAAACTCTACTAAGCTACTATATTATATATAGTAATCATCCATCAAAATACAATTACGTCTCTCATACGTAGTTACGACGGCGAGCGTTGGGTAAAATCGATTAACCAATGCTCTGATACCAAATGTGACGACCGCCCATGACCCCTGCACCGAATCTAGAGACAGTGCGCTGTAAAGTGTGCCAGGCGACCATGGACGATTGTTAGGGTAAATTAAAACACAACAAAATCTATCGTATTGCTCACAGCGCATGGACAAAATACAATAGAACATATGTATAGTGAAGCTTTACAGAACAAAATGACATCATATAAAACTTCATAATAGTTGAATACAAGCATCCAAATAGTCAATACATCAAGCCTCACTACATATCTCTCAGAGAGTACAAAACAGCGGAATATCCAGTACATATAAGAAGATAATATGCAACCCTCTAGCTCGTCTTCGATATCAGCATCGTGAGAAGAGAACAGCACCTGTCACCTGCTACCTAGTCTGCCCGTCCCAAAATGGACGAACAGCCCAAGGCAATAAGAATTAAAACATAAAGCCTTGAGTCAGACAACAGTCTTAGTGAGCAGTAAATTAACTAACAACATACCAACAGAGCATAAAGGAAAAGGAATAGGAATACAACCCTCCCACTCCAACCTCATTCTATAGTGATAACCCCCAGACACACACTAAGCAGAAGCAAACATAGCAGAGCATACAATTTAAAGTAAAGCTACTATCACTCGAGTCAAGGGCGATGTTTTCCAAGTACCAAGGCCTAAATCAGATAAGCACCCAGAAAATACCGCTCTTGAGTCCGAATGACGATACAACCAAACATCCATGACTCTGGCTATCACTGTTATCATTGCTTCGATATCACCGTTAATTGAATGACCGGCACATTCTTTCAGCCGTCCGTCAAGGACTAATGGAAACCCCGGTTCTAGACATAACTCCCGCACGTCGTCGCAGCCCGTGCCTAAGACTATCGAATCTGCCCAGAGTACTCGACCATCAACAGTTAGTCGTTGGGACTATCGAATCTGCCCAAACGTACTCTTGCTTAGAGCATGCTAGAACCTTCAACAACGATGCTATCCAAGCCTCCTAGTCATCCTCCTCGACGACTATTCTCATATCCATTCATTATCCTCAACTCGAATCATATCACCGAGTTATCAACATGCTTGGAATGATCCCGTCTGGATTAGACCAAGTCTTCATCATATGATGCCTCGCTTCATTACATCCTCGCAAAGCCTCATCTCAACTTCACATCGTCAAATCTATGCATAAGAGCTCCATCATCCCGCTACATATGCCACGAGCAGCTTTTCCAATTCAAGAGCCTTTCCCCTTAGCTTTTGAATCATCTTCGATCTAAATCTAATCATCAATCATCTAGTTCATAACAATCAATCAAATCAAACATCAATCCAAGCAATCAAGCCTTCAAAAATGATCTAAGTAGACAATTATAACAAAAATGGCATTTTCGTAATTAAAGAGTTGAAAGTCCAATAAGCATGAAAACATGGATTATATCTCTACAAACTTGATGAATGAACTTGCATAGGTTAACATATGATAAAATGGATGTAACATCATCATGAACAATGGATCTATATGGATCTACACTTTGGATGAAGAAAATGCATGGAAATCTCTATTTTAACACCAAATCGAGCCAACAATCCGATATACTCCTTTGGATCCGTGTGAGAGATAATCACCACTCACCAAATCACCTAAACAACCTCTAATCAACACGCTTCAGATCTGGACAGCAAGGGATCAAGCTTGATCTATCACGAATCCGCTTCAACCGAAGAAATCTCTCTTGAAAAGATGAAGATCTCCAATCTAAGCTCTTGAATCTTCAATCTTGATCTTCGATTTGGATGGATGGAAGCACTAGATTAGAGTGGAGAAAAGAAGTGAAGAAGTGTAGAAGTCAAGCTCTCAAAATGGCAGCACTTCGTCGCTTCAAAATCCGGATCCCAAAAAAAATGAAGAGAAGCTCTCCTATTTATAGCTGAAATCCCTATCTCGTCTGCCTCCATGAGTCGTTTACGACTCACGACTCAAAGCCCTACGACTCAACGACTAAACACACTTCTGCCTATGACCCACGACAAAACAGCTATCTCCTAAGTCGTCTCCGACTTATAGCATGCGCCTACGACTCACCAGACCCCATGTCTACGACTTAAATGCGCACGCCTTACTTGGTTAGACGACTCAACTACTAACTCGTATATGACTCATCCACTTGCGCGAGTTATCACCTACGCGCGACTCAACAGCTTACGACTCATCCCTTAACTCGTCCACGACTTAACTGATTAGACGAGATAACCCATTCTACGACTTATAACCTAGCAGCCAACTACTGAGTCGGTCACGACTTAACAAATAGCTGGGGTTACGACTCAACTGGTCAGACGACTCATCAGATAACCAGGATACGACTCATCAGATAACTTGGGTATGACTCATCAGATAACCTGGGTACGACTCATCAGATGACTCGGGTACGACTCATCATCTTAACTCGGTCACGACTTAACTGTTACAACTTAAGCCATATCTCGCCCAGTCCTTAAGTCGTGCCTACCCCTTAAGTCGTTCAAACGACTTATCCTTACACCCTTAACTAGCCAAATCCCTGAGTCGCTCCTATCCCCTAAGTCGTATACGACTCACGACTTACACTAAGTCATTCACGACTCAAGACTTAGCCATTTTCGCCTAAAATCTGAAATGGCTCAAAAACTCTAAAATTCCAAATTCTGTCGAACTTGTCGATCCGTTAAAAATACGGGTCGTTACATCTGTTCCGGGATCGAACAGAACCGAAGGCACTTCTCACGAAGCCCTTGCAATTCCGGATAATTTTCAATCACGTCAGGACTTCCCGTCACTAAGGGTGATAAAACCTCTAAACCGGAGATCAGCCGATGTAGAGTAACTCGACGGTAATCCTTCTGTTTTCAAAAATATCCGGTCTTCAACACCGGTCTTCAATTGTAATTCATAACGACGTATCACATATTCGGAATGGGTTATACGACCCCATGGTCCTTTCCCGGCTAACCCGAATAGTGAGCGATTATTCAAAAATAAGTGTGGCATTCAAATTCATCCAATTCACAACAAATACCCATCTAAAGGTAATTATTGATAGTCGGTTATTTAACTATCAATAAAGATGCGCGACATCATCAGATTCCAAATAATTTTCCAAATTATTTATTTTATCTTCCAAAATATCTTACTAGATATATAAACTTTTCCACACTTCAAAAATAAATCAACATTTATTTTTAAGACGAATTCCCATTTCTTTTATAAATTCCATAGTGAATTTATATTTTCAAAATATCTACTGATATACGATTTTAAATCGATTTCAAATATTCAATTTCATTTTATCTTTAAGAAGATAAAATCTCAAAAACGTTTCATTTCATTTGGGAAAACATTCCCATACTTATTTAATAATAAGTATTTCACAAATCTATTTATTTTCAACATTTGGAAAATATTCGTTATACTTAAATCAAAATTAAGTATATATATTCATTCTTTAAGGAAATCTATTTCTATAACACATTTTTTTTCTGAGTCAAAACGAATGTTACGTAAAACATCGTTACGACGACTCAAAATTACTAGTATAGGGATTCGGATTTAGATAGATATATAAATCCCAATACTACAAAAAAAAACATTTCCTTTTGGAAATCATTTACTATAACAACAGTGTTATAGTCCACTATTTCCTTATTTTTCGAAAACGTCTATTTCAACAATAAATGTTGAAATCTATGATTTCGATTCATAGTACATTTTAAAACATCTTTAAAATGTTTAACTTCATTTTTAATATCACTTCTTCAACAATAAATCCATTTTACTTAACAATATATTCACTGTCCCAAAATCGTGAATATAATTCACTTAACCCAATTTCAATCTATTTCTACACATTTTTATTTCAATAGAGATTCGCTATCCAAAATCGCGGATATATCTTCTTTAGAAATTTTCTATATTAAATTTATCCAATTCAATCTATTTCGAATTTATAAACACGGTTATAAATTCTATTTCTATTTTAATAACAACCTCGACTTATAAATCTTCTTTTTATCAACTTCTATATTTTTACTTATCAAAATAAGTGATTTCGGATTTATAAACAACTTTTATAAATTCCAATTCTATTTATAAAAAACTTCAATCCCAAATCAATTTCGATATTGATTTCAAAATTTAGTTTCAACTTTGAATAAAATCTCCATACTGATTTCTCAAAAATTCATTTCCAAATATTAAATCAATTATAGATTGATTTCTAATTTTTTATTTATCACTACTAAGTAAATTCCTCATTTTTTTCTCAAATTATTCAATATTCTGTTTTAAAATGGATTCTTCAAATTGAAATCATTTTACATTGATTTCCCAAATCATTTCAATTTACCAATTAAATTTCTAATTTGATTTCCAACTTATCTCCTTTTAAATAAATTCCTTTTTAAGAAAATAAATTTCAATCGTTTCTTTCAATCTATTTAAAAATCCAAATTCTTAAATTAAATTCTTCAATTTATAATCACTATTTTACGAAATCCATTTATTTAACATTTTCACTTGATTCTGGAATTAATTCGATAAGATTATAAAAAATCAGCTTTTATACTTTTAAAATTCTTTTCTTCGAATTTATTCAATTTCTAAAAATTTATTTACTTAAAAATTTCTATTTTGATTTCAAAAACTCAATTTCGTTTATTTTTGGAATCCAATGATATCAAACATCCCTTCAGCTAAATTTTAGCTTTCAAACAATTTCCAGACATCAATTCAATAACATCAATAATCATTCACAGATTATCACATCACAGTAGAAATAAATTCAATCAATGTGAGGGGTCCAGTTGGATCCCTCCAACCTGTTTCCCTGCATCCAAAGACGTTAGCACAATACCAATTCCACTTCGAGGTGGAATATCGCGGTATATGGGTTTTATAAAAATATCCGCTTACTAACGGCGCAATAGGGTCTCATCCGCTATACGAGGCGGGAAATCAATCAATCCAATATATACATATGCCAATATGTATATATTGCTATATATAATAGATATATCCTACTATATCTAATATCACATTCAAGCAGTCAATCAATCAATCAATAACTGTAAAAGAAAATCCACTTTCATTTGAGTGAGAAGATCTCACCTTAGCTTTTAATTTGCCATCCATTTCCATTTTGATCATTGCTTCATTGTATTAACCTTGTATAGACAATTTATACAGTTTATTAAAATTCGAGATGATCGAATAATTCATTTCCATTTAATAGTTTTCTGATTAGCTGATAATTCTTTTTAAACCCATTTCTTTTTCTTTAATACATTTTAGATAAGTCAATAATACATTTATATTTTTATTTTCTGAAAATAAAACAGTAATAAATTTTCCTTCTTCAAATCTTAATCTATATACAATTTCTTTCTTTACTATAAATATTTTTTAAAACTGTATATAGCTAATGGCAATTTCCTTTACTGTTATCAATATTAACTTATATATATATTTAAAAATTTACAGTATTTCAAAGTATGAATATATCTTTTTTTTTCCTTTCCTGCATATACAATTTATAACAGTAATATATATATTTATATTATTAAATTTTTTAGCGACATCCAAATCTCAACAAATAAAAGAAAAACAAAAAGCTGCTTACCCAACTCACATCGCCGACGAACTGCTCCTCCAAACACTTGCGTATGCAAGCACACCCTCCACAGTCTCGACATAGCCTTCGTTGCCGCGAGCTAAGCTCGAATTCACGAGCTCAATCTCCTCCTCCTCAGTCGCTCACGGCCTCGAGCGCCGCCTTCATTGCGAACCCTACGGCAGTGTTCGACTCAGCTACACGCCGCGACGCCAACCCTTGCAGCCTCACATCAAAAGGCATCTCCCCTCGAAGACCGCGTCCCCTCGATGCTTCATTACACGGAAGCGCGCGCGCCTCCTGCTATCGCGACCCCATGCGATCGCCTCCCTCCACGCCTCGCGAATGCCTGGCCTCTCGCTCGCGACCCCCAGCCCTAGCCTCGCGATTTGGATTCGATTGCGTTAGGGTTTTTTTTCATACGAATGAGATTTTGATTTCAAATTTGTTTGCGGTGGTTGTTTTTTTACAAGAAGAGGGAAGGAACAAGATTTGAAGAGCTCGGCATTAATTTTCTTTCGATTGTTTTCTTCGAACTGAGGAAGTTGCTCACGTAATAAAAAGGAATCGAATGGAACAAAAGTTCGTGGCTTGGCAGAGAAAAATCGTGGTTGCCTTACTCTACAGTGTTTTGATTTTTTTGAAGCCAACGTGCTGATGTTTGACCAAATTTAAAAAATTAAATTTAAATTGAATCCGATAAATTTCAACGCGTTTTCTAACCGTACGGTCACAAAACAACTCCGATAATTACGAAATTTGAAATCCGGTAATAATACAATATTACGGACCCAATGGAACTGGTTTCGTCAAATTCCGAGACTATGCCTCGGACGGCTATTTTCTGAATTCAATTCGAACGATATAAATTCAAAACTGAACAGACCAGTTTAAAATTAAATTCTGAAAGTTCGATTATCTTCGGTGCTATCAATATGAATTTTAAAAGCTTTCGAAATATTTTTCTTCAGCTTACGATTGAAGATTCAAATTTTTATTCAGCATTCAATCGATTAAATTTTAAAGTTTAATCGCAAATTTCAAAGTTATATCGGGGATTCAAATTAAATTATCGTTCAAATATTTAAAATTAATTAAATATTTTCAATTTAATTCGTTCAAAATTTTGGGTCGTTACATTATTCGATCACAACCTGGAACAGAACCCAACCTGGAAAAATGCTCGAACCCAACTCCGATCATCATCGTTGTTGAAACTTCGGTGAAGACCTCGTCAACCCACCATCTTCCAGTGCCCAAAACCCTAGCCAACTCGATCACTAGAGGAAGTCGAACTCTCGCAAAAATGGTAACCCAGTAAAACTAGGTTTAGAAATTAAATCGAACAACCACCATCGCCATGGTGAATTATACGGCCATCCACTATTTTTCTCAAACTTCCCGATCATCCCTCTATCTTCAGTGACAACCACAACCTCGTCAGACAACTAGATCACCAGAGGCGACTTAAAACTCCAATTTCGATCAACCTTGAACTTCTATCTTAATTCAATGTTAAAAATTGTGATTTCTTCTTTAAAATTCATGATTTTAGTAGATGATTCAGTTTACATGCCTGAATCAGTGAATTTAGAAGTTTGAATTTTGAACAAACTTAAGCTTTCCTGTTCCACTCTAAATTCCAGAGCAAATTCCAATTTTGATTCATTTAAATAAAGTTTTAACCCTTAAGTTATGATTAAACAATTAATTGTAGTTTGAATTATAAGTCCTAACAAACAGTAGATCAAGAGATATTAATTTTTGGATTAAAATTTTGAGCCTGGAAAGTAAAACAGCTAAACATCCAAATACATAGCAGATGCACACATCCAAATATTCATATTCATACATGCATACAAAATATCACCATATACACACAATTCATACTTAAACAACATGCAGGCATATTACATCATAGATTCCAGAATTTATAGCATGCAAACAGATATACTTAAGTTTTTAAAAATGTAAGTTACTCACCATTTGAGAACAGAGAAACTTTCCAGGTTTTAATTTGAAAAGCTTTTGAATTTTTAAGATCTGAATGTCTTTGCTATTAAAACTTGAATGCTTGCTGGAAAACTTGCATGCATGCTTTGATTATTGAGATGTTGCTCTAAATCAGGTTGCTTGCTTCCAGATTTGAAAAGATGCAGGCTACAGACTTGATTCCAGATTAAAGAATTTGCAGGCTTTGATTTAGATTTTTGAAAATGAATTACAGGCAGACTAAAAGACTTTGATTTGGAAAATGCATTACAGATCTTTGTTTGAGGAATTTGGTTTTGAGGAATGTTGATTACAGATTTTCTTTGGAGACTTTGGTTACAGGTTTTGTTTTTGAGAATTTATTTTTTGGTTTGCTTATAGAAGTGGAAAACTGAATTTCAGTTTAGAAATGGAGATTAGAAAGAAAGGAAGAGATGTGAAAACATGTTTTTATAAGTATAAATGATTTAATAAAAAGAAAAATTAGAACAAAATAACACTTGTCTTTCTTATATCTTAATTTCTTAACACATGTAATATTAAAGCCTTAGAAATTCACACATGTCTCTTTAATTTATTAGTATTTATTTTAAATGTAAAAATCCTTTTCTTAATTTATTAAACACTTATTACTTATTTATATATATATAGATAATTTTTAAAAGAAATAAAAACCAATTATATATTTAAATTGTATTCTAAACTTATATATATTCTTAAATTATATTTATTAACAATATTTAAAAAGAAAATAAATTAAACCTTATTATAAATCTTATTTAAAACCATATAGTTATTAATTTTAAATAACTTTGAAAAACTAATATTAAATAAATCCAAATCTCCAAACTATCAATATATATATTAGAAATTTAAAACAAGATTTTATTTATTTATTAAATTACAAACCCAAGCTTATCTATTTATATATATACAATTATATATATATTATAAATAGAAATCATTTTATTAGTAAAATTCACTAATTAAATATTCATTTAATCAGATTATTAAACTAATTCAAACATTTATTATCAAAGATTATCAAATCAATTTAATTATTTAAACAGATTATTAAATTGATATTGCCCCAAATTTCCAGGATATTACACAATGGCTTCAATTTCAATCCAATTCTCATTTTTAACCATTTCAATTTTTATAGATTTCAAGTCCAATTCTGAAATACTGATTTACAATCACTTTAATCCAATTAAACTCCAATGTCCGAATTTAGATTCAAATCTTTAAATTAATTCAATTTCGAATATTTCAATTCCGAGCCCAAATTTGAAATATCAATCTAAATTACTTTAACCAAGATAAATTTTCAAAGTTCGAATAAAGTTCAAACCTTTAAAGCAATTCAATTCCTATAATTCAAGTCGTATATCGATTATAACTTCAAATTCGAAAATAAATTCTTTAAACAATTTCTTTTACAAATTTCACCTTCAACATTTCAAAGCTCATATTTGAAAATAAATAAATCTTTATAAAATCAATTTTTATTTCATTAAAAATATCATTTAAATAGATTCAAATTCAAGAATTTAAAACCATTTAATTTAACTAATCTAGTGTCCATATATAATTTTCTATCCTATGGCCAAATGATCAGCTATTTTACTTTTAATTTCAAGGATAGATATATATATATATATATATCATTTCAATCCAAATCGAAGTGTCATAAGTATATATCATTTCAACCTATTTCCTAATTTATTCGAAATAATTCAAATAACAGTTTTATATACTGTCAGCAACATTCAGGGTGATAACAGAATATATATATAAAATAAATAAACATCCAATCATCCAATATATCAACCAATAGCATCCAATCTCAATCAACATCCAAATCAGCCAATAAATCACAACGGTTAACTAGTAATCAATATCGGGTGTTTAACTAGCAATTCAATTTCAAATTCAACCGTCGATTCCAAATTCCTAACGGTTCAATTCATATGTCAATTTAAATTTCAGTTAAATTACCAAACAACAGTCAATAAAGATAAATCACTTCATGATTTGAATTTAACTAACATCATAATATTTTAGTATTTTGTGAGCAGTTTAAAACACTTACCTTTATTTGTAACCGAAATTTTTTTAGAGTCAAATAAATTTGAATCCAACTCCATGGAGTTGACGACTTCGATACGAATCCAACGCAACTTGTTTAGCTCGAATTCGACCTCGTATGAGAAAGTTATGAATTATTAATCGTACAAATAATCAAATTATAATTAACTAAAATTAAATAAGTTTTAAATTTTAACCTTCCTTCCCCTCTCACTATTCATGAACGAAACCAGGCCGCGACCTTCGTTAGTTCTTTTTTTTCCATTCGAACATGATTCTTTAGCCACCAACATGCCGCCAAACGCCGTGCGCCGCCGCGCTGCTCCTCTCGCTCCACCTCGCGCCACCCCTTGTCGCCACTACGCCATAAATGGCCTACTGCAACACAAAAAAAATGTTGGCTCAGGCCCGAAAAATGTTGCCATAGGTCTATGGCAACACTTTTAGGGTGATGCAATTTTTGCCGTTGCCTTAGACCTCAAAGGCAACATTTTGACTATCTAAGGCAACATAAGTAATATTGTTGCAATAGAACCCTATTTGGGTCTATGGCAACACCCATAGGTATCTGTAGCAACATTCCAAAATGTTGCTATAGATATGAACTTTTTGAATTTGTGGGGCCCACAATGTAGAGCATATTTGATTTTTTAATAAAAATAAATATTTATTTAATAAAATGCTATTGCACAGAATTTGATATTTAAATAGTAATTTATTTAAATAAATATTTTATTTCAACATTTGAAATAGTACAAATTCCTGACTCCACTATTTTACAATTCAATGATATATAACACTGATATTCACATATACAGATATTCCTCACTACATCACTCAGTTCACTCATTACATATGCAGTTTCAATTTATACAGACACCGACACTGACAAATATATGCCGAGCCGAAGGCGAGCCGAGTGCCGAGCCGAAGGCGAGCCGAGAAGCGGGTCCGGGCGCAGCGCCGGCGGGGGTCCGGGGCACCGCAGTCCCGGCGGGGATTGACCTACCCGGTTAGGCCGAACAAGTGGGCACCGCCCGATTCATCCGATTTTGGAAGATCGAGCCTTCTTTGAAACGACGTAAAATGATGCACAAATGAAGACTGAACTTAGCAAACCCCATCCTCAGCAACTTCATCACCCATCGGAACTACTGCCCATCTACCACTTACCTAAAACACAATTGCCTGAAACACTGACCACACTCCCAACCTCTTTCACAAAACACCCACTCACTGCCTCATCAAATTACATCATCAACACATAGGCAGCCTATCAAGCAAAAACAGTGAATGCATCAGGCATGTACAAGAGAAACATAGGCAGTAATATGATATACAAAGGACTTGGAGCATCAGTTCATGTTAAAGAACAAGGTTAGCATTGTACCAGTTCAGTCCAGACCAAATATATAAGGTTAGCATGACTTGGAGCACCAGTTCATGTTAACAAACTTAAGGTTAGATATATATCTAACAAACTAAATATACAAGTTGAGCGTGAATACCAAATTTGACTGTACAACAGAACTAGTATCCATCAAGAATCTGAACTCATTTGGATACATATTTTCTAAAATGAATTTTTCTCTTAGGAGCTGCAAAACATCCAAAGTTAATAAGCTAACATATTCCCAAGCTTCAAAAACTGAAGAAGAAATCATCAAAAAGCACAAATAATATTAAAAAAAACAAACCAGAAGCCTTCATATGCAAAACAGATTGCTGCTGTGAAGATGCTTGAGTCTGAGATACTGAATTTGAAGATGACGCCCTTGATTTTGCTTCTAGATCTGAAACACAACATTCGTTGTCTGTTGTTAATTTCGCTTCTAGACCGAATGATGGCACTGTGAGCCACTCTAGATCTGAAACACAGCATCACCGGTCAGTGGCATCGTAATCTCAGTAGTATCCAAGCCTCTATCTCGGCAATCTTCAGCAAACTTTCCAAGCACTGAACGCAACATGAAGCAGCAGGCGACTTCATCAATCAGACTTGCGGATCCCCAAAGAAGATGAATCGCGAATTGGAACTTGATACTTGATTTATTCTAATCGCCTGAAATCATCTTCCATCTCCACGCGAATTGATTTGAGAATTATGAATTGATTCTAATCGCGAATTGGAAGTATGAATTTGCTGGATTTCGTGAATTTGCTTTTTGATTTGGGGATTTCGTGAATTTGCTTTTTGATTTGGGGATTTCGTGAATTTGCTGGAAGTATGAATTTGGGGATTTCGTGAATATGGTAAACTGAAAGGGGATCTACACCAACATAAGCGGGAAAACGAAAATTTGGTAAAAAGTGCAGCGGTGATCCATTTTAACAGTTGGATTAAATGTAGACCGTTGGATCGTATTCACGCGGATTGCTAACTTTATTAATTTTTTAATTTGTATACATCTATAGCAACACTATATAAAAATGTTGCATCGTGTTACACTTGTTTAGCTAGAGCAACACATTTTTATGGCTAAGGTAACACCATAAATACAATGTTGCAGTAGGACCAAATTTTTATATCTATCGCAACATTTGAGCTGGCAACACCTTGCAAAAATGTTGCAGTAGGCCATTTATGGCATAGTGCGCGCATGTGCGTGCCATGCGTAACGAGCCCAACGAACCCAAAAATGGTCGACGAAACCAGCCCTTCATCGGCCACCTCGCGACGAATTTTGACGATCCAACCGTCGATCTTGTAGAGCTCGTCAAGCTCTCCATCTTCCTATTTTTTGAAGTCGAAGCCTAAAAACGCATGTATAAAGAGAAATCAAGGGAAGAAGATGGGCTATTTTCAGCAATTGAAACTATAAAGGAGGCGGCTGATGTTTATTTCTAAGGTTTGAGCAATTGACGGAAGGTTGATGGCAATTTATAGAAAATTTTTGCGGCACTATTCAGCCGTTAAAATTTTGAACTCCAAAAGAAGCATGTCGCCAGGCGTTCTATATGTTATACCCATATTCCGAACACAATGGAATATGTATCGAGAGCCAATTCCTTCATATTCAGAAGATAGCTTTTCAAAATCATATTAATTGATTTCATTTCCATTAATTAATTTCTAGGCATTTCGAACTCGCACGACCAAACGATACATCCAATCGCTACGAAATCCGATGGCATATAATATTTCACTATTACGGATCCGATGAAACTAGGTTCGTCGAAATTCGAGGCAGTGCCCAAAAAGACTATTTTTACATGTTAATTAAAATGAGTAATTTCCAAAATCAATTTAATCACTTTTAAATCCAATTTAAAAAGTTCACTAACTCCATTCTAATTTAAATAGAATTTAAATAAACTTTTGAAATCATTTTCATTCATATTAAATTCAAGATTCGGTTAGTTTAAACAATTCCAAATATTAAATATAACAATTAAATTGTCAAATAAATCACTATATTTGAAATATAAGTTATTTAACTTATAAAATTTGCTTTTACTTTAATAAACATTCATTCGATTCTTTATTTACTTAAGATTGATTATTTCAATTTCTGTTATCAATTACTTACAATTCAACATCATTTAATTTACTTTCTAATATAAGTTATCGTCTTTTATCTTATTGAATTTTTTTATTTAAATTTTTTATCTAAGTTCATAAAATTACATTAATAAATCATTAAATTTTTATTTCTAACCATTTTTGTTCAATAGTTATATTAAATTTAATAATTTAAAATAGTTAAAAATATGGGTCGTTACAATCTTCCCCACTCAAAACTTTTTGTCCTTGAAAAGGAATTAAGGAATCTAACATTTGATATATTTTTCTCAAAATAATCAACATACAAAACATTAAAATCTTATTTGCAAAACCTTTACCATGCTTCCGCTACGCCACTTTGATATTGGCTTATTTGTAAAACAAGTTATAAAATTTTAAAGTCTCAAAAATTTTCTAACACCTGAATTTACGGAAAATTTCGGTAGTGTCTCCTTTGCGTGACTCGATCAGACAAATTTACAATACACATATATATCACAAATCTACATCTTATCTTAGTGATGAGGCATCCCGTAGGGAAAAATATAAAAGTATGGTATGTAATCCGAGATATGTACCTTTTATTATACGAGTTCGTTCATATTAAAGCGAGCAAAAGCAAGTCAAATCGCATATACATCCAAATGGCTTCATATATACCTATATCAACTCAATTTGAATATTAGTTGCTTATAGAAAGATATAGAAAGCATGCATGAGTTTAATAGGACCATATAACATGAATTCTTAATCCAAACTATAAGCATAAGAACTAATATACAACATAACAATCATATGTAACTAACAACAGTTATAACAATGATTTGCAACAAAAGAAATCATTCAACAATTAATATTCATCTAATTAATCCATACTAAATCAATTTACATTACCCAATGTCAACAGTTTATTTATACACTATCATCTCTTATTAACATCCATTCCTTATTAACTTCTAATTGGTTTACTTCCAATTTATTCACCTCTATTTCATTTACATTCAATTTATTCAAATTTCAATTATTTCACTTTATGTTTAACACATTTCATATCAAATCATTCATGGACCATTTTATAAAATCATTTTATTAATTCATTTCATTTCAATAAGTGAAAATTATTAATTTACAAAGAACGTAAGAACTAAACACCGGGTTTCTTTCCAAATCATTTTGAAATAATATATATACTCAAATCTTTTATATATATCAAATCATATTTTGAAATTTTAAATCAAAATCTGTTTATCGAACCAAATGCGTAGAAAAGCTACTACGTGGCCTCCCCCACTTTGAGACTCGAAAATGAATGTCGAGGATGTGGCCGTCATCACCGAAATTATTTTTCAGTAAAAGAAGAGGGGAGTACATGACTTACTTCCTTTTAAAATCCTTTTGAAAAACTTCTATTCGTAAATATTTTTAAATAATACTAATATTATTTTCAAAATCTTAGAAAACAATTTCAAAAGCACCAGGATTTAAGTTCTTAAATTCTCAGTCTAAATTTATTCTTTTAACTTAAACTAAAATTAGATTTTACTAAAGTTCATAAATATCCATAAACACAAATTTTTTAAGTTAATATTTTCAAACTTGGTTTTATTACCTATTCACTTCATATTCAATTTATTTTATAAATCCTTTCATTTTATAATTTAAACATAAATTTTAAATTAATTCTTACCACTTTTACTTAAGTGAATAAACATTCCTTGATTCAAGTTCAAATTAATATTATACTCTCATATCCAAAAGAGTATATACCAATTTAGATTTTGTTTTACTTACCTAAATTATTGAACAAACTTCCAGACCCTTTTTATTCACTATTTAATAGTTCGAAAATTATATAATTTATGAACAACCAAAACATGACGGTTTATTTTTATTTATTTTCCAAAACATTTATACATAAGTTCAAATACTTTTAAACTTTACCAAACAAGTTCAAATACCTTTAAAACTCACATGGATCATAATATGACCTTGCTTAGCTGAAAATCTCAAAATTCGAACACTGGATTTTTACATTTCAAATCATTTTGAAATAATATCATACATATTTACTTTATATGTCAAATTATACCCTTCAAAAAACTAAATAACTTTGTTTTAACCAGAATAAAATTCCTTTTGGTAGTAATTCTCACTTTGAAACTCGAAAACGAATACCGACGATGTCGTAGTCACCCTCAAAATGATTTCCTAACGATTAAAGCGAGTTCAATGCTTTTATTTATTTCAAAATTCTTTTTAAAATATATTTCTAGTCAAAAACACTTTCAAAGTAATATTAATATTATTTCTGTAAACTTTGAAAACAATTTTTGAAAATCAATGAGATTTTAAATTCTAAATTCTCAGCCTTTAAATCCTATCTATTTATAAGCTATATTATAGATATACTTATACAATTCCATTACCTTATAATGAAAACATTTCATTAATTTGCATCTTTGCTATTACAACTAATTGTTATTGTATATAGATTTCAATTCAATCTAATTATCGAACGCTTCGTGAAATAGAGTTTACAAAGTATTCATATTTAGTTTAATTCAACCAATAATCGATGATAACTAAATATTATCATCTCCTAACAACAAACATCCGTAAATAAATTCGTATTTTCATAAACCTGTGTAGTTGTTTATGGAAGATTATTTCATTTTATATATAAAATATAATTTAGGTAAAAGTATTTCATTTACCTATTTTAAAATAATATTATGTCGACTTGCCTCGTTAAGTGTTTAGAAACCCCTATCGATAACATGGCGCCTCATGCACCAACCAGAATTCATAAATAACTCAACAGCTAAGTAAACACAATATAAAACATTTTATAACACTAACAAATACGTGCTCTCATACACACACACACAAACAACTCATTCTAGGGTATTAATACCCTATCTCCAATGATTCAATCCCCATCAAAGCTAAGGTTATCGCTAAACCAAAGCTCTGATACCAACTGTGACGACCCACATTTCGGGAGGTTTAAGTTAATAATAAACCACACATGTCCAACTCAAAAAAAACTGAAATACAGATAATCAATGGGGTTAATTAAGAAAAATAAGAAAAGAAGAAAAAAAACACAAAATCTCGCAGTGGAATGATAAAATATAGTAATCAAATAAACAGTTCATGAAGCTATTTACACTATACATTTGATTATACTTTTACAACATCAATCAGAGTTATACATACAACAGAGACCAAATAAACAATGCAGCAGAACAACATGATGTAGGGGAATAATACTAGTGATATAATATACCAAATCTTCGTCTTCGTCCTCCAAAATAATATGATCTTTAATGCACTGAAAACTCAGGGCTGACCCGAGCATAAAGTAGAACAATACAGTCGAGTCAGAACTAAAATATCCTTATGTAAGTCGAATTAATATCCCATATAACAGAAGTGTAATAGCGTCAGAGATGTTTATGGGGTTTTACATCTCGATCCAGTGTATAACGTGCGTGCAATAACTCAAGAGATGTTACGAGATTTTCCATATCTTAAGGATCCATCAAAATATTTATATATAGTATAATACGCTATATATAATGTCTAATCTATAAGATAAATATTTTTTCTAGCATTAAGGCTTTACATTAATCCCCCTTAACGTGTTTTTAAACATTGGCGTACAGTTTGCATATAACACCCAAGTAGCACGTCGGGGGATAGGGATGCGCCATGATACGACAACACTAAACCAAACTCGTAGTGGTCTCGTATAAGGATAAAAGTATGATAAGGCACGTGAGGCAGTGCCCAAGTTAGGATACTACCTGTTCGGGTCGCATGGCTGGTGGTAACGCATCATATTCATGACCGCCCAATGCGTCCATCCATCCCATATCGATTCAAAGGGAGGTCATCCCAAATCAAGGTGCAACAATCGAAACCAACATCAAGGGTAATAGTATGGACCGAGTCCAAAAGAGAAAATCGAATAATAGATGTCTGTTGAAGGTAGCTAACCTCATTGGCCCTGTCAAGCTGTCCTGTTTTAGTCATTTCAAATTGACACAAGTATCAGGGCTATCCATCATCGTGCTCTTTCTTCAAAACTAGTAATGTACACCAAATCCAACCACTTTATTTTGGAGTCTCCTCCACGTACACAGTTGTTAAAGTAGTTCCAACATTGACAGAGAGTATGCCAGTAATTGTCCCCGGTCTCTTTAACAACCAAACGTCATTTTACACACCATTGGTTCTTTTACATTTCGAAAACGATTCATACTTCATATCAAAATATCATATTCACTTCAAAATATCCTTCATTTCAAAGTCATCATATTTACTTCATATGTCATTTTCACTTGAAAATATCATTTCATTCAAATTTCCATTTCGAATTTCAACTTAAGTTATAACTTCATTTTAACCACATTCATGTTTTAAATCAATGATTTAAACTTAACAGTTCCGACCTTAAACAACTTGAATTTTGAAAATAGTTTGAATAATTTAAATAGTTAAATAGTTAAAATAGTTTAGAGATTTAAAACAGTTTGATATAAAATAGTTTGAGTATGGAAAATGGGTTCTATATTAAAATGATTTGAAAATTTAAATAATTTTAAAAAATTTAAAAATGAATTTTAAAACAGTTTACAGTAAAATAGTTTATAAGGAAAATTGTTTCAAATTTAAAATTGTTTCTTTTCATTTCCAATAAATCTGGACTCTGGTCCAAATTTTAATCAAACTAATTCAAATTCAAATTTTCCAATTCAAATCATCTTCAATCTTAAATCAATTCAAATCAACTCAATTTCAATTCAAATCAACTTCAATTTCAATTTCAATTCAAATTAACTCCAATTTCGATTTCGATTCGAATTAACTTCAATTTCCAAATGTTCATTTTTAACTTCAAATATGGTTCAACGTTCGATTCAATGGCTTAAGTTTCAGTTCAACTCTCATTTTAAACCATTTCAATTTATATAGATTTCAAGTCCAATTCTGAAAATACCAATTTAAAATCACTTTAATCCAATTAAACTTCAATGTTCGAATTTAGATTCAAATCTTTAAATTAATTCAATTTCAAAAATATCAATTCCAAGCCCAAATTTGAAATATCAGTCAAAATTACTTTAACCAAGATAAATTTTCAAAGTCGAATAAAGTTCAAACCTTTAAAGCAATTCAATTCCCATAGTTCAAGTCATATATCGATTATAACTTCAAATTCCAAAATAAATTCTTTAAACGATTTCTTTTACAAATTTCACCTTCAACATTTCAAAGCACAAATTTAAAAATAATTCAATCTTTATAAATTCGTTTTTTTATTTCATTAAAACAAAATCATTTAAATAGATTCAAATTCAAGAATTTAAATCCATTTAATTTAACCAATCCGGTGTCCGATATAATTTTCTATCCTATGGCCAAGTGATCAGTTATTTCACTTTTATTGTATGGATGGATATATCATTTCAATCCAAATCAAAGTGTCATAGGTATATATCATTTCAACCTATTTCTTAATTTATTCAAAATAATTCAAATTACAGTTTTATATACTGTCAGCAACATACAGGGTGATAACATAATATATATAAAATAAATAAACATCCAATCATCCAATATATCAACCAATAACATCCAATCTCAATCAACATCCAAATCAGCCAATAAATCACATATCAGGCGTTTAATAAGCAATTCAATCTTAATTTCAAATTTAACCGTCAGTTACAAATTTATTACAGTTCAATTCATATGTCAATTTAAATGCCAGTTAAATTACCAAACAACAGTCAATAAAGATAAGTCACTTCATGATTTCAATTTAACTAACATCAGAATATTTTAATATTTCATAAGCGGTTTAAAACACTCACCTTTATTTGAAACTAAAAAAATTTAGAGTCAAACAAATTCGAATCCAACTCTATGGTATAGATGACTTTGATACAAATCGAACGCAACTTTTTTCGCTCGAATCCGACCTCGTACGAGAAAGTTACAAATTATTAATCATACGAAACAATCAAATTACAATTAACTAAAATTAAATAAGTTTTAAATTTTAACCTTCCTTCCCCTCTCACTGTTCATGAATGAAACTAGGCCACGACTTTCGTTAGTTTTTTTTTCCGCTCGAACGCGATTCGCTAGCCACCAACGCGTTGCCGACCGCCCTGCACCGTCGCACCACTCCCCTCGCTCCACCTCGCACCACCTCCTGACGTGCATGAGCGCACCAAACGTAAATCGAGACCAGCGAATCCAAAACTGGTCGACAAATGCATCTCTTCATCGGCTGCCATGCGACAAATTTTGATGATCCAACCGTCGATCTTGTAGAGCTCGTCGAGCTCTTCATCTTCTTAGTTGAAGTCGAAGCCTAAAAGTGTGTGTATAGAGTGAAATCGTGGGAAGAAGATGGGCTATTTTCGGCCATTGAAATTATAAAGGAGGCGGTTGATGTTTATTTCTAGGGTTTGTGCAATTGAAGGATGGTTGATGGTTGTTTATAGAAAATTTCCACGGCACTATTCATCCGTCAAAATTTTGAACCCCAAACGAAGCATGTCGTCTGGCGTTCTATATGTTATACCCTATTTCGAACACAGTGGAATATGTATCGAGAGTCAATTCCATCGTACTTAGAAGATAGCTTTTCAATATCAAATTATATTAATTTCAATTCCTTTAATTAATTTGTAGGCGTTTTGAACTTGCACGACCAAACTATACGTCCAATCACGGCGAAATCCAACGGCACATAATATTTCACTATTACGAATCCGATGAAACTGGTTTCATCGAAATCCAAAGCAGTGCCTAAAAGGACTATTTTTACACGTTAATTAAAACGAATAATTTCCAAATCAATTTAATCACTTTTAAATCTAATTTAAAAAGTTCGCTAACTTCATTCTAATTTAAATAGAATTTAAATCGACTTTTGAAATTATTTTCATTCATATTAAATTCAAGATTAGATTATTTTAAACAATTCCAAATATTAAATATAACAATTAAATTGTCAAATAAATCACTATATTTGAAATATAAGTTATTTAACTTATAAAATTTGCTTTTACTTTAATAAACATTCATTCGATTCTTTATTTACTTAAGATTGATTATTTCAATTTCTGTTATCAATTACTTACAATTCAACATCATTTAATTTACTTTCTAATATAAGTTATCGTCTTTTATCTTATTGAATTTTTTTATTTAAACAACGCGACCTAAGAACTTAACCTTATTCTCCCAGAAATGGCACTTGGAGAATTTGGCTTTAAGCTGATGGTGACGAAGAGTACTTGTAATATCCCAGAGATTTATGGACAATATCAATTTAATAATCTGTTTAAATAATTAAATTGATTTGTTAATCTTTGATAAAAAATTTGAATTGGTAAATAATCTAATTAAATAAATATTTAATTAGTGGAATGTATCTTTTAAAAACCAATAAAATGATTTCTATTTATAATGTATATATATAAGTATATATATTGTAAATAGATTAGCTTTGGGTTGAAATATAATAAATAAATAAAATCTTGTTTTTAAATTTCTAATATATATATATTGATAGTTTGGAGATTTGGATTTATTTAATATTAGATTTTCAAAGCTATTTAAACAAATAACAAATATGGTTTTAAATAAGATTAATAATAAGGTTATTTTATTTTCTTTTTGAGATATTGCTTAATAAATAAGATTTAAGAGTATATATATATATATGTAAGTTTAAAATACAATATTAATAGTGTATTGTTTTATTTATAGATATAAATAGACTTTAATAAAATAAGATTGTTATTTTCAAATTAAATGTGTAGTTATATATGTATGTATATAAATTGACTTTAAATTGGATTTTAAATATAATTTGAATTTGAATGTAAATTAGTTTTGAAATTCAAAGATAGATATTTAAATATTTGGATTTTAAAATATATGTATAAACTTTTACTTATAAACATAATTGGTTTTATTTTCTTTAAAATACTTTATATATATATATAGGTAAGTAACTAATAAATTAAGTAAAAGGTTTATTTACATTTAAAATAAATATAAACTAAATAAAAGACAAGTGTTAATATGTTAAGTAACCATTATAACATGTGTTGTAAAATTAGAGTATGAGAAAGACAAGTGTCCATCTTTTAAAATTTCAATTTTCTTTATTTTTAAGAAAATTATTTTCAGCCTATTCTCAAAACAAAGCCTGTAACTCAAAATCTTCCTCAAAACTAAATTCTCAAAAACAATGTAGAAATCAACTCCTCTAACCAGAGAAAAACCATTAACCTGCAAATTATCTTCCAGAATCAAAGTCTGTTTGTAAACATCTTCTTCAAAGATCTGTAACCACTTTCAAATCTGAAGCTTGCAAAACATTCTTTTTAAATCTGAGATTTTGCAAAGCAATTTTCAACAAAAGCCTGCATTTCTTTAAGCCTGAGCACTTTCTTCTTCCAACCTGAGATAATCAAGCAACCTGGAAATCATATCATTAAACCATCTCAACAACTTAAGGATTCCAGTATCATGCATTCTTCAACAATTCAAGTTCAAGTTTTAAAAGTTTTTCAAAAGATATTTCCAGCAACTAAATCCCTAAGGGTTCAAGGCTGTTTTCAGAGAAATCATCAAAGGCTCTATCTCTGTTTTAAATCAAGTGAGTAACTTTTAAAAATTTAAATTATAATTGGTTGCATGCTAGTATGTTTGAATTTAATGTGTATTGCATGTATATAAGTGAATGTCTGATATTTGTGTGCATGCTGTTTATAAGTGCTGTTTTAAAAAAAAAATGGAAGCTCTGTCTTCATTCTAAAATTTGGTGAGTAACTTTACTGTTAAACTTAAAGTATATTTTTGGTTGCATGTTATTGCTGGGATTAATATTGTATTGTGAAGTGTTTGTATATCTATATGGTTAAATTTATGATGAATGATGTATGCATGACTGAACTTCTCTGTTCTTAGTTTTAAAAACTAAGATTTTGGTCAAAATCCATTTTCTTTCTAACCAATCTCTGTTAGGTCTTAGAATTCGAATAAAATTTGTTTGTTTAGGCATGGATTAAAGTTTAAAATTTATTTAAGTAAATTAAAAATTGAAATGGCTCTGTAAAATCGAGTAGAACAGTTCAAGTTGAAGTTTTGTTAAAAAATTCAACTTCTTAATTCATTGATTCAGGGATATAATCTGAACCCTTAACCAAAATCAAGATTTTTAAATATAAAATCACAATTTTTAGTTTTGGGTTGAGCGAGTAGTACTGGTTTGATCAGAATATGCATTTTTAGTTATCTCTGGCGATCTAGTTGCTCGGTGAAGACGGGTGTAACAACCCGCATATTTATCGATTTTATATTTAAATATTTTATTGTTAGTCGGATGTTAGACCGAAAAGCTACTTTTTGCATACGGTCAAATTAGGACTCGAGACCACCCCCATTGAGTTCAAAATGACGTTTGCGATCTTTTTGAGTGTAAACTTCGATATGTTTGGAGATAGTGAAATTTTCGTCACATTTTGTGTTGAGCTTTTGGTTTGGGCTGCACCTCTTCTACCTCAGCCCAACCCCTTCCTTCTCTTCATCACTTCATCAACTTTGAAGCTTTAGCAACAATGGTGGAGGGAGTAGGAAATTAAAATTCCAAGCTCAAATTCTTTAGCAAATTCAACATCTAACTCCAAATTCAAAGTGAAGACATTGATTCAAGCTTGTAGTTGATCTTTGCTTTGCCCCCGAGCTTCATCTTCATCAAATTCCGTGAAAAGGTGAGATTTTTGATCTCACATCTTGCCTATAATCGTCATTGGACTGTTGGGAATGATTCCTCATCACTTTAGCATGTTTGTTGCATTTGGTTTGGATTTGATTGGCGAAAAATTCCAAATTTTAGTGATTTTGGTGGAAAAACTGCTACTAGGTCGTTCTGGCCATTTTAGCTCGTTCGGAGTTAGGTCGCTCATCCATAGGTCGTAGGTCGCCTGCGAGTTAAAGGGCTTAGGTCGCCTGCGAGTTAAAGGGCTTAGGTCGCATGCGAGTTAAAGGCCTAGGTCGTTTACGAGTTAAGTGTTAGGTCGTTCGCGAGTTAACGCCTTAGGTCGTTCGCGAGTTAACTCCTTGAGTCGTTCAAAGCTTAAGTCGTTAGGTCGCGTGCCTTGCTAACTCGTTAGGTCGCATGCCCAGTTAAGTCGTTAGGTCGCGTGCCTAGTCAAGTCGTTAGGTCGTAAGACCTTAGGTCGTGCACCTTTAAGTCGAAGCATTTTAGGTCGCTTCCCCTGGACCTCGTTAGGTCGTTAGGTCGTATAGACCTTAGGTCGTGCGCCTTTAGGTCGCAAGCCTTTAGGTCGCTTATCCTTAGGTCGAAGCATTTTAGGTCGCTTCCCCTGGACCTCGTTAGGTCGTTCACCTCTAGGTCGCGTGCCTTTAGGTCGCAAGCCTTTAGGTCGCGTATCCTTAGGTCGCCAGTTTTAGGTCGCTGGTTCCCATGCCTCTTAAGTCGCTCGACTTTTGTTAAGTCGTAGGTCGTTGCCGACCTATAACTCCCCAGGCAAACTTTAAGTCGCGAGTCTTAGGTCGCGAACCATGTTAGGTCGCGTACCCTTAGGTCGCGAATCACCTTAGGTCGCGCCTCACTGTTAGGTCGCGCACTTCGATAGGTCGCTCGCATTTAGGTCGTAGACCTTAGGTCGCTCGCGAGTTAGTACTTGGTCGTTTGACCTGTTTTTCCCCTAGGTCGTTCGCGAGTTAGTACTTGGTCGTTTGACCGGTTTGGCTTCTAGAGACAGCTTGCCTTCACTAAGTCGAACCCCGAATTACTCTGCGTAGGCAATCTTATCTGACAAAGCATTTATCAGAATTTCTACTTTGATGGTTTTGGGATTGACTTCTTTGGACTTTACTCACGTCTTCGAACGTGAATTGATTTGTTCTACAATCGTTTTATGACTTGTCACTTTAAAGATACATGAAGGTTTCAATACTAATAGTAAATATCAAAACTCTTTCAGAAAAGCGATTTCAACACTATTTTAAATATCAAAAGTTCGTTTTCTCAAACCGATTTTTAATCTACTTGTATATACAAGCCTTTACTTCACTCGAATGAGAAATCGACTTAAACGACTTAGTAAAACGAGTGGTATGAAACGCTTGCGTTCACTTCGTCGGTTAGCTCTTGGACTTGTTCGATTGAACCCTTTTCGTGACAATTTCCTAGTGAAGATTTACAGCTTGTTCGTAAATATTTAAGTTAAGCAAGTGGTTATGGGACATGAAGCTAAACTCATATATTTACTAGCTTGGTGTGATTGACACTTCTCAATGATCATGATGATCATTTTATGATTTAGACTAGCAATTGTGCGATGTCTCTTTGTCCATATGAAGGACTGTACTTCATTTTATTGAGCTTCGTCTCATTTCTTTGTGGGCTGGCAACCCAAGTACTTTTAATGTGTTTCGATTCATCTGATGTACCGTTTGTACTACATCGATGTCTTTGTCTTTCTGATTCATTGGACGTACCGTTTGCACTGCGTCAATGTTTGATTCATCTGATGTACCGTTTGTACTACATCGATGTCTTGGCTTTCTGATTCATTGGACGTACCGTTTGCACTACGTCAATGTTCTGAATTGTATTGTCTTTCTGATTCATTGGACGTACCGTTTGCACTGCGTCATTGTTCAATTCATTGGACGTACCGTTTGCACTGCGTCAATGTTCGATTCATCTGATGTACCGTTTGTACTACATCGATGTCTTTGTCTTTCCGATTCATTGGACGTACCGTTTGCACTGCGTCAATGTTTGATTCATCTGATGTACCGTTTGTACTACATCGATGTCTTGGCTTTCTGGTTCATTGGACGTACCGTTTGCACTGCGTCAATGTACCGGCATTCATGCTCCTGTTTGGGATTGGCCATCCTTTTCTTGTGATTTCTGGATTTCTAATTATTGATTTCTGGAAATTTATGTTTCACCAGCTTTTACCATTGACATTGATGAGTATGTCATTTTATTGTGGCTTGGTGAATTAAATTAAGAATATGACATTCTTTTCTCTGTTTTGAGATTATTGAGATATTGTATGACTTTTGTGGGATTTCTAATGTATACTTTTCATAGTATGACACCTTTTTGTTATCATACGTTCTATTATCATATCTCATATTCTATCTCATTTTATCTGATAATTATAGCTAGACTGATCCGTTTATTATTTTCTTCTTAAATAATACTCGGGTCAGACTGAGTTTTTACAGGTGCTTCATCATGACTTCTTATCTGGAGCCATCTTCTGACTTTTGGCTAACTACTCTAGTTTAGTAGGTTTTTGTTGTATGAATTTGTGATGAGACTCCTTGATGTATACGTATTCTATTGTCTTGCACTTGTATCTATTCTTTTGTGTTATTGTGGATCTTATTTGACCACTACTCTGATGTACACTTTTAGGTGTAATATTCATATCTTATTCCGCCTTTGTGATATGAATTGTCTGTGACTGATTTGTGTTATGTTTATTTCTATATTTGTTTCCGAAGATTATATATCGCCACCATGTGATAGCTTTGTGTTCGTATCGGTATGTTGGATTTTTATATTCTATCTGACATATCGGTGCTCGCGCAAAGAAGTTACATGGATGGTCGCTCCTCAACAGCCTTATTCTCCGTGCTAATTGACAGCACTACATCGTAGTGTTCTTGGTTAGCGTGGGTATAGAGGTGGGGCGTTACAACGGGGTTCTCACTGGTGGAAGAGGAGTGATAGGGAAGTTTGGGAAAATTGTCAGAATGATGATCTAAGCGTTGTGGAAGGGGCGGTGATTGGATTTAGTTTGTAAACCTAGTTTTAGACTAGATTGAAATATGGGTTACCACGGCATCTACAGTGAATCGAGTTGTATGGGGTTTTGGGAAATGATAGCATGAGTGTTAGCAAAGGCGAGGCCGGAAGCTCAGCAACTCCGGTGGTCGGAGGAGAAAGGATGAAGTTGTTCCAGGCTTTACATTTTTGTTCCAGTTGGGTTCGAATGCTCGAATTCAAATTCGAGTGAGAATCGAAGAAGTTGGGGTTTAGATCATCTGAGGTTGTGATCGCCGATGTAAGGAAGGCGTTGTGGTTGATCGTAGTTGGTCGGAATCACTGTGCACGTGTACGTTGATGAGTATCTGAAGTCTGGTTTGGGGAAATTTGGGTACTCGGGGTTTCTCGAGTCGATTTTATTTTTACTCGAAGTAACGTAGGTTTTTGCTCGAAGTAATTTAGTTTTGGTTCGGGTTGAAGAGTATTACAGGTTTACAGAAACCTGTTTGCCAGTTTTAAAATTTTAAAATAAATTTAAAAAAACTAAGTTTAAATGAAAGGTAAAGTTTTGAATAAGTTTTAAATCTAGTTTTTAAAATCTGGAGTTAAGTTTAAATCTCAGTTTTTCTAATAAGATAAAGTTTTTTAAATTTAAATTGATTTAACTACTTTAAAAAGGGTTAAGTAGTTTGAATTTTAAATGAAGTTTTAAATTTTAGATAGGTTCTAAATCTAAAGATTTATATGGAGTCAAAGTTAATATGTGTTTCAAATTTTGAAATAAAAAGGAAGTTTTTAAAATCTAAAATGTTTTAAACAATTTGAATGTTTAAAATGTATTTTTAAATTGATTTGAATCTAAAATGAATTTGGTTTAAATTTCTTTAATTAAATAAATATTTCTTTAACATGTAATTTAAAAGGATTTAAATAGTTTCAAAACTTTGTTAAAGTTAAACTTGTCTTCATTTTAAATCTTAAATTAAAATGAAATTAAAATGAAATTAAAATGTAAATTTAAAGGTAATTTGGTTTAAATACTTTATTAATGATATTTTAATCATTAATAAGAATAGAGTGTTATCTTAAAGATAATTAAGATTTAATAATGTGGGATAAAATAAATTAGTAAGGTGATTAAAAGATAATTAATCAAAATTAATTAATTTATTATTTAGGTTAATAAATTTAGGGTTTAATTTGATTAATTAAGGTTTAATTAAATTAATTAAAGGAATCATTAATTTGAGATTTATTAATTTATGGTTAGGAATAAATTATTGAAGTAATTAAGGATTAATTAAGTTATTATTAGAAACTTAATTATTTAAGTAATTAGGGATTAATTTATTGGTAATTAGAATTAATTAATTTGTAATTAATAATGTTTAATTAAAGTTTAATTATTTAAGAAAGATAATTAAAGAATAGTTAATAGTTAATGTAGATCATTAATTAAGGATTATTTAATAATTAATTAATATGATTAATTTTAATAATTAATTAGATTAATTAATTTAAAGATAATCAATTGTGAAAATTGTTTAAATGTAATTACTTAATGGAAGTAATTAAGAAATTAATTACTCATTGTAATTAATTGAGTTTAATTTGATTAGTTAAGTTAATTAATTAAGTTTAATTAATTTAAGATAATCATTTAATGATTTGTGAAGTATAATTACTTAATGTAATTTAATGAAGTATAATTACTTAGGAAAGTAATTAATGGTTAATTACTGATGTAATTAGTAGAGTAATTAAGGGAAGTTAATTACTTAATGGAATTAATCAAGAGATTAATTAAGAAATTAATTAAGGAATAATTAATTTATTTTAAGAAGTAATTAAAGGTAGTTAATTACAGAATGTGATTAATCAAAGGTGATTAATAATTATGATTTAATTGAAAATTAATTACTTAATGTAATTAATTTAAATAAAGTAATTAATGATAAAATGTAATTAAGGATCATTAATTTATATAATTAATGATGTAATTAAGAATTGATTAATTAAGTAATAATTATAAATGAAGTGATTAATTAATGTAATTAATTAAGGAGTAATGTAATTAATTATAGTTAATTAATAAATGAAGTAATTAAAGGTTAATTACTATAAGTGGTTAAGAATAATTAATTTGTATAATTAATTTAATACTAATTACTTGAATGTAATTAAATAATTAATCAAGGATGATTAATTAAATTGAATAATTGGATGATGATTGATTAATTGATTGATAATTAATTAATAATGATTTAAGCAGGATTTATAGATGTAGTAATTAATTTAATTTACTTTAAATTAATTAAAGATGAAATAATTAATTTAATTCATTTTAAATTAATTGTAGATGGTGATAAATAAATCATTGCTTATGAATGGATGATATTGTGTACCTTGAATGGTTTGAAATCTCAGATATGAGATAATTGATACTGTATGATTTGGATGCTTTGGTTGCATAGTGATGATGATATTGATTATCTGCTTTTAATGATAATGTTGATTATCTATTGTGAATCTGTGAATTATCTATCTGTGTGTAAATAGATAGTATAATTGAATTGTTTTAACCTTAAAACAACTTGGCCCTTAAAAGATACGTTTTGGATTTCGATGAGACCGGGATCGGGTTTCCGTATACCGGGATTCCAGGTCTGGAGACCCGAATACCACATCGATCCAAATTAACGATAGGTCGTGAATCTCAAGTGAAGATGAAGTTTCAGAATGCAAGGGTTATTGTCGTTAACTCTGAGGGTGATTCCAAAACGAGTGTAACGAAATAATGCCTTCGGTTTCGTTCGAACCCGGAACGAACTTGTATGGATTGAATGCTTTCAGAACATCGTCAGGTGGACGATGAGCATTCTAAGTGATATGTTCTGATTAAAGGTAATCGTAACCTCAAGCCTCATCAACCGGGAATGGCTAAAACAGGGGAGGTGCAGCAAGGCTTCGTGGGTAGCACCCACTGAGAGCAAGATAGATCCCTGTCTAGAGGTCCCTTTTCTTTTTATTCGGCTTAGTGTGTGGTTGGTCGCGCCAACTACGGGATTATCTTGTTCGGAATTATCCAGTAAGGGATGGTTCCGGCTTTGTGTTGCAGGGGAGCGGGCGTACTCCTCGGTACGGTGATCTAGGCCACGTACTGTGACGGGCGGTACCCTAGTAGCCCTGCCATTGTATGGAATCCAAACTCCAATAAGTGCCGTACGTATTAGTTGTGCCCAACTATGTTGGAATCTGAGATGTAAGCATTTCAGCTATTTCTATATTTTACTTGAAAACCCTAGACCCTATTATAATAAAATCAGATTTCCTATCAAATGTTTTGGTTAGCGTAAGGTAAAAACTTACCCATGTTTATTTGTAGGGAGTCTTACGTGATACCTTTTCTTTCTAAAGGTTTTGAAGTTAAGCAAGTTTAACCTGTTACTCACACCAGACCCATGTCTGACCCAAGTTGTTTATTTCTGTTTTATAAACTCTTGGGTACTCAAATTTTTACGAGTAGCCAAGGGATTCAGGTTTAGCTTTGACGAATTGTGGAGGAGCAATGGAGCAGGAGGCTTCAGCGTTGTAGATATATATAGTAGTTCCGCTGTGTCTGTATCTCTGTAGTGTATTGAGTTGTAATGTCTAGACAGATGTTATAACTGTCTAGTAAGTGATGTATATGCTGTGTAACTCTGTAAAGTGTTGTATACTATGTAATAGTATATGTTATTAATATAATTTATTCGTTCCGCTGTGAGATCGTTGTTGTTGTTTCTTTCTTTCTTCTCTTCTTTTCTATTTTCTACCCCTTTCTTTCTTATTAATGATACGACTTTCTGTGGAGAAAAAGCCGGGTCGTTACAGTGGTATCAGAGCGCTAGGTTGAGTGAATACCTAGGTTCGGAAGGGTTGTTCATTAGAGATAGGATCTGTAGCAACCTGTTTGAGTGTATATATATATACGAGAGCGTGTATTTGTTAGTTATATAAAATGATTTTATATTGTGTTAATTGATCGGTTGGGTGGTATATGGATTCTGGTCAATACGAGTAGCTAACGTTATTGATAGGGATCTCTAAACACTTGGACCAGGCCAACGGACACAATATTGTTTTAAAAAGGTAGATGAAATAATTTTACCCAGATATAATTTCTATATAAAAAAGTATCATTTTAAATGTATATGGTATTTGTAATGATTGGTTGAGATGATAACAATTTATCATCTAGGATTAGGAGTCTGAGTGTTGAGGTTGGAAGTGTATTTGTCGAGACTGTAGACCTAATACCGTCTCGAGCGAACTTTACAGTTGTGTAAGGATTTCACCAATCTCTGAAGTAAATCTGTTATGGTTCGGAGTTTATCTTTGAAGTTGGATGAGTAGAGTTGGATTTGTCAGTTAGGCAGAAGTGAGTGGTGGTATCTCAAGTAAAAGTAGCTGTGTGATGAGATGCAGTGACTATGGATGTTCCCGAAGATGTTTTCTTTGGAACAAGTTTAATGAAGTGTGTCTGCTTCGGTGTTGTGGTTGAGTTCAGCATGGTGTTTCTATTTGGTTTGGGTTCGAGTTTCTCGAAGAGCTTTGGAAAAGGAAGTCTTTGGCATCGGTGGCAGTAGTGCAGCTCGGAGTATTCCGTGCATTGGCAGGAAGTTTTCTGGCTGAGCAGTTTTTCTGAAGGTAGAGTTCAGAAGCAGTAGAGTGGATCCATTTCTTCGATAGATTGGATAGTTAAGTATGAGCTGTTCTGATTGGTTAAAGGGAGAACAGTTTCTTTGGAATTTGGCTGGGTTGATCGCAAAAGTGACTTGCGATAGTTTGAGTATTCTTTTGGGTATCTGAGATTTTCTGGGATGTGTTGTTCAGTTTATGCTTGCGTTCTTCATCAGCATTTTCATTCTACCTCAGATCAGAGTGGTGCAGCAGAAGCAGTTTGGGAGTATATCTCTGGATAGGGGAAGTAAGTTTGGAATCTACTGATAATTGTGAAGTGGAGTTGTGTTTTGGATCTCTTCTGTGTTCTGATTTGGATAAGTATTTGGTTTTCAGGATTGAATTGCCAATTTGGATAATTGGGATTCGATGTGTTTTACGTATCTCTGAGGGAGTACGTGTTTGATCTATTTCTGGTTTTGGAACCAGCAGTTCAGGGAGTTTGGGTAGTTGAGTCAGACTCGTCTGTAGTCTGATATTCTGTTTAGTTTTGTAGATCTAGATGAGTAGGAGCTCTATAGCTTAGTAGTATTGGTTGTTTGGATTGTTTGTAGAGCGAGTATCCCGGTATATATATATACTTGGGGAAACTCGAGGAAATTCTATTCAGAATTTTTCGCTGGATAGTTAGAATTGTTTGTTTGGATGATTGGTTGCTATGATTGTTAGCATATGGATGATAATACATCCTTGTGATTTAAAAAGATTATTAAATTACCTTTGTTTTAAATTTCGGGGACAAAATTATTTTAAGGGGGAAGGAATGTAATATCCCGGAGATTTATGGACAATATCAATTTAATAATCTGTTTAAATAATTAAATTGATTTGTTAATCTTTGATAAAAAATTTGAATTGGTAAATAATCTAATTAAATAAATATTTAATTAGTGGAATGTATCTTTTAAAAACCAATAAAATGATTTCTATTTATAATGTATATATATAAGTATATATATTGTAAATAGATTAGCTTTGGGTTGAAATATAATAAATAAATAAAATCTTGTTTTTAAATTTCTAATATATATATATTGATAGTTTGGAGATTTGGATTTATTTAATATTAGATTTTCAAAGCTATTTAAACAAATAACAAATATGGTTTTAAATAAGATTAATAATAAGGTTATTTTATTTTCTTTTTGAGATATTGCTTAATAAATAAGATTTAAGAGTATATATATATATATATATGTAAGTTTAAAATACAATATTAATAGTGTATTGTTTTATTTATAGATATAAATAGACTTTAATAAAATAAGATTGTTATTTTCAAATTAAATGTGTAGTTATATATGTATGTATATAAATTGACTTTAAATTGGATTTTAAATATAATTTGAATTTGAATGTAAATTAGTTTTGAAATTCAAAGATAGATATTTAAATATTTGGATTTTAAAATATATGTATAAACTTTTACTTATAAACATAATTGGTTTTATTTTCTTTAAAATACTTTATATATATATATATAGGTAAGTAACTAATAAATTAAGTAAAAGGTTTATTTACATTTAAAATAAATATAAACTAAATAAAAGACAAGTGTTAATATGTTAAGTAACCATTATAACATGTGTTGTAAAATTAGAGTATGAGAAAGACAAGTGTCCATCTTTTAAAATTTCAATTTTCTTTATTTTTAAGAAAATTATTTTCAGCCTATTCTCAAAACAAAGCCTGTAACTCAAAATCTTCCTCAAAACTAAATTCTCAAAAACAATGTAGAAATCAACTCCTCTAACCAGAGAAAAACCATTAACCTGCAAATTATCTTCCAGAATCAAAGTCTGTTTGTAAACATCTTCTTCAAAGATCTGTAACCACTTTCAAATCTGAAGCTTGCAAAACATTCTTTTTAAATCTGAGATTTTGCAAAGCAATTTTCAACAAAAGCCTGCATTTCTTTAAGCCTGAGCACTTTCTTCTTCCAACCTGAGATAATCAAGCAACCTGGAAATCATATCATTAAACCATCTCAACAACTTAAGGATTCCAGTAGCATGCATTCTTCAACAATTCAAGTTCAAGTTTTAAAAGTTTTTCAAAAGATATTTCCAGCAACTAAATCCCTAAGGGTTCAAGGCTGTTTTCAGAGAAATCATCAAAGGCTCTATCTCTGTTTTAAATCAAGTGAGTAACTTTTAAAAATTTAAATTATAATTGGTTGCATGCTAGTATGTTTGAATTTAATGTGTATTGCATGTATATAAGTGAATGTCTGATATTTGTGTGCATGCTGTTTATAAGTGCTGTTTTAAAAAAAATGGAAGCTCTGTCTTCATTCTAAAATTTGGTGAGTAACTTTACTGTTAAACTTAAAGTATATTTTTGGTTGCATGTTATTGCTGGGATTAATATTGTATTGTGAAGTGTTTGTATATCTATATGGTTAAATTTATGATGAATGATGTATGCATGACTGAACTTCTCTGTTCTTAGTTTTAAAAACTAAGATTTTGGTCAAAATCCATTTTCTTTCTAACCAATCTCTGTTAGGTCTTAGAATTCGAATAAAATTTGTTTGTTTAGGCATGGATTAAAGTTTAAAATTTATTTAAGTAAATTAAAAATTGAAATGGCTCTGTAAAATCGAGTAGAACAGTTCAAGTTGAAGTTTTGTTAAAAAATTCAACTTCTTAATTCATTGATTCAGGGATATAATCTGAACCCTTAACCAAAATCAAGATTTTTAAATATAAAATCACAATTTTTAGTTTTGGGTTGAGCGAGTAGTACTGGTTTGATCAGAAAATGCATTTTTAGTTATCTCTGGCGATCTAGTTGCTCGGTGAAGACGGGGTTCTCACTGGTGGAAGAGGAGTGATAGGGAAGTTTGGGAAAATTGTCAGAATGATGATCTAAGCGTTGTGGAAGGGGCGGTGATTGGATTTAGTTTGTAAACCTCGTTTTAGACGAGATTGAAATATGGGTTACCACGGCATCTACAGTGAATCGAGTTGTATAGGGTTCTGGGAAATGATAGCATGAGTGTTAGCAAAGGCGAGGCCGGAAGCTCAGCAACTCCGGTGGTCGGAGGAGAAAGGATGAAGTTGTTCCAGGCTTTACATTTTTGTTCCAGTTGGGTTCGAATGCTCGAATTCAAATTCGAGTGAGAATCGAAGAAGTTGGGGTTTAGATCATCTGAGGTTGTGATCGCCGATGTAAGGAAGGCGTTGTGGTTGATCGTAGTTGGTCGGAATCACTGTGCACGTGTACGTTGACGAGTATCTGAAGTCTGGTTTGGGGAAATTTGGGTACTCTGGGTTTCTCGAGTCGATTTTGTTTTTACTCGAAGTAACGTAGGTTTTTGCTCGAAGTAATTTAGTTTTGGTTCGGGTTGAAGAGTATTACAGGTTTACAGAAACCTGTTTGCCAGTTTTAAAATTTTAAAATAAATTTAAAAAAACTAAGTTTAAATGAAAGGTAAAGTTTTGAATAAGTTTTAAATCTAGTTTTTAAAATCTGGAGTTAAGTTTAAATCTCAGTTTTTCTAATAAGATAAAGTTTTTAAAATTTAAATTGATTTAACTACTTTAAAAAGGGTTAAGTAGTTTGAATTTTAAATGAAGTTTTAAATTTTAGATAGGTTCTAAATCTAAAGATTTATATGGAGTCAAAGTTAATATGTGTTTCAAATTTTGAAATAAAAAGGAAGTTTTTAAAATCTAAAATGTTTTAAACAATTTGAATGTTTAAAATGTATTTTTAAATTGATTTGAATCTAAAATGAATTTGGTTTAAATTTCTTTAATTAAATAAATATTTCTTTAACATGTAATTTAAAAGGATTTAAATAGTTTCAAAACTTTGTTAAAGTTAAACTTGTCTCCATTTTAAATCTTAAATTAAAATGAAATTTAAATGTAAATTTAAAGGTAATTTGGTTTAAATACTTTATTAATGATATTTTAATCATTAATAAGAATAGAGTGTTATCTTAAAGATAATTAAGATTTAATAATGTGGGATAAAATAAATTAGTAAGGTGATTAAAAGATAATTAATCAAAATTAATTAATTTATGATTTAGGTTAATAAATTTAGGGTTTAATTTGATTAATTAAGGTTTAATTAAATTAATTAAAGGAATCATTAATTTGAGATTTATTAATTTATGGTTAGGAATAAATTATTGAAGTAATTAAGGATTAATTAAGTTATTATTAGAAACTTAATTATTTAAGTAATTAGGGATTAATTTATTGGTAATTAGAATTAATTAATTTGTAATTAATAATGTTTAATTAAAGTTTAATTATTTAAGAAAGATAATTAAAGAATAGTTAATAGTTAATGTAGATCATTAATTAAGGATTATTTAATAATTAATTAATATGATTAATTTTAATAATTAATTAGATTAATTAATTTAAAGATAATCAATTGTGAAAATTGTTTAAATGTAATTACTTAATGGAAGTAATTAAGAAATTAATTACTCATTGTAATTAATTGAGTTTAATTTGATTAGTTAAGTTAATTAATTAAGTTTAATTAATTTAAGATAATCATTTAATGATTTGTGAAGTATAATTACTTAATGTAATTTAATGAAGTATAATTACTTAGGAAAGTAATTAATGGTTAATTACTGATGTAATTAGTAGAGTAATTAAGGGAAGTTAATTACTTAATGGAATTAATCAAGAGATTAATTAAGAAATTAATTAAGGAATAATTAATTTATTTTAAGAAGTAATTAAAGGTAGTTAATTACAGAATCTGATTAATCAAAGGTGATTAATAATTATGATTTAATTGAAGATTAATTACTTAATGTAATTAATTTAAATAAAGTAATTAATGATAAAATGTAATTAAGGATCATTAATTTATATAATTAATGATGTAATTAAGAATTGATTAATTAAGTAATAATTATAAATGAAGTGATTAATTAATGTAATTAATTAAGGAGTAATGTAATTAATTATAGTTAATTAATAAATGAAATAATTAAAGGTTAATTACTATAAGTGGTTAAGAATAATTAATTTGTATAATTAATTTAATACTAATTACTTGAATGTAATTAAATAATTAATCAAGGATGATTAATTAAATTGAATAATTGGATGATGATTGATTAATTGATTGATAATTAATTAATAATGATTTAAGCAGGATTTACAGATGTAGTAATTAATTTAATTTACTTTAAATTAATTAAAGATGAAATAATTAATTTAATTCATTTTAAATTAATTGTAGATGGTGATAAATAAATCATTGCTTATGAATGGATGATATTGTGTACCTTGAATGGTTTGAAATCTCAGATATGAGATAATTGATACTGTATGATTTGGATGCTTTGGTTGCATAGTGATGATGATATTGATTATCTGCTTTTAATGATAATGTTGATTATCTATTGTGAATCTGTGAATTATCTATCTGTGTGTAAATAGATAGTATAATTGAATTGTTTTAACCTTAAAACAACTTGGCCCTTAAAAGATACGTTTTGGATTTCGATGAGACCGGGATCGGGTTTCCGTATACCGGGATTCCAGGTCTGGAGACCCGAATACCACATCGATCCAAATTAACGATAGGTCGTGAATCTCAAGTGAAGATGAAGTTTCAGAATGCAAGGGTTATTGTCGTTAACTCTGAGGGTGATTCCAAAACGAGTGTAACGAAATAATGCCTTCGGTTTCGTTCGAACCCGGAACGAACTTGTATGGATTGAATGCTTTCAGAACATCGTCAGGTGGACGATGAGCATTCTAAGTGATATGTTCTGATTAAAGGTAATCGTAACCTCAAGCCTCATCAACCGGGAATGGCTAAAACAGGGGAGGTGCAGCAAGGCTTCGTGGGTAGCACCCACTGAGAGCAAGATAGATCCCTGTCTAGAGGTCCCTTTTCTTTTTATTCGGCTTAGTGTGTGGTTGGTCGCGCCAACTACGGGATTATCTTGTTCGGAATTATCCAGTAAGGGATGGTTCCGGCTTTGTGTTGCAGGGGAGCGGGCGTACTCCTCGGTACGGTGATCTAGGCCACGTACTGTGACAGGCGGTACCCCAGTAGCCCTGCCATTGTATGGAATCCAAACTCCAATAAGTGCCGTACGTATTAGTTGTGCCCAACTATGTTGGAATGTGAGATGTAAGCATTTCAGCTATTTCTATATTTTACTTGAAAACCCTAGACCCTATTATAATAAAATCAGATTTCCTATCAAATGTTTTGGTTAGCGTGAGGTAAAAACTTACCCATGTTTATTTGTGGGGAGTCTTATGTGATACCTTTTCTTTCTAAAGGTTTTGAAGTTAAGCAAGTTTAACCTGTTACTCACACCAGACCCATGTCTGACCCAAGTTGTTTATTTCTGTTTTATAAACTCTTGGGTACTCAAATTTTTACGAGTAGCCAAGGGATTCAGGTTTAGCTTTGACGAATTGTGGAGGAGCAATGGAGCAGGAGGCTTCAGCGTTGTAGATATATATAGTAGTTCCGCTGTGTCTGTATCTCTGTAGTGTATTGAGTTGTAATGTCTAGACAGATGTTATAACTGTCTAGTAAGTGATGTATATGCTGTGTAACTCTGTAAAGTGTTGTATACTATGTAATAGTATATGTTATTAATATAATTTATTCGTTCCGCTGTGAGATCGTTGTTGTTGTTTCTTTCTTTCTTCTCTTCTTTTCTATTTTCTACCCCTTTCTTTCTTATTAATGATACGACTTTCTGTGGAGAAAAAGCCGGGTCGTTACAATACTCAAGACAATTCTCAAGTGATTAGCATTTGACTTGTTGTATTTTGTTCTGATAGATCCTATAGCAACCAATGCCTTTGTATTAAGTATTTATTGGATATGTCGATCCACTTGAAAAAAAATATAGAGCATTTATCGACGTATTCAATAGATATTTAAGACAAAGCTATAGATGGTCGCTCCTATCTAGCCCTATTCTGTGCATTAGCAGACAGTATTATCCAGTAATACTCTTTGTTAATGTGGGTCTCGGGGTGGGGCGTCACAACTTAATTTTTTATCTAAGTTCATAAAATTACATTAATAAATCATTAAAATTTTATTTCTAACCATTTTTGTCAATAATTATATTAAATTTAAAATTTTAAAATAGTTAAAAATGCAGGTCGTTACATGGCTAGTAGGGTTTGCAAACCCATAGGGTGCAGTCGGCTCCACCTAGACGTTACCGAAAGGGAGTGCGGATTAAGGATCTTAAGGCTAATCTAACAATAGAGGGGGCGTGAGTAGTGTTTAATGGATTCTAAGACTTATATGGAATAATTTAAAAATTATGGTATAAACAAATGCAGAACTTAATCACAGAACAATCACATAATCAAACACGGATGCAGAAAGTAAATAAAAAGCAGTAAAAGGAAAGAACACACCGGATTTTATACTGGTTCAGAGTTACCCATACGTCCAGTCTTGCACCTAGGCAAACACCTCATATAGATTTTTATTATACCAATGTCGAGATTACAATCCTCAATTTCCAAAGGCCTTGAGGTACCCTCCTGTCTTCGAGTCCGGGGCAAACTCTCTTGATTTACGGAACACAAGATCACCCAATTGATTTCTAGGCACAACCACACCTTATAGAGAGACTCGATAAACTTTTGATTACAAATTGATCCTATAACTCTGAATAGCACTTTGATCTTCGAGAGAGGGCAGAGAATCAAACAAGAATGAGATTCTAATTTGATTCACTTGAGAATTCGGCAGAATTCGGCACGATCTTAAAAATATGAAAATTTTAGAATATGGTTTTGTGGAGAAGGAGTGAAGAAAATAAGAAAATAGTTAGTTGAAAAATTCATTTGTGAAAGCTATTTATAGACCAGTAACGGTCATAACCATTCGTGAAGAGATTTAAACGAATAGACACTTCTTTTGAAAATTGAAACTTTTGAATTTAACGGCCACCATGTTGACATGGGGTATCCCATGATGTCGACATCCCTTAGTTAAAAACAATGTAAAATTTGTTTTGAAAATGTATTGAAAGGAAAACAAGATGAAATGATTCTGGAGTAAAATAAACTAATTTTCCTATGATTTAAAATAAAGAAGAGTAGAAAAATATATTTTTAGAATGTATATATAAATTTGATTTTAAATCTCAAGTATATATATATTATAAAAGAATTTTTAAAAATCAGAAGATAGTTTAAAAACAAACGAAGTTTAAAACAAGAGTTTATTTAAAAACAAAAACAAAGAATATTTTAAGGCTAAAACATCTTTTTGAAAATCATTTGAAAAAGATAATTTTTAAAGCTAAAACATTAAAAAAAAACAGTTTTGAAAATCATTTTAAAAAACCATTTTGAAGTAGTTTTGCAAGCTTCTTCCTGTAGAATATTTCATCACATCAGGACTCGAGAACTTGTACAAAACTAGGATGTTCGTGGGTTTGTAAGCCACTTGTCGTAGGTTTGTAAGCTACTTGTCATGGGGTTGTAAGCCACTAAGAAGGTAGAAATGGGTTCCATCCCAAATGAAATTTGGAATGAAGATTTCCATGCTATTATGAAGTTTTAACAAAACTAGACACTTATCTTGAAATCTTAATCTTGATACTCATGAGTCTTCAAACTTGATTTCTTCATTCTTGATCTTTATACTATACAGTCTTCAATAATCAGTACCTGCCTTATATATATCCTACATAATAACATTCATATATATCTAGACAATAGTGTTAGTATATAAGTTCTAATAAAATAAGTTACAAAGGTTGTTGTCATCAAAACCACTATCTCCAGTTCCTAACAATCTCCCCCTTTTTGATGATGACAACCTTATAAAATATACTTACCACTTCTATCATACCATAACTCCCCCTTACTCCAAGCCTACTATTTTATAAAACTTCTCCCCCTTTGTCATCCACAAAAATAAGACCTATAAACCTTGAACTTAATAGAAAATGAGATAAACAAACATATGACAAAAGGATAATAACAATGTATGAGTGATATAAAATATAACATCCTAAATTAAATGGAATTCAAGATTATTTATACACTAAAGATTTTTTTAGAAGAACATTAGTTTTAATTAAGATAACATTTATATACAAATTAACAAACCAATATATAATCAAGAAAAACAAAAAACAAAAACGAAAAACGCTTAACGAGGACCCTTAACTATTGGTGATTTATGGACCGAACAATTTGGATAGTGGAGACAAAAGTTTCCACGTTGTTTGACCAAGTTCCCATTAGCGTCAAAAAGGACCTCTCCAACGCAAATCACGCCATCGTCTTCGTCCATATGAACATCCGGATTTGGCAGAGGATATTCTTCTTCTTGATTCTATTGTGGTTCTTCTACAAGCTCTTCTTCTTCAGAATCCATGGCTTGTGATGATTCTTCGATGACAATGGGATTGGCATGGTTATCCATAAGGAAGTTGTGATATCCCGGAATTTCAAGGAATTTAAAATGTGATAATCTCCTTAATTAATTAATTAATTAAAATTGGTAAGTTTATTATTTTCAAACAATTTAATAATGAGTTGTTTTAAAATATAGTTATAAATAGATTTTTAAATGGAATAATTAGTTACAAATTTAATTTGTGTTATTTTATAAATAGATTTTAAATAGACCTATTATTTCAAATTTAATAAGTATTATTTAAAAACGAATATATATATGTGTATTTTGGAAGAAAATTATGATTTGAGAATTTAAAATAAAAAGTGTTCTAATATAATTACAATAAAACCTATCTTAAATTAAAGTAAGCTTTGCCTTATTAACTTTTGATCTAAATATATATATAGAGATGTAATCTAGATAATAATGTTTAAAATAAAATAAATATTTAATTATAAAGGGGATATTTGGTAGTTAAGTTTAAAAATAGAAATAAAATCTTGTCAATACTAAATATAAGTATAACAAAATATATATGATTATAAAATTAAATGTTTAATAGTTAAGCTTAAAATAAAAATAAAAATATGGAGTTATGTTAAAAGAATAGAAATGAATACACAAGCTAACATAATAACAATAACTATAACAACTTTAAAATTGACACTTAGAATAATTCTGGAAAATACATGTAGAAAGCAAATCAGGCAAGTAATATATGTACGATAGTAATATGTAGATATGCAAGGCAAAGAGAAAATCATATAAATACATACGAAATTTAATAAGGGATAAGTATGACACTTTTAATTAATGCTTGTACAAATATATCATTTCAGCCTCCATATGAAAAAATCTCTGACCAAAAATTTGTACCAGCAAATACTTACCTCTGCATACTTGTTCTTATTTATCAAGCTTCTTTTTCATTTTCGTTCATTAAAACAATGCAAACCAGATATCATCTAACCTGTAAACTTCCCTCAAAAACAAATCAAACCCAGCCCTGTAATCCTTTTTCTCAAGCCTGTAATCAAAAGTTCAAAACCTGAATTCAAGTCTTAAAGCATTCCAGTTTTAAACTTTCAAGTATTAAAGCTTTTCAGTTTTTAAGTTACAAGCAAGACAAAGTTTTATGGAATCAAAACAACAAAAGTATGCAAATTTTCAAATCAAGTTTCAAGGCTATTCAGTTTTAAAGAAATCAAGTTCTTTGCCTCTTTAATCTGTGAGTAAAGAACTAACTTTTGTTTTAAGTTATGGTTTGTGATGTAAAAATTGTTTGCATATGTGTAATTTTGGTTTGCATGCTATAAATATGTAGGAGTATATGTGTACATGTCTATTTATATATGCCTACCTCTGTTTCTACTGACAGGTTAAAAAGAAAATATATATTTATAATCAAAATCAAGATTCTCTTTATATATTCATTTATAGGTTGTGAACTTCAAACAAAATATGTTTGTTTAACCACAATTCAAGATTTAGAAATGTATTTAGGTAAAAACATGTTTGTATATCTCTGGAAATGAAAATATTACAGTAGAAATCTTAAAAATACGTTGAATTCAAATGTTGTGAATTGTTGATTCAAATATATAACTTGAATCAATTATGTAAAATATGATTTTTAAGATGAAAATCACAATTTCTAATTTGGTATCGAAAGTGAAATTTAGTGATGACCAGAAATTGGGTTTTTGGGGTTTTCTGGTGAATTGAGAGTGGTGAGGCCTCGGGGTTTCGTCTGAAGCAAGGAAGGTGATCAGGGATGATGGGAAAAATGGTGAAGGGGGCGATCGATCGTTATGGTGGCGGCGGTAGGTCGAACCAAGTTTTAAACCTAGTTTTTGTTGAGGTCGGAAATAGGATCACTACGGAGTTGATTCGAGTTACTTGAAACTTTAGGGAATGGTGGCGTAGAAGCTCGGTAGGGTGTGGCCGGAGTTGCAGCAACTCCGATGATCGGAGACGTGGATGCGAGGGGTTTTCTGATTTGGGTTTGTGTTGAAGTTTTCATCTGGGTTGCTCGATTTCGATTCGAGGCTCATGCAAGTGTTTTGGTGGTCAATATGGGTTGCTACGAGGTCAGGAGAAGTGTCGAGGGTGTCGTCGATGGTCGGAGGTGGCTCCGGTGATGGTGCACGTGCACTGTGACTTGGATGTGTCAGGGATTTGCTGCTGTTTGGGTTTGGATGTGGACTCGAAGGAGATATCGGTTTTGGAGGGTGATAACTCGAGTTTGAACTCGAGTAAATTGCGGGGTTTAAGCCTGTAAAGTTTTTAACTTAAAATTTAATCTAAGTTTTGAGAAAAATGGGAAGTAGAGGGAACTCGGGTTTAAACCCGAGTGGCATTCGGGTATGTCCCGAAGCAATATGTTGTGCAGTTTTAAAAAGAGTTTTAAAAACAAAGTTTTTGAAATTTAAAAATAAATTTAGTTTAAGTTTTCTTGTATAAATCACTTTAGGTAAATAATAAGTTGTGTCTTTAACATTGAATATGAAGTTTTGAAATTTATTTAATTTAAATTTGGCTAAGTAAAGTTTAAAGTTATTTTAAAAATTAAGTTAGAAATGAAATTTTAAAAGTCTTTATAAAAGTAAGTTTTTAAATTTAAATTGAAATAGTTTTAAAACTATTACTTGATAATATTTAAAACATTTAAAGGAAGTTATGTTTTGATAACATTAATTTATCAAGTTAATAATTATTTTTATACTTAATTATTGATTTAATTAAGTAGAGTTAATTATAAAGGCAAAGGGTTTAAATATGTTTATGGTAATTAAGGTATTTGTAAAATAATGTTTTATCTTAAGATAGTTATAGTTTTAATGTCTTGATATTGATTAAGTTAATTAAAGGAAATTAGGTATAATTAATTAATTTAATTAATTAAGGATAAGGATTAATTAAGTGATTAATTAAGAATAACTAATTAAATAAATTAACTAATGATTTTGATTGATTAACTGATGATTAGAGATTAATGAATTAGAAATTTATTAATTAAGTAATTAGAGGTTGATTAATTGGTAATTAAGAAGTACTTAATTAAGTTTATTAAATTAATAATTAAGTTTATTAGTTAATATTTAAGAAATAATTAATCTATAATTAAAGTTAATTAAGAATTAATTAACTATTATTAAGGGTTAATTAATTGTAATTAAGGATTGATTAACCGATTAATTAAGGATTAATTAAATTGTTATTAAGTTTTATTAATTGATAATTAAGAATTATTAATTAATAATTAAAGGATAATTAATCTACAAGTAAAGATTAATTAATTTGTTTAAAGGTAATTAAGGGATGAATTACCAATTGTAATTAAGGAAGTGAATGTGATAAATTTTAGTTAATTAATTTGTTAATTAATTTAAGATAATCATTTGATGGTTGATTAAGTAAAATTACTTAATGAGATTGAGTAGTGGAATTACTTAGTGAAGTAATTAATGTATAATTACTGGATGTAATTAATTAAAGGGAATTACTTAAGGGGAAGTAATTAGAGTATAATTACTTAGTAGAAGTAATTAAGGACTAATTAATTAGTGTAATTAATCAAAGGATTTATATAATTAATTAAGGGGTTAATTAATATAGGTAAGTAATTACAGGAGGGTAGTTACTGTTTATGATTAAGGTTGATTAATGGAAGTAATTAATTAAGGATCATTAATTAGTGTAAATAATGAAGTAAATAATGGTTAATTACTGTGAATGGTTAAGGATGATTAATTTGTATAATTAATTAAAGGCTAATTACTTAAGGTAATTAAGAATAACTAATCAGGATGATTAATTAAGATGGATAATTAGTAGATGATTAATAAATTGATTTGTAATTAATTAATGATTAAGTAAGCAAGATTTATGTGATGAAAATAATTAATTTAATTTATTTAAATTAATTAGAGATGGAAGTAATTAATTTAATTCACTTTAAATTAATTATAGATGGTGATTAATAAATCATTGCTTATGGATGTTGAATGATATTGATTGCCTTGAATGGTTTGAGATCTCAGATATGAGATAAGTGATGCTGTGTGATATGGATGCTTTGGTTGAAATGTGATGAAAATATGAATTATATGTTTATGATGGTAATGTGAATTATCTGTTTGTGATGATGATATGAATTATCTATCTGTGTGTATGTAGATAATAAAATTGAATTGTTTTAACTTTAAACAACTTGGACCTAAAAGATGGCGATTTGGATTTCGATGAGACCGGGATCGGGTTTCCAGATTTGGATATCCGAAAACTACATCGATCCAAATTAACGATAGGTCGTGAATCTCAAGTGAAGATGAAGATTCAGAGTGCAAGGGTTATTGTCGTTAACTCTGAGGGTGATTCCAAAATGAGTGTAACGAGATAATGCCTTCGGTTTCGTTCGAACCCGTAACGAACTTGTATGGATTGAATGCTTTCAGAACATCGTCAGTTGGACGATGAGCATTCTAAGATAGATGTGTTCTATAAAGGTAATCGTAGCTTCAAGGCTCATCAACCGGGAATGGCTAAAACAAGGGAGGTGCAGCAAGGCTAAGTGGGTCATGCCCAAGTAGGATGAGATAAACCCCTGTCTAGAGTCCCTTTTTATTCGGCTGTGTGGGCGGTTGAATAGCTACAACCACTGTGGTTATCTTATTCGGGACTGTCCAGTAAGGGATGGTTCCGGCTTTGTGTTGCAGAGGATTTTGGGTGGATCCTCGGTACTCTGATCTAGGCCAGGTACTGTGACGGACGGTACCCCAGTAGCCCTGCCATTGTATGGAATCCAATCTCCAATAAGCGCCGTACGATTTAGTTGTGCCCAACTATGTTGGAACGTGAGATGTAAGCATTCCAGCTATTTCTGTATTTTACTTGAAAACCCTAGACTCTATTATAATATCACTAGATTTCCTATCAAATGTTTGGTTAGCGTAAGGTAAAAACTTACCCATGTTTATGTGTGGGGAGTCTTACGTGATACCTTTGATTTCAAAAGGTTTTTAAAGTTAAGCAACTTTAACCGTTTACTCATACCAGACCCATGTCTGACCCGGACTTTATTTCTATTTTTCTTAAACTCTCGGGTACTCAAATTTTTACGAGTAGCCAAGGGATTCAGGTTAGCTTTGACGAATTCTGAAGGAGCAATGGAGCAGGAGGCTTCAGCGAATAGATATATATTGGTTCCGCTGTGTTAGTGTTTATCTGTATCTCGGTGTTGTATTGAATTGTAAATAGACAGATCTTTATAACTGTTTACTGTATTGTAATATGAGCTGTGTAACTCTGATAGATGTTGTATACTATGTAATACTTATGTGATTAATATAATTTATTCGTTCTGTTGTGAGATTCTGATGTTGTTTAGTTCTTTCTTCTCTATCTTTTCTCTTTTCTATCCCTTTCTTTCTTATTGATGATGCGACTATCTGGTGATAGAAGGTCGGGTCGTCACAGTTGGTATCAGAGCATAGGTTGAGATAATTGCTAGGCTCTAGAGTGGTGTCTATCTTGAGAGAGCATATTTGTAATTTTGAATATATATATATATATTTCTACCTATCTGTTGGGTTACCTGTTCGGGTTTTCCAATATAAGTTATAAAGGTAGATAAGGTAGTGGTGTGTGTAACACGACTACCAATGGTTGGAGTTTGAATGTTTGTGGTTGGAAGTGTATATGTCGAGACTGTAGACCTAATATTGTCTCGAGTGAGCTTTGCTTGATGTAAGGATTTTATTGATCTCTGAAGGAAACCTGTTAAGGTTCGGAGTTCATCATTTAAGTGCAAGTTTGATCGCCCTCGTGTGAGCGGATTTTTGAGATTTTGGATCTGTCGGTTAAGCAGAAACAAGTGATGGTATGTTGGCAACCTTAGGAAGTAGTAGTTGCGTGGTGAGACGCAGTGACTATGGATGTTTCCGAAGATGTTTTCTTTGGAACAAGTTTGAGGGAGTGTGTCTGCATTGATGATGAGACCGAGTTTCAGCTGGATGTTGTGTTTGGTTTGAGGTCCGAGTTTCTCAAAGGAATTTTGGATTAGGAAGTTTTGGCATCCGTGGCAGCAGTGCAGCTGGGAGATGTTTTGTGCCAGCAGGAAGATCTTTTGGCTTAATAGTACCCTAGTGGTGGAATTCAGAAGCAGCCGAGTGGATCCATTTCTTCGGTGGATTGGTTAGTCTAGGACAAGTTGTTCTGATTTGTGAAGAGAGAATAGTATCTGTGGATATTGGTCTGGATGGGATCGCAAAAGCGACTTGTGATAGTTTGAGTGATTCTCTTGGATAATCTTTTGCATGGATTTGTGGCATCCCTAGAGGATGTATGAGTTATAGAGTTGTCAAAGATTTGTCCAGAAGTTTTCAAGGAAGCCAGCAGTTTGTCTACATTAGGAAGTTTAATTTCCATTGACCTGGGTCTAGAAGAGATACCGGTGGTTCAGCTAAGGAGATGGATGGTTTCTAAAGAAGATTTGATGGAGCATTTGTGTTTTCTCTTCTGTATCTAGTTTCGAGTTTCTTCTAGATAAGGGTAGCTGAAGACAGTACCCTTGATTGAGGACTCATATGTTTCTTTGAGCAGTTGGTTATGTCTTTGTGATAACCAACGTTTTCGATTGTGGTGGATCTGATGTACTGTGTGTCCAGGAGGTGTTGGTTAAGATTTTGCTCGAATTCATCGACATGCTCATCTACTCCAGATCAGAGTTGTGCAGCAAAAGCAAGGTGGCAGCTGTTCTAGAGTGGAAGCAACTGGAAGTTGCGGTGTTTTGGGATTAGAGAATTTCTACAGGAATTTTTTTTCTGGATTTGAGGCCAGATTGTGGCAGTGCATCTGTTTTGTCTTTTTCGGATAGGAGAAGTAAGTTGTAATCTACTAAGGATGGTGGAGTAGAGTTGTATTCTGGATTTTGGGTAGATCTTGAGAGGATCTTTTGTTGAGTTATTTTGATCCATTTTGTTTATTGAAGCATCAGCGAAGATTGAGCGGGTCAGGAAAGGATGTAGGCAGTCCAGGATCGTCAAAGGAGTTATGTGGATAAGAAACGGAGGAATTTGGATTTTGAAGTTGGAGACTTCATTGTCTTTGAGATTTTCTCCCGTAAAGGGAGCAATAAGATTGGGTAAGACTGTGAGGTTAGCTCTGAAGTATGTTGGATTTTTCTGTATTCTCGTAAGGATAAGTGTTTTGGATTACAGGAGTGAATTGATAGTTTGGAAGACTGGGATTCAATGTATTTCACGTACCTCTGAGGGAGTACGTGTATGATCCATCTCTGGTTTTGGAACCAGCAGTCCAGGAAGGTTTGGTTGTTGAGTCAGACTTGTCTATAGTCTGATATTCTGTCTAGTTTTGTAGATCTAGATGAGTAGGAGCTCTATAGCTTAGTAGTATAGTTTTTTTTGGGTTCTGTAGGGCGAGTATTCCGGTATTTTTACTTGGGACACTCTAGGAAATTCTATCCACAATTTTGTCTGGATAGTTAGATTTGTTGATTGGATGAGTTGGTTGCTATGGTTGTTAGCATATGATTAATATATGCTTGTGTTTTTAAAATTAAATCATTAATGAGATTATTAAATTACCTTTGTTTAAATTTCGAGGACGAAATTCTTTTAAGGGGGGAGGAATGTGATATCCCGGAATTTCAAGGAATTTAAAATGTGATAATCTCCTTAATTAATTAATTAAAATTGGTAAGTTTATTATTTTCAAACAATTTAATAATGAGTTGTTTTAAAATATAGTTATAAATAGATTTTTAAATGGAATAATTAGTTACAAATTTAATTTGTGTTATTTTATAAATAGATTTTAAATAGACCTATTATTTCAAATTTAATAAGTATTATTTAAAAACGAATATATATGTGTGTATTTTGGAAGAAAATTGTGATTTGAGAATTTAAAATAAAAAGTGTTCTAAAATAATTACAATAAAATCTATCTTAAATTAAAGTAAGCTTTACCTTATTAACTTTTGATCTAAATATATATAGAGAGATGTAATCTAGATAATAATGTTTAAAATAAAATAAATATTTAATTGTAAAGGGGATATTTGGTAGTTAAGATTAAAAATAGAAATAAAATCTTGTCAATTCTAAATATAAGTATAACAAAATATATATGATTATAAAATTAAATGTTTAATAGTTAAGCTTAAAATAAAAATAAAAATATGGAGTTATGTTAAAAGAATAGAAATGAATACACAAGCTAACATAATAACAATAACTATAACAACTTTAAAATTGACACTTAGAATAATTCTGGAAAATACATGTAGAAAGCAAATCAGGCAAGTAATATATGTACTATAGCAATATGTAGATATGCAAGGCAAAGAGAAAATCATATAAATACATACGAAATTTAATAAGGGAAAAGTATGACACTTTTAATTAATGCTTGTACAAATATATCATTTCAGCCTCCATATGAAAAAATCTCTGACCAAAAATTTGTACCAGCAAATACTTACCTCTGCATACTTGTTCTTATTTATCAAGCTTCTTTTTCATTTTCGTTCATTAAAACAATGCAAACCAGAAATCATCTAACCTGTAAACTTCCCTCAAAAACAAATCAAACCCAGCCCTGTAATCCTTTTTCTCAAGCCTGTAATCAAAAGTTCAAAACCTGAAATCAAGTCTTAAAGCATTCCAGTTTCAAACTTTCAAGTATCAAATCTTTTCAGTTTTTAAGTTACAAGCAAGACAAAGTTTTCTGGAATCAAAACAACAAAAGTATGCAAATTTTCAAATCAAGTTTCAAGGCTATTCAGTTTTAAAGAAATCAAGTTCTCTGCCTCTTTAATCTGTGAGTAAACAACTAACTTTTGTTTTAAGTTATGGTTTGTGATGTAAAAATTGTTTGCATATGTGTAATTTTGGTTTGCATTCTATAAATATGTAGGAGTATATGTGTGCATGTCTGTTTATATAAGCCTACCTCTGTTTCTACTGACAGTTTAAAAAGAAAATATATATTTATGATCAAAATCAAGATTCTCTTTATATATTCATTTATAGGTTGTGAACTTCAAACAAAATATGTTTGTTTAACCACAATTCAAGATTTAGAAATGTACTTAGGTAAAACATGTTTGTATATCTCTGGAAATGAAAATATTACAGTAGAAATCTTAAAAATATGTTGAATTCAAATGTTGTGAATTGTTGATTCAAATATATAACCTTAATCAATTATGTAAAATATGATTTTTAAGATTAAAATCACAATTTCTAATTTGGTATCGAAAGTGAAATTTAGTGATGACCAAAAATTGGGTTTTTGGGTTTTTCTGGTGACTTGAGAGTGGTGAGGCCTCGGGGTTTCGTCTGAAGCAAGGCAGGTGATCAGGGATGATGGGAAAAATGGTGAAGGGGGTGATCGATCGTTATGGTGGTGGCGGTAGGTCGAACCAAGTTTTAAACCTAGTTTTTGTTGAGGTCGGAAATTGGATCATCGCAGAGTCTCTGGTGATTCGAGTTGCTCGAAACTTTGGGGAATGGTGGCGTAGAAGCTCGGTAGGGTGTGGCCGGAGTTGCAGCAGCTCCGATGATCGGAGACGTGGATGCGAGGGGTTTTCTGATTTGGGTTTGTGTTGAAGTTTTCATCCGGGTTGCTCGATTTCGATTCGAGGCTCATGCAAGTGTTTTGGTGGTCGATATGGGTTGCTACGAGGTCAGGCGAAGTGTCGAGGGTGTCGTCGATGGTCGGAGGTGGCTCCGGTGATGGTGCACGTGCACTGTGACTTGGGTGTGTCAGACATTTGCTGTTGTTTGGGTTTGGATGTGGACTCGAAGGAGATATCAGTTTTGGAGGGTGATAACTCGAGTTTGAACTCGAGTAAATTGCGGGGTTTAAGCCTGTAAAGTTTTTAACTTAAAATTTAATCTAAGTTTTGAGAAAAATGGGAAGTAGAGGGAACTCGGGTTTAAACCCGAGTGGCATTCGGGTACGTCCCGAAGCAATATGTTGTGCAGTTTTAAAAAGAGTTTTAAAAACAAAGTTTTTGAAATTTAAAAATAAATTTAGTTTAAGTTTTCTTGTATAAATCACTTTAGGTAAATAATAAGTTGTGTCTTTAACATTAAATATGAAGTTTTGAAATTTGTTTAATTTAAATTTGGCTAAGTAAAGTTTAAAGTTATTTTAAAATTTAAGTTAGAAATGAAATTTTAAAAGTCTTTATAAAAGTAAGTTTTTAAATTTAAATTGAAATAGTTTTAAAACTATTACTTGGTAATGTTTAGAACATTTAAAGGAAGTTATGTTTTGATAACATTAATTTATCAAGTTAATGATTATTTTTATACTTAATTATTGATTTAATTAAGTAGAGTTAATTATAAAGGCAAAGGGTTTAAATATGTTTATGGTAATTAAGGTATTTGTAAAATAATGTTTTATCTTAAGATAGTTATAGTTTTAATGTCTTAATATTGATTAAGTTAATTAAAGGAAATTAGGTATAATTAATTAATTTAATTAATTAAGGATAAGGATTAATTAAGTGATTAATTAAGAATAATTAATTAAATTAATTAACTAATGATTTTGATTGATTAACTAATGATTAGAGATTAATGAATTAGAAATTTATTAATTAAGTAATTAGAGGTTGATTAATTAGTAATTAAGAAGTACTTAATTAAGTTTATTAAATTAATAATTAAGTTTTATTAGTTAATAATTAAGAAATAATTAATCTATAATTAAAGTTAATTAAGAATTAATTAACTATTATTAAGGGTTAATTAATTATAATTAAGGATTGATTAACTGATTAATTAAGGATTAATTAAATTGTTATTAAGTTTTATTAATTGATAATTAAGATTTATTAATTAATAATTAAAGGATAATTAATCTACAAGTAAAGATTAATTAATTTGTTTAAAGGTAATTAAGGGATGAATTACCAATTGTAATTAAGGAAGTGAATGTGATAAATTTTAGTTAATTAATTTAAGATAATCATTTGATGGTTGATTAAGTAAAATTACTTAATGAGATGGAATAGTGGAATTACTTAGTGAAGTAATTAATGTTAATTACTGGATGTAATTAATTAAAGGGAATTACTTAAGGGGAAGTAATTAGAGTATAATTACTTAGTAGAAGTAATTAAGGACTAATTACTTAGTGTAATTAATCAAAGGATTTATGAAATTAATTTAGGAGTTAATTAATTTAGGTAAGTAATTACAAGAGGGTTGTTAATGTTTATGATTAAGGTTGATTAATGGAAGTAATTAATTAAGGATCATTAATTAGTGTAAATAATGAAGTAAATAATGGTTAATTACTGTGAATGGTTAAGGATAATTAATTTGTATAATTAATTAAAGGCTAATTACTTAAGGTAATTAAGAATAACTAATCAGGATGATTAATTAAGATGGATTATTAGTAAATGATCAATAAATTGATTTGTAATTAATTAATGATTAAGTAAGCAAGATTTATGTGATGAAAATAATTAATTTAATTTATTTAAATTAATTAGAGATGGAAGTAATTAATTTAATTCACTTTAAATCAATTATAGACGGTGATTAATAAATCATTGCTTATGGATGTTGAATGATATTGATTGCCTTGAATGGTTTGAGATCTCAGATATGAGATAAGTGATGTTGTGTGATATGGATGCTTTGGTTGAAATGTGATGAAAATGTGAATTATCTGTTTATGATGATAATGTGAATTATCTGTTTGTGATGATGATATGAATTATCTATCTGTGTGTATGTAGATAATAAAATTGAATTGTTTTAACTTTAAACAACTTGGACCTAAAAGATGGCGATTTGGATTTCGATGAGACCGGGATCGAGTTTCCAGATTTGGATATCCGAAAACCACATCGATCCAAATTAACGATAGGTCGTGAATCTCAAGTGAAGATGAAGATTCAGAGTGCAAGGATTATTATCGTTAACTCTGAGGGTGATTCCAAAATGAGCGTAACGAGATAATGCCTTCGGTTTCGTTCGAACCCGGAACGAACTTGTATGGATTGAATGCTTTCAGAACATCGTCAGGTGGACGATGAGCATTCTAAGATAGATGTGTTCTATAAAGGTAATCGTAGCCTCAAGCCTCATCAACTGGGAATGGCTAAAACAGGGGAGGTGCAGCAAGGCTAAGTGGGTCATGCCCAAGTAGGATGAGATAAACCCCTGTATAGAGTCCCTTTTTATTCGGCTGTCTGGGCGGTTGAATAGCTACAACCGCTGGGGTTATCTTATTCGGGACTGGTCCAGTAAGGGATGGTTCCGGCTTTGTGTTGCAGGGGATTTAGGGTAGATCCTCGGTACTCTGATCTTGGCTAGGTACTGTGACGGGCGGTACCCCAGTAGCCCTGCCATTGTATGGAATCCAATCTCTAATAAGCGTCGTATGATTTAGTTGTGCCCAACTATGTTGGAACGTGAGATGTAAGCATTCCAGCTATTTCTGTATTTTACTTGAAAACCCTAGACCCTATTATAATATCACTGGATTTACTATCAAATGTTTGGTTAGCGTAAGGTAAAAACTTACCCATGTTTATGTGTGGGGAGTCTTACGTAATACCTTTGATTTCAAAAGGTTTTTAAAGTTAAGCAACTTTAACCGTTTACTCATACCAGACCCATGTCTGACCCGGAGTTTAGTTCTGTTTTTCTTAAACTCTCGGGTACTCAAATTTTTACGAGTAGCCAAGGGATTCGGGTTAGCTTTGACAAATTCTGGAGGAGCAATGAAGCCGGAGGCTTCAGCGAATAGATATATATTGGTTCCGTTGTGTTAGTGTTTATCTGTATCTCAGTGTTGTATTGAATTGTAAATAGACAGATCTTTATAACTGTCTACTGTATTGTAATATGAGCTGTGTAACTCTGATAGATGTTGTATACTATGTAATACTTATGTGATTAATATAATTTATTCGTTCTACTATGAGATTCTGATGTTGTTTAGTTCTTTCTTCTCTATCTTTTCTCTTTTCTATCCCTTTCTTTCTTATTGATGATGCGACTTTCTGGTGATAGAAGGTCGGGTCATCACAGAAGTTTTGTAAATTCCTATGGATTCTGCCTTGCCTATCTTGTTCTCTAGCCATTCGCAGTTGACTTACTTGAATTTCCATCATCATTTGAAGCAAAACTTTCATCTTCTCTTGTAATTTGATGACTCATACGTGTGTGGAACGTTGAAAAGGACCAGAATGAGGAGAAGTGGGTGAAGAAGGTTCATTATTAGAAGAGAAAGCCATTAATTTACTGTTTTAGAAGTTTATTACAAAGAATAGAACAGAGAAAAGGAGTAAAAGTCGAAATATATAAATATATAACCAAATAACTAATTTTAAAGGGAAATTTAAATTTGAAAATCTCGGCCTGTATGTCGACATAGGGGGATGGGTCATGTCGACATGCCCGGTTCAATTTTTGAGAAATGTTTATTTATATTAATTATTAACTATACTTGTATTATTTATAATTTATATTTCAGTTAAATGAATATATACCTAATTCTCTTCTAAATTTATTAAAGTTTTGTTTATTTAATGGTTCGGTTAATACATCAACAATTTGTTTTTCAGTATTAATATATTCAAGAGTTATGACTTCTTTACTTATATTATCTCTAAGAAAATGATGTCTAATATCAAAATGTTTTGTTCTAGCATGATGAGTTGGATTTTTAGATAGGTTTATTGCACTAGTATTATCACAATAAATTGGTGATTTAGTTATAGTTAATCCAAAATCTTTTAAAGTTTGTTGCATATATATAACTTGAGAACAAGCCAAAGCAGCAGATATATATTCTGCTTCAATTGTTGACAAGGATACAGTGTTTTGCTTCTTACTAAACCAGGAAACCAGAGAATGTCCTAGAAAGTGACAAGTTCCACTTGTACTTTTTCGGTCTGATTTACAACCAGCGTAATCAGCATCACAATATGAAATTAAATTAAATACATCATTTTTAGGGTAAAATAAACCATAATCTAAAGTATGTTTTACATATCTTAAAATTCTTTTAATAGCTTTTAAGTGAGTTTCTTTAGGTTGAGATTGGTATCTTGCACAGAGACAGACACTATGCATGATGTCAGGACGACTTGCTGTTATATAAAGCAGTGAACCAATCATTTCCCTATATAATTTTTGATCAACATCTTTTGATTTATTTTCTTTACTTAAAGCTAAATTAGTTGTCATTGGAGTTGGTTTCCCACTAGAAGTGGTCGATCCAAATTTATTAATTAAATCCTTAGCATATTTTTCTTGACTAATGAAAATTCCTTTATCTAATTGTTTGATTTGAAGTCCTAAGAAGAAACTTAGTTCTCCCATATGACTCATTTCAAATTCTTTAGTCATTATATCTGAGAATTCTTTATTCATTATGTTATTAGTTGACCCAAATATTATATCATCTATGTATATTTGTACTAATTGAATATCATTTGTGTTTCTTTTAATAAAAAGAGTTGTATCTATTTTACCAATTTCAAAACCAGATTGTAGTAAATAAGATCTTAGTCTTTCATACCAGGCTCTAGGAGCTTGTTTCAGACCATATAAAGCTTTCTTTAATTTATATACATGATTTGGAATTTTATTATCTTCAAAAAGTGGAGGTTTGTAACGACCCGTAAATTTCAATGGTTTTATTTATTTAATTAATTGAAATTTTGTGAAATTTTAAACAATAAACTTTTGAAATTTAATTTGATATTTGAAATGCATCTTTTTAACATAGCAACTGGTAAATTTTCATCAGAAAATTTGGAAGTTTATTTTATAGTGTAATTTTATTCCAATTTATATCAGTTAAAATTGATGATAATAAAATGTTTTCCAAACCTATATATTTTTACATAGAAAATTTGTAAATCATCTTCTGAGTGAAACGTCATCTTTCGTTTCATTAAATTTGGCCATCTATTGCTCCGTTTATCTTATTTTCGACAGCTTTGCAGCATTGCTGGTACCGATATCGACTTTTGATCGGATGATCCTATCACTGATATTTGTATACCATTTTGATTGTCTCGTCGTGCTGATCTCCACTGTATATTCATTTGTTTGTTTTGAAGTCTGGGAAAACAGCGAAATCTATGAAACGGTTTCTATATCGGTTCTGCAATCTGGCTTCTGGATTCCCGTGACCATTCATTTTTTTTCAATTGGTGAATTCAAGCAGCCATTTGATTTATTATGCACTAAATTCAACACTGACCTTCTACATTCTCCGGGTTTCAAAATTATATCATTTCTTTTCATTCGTTACTACTTTGCTTTTGAAGAAATATCGCTTCAATTCATTTCGTTCAAACCGCATATTCATCTACCCCTTGATAACTTCCATGCTTCTTCCCTACCAATAGCCGATAGTCACAGCCTTCACCACCGTGTGAAACAAATAACCATTGGCTTTCAAAATTCCTAGAAATTACTTTGTGACCTTTGCTTTCCAACGGTGACTTATGGTGTTCAATATAATAAAATTTTCTGTTCATTTGCTAAAAATAAAAAATAAAAAACGAAACAGAGAAACCAATGTTCACCTTTTCGTTCATTCTCTTCATATTCACTTATCATACCTCTGTCTCGTCCTTTTTCCCCTCAGTTCACCACCCTTCTCACGTACGACTCCCCACGACAGCTCTCCTCCACCGACCAAGCCTTCCCGCCTTGTCGACCTACAGCCAGTTTCCATAGCCGAGCATTGATTTGACGGCTTGTGTGGATTTGGGTTCCTGCACTGTCTATTCTTGGGTGACTATTGGGTAAACATTGCAGTGATGAGATTGGTCACGTTCTCTTTGGTTCTGTGAACAATAGTGATGTATATAGGTGAGTCGTACATTGTTTATGTATTAGTTTCTTAAGCCATAATACGTATAGTATATATATATATATAGTTTCTACTAATAGTTTGGATATATATATTATGTGAGTGTACTATATATGTATTTGTTTATATTAATCTACACGAGTTGTTTCCATATGAAATTTTTAAGTTTATAAAGCATAATAAGTTGTGGAAGTTACTTAAGTTATATAAACTATGTTAGTAGTATAAAGTTATACTCTGTTGGACATTTAAAGGATATACATATAGTTTATATAGATTTGGATATGAAAAGTTATATAGTTTTAAAATAATTGTTTGGTTGTATAGATGTTAGCAATATATATATGTTAGTCTATACTGATCCTAACATATTTTAGTAGAAGTTAAGCTATATTTTGAAACAGTTTTAATATATGTACATATCTCTGATTTTCAATATTTGAGCTTAAGGATAATGATTTCGAAATCTTTATATTTTACTATTTGTCTTAAACCAAAATACTGAATTTTATGTATATTATATATGGTACGCATGTAAACAGCATTGATAGATATAGGTTGCTTGCAAAGTTTTATATATATTGAGTTGTACTTAGTCTTATGGGTTCTGTTCGTACAGTTTATTTATATATGTTGAGTTATACTTAACATTTGATAGTTTTGTTTACAAAGTTTCACTCTATATTCTACAGTTTATTTATATATATTTGTAGTATATTATATGTGCGCATTTAATTTGGTATATACATATAAATATCTTGCAAATGTATTTGCCTAGGTTTCGACTGTTAAGTTTAAAAATATATACACTTGTTTAAGTTTAGTTCTTGGTTCGGTCTTTAACAATGTAAGTTCTGTTGTCCATATATAGATATATACTAGTTATATTAGAGCACATGAGTTTGGATTCTAAAAAATATATATACATAGATTTTTGTTTATGGGTGTTAGGATTTAAAATATTGATTTGGAAAAAAAAATTATATATTATTTTAAATATAGGTTAATAATTTGTTTTAAAGAAAAATCTTTATATATATATTTTGCTCAGTTATACTAAGATGGTCCTGATTGATTTCGTCAATTCCTATCTATCAGCTATGTCCGTTAAAATCCGCTTTCAGCTTACTTCACTTTGAGACTGTTGTTTGGATCGTTCGATTTTCTAGATCGTGATCCAATTCGTAGCTGGTTGTGTTTCAAACTTCTCTAACCTCAAAAGGTGAGCAATCACTCTGATTAACGTTCTTATGTTTATTAAATTTGATTTCAATTGAAACGTCAATTGAAATATGATGCTGTTAGTTATTCACATTGTTATATACATGTCATTATCCGTATCTGTTCACCTGTGACATCTGACACCATTATCTGTTATTTATATTGATGATATATTGCCTATTACTATTGTTATTTTTATTATCATATCTGTTATCACTCTGTAAGTTCCCTGTTAGTATAGAATCACTATGGGTTGAAATGATACATACCCGAACGATCTTGTAGAATAGGAGAAAATCGTTATGGGTTGAAATGATAAACCCAAGCGGTTTTCAATTAATTGAATTTGGGATTGCGGGTTGAAAAGATATATACCCGTATATATATTTTAAATTACGGATTGAAATGAGAAATATCCGTATCACTTGACCATAGGATAGAAAATTATATACAGGCACCGTTGGTCTATATATAAATGTTTTGAAAATGATTTCTTTGGTTTTGAAAATAAATATATGGTTTTGATAAATATTGATTTTTAAAGATTCATTAAAGTTGATTTAATAAAGTTGATAAATAATATGTTTAAGTATTTATTTAATACCTATATCTTCAAATATAGAATTTATAATGATTTGAAATTGATTGAAATTATATTTATTTAAGAATTATACTTAAATAAGCTTGATTTGAAATGTATTGAATTTGAAATTTAAAGAAGTGTTTTACAACTTGAAATTTGAAAAGGTGACTTAAATGGATATTTCAAACTTATAAATATTTAAATGGGATATTTTGTTTATTTTAAATTTGTAAATTGAAATTGTATTTAAATGTTGTGGAAATGATTAAGTTAATATTTCAAAACTGAATAATTGTAAAGTGAATCTGATATGTATATAAATTTATCGAATTTAGTTTTGAAATGTTGAAAATTTAAAGCTTTGAAATATATTAAAATTGAAATGGCTTATTTTATGGTTCAGATATATATTTGAAATCGATAATTTGAAATGGTTTATTTAGAAGCTGAATCGAGTTGAAACTGATGATTTGAGATTTGATTAAACTAAATTTTTGGAATTCGAGTTAATTTGAATCGATTTGTGAAATTTGAGGAAGCTATTTTATTTTATAAAGAAATTTTAAATTATATTTAAAACTATTGATACTTTACTTTATAAATTATTTTAATATAAACTATTTTAATGTAAATCATTTTTAATATAAATTATTTTATTTTAAACTATTCTAAACTTATAACTATTTATATAAACTATCTTATTTATAAACTATTTTAATATATATACTAATTTTAATATCTAAATTGTTTAAAAGAAAAGTGTTACGATTTCCAAAATACTATAATTTCAAAGTGTTATGATTTCCAAGATGCTATGATTTCGAAAGCGTTATAACTTTGGAAAAGTACTATGATTTTGAAAAGGATATATTTGAAGTGAAAATAATATCGTATTAAATTGGGTTTTGAAATGATAATGATATTTTGGTTTTGAGGTATAAACTATTTTGAAATGACCACGGTGTTATAATAACGATTGGTTGTTAAAGAGACCGGGATCGGATATGGAAATACTCTCTGTCGATACCGAAAACCACTTTGACAACTGTGTACGCGGTGCAGTTTCCAGAATGAAGTAGGATGGTGGCGACGATCCTAAGGTATATACGTGGACCCAACTCCCGTGAGTTGGCATAAGGTGACTAAAACAGGAGCGATCTCGGGCCAGTGAGGTAGCACCTCGTATCAGACACACTTCTTCGATACCATTCTATTACTTTGTGATTTTTGGTGGCCACCCTTGATTTGGGAGTGTTGTTCGAGGTGGAACGGTAGTGGCTGCTATGCGTATCCATCAGTCCGTGTGCGTAATTGGTATATCTACCCTGGCATTTCCTTGTTTGCCGTGTCACCTACCATATCGAGCTTTACTACGATTATGATTTCAAGATCTGACCGCGTTAAGGTTCTCCATCCCCTTAACGCTATTTTCTATATGATTATACTTTACTAATTAGACACTAGTGTATATAGCGTATATTACTGCATAGTAGATAGTTTAACGGACCCTTAGAGGATGGTTATCCCAAACATCCTTTAAGTTACTTGTATTTCAGTTGATATTTCACTTGAGTTGGATTTATTGAATATAAGAATGTTAATCCTGACTCGAGTGTTTTGTGTTTTGCTTTATGCTTGGGTCAGACTGAGTGATACAGCTTTTGAGACTCACCTTTGGAGTTGGAGCTTCGCTTGGAGATCCAGCTATCTATCGATCCTGCTTTCAGTTATTCAGTTGATTCCAGTGATGTATTTAGATCTTGTATTTGATTATTGTATTGAGACATCTATTGTATTCGAGACTTCTGTTGTATCTTGTCTAACTCTGTTATATATATAGTAGCTTCATGAACTACTATCCTTTTGTTTCCGCTGCATTATTGTTATATTATTCTGTGTCTGTGATCTGTAATTATTTTATTTATTGTATATGCTGAGTTTTGCCAAATTTTATTTACAATCCATCGTTTTGAATTATTCAAGTCCGACATGTGTGGATTTATTGTCGATTTGAATGGTCCAAAATACTGGGTCGTTACAAGGTTGTTCAACATAAACATCTTCTTTTACAAAACCATTTAGAAAAGAACTTTTAACATCCATTTGATATAACTTGAAATTATTGTAGTTTGCGAAGCAAGTAGAATCCTGATAGCTTCTAGTCTTTCTACGGGTGCAAAGGTTTCGTCATAATCAATTCTTTCTTCTTGACAATAACCTTGCGCGACTAAACGAGCTTTATTTCTCACGACCTCACCAAGTTCATTCATTTTATTTTTATAAACCCATTTTGTTCCAATTATACTTTTATCCTCAGGCCTAGGAACAAGTTCCCAAACATCATTTCTGGTGAACTATTCAATTCTTCTTGCATAGCAAGAATCCATGAATCATCAGATGATGCTTCCTTTGGATTTTTAGGTTTAATAGTTGATATAAAAGATACATTACTCATACTATTTAGTTGATTTGTTGTTTTAACTATAGATTCAATATTTCCTAGTTTATTTTCTACAGGATGATCTTTTAATAGCCTAATTCTTTTATTAGGTTGAATGATTTCACAATTAGTTTCATTAGGTTCATTATTTAAAGTTACAAAATCTTCTTCATCTTCTATTTGTATAGTATCTTTAAAATTTTCATCAAAAGATACATGCATTGTTTCTTCAATAGTGTTAGTTCTTAAATTATAAACTCTAAATGCTTTACTTCTATTAGAATATTTGATAAAGATACCTTTGTCGGATTTAGGTTCAAATTTATCTAAATTATCTTTTGTATTAAGAATAAAACACTTACTACCAAAAATTTAAAATAAGCTACTATGGGTTTCTTATTGTAAAGTAATTCATATGGTGTTTTATTAGTTAATGGTCTAATTAAAATCCTATTTAATATATAACAAGCTGTAGCGACAGCTTCAGCCCAAAAGTTTTTAGGTAAGTTACTATCAGAAAGCATTGTTCTAGCACACTCTTGAATCATTCTATTCTTACGTTCTACCACTCCGTTTTGTTGTGGAGTTCTTGGAAAAGAGAAATTATGAGTAATTCCTTTTTGATTACAGAAACTCTCAAAATTTTCATTTTCAAATTCTCCACCGTGATCACTACGAATAGTTTTTATTTTTAAAGAAAGTTGATTTTGAATTCTTTTAGCAAAATTCTTAAATAATTCAAAAGCATCACTTTTAAGTTTAAGAAAAATTGTCCAAGTATATATAGAATAATCATCTACAATTACAAAAACATATTTATTGTGATTAATTGATTGAACTAGAGATGGACCAAATAAATCTAAATGAAGTAATTCTAGAGGTTTAGAAGTAGAAATCATATCTATTAATTTAAATGAACTTTTCTTAAGTTTTCCTAATTGGCAAGCATCACATATACTATCTACTTTAAAGTTTAACTTAGGAAGACCTCTAACTAAGTCAAGTTTTGATAACCTAGATAACAGTTTGAAATTGAAATGACCAAATATTTTATGCCAAATCCAAGGGTCACTTGTATTAGCCAAAAGACATAAGTTATCATTTGAAACTTTCATACTAAGGATGTAAATGTTTTTCTTCCTAATTCCTTCAAAGATAATATTTGACTTGTTATCTTCGATGTGACACTTATCTTTTCCAAATTTAATTTTAAATCCTTTATCACATAGTTGACTTATACTAAGCAAATTATGTTTTTAATTCCTAACTAGCAAAATATCAGAAATAAGAGGAGTTTTAGAATTACCGACATTGTCGATGCCAATCACATATCCTTTTGAGTTATCTCCAAAGTTGACCAATCCACTATCTTGATATATAATGCCATTGAGTATCTCGGTATTTCCAGTCATATGCCTTGAACAGCCACTATCAAGTATTTATCTTTCTCAATTTGCACAGTTTGTCCATTGGTTGTTGATTCTTCAAAAGCCATGTAACATGTCTGTTCCTGCATAACAAACCAATTCGGTAGATAACTTGATTTTCCATAAAAACTATATGCAGACTTATGATACTTTGATGAAATGCATAAATTAAAACTATTATTGACAAAATTTCCTAAAAATGACATTTTTAACTTTTCAAGTTTCAGATTATGAAAACTATGAGAACCTATGCTCTGATACCAATTGAAAGGGAGTGCGAATTAAGGATCTTAAGGCTAATTTAACACTAGAGGGGGGTGAATAGTGTTTAATGGATTCTAAGACTTTAGGACTAATTTAAAAATTATGATATAAACAAATGCAGAACTTAATCACAGAACAATCACATAATCAAACACAGATGCAGAAAGTCAATAAAAAGCAGTAAAAGGAAAGAACACACCGAATTTTATACTGGTTCGAAGTTACCCTACGTCCAGTCCTGCACCAAGGCAAACACCTCGTACATATTTTTATTATACCAATGTCGAGATTACAATCCACAATTTCTAAAGGCCTTGAGGTACCCTCCTGTCTTCGAGTCCGTGGCAAACTCTCTTCATTTACGGGACACAAGATCACCCAATTAATTTCCAGGCACAACCACACCTTATAGAGAGACTCGATAAACTTTTGATTACAAATTGATCCTATAACTTTGAATAGCACTTTGATCTTCGAGAGAGGGCAGAGAATCAAACAAGAATGAGATTCTAATTTGATTCACTTGAGAATTCGGCAGAATTTCGTCACGATCTTAAAAATATGAAAATTTTAGAATATGGTTTTGTGGAGAAGAAGGAGTGAAGAAAATAAGAAAATAGTTAGTTAAAAAATTCATTTGTGAAGGCTATTTATAGACCAGTAACGGTCATAACCATTCGTGAAGAGATTTAAACGAATAGACACTTCTTTTGAAAATTGAAACTTTTGAATTTAACGGCCACCATGTCGACATGGGGTATCCCATGATATCGACATCCCTTAGTTAAAAACAATGTAAAATTTGTTTTGAAAATGGTATTGAAAGGAAAACAAGATGAAATGATTCTGGAGTAAAATAAACTAATTTTCCAATGATTTAAAATAAATAAGAGTATAAAAATATATTTTTAGAATGTATATATAAATTTGATTTTAAATCTCAAGTATATATATATATATTATAAAAGAATTTTTAAAAATCAGAAGATAGTTTAAAAACAAACGAAGTTTAAAACAAGAGTTTATTTAAAAACAAAAACAAAGAATATTTTAAGGCTAAAACATCTTTTTGAAAAGACAATTTTTAAACCTCAAACATTAAAAAAAACAGTTTTGAAAATCATTTTAAAAAACCATTTTGAAGTAGTTTTGCAAGCTTCTTCCTGTAGAATATTTCATCACATCAGGACTCGAGAACTTGTACAAAACCAGGATGTTCGTGGGTTTGTAAGCCACTCGTCGTAGGTTTGTAAGCTACTTCTCATGGGTTTGTAAGCCACTAAGAAGGTAGAAATGGGTTCCATCCCAAATGAAATTTGGAATGAAGATTTCCATGCTATTATGAAGTTTTAACAAAACTAGACACTTATCTTGAAATCTTGATCTTGATACTCATGAGTCTTCAAACTTGATTTCTTCATTCTTGATCTTTATACTGTACTGTCTTCAATAATCAGTACCTGCCGTATATATCCTCCATAATAACATTTATATATATAGACAATAGTGTTAGTATATAAGTTATAATAAAATAAGTTACAAAGGTTGTTGTCATCAAAACCACTATCTCCAGTTCCTAACAGTTACCTACAGTTGCTATGCATGCATGGGGCCATGAACTCTGTCTTAGCAAGACCAGCTATGTTATTCCTACGGTACATCACTAGGGATGTATGCTGCTTCGAAAGGATATCTCTGATCCTTATGCAGGAGGATCATTCTCGAAGTACTGAGGGCGCCTCTGTGGAATCCTACACAATTAGCGAATGCGGCTTATCGGGTTTTGATTATAAACATAGTATTGTTGTGGTGTACGCTCACAAGCATCACAACTACTTGATTATTATTATTTTCACCCTTAGACATTATTATAATATCACTATATTTTCTGATATAAAATTTTGGTTATTGTAAGGTAAAAACTAGTCCGTGTTTATGTGTGGTGTGGTCTTACGAGAAACCTTTGATTTTAAAGGATTTTACAAATTATAATAAATAAAATTCCTTGTGATTTGAGTTTCTCACGCTGGTTTTACCAGGCTTACCCAGGCGTTGTTTTCTATAATACTCGGGTCAACTCAAGCATATTTTTCCAGATTTAGCTAGATATTTTAGAGCTTTCAGGAGATCGAGCTGGATTCTCTAAGACGTATTCACGTATCTTATACTTTCCAATGTTTTGTTGTTCTTGATTTCTGTATGTATTCATCAGCAGTTGTTAGGACAGATTGTTATAATTGTCCAGGCTGACAAAGATTAGTGTGCTCTGATTTGTGTTTTTTATGTATATATAAGAGATTTCTATTTGTAAATATCTTGTGTATATTATATATTTATCTCATCACGATGTGAGATTCTATTCTTTTTTTCTTTCTTTAACCCCAATAATCTGTCTTTTCAGCACTTGGATATTCGGCAATAAATACCGTGGATGTATTTATGTGGTTTCTAAGGGTCGTAAAGGTGAGTCGTTACATCTATACTTTTTGAAACTCATAGCGGAAGGAATAAAATATAATAATCAATAATATAATAAGCCCAGACGAAAAAAATAATACAGTATCAAATATACTTCACTTACAATATTTTCTCTACCACCGAGTAACAAAAAAACAGCCGAATGTCTGGGAGTAACTGAGATAAAATAATAGATAGCTAAGAGGCAAATATATGTGCGTCTCCATCATACTGTCATGCCTCCAAGTCACTACAATCCTTTCCATCGACCTATCGGAGTATAACTAAAAATAAGAAAATGATAGAGTGGGTCAAACATACGTCTGGCGGGTGAAACACATCATATAAGTGTGTAATACTAATAAGCTAATAAAACAACACTTATGCTTGAAAACCGTACCTTGACATATGTTGCTTGCACCCAATAAGTTAGTTAAACATAATATAATACAATAGTGACAACATAGGGTAAGATCTCGCAAAAATCTATTTCATATCTAATCATATGCACTCTTTCGAACCCGAAATCCTAACTCGCATGCCAAAGACTGACTGCGTCATAATTGTGCCCAAAGTCAAACTCGTTATCGCAAAAATTCATATATGATTCACTACCAAGGAACTATAGTTCTCAGCCCACTATCGCTAAATCTCCCATCGAAGATTCAACTACTCTAAACACACCGTATCATCAAACCATACGTGACTCGCTACTGAAGAACTACATGTATTAGCCCACTATCACTAAACGTCATTGGTCATACTAAAGAACTCGATTCCTTTGAACGGTGTACCATAATGCCTACACTATCAAAATCGTCATCATTAGAGGTCACCGACCACACCGAAGAACTCATTTATTTGAAAATATACCATACTCATCATCATCATCAAATTGTGCACTAAAGAACTCGTTTACTCTGAAAAATGCATCGCAACGTTGTCGTTAGATTTTGATGTTCACACTGAAAAATGTATTTCCTTCGAAGAATGTACCGCTATGCCTATACTCGTAATCATAATAGTTGGACATCACCAGTTATACTGAAGAACTCACTACCTCTGAAAAATGTACTGTAATACCTATATTTGTAATTATTAATCGAACAATGCATAATGAACCTACCCAACTAGGTCGCCTTCTTGAAGTGTCTCAAAACACAGCAACTAACAAAACTTTCTTTGTCTCGCCGCGATCCGGATGCAATGAATCTCACATGAAACGGAGGTCATATGCGAGAGTTATGATTGTTTGAAGATAGAGAATTATTTAACTAACAATTTAATTATTAAATTTTTATATTTATTATCACTATTATTTTCAATTTAATTATTAAATTTTTATATTTATTATCACCATTGGTGTCATTTTCTTCCGCAAAGCTATAGTAAAGTCGAAAACCCATCTACCATTTTTATTAAGCCAGCCGCCACATTCACCATGTCAGTGTGCCACTTACAGACTACCACTGCCGGATTGCACGCCACCCCTGCATTGCATGTCTCATGTGCTTCCAGACTATGCATTACATGTCGCCTTCGGTCATCTTATTGACCATCTCTACCGCTAATGTCCTAGCTAGATCTACGGTCATCGACGCCTTTGATGGATGATCAGAGACAAGCATAGCATCAGCACATCTTCATCTACACCCCCATGTTCTCTGATTGTCATATGGCCTCCGTTTCACCATTGGATCGAGACAGATGGACCACGTTTATCGGAAATTTTGATGTGTTTTTTGATCATTTCATACACCCAATCGACGAATGAACACCACCAGTGGATTCATGTCATAGAGAACTACAACTTTGATATATAATATGTCTGATTTGGAATGCTTTTATATTTTGCACTTTTTAATTACAAGGGGATTAAATTTTTGCTAATTACAATTGAAAAAATTAAAAGTTAATTATAGCCATGACATACTACATCCTAACATGGTGTGTATAAAAGCAACTTTTTAATTTTCAATTTACACTATTTATACTTCTTTTAAGATCATAAGGGTTGAATTACTTTGTCTTATCAATATATATGCAAATATGGTAAATCCAACTCACTGATTAGCCATGCTTTTTCTCCGATCTAAGATGAATCCTCCTTTTTCTTCGCTATCCAGAAATTTTTTACTTTGAAAATACCAAAATTCTTGATAGCTTTGATTTATTTGTTAAGCTCTATTCGCGGTGAGCGATTCTGACGCAGCGGATATTACAAAAACAATGTAGAACGATGAATGTAGTAATCGATGGATTGAAAGATACTGAATTGCCCGAATTCGTTGATCCGCAGATACCGAACTCTAGCTATCCCGAACTCGTTGATCGCGCACGATACCGGGTTCAAAGATCTTCAATTCTTCGAGCATTGATCTAGCGCACTAGATTCCGCGAATCGGCTTCTACAATCGTTGAATCGAGCGCACTCGATTATCCGAAAGAGGAGATAGGAGATTATACTCAACTACCAATTTAGATGAAAGCACACAGCAATCAAAAGAGAATTTTATTCAAAAATCAACAACCTTTTACAAATGACCATACATGCCTATTTATAGGCTACAACTCAACACAACAGAAAACTTCAAAAATATTACAAGTACTTAGGTCGGTAACGACCTATAGATGACGACTTACAAACAGGTATGAACTACGGGTTACCAAATACAACAGATTACATCACTTTGGTCGTAGACGACCTAACTATACACGACCTAAGACCCATACATCTTGCGACTCAACAATCAACGGCATCTGGAGTTCCGCGACCTAAAATGAACGGCTTCAGAAAGTCTTCGCAACTTAAAGTTTCTCGCGACTTAAATCAACGGCATAGGATAAAGCGGCATAACAATCTACGGCTACAAGCTTCAGCGACTTAAGATCATACGGCATTCCAGATCAACGATATCCAGAGCTTTGCGACCTAAGACCAAAGTTGTTCCAGAAACTTCGCGACCTAAGTCTCGCGACCTAAATCCTCACGACCTAACTTCCCAGATCACCCCGCGACCTATCTTAAGTCGTGATTTGTTAGGTCGTAACACTTTGTTAGCTCGTTCCAGCGACCTATTTCCAAACCCGTTAAGTCGTACACGAGTTACCTCGTTAAGTTTTTCCTGCGACCTATCTTCTAACTCGCTAAGTCGTTCACCAGTTAAAAACATGTTAAGTCGTATCTCCTTTCTCTTCAGACTGTTAGGTCGTAGCTCTCCACTAGGTCGTTGGTGCGACCTAAAAGATACGTTAGGTCGCTCGCGACCTACCACTTCAGCTCCTCGCCAATCCTCACACACTGCTAACTCGCTAGCTTCCTTGTTAGCTCGTACTTCTTCAGTAGGTCGTTGGTGCGACCTAAAGACCTTGTTAGGTCGTTCGCGACCTAACACTTTACCAGTTTTTGCTTCATCAACCAGTAACGACTTAAAAGCTTCGTTAGGTCGTACGCGACCTAACCCTTCATCATTCTGGGCATCCTTCTGGGCTACATCATCCTCCCCAGGTTGAGAAAAATTCGACCTCGAATTTGTACTCGCTTCCTCCACAATAAATTCATCCCCGTGATATGGTACGAGATGTTTGACATTGAATACATCAGACGTATACACATCATCTGGCAGTTTCAATTTGTAAGCATTTTCATTAATTCGCTTCACAACTTCCACCGGACCGATTTTTCTAGCTTTCAACTTGTTATAAGCGCCCACTGGAAAACGATCTTTTGTTAACACTGCATAAACCAAATCTCCTTCTTGAAATTCAACACTCCTTCGCTTCAAATTTGCAGATCGTTTATACTTCTCATTTGCTTTCCCCAATCGTTCCTGAACGATTTTATGACATTCCGTCAACCTCTCAACAAAATCAGTTGCTTTCTTAACTGTCTTCTTTGATTTTGGCACTACCGTTAGATCCACGGTCCCTTAGGTAAGCTTGAATAAACTACCTGAAATGGACTGAACCCAGTACTTCGATTTACAGCATGATTATGGGCAAACTCTGCCTGGCATAACTTCACATCCCAACTCTTCAGATTGTCTTGCACAAGACATCTCAACAAATTTCCCAATGATCTGTTAACCACCTCAGTCTTTCCATCTGTTTGCGGATGATAAGCACTGCTAAAGTTCAACTTGGTTCCCACCATCTTCCACAAACTCAACCAAAAGTGACTCAAAAATCGAGTATCTCTATCCGACACAATAGATTCTGGCAATCCATGAAGTCGATAGATCTCTTTGAAAAACAATTGAGCAACATGAACAGCATCCGCCGTCTTCTTACAAGCAATAAAATGTGCCATTTTCGAAAATCGATCAACCACCACATAAATGGAATCATTACCACGCTGTGTTCTCGGCAACCCCAACACAAAGTCCATACTCACATCAACCACGGTTTAGTTGGTACAGGTAACGGCATATATAAACCAGCATTAGTTGCAGTTCCTTTCGAAACCTGACAGATATGACATCGCTCCACAAATCTATCCACTTCTTTCCTCAACGATGGCCAAAAGTAAGATTGTGAAATCAACTGTAAGGTACGGTCTCTCCCAACATGTCCCTCTTCGTGTAACTCCTTGATAATCTTCATTCTTAGACTACCTTCCGGTATGCACAATCGATTTCCTTTAAAAAGAAAACCATCTACCATCACGAACTCATCCGTCTCTCCCTCCTTGACTTTATCAACAAACTTTGCAAAGTAAGGATCATCGGTAAATAATTCTGGCAATATTTCAAACCCCGTCACTTCAACCTTCAATGTAGTTAACAAGTGATTTCTTCTACTCAACGCATCCGCAAAACGATTCGTCACTCCCGACTTGTGTTTCACAACAAATGTAAATTGTTGCAGATATGCAATCCACGATGCATGTCTCGCTGAAATCTTGTCTTGCCCTTGCAAATGCTTCAATGCTTCATGATCAGTATACAGAACAAACTCTTTCTGAAATAGATAATGTCTCCAGTGTTTAATAGATTGCACAACAGCATAAAATTCCACATCATATGTACTGTATCTCATCTTCGCTCCTGATAACTTCTCGCTGAAATATGCAATCGGACGTCCCCTCTGACTCAATACTCCTCCAATTCCAACCTTGGATGCATCAGTATGTAGTTCAAACACTAACTGAAAATCTGGTAATATTAGAATTGGTGCAGACGTCAAAAGTTCTTTGATTCGCTCAAAAGCAACCCCGGCTTCCTCCGTCCATGCAAACTGTTTACCCTTCATGCAGTCAGTAACAGGTGCCATCACACTACTAAAGTGTGGAATAAACCTCCGATAAAATGAAGCCAGCCCGTGAAAACTACGAACTTCCGTTATCGTCTTGGGCTGTGGCCAATCTCTGATCGCCTCAACTTTACTCTGGTCCACCTGTATACCTTCCTTCGAAACAACATACCCCAGAAATAAAACGCTATGCGTCATGAACACGCATTTCTTCGTTGCTGCATAGAATTGTTCTTGTCGCAATACCATTAGTACTTCCCTCAGATGATTCAAATGTTCCTCTGGACTCCCACTGTAAATCAGAATATCATCGAAATACACCACCACAAACTTCCCAATGAATGGTCTAAAAATTTGATTCATTACCCTCATGAAAGTACTCGGAGCGTTTGATAAGCCAAACAGCATAACCAACCACTCGTATAGACCCTCCCTGGTTTTAAAAGCAGTCTTCCACTCATCTCCTGGTCTGATACGAATTTGATGATATCCGCTCTTCAAATCAATCTTCGAAAACATAGTAGCTCCGCTTATTTGATCTAACAAGTCATCCAACCTCGACATTGGAAATCTATATCTCACAGTAATCTTATTCAATGCTCGACTGTCAGTGCACATCCTCCACGTTCCATCCCTTTTGGGTACCAATAAAGCTGGTACAGCACAAGGACTTAAACTCTCCTGCACACGCCCCTGTTCAAGCAATTCCTCTGCCTGCCTCCGCAACTCTTCATGTTCCTTCGGACTCATTCGATAATGTGGTATGTGTGGCAACACAGCACCTGGAACAAGATCTATCTGATGTTGGATATCTCTCAACGGTGGTACCTCCGTTGGTAACTCTTATGGAAATACATCGTCAAATTCTTTCAGTACGGGTTTTACTTCTTCTGGGATTTCAACCATTTCCTGACTCTCCCATCCAATCAATAAAAACACTTCAGGCTCCTCCTATATTTCCTTCACAAACTCCTTCAAAGATAACAAAGTTTTGAGCTCTTCAATCTCTTCTGACTTACTTTCTCCCGGTGGTCTCTTCTTTGGAACTAAGATAATCTTCGTGCCTTTAAACATAAAACTGTAGCTATTGGTCCGACCGTCATGTTGTACTGCTCGATCATACTGCCATGGTCTTCCCAAAAGCAAGTGGAAAACATCCATCTCTACTACATCACACCATATTTCATCTTTGTATTTCTTCCCGATAGAGAATGGAACACGAACTCGTCTATCCACTTTCACTTCTCCTCCTTTTCTCAACCATGCTAACTTGTACGGATTCGGATGCTTCTCTGTCTTCAACTTCAACTTTGTTACAGCCTCGGTTGAAATGATATTGTCACAGCTTCCTGCGTCAATCACAAATTTACACACCTTCCCCAGTATAGTGCATGTCGACTGAAAGATATTACTCCTCAACCAACTAGCTTCTTCCTGCTTCGGTGTCAAACACGATCTCCTCAGCATTAGATTACAACCTTCATCTCCTGACGCAATATCCTGCTCATCCTCCTCTACTGGACTAGAACAATCCCCATCACCATCCTCATCCTCAATTTCTGCAATCATGGTTCTCTTCTTTGGCTTTGGACACTCGCTGCTTTTATGACCCAATTCCTGACAATTGTAACATTTGAAACCATTGTTAACCTTTGCCTTCTCAGCCTCCTTCACAACTGGTTTTGCAACAGCCTTTGAAACATTAGCACTCCCACTAACACTTTTCACTGGATTGTTGGAATTTGTAAACATACCACTTCCTCGTCTACCCTGCTTCTCCCTAGCCAACGCTTTCTGATGTGCTTCCGCTACAGATCTAGGATCAAACATGTTAACCATATCCTGAATCTGCATTCGCAACCCCCCAACAAATCTGGCTGTCAATTGTTCTTCTGTCTCCATAATATCATTCCTGGCAATCAGTTGATAAAATTCGTCAGCATAGTCATTCACAGATTTCGTCCCTTGTCTCAAGTTCTGCAAACGTTGATACATCAAAGATTGATAATTGTAAGGTAAGAACGTTGCTTTCATCAATTTCTTCATCTTCTCCCAAGATTCAACTTTTGACTTTCCCATTCGTTCACGTGTAAGTTTGGTTTGCTGCCACCATGCTAAAGCTCTACCCCTCAACCTCGTAGCAACCAACTTCACTCTACGATGTTCTGGAACTTCTTTGAAGTCAAAAATCTCCTCAACATTAGCCACCCAATCTAGAAACTCCTCCGCTTGCATACCACCTTTGAATTCAGGAATTTTAGTCTTCATCCCCGACTCCCACTTGTGATCATACTCAGAGCAATTTCTTCCTTGTCCTCGTCCTTGTCCTCGAACACTACCACCATCATACTCCTCTTCAAAATCAGATGTATATCGTTGTCTATCTCGTCCACCCACATCTCTACTACCTTCACGTCTACCACCATCATCCCTTCTATCTACATTCCTCCGTTCACGATCATTAACGTTCCTCCCACGCCCTCGATCATTTTCAACACTTCTGTCTCGATTGGAATGTGGCGAGACTCTACTTCCCCCATGGTTAGATTCAGGTGAAACCCTTCTTCGATTTTGATTCATCTCTAACATCATCTTCTCTAATCGACCAATTCCTTCGTTAAGCTTTTCACTAAAATTTTCATTGATTCTTTGCTCCATCTCATCAGCTTCTTCTCTTCGATACAAAGCTTCAACATTTTGATGTCGATTGGCTCTCCTTGGCGGCATGATTGAATACTTCACAAATTCTCAAATTCAAACACAATTCGAACTTTGATCCAAAATGAAACGGATCGAAAACTTCCACTTTGTTGCAAATCACGATGAACACAATGAACACAACTTCTCCCAATCACAAATCCAATCTTCAAACTTCAATACAAATGCGAACAACTCCCACTAGTTCTTGGCCGTGATAACACAAACTCAAATCTTCACTTCAACTTCTAAATGAATAGGCTCCAAGTCTCGATTTAGCTATGATTGGCTAAAACAAGCTCTGATACCAAATAACGCAGCGGATATTACAAAAACAATGTAGAACGATGAATGTAGTAATCGATGGATTGGAAGATACTGAATTGCCCGAATTCGTTGATCCGCAGATACCGAACTCTAGCTATCCCGAACTCGTTGATCGCGCACGATACCGGGTTCAAAGATCTTCAATTCTTCGAGCGTTGATCTAGCGCACTAGATTCTGCGAATCGGCTTCTACAATCGTTGAATCGAGCGCACTCGATTATCCGAAAGAGGAGATAGGAGATTACACTCAACTACCAATTTAGATGAAAGCACACAGCAATCAAAAGAGAATTTTATTCAAAAATCAACAACCTTTTACAAATGACCATACATGCCTATTTATAGGCTACAACTCAACACAACAGAAAACTTCAAAAATATTACAAGTACTTAGGTCGGTAACGACCTATAGATGACGACTTACAAACAGGTATGAACTACGGGTTACCAAATACAACAGATTACATCACTTTGGTCATAGATGACCTAACTATACACGACCTAAGACCCATACAACTTGCGACTCAACAATCAACGGCATCTGGAGTTCCACGACCTAAAATGAACGGCTTTAGAAAGTCTTCGCAACTTAAAGTTTCTCGCGACTTAAATCAACGGCATAGGATAAAGCGGCATAACAATCTACGGCTACAAGCTTCAGCGACTTAAGATCATACGGCATTCTAGATCAACGATATCTAGAGCTTTGCGACCTAATACCAAAGTTGTTCCAGAAACTTCGCGACCTAAGTCTCGCGACTTAAATCCTCGCGACCTAACTTCCCAGATCACCCCGCGACCTATCTTAAGTCGTGATTTGTTAGGTCGTAACACTTTGTTATCTCGTTCCAGCGACCTATTTCCCAACCCGTTAAGTCGTACACGAGTTACCTCGTTAAGTTTTTCTTGCGACCTATCTTCTAACTCGCTAAGTCGTTCACGAGTTAAAAACATGTTAAGTCGTATCTCCTTTCTCTTCAGACTGTTAGGTCGTAGCTCTCCACTAGGTCGTTGGTGCGACCTAAAAGATACGTTAGGTCGCTCGCGACCTACCACTTCAGCTCCCCACCAATCCTCACACACTGCTAACTCGCTAGCTTCCTTGTTAGCTCGTAGTTCTTCAGTAGGTCGTTGGTGCGACCTAAAGACCTTGTTAGGTCGTTCGCGACCTAACACTTTACCAGTTTTTGCTTCATCAACCAGTAACGACTTAAAAGCTTTGTTAGGTCGTACGCGACCTAACCCTTCATCATTCTGGGCATCCTTCTGGGCTACATCAGATTCCATATATTAATTCGTTTAATTTGGATTTGATTTGGTAGATTAGGAATTGATTTAGTGATTAGAGTTTCAAAAGTGGAGGCAAGATTATTAGAGTAAAAGGAATAGGATTAGAGATCTATTTATAGGCTGAAAAATATAATATCTAGATGAAAATCTCGAAAGTAATATATTGCGAAAATGCCATCGGGTTTGACTTCTTCTAATTTCTAGCTCGTTTAACAAAATTCAGCAATTTCTTACTGTAAATGACATTCTAGACACAATGAAATAGATCTTGAAGCATAATTCACACTCCTTTATGAATTTAATATTTTTCTATTTATGTAAATTACAATTTTTCACTTTTAATTTAATTATTTCATAAAATTATAGGATGTTACAACATAAATGGATTATTTGAGAAATTTTCTAGTGGTGATCCCATTGTGGGAAAACCAATACCATCTGTGCTAATCCATTGCGATAATATCACGGCTACTTCAAATGTTGAGAAATGTTATTATAAAGGTGAAAGATGAAAAATACATCATAAGCACTATACTGTGAGAGAGGATCACTATTTAGGAGCTGTTAGAGTGGATTATGTTCGCTCTGATGGAAAGTGGGTCGATCCTTTGATGAATGGATTAGCCATAGGGAAAGTGCTTAAAACATCAAAAAGAATAAGACTAGTGACCTTAGATTGATGAGTCAATCATAACTGTAACCCAGCCTGAATGACTGGAAATTCCAAGAACTAGGCTCAATAGGTAATAACAAGTTATGAAGTGATACAAGTCGAACATGCTATTTTGTTAAAATGGAAGCATTTTTGAAGCATTAAGAGGATGAGATGATAACAACACTTAATGAAATCTATACTCTATGTGGATCAGAGAACCTAGCTACATGAATACTCTTGATAGATTCACTTATGTGAATATGGAAATGTGGTTGTTTCCTATGGAATTTTAGGCGAAATTCAAAATTGTTCACTAAATGGGGATAGGCGTTAATGACTATTAAGCATGGGATTTGAATGACACCCTAGAAAGGTTGTATGTGATTCGATGTTAGAGATAAAGTTCAAGACTACATATCACTCTAGCATAATCTGAATATTACTCACTATGCAACGGTTCAAGTCAAAAGATACATTTGATTATGCGCAAACTTATAAGTCCGGAAATTTCTCGATAAGAAATAATTTTAAAAAATTCAAGTGGGGAATTGTTAGAATTTTGGAAAAAGAAAAGAATTATTGGAAATATAAGAAGAGTGCGTAGAGGCTCATGGTTGAGAATAGTCTCACATTGTAGGTAACTATAAAAGAAACCGTTTAAATATAGGATTCTTAAGAAAAAATATTGGACCCTTTGGGCATCTAATGTTTTCTTTAGTGTTGAAATTGGACACCAAGCATAACCACCATATGCGCATTGAGCCAACTAACCAACTCGACTCAAGCTGTCCCGACCCAGACCGAGCTAGGCTAGGCTAACGTGGTGTAGCACTCTTTGTTTGGTCCATCCCATTTTGGCAACGAGTGAAAATGGTAAATTCAAAAATTCCATATTTGAACCTTAGTAGACCTATGATGTCAATTAACTATAATAGATCCACTCTATATATTTAATAAATTCATATTAAATTTAAAATTATTTTATATATATTTAGTTAATCATATTAATTAGTTTTATTTCAATGATTATTTCAAATATATAAAGATATATTCATAACATGACATGATAGTATGATAATGTATAAATATGTCTGTATATACACACACACATATAAAGATATTGAGATTTATATCTATTGTATATACATATAAATTATACGTAAATATGCATCTTATAATTTCATATGAATTTAAGGAATATAAATGCTTAAGTGTATATGTTTAAATAACTATAATATATGTATATTGTTTGTATAAGGATATTTACAGTACCTTATATATATTTACATATATATATATACATATATGTATGTATGTATGTATGTATATGAATATATCATGTATTCCCATCTATTTATTTACATAGTTTTGAAATTAAATCTATATGTTAAATTTGATATCTTAAAATACGTATGAAGATTTAGTGATTGACTAGAAAATGGAAAGCATCTACCACCATTCTTGTTTACAATCTGCTAATTAATATAGGATATAATCTCCAAGAGAAAATAGAAACATGATTCGTTAAATATCCATTCGCAAAATTGTTTGAATTAAATTTCTTAGATTAGAAAATATTGCTTAAAAATTTATAAACCAAATCAGTTTTAAACAATGATCTAATCAAGATTGTTCCTTCAATCAAGAATTTCATATTGATATCCACATCCAATTTCAACCATTGTCAATTATGTACCCAAAAAATAGATGAATTCTTAGTAGAATAAGGAATCTAGTTAAACATCAAATATTCAAATCTTAACATGTACACATATATGTATATATAATAATATTATTTGTAGCATAACTTAACATGAGATTCAATATGAAATATACATATATAGTTATACATACATACATACATATATACATACATATACATATACATATACATATACATATACATATACATATACATATACATATACATATACATATACATATACATAAATGTTTGTATGTATTAATTATATGTACATAAATAATTTGAACTAAAATATTTTTTTTCTTCTAAGCATGATCTGAATACATTTGAATCTAATTTTACAAATGAATATTATGACCAAATCCAAAACATCATTAGTATATAGTATATACTTTGTTCATTTGTAACTTCAGTTTTTTACAAGTTAAAATAGATCAAAGATTAAATCAAATTTTGAATAATTGAAAAATCACATAAATATGTGTTTGGCAATACCAATATATTTTAGGGTAGGTGACATATTAAATATAGGAGATTAATATTTACCTCACTAAATCTAGCCCTTTGTAATACATTGTTTTTTGAGTTGCCCCTAGACTCCTTGCATCAACACTCAATCTTGCTAGAATTGAATGAACCACGTTGTTTTAATTTTATTTAATGTTATTTGGGTGAAAATTTTGGGTCATGGGGAGGTAAGGCATGTAAATTGAGGCTATGAAAAGAGAGGAGAGGAAGAAGGGGATCGTTCAAAAATCAATTAATGAGGGAGATTTTATTTTTATAGAAAGAGTTAAAACCTTTCCTATTACTCTCTTTAAAATCTTGCTTATTAATTCCTGTTGGGTCTAAATCAGTTATCTAGAACATGATTCTCCTTCTTTGGTCGACCATAATTGACTCCCCAATGGACCAAAAAATCTCATAGCCCATTAAGTAATTAATTATAAATTAAAGCATGCTTAAATATATGTCGATATCGTATATCGATACGTGCATACATACATATATACACACACATATAAGTTTATGTATATGTATACATATATATGTATATGTGTATATATGTTATACACATCTTAATAATATGCATAAGCACCAAGAACATTTCTAGTAGCTAATCCGTAGATACTAACGCAGCAAACATTAATTACACTAGTAATTAATATTTCTTGAATATTAATTTAATTAATTAATTTATAGCACATTATAAACTAATTAAATCATGTGGTATTTCAGAGAATTTGCAAATACAGTTATATCACTCAAAGGTGTGATTTTAGTCAGTGATTGCTATTGAACAATTTGAATATTAATGTTCACACATCACTTTAGCAAGTGGTGTGATAGACTAACTGAATTCAACGCTTATTAATCTTTTTGGTAAAATCGTATTTTACATAACTTAAAGTGGTACAAATAGTGATAATATTTACACATGTTATCTTCGCCAACATTATACCACTTTAGGATGTATAGAATTTTGTGTTGGTCAATACTTTAGGATTATCTACATTCAACTTAGTCAGTCTATAAATAAAGTTCTTGGTTCAATAATAACATTTATTATTACCAGTTCTACTCTAGCCAAAAAATTTGACTTTGAATTGACTATAGTTGACCGTGATACTAACCTCACACAACTTAAGAGATAAATTCTATACTGAATAGTGCTTCGCTTCAAATGCCTTAACTCAGACATAACTATATTCATCCAATGGTCATCATGTCATGATTTAACTACAATCAAAATTGAGTATCTATATTGATGTTCACTAGTATTCTCAAGGGAACTGTGTCACATCATCGCATTGATATTTCATGTTTGACTAAGTTGTTATCAACCAATAGGAAATTATTAAAAGAGTCATTCCATATTTATCCAATAAATAAAGGTATGTAACCTATTGGTGCCCCGCCAGCACTAAGTACTACACTGCTCAACATTTGCAGAGTGTTGTGTATTCTGGTCTTAATGGATGAATTGATATCCTTTTTGGAAAAATCTTAATTAGGAATATTCAAAACAAAATATTATTTTATTTTGTGATTAATTACTCAATTGTAAAAAAAGTCAACTACAGTCATATAACATTTTATTTAAGGATTTTCTCAATTATATACTTAAAATTAATTACTTAATTATATATAACACAATATAACTAAGTATATAAAAGAAAACAAACACCTTTATTATGAAGAAGATTGATTACAGAGTTAGATATATGTAAAAAATAACATAATTGCCCCTAGGTCATACCACTAACTCTCTTAGTCTCCTGCTTGCATATAGGGATGATTATGGAATCTTAATCTCCTTCCTCCGATCGGTTTTCTCAGAACTGGTCGAGCTAGTCACTTAGTGAACAAATTTGCTATATACACTACTAGAAAAGTGATTATTTACCTATGTAAAATTACTGATGCCATGCCGATGCCAACAGTAAGGCATCGACGCAGCATCCACATGTTGTAGGTAAATCATTACCTAAAACATAGTATCGACGCCTTGCCAAAATCCAAAAAAATGCATCATACAACATCGCGCCTCTTCATAACCTTCCAGCCAATGCTTCATTTCGTCACTTTTGTTTGAAATAAAAACCCAGATCCCCTGTCCTTGCCCTAGCTTCCCCAGTCTCTTAGCCCAAGCCTCCCACATTGCCGACCATAAGCACCATTTCAAGCATCCCTAGCCCTCCCTAATCGCCTAGACCTTCCCTTGCCGCATCTGCAAGCACCCTTCCCCTAGCTATTCGAAATCACCTATACATCAAAGGAACTCCGCAAGCTATCACCGCAAGCAACATCACTGTAAGGAACCACGCTGTAAGAACCCCACTTCCGTTGGAATGATTCAATGCTACGATCCATTTTTTGTTCAATGCTACAATTTGATGTAGATTCTTTGTTAAAAATTCATTGCTAACCAGCAGTTGATATATATTTTTTAGTATGATTGTTCGTATATAATTTGATCATTGATATTATTATGAAATTATTATTCGATAGTCATTGTAATCAATATAGTGTTATTGATTAAACCCCTTAGATGTTGAATTTAGCTCCGTCTGACAAGTACAGTATATGATAATTATATATATTCATTTTTTAAATAAAATAGAAATCGGCATTCATCTGATTCTTATTTTTTGGATTTTTATCAATATTGGATAAGTTACAAATGCAATGATATTTATATTTCTCAAATCAATATTCTAAATTGAATGATTAATGAAATTTCGATGGCGCTTCCTTCTTATTTCCTAAGTGTGCTCTTTTGCGCATGATACAAAGATAAAGGGGAAGTGCTGTCAAAATTTTACCAGCCATTCAATTATAAATGATTTATGAAATGTAAATATCATTGCATTTGTAATAGGAAGTAGTATAGACAACCATTATAAAAAGTGTACAAATTTCTAGGTTATATATCTTTGAAATTATTTGTTAATTCCACTGTTTTATAATAAAATTTATCTTATTATTGAAATTAATAATAAATTAATAATACTGTAAGTAATAATAAAATTAGCTATGTTATTAAAACTAATAATAAAATTAATAATGTTATTTAAACTAATTGTACAATTAATAATACTACTGAATGTAATAATGAAATTAATAATGTTATTTAAATTAATAATAAACCTAATAATATTATTGATTGTAATAATAAAATTAATAAAGTTATTAAAATTAATAATATTACTTAAATTAGTAATAAAATTAATAATGTTAGTAATGTTTGGTTGTATTAAATGGATGATATCCAAATATTATTATTAATGCTTGATTTTATTAAAAATTAAGAATAAAATACTATTTGTGAAAAATAATGTAATTTTTATTTCATGTAAAGTATAAAAAATGGGTTGTTTGAAAATCAAACCTGGATTCACATGAAATGTAAAATATAGGAATGCTACTATTGGACTTTAAAAATGGTGTGGATGCATTCATGAAAATGACATCTTATAAAAAAAATATGAAAAAAGTCCAATGTCCATGTTTGAAATGTCGTTGCTTGAAATTTATAGAGTATTATACCGTGATAATAAATTTACAAAAATATTTTTTTATGCCCGACTATCCTATGTGGATATACCATGAAGAAGAATATCACATTATACAAGTGGCGATAAACATAGATATGGATTGTGACGAACCCCATATTAAAGAAAATATGGATAGAAAATAGAATGACTAAAATGGTTCCTGATGTTGCTCATCCGAGCATGTGTACCGATGAACCTGATTTGAAGGAAGATCTTGACTTAGAAGCGAAAAAGTTTTTCAATTTGTTAGAAGCATCGAAATGACCACTCTATGAAGGCTGTAAAATGACACAATTGTCAACCACATCTTGGTTAATTGAAATAAAATACAAATGAAATGCATTAATGAACTCAATTCTTAGCTTGTATAAAGAAATGCTTCCACCTAACTATATGTTGGGGGAGAACTAATTCTCCCTTAAAAGAGAAGTCTCTACCATTTGATGCCATGGGAAAATTGACATGTGTCCAAGTTGATGCATGATTTATTAGAAGGAAGATAAAAATTTGACGTTGTGTAAATTCTGTAAACAACCTAGTTATGTATTGATGAAAACTGGTGATAAAGGTGTACCTTTCACCAACATGCATTGTTTTCCAATTATACCAAGATTGCAAAGGTCATATGCATCTTCTACTACTGCAAAACACATGATATGACATAGTGAATGACATCTAGATGAAGATGTTTTATGTCATCTGCTAACAAGAAAACTTGTCAACACCCCAAAGTAGAGTTTAAGGAAAGATTAGTTCTGTGACGACCGCCCATGACCCCTGCACTGAACCTAGAGAAAATGCGCTGTAAAGTGTGCCAGGCGACCATGGACGATTGTCAGGGTAGATTAAAAACAACAGAATCTATCGTATTACTCACAGCGCATGGACAAAATACAATAGAACAAATATATAGTGAAGCTTCATAGAATAGAATCTCATCAATAAAACTTCATAATAGTTGAATACAAACATCTGAATAGTCAATACAACAAGCCTCACTACATATCACTCAGAGAATACAAAGCAGCGGAACACCCAGTACATATAGTAAGAAGTAATATGCAATACTCCAGCTCGTCTTCGTCATCAACATCGTGGGAAGCAAGAACAGCACCTGTCACCTGCTACCTAGTCTGCCCGTCCCAAAATGGACAAACAGCCCAAGGCAATAAGAGTTAAACATAAAGCCTTGAGTCAGACAACAGTCTTAGTGAGCAGTAAATTAACTAACAACATACCAAAAGAGCATAAAGGAAAAGGAATAGGAATACAACCCTCCCACTCCAACCTCTTTCTACAGTGATAGCCCCCAGACACACACTAAGTAGAAGCAAACATAGCAGAGCATATAATTTAAAGTAAAGCAATTATCACTCGAGTCAAGGGCGATGTTTTCCAAGTACAAACCCCCAAGGCCTAAACCAAGATCAGATAAGCAACCTGAAAATACAGCTCTTGAGACCGAATGACGATACAACCAAACATCCATGACTCTGGCTATCACTGTTATCATTGCTTTGATATCATCGTTAGTTGAATGATCGGCACCTTCTTTCAGCCGTTAGTCAAGGGCTAATGGAAACCCCGGTTCTAGACATTACTCCCGCACGTCGTCATGACCCGTGCCTAGGATTATCGAATCTGCCCAGAGTACTCGACCATCAACGGTTAGTCTTTTGGGCGTCCCCATGTACTCTTGCTTGGAGCATGCTAGAACCTTCAACAACGATGAGATCTCAGCCTTCTAGTCATCCTCCTCGACGACTATTTCCATACTAGCTCAAGCGCCTCTCGAGCAAACCATTATCCTCAAACTCGAACATTTCACCGAGTTATCAACATGCTTGGAATGATCCCATCTGGATTAGACCAAGGCTATCTCATATCATGCTTCGCTTCATCACATCCTCGCAAAGCCTCATCTCAACATCATCATCAAATCTATGCATAAGAGCTTCATCATCTGCTACATATGCCACAAGCAGCTTTCTCGATTCAAGAGCCTTTCTCTTAGCTTTTGAATCATCTTCGGTCTAAATCAAATCATCAATCATCTAATTCATAGCCATCAATCAAATCAAACATTAATCCAAGTAAACAAGCATTCAAATATGATCTAAATAGACAATTATAACAATAATGGCAATTTCGTAATTAAAGAGTCAAAAGTCTAACAAGCATGAAATCATGAGCAATGTCTCTATAATCTTGATGAATGAACTTGCATAGGTTAACATGTAGTAAAATGGTTGTCAAATCATCATGAACCATGGATCTATATGGATCTATACTTAGGTTTACAAAAATGCATGGAAATCACTACTTTACACCAAAATCAAGCCAACAATCCGATATACTCCTTTGGATCCGTGTGAGAGATAATCACCACTCACCAAATCACCTAAACACCTCAAAAGAAACCCACTTCAGATCTGGACAGCGAAGGATCTAACTTGATCTATCACCAATCCGCTTCAAACGATGAAATCTCACTTCAATGGATGTAGATCTACAATCTAAGCTCTTGAATCTTCAATTTGATCTTCAACTTGGATGGAAGGAATCACTAGATTAGAGTAGAGAAAAGAAGTGTAGAAGTCGAGCTCTCAAAATGGCAGCACTTCGTCGCTTCGAAATCCGGATCCCAAAAAGTGAGAAAAACCCTCATATTTATAGCTGAAATCTCCTTAGGTCGCACACTCTTAGGTCGTCCACGACCTAACAAATTCTCCGACCTAACTCAACGCAGGCGCGCGACCTATCACCACACGACTTACGACCTATCGAAACTCACCTGTCTACGACTTACGACTTAGCAGCTCAACTCCTAAGTCGCTCGCGACTTAACAACTCCTAGGTCGCTCACGACCTAACACTCAGGCAAAACCCAACGACCTAACGCAGATACTTCCTCGTGACCTAACCACTCAACAGAGTTACGACCTACGACTTAACTAAGACACGACCTAGCAACAGCTCCGACCTAACAAATCTGCGACCTAAACAGACCGCCTCTTCGCGACCTAACGCTCCTGCGACCTAACACATACACGACCTAACACTCACGCGACCTAACACCTTAGGTCGTCTAACGACCTAACTACTCTACTACTGGACTTAGGTCGCTCACGACCTAACTACGCTAACCAGCTAACCCTTAGGTCGCTCACTGCTACCACCAGCTCCTTAGGTTGTTGCCGACCTAACTTCCTTAGGTTGCTAACCTGCCTATTTCCTAGGTCGCTAACTCCTAGGTCGGAAATCCTTAGGTCGGTCAAATACTATAGGTCGTCCCAAACTCATCAACGACCTAAACCAATACGACCTAACTACTAAGTCGTTAACTCTCTTAGGTCGTCTACCCCATAAGTCGTCCACTACCTTAGGTCGCCAGTTTCTATGAGTCGCCTATTTCCTTAAGTCGTCTACGACCTAAGCCTCAACCTATGACTTATCTATCATACGACCTATCTTAATCCTTAGGTCGCCAACTTCAACTTCCTTAGGTCGCCTATCCTTCTTAAGTCGGTCAATTCTCTTAAGTCGCTCACGATCTAATTTCGACTCGACTTAAGCTTCGAACGACTTAAACCCTAGATGACTTAACAACATTACGACCTAATGACAACAGTTTTACGATGTTTCGATCCGTAAAAATACAGGTCGTTACATTCTCTCCCCCTTAGGAATTTCATCCCCGAAATTCCAAACAAACAAGAGCAATCAAAGACTATTCTGCACGCCTACCATCCATAGCAATCAACAAACCATGCATCCAATTCTAGCTTAGCATGCAAAATTCTAAAACTAGAACAAGTTACAATATCGTGAGATGACACGACACCTTAGGGCCATACCTTGAAGAGTTCAGGATGAGCTGCTTTCATCCTCTCTTCCACCTCCCACGTACAGTCGTTATCATCATCACTCCATTGTACCTTGAGCAACTTAACTACCTTCCTCCTAAGCTGTTTCGTGTCGGTTTCCACAACACGAAGCGGCTTACAAAGTCTCTTATCGACTGGATCAACTTCAAAATCTTCACAGCTATCAGTAGAAACCACTGTATTCGAGTCGTGCACATACTTCCGTAGATAGGATACATGAAAAACATTGTGCACACTCGACATCTTCTCTGGTAACTCCAATCTGTAGGCGAGCTTTCCAATTCGCTCGATGATCGGGAATGGTCCAACAAATCTCGGAGTCAATTTTCCTTTCTTCCCGAATCGAATAACATTCTTCAGTGGAGAAATCTTCATAAAGACCATATCACCTACGTCGAATTCCAGATCCTTACGACGCTTATCGGCATAACTTTTCTGACGATCTTGGGCTGCCTTCATTCGTTGCCGAATGATCTCTATGCAATCCGAAGTCTGTCGAATCATCTCTGGCCCAAGCATCAACTTTTCTTCGGTCTCTAACCAACATGTCGGAGAGTTACACGGTCTTCCATACAATGCCTCATACGGTGCCATACCAATGCTTGACTGGTAACTGTTGTTATATGAAAATTCCACCAAATGAAGGTGATCTTCCCATGATCCTCCGAAATCCAAAACACAAGCTCTGAGGAGATCTTCCAAAACTCGGTTGACTCTCTCGGTCTGACCATCAGTTTGAGGATGATAAGCTGTACTCAAACACAACTCGGTTCCCAAAACTTCCTGGAAGCTCTTCCAAAATCCACTAGTGAACAATGGGTCTTGATCGCTCACTATACTCTTCGGAATACCATGGAATCGAACAATCCACTTAACATACAACTCAACCAACTTTGATGCAGTCCTAGTCGATCGAACAGGAATGAATCTTGCACTCTTAGTCAGACGATCTACGATGACCCAAATCCCTTCATTTCCCGTTCTTGTTCTAGGTAGCCCATCAATAAAATCCATCGATATTTGCTCCCACTTCCATGTAGGAACTTCTAATGGCTGAAGCAATCCACTTGGCTTCTTCTGTTCGGCTTTTACCAACTGGCAGTTCATGAACTTGGAAATGAAATTTCCAACATCCTTCTTCATACCTTCCCAGTAATAGGTTCTCTTCATATCCCGATACATCTTGTTTCCACCTGGATGAATTGTCAACTTCGAGTGATGACTTTCCTTCAGAACTTCATCTCTCAATCCATCTATATCGAGAACAACTAGTCGTCCTTGTTTCCGAAGCCAACCCTTTCGATCGACTTCGAATCCTTTATCCTTTTCTGGGTCCAATCCAGATTCCAAATCTCGGATAATCTTGACAAGCTTATCGTCTCGCTTTTGGCTCTCGCCAATCCTTTCCACAAGAGTGGGTCTTATCGATAAGTTTGCCAACATCTCAGGTTCCAATCCACATCTAGGCCTGAAGTCAAATCCAGCTAAATACTAGAGATTCTTCCATTCTGAAAACATGGCTCCCAATCCTGCATGTCTTCGACTTAACGCATCTGCCACTGCGTTACCCTTTCCTGGAGTATAAGCTATACCAAAGTCATATGATGCCAAAAACTCTAGCCAACGTTGCTGCCGAAGATTCAAATCCTTTTGGGAGAAAAGATACTTCAACGACTTATGATCCGTAAACAACTTGAATCGAACTCCTAATAGATAATGTCTCCACATCTTCAGAGAAAAAACAATCGCCGCTAACTCCAAATCATGAGTCGGGTAATTCCTTTCATGCGGCTTCAGTTGTCGACTTGCATACGCAACAACTTTATCCTTCTGCATCAGCACTGCTCCAAGTCCAGTACCACATGCATCGGTGTAAACCATCATCTCATCATTCCCACTTGGAATAGTCAGAACAGGAGCACTTGTCAATCTCTCTTTCAGGATTCTGAAAGCTTGCTCACACTTATCTTCCCATCTGAACACTAGGTTCTTTTTCGTCAATCCTGTTAACGATGCAGCCACCTTGGAGAAGTCTTTGATAAATCGTCGATAATATCCTGCTAATCCAAGAAAACTTCTCACATCAGATGCATTCTTAGGTCTAACCCAATCCTGGATTGCTGCCACCTTAGCGGGATCAACCGCTATTCCATTTCCAGAGATAACATGGCCTAAGAACCTCACTTCACTCTTCCAGAAGTGACACTTCGAAAACTTAGCCTTCAGCTGATGTTTCCGTAAGATTTCCAAAACAATACGCAAGTGCGTCTTGTGCTCTTCTTCAGTTCTAGAATAAATCAGAATATCATCCACAAACACAAGCACGAACTTGTTCAACTGATCTCTGAACACTCTATTCATAAGATCCACAAAATATGCTGGCGTGTTAGTCAATCCAAACGGCATTACCAGCCACTCAAAGAAACCGGATGGTGTCCTAAAAGCAGTCTTCGGCACACTATCCTTAGCCACTCTCAACTGGTGAAATCCCGTTGCCAAATCCATCTGAGAAAACACCTTAGCTTCGTGAAGCTGATCAAACAAGTCATCTATTCTCGGCAATGGATACTTGTTCTTCATAGTCACCTTATTTAGCTCACGATAATCCACACACAACCTTAACGATCCATCCGCTTTGGTTGCGAACACAACTGGTGCACCCCATTCGGACACACTACGCCGAATGAATCCTTTCTGCAAAAGATCATCAACCTGCACCTTCAACTCATGTTGTTCCCTAGGCGCCATTCGCCTAAGAGGCATCACAACAGGTCTGGCTCCTTCAACTAGATCTATACGAAACTCGATCTCTCTATGCGGCGGTAACCCTTTGACATCATCAAAGACATCCTCAAATCCATTCGCGATTGGAAACGATGACAGTCCATCCTGTGGAACAACCAGCGAATACATGAAGCTCATGAAGACGCCTTCTTCATGCTTACATCGTATCACAATCTTTCGCCCCTCCACATTCTCGACTGTCACTTCCAACCTTTCACAATCAACCTTTGCCGCATACTTCCTAAGCCAGTCCATACCCAAAATAATTCCGAACCCCGCAAAGTTCAGAACAAAGCAATCACAAACAAAAGAGCAATCATGACTCGATACAATCAGACCACGGCATAACATACACAAACAAGACGAACCCCCAACTGGATTAGTCACAACCAATGGCCTATCAACAATATCCGGTTCTAAACCCAACCGGCCTACAAGTTCGCTACAAACAAACGAATGCGACGCCCCAGTATCAAACAACACTCTAACTGGAACACCACATAGGAAAAGAGTACCTTGAACCACCACACTCTTTCCTTTCTCTTCAGCGGTAGGAGCTTTCGAAGACGATGGAACAGCTCCTAAAGCATAAGCTTGCACAATCTGCTTGTCCTTCCGTGGTTCTGGACAATTCTTCCTGATATGCCCCGGCTTGTCACAGTTGTGACACTTCATCGGTACCTTCGGATTCTTGCAATCCCTAGAGAAATGGCCCTTCTGCTGACAATTGTAGCAGGTCACCTCACCTTTCGGCTTCTTCTGGCCATCCTTACCCTTCTGCTGCTGCTGCTTCCTCTTCTTGTTTCCACCCTGCTGTGGTTTAGACTCTCCCCTGGTCACAGCAACAATAGATCCTTCCTTAGGAAACAGACTCTCATGTCTGAGAGCTTTCTCCACAAGCTTCTCAAATGAATCGTCCAAATGATCCACTAACTGCCTCCCAAGATAACTGTCCAAGCCTGTCACAAACTTCTCATTCTTCTGATACGAAGATTCAATATACGACCGGGCATACTTGGACAAAGCTTCAAACTCAGAAACATACTCAAGAACTGGTCTTCCACCTTGCTTGAGCTCCACAAACTTCTTGAACAGAACAGACTTCTGAGCTGTAGAAATGAACTTAGCTTCAAATCTGGCTTGGAATTGCACCCAAGTAATCTCTTCCTCCGGAGTATCAATAGTGATAGAATTCCACCAATTAGAAGCTCTTCCTTGAAGCTGTCTTGATGCTAACTTCCTCTTAGTTGCATCCTCAATTCCCAAGTCACCAAAGATCCTTCTACAAGCATCTATCCACCTCTGAACTTCAATGGTTGATTCTGTTCCAAAGAAAACCTTTCCTCCAAGAGTAGTAAAGTCCTTACACAACTTAGCAAAATCCACCGGCTTTGGAGTTTGAACCTGAACTCCAACATCCACCGATGGCCCCGGAGCTGGCATCCTTCTCATGATCGAAGTCATCATAGCTTCGAACATAGCAGCATAATCAACAGCCCCTTCAGTAGCACGGCCTTCCCTAGCACCTGGTCTCCCTCTTCGACTCATTCTCAATATCTATAAAAAGGAATGATTAGCACATCTAGAGAAACAACTGCATAAAGGACTCAAACTCTACTAAGCTACTATATTATATATAGTAATCATCCATCAAAATACAATTACGTCTCTCATACGTATTTACGTCAGCGAGCGTTGGGTAAAATCGATTAACCAATGCTCTGATACCAAATGTGACGACCGCCCATGACCCCTGCACTGAACCTAGAGAAAATGCGCTGTAAAGTGTGCCAGGCGACCATGGACGATTGTCAGGGTAGATTAAAAACAACAGAATCTATCGTATTACTCACAGCGCATGGACAAAATACAATAGAACAAATATATAGTGAAGCTTCATAGAATAGAATCTCATCAATAAAACTTCATAATAGTTGAATACAAACATCTGAATAGTCAATACAACAAGCCTCACTACATATCACTCAGAGAATACAAAGCAGTGGAACACCCAGTACATATAGTTAGAAGTAATATGCAATACTCCAGCTCGTCTTCGTCATCAGCATCGTGGGAAGCAAGAACAGCACCTGTCACCTGCTACCTAGTCTGCCCGTCCCAAAATGGACGAACAGCCCAAGGCAATAAGAGTTAAACATAAAGCCTTGAGTCAGACAACAGTCTTAGTGAGCAGTAAATTAACTAACAACATACCAAAAGAGCATAAAGGAAAAGGAATAGGAATACAACCCTCCCACTCCAACCTCTTTCTACAGTGATAGCCCCCAGACACACACTAAGTAGAAGCAAACATAGCAGAGCATATAATTTAAAGTAAAGCAATTATCACTCGAGTCAAGGGCGATGTTTTCCAAGTACAAACCCCCAAGGCCTAAACCAAGATCAGATAAGCACCCAGAAAATACCGCTCTTGAGACCGAATGACGATACAACCAAACATCCATGACTCTGGATATCACTGTTATCATTGCTTCGATATCATCGTTAGTTGAATGATCGGCACCTTCTTTCAGCCGTCAGTCAAGGGCTAATGGAAACCCCGGTTCTAGACATTACTCCCGCACGTCGTCATGACCCGTGCCTAGGATTATCGAATCTGCCCAGAGTACTCGACCATCAACGGTTAGTCTTTTGGGCGTCCCCATGTACTCTTGCTTGGAGCATGCTAGAACCTTCAACAACGATGAGATCTCAGCCTTCTAGTCATCCTCCTCGACGACTATTTCCATACTAGCTCAAGCGCCTCTCGAGCAAACCATTATCCTCAAACTCGAACATTTCACCGAGTTATCAACATGCTTGGAATGATCCCGTCTGGATTAGACCAAGGCTATCTCATATCATGCTTCACTTCATCACATCCTCGCAAAGCCTCATCTCAACATCATCATCAAATCTATGCATAAGAGCTTCATCATCTGCTACATATGCCACAAGCAGCTTTCTCGATTCAAGAGCCTTTCTCTTAGCTTTTGAATCATCTTCGGTCTAAATCAAATCATCAATCGTCTAATTCATAGCCATCAATCAAATCAAACATTAATCCAAGTAAACAAGCATTCAAATATGATCTAAATAGACAATTATAACAATAATGGCAATTTCGTAATTAAAGAGTCAAAAGTCTAACAAGCATGAAATCATGAGCAATGTCTCTATAATCTTGATGAATGAACTTGCATAGGTTAACATGTAGTAAAATGGTTGTCAAATCATCATGAACCATGGATCTATATGGATCTATACTTAGGTTTACAAAAATGCATGGAAATCACTACTTTACACCAAAATCAAGCCAACAATCCGATATACTCCTTTGGATCCGTGTGAGAGATAATCACCACTCACCAAATCACCTAAACACCTCAAAAGAAACCCACTTCAGATCTGGACAGCGAAGGATCTAACTTGATCTATCACCAATCCGCTTCAAACGATGAAATCTCACTTCAATGGATGTAGATCTACAATCTAAGCTCTTGAATCTTCAATTTGATCTTCAACTTGGATGGAAGGAATCACTAGATTAGAGTGGAGAAAAGAAGTGAAGAAGTGTAGAAGTCGAGCTCTCAAAATGGCAGCACTTCGTCGCTTCGAAATCCGAATCCCAAAAAGTGAGAAAAACCCTCCTATTTATAGCTGAAATCTCCATAGGTCGCACACTCTTAGGTCGTCCACGACCTAACAAACTCTCCGACCTAACTCAACGCAGGCGCGCGACCTATCACCACACGACTTACGACCTATCGAAACTCACCTGTCTACGACTTACGACTTAGCAGCTCAACTCCTAAGTCGCTCGCGACTTAACAACTCCTAGGTTGCTCACGACCTAACACTCAGGCAAAACCCAGCGACCTAACGCAGATACTTCCTTGCGACCTAACCACTCAACAGAGTTACGACCTACGACTTAACTAAGACACGACCTAGCAACAGCTCCGACCTAACAAATCTGCGACCTAAACAGACCGCCTCTTCGCGACCTAACGCTCCTGCGACCTAACACATACACGACCTAACACTCACGCGACCTAACACCTTAGGTCGTCTAACGACCTAACTACTCTACTACTGGACTTAGGTCGCTCACGACCTAACTACGCTAACCAGCTAACCCTTAGGTCGCTAATTCCTATAGGTCGCTCACTGCTACCACCAGCTCCTTAGGTCGTTGTCGACCTAACATCCTTAGGTTGCTAACCTGCCTATCTCCTAGGTCGCTAACTCCTAGGTCGGAAATCCTTAGGTCGGTCAAATACTATAGGTCGTCCCAAACTCATCAACGACCTAAACCAATACGACCTAACTACTAAGTCGTTGACTCTCTTAGGTCGTCTACCCCATAAGTCGTCCACTACCTTAGGTCGCCAGTTTCTATGAGTCGCCTATTTCCTTGAGTCGTCTACGACCTAAGCCTCAACCTACGACTTATCTATCATACGACCTATCTTAATCCTTAGGTCGCCAACTTCAACTTCCTTAGGTCGCCTATCCTTCTTAAGTCGGTCAATTCTCTTAAGTCACTCACGATCTAATTTCGACTCGACTTAAGCTTCGAACGACTTAAACCCTAGACGACTTAACAACATTACGACCTAATGACAACTGTAACGACCCGATATTTTCAACCATTCGCATCCATTATAAGTGTATAGGTAGACACTCATGCCGGAGTTAAATTGCTCAAAATACCGCGTTGTAAATAAAAATTTGGCAAATCTCAGAATATGTAGTAAATAAATATAATCACAGATCACAGACATAGAGTAATATAATGCAGCGGAAGTACAAGAAATAGTAGTTCATGAAGCTACTATATAAATATGTCAGAGTTACATAAGATACAACAGAAGAAATAAAGAACAACAGAAGTTTCCATATGATAACCAAGTACAAGCTGAGTAGGACAACGGAACTGAAGTAGATAGGACAAGACAAGTAGATAATCTCCAGCGATTCAAATCTCCAAGAGTGTGGAAATCCAAATCTGTGAATAACTCAGGCTGACCCGAGCGTAAAGCAAAACACAAAACACTCGAGTCAGGACAATATATACTTATATAATGTAAACCAACTCAAGTGAACTGTAATAAAGGTACAAGTAACTCAAAGAATGCTTGGGATCGCCCATTCTTTAAGGATCCGTTAAACTATTTACTATGTAGTAATATACGCTATATACAATAGTGTCTAATTAGTAAAGTATAATCATATAGAAAATAGCGTTAAGGGGATGGAGAACCTTAACGCGGTCGGATCTTAAAATCATAATCGTAGTAAAGCTCGATATGGTAGGTGACACGGCACAACTAGGCAATGCCAGGGTAGATATACCAATTACGCATCCGGACTAGTGGTGACGCATAGCAGCCACTACCGCCCACCTCGAACAACACTCCCAAATCAAGGGTGGCCACCAAATCAATCACAAGTAATAGAATGGTATCGAAGAAGTGTGTCCGATCAGAGGTGCTACCTCATTGGTCCGTCAATCGCTCCTGTTTTAGCCACCTTATGCCAACTCACGGGAGTTGGGTCCACGTATATACCTTAGGATCGTCGCCACCATCCTACTTCATTCTGGAAACTCCACCGCGTACACAGTTGTCAAAGTGGTTTTCGGTATCGACAGAGAGTATGTCCATATCCGATCCCGGTCTCTTTAACAACCAATCGTTATTATAACCCGCGGTTATAACTTTTAAAACAATACTTTACTTCAAAATAAAATATCATTTCAAAACCATATATTTATCAAAATAAAGATTAAATCAATTCCAAACCATTTCCTTATATTTAAAATATCATATCATTTCAAAACTTCATTTCAAATCATTTCAATATATCAAAATATCATATCTTTCCAAAACTCCATTTCAAATCATTTTAATATATCAAATATCAATCTTTCCAAATCTTCATTTCAAATCATTTTAATATATCAAATATCAATCTTTCCAAATCTTCATTTCAAATCATTTTAATATAATAAAATATCATATCCTTACAAAACTTCACTTCAAATCATTTTAATATAATAAAATATCCTATCAGTTCAAATCCAAATATTCAACTTTAAATACCTTTTATATTCAAAGATATCGTTCATTTATTGTCATTTCAAATCATCTTTAAATAGTTTATATTTCAATCAAAATAATTCATTTAACCCTTTTAAAAGTGTAATTATTATACTTTCAAATCAAGTATTCAATTTCCAAAGTTTCAAACCATTCTGAGTTCGTTTACTAAGTCAAAAACCCTAATTATTAAAATTTCAGCATTTCACAGCATTTTAAAACAACTGCTATAAGTTATATTTGAAAACATTTTTAATTCAGCAAAGACAGCACTTAAAACTGCTGTTAAAACTCAGTTTTAGTTTAATTATAGTTCAAAAACAGAAAAGACAGCATTTCAGAAGTGCTGCGGTAGTTTAGATTTCAAAACAAGAGTTAAATTTGGTTTCAGCAAAGACTGCAGACCATTATAGCATTTCCAGAGAATGCTATAATAGACCTGGGTTCAATATTAGCCTTCAAGTTCAACTACAGCAACTGCAGCATTTCAGAAATGCTGTAGTAGCCCTTTTATTCAATTTTTAGTGTAATTCAGAACCATAGCATTTCTGAATGCTATTAAAAGTGATTTCCAGCTTTTTAGTGTATTTCCAGCAATTAAATAACTTCATTTTAAACTCTTTAAACATTTTAAAAATCATAATTTAACATTTAAAATGTTCATTTACATATCATTTAACATGTATCTTTTTCACAATAAATTTCTTATAATTAAATCCAATTTTCAACAATTTACTTAATAAATTTAAGTGTAAAAGTTTCCAATTCTTCACATTTCAACAAATAACTTAATTAACACTTCAAATTTAAATTACCATTTAACAAATTTAACTAAATTTCCAATTTTATTTAATTAACTTAAACTTTAATTAAAACCAAATTTCACATTTCCAAGTCAAGTTATATTTTAAAAGATCACTTTTAAACATTCATTTATTTAACCACTTAAATTAATAGAAAAATCAATAATACTTTAATAAATCACTTAAATTAAAATTTAAATCAAATTATCATATTTACCATTTTCCAAATATAATTAAATTTCCATTTTTATTCATATAACTTAAATATCATTTTAAACCAAAATTCCAAATTTCCAACTTAAGTTATATTTCAAAAATCCAGTTAAACCATTCATTAATTACATTTTTAACATATGAAAAAAAATCATAATTTCTTTATTTTAAAACATTTCAAAATCTAATTAAATCAAATTTCATAATTTTATAATTTTTAAAATACTTAAAAATATTCAAAACACTTTATAAAATAACCACGGGCCTGTATATAATTTTCTAACTTAGGTCAAGTGATACGGATATGTATCATTTCAATCCGCAGTTAAAAAAAAGAAAAATCCGGGTTCTATCATTTCAAACCCGCAATCCCAAGTTAAAATAATTTAAATAAAAGTTATTAAAAGGTCGCTCAGGCTTATCATTTCAGCCCATAACGATCCTTCCCTATTCTAAAGTCCATTCGGGTATGTATCATTTCAACCCATAGTGAACCTAATCTACAGGGAACTTGCAGTGTGATAAACTGATAAAAAAAAAGAACAGAATAACATAAATAATTAACAGAATGATATGACATGAATTTTTAACAGTTTAATATCATACATAATTATCACAAGCAGTTTACAACATTAAATAGATTTTTCTACATATTCAGTTGTTGTTGTTTCACAACTACATAAGTATGAACGTCGTGTGAGTTTTTACTCACCTCTTATTGCTGAAGATTTCAAGACCAAAAGCACAAAAGAAAACCAAGAATGATGACACTACAATGATTGGAGTAGAGAGCGAATCCAAGCTACAACTCTTGTATACAACCCAAAACAAAAATCAAACAAAACAAATTTCAATACAACTTTAAAATGAAATAACTTTGGAATAAAAGCGAATACGAATACCAAACTTTTTTGCCTTGCTTCTCATATACTATGTACGGCCTAGGGGTTGCATAGGGTCAGGTTTAGGCTTGGGTTTGGGCTAGCATGGCTCGGCCAAAGTGGTGCACAATGGTGGAGTTATGAATAAGTGAAGGTGAAGGGGTTTTGTAAGCAAATAAGTGGAAAAGTGGTCAAACTAAGGCTCAACCATGGATGGTTAGGCTCGACCAGAGGGTCCAGGTGGTAGATCAGGGGCTGGAGTGATGAGGTAGGGTCTGGACAAGGGGTTGGTGGCGGCCAAAGATGGTGGAGGTGAAGGGAAATGGGGTGGTGGTCAACTAGGTGCTTGGTTATGCATTGTTTTGGACATTGTTTGCGTTTTTGGTGAAGTTTGGCTTCAAGGAGGGTTCAGCCATGGTCTAACCTGAAGTGGTGGTTGGTGATAATGCCAAGGAGGAGTGGTAGGGAATGGTGGCCATGGCTATGGTGAGGAGGCCATGCAAATAGAAGAGAAAACAAGGCACAAAAAGTATGAAAAATGGAAGAAAAGTGTAAAAGAGGAGGCCATTACCAAGGGAGTTTGAAGGAGCCTTGAGAAATGAGAAGTGCTGAAGCTTTTTCATGTGAAAAGTAATAATAATACACGGCTAAAACTGAAAAAGTGGACAGCCAAATGAATTAAAGTGAAGGTTATGGCATTTGGAATGTTTTGAAGGTGAAAGGCCTTAAGTTTTGTAACTTTTTAACCCTTTGGCATTTCCATTTCTTTTTAAATTTTATATAACAAAATTTAACTCAGAAATCTACTTTACAACCGAAACTAAGTAAAGATATAAGAAAACAAATAATTAATTGTAAATAAAAATATAAAAAGAATGAAGAAAATGCCTTAAAAATACCAAACAGTGTTCAAAAATTATAAATAAATCTCTGTTAGTCTTGGAAAACTATACATTTCATTATAAAAATATTATGAAGTGGAAATTTGAATTAAAATAATTTATTTATCATTTTCAACATTCAATAGATAATTAAATTAGAGAAAACAGAAAAAGAATTACAAAATTTACTCAGAAATTAGAAACAGTGTCCAGAAATTACAGAAAAATAACCAATGGCTTTGGAAAATTATGTAATTCATTTTAAAAATATTATAAGACAAAATTTTGAAATAAAATGATTTTTTAAAACATTTTCAAAGTGAATAAATAATTAAATTTTAATTATATAACTAAATTAAGAAAATAGCAAAGAAATGGAAACTAGGTTATAAAATTAGAAAATAAATTCAATAAACTTTAGAAAAATTATACTATCACTTTAAAATTATTAAAAGATAAAAATATACATAAAATAACATATTAACACATATAAAAATAAAATATGACCAAGAAAAATAAAATTTAAAATAGACAATATTGCTAAATACATCAGTTTACACACAATATTGAAATATACATAACTTTCACAATTTAACTCCGTTTCCAACGAAATGAAAAGCTGTATTCAAGTTATTAAATCTATTTTCATAATAAAAGATAAAATTTAAGATTTTTAAAATAATTTAAATTTAAAAGTTAAAAGTCAAAGTTTGACCAGTTTGAACAGAAATTCACTTTTCAGTGAAATATCCAATTTATACTAGTTTGAAGTTATAGTTCACATAATAATTAACATTTATTTTTGAAAATGAAATGTTTGAAATGAACAAGTTTAAAAATAATCTCAAAATAAAATAAAGTCAAAATTAAAATAATATACAAAATCTAGGGTTGTTACAACAACAGTTTTACGATGTTTCGATCCGTAAAAATACGGGTCGTTACAAGTTCTTTTAGGTTTCTTTTGGTTAAGTAGAGGGAGCAAGGATGTGAATAATTCCTTTAATTCACCTTCTTAAAAGGTCTTTATTGCAAAAAAATTCTTTATTGACCTTTCGACCTAGTCGAAACACTTTTATTCTTTTCTTTCAAGTCTTTTGAGCTTACTGAAGTTTTTTGATTATTCCATCGAAACCTTCCTTTCGAAATGGTTGTGGAACCCTAAAGGTTGGCTCTAAGGATTCAAAAGTATGGTTTGTCTAGATGAGTTTCGACCTTGTAAAAAGCTGGTTTCTTAAATGACTTGGGTCCGATTCTAAAATCTAAGGGAAAACCGATTAGGTTTAAGGTTTCGATCCACTGAAAGGTGAATGTTTGGTGAGTGGTGATTTGGAGTTAAGGACTTTAATTACTTGGGAAAGCAGGGGTTTCGACCCACTCTGAAGGTACATTTCGATGAGGTCAATACCTATAAAACATAATTAAATCCAATAAAAGCCTTTAAACAACTGTATATTAAAAAATATTGAAATCTTCCCTTTATTAATCCAAGATGACTATGCTTATCAATTTCCCCCGATTTGATTTACAAATTAAGGTTTACAAATTTGCAAAGTTAAGAAAATACAAGTATATAGTGAATAAATCCGGATCCCCCAAACCAAACCCCTAGGGTCTTATTTATAGATGCGGATGGGCACCTTTCGACACAGTTCTTTTGACCTGGTCGAAAGGTGGCTTCATGTTCCTTCCGTCCCCTTTGACTCTTGCGCGTCCTTCTGCAACGCTTTCGAAGGGGTTTGAATGCCTTCGTCTTCGTCGAAAGGGGTGATTGCACCCTTTCTCTTTGTATTGCTTTGTTGTCATAAGAAATAAGGATATGGGTTTCCGACTCTGTCGATGGGTAGTTTGTAACGACCCGGATTTTTAGCCACCGGATATCGGGGTAATTAACTAAGTTTAATTTTTGAAATATTGATGTATAAGTCAAATAGATGAGTTTTCTGGTATTTAAAATATCTGGATATATATAAATTGATTAAAAACTATGTTTAATTTTAAAATTTTAAATTCCTGGATATGATAAGTATTATAGAAATGTGCATATAAACACCACCATTAAAATTAAGATAAAATATCCATAAATATATAAATATATACAAGCTTTATGATGTTGATAATATATATAATATGTGTGTGTGTGTGTGTGTGTGTATGTATGCCAATATGAAGTGATATACATGTAAATAGGAAATAATGTGAAAATATATATGTAAATATATAATGATAAAATGTGCATAAGTATATGTACACATATATGTATATATGTTATATGGGATAGTTAGGTGGTAAATGTAAATATATATGGGATGACAAAACATATGTAAGTAAATGTAGGTGTATATATGTTATAAAATATTGTATATGCAAATAAATATACATGAATGTATGACATTAAATGACATGAGTATGTACATATGTTATAAAGACAATGCATATGGAAATATAAATATCTTTATGAAAAGAAAAAAGAAATATTTATAGAAAGATATATGTATATGCGAGTGTGACAAAATATATTTATAATAGGAGAATATATATGATGATAAAATACACATATGTATATGCATATATGGTCAAAAACTAGTGTACATGAAAATCTATATATATGTATATATTTATACATGTATGTATGCAAGGAGACATCATCATGGCAAGCAATCAATTCAAACACATAATATATCATATCAAACCAAAACTTCAAATCATGCAAAAAGCAAAAATCAAATCAGGTCAAATATTTTCAAATCAAAATTAAAAAGAAAAAAAATTGTAAAGCCTGTACAAAGCTTCAGCCTCCCATTCTTTTTATATACATCCTACATATCACTACCTTGTTTCATATTTTGGCATTCGAAAACATATATATATATATACACACACACACAAAAGCTACTAGTTAGAACCCTGTAGAATCAAGGTGACAAGAAATCAAAACAAAAGGCAAGTAGCAAAATTCTTTTTCAAACAGTGTCTCTGTTCAAAGAAACTGTGAGTAAACTATTTTCTTTCATACTATCAACCCGTGTTATACTTTTGGATGTGTATATTGAGGCATGATTGATATGTATGCCTATACAGGAATGTATATATACAATTATACATGAATATATGCTAAGTGTTATAACCAGAGGAACCATAGTCCTGTTCACCATTTCCCTTTTAACACTGTTCTGTATGTTTAAAGAAATGTTATGCTTGACTTCAAAAAATCCCTATCTCTCACTATAATTAGTTTTAGGTTATGATGTTTAAAGAAAATCTGTTTGTTTTTTATTATACTTTGTTTTAAAAATGATTTCGGGAAATATTATCAAGTATAAGCGTTGGAAAGTATAATTTACAGTAAGTTAACCCAATTTGTTAAATTTCGAATATCTTGTTTTACTCTCTTGTTTACATAATCTTGATCGCCATGTGAAATGATGAATTTTGAAGGTGGTTTTAGAATTTTTAAGTACGTATATGTTGAGATAGGAGGAGATGAACGAAAGTTGGTCCTTGGCCAAATTCCGACAGGACGGTTAATGGTGGGGGTCGGCGTTTGGCCGAAAGGTAGCTGCGGAGGTGGGAAGCGTGGGAAAAATGGTGATGTATTTTATAGCGTGGCATGGTGGCCGGTCATGGATGAAGTAGGGTTTAGCGGTGGAATTATGGTTGGCTTCGTTCATGGGTAAATGGAGACGAGAAGGGAGAGAGAGAGGCGTGCGGTTGTGGTGGAAAAGATGGAGGAAGTCATGGCGAACGTTGTGGTAAAGTTTCGTGGTATACGGTGGTGGGTGGTGGCGTAGAGAGGCGAGGTGGTGGCTCGACTTTGTCCATGGTTTGGGTAGCAGTTCGAAAATTCAAACCGAGCTTGGATAGTGGGACTCTGGTGGGCCATTGGGACGCGAGGGTGGTAGGTGACTGATGGAGATGGTCGGCGACAATGGATGTTGGCCGTAGGTGATGTATTTGTGCACGGTGGTGCATAGTTTTGTGCACAAAAAAATTGAGTGATGAAGAAAGAAGAAGTGAGTGAAAGAATACTGGAGGAAAGAAAGGAAAGGAAGAGAAAGGAAAAGGAAATGGACCAGGGAAAAGAAATGGGCCGAAGAAAAGAAAGAAAATAAGAAAGAAAAGAGATAAGGAAAAAGAAAAGATAAGGGAAAAGAAAAGGTAAAAGTAAAGGAAAAAGAAAAACAGAAAGAGAGAGAAATAAAAGGGTAAAAAGAACCTTCCCATATTTTAAGCTAAAATTATTTTGTGTAAAGTTAAATTTAATTATTAAAGTAAGTAATTGATTAGATTCTTAATTAATAAAACAAGGCTTGGCTATAAATTGGATTTCTTGATTTTAATTAACTGTTTAATTTTATTTTGTAATTAATTTGGATTAAAAATATAAATGAATTCGGTTAATTAAAGTTTATTAAATCCTGATGTGAAATTAGTGATATTGTTATAGATCGTTAATTTGGTCAACAATCTATATCTTGGCTTGATCCTATTGGATATTATTTCAAATACCCTTGCATGTACCATCCAGTGGTCAGATAAGTTAAAATAGTTAGATTAAAATGATGATACATTTTAGTTGGAATACACGTTTGTAATAAATTTCCATATTTGAATATTGTCACCCTAAATAATAATTTGTTATTTGAAACAATTTACCCTTTTAAATTTATCGACTTGTTTTCGGAGGGACCGAAATCGGATATCAGGGTTATCCGGAACCACTTCGACTTGAAAACCACTACGAACCTTTACAGTTTTGATTTTGGATCCTAATAGGCTGGAATTTAATTAATTTAATAGATTCGGTTATTTTAATAAGTAATTGTACTTAGAAAATGTTAGAAACATCGATGGATTTCTTAAAAGTGTTTCGGTTAAAAATAGTTGATAACTCGTCGTGCTTGTAGGAGTTACCTTGGTTTTCAAAGGATTTTATAACTTAAGTATTTCAATTTAAGTGGGTTTACTCACGCTGGTTTCCAGCCTGACTCGGGTGTTACTTTATTGTAATGCTCGGGTCAGACCGAGTATTACAGAATTTCAGGTTAGGACACTGTGGAGCTCATGAAACGAGCTAGATGGCAGGGACGTATTGTATGTATTGACTATATTCCGCTATGTATTATAGGCTGTATTTTCAGCATTTAAGGACAAGTTATTATAACTGTCCAGATTTATTTGTTGGTGATTGTACTATGATATCTTGTATGTGTATTAACAGTTACAGCTTTTTCTTTGTATAAAATGCTGTTATTGTATATTATATTTTGTTCCGCTGCGATTGTGATTTTGTGTTGTTGTTTCTATTTCTTATTCTATCTCTTTTTTTTAAACCCTAACAACCTGGTATTTCCGGCACTTGTTTCTCGGCACTCTATATAGTGAACGTATTAGTGTCAATTTTTGGGGGTCGAAAATCGCCCGGTCGTTACACATGGTATCAGAGCTGAAGGTTAAGCGAGAACCTTGACTCTGGAGGGGATTACTCATTAGAGATAGGGTTAGTAGTACCCTAGAATGAGTTGAGTGTAGTATATATGAGGGCGTACTTGTTATTTTCATATATAATGATTTTAAAAATGATTTATAAAGAATTTTTACATAAGATTATGTTTTGATGCAAAAGAAATAATTTTGTAGATTATTATAGTACATTAAGTTGATTGGTTGTTGCTATTGAAATTAAATAAGATTATAAGACTTAAGTGGTAATATATATAACCAAATAGAAATTTGGGAAAGAATAAATTTTGCAAATAAGTTAAGCTAAAAACCAGAAGTTTAAGTAGACTCAAAACGGAATTTTAAATCCCGGAGATTTCGGGAATGTTTTTCAAAACATTTTGAAATGGAACAAGTTTACCCTGATTTTATTTTAGATGATCCTTCCAGAAAATTTGTAATGACCTGCCTTTTCGAACCATTCGCATCCGCACATGTTGAACTTGAATTGCTCAAAATGTCAGATTGTTAATTTATATTTGGCAAAACTCAGCATATATTGTAAATAAATCAATCATAAAATCACAGACACAGAGTATTACAACAATAAGCAGCGGAACAGATAAATAGTAGTTCATGAAGCTACTATAAAACATCAGAGTTTGAAATAAAATACAACAGAATATCAAATACCATATAGTCTCGAATACAAATAGATGACAAGTCTGAACAAAACAACTGGATAGCTGAAAGCTGAATAGATATATATGGATCACCAAGCGAAGCTCCAAACTCCAAAGGTGAGTCTCAAATGCTGTGACACTCAGTCTGACCCGAGCATAAAGCAAAACACGAAACACTCGAGTCAGGATTAACATTCTTATATAGTAATTCAACTCAAGTGAAATGCCAACTGAAATACAAGTAACTTAACGGATGTTTGGGATTTCCATCCTCTAAGGATCCGTGGAACTATCTACTATGTAGTACAATACGCTATTATAATATGTCTATAGTAAAGTAAAATATTAAAGTAGCGTTAAGCCTTACTCATATCCCCCTTAACACATGTTTATATATTCCCATATTCTATACGGTACCGTAATTCCTCCGTAAACTGGAGGGCCATCAGAGGTCACTCCATAGGTATGGTACAAACCAAACTCGTAGAAGGCGTGATAAGGCATGAGACAAGGCACTCGAGGCAATGCTAGGGTAGATATACCATTTGCACTCCGAACTGGTGGTAACGCATAGCAGCTACTACCGCCTACCTCGTGACACACTCCCAAATCAAAGGGTGCACCCAATCAAATCACAAAAGCAATAGAATGGTATTGAAGAAATGTGCCCGATCGGAGGAATGACCTCACTTGGCCCGGTATAACTCCTGTTTTAGCCACATCAAGCTGACTCACAGGGGTCAGGGCTACGTAAATACCATATAGAATCATCACCAAACCATCCTACTTCATTCTGGAATCTCCACCACGTACGCAGTTGTTAAAGTGGTTTTCGGTATTGGCAGAGAGTATGACAATATTCGATCCCGGTCTCTTTAACAACCAAACGCTTATTTCACACCGTGGTCATTTAATTTCAAATAGTTCATACTTCATAACAAAATGTCATATTCATTTCAAAACCATATCAATTCGATATCATTATTCAATTTAAACAATATTCATTTCCAGAATCATAGCACTTTCAAAATTATAACACTTTCGAAATCATAACACTTTTGAAATCAATAACACTTTTGAAATCATAATACTTTTGAAATCAATGACACTTTTGAAATCATAACACTTTCGAAATCATAACACTTTTGTCTTAAACAGTTTAGATACTAAAAATAGTATATATATTAAAATAGTTATAAATTAAAATAGTTTATAAATTAAAATAATTTATATATTAAAATAGTTTATATATATTAAAAATACTTTATATAATAAAATAGTTTCCTCCAATTTCGCAAATCAATTCAACTTCAATTTTAAAATTCAATTTAAATCAATTCCCGTTTAACCATTTCAAATTTAAAGTTCAAAGATTCAAGTTTATATATTCAAACATTTACAATATAAATTTCATTTATATTTCAACATTTAACTTTAATTCATTTCAGATTGGAAAATATTCACTTAATCATTTTTATAACAATTTGTTTAAATCCCAATTTATAAATCTGAATCAATATTCAATCTCAGTTTTATTTAAAATTAAGAATATTCATTTAATCACCTTTTATCAAATCAAGTTATAAATCATATCTTTCAAAACCTCAACCATCAATAAGTTTAAATCAATTCCTATTTAAATCCACTTATTAACCCATTTAAATTCCAGGCCAACATCAATTTATCTTCCCAGCCTTTATTATTAAAGTTATAAAATCTAATTTTAAAATATTAATATAAATTTAAGTAAATACTTAAACATAGTATATACTAATTAAATTAAATTTTATTACATTAAATCTTATTATTAAATTTATTTTTATATTAAATCTATTTCCATATATTTTAAATAATAATAAAATTATAAGAAAAATCTAAAAAATTTATATTTTAAAACTAACTTATAAATTAAAATTTCCAAAACATAAAATTGAAAAATCTAAAATTTTCAAAATAACATATCTTTACATTATTAAAATCCATATATTTCCTTCCAAAAAAATTCAAAAATAATTTTTCAAAATAGACCACCGGTGTCTGTATATAATTTTCTATCCTATGGTCAAGTGATACGAATATTTATCATTTCAATTCGCAATTTAAACATTTAGGGGTATATATCATTTCAACCCGCAATCCCACAAATTCACAATTAATGAAAATCGCTTGGGTTTATCATTTCAACCCATAACGATTTTCCCCTATTCTAGAATATCGTTCGGGTATGTATCATTTCAACCCATAGGGAAATCTAAATTAACAGGGAACTTGCAGAGTGAGAACAAATATGATAATAATATAACATATCAATAACAGGCATATATCATCAGTGATGAATTAAATAAAATATATACGGCAGGATATGGTGTCATATATCACAGGTGAACAATTGCACATGATGGCATATCATATTTAACAATTAAATAACTAGCAATTCAAATTTAACATCATATTTTCAATTGTCGTTTCAAGTGAAATCAAATTTACTAAATATAAGGATGTTAATCGTGAGTGATTTCTCACCTTTCGAGGCTAGAGAGATTTGAAAATGAAATGGGTTACGAATCCAAGCACGAATTTCCAAAGCGAAGCAAGATGGACACGAATTCGATGAACAAAACTGATAAATTGGAATCAATGGGAAAAAACAAAAATCAGCTTGATTTAATTGGAGCGGAATATATATATATATATAAACCAAAATTAAATTTAGATATTTAAACTTAATATATTAGCAAAATCTATATATATTAAATTACACAATCCTTGCTTAATTTAAAACACATATATTTTAAAATCAAACATATATATATAAATAGGACAGCATAAACTATCACCATGATTCACTGAACAATATATATATATATATATATAAGTACCTGATATACATATATATGAGCTTCAGAAAAATAAAAGTAACTGCTTATTAAATCATACATATATCTATAACTCATACAAATTCTTATATAACAAACTGATTTGTATTTCTTATATAAACATACATGTTTGTGGCCCAACAAACCAGCTGTAACTCATACAATACTAACAGCTAATATATATAAACAACTTTTAACTATATTTATTTACTATTTTTTTTCTCTGTCTCTGACAGAACAGCTGCATAAAACTTTTATTACAAATTATATTATATAGCATCAAACATATTATAAAGTACTATATAACATATATATATGTATCACTGTAAATATAATATAAATATATCTTGTCTACTTCAAAAAGAGGAGCTGGGCACACTATACTATATTATATAAAATCTGAAAGTTGCAAATATTTTATACTTAAAATAGTATTATATTTAAAAGATATGTATATATGTTTTTATATATTTACTTTCTCAACTGTTATAAAGCTATTACATATATTAACAAAATTTAAATGCATACTTTAAAACATATTATATCTTTGTTTGCATTTTTTTTGTTTTTTTATATGAATACATACATTAAAACTGTTAAACTGTAAGAGAAAAGATTAACAAAGATCAAAACCTCATATATATTAATATATAAGCTAACCAAAATCAAATATGTAGACTCGATATTCATAACAACATATGCAGACCTATAGGTGAAATACAACTAAACATGCATATAAGATAAAATACATACTCAAGATCACAGTGTATATATAGCACTTTTAATGTTTAAAACAATAATTTAAACGCACTATATAACATAGCATAAGTAATATATATATAACTTATATACAACAAACATGAATAACTTTATATATATATATACAACGTATTACATACAAACCTATATAAGCTTATATATATATTTATACATAAATAGATTTTATATACATACCTAACAAAGAAAGAAAAGGAAAACCGTTGTTGCCATCAAGTTGAAGCAAATTCACCGCGTGGAGAGAGGGGCGGATCAGAGGGAAGGCAAGGTTGCTGCTGATGGGTTGGGGAAGATGGCGGTGATGAAGTCGGCTATGAAGTGGTGGACGTTGGGTAGTGATGAGGGAAGGCAAATTGGTGGCTATTGACGTTTGGCGATGGAGATGGGGTTATGGCAGATCGGTGGCTTGGTGCTATTGGGTGAAGGCCGATCGGAGGAAGCGGTGGCCGAGATGCTCGGGTTGGCTGTGGTTGCATGGAGCATGGTGATGTGGTATGGAGTGTTTCGTACGGTTGTGGTATGGGGTTTGGGTCTGTGCTAGGTGGTGAATGATGAAGGGATGAAATGGCGCAAGCTGGAGGGAGGTCTTCGGTGAAGGGTTTGGAGGATGGTGGGTTAAGAGGGCACGTGGCATGTGATTCGAGCAAAGTAAGGGATCCTTCTCTCGGATCTGTGCATAATTTACAATAATATATATATATATATATTGAGGAAGGAGATGACTCACGGGCAAAGAATCTTTGTACAATATATATATCTTGTTCAAAATCACGCGTACAGTGAAAATTATATAATTTATATAATAGGAAAATGGGCTGGAGGAAGTTTTTACTTCTTTTTCTGGGCCTACGGACGCGGATTATTATTTTTCGTTTGAAGGACGCGGGCTTTATTTTTTCATTCTAAGGACAAACTTATGAAAATTTTAAATTTGCTTCTTAATTTCTTCTTCATCTTCATTCTGATATTACTGATCTTAGTTCATCGATCTTCTCGATTCAAGGACGCGTGTTTGTTTATTTTTGTATTCGATCTTCTCGATTGTCTATCGATCTTCATCATGTTTCTTTATCGTGCTTTGGATCTTTATCAAACAATTTCCTTACATTCAGGTATATTGCTCTTATTTGTTTTGATCTTCTTCTTATCTTCCTCTGATCTAATATCGTTCGATTATTAAGTATATTTTTGTTTTTCTAGGTTGCACGGTTTGTCTTCTTCCAGATTTCGGTACCTATTTTAGATTTGTTTCAATGGCAAAGTAAGATTTTATTGTGTACTGTTATGTTTCTTCCGCACAGTTTATCGTTTTACAATTTTACTGTTCATCTATCATTCTACTGAATTTTATATGTAGTTTGTTGCGTTATGCTATGTTTATATAGCATTCTTTGCTGTTGTATTCATAATTTGTTTTAATTTGATTGTGCTATGTTCATTTATCATCTGCTTTTTAATTAATTTATCTTTCTTTCATTTAGCACTTAATTTGATTTTCATTTGTTATGCTATGTTAATTTAGCATTTTCTGCTGTTGCTGTATTCATAAGATTAAGAAAGTTTGTTAATTGGTTTTTTAATTTCTTTTGCAGTACTGATATCTACAATGATGAAGCAAATAGTTTGCTAGTTATTTTTGAACATAATGAGAATTGTTATTCTACTCGACTTACCATAGGCTCTTCTTTGTTTGGTGTTAAGACTGAGATCTGTGAAGTTTGGCCACATCTTAGTCCATTTTCTATTGAGATATCTTATGTTCTTGAGAATAAGAATATAATCATTGATACTGATTCAGATTTGATTAGTATTATGTGTTTTCTAATTTTCAAGAAGAGTGAATATTTTAAGTTTACTATTAAGGAAAATGTTTGTGCTATTGAAGTTGATATTGCTGGCTGTGGTTTAGGCTATGCAAGTGTTCAAAGCACTTCAATTGGTAGCAATTCTGGTACAAATAGTGATTCACATGCTGATTCTTCTTATTATTTGAAAGATATGTTAAAGAAAGGTTCTCAAAAAACTATTGTTGATTTTCTTGGTTTTTGTTTTAATGGAGATGAGGATTTTCGGGAGTTTTTAATGGCATATCAAATAAAAAATGGTTATGATTTGATTTTTGTAAGAAATTCTCCTGATAGAATTTCGGTTAATTGCTCTTGGTTGAAGGATGGTTGTAAGTTTTATCTTAATGCTTCTTCGGATCCTGGTCTACTCTCTCGGTTTTTTATTAGAACCTACAATTTTGATCATTCGTGTGGAGCCGGTCTTAGAGATGTTAATAAAGTTAATATTTCAAGTAGATTTGTTAAATCTTTGATTGTTGATCAAATTCGAGATGCTCCTATGAAAAAGCCAAAAGATATTATGAAGGAATTTAAAAGAGAGTACAATTTTAATCTTTCATATTATTATGCTTATAACGGAAAACAGTTGGCTTTGAAAGAAATATATGGAGATGATGCTATGTCATATAATGATTTAAATTGGTATTTGGAGGCGTTGCAAAAGTATAATCCTGGTAGTTATGTGGCCATGGAAGTTAATGCTTCAACCAATTAGTTTGAGAGAGTTTGTATTAGTTTTGGTGCTTGTCTACTTGGATTTAAACATTGTCGGCCATTAATATTTTTAGATGCAGCTGCTTTGAAGGGAAGACCGGGTGTTTTGTTAGCTGCTACTTCTAAAAATGGTAACCAAGGTATGAGTTTCATTTTAGTTTTGTTTTATTGAGTAAATTATTTTAAAGGAAAAAGTTTAATAAAATGGTAAGCAAGGTATTTACTTTTTTTTTTCTGGTAATGATAGATTAAACTATCATTGTTCAAAGTTGTACATAATTTTTAATGCAGCCATGTTTACAGTAGAATTGTTTGCTTTATTTTATTCAATGATCAAGCTGGTTACACTAGAAATGTTTATAGTAGAAATGTTTACAAAAACAAGAACTTAAATTTTATGCAGCAGTAACTAAAAGACTTTAAAATAACATATGCTATATTCATATATCATTTTGAACCTAATTTAATTGTGTATAATAGAAATTATTAACATTTAATACAGGTTTTGATGTTTAATATAATTCATGTTTCTTACTACTGAGCTGTCATTAATTATTTATTTTGTAGGTTTCTTTCCTCTTGCTATGGGTATTGTTTCACATGAAAATGAATCTAATTGGTCTTGGTGTTTTTCCCATTTGAAAGAAATGCTTAATGAAGATCGGTCTTTAGTTTTTATGTCTGATCGTCAATGGGGTCTCATTTTAGGTGTCCCGAAAATATTTCCTTCTTCATATCATAGCTATTGTTTACTTCACATGGAACAGAATATTGGTATTGTTGTCAAGGCGGCTAAAGGTGATTCATCTATTTTGGAGTTGTTCAAACTTTCTGCTAGAGCTTCTAATATGTATGATTTTGAGCGATATCTTTCTAAATTTAAGGGTATTGGGGTACGTCCGCAGAAAATTTTCTAAGAGATAAACCTTTTGACCATTGGACAGATTTTTTTTTCAAGGAAAGCGTTATGATGAATATTCTTCAAATGTTGCAGAAAGTTTCAACTCATGGATTTTGGAAGATAGAGTTATGCCTACAACTTCTTGTTTGGATGGTATTCGAGTGAAAGTTATGGAGCAAATGGCGAGACGAAGAGAGGAATGTTGTTTGTGGACAACGAATCTTTGTCCTGTTATGGAGGAACGTTTGTCTAAGTTAGTAGATGATGGCTTTGGTTGGGATGTTTATAAGTCTTCGGAATTTGTCTTTGAAGTTAAATCTCCTAAGTCACAGGTTGTTGATCTTAAAAATCGTTTATGCAGTTGTAATCAATGGACAGTTACTAGTTTTCCATGTGCCCATGCAATTAAGTGCATTAACAAGTCTAGATTATCAGTTTATGATTTTGTGGAGGACTATTGTAACAACCCGCATATTTTACAATGGTATATTTAAATGTTTTATTTAAATATAGCGTCGTTAGTCGGATTTAAGTCCGAAATGTCACTTTTTGCAAACAGTCGAATTAGGACTCGGGACCACTTCCATTGAGTCCAAAATGGCGTTTGCGACTTTTTTGAGTATAAGCTTCGATATGTTTGGAGTGAGTTGAATTTTGCTATTTTCTATTGGGCTTTTGGGTTTGGGTTTCACCCAACTCATCATATATCCTAACTCAGCCCCTCTCCTCTCCATTCATTCTAATTTTCATTTCTTTTTCTCTAGCACAACTGAAAATGGGGAGAGGAATGGGAGATTAAAATTCAAAACCCTAGATTCATTTGCAAACTCCAAATTCTTGCTCCAAATTCAAAGAAAAGCTAAGGTAAGGTCCATCTTCATTTTCTCCATCTCTTCTCCTCTTCAATTTCAGAAAATTCCTAAACCCTAATTTAGGAAATACTTGTTTTGATCTTAGATTGAAGCTTGTGGAGTTGAAGTGAAGAGTGGTTGATCTTTTCCTTGCATTTGAGCTTCTCATCTTTGTTTTGTGTTAAAAAGGTGAGTTTTGAACTCACATCTACTTATCTTGATATCATTGATGTTAGGTATGAATTCCTAACACTTATTCATGTTCATTTGCTTTTGGTTTGAATTGATTTGGTGAACATTTCAATTTTTGATGTTTTGAAGTCTAAAACTCTAAAAATCCTAGCTTTGATTTGTGAACATGTTTTTGGAGGTGTATTGAAGAGCCATTAGGGCTGAGTTGTCAATTGGCATAAACCCTAGCGCCCATTGCTCGTCCGATCGAAAATTGGAAGAGTTTGCTCTTCATTTGGATAGGCTGAAAAACAGCCCCAGTGCTAGTCAGTCGACTGGCTGTAGCAAATGATAGTTCCTGGGACTGTCTGCAGAAACAGGAAGTCTCTGTTTCCTGCAGTCAGTCGACTGGCCTCTGTAGTCAGTCGACTGACTGCAGGAAATGAAACTTTTGGGTTTCTGGATCGGTCGACTGGCCTCTACAGTTAGTCGACTGACCTGCTTGTTTTTGCCTATTTTTGCCTATTTTGCTTGATTTCAAATTTCAATCGATTCGTGTCGATTCCAATTAGTTGTTATTGCATATTTGACTTTGATAATTCCTTTTTGATTTCATGCATGGGTTTTTATAAAATGATCTTTTTAAAGTGTATTAAAAGCTCGTTTCTCCAATTTATAATTTCAATTTAAAACACACACACAATTTTGCACTTCGAGTGAAGAGGGAGGAGAATTAAATAAAATGCGTGCTATGAACACGTGCGTTTATCTTTTCAGTTAATTCCTAATCTATTTGTTTGACCGTTTTGACCTCTGGGTCTGGTTTACCGATGAGATGAGGTGAACTTTGTACTGCTTTGAGTGTGAAATTGACTAACGGTTAGTAAACTGTTTAGTGCGAACGTGGGGTATGGGACTCACGTTAACATTCTTCGGGTTCCTTTCTGAGAGTTGTGACACATTCCACCGGACAGTGGTGTCCAGTACCGCCACTACGGTTTGTTGCCTTCGGGCGTTGCCTTCGGACGTTGCCTTCGGGCGTTGCCTTTTGGCATTGCCTTCGGGCGTTGCCTTTTGGCGTTGCCTTCGGGCATTTCCTTTGGGCGTATGGATCCTTGTTATACAGTACTGAGCTCGAGCATCTTTTGTTTCTTTGACAATTATATTTCCCTAGTGTATCGCCTTTCGGGGTAGGTTCTTTGAACCACACGATATATAGCGATTACCTTGTGGAAAATTGTGTACCTTTGTTGGTATTTGTTCATTGCCTTTTGGCTTGGTTTGGGATATGTATGCCCTCTGTTTATTTGAGTTGCCTATGATATGAGGCTTGTTATGATTCATCTTATGTTAGATGATTTGGTTATCTCTTTTGGAGATATTTGTGGTACTTTATGATTTTGTATGTTCATTATCATTAGTATATCTAACTGATTTGTTTAGCTAGACTGACCCGTGTATTTTATACTCGGGTCAGACCGAGATGTTTCAGGTTAGGTACATTGGACTTAGCCTATTTTGCTTCCACATGGACTATTCCGCTAGCTCCTTTTTGTCATAGCTTTTTGTTTAGTCCTTTTTGACTGTAACTCTAATATGTATTCTATTGACTCGTCTGTATATTGTGGTTTGCTTTACCACTTGACATGTATCATTTTGTAAACTCTGTAATGTATCTGTATATGTGTGTATGTATGTGATGATCTACTGTTCTATGATGTGTATTACATTTGAGTTGTTATATTTTATTCTGATAGATTCTTCAGCCACCTATGGCTTTGTATTAAGTATTTATTGGAGATGTCGATCCATTTAAGTAAGAAGTGGCATTGTTGGCGTATTCAATAGATAATTAAGACAAGGTTATAGATGGTCGGTCCTATCCAGGTCTATTCTCCGTATTAGCAGACGGTGTTACTTAGTAATAGTCTTTGCTAACGTGGGTCTCGGAGTGGGGCGTTGCAGCTTGGTATCAGAGCTGAGTTCAGAACAAAATATGATAAACATAGAACAGAGACACATATTATGGTACATTAAGGTGTTGTACGAATGTTACGAATCTTTGAATCATCGTGCCTTTATTCTTTCTGTGCCTTTGGGGTAGATAGAATTTTGGGAATACGTCTAGGAATGTATTTTATTCTGTAGTATTCCATATTTGAATTAATGATATCTACCTTGTGAATAGTCATTTTCTTATCTTATCTTTCAGCTAATGGCCGGAAGAGGCCGAGGACGACGCTCGGATGCTGGGCAATTCGGTGGCTCGCATCCGGACGGCGTTTATATGTCTGCCGATAAGTTCTTGGAGTTATTTAGGAGCACTCAGCCTCCAGCTCCTATTCGTGCATCTCCTTCACGCAAGTTTGCCTTTGCACGCCTGTGCAGTGATTTTTCTCATCTTGGTGGAAAGCCATTCAAAGGCTCCGAGTCCGTTCTTGAGGTCCAAGCTTGGATTGGCACATGCGAACGTATCTTCTCTCGCATGGATCTTTCTGACCATGATCGAGTTCTTGTAACTTCTAGCTTATTGCAAGAGTGTGCCCTTGATTGGTACGAGCTTCTTATAGCCGAACTTGATGAGTCTGTTCTTTCTTGGACTCAGTTCTAGGAACGATTCGAACTCAAATTCGTTCCTGAATCTGAGAAAGTTTTATTAGCCCATCGCTTCCTTGAGTTGAAGCAAGGGTAGTCCTCCGTTTCTTATTATGTTGCATCATTCGAGGCCTTATCTAAGTATGGTCTTGAATTCATTAGCACTTCTTATAAGAAGAATATGAAGTTTGTCTCTGGTCTTAAGAAATATCTTAAGAAGTCCTTAATGCTCCAGCTTAAGCTTTCTTTTGAGGAGTTGGTTGATTCGGCACTTCATCTCGAGGCCATCGAGAAGGAGTGCGATAGTGGTGATGATGTTGAGGTTCGCAAGAACCCCAATAAGAAGAAGTTTCCATTTCATAAGCAGGGATTTCTTCCTTCCAAGAAGAAGAAGCCTATTGAATCTGGTTCTAACTCTCAATCTGCTGGAACACCTTCCATTCGGAAGTGTTTCAATTGTGGTTCTCCTGATCATATGATTCGAGCTTGTCCTAAGCCTCTCTTCTGCCATTATTGCAAGAAGGAAGGTCACCGTGTTTCCACCTGCCCTACTGCTCCTGCTAGTGCCAAGTCTGGCAAGCTTTATGTTGCTAAGGCTTCTGGAGGTTCTTCTCAGCCCAGAGGTATATCTCCATCTATTTTGGAAGGTTCTATTTTATTTCATGACCGTAGTATTCGAGTTCTTTTCGATACGGGTGCTTCGCATTCTTTCGTACAGAAAAAGCACGTCGATGATTTGTCTTTGGATGTTTCTTCTTTGGTTACTCCGTTGAGGATTGCGAATCCTATTGGAGGGTCCGCAACCCTTAGCATGCTTTGTGATGATGTTGAGATTGTTTTATGTGGCTTTTCTTTTCGTGTGAATCTGCACGTTATTTCTTATTTGGATTTTGATATGATTTTGGGTATGGACTGGCTAGTGAGATACGATGCCAGGATTATTTGTTCTGAAAGAATTTTATATCTTCGACATCCAGATTCGTCTACTCAGCTATCACTTGTTCTCCGGAATGTGGATAATTCCGAAATGGCTTTATATTCTCTTGACTCATGAGATGATGATGATATATCTCGTATTCCTATTGTTTGTGACTTCTCTGATGTTTTTGAGCCGGTTTCGGGTTTGCCACCCAAGTGGGCGATCGAGTTCCGCATTGATCTCATTCCAGGCGTGAAGCCAGTTGGCCGTCCTCCCACGAGGATGTCTACAAAAGAAAATGAGGAACTCAAGAAGCAGCTTTTAGAGCTTGAGTCCAAGCAGTTGATTCAGTCCAGTTTTTCACCGTGGGGTACCGCGGTCGTCTTCGTGAAGAAGTCCGATGGAACTCTTAGGCTCTGCATCGACTATCGCAAGCTTAACGAGTTGACCATCAAGAATAGGTATCCTTTGCCGAGGATCAATGATATGTTCGATTTATTGAGTGGCACTAATGTCTTCTCTCAGCTCGACCTTGCCACTGGTTTCCATTAGCTCCGAGTCGTGGAAGATAGCATACCTCTTACATCTTTCCGCACTCGATATGGTTCTTTCGAGTGGCTCGTTATGCCGTTCGGTTTGACGAACACCCTGGCTTTCTTTGTTGATCTTATGAATCGAGTATTCCGGGAATATCTCGATAAGTTCGTCCTTGTGTTCATTGACGACATTCTTGTTTATTCTAAGTATGAAGCCGAGCATGCTAATCACTTGAGAATTGTCTTGAGTACTCTTCGTCACCATCAGCTTAAAGACAAATTCTCCAAGTGCCATTTTTGGGAGAATAAGGTTAAGTTCTTAGGCCATGTTGTATATTCCGACGGCATTTCTGTCGATCCCTCAAAGATCGAAGCTATCCAAAATTGGAAGAGGCCTGAGATTGTTCATGAGATTCGTAGTTTCCTTGGATTGGCGGGTTATTATCGTCGGTTCATTAAGGATTTTTCCCGTGGAGTGCTTCCTCTCACCAGCCTTACTCGAAAAGGCATTCGTTATATTTGGTCCGATAAGTGTGAAGCTTCCTTTCAGACATTAAAGGAACTTCTCACTAATGCTCCTATTCTTGTGGTTCCCGAGGGGAATCATGATCTTGTTGTCTACACCGATGCTTGTGGTAGTGGTCTCGGTGCCGTGCTTATGTAGAAGGATCGGGTAGTTGCTTATGCTTCTAGGCAACTGCGTCCGAATGAAGTTCGCTATGCCACTCATGATCTTGAGTTAACCGCCATTGTCTTCGCCTTGAAGATTTGGCGACACTATTTATTAGGCGAGCGCTTCATTCTCTATACTGATTATAAATCCTTGAAGTATTTGTTCACTCAGAAGGAACTCAATATGAGGCAACAGCGTTGGCTCGAGTTTCTTGCCTCCTATGACTTTGATATCCTGTATACCCCTGGTAAGGGTAATCGTGTTGCTGATGCGCTTAGTCGTAGACATTCGGCTGTTGTTTCTTTGATGCTTGCCAAATAGGATATTCTTGAGACTCTATCTTTTTGTGATATTCGTGATCGAGCTCCATCTTCTGATTCTCCGATAGTATTATTCAGTTTGGAAGCTCGACCCTCTTTATTGGATTGTATTGCCGAAGCTCAGCGGCGTGATCCTGATCTTGTGCATCTTATTCAGCTTTGTGAGACTGAACCCCGTAATGAGGCGTTGCGGGATTTCAGCATTGATTTTCATGGATGTCTTCGCAAGAAGAACCGTCTTGGTGTGCCTTCTGATTCTGCACTTAGACATGACATTCTTGATGACTATCATCGTTCTAAGTATACTATTCATCCTGGCAGTAGTAAGATGTATGCCGATATGCATCGCCTTTATTATTGGGAAGGCATGAAGTGCGATGTAGCGAGTTATGTGAGTAATTGCATGACTTGTCAACGTATTAAAGCTGAACATCAGCGCCCTTCTGGTCTACTTCAGCCTCTAGAGATTCCATTGTGGAAATGGGATCAGATTTCGATGGATTTCATTGATGGCCTACCTCGTACGAGATCGGGCCATTCTAGCATTTGGGTTATTGTGGATCACCTCACCAAGTCAGCTCATTTTATTCCTATTAAATCTAATAGGACTGCTTCTCTTTTGGCTAAGTTATTTATCAAGGAAATTGTGAGAATTCATGGTGTTCCTAGTTCGATTGTGAGTGACCATGATCCTTTATTCACCAGTCATTTCTGGCAGAGTCTTCAGCAAGCTTTGGGAACAAAGCTTAACTTCAGCACAGCTTATCATCCACAGTTTGATGGACAGACTGAGCGGGTGAATCATATCTTAGAATATCTTCTCTGTATTTGTATTCTTGATTTCGGAGGTAGTTGGGAGGATCATCTACCCCTTGTAGAGTTCTCCTACAACAATAGTTTTCAGTCCAGTATCGGTATGGCTCCTTTCGAAGCCTTATACGGAAGGCCATGTCGATCACCTTCTTGTTGGTTGGAATCTGGGAAGAAGCTTATTCTTGGCCCAGATTTTGTTCATGATTCTTCTGAGAAGATTGTTCTTATTTGTCAGAGAATAAAAGAGGCACAGAGCCGCCAGAAATCCTACGCGGATAACCGTAGGAAGCCTCTCGAGTTCTCGGTGGGTGATCTCGTCTTTATTCGTGTTTCTCCTTTGAAAGGGGTTATGCGCTTCAGTGTGAAAGGGAAATTGGCTCCTCGCTTTGTAGGACCATTTCCTATTATTGAACGTATTGGCCCTGTGGCTTATAGAGTTTCACTTCTAGCTCATCTATCCGGAATTCACAACATGTTTCACGTCTCTTAGCTTCGGAAGTGTCTTCGAGAATCGGATTCTGTTATCGACTCTCCTGATTTGCAAGGGATTGAGATCTCACCAGATTTATCTATTGTATAGCAGCCTATTCGCTTACTTGTCTCGGAGGTGAGACACCTTCGAAACAAGGACGTGCCGCTTATTAAAGTTCAATGGTTCGCTAACCCCAATGATTGTACTTGGGAAACCAGAGAGTTTATCGAGTGATCCTATCCGGGTTTTCTATCTTTGCTTAGCAATGGTGAGAATATCTTTTTATCTCAAGCATTATTTTCTTGCCTTCTTGGATGTAAGTATGTAGTTGTTGCAAATTCTTCTCTAGGAATTGTGTGGACGCAATTTTGTTAAGGAGGGGAAATCTGTAACAACCCGCATATTTTATAATGGTATATTTAAATGTTTTATTTAAATATAGCGTCGTTAGTCGGATTTATGTCTGAAATGTCACTTTTTGCAAACGGTTGAATTAGGACTCGGGACCACTTCCATTGAGTCCAAAATGGCGTTTGCGACTTTTTTGAGTATAAGCTTCGATATGTTTGGAGTGAGTTGAATTTTGCTATTTTCTGTTGGGCTTTTGGGTTTGGGTTTCACCCAACTCATCATATATCCTAACTCAGCCCCTCTCCTCTCCATTCATTCTCATTTTCATTTCTTTTTCTCTAGCACAACTGAAAATGGGGAGAGGAATGGGAGATTAAAATTCAAAACCCTAGATTCATTTGCAAACTCCAAATTCTTGCTCCAAATTCAAAGAAAAGCTAAGGTAAGGTCCATCTTCATTTTCTCCATCTCTTCTCCTCTTCAATTTCAGAAAATTCCTAAACCCTAATTTAGGAAATACTTGTTTTGATCTTAGATTGAAGCTTGTGGAGTTGAAGTGAAGAGTGGTTGATCTTTTCCTTGCATTTGAGCTTCTCATCTTTGTTTTGTGTTAAAAAGGTGAGTTTTGAACTCACATCTACTTATCTTGATATCATTGATGTTAGGTATGAATTCCTAACACTTATTCATGTTCATTTGCTTTTGGTTTGAATTGATTTGGTGAGCATTTAAATTTTTGGTGTTTTGAAGTTCTAAAACTCTAAAAATCCTAGCTTTGATTTGTGAACATGTTTTTGGAGGTGTATTGAAGAGCCATTAGGGCTGAGTTGTCGATTGGCATAAACCCCTAGCGCCCATTGCTCGTCCGATCGAAAAATGGAAGAGTTTGCTCTTCATTTGGATAGGCTGAAAAACAGCCCCAGTGCTAGTCAGTCGACTGGCTGTAGCAAATGATAGTTCCTGGGACTATCTGTAGAAACAGGAAGTCTATGTTTCCTGCAGTCAGTCGACTGGCCTCTGTAGTCAGTCGACTGACTACAGGAAATGAAACTTTCGGGTTTTTGGATCAGTCGACTGGCCTCTGCAGTCAGTCGACTGACTTGCTTGTTTTTGCCTATTTTGCTTGGTTTCAAATTTCAATCGATTCGTGTCGATTCCAAATAGTTGTTATTGCATATTTGACTTTGATAATTCCTTTTTGATTTCGTGCATGGGTTTTTATAAAATGATCTTTTTAAAGTGTATTAAAAGCTCGTTTCTCCAATTTATAATTTCTATTTAAAACACACACACAATTTTGCACTTCGAGCGAAGAGGGAGGAGAATTAAATGATTAAATAAAACACGTGCTATGAACACGTGCGTTTACCTTTTCAGTTAATTCCTAATCTATTCGTTTGACCGTTTTGACCTCTGGGTCTGGTTTACCAATGAGATGAGGTGAACTTTGTACTGCTTTGAGTGTAAAATTGACTAACGGTTAGTAAACTGTTTAGTGCGAACGTGGGGTATGGGACTGACGTTAACATTCTTCGGGTTCCTTTCTGAGACTTGTGACACATTCCGCCGGACAGTGGTGTCCAGTACCGCCACTACGGTTTGTTGCCTTCGGGCGTTGCCTTTTGGCGTTGCCTTCGGGTGTTGCCTTTTGGCGTTGCCTTCGGGCGTATGGATCCTTGTTATATAGTACTGAGCTCGAGCATCTTTTGTTTCTTCGATAATTATATTTCCCTAGTGTATCGCCTTTCGGGATAGGTTCTTTGAACCACACGATATATAGCGATTACCTTGTGGAAAATTGTGTACCTTTGTTGGTATTTGTTCATTGCCTTTTGGCTTGGTTTGGGATATGTATGTCCTCTGTTTATTTGAGTTGCCTATGATATGAGGCTTGTTATGATTCATCTTATGTTAGATGATTTGGTTATCTCTTTTGGAGATATTTGTGGTACTTTATGATTTTGTATGTTCGTTATCATTAGTATATCTAACTGATTTGTTTAGCTAGACTGACCCGTGTATTTTATACTCGGGTCAGACCGAGATGTTTCAGGTTAGGTACATTGGACTTAGCCTACTTTGCTTCTGCATGGACTATTCCGCTAGCTCCTTTTTGTCATAGCTTTTTGTGTAGTCCTTTTTGATTGTAACTCTGATATGTATTCTATTGACTCGTCTGTATATTGTGGTTTACTTTACCACTTGACATGTATCATTTTGTAAACTCTGTAATGTATCTGTATATGTATGAATGTATGTGATGATATACTTTTCTGTGATGTGTATTACATTTGAGTTGTTATATTTTATTCTGATGGATTCTTCAGCCACCTATGGCTTTGTATTAAGTATTTATTGGAGATGTCGATCCATTTAAGTAAGAAGTGGCATTGTCGGCGTATTCAATAGATAATTAAGACAAGGTTATAGATGGTCGCTCCTATCCAGCTCTATTCTCTGTATTAGCAGACGGTGTTACTTAGTAATACTCTTTGCTAATGTGGGTCTTGGAATGGGGAGTTACAACTATTTTACTGTTAATGCTTTCAGATCTTCGTATGCTAATGCTATCAATCCAATTCTAGATTTTGATAAGCCAGTTGCTGCTGAAAATGATGTTTTGATTAGGCCTCCTAAAGAAGTTCGTGCTGCAGGAAGACCATCTACAAAGAGGCATGGTGGATTTGGATATTATCAAAGTAAAAGAAACAGATGCAGTCAGTGTAATGAAGTTGGCCACAACAAAAGGAATTGTCATGGTTCTTCAAAAAGTTAAGAAAATTTATGTGTTTTGTTAGTGTACTGGAGTAGTTTTTTAAGTGTAAAGCTGCTAAAGCTTATAGAAGAATGAAGTCAGACTTTGTGAAATCATTAGAAAATAAAATGTGAAATGTTTTGGTTATTTTGTTTTAATTTCTAATATCTGTTGTTCGTATATTTTCCTTTGTTGTTGAATTTCTATTTTTATGAATCTATTATTTATTCATATTGCAAAATATTTAATATGAATTAAAGAACTGCATGAGCTCTGCACTTCAGTATTAACATTTCTATTCAATGCTAGATGTATTATCATTTCACTCGAATGCTATTTGTAACTGCATTTCATTATAATCAGTATGCATCACACCTGAAATACAATTTCAACATTGAAACCCATAATTTGTCATTGTATAGAACTGAGTAAGCTGTTGTGCAAGAACGAAGGATTTGATGATGATGATATACTCTTTATATGATTAGCTGATGAGATTACATGAGTGGTTTTGTGATGAATTGCCAGTATGTTGATGTAATGTTTATATGATTAGCTGATGAGATTACATGAGTGGTTTTGTGATGAATTGCCAGTATGATGATGTACTGTTTATATGATATTGGGGAACATTTGCCCCTATATTTATTCTATATTTCAATGGAATATCTTTCCTTATTGTTAGAAAGAGCAGTTAGAAAAAGGAATCAACACCAATTTGTAAAGTGCAACCTATGGAATATCTTCATTATGCAGACTGCACCTCTTTATTTCAGAAAATAACAAACAAAGTAGATAAATGGGATTGCAAATACTGGCTACTGACTAATAGTGTAATATATCCTATGGTGCTATATTGGCTATTGATTTATGGTGTAATATATCCTATGGTGCTATACTGGCTATTGATATATCAACTTCCTACTGCCACTTTAAAGAAATCAAATAAGATATATGCAGACTTTCAGTAGGAAGGAAGGAAACATAAAACTTCTTTGGATAAATTGTGTGTGCCAAAAAAAGAATGGGCTATAGGCCTGAAAAAGTTAGAGGATCTACGAGATATTTGTGCACTAAACCTACTTTGGCAACTACCATCAAAATAACAATCAACGTGGACTGCGTTACAGTATAACTAGTATTACAGTTTTATACATTTATATACACTTTTTTACTAAACCTATCATTCTTCTATTTTATACATTTATATACACTTTTTTACTATCATAATTCTAATTTGATGCATACATGTCCATCTGTAACCCCCTCAAACAGAACGGCTTCCATCATAGATTTCACTATTGTGATTCCTCCTTTGTTCCCTTCATCTTTTTCATATGCTACAGTGTTGTAATTGAAAATCAATAATTGGCAAGTTGGTTTTTTTCAATTTTATTTAATTACAAATATAATGAAAGAAAAAAGATCAGAAATCTTACTTCTCATTTTCGTTAAATTTGAAAAAAGTAAGAATTTTGTTTTGCTGTTCTTCATTCAATAATTGTAGAATACTGCTTTTTGTGATATCTTTACTCTTGTAAGCTTTACTTGATGGCGAGTACCCATCAACATCAATAATTTCTTCATTTTCAATTGTAGTGACTTGCTCATCTGTTTCAGTTTCAGATTCCTCTTCATAATCAGATTCTTCATTTTGTTCTTCTTATTCCTGTTCACTTGTATTTTCTTTTTAACCTTCCTCGGTTTCAGGTTGCTCCTTTTGGTCTTCATTTTCAACATTTTTCTTTGTTTTTCTATGAACAATTTCATACTGGCAATCAAGATCAATTTTATTCCTTCGTTGGCGCTTTTTAACCCTCAAAACTAAAGAGCTTGGTTTCTTCTGTGTTTTTTGATGCACAGTTGGGGATTTTTCTGTTGCCTCTGAAGGTTTCTTTTGATCCTGTTGTTCTTTTTCTTGCTGCATCATTTACTTTCCTGAGTTATATTGAGATCAAATGATGGTGGTTCTATTTCTTCTTTTTCTTTTGATTTCAACATCTTGATTTCTTTTCTCAACTGTATGATAATGCCTTCTGCTTGTATTCTTTTCTATCTCTCTTTTTCTAATTCTTTTTCACTCTTCTTCAATTTATTTTCCAAATCTTCAATGTACTGCTGCATTGAGTCAACTTGCTTTTTTAATGTCTCTTCCAAGTTTTCTATTTTTTGTATCCCAATATTCTCATTGGTATCCAGTTGAACAAATTTTTGTTGGCTTGTTTGTTGAAGAAGTGCTTTTTCATCTTCAGTCAGGTTTCTTATTTCAACAAAAATTCTATGTAATAACATAAATAGTAATGAATGAGCTAACATACAATGAATGAACTAATTTTATATATAATTGTCATTTTTCATGTGATGTTATAACTGACTATCATTCTTTAGTAGCAACTATAGAAAACTGTATTTGTGCAGAAATGACATATGTAACTATCATTTAAATTATGACTGTATAATAACAAAATGAAAACTGTTAATATACACTACGTTATGATATATTTATCTATCATTATATATTTCATGTACTTGTGTGAGAAATAATACCTTTCTATTGTCCATGTTCATCAAAGCTTCTCTTGAAATGACCTTTTTCAAGCTTCTAATATTCCACCACCCAAATCTAGGTAAGGTAGAACGGTATGTTGCTAATGGAGATATCAAATTCACATGCTCACATAGGAAAAACTACAAATAAAATATTACTTGTTAAAACATTTAAGGTGTATAATTTCAGTTATAGAGATAGATGCGTTAACATAAAGTTAGAATGTTGTACTTACAATTGGGAGCATGGAACAACCCGGCATGTTTCTCGGCTTTGTTTTGAAAGCCGTCAAAACTCTAATCAATGAATGATGAATTGAAACCGGCCAAGATACTGAGTTCATTTTGTTTTGATCAAGGATATAAGGAATATATCCCCATGGTAAGTATCTTTGGTTGTCGGGAAAGAAGAAGGTTATCATTGCAAGAATAATAATCAGTTTTGGAAAATCAGTTTCATGTTGAAATTGTTGTATTTCCAGTACATTATTTATCTTTGAAATTGTAAGATCCTTTGTGATGTGCTCTACTATTCCAAAATTCCTTAGTAAAAAATCTTTACAATTGTCTGCAAGGATTTGTAAACTCATTTTAGGTAATGGAAAAATATTAATTCCAGACAAAGGTAAGCTAAAGAGAATTGAAACATCTTCAGGTTTGATTTTTAGAAAAATATTCCCCACTTTAAAAGCTTCGTCATTGATAGAAAATGTTTCAATGATATCATCTAAGGTTGTTGATGATTTTGTAAAATCAGCTATGGATAAAATTTCTTCGAAAAACACTAGCATAAATTTTTCAAAGGGTGTTTGTTTTAAATAATTCAATTGATCTACAAGATAACCTCCTTTTTCCTTAATTTTCCGGAAATTTTTTGTCATTGGAAGCAAGCTACATCGATACTGAATTTTTTTCTTAGATACTTTCTTTGATTTTTTTTCCTTCTATTGTTTTTGATTTCTTCAATCTTTTACCTTTTGATTCCTGTACAAAAAACTATGAATGAATAATTCGGTATTTAAATGCATTCTTATTTTTATCTATCAATTTTTTCAACTATGAATGCATAATTTTCTAGTGCTATATTCATCTATCATTATTTTTTCAAATGCTATATTTGTCTATCATTACTCTTTTTCAACGTATGCTTCTACAGTTTAAAGATTGAATGCTATGTTTGTCTATCATTTTTTTCAATGCTATACTTGTCTATCATTCTATAACTATTCATCTTATTGTTGTCTATCAACCGTCCAAAACTGAATGCTATGTTCATCTATCATCTCATATTTCAATATGATGCATACAAATCAAATGATATATTGAACTATCATTCAATAACTATCTATCTGATTATCCTCTAGGGTTTATCAAATATTGAAATGCTATTTTCATTTATCAGTTATCATTCCATCATAACACATACAATAAATAAAATGATATATTCAACTATCATTCTATCATGCTATGTTTGTCTATCATTTTTTTCAATGCTATATTTGTCTATCATTCTATAAGTATTCATCTTATTGTTGTCTATCATCTGTCAAAGACTGAATGCTATGTTCATCTATCATCCCATATTTCAATATGGTGCATACAAATTAAATGATATATTGAACTATCATTTAATAACTATCTATCTAATTATTGTCTACCGTCTATCAAATATTGAAATGCTATTTTCATCTATCATTGCATCATTACACATATAGTAAATAAAGTGATATATTCAACTATCATTCTATCATGCCATGTTTGTCTATCATTTTTTTCAATGCTATATTTGTCTATCATTCTATAACTATTCATCTTATTGTTGTTTATCATCTGTGAAAAACTGAATGCTATGTTCATCCATCATATCATATTTCAATATGATGCGTGCAACATATCAAATGATGTATTGAACTATCATTCAATAACTATCCATCTAATTATCATCCACCGTCTATTAAATATCAAAATGTTATTTTCATCTATCATTGCATCATTACACATACAGTAAATAAAGTGATATATTCAACTATCATTCTTTAATTATCAGTCTAATTATCATCTAACATTTATCAAAAACTAGAATGCTATTTCATCTACCATTTCAATATAATGCATGTAACGAATAAAGTGATATATTCAATTATCATTCTAAAACTGTCTACGTGATTACCAATTCAGCATAAACTTTTATTGTAAAACTATTTAGAATTAAAATGATAATTCAACTATCATTGTAAAATTATCTTTTATTTTGGAAAAAAACCATATGTTATACCTTTGTCTTTCTTTTTCTACTGATGATTTCATCACAAAGCTGTTGTTTCTTCATGTCGTCTTCATTCACAGTTTTTGCTGCCCTAGGTTTTCTCGTCCTCTTAGTTTCTTCATGAATATCAGTCGAATCAACAGCCATGGATGAATTAGTTTTTCGTCTTCTCTTTATTTCTGTATGCATAGCATTGGAAGCCCTACTTTTTGAAATCCTAGGTTTATCGTTTATTTGTTCGGGATTCGTTGAAATATGTGAATTTACGTCCATCGACTTAGCTTCCGAAGTCGATTGCGCTTGTAAATCATTTTGAGGAAGAAAATTGATTTGGGTTTGGGTTGCCATTGTTTGATGGAGGAGAAATTTTGTTTACAGAGGAAAAGAGAATAAAAAAGCAGGAACGATCGTGTAATTTTGGCGCTTGACCTTGAGACGGAAGTTAAATTTTAACGTCCGTTAAAATTATATTTCATTAAACTTTTTCCTTTAAACTAATTTACTCTTTATATAAACCATCTTGTATTCCAAAAGAAGAGTGGATAGAGATGGAAGAGATAGAGAATGGGGATTGAAAGGACAAGACAGCAATATAAATTGAATAGTATTGAGCATGGGGAATAGAAAAGGGCATCTGTTGAGTTCATAAATTATTCAAAACAATTGGCTATTTGATTTAAACAGTAAACTAATGAAAGGTCAAAGAGAAGCCAAAAGTTTAAAATTGTATACCGATATGACAAATCGTTTCGTCGATTTCACCGCGTATCGGAAGCCGAAATGTACGAATGAATATACTGCTAAGACCAGCATGATGAGACGATTCGAATGGTGCACAAATACGAGCGATACGATCATCTTATCAAAAGTCGATATTCCGTTGCTAAACTGCTGCAAATCCATCGAAAATAAGATAAATGAAGCCAGAGAAGTCCAAATTTGATGAAACGAAAGATGACGTCTCACTCAGAAAATATTAAACATTTTTCTAATATAAAAATATTTGGATTTGGAAAATATTTTATTTACATCAATTTTAACTGATTTAAATTAAAATTGAAATTACACAACAGAGCTAACATTCATATTTTTAAATGAAAATCTACCATTTGCTATGTTTAAATAGACGCATATCAAATATCAAATTTTCATTGAAAAATTTAACTGTTTATTTTCAAGTAAAAATTCAGTTAGTTACGTTATAAAAACCGTTAAAATTCCTAGGTCGTTACAAAATGATTATGAAATATATGGTGTGTTTGGTCCCTGAATTTGATAATATTGATTATTATCATAAATTTGTTGTTGTGTTTGAATAAAGGATGTTTATTGCAGAATAAACTGATAAAACATTATGAAATGTTTAAGGAAGTGAAATTATATAAGCTGAATTTACAAATGTGACTTATAAATTAAAATGAATTTAAATTGGGAAGTTTTGAATCTAGTCCCGGAAATTTTAAATTTTGTTTCAAAGTGTTGAAGGAAATAATAAATAATATTATTTAGAATATTTTTGAATATAGAAATCTTTGTTTTAAAATAAGAGTGGTTTGAAGATGAATTTATTTTAAAAACCAAGAATGGTTTAAAATTTAAAGCGTGACTTGATATGTGAATGGGATATATGTACATATATGTGGATATATATGTATGATTTCAAAGTTGATTTGAAATAAATAACTGAGTGTTTAAATTCTGAAATTCCCATTGAAACGAGAAGTATAACCCAAAGAAAAATAAGTTTTGAACTTATAAGTGGGAAGTGATATTGATAAGAAATTTAAATTTGGAATGTAAAATTTAAATTGACTAAAGTTTAAATGGATTGAACGAATCGGGAATTTAACTCGGGCGAAGTTAAATAAGTTTTGAACTTATAATATGAAGTTGGAATTTCAAGGTGAAATTGAAATTTAACTTATGGGAGTTAAATGAATTAAATTGTGAAAAGAAAGGTACCGATGAGAGTGCAGAAGAAGTTATGTGTAAATGATTTCAAAATGATTTTTGAAATAAAAACGGGTTTCGAATTCTGAAAATTTATGGTGGATGCTATTGATTGATGTCTTAGATAATTGGGATGCTTATTTATTTGATATATCATGTTATTATTCTGTATATTATTTACATTATACAAAACTGTAAATTGGATTATTTCGAACAAATTAAGGAGTGGACTGAAAAGATATATATCCATTCCTAGAATTAAATGGAAATAAAACCCTGATTTGAAATTATTTAAATGATTTTGATTTTAGGAAATAGAATCGAATTTATGAAAATGGAATCATTTTGAACTTAAGTTTGAAATGTTAAAATGAACTTGTACATCGGAATTGCTTAAAGAATCAGGTTTAAAAGTTGAAGTTATAATTGGGAAATAAATTGAATTCCGAAAATTGATTTGTTCTAGAAAGATTTGAACTCTCACTCGAACCTTGAAATAAGTTTAAGCGAAGATAAATATTTCGAATTTGGGCTTGGAATTGAATTATTAAAGATTTAGATTGTTAAATTAAATATTAAGGGTTAATTTAATTTAAGTGATTAAATCAACATTTTGAAAACCGAACTTGAATTCATATAAATCAAGATGGTTTAAAAATTGAGATCGGATTTGAAATTTATTCAAATTAGAATTGAATTGAATGAATTGGAATTGTAATCAAAGTTGAATTAGTTGGAAGTCAAAAATGGGAAATGATTTGAATAGGAATCGAAGTTAATTTGAATTGAAAATTGGGATTGAATCAATTTAAATGGGAATGGAAATTGAAAATTGATTTGAATTGGAAATTGGAAATTGAATCAGTTTGACTCTGAAACTATTTTCAAATAAATTATTCTAATATAAACTGTCTTAAATCTATCTTCTTAAATATTCAAATTTATTTTGATTTTTCAGGCTATTTACTATACAAACCATTCTTTTTTTAAACTCAAACCATCTTATATTAGCTATTTAACTATTTTAAACTATTCAAGCTATTTTCTAAATTCAAACTAGTAAGAGTGAAAATTGTTTATTTAAATAATGGATTTAAATACAAATTGTGATAAATTGAAGTTATAATCCAAATGGAATTTGAAGCAATTCTAAATTGAAACCGAAATTGCAATATTAAGGCAAAAATGATTTTGAAGTGAAATAATATTTTTGAGAAAAATATGATGATTTTAAAATGAAGATGGAATAGTTACTATAACTGAAACTTACTTTATAAGGAGTAAGAAATGTTACAAATAACTTTGTAAAAGAAACCGAACTTGAAATTTTGATTTGGTATTAAAAAGATTTTAAATATTGGTTATATATTCAAACTCCCTTGTTGAAATTATAACCAGAAGAAATGACCTTTGAAAGATATTTAGAATACTAAATAGAGTTTATATAAGTATGAAGTGGACTTAGAAATTATTGATATGAAAATTTATTCGTGTGGAAAGGAATGATTTTATATCTATATGAGAATAAAACTAGAAAGGTTTTGGAAACCATTAATTTCAAAAGTCTTTTGATTTTGGCAAAAAAGTCAATTTTGGAAATTTGGTAAACCAAATTTGAGAATTTTCGATTTTGAAGATAACGATTTTGTATAAATGAAGTTATATGTGATGCATATAAAGAGTATGATTTGAAAGGTACTATATATGTATATAGTATGATATGTTTTGAGAAAAGTATGGGAAAAGGGCACCCCCCATGAGAGTCGAAACTTATTTTAACAATCCGCATATTAAACGATTTTATATTTAAATGTTTAATTTAAGTATAGCGTCGTTAGTCGGATTTAGGTCCGAAATGTCACTTTTTGCAAACAGTCGAATTAGGACTCGGGACTACTTCCATTGAGTCCAAAATGGCGTTTGCGACTTTTTTGAGTATAAGCTTCGATATGTTTGGAGTGAGTTGAATTTTGCTATTTTCTGTTGGGCTTTTAGGTTTGGGTTTCACCCAACTCATCATATACTCTGTGACGACCCGACTTTTTCTCCACAAAAAAGTCGTATCATCTTGAAGAAAGAAAGGGATAGAAAGGAGAAAAGATGAGAAGAAAGAAAGAACCAATACTAGAATCTCAACAGCGGAACGAATAAATTATATTAATCAAATAGATATTACATAGTATCATATACAACAACTATTAGAGTTACACAGCTTATACAACACATACTAGACAATTATAAACACATGTCTAGTTATTACAACTCAGATACAACTTAAACAAAAGACTCGGATATCAACACAGCGGAACCACTTATATATCTACAAACGCTGAAGCCTCCTGCTACATTGCTCCTCCATAGATTCGTCAAGCAAACCTGAATCCCTTGGCTACTCGTAAAAATTTGAGTACCCAAGAGTTTAATAAAACAGAAAATAAACACTTGGGTCAGACATGGGTCTGGTGTGAGTAAACGGGTTAAAGTTGTTTAACTTCAAAACCTTTTGAAACAAAGATATAACTGGATTTCCTATCAAATGTTTTGGTTAGCGTAAGGTAAAAACTTACCCATGTTTATTTGTGGGGAGTCTTACGTGATACCTTTGTTTCAAAAGGTTTTGAAGTTAAACAACTTTAACCCGTTTACTCACACCAGACCCATGTCTGACCCAAGTGTTTATTTTCTGTTTTATTAAACTCTTGGGTACTCAAATTTTTACGAGTAGCCAAGGGATTCAGGTTTGCTTGACGAATCTATGGAGGAGCAATGTAGCAGGAGGCTTCAGCGTTTGTAGATATATAAGTGGTTCCGCTGTGTTGATATCTGAGTCTTTTGTTTAAGTTGTATCTGAGTTGTAATAACTAGACATGTGTTTATAATTGTCTAGTATGTGTTGTATAAGCTGTGTAACTCTAATAGTTGTTGTATATGATACTATGTAATATCTATTTGATTAATATAATTTATTCGTTCCGCTGTTGAGATTCTAGTATTGGTTCTTTCTTTCTTCTCATCTTTTCTCCTTTCTATCCCTTTCTTTCTTCAAGATGATACGACTTTTTTGTGGAGAAAAAGTCGGGTCGTCACAGTTGGTCAAGGTCAATCTTAAAAATCTAAATTTAAAATCAATTCAAATAAATATATATATTAAATTTAAACAAACACATTATTAATTGTAAATAATTATCCTATTTAAAATAAATTTAAATACACATATATAAACATTTAGACATCACTTAATAAATTTGTAATAATACTATTTAAAATCTATTTATAACTATATTTAAAATTAACTTATTATTAAATTGTTTGAAAATAACAATTTTACCGATTTTAAATAATTAATTTTAAAAGATTATCACATTTTAAATTCCCTGAAATTCCGGGATATCACATACTCTAACTCAGCCCCTCTCTTCATCCATTCATTCTCACTTCATTTCTTTTTCTTTAGCTCAACTGAAAATGGGGAAAGAGAAGAGGAATTAGAAATTCCAAGCCCTAGATTCAATTGCAAACTCAAATTCTTGCTCCAAATTCAAGGTGAAACTTTGGTAAGCATCCTCTTCATCTTCTCCATCTCGTATCCTCTTCAATTTCAGAAATGTTCTTAACCCTAACTTTGAGAAAACTCCATCTTTGTTTTAGATTGAAGTTCTTAAGGTGGTGTTGAAGAGAGATCAACCTATTTCTTGTTCTAGAGCTTATTATTGTGTTTGGGTTTAAAAGGTGAGATTTTTATCTCACATCTAAGTCTATATCTATCTTTGTTGTTGGGTATGAATTCCTAACATCAATTCATGTTCTTTTGTGTTCGATTTGGATCGATTTGGTGAATTGTCCAATCTTTGGGTTTGAAGACCAATTTTGTGAAAATCTCTTTTTATGGATGTTTGAACATGTTTACCGGGATGTACCGAAGATGCTTTAAGGCTGGGTTGTCGTTTGGCATAAGTCCCGAGTCGCAGTAGCTCAATCGATCGTTCCAGTAAAGTTTGCCCCATTAGGGGGCTAGATTGATTCTTCCCAGGAAGCAGGTTCAGTCGACTGAACCAGTAGGTCAGTTTACTGAACCAGACCCAGGAATTTGCCTGGGTCTGTATCAGTCGACTGACCTTCTATGTCAGTCGACTAACCCTGGGGCAGAAACTTTCGTACCCCTGTGTCAGTCGACTGACACCCTAGGTCAGTCGACTGACTTGGAAACAAAAAGTTTCCAGGCATTGGTCCAGTCGACTGATCCACTGGTTCAGTCCACTGACCTGTTTGTCTCTGCCCTATTTGTTGTTTTGCCTTGGTTTTCCAATTTTGATCGATTCATGTCGATCAAATTAGTTGTTATCGCATTTTTGACTTTGATGATTCATTTTTGACTTCGTACATGAGTTTTTATAAAATGATCTTTTTAAATTGTATTAAAATCTCGTTTCTCCAATTTATAATTTCTATTCAAAACACACACACAATTTTGCACTTCGAGCGAAGAGGGAGGAGAATTAAATGATTAAATAAAACGCGTGCTATGAACACGTGTGTTTATCTTTTCAGTTAATTCCTAATCTATTCGTTTGACCGTTTTGACCTTTGGGTCTGGTTTACCGATGAGATGAGGTGAACTTTGTACTGCTTTGAGTGTGAAATTGACTAACGGTTAGTAAACCGTTTAGTGCGAAGGTGTGGTATGGGACTCACGTTAACATTTTTCAGGTTCCTTTTTGAGAGTTGTGACACATTCCGCCAGTTAGTGGTGTCCAGTACTGGGCCTTCGGACCTTCACCACTACGGTTTTTTGCCCTATAGTATCACTTTTGGAGTTGGTCCATCGTCACCGATCGAGTGATATTGAGTTTGTTGCCTTCGGGTATGTTGCCTTCGGGCTTGTGCCTTCGGGTTTGTGCCTTCGGGTTTGTGCCTTCGGGTTTGTTGCCCTATAGTATCACTTTTGGAGTTGGTCCATCGTCACCGCTCGAGTGATATTGGGTTTGTTGCCTTCGGGTTTGTGGATCCTTGTTATACAGTACTGAGCTCGAGCGTCTTTTGTTTCTTTGACAATTATATTTCCCTAATGTATCGTCTTTCGATGTAGGTCCTTTGAAACACACGATATATAGCGATTACTTTGAGGAAACTTGTGTTACCTTTATTGGTATTTGTTATTTGCCCTTTGGCTTGATTTGGGATATGATATCCTTGGTTTATTCGAGTTGCCTATGATATGAGGCTTGTTATGATTCATCTTATGTTAGATGATTTGGTTATCTCTTTTGGAGATATTTGTGGTACTTTATGACCTTGTATGTTCATTATCATTTAGTTTATCTAACTGATTTGTTTAGCTAGACTGACCCGTGTATTTTATACTCGGGTCAGACCGAGATGTTTCAGGTTAGGTACATTGGACTTAGCCTATTTTGCTTCCGCATGAACTATTCCGCTAGCTCCTTTTGTTATAGCTTTTTGTGTAGTCCTTTTTGGCTGTAACTCTGATATGTATTCTTTTGACTCGCCTGTATATTGTGGTTTGCTTTACCACTTGACATGTATCATTTTGTAAACTCTATAATGTATCTGTATATGTGAAAATGTATGTGATGATTTACTGTTCTGTGATGTGTATTACATTTGAGTTGTTATATTTTATTCTGATAGATCCTTCAGTCACCTATGGCTTTGTATTAAGTATTTATTGGATATGTCGATCCATTTAAGTAAGAAGTGGCAATTATCGGCGTATTCAATAGATAATTAAGACAAGGTTATAGATGGTCGCTCCTAACCAGCTCTATTCTTCGCATTAGCAGACGGTGTTACCTTGTAATACTCTTTGCTAATGTGGGTATCGGAGTGGGGCGTCACACTTATATTAGGAGATCCACTGGGTGGTTCTGCCTAGAACCCTAAGGGCGGGTTCAATGAAATTAGGATCCCTGAGGACGTCCATATAGAAACTCGAGTTCCTGATGATCATTTGTTGGGTAGCGTAAGTCGAGTGGCGCTGATGCCTACAGTTACATTGGGTTTTGCCATGATGGCAACGTAACCTTTGTTGTAACTGCGATCTATCGCAGTTCCATAGCGTAAGTCGAGTGGTAGTGATTGCCTACAATCTACGTTTGATTTCGCTGGGATAACGACGTAACATCGGTAGATTGCGATCTATGTGGTTTGGTTCCATAGTGTAATTCGTGTGGCAGTGAGTGCCTACAGTCTACACTGGGTTCCACTGGAACAGTGACATAACTTTGTGTAGTATGTGATCTATGTGGTAAAGTTTCATTTAGCAGCATAATTCGAGTGGCACTGATGCCTACAGTTACACGGGTTTTGCTATGATGGCAATGCACCTTTGGGTGTAGCTTCGATCTATGCAGTTCCCATGGCGAAAGTCGAGAGGTGCAGATGCCTGCAGTTTTTTTATGGAGTTCGCCGGGATAGCGACGCAATCATCGTGCTAACTGCGACCCATGGTGGTGAGGGGGGTGATACTTTCCATAGCCTTTTTGAAAAGAGGTTTTTCAAGTATTTTCACTGGGTGTTGAAAACGGGTCTACTAGGTACTTATAGATTTTCAGTCCTATGCCTAATCAACGTATGACTAAAATTCTGTAAGAACAAGGATACACTTGTTAAAACATCGAGTTATGAAAAGTATTTTTATATAAAAACAGTTTGATAATATTATGTAATTTAAAGTGTTTTAAAATTTTATAATAAAAGAGTAGGGAGTTAAAATGTTTAAGAATGATTAAATTAATACACATCAAAATTCAAATTCTCGTCTCATTCCTTTTCGAGGGTGAAAAGTTCTAAGAGGGGGAGGAATGTAACGACCCAGATTTTTAGCCACCGGATATCGGGGTAATTAATTATTTTAATTTTCGAAATATTGATGTATATGTCAAATATACGAGATTTCTGATATTTAAAATATCTTGATATATATAAATTGATTAAAAACTATGTTTAATTTTAAAATTTTAAATTCCTGGATACGATAAGTATTATAGAAATGTGTATATAAACTCCACCATTTAAAGTAAGATAAAATATCCATAAATATATAAATATATACAAGCTTTATTATGTTGATAATATATATAGATATATATATATATATATGCATATAAATGTATATATATGTGTGTATGTATGCCCATATGAAGTGATATACATGTAAATAGGAAATAATGTGAAAATATATATGTAAATATATAATGATAAAATGTGCATAAGTATATGTACACATATATGTATATATGTTATATGGGATAGTAAGGTGGTTAATGTAAATATATATGGGATGACAAAACATATGTAAGTAAATGTAGGTGTATATATGTTATAAAAATATTGTATATGCAAATAAATATACATGAATGTATGACTTTAAATGACATGAGTATGTACGTATGTTATAAAGACAATGCATATGGGAATATAAATATCTATATGAAAAGAAAAAAAATATTTATAGAAAGATATATGTATATGTGAGTGTGACAAAATATATTTATAATATGAGAATATATATGATGATAAAATACACATATGTATATGCATATATGGTCAAAAACTAGTGTACATGAAAATCTATATATATATATATGTATGTATATATATATATATGTATGTATATATATATATGTATGTATGTATATATTTATACATGTATGTATGCAAGGAGACATCATCATGGCAAGCAATCAATTCAAACACAAAATATATCATATCAAACCAAAACTTCAAATCATGCAAAAAGGAAAAATCAAATCAGGTCAAACATTTTCAAATCAAAATTAAAAAGAAAAAAAATTGTAAATCCTGTACAAAGCTTCAGCCTCCTATTCTCTTTATATCAATCCTACATATCACTGCCTTGTTTCATATTCTGGCATTCGAAGAAATATATTTATACACACACACACACACATACACAAGCTACCAGTTAGAACCCTGTAGAATCAAGGTGATAGGAAATCAAAACAAAAAGCAAGCAGCAAAATTCTTTGTTCAAAGAAAATGTGAGTAAACTATTTTCTTTCATACTATAAACCTGTGTTATACTTTTGGATGTGTAAATTGAGGCATGGTTGATATGTATGCTTGTACAGGAATGTATACTTCTCTTGAAAACATCATTATCAACTCTTTTGAAGACACTATGATGCTCGCTTATGCTGACAACATTGATAAGTGCCCCAAATTGAGCTTCCCCTTACTCAACCCTTCTCTTGTCAATAGGGTCATGGAAAAAATCAAAAGATGGAGTAGGGATTTGAAGTCGCTAAAAGAGAGGAGATTGACGCCTAAAAAATTCTATCTTTTGAAGTTCCTTCCTTCGACATAGACTCCGATTCCAAAGATGGAGGTGACAAGGATGAAGTTGCTGAAGGAGAAGGCGACAACGATGATGATGATAATGATCATGATGACGATGATGACAACATTGATGGGGGTCAAGGTTCAAGTGGCAACAGTAGTGGCCACGCTGATGCTCCTAAGAAAGATGGAGATGACAACACGAGAATTTTTGAAAAAGTCAATCCCAATCCATCTTCTCATGAAGCAAGCCCACCTGAACCCCCTGCGCCTTCAAACCCTCAAGAGGAGCCTACTTATATTAATGTTGAAGAATCAAGAGAGAAAGAGCAGGTTTCTCAAGTGTCAGCTCCTGTTTCTTAGGTATGGGATTCTTTGTTTAAATAGCTTTCACTTTGAAGATAGTAATAGTTTAAATCCTTTATTTTAGATAAGGAGGAAACACATTCACCCCAATAAAACCAAGCTTGAAAGAAAACAAGTGGAAATAAATAGTTTGTATAGGGAGTTAGATAAACAGCTGAAAGAACACAATATTCATTCGGATAAATATCATAGACTTAACAAGAGTGTGGCGGTGTTAGCATCCTTCAAACCTCAAGAAGCTGCCCCACAATTAAGAAGGGGTGCACCTCTGATACGATGGTCTTTTAAAAGAGAATCGGGAGTTGATCACACTCTTTTGGATGTTGATTGAGGAGAGACATTTTGGTAGATTTCCTATTCAAAGCCTATTGTAGACACCCAACTGTAGATTTCTCATATTTAGGTGACTTTAGTGGGGGTCTACTTAGGCGTCTACACAAGAGATACTTGGACGAATTTGGAAATGACCCGCATCCTGGAGCATGTTGGAACTTACCACAAGTCAGATCAATTCCCTAAGATTTGCCTTTAGGTAAACTCAAATACTATAAGGACAAGTTTATTTCAGAATTATTTACAAAGTCGATTTTGTATGAACCAGATGAATAGTCGTAATTATGTAATCAAGGTTTTAAATCTCGGATATCGATCACGTTTCGTCTCGGCGATTTTAGCGACTCGGTATCGTATCGGGGGAGATCTCGGACGAAACGAGTGCGTCTCGGATGCTAATATCGGATTTACATATCGGACCTTAAAGTTCGTCTCGGGACCATATCGGCGTATATTTCAATGTTTCAAATCAGTTCATACAATACTAAAATATGATAAACAATATTAAAGAACCATATCCATGAAGTTTGCACAACAATAAAAGTTTAAAACAAGTAAAAAAACACATACATATCTAATTAAACGTTACAAAAATATTGAATACCAACATAAAAGCAGGAAACGCTACCTTTCGTGCTTGCATTACTTCCTACCACATAAACAAGGAAATTCTACCCTTCATGCTTGCATTATTTCCTGCTGCAGAGCATTCACAGCGCCACCAATATTCACAAAATAAATGTTTGAATAAAAATATAATGTTTAAGCAAAGAAAGTAGTAGTCTTAACCATGAAATTATACTTGCAAATTAAATCTATTTGCAAATCTACTCTAAATTATACTATAAATTCATTTTTTGAATTTCATTAAAATAGGAAAAAACCCTAATTTACATACCTGTAAGAAGTAGAGAGATCGATCGAAGATGAAGTTGTAGACTGTCAAAAGTGATCGAGCAGTCAGAAATTGCAAGTAATCGCGAGGCGTTGAAAGTTGGAAGAGGGAGTTCGATTTTTTTAAGCAGAGGGTGTTCGATTTTTTTTAGAAGTGGGAGCTCGATTTTTTCTCTGGTGAAGAGGGAGTTCAATATTTTTGATAAGCAACGTGATTTTTGAGAAGTTTAATCGGATAATGAAGAAAATGGCTGTCTGTTTTTTGAATTTGGGCTATGATGGGCCGGGCCTATATCTTTTTTTTAAAAAAAAACAATATATCGGGGAGATCTCGGAATATCATTTCGCTCCAAATATCGATCGATATTTGTAAATTTCGGCCGATATATTTGAAACGAGATATCAACCGATATCTCATGTTTCGTTTCGCCCATACCTTCAACCGAGATCTCGGCCGAGATATCCGAGATTTAAAACAGTGTATGTAATAATATTGATTTGTGAAAGTTTGTTTTAGTTTTCCTTTTATACTTAGCTGTATTTCATTACGTTATCACAGAGTGAATGTCCTTCAGTCAATTATGTCTCTAGAGATTATCTAAGCCAGTATGTTAAACAAAGAAGAGATTATCTCGAAAAGGCATTAATTTTGAAATCTTCAAAACTAGCTAGATATTGTTTTCTTAGAGGTTTGCAAAAACTTTATATAGAACATCCTCGTCTCCGCTTTGATTTTTTCGGTGAAGAAAAAGAAAAGTTACTTAAAGAGATCCGGACATATAATACCAAATTAATATGTGGTCGTGATAGTCCTTCTGCCAGTGAATGGGACTACAGTATATATCTTTGGTTATTACTCCGGAAGTACTTAATGTTTCTTTTGACTCAACAGTTACTCTTTCTGCTAATTCATTGAGTAAAGTTAGGAACGCAGTTTCCTATCTTTAAATGTAAAACAAATGTCTAATTGTACTTTTTAGTTTCATTATTACTTGAGTTGTAATCTTTTATTGCTGTAATAAAGAGATTGATTATTCTAGGCTTGACTTCGTTCTTTTCCCTTTTTGTTCGTTTAAATAGGAGCTACAATTATCTACAACGCCACTCTCATTAGATTCAGCATCACGCTTTATTAATATTAAAAATAGGTTGTTAGCAGATCTTGAAAAGAGGAGGCTCCTTGACGATCCTTTATTCTCTCGTTTCCAAGATAACACTGAAGTACAAAAATGGGATAGAAGATTTTTACTTCAGAAAACAATTGTTAGAAATTTTAACGATCAGATTGCCAATCTAAAGGTGGACGTTAAGGGAAAAAACGAAATAAGCGATTTTGAGATCTACCAGAAAGATGGATATTGATGTTAAGATGTTTGAACTCTTCCAACAAATAAGCGATTTTGAGATGAAATTAAAGGATAGTCAAGCTAAATGCGAATCGTTAGAATTCATTATGGGGAATAATATCTCAAGCATCGATTTACCAGTTTCTCCTGCTATTTCATCCGTCGCAAAATCTACAAGATCCACTTCACTTGCTATCCAGAAGTTCCCCACTACAACTAATCCTCCACCGAGCTTAGGCGAAAAGGTAGTGGGAGAATGGTGCAAAAAAGTTAAATTTGAAATGATGAAGTATTTTGACGAGCAGCAAATAGTAAGATACTCGCAACGCATAAATGAATATGCGGCTAGGATTCAAAGGCTTGAACTCGATAAGTATCTTCTCTTAAAGCGCATCGCTGATTTGGAAAGGGAGAATAAAACTCTTAAGGGTGCAAACAAAGCTTTTAATCATGCTTTGAAAACCAACATCGAGGTTATTGATGATGAAGACAAGATGAGGAAGAAAGAGAAGAAATTTAAAGAGGTACTTCGCATTGCTATTCAGCGCATCCTAGATCCTTTAATTGCTGAGAATCTAAATAAAGCTGTTCAAGATTTATGAATGATTTATATTTATGAAATGTATATATTTGTTCTGTACACTTGTAAATAATTTCGTAAATTATGTAAGGTACAAAAATTTTGTAAATATCACCTGATTTATGATCCTTTCTTTTAATGTTGTTTTTGAATCATCTCTTTGATAACTTGTTCCATGATTTATGTATTTGCTGGATCATTCAATTCTTTTTGTTGTTCTGCATTCCATGAAAAGCCCAAAATAAACAATATTTCTTATTGTTAGCTTACGATCTATATAGAAATTTATCCATATCATTCGTGGAGATTAATAAATCATTATGTCAACATACGACAATAAGTGAAAAAGTCGTTTTTGGTGAATGTTTTGAAACCCATCTTCGGTGAGAGATAACCAAAAATCCAACTTTAAACATATTACCGGAATATCTGAAGTCTGATGGTAGAAAACCATTGCCTCAACCAAGGATATAAGTGTTTTAGAAAGTCATCCTTTGGAGATAGCTAACAGAAAGTTAATAATGTCCATGTAATAGAAGTCCAAAAACCATTGTCTGAACACTTGGAGTGAAAATCCAATGACTCAGATTCAGGTATTAATAAATGAAATTCAAAAGTTAGGAAGTTTGGAACCCAGATTAGGGTATTAGTAGATAATAACCAGAAATCCATGATAATCTTCTTAATAGAAGTATTAGGCCCAATTGGGCATTAATGAGTGAAATCCAGAAATGGTCTTCATAATAAAACTCTTAAACCCAGATTTTATTAGTGATGGATAATTAGAAATCCATAATAATTTCCTTCATGATAGAAATCTCAAGCCCAGTTTAGGGCATTAATAAGCGAAGTCCGATAATAGTTTCAAAACCCAGATTCAGGAATTAACAGATGCAGTTCTGAAATAAGAGACCCGAAACCCAAATTCGGGTATTAATCGGTGAAGTCCCGAATCTCAATAATAAAATGACCAAACACCCAGATTCAGGTATTAATAAGTGTAGTTTGGAAATTCTTCTTTAATGATTGGTTGAAGGCTTCATATTCTTATATAAGCCTTGTTTGTAGTTGCTACTTGATCAGCTGCTTCTTGAGCTTGGACGTCTTAGTCCATCATTTAATATGCCATTTCTCGGGCAGACGTGTTAGTATGTTGTTTGATATGCCGCTTCTTGGGATTGGACGTCTTAGTCCATAGTTTGGTACGCTGCTTCTTGGGCTTGGACATCTTAGTCCATTGTTTGATATGCCGCTTCTTGGGCTTGGACATCTTGGTCCATAGGTTGATAAGCCGCTTCTTGGGCTTGGACATCTTAATCCATTGTTCTCTGGTGCGCTTGGTTAGCTTATTCTCAAGATGAAACCAAGGACTTACCCAACATCCCTCCAGGAGGTGCCTTGACCTGGCCATAGCATGACGCGATCATGGGCTTATTCTGTGCCTTGGCCATTCCATAGCATGGCGGGACCAAGGGCTTACTCCGTCCTCCCTCCAGGAGGCGGCTTGACCTAGCCACAGCGTGGCGCTGTCAAGGGCTTGTTCGGTGCCTTGGCCAGGCCATAGTGTGGCAGGACCAAGGGCTTACTTTGTCCTCCCTCCAGGAGGCGCCTTGACCTGGCCATAGCGAGACGCAGTCAAGGGCTTTTCGATGCTTTATCCTGGCCATAGCATGACGCGAATAAAGGTTTACACTCCTCCCTCTAGGAGGTGCTCTGCCCTGGCCAACTCGGCGCGGGCAAAGGTTTTGACTGTTTAAGGTAATGTCCAAATGAAAGGAGCATTTCACTCCTAACCACGTAGATTCTCTTTAGCAAAGTAAAAATTTATTAACTTCATTTAGTATCTCTTCACAAACCCATTAATTTTTCCTTGTTTGAAAAAGTTCATCATCATTCCCTTAAGCGCTCTACAGTGATTGGTTTCATGTCCATTCATTATATGGTAATGGCAATAGGATCCTCCCAAGTTTCTTTCATTGTTAAGCTTTTTCTTTTGGGATGTCCAATAATTGAGTTCATCCTTGGTTAGCAAGTAGACATTCTCAAGAGATGTTGTTAAGTTGCATTCTTTTGAAAGTCTTGACTTGAAGCTTGTTTCTCGAGGATGATTTCTAGGTCTTTTATTACTTGGCTCTTGAGTTACACCTTTGTCAACTGGTTTTCTTTTTAAAACTCTTTGTAGTTCTAGTGTAGGTAGTGTTCCACTTGTTACTTGATCCCTTTGTGTGCAAAGGCATTGTAATCAGCCATTATTCCTTCTTCAAAGATTGTGTCTTTGGTATAATGTTGAATTGTTTTCCTCATTTGATCAAACAAGTTGTAACTGCCATTTTCTTTTTCTCCTAAGGCAAAGATTAGGGTGGGACTAATATGAAAAGGGTTTAAACTCCATTTAAGTGGATCATAGGCTTCGACTTTCTTTTTCCTTATGATCCTTAATGCCTTTATCCTTAACAATTGTTCTTCTTGTAGATTCATATCATTAATCGTTTCATGGGAGAATCCAATTAGATGTGGCTTCGAGGAACCTTGCTCGGATCTTTTGATATTGCTAATCATGATGAAGTAAAGTCTAAATTGGGTAAGCTTGAAATAGAATTAGGTTAGAGGAAAATGGTGTTAGATGTTTAACAAGATCGAAGGTTGGAGCCCTCCTTCTAGTGCCAAAATGTTAACAAGAAAACTTGTAAACGCCCCAAAGTAGATTTTAAGGAAAGAGTTAGTTCTTTTAGGTTTCTTTTGGTTAAGTAGAGGGAGCAATGACGTGAATACTTCCTTTAATTCGCCTTTTTAATAAGTCTTTACTGTAAAACTTTCCTTTATTGACCTCTCAACCTAGTCGAAACACTTTTATTCTTTTCCTTCAAGTCTTTCGAGCTTACTGAAGTTGTTTGATTATCCCTTCGAAACCTTCCTTTCGACACGGTTGTGGAACCCTAAAGGTTGGCTCTAAGGATTCAAAAGTATGGTTTGTCTAGATGGGTTTCGACCTTGTCGAAAGCTGGTTTCTTAAATGACTTGGGTCCCATTATGAAATCTAAGGGAAAACCAGTTAGGTTTAAGGTTTCGATCCACTAAAAGGTGAGTGTTTGATGAGTGGTGATTTGGAGTTAAGGACTTTGATTATTTGGAAAAGTAGGGGTTTCGACCAACTTGGAAGGTACCTTTCGATGAGGTCGATACCTATAAAACACAGTTAAATCCAATAAAAGCCTTTAAACAACTATATAATCAAAATTATTGAAATCTTTCCTTTATTAATTCAATGATGACTATGATGATCAATTTCCCCTAATTTGATTTACAAATTAGGGTTTACAAATTTGAAAAGTTAAGAAAATACAAGTATATAGTGAATGAATCTGAATCCCCCAAACCTAACCCCTAGGGTCTTATTTATATATGCGGATGGGCACCTTTTAACACAGTGCTTTCGACCTAGTTGAAAGGTGGCTTCATGTTCCTTCTGTCCCCTTTGACTCTTGTGCGTCCTTTTATAATGCTTTCGAAGGGGTTTGAATGCCTTCATCTTCATCGAAAGGGGTGATTGTGCCCTTTCTCTTTGTATTGCTTTGTTGTCACAAGAAGTAAGGATATGGGCTTCTGACTCTGTCAATAGATAGTTTCCTGGGGTTTCGAAGTTGTTGAAGTGTTAATGGTTTCGATGCGGTAGATAGCTTCCAAATGTATGCTTGTGAATTGATGCGGAACCTTCCTTGGATGTTAAAGGCTTCGACCGGTTCGAAAGGCTTGATTATGCTTTCGAAAGGGTTGTTCTGATCAAGGCATCTTTCTAAGTAGTTTGAAAGAAGGCGAATCCTTTGGTTTCGAAAGGCTTAGCGTGCATATGAAGGGTTGTTATCCATTGTCTTCAAAAGGTGTTTCTTCAACTCATTCGAAAGGCCTTCATGCATGCGGAAGCACCTGTTTCGAAAGGGAATCACTGAAGCAAAAGGGTGCCCTTGACCCTTTCAACCCCTTCGAAAGGTTGTAATACTTATGGCCTTTGGCTGTAGCATCCCTTCAACTCCTTCAAAAGGTCCTACTGGAGCTATTATCTCTTGTTCTTTTTTGTGTTATACTCATTTTGGTTTCGACAAGATCGAAAGGATATTTGGTAGTAACATCATCCTTCAAACGATGAAGCTTGGAGACATCTTGACAGGACATATCCTGATTTTACTAATGAATCATGTAGTGTTAGACTTGATTTGTATACGGATGGTTTTGCCCAATTTGTTTCATTCAATAAGCCTTGTTCAACGTGGCTAACACCTTACAATCAATCTCCTTGGAAGCGTATGAAGAATCCATAGATGTTTCTAACTATAAATTTTCCTGGACCAAAAAATCTAGAAAAAAGATAGACGTGTACTTGTAGACTTGGTTGATGAGTTGAAAATGCCATGAATAGAGGGTATTTGCTTCTTTGTTGTGGATGATAAGTGATTTTCCCACATGTGGGATGCTTTCCGGATGGAATACTAGTGGCAAATTCACTCCTTTTCGCATTGATTGGATAGAATCATTTCAACTTGTAAATGGCAGAAAACAACGTTGGTGGGATCAATACCATCATTTTTTACATGTAAATGATCATTTTAGTGTTGAAAAAAAACACTTCAGATGAAATACAACTATTAATTTGGAGCCACCTTCCATTCTGTGTATCCAAAAAGTGTACAAGCTCATGCAAGTTCATCCTTAAATACACGGGATATAAAAAGAGCCAAAAACTCCTAGTAGAGGAGAGAATCACAATTGGTATAAATAAAGTATATTTTGGGAGTTACCATATTGGAAAAATCATAAACTACGACAAAATATAGACATACTTCATAATGATAAAAATGAATTTGAGTAACTTGATAATGAAGGTGAAAGGAAAAATATGATTTGAAGTCAAGAAAGGATATCGTGTTGTACTAGATCGCCATAAGATTAAAATTGATAGCGAACGACCAAACTTCAAATGTGTTGCTTGTTACAAGTTGGAAAATAAGCATTGACAAAAACTATTGGGTAGGTTAAAAATTTGAGGTTTCTGGATGGAATTTCCTATAATGTGAAAAGATGTGTTGATATGAAGGATCTTCAATTGTCAGGTATGAAGAGTCACAATTGTCATGTATTTTTAGAGGCCTTTTTATCGATGGTATTTAAGGAGATATTTCTACTGAAGGTGTGGATGCCTATTACTAAGCTTAGTTTGTTCTATAAAAAGTGGTGCTCAAAATAAAGTAATTAGGAGAAACTAGAAATTGGTATACCCAAATTATTGTATAAATTGAAGAAAATATTTTCTCTTGGAGTATTCAATTGCATAGAACATCTACCAGTACATCTACTAACTAAAGCTTTAATACGAGGACTGGTGCAATATAGATGAATATATCCTTAGAGAGGTATGTAAAATACAAGTAGGAATTTTTTTTTTTTGAATCAACGTATTAGATGTATAATTGATAACTTTTTTGTATGAAGGTATCTGGGTCACCGTAAAAAAACTTGAAACAAAAAGCATGAATTGAAGGTTCAATATGTCAAGCATATTTATTGTTGAAGAAGAATTGTGAGACCCACTTTTTTGACCCTTAAAAATCGATAATAATATATCCATGGTATTCACGTACGGAACATTCAAGTGCTGGAAAAACAGATTGTTGGGGTGAAAGAAAATAAAAACAAAACAAAATCTCATGGCGTGATGAGTAATATATAATATCCAAATGATCTTTACAAATGAAAACTTTACAACGGGTAATATATAATATCCAAATGATCTTTACAAATGAAAATTTTACAACAATCAGAGTCTAACCTATCATCAGGATGCACAGTTATAACAGCCTGGCCTTGCACATGTTGATAAATACAAAACAAGTTATACAGCGGAAAATAAAATACGTCAAACCTTGGAAGCATCTGGCTCATGTCTTGAAGCTCCAAGTATCCGTCGCTAAATCTAGGAAAAGTACTCGGGTCTGACTCGAGTATTATAAGAAAAAAACACCTGGACAGTCAGGTAAACCAGCGTGAGAAACTCAAATCATATGTATTATTCATGTTATAAAACTTTTCAAAAATAAAGGTACCTCGTAAGACCACGTCGCACATAAACATGAACGAGTTTTTACCTGACGTTAACCAAACCGTTTTTATTAGAAAATCCAGTGATATTATTATAATGTCTAGGGTTAAAAATAAATATATAACATAGCTAAAACTCTTGCATCTCATATTCCAGCATATCTGGGCACAACTAAGTCCGAAAAGCACACATTGAAAAATGGATTCCATATAATGATAAGGCTACTTAGGTACCGCCTATTATAGTACACCTCTAGAAAAACGACCGAGGGCCTCGCCAGGACCTCCCCTTCCCCCACCAACACAGAATCGTCGTAATCCTCCCTACCCGATTGCGGCCAACAACCGTAACGGGCACTGATCATACATAAATACATAGATACCGATCTAGATCAGGTGATGACCATACCTTAATGGATGATGTGCACGTAAATGTGCATATATTTACATCCATATTTTATCTATTTTTATTTAAATAAATGCCATATTTGGGTATTTTAACATGTTTAAACCAAAATTCAATTATTTTCAAATCATCATATATTCATCTTTATACAGGGGCAAAATGGTCATTTTTGTGCATGTGTCAATTTGAGAATTTTTACTTGGATATTTTTTATGATTTTTATAGGAATTTGGATGCATTTGGAAGAGGGTTTCATGAAGATATATGCATGCACAAGAGAATACAAAGGAAGAAAGATGTAAATAATTCAAATACATGATCATGGAGGACCCCACCTACCTTAATGTACAATTAGAAGCTAATGGACAACTAAGTGAAGGTTAAAGCTTCATGCATGTTTGATGATGGATTAATTAGAGGCTAATGGTTACTTGGTGGCCACACTTCCTAAAGGGCATTTTAGGAAGCACTCTAAAAATTGAATTAGGGTTTTATGCATGTATAAATAGCCCACTTATGCACATGTAGAGGATCTTCTTACTCTTCATTTTTACTTAGGAAATTAGCAAGTTGTAAATACAAAATCAAAGTGAAATAAAAATGGCTTCCAAAGCCTTCTCTTTTCAACATGATTTTCTTTACTTTTATGTTCATTTTTTTTCTATGCCCTCTTCTTTTCTTTGTTAGTAGATTAGATTTACATTCATGCAAGTAGTGTAGCTTTATTTTTTATGCAAGTGGTTTAGTAGTTAATTTCATTTTCTACCTTTGTTTATTTTCTATTTCTTTTGCTTTTTAATGTTGAAATTTACATGTGTTGATATGATAACACAAATGAGCAGCTAAACCCCTTCAATTTAGGGGTAATGAAGCTCTCAAATATTATGTAAATTCAACATTTCTATGATTTATGGTCTCTTTTATTTGTGCTTCATGAAAGTAGATTTTGATGTAAGTTTATACGAGTGGGTTTGATAGCTTATGTTGCATTTGAAAATGAGCAATTCTTATTCAACATGAACACAATTTACATCATCATTTGCTAATTGATTTTTGATTTTGAAATGAAAGTAAAAACAAAATTTGATGATCTATATTACTAATTACAATAATAAATAGATCATACTTAAAATAGCTTTTGCTTTGGCTTCATTTTCATGATTGATAAGTGGTTTATTTGTTGTATTATAGTTTGATGGTTTAAGTTATGTTAATTAATAACATAAATAAACCATACTTATGATAAATGCAACAATTATTTCACTTAATATTAAAAATAGAGATCATATATTATTTGTTTGTTGATTTACAAAAAAATATAAGAGTGGATTTGCCTTTAAATTGTTTTCTAATCTCACTTTCATTCTAGTTTTAGCTTCATTTTGTTTACAATTTGTAGTTAACAATCTTCTCTCCACTTTGGTCTAATTTGATTGATTAGAAAATTTTAAAATCTTAAAAATTCCCTGCGGATTGACCTGTACTCGCCACGTACTAAAATTGTACGTCGTGCGCTTGTGGTAATTTTATTATAAATTTTTCGGTGATTTTCTAACTCGATAGAAAATCCGTCATTAAACAAGTTTTTGGCGCCGTTGTCGGGGAATTTTCTTTGATTTTATTTTCTGTTCTTTGGATTATTTTTGTTTGATTTTTATGTGTTTATATTTTGTGTGTGTTTGCATTTTAAAAAATATATATTTGTGTGCTTGTGTGTGGTTTTTGTTATCGTTTTGTATGTGTGCTTGTTTTTTAGTTTCATTTGCATTTGCATTTCCATATTAAAAAAAAGAGCATATACAATTTCGAAAAATAAAAAAATTATTTATTGCATTTACATTTACATTTTATTTCTTTTCCTTTTTTTTCTGTTTACATTAAAAAAATACATAGTCCAAAAACAGTGTGCACTGTGTAATACCGACTCTACTTCATCTCTGTCATTCAACAATTCCTCCTCTACAACCATATCAAAACATATTCAACAAACCCACTTTCAATCCCCTCCTACAACTTCTATACAAAACACAGCCCATACAAATTCTGACACAACATTCCCAAACTGTTGTGCACACAAAATTCTTGTGCACTTTCCTTCCATTTCATCAATTGCTCTGCCATTTATCCCATCAATTTCATTATGCCTGATAACTGTTGTAACGACCCACATTTTTGACCGTTCAAGTCGACAATAATCCACACATGTCCAACTCACCCGTTCAAAAAGGCAGATGGTTATTGGGGTTAAATAAGAAAAGGAAAGAAAGAACAGAAGCAAATGCAGTATCTTGCAGCGGAAGGAACAAGGTATAATAATAAAATAATAGTTCATGAAGCTGTTAAATAAATAAATTTGATTATTATTATATATCATAAATCAGAGTTACATACATATCAGAGATAATACAACAATGCAGCGGAAAAATAATACAGTAGTAGAATACAAATGATGTAATACCAAACTCCGTCTTCGTCCTTCATAATATACCTTCAACCTAATCTGAAATGCTCAGGCTGACCCGAGCGTAATGAAAAGACAAAACACTCGAGTCAGGACTAAAATATCTCATGTAAGTTAAATCGAATAAGAAAATATGAGTGTGACGGCGTCAGAGATGTTTACGGGGTTTGACATCTCCTATCCAGTGTCAACGTGAGTGCAATAACTTAAGAGATGTTACGGGATTTTCCATCTCTCAAGGATCCGTTAAACTATCTACTATGTAGTACAATACGCTATTATAATATGTCTATCATAAAGTAAAATATCAAACTAGCGTTAAGCCATGGCCCATTCCACCTTTAACACATTTTTATTCCCAAAAGCATATAAAAGACCGTAGTTTCCCCAAAACCGGAAGTCACCAGAGGGCAATCCATATACTAAAGGTACAAACCAAAACGTAGTGGTCGCGAATAGGATAATCAGTATGACAAGGTACATGAGGCGATACCAACTAGGATACTAGTAGTTGCGTCATCCGGACTGATGTTGGGCATAGCAGCTACTACCCCAACACCGCGAAACAACACTCCCATAATCGAGGGGTGCACCCAAATCGAATCACAAAAGTAATAGATATGGTAACGAAGAAGTGTGTCCGCTAGAGGTGGCGAACCTCAATGGCCCGGCAGGGCTCCTGTTTTAGTCATGTCAGGGGTCATCCAAAATCGTTCTCTTTCTTCAATCAACGCGTTCACCAAAACCATCCACTTCATTCTGGATCAACACTCCGCGTGTATTAGTTATTAAAGTGGTTTTCGGTATCGACAGAGAGTATGTCCATATCCGATCCCGGTCTCTTTAATAACTACGTATTATTACACCGGTGGCTCTTTTACATTTCAAATCGATTCATAATTGATATCAAAATATCATATTCGCTTCAAAATCAAATCCATTCAAATATCATCATATCTATTCAAGATGTGAGATTCCGTTTCAAAATCATTTTTCGCCTCAATATCTCATTTCGATTTCAAGATCATTTTTCGCCTCAATATCTCATTTTGATTTCAAAATCATTTTTCATCTCGATTTAGCTTCTCAATAAACCATTTCAAATTATCAATTTCAAATACATATTTGAACCACAAAATAAACAATTTCACTTTCAATATATTTCGAAACTTTAAATATTTCACATTTCAAAACAGCTCATATATTTATATAAGAATATAAGATTCGCTTTAAAACCATTTCGTATTCAAATTAGAATATACTTCAAATTAAACATCTGTATTAAGTAGTTTACTTAATTTCTGGAACAATTCCAATTCAATAACTTAGATTAACATTCGGATTTCAAGAATTCATTTAAGTATTACATTCCAAATCAATTTCAGTTCAAATCCTATTCAAATCAATTTTATCTTCAAATTTAATTCAATAGTTTCAATTTAGTCCAATTCACAAATTTCTTTGAATTTCAATTAAATTCCAAATTAATTAAATCTCAATTTCAAATCAATTTTCAATTCCAAACTCAAACTTGAAATATCATTTCATATAAATTTTCTTAGAAATATTCATAGTTCGATTAAAAGTCCAATCTTTTAAAACAAATCAACTTTCGAAAATTTACGCCGTATTTCAATTTTTTCTTAAAAATCTAAACTTCGAATAATTAAACAATTTCATTTACCAAGTTTAAATTCCATCTCGAGCTTCAATTCAAAATAATTCGATTTCCATAAATTGGATTTTATTCTTAAAATCAATTCATTTAAATAATTTCAAAACAACTTTTAAAATCATTTAATTTAACCAACCTGGTGTCCGTATATAATTTTCTATCCTATGGCCAAGTGATTATTTATTTCAATTAAATGTCACGGATGAATATATATCACTTTAACCAAATCACAGTGTCATATGTATGTATAACAGGATATATATATAAGCAAATAAACATCCAAATATTTAAATATCAACCAATAGCATCCATCGAAATAAATCATCCAATAGTCAATACAATTCACGGCAATTTCATAGTTATCAATATCGGAAAATTTGATTTTGATTAAATCCTAATTTCAATTTACTGTCAATTTAATTTTTCAACGGTGAATTCACATGACAATCTATATGACAATTAAATTTTTATCAAACAACGACAAATAAATTCATATCACTTCATAATGTCAAATTTAACTACCATAAAGATATTCAGTACGTTGTGAGCGTTATAAAACACTCACCTTGATTTTCTGTTGTCGCCGAGACGTTCCGGTTTGGAACTAAAACTGGACGACGCCCAACTTTAGCCCAAATTTCCACCGTCTCCAAATCCATCCAAACCAGTTTCATTTCGAAGCTCTCGTCATTACGATCGCAACGCAAAAAGTTTCGTTCCAATCGGACCTCGTATGAAAAAGTTATGCATTTTAGAAGTTTGTACAAATTTTAATATAACTAATTTACAAATTCTTTTTAATTCCAAACCCTGCTGAATCCTGGCCGTTCATCTTTGCTTCAGGAAATCTGGGCCGCATCTGCCTCCTTCTCCATAGCCGCCTATCTTCATCAAATTATCACGACCAACTCACTCGACTTCACAATGATCAGAGACCACCGTTAGAAGCGTCTTCGCAAGAGCTACCATCGGCCAGAGTAGGGTGGAGCTCGGCCATCTCTGCTGCACACAAATCGAGGACAAACACGAAACTTTAAATGCAAATTCCCGTTGATCCGTTGCTCCGTTTTCGATCATCTCCGTATGGATTTGAAGCTCTCATCGTCCTCTACAACTTTGTAGTTGACAACTTTTGCTGATTCCTTACGGATAGAGAGAGATTAAGGAGGAAAGAAAACTAATTTCTGGCCATTGATGGAAAAGATGGCGGCTAGGGCTGAAACCCTAAGTTGTTTTTGGAAAATAGAGAAAGTGAGGGGCTTTTATAGAAAAATACGCGACACTATTCATCCCGGATTTTCCGAACTCCAAACGAAGCATGCCGGCTGACGTTTCTAAGGTTTACCCTACGTTCCGAATGCAATGGAACATGTTTCGAAGGCTAATTCGGTCATCTGTGCGAGTTACGGCAATAAACGATCGATTTAAAATTAAATCGGTTAATCAAATTTCTGTGCGTTTGGGCTCGCCCCGGACAAATGGTAAATCTGATTGACAAGAAATTTGAAACCCTACAATAATATGACATTACGGATCCGATGAAACTGGTTTTGTCAAAATTCGAGACTTTTTGAAAAATGAATATTTTCTCTCGCCGAATAAATATTAAAAACAATTCGATGCGTTTCGAGCTGCCACGGTCAAACGATAACTCCGATTGGTACGAAAATTGAAATCCGACAATAACAAACTATTACGGATCCAATGGAATGAGTTTCGTTCAATTCTGAGACTGTTCGAAAAATGGCTATTTTTCAGTCGATAATTAAATATTAAAATATTCAATTTTCACAAATTAACTTTAAATTCAATTTTAAAAGTTCTATAATATTACTATAACTCCAATATGATAAGATAAAATTTTACAAATCATTTTCAATCATATTCAACTCGATTTTCAATTATTTCTAAAATTTAACTTATTAAATTATCGATTTAATTGTCTAATTAAATCCAATATTCGAAAAATAAATTATTCGACTGTTTAATTTCAATATAAAATTCCCAATTTTAAATTATTAACTTTTAAATCAAATTTCAATTGTTCACAAATTCCATTTTTAATTTCACAGTAATTAACAATCTTTTACAATGCAATTTTCCATTATAAATCCAATATAAAAGATTATATTAGATTTCATGTTCAATTATATTGTAATTCAAATTCAAGTTATTTAATTCCAAATGAATTCTTTTATTTCGATTTACACTTTCATTATTGAATCAACCTTTTACTTATACATTATTATCAATAGTTTATAATTCATTTACTTTCATTTTCTTCAGCTATCATCTTATTTAAATTCACAGTAATATTAAATTACATTCATTTACGTTGATTTCCATATTATAACTTCAATATTAAATGTAACATTTTATTTCTTTCGGATTTTTATCCAAAATTTTCATTTTAATTCGTATTTTTAAAGTGTTAAAAATACGGGTCGTTACATTCTCCCCCACTTAAAACTTTTCGTCCTCGAAAAGGAACGGAGAAGGGGAAACCATCATTTAGATATAATTCATTCAAAATATTCTACTTATTTGCAAACTTTAGTTATAGGATTTTTTTTGTTCACAAAATTTTGTAACTCCCGGATTTTTGAAAAATTTCGGCAGCACCTCCTTTGCGCGGCTAGGACCGAAAAATTTCACAGTGGTAATAATTGCATGATATACATCTCATTACAAGAATGAGGCATCCCAAAACATGGGGAACACAATAATATACCACAACATAAACTGTAATCCAAGAACATACCTTTTATTTAGCCTGAAATCATCTGCCTGAAATCACTACACTCCCCTTACCACCTCTGGCACTTCAGACTGCACAGACCCAAAAAAACTGTCAAACCAATACCGTGAATCCAAACTGCCTCGAAACTACTTCCTATCATCAAATCGACCACCATAACACTGCTCCAACTTCCCCTATACATCCGCCTTCACTTCTTAACATTGAAACCACCCGTGCCACCTGACCATTACACTACTGCCTTGCAATTGTTCACAAACCACTCACCTGAACCATTCAAGCCACACTCCACACAATTCGACCATCGCGCCCATCAAAGTCGAACAACCCCAATCCTCCCCAAATCGCCTTCATTAGCAACCGCAGCCAGATTCAAAACGCAAACCCCACAATCGAATCCTCCCTTCAACCTCGAATTCTTAATCGAACCACCAAACTCCTCTCTCCTCGCAACCCATCCTACCATTCTAGTCGATGCCGCCAATAGCCACTCATTGAACTCTTCCAAATCGAACAACCTCACTTCTGCACCCACCACCGTGACTTCATCCTTCGAAACCCAGGTCGCAACTACAACTCCTCCGCCTATCCCCTATTTCCGTTGCCGTAAGTCAAGCCTTTTTTTCTTTTCTTTTTTTGGAATTTGCGTATTTGTGTTGATTTGGGTATCCTCTGAACGAGTCGATTGTGTTTAGTTTAGGGAGATTATAATATTGTTTCACTAGGCCAGGCTTTTGTTTTTATTTTATTTTTTACATTTTGAATTGTTAATTTTTTTTTTGTGTTGCTTTAGTTTATTTTGTTTTCAATCCTTTTAAGTTCCATATTTAAAAAAATTGTATATATATATATAAAAAAATTTCAAATTTGCATTTTCCTTAGTTTTCACTTGCCTTAGTTTCCAAAGTTTCAATTCGCTTGTTTGATTTTGTTTCATTGGATTTTCAATTTGCTTTATTTTCACTTGTTTATTTTGTTTCGATTTTATTTCTTCTTGATAGTAAAAAAAATATTGTGTGTGTGTATATATAAATATTGTTTTTAATTTCAGGTTGCCAAAGTAGAAAATCAAGAAGAATCGTTTTGCTTTGCTTTGCTTGCATATAAAATAAATTATCGCTTAAAAAATGCTAATAATCTGCATGCTCTGGTATCGTGCCATTATCTCTTATTTTTAATTTGATTTACATTGTTGGTTGCTTGCATTTGCATTTTGTTTTTAAAAAAAAGTAAAATCCGAAAATAAAAACAAACTTCATTTTAGTTGCATTGTAAATTCACGTTTAATTTTTGCTTTGCATTCACCTCATCTTGTTTTATTTTCTAAGGGCAATACCCCAATTCACATAAGGTGAGGGATTTCATCACCCTTTTCTTATCCCACAAATCGAATTTCATCGTAGAATTTGACTAATAATAAAGGTTAGACATTCGACTTAAGGGTGTCGCGAGCTCACCTAGGGCTTAATTGTATCTTGACAATTGTCTTTTTTGAACAAGTTTATTTCTTGGTGTCTAGGCTACGGTAGAGTTATAAACATTTATAAATATTACGGTGATTCATAAATATTATTGTGGTTGTTCCTCTGAAAGTATTTAAACCTTTAGTTGCATTGCTACGGTGATTCGTGGTGCACCAATAACCCCTGCCCGTTACCAGGCTAAGAATTCTTTTTGTTGATTTAAGACAAAGTGTGATTATACAATTTTGGGTTAGGAGCTACTAAGGACATAAAACTGTAATTAAGTCATTTGCATTCATTTAGTTGCATTAGTTCATGCATATTTAAAAAAAATCAAAAATAAAAAAAATTGTAAATTTTACTTAACTTGGTTTTTTATCCCAAAAAAAAATCCTTGTAAATCCTTTCCTTTGAAAATTTTTAATAAAAAAAACAAAAATCCAAAAAAAAATATATAAAATCTTTTCAAAAAAAAAATCGTAGATTCAAAAACAAAAACAAAAATCAATTTCCCATTTTCTAAAAAAACAAAAAAAAATCCTTTTGGCAAATATTCAAAAATTTGAAAATTCAAAAAAAACATATTAAAAAAAAATCAAACTTCTCTTTTGAAAATAAATTTCACTTATGAAATATTTTTCTTCCTTTAAAAAAAACAAAAACAAAAACAAATTTTCACTTAATTTTCCAAATCTTGTTTCGTTCTCTAAATTCGATTCTAACTTCTTCTTCTTCTCAACTTTCGCTAGTGCATGACTACTTGGACTCGTGACACTTCTACGAATACTTGGATTCGAGACCTTTCTACAAATCGTTTAACCCGAACAAACAATCCTCCTGAAATGGCGAACGAGAACGCCCCTCGAACTCTTATAGATAGAATCTTCCCTAATCGAGTTTCTATCCCTTCTTGCATCACCTTGCCCGCCCCGACGGGCAATCACTTTGAGATTCATTCAAATCACATTAACACGCTTCCGAAATTCGGGAATCTTGAACTAGATGATCCTTATATCTTTTTAACCAAATTTGAACAAGTTTGTGCAACCATTAAACTCCAACAACTATGTGACGATGGAATCAAACTTAGGTTAATTTCATTCGCACTTACCGATTACGCTGAAAAATGGTTGTATAGTTTGCCTTCGAATTCGATTAAAACTTGGGAAGAATTTACTAGTACCTTCTTAAAGAATTTTTACCCCTTGGAAAAAACATCAAAAGTTCAAAATGAAATTGTAAATTTTCATCAATTCGGGGGTGAATCATTTGCAAAATACTTTGAAAGATTTAAGGAACTTTTAATCAAATGTCCACACCATAACTTTGAAAAATGGACTCTTTGCCAAATTCTATATGATGGACTTGATAACAATTCTCGAATAATGCTCGAATCAATGTGCCAAGGCAACTTTCTCACCCAACATCATGATGATGCTTGGCAATTTCTTGAAAACCTAGCCGAAAAGTTGTCCCAATGGGAATGTTCGAATGAAAAATCAATTTACTCACGATCGAGTGCTCATTCGGTAGGATCCTGTAACAACCCGCATATTTTACGATTGTATATATTTAAATGTTTTATTTAAATATAGCATCGTTAGTCGGATTCAAGCCCGAAATGTCAATTTTTGAAAACAGTCAAATTGGGACTCAAGACTACTTCCATTGAGTCTAAAATGGCATTTGCGACCTTTTTGAGTATAAACATCGATATGTTTGGAGTTAAGTAGAATTTTGACATTTTCACTTAGGGCTTTAGGCTTGGGTTTCAGCCCACTAACCCAACTAATCTTATATCCTAACTCCACCCCCTCTCCTCTTCATTCATTCTATTATTTTCCTAACACTTCAAGCTTTAGTAAAAATGGGGGAAGAGATTGGAAACTAAAATCCTAAGCCCTAGTTTCCTTTGCAAATTCAAGTTCTAGCTCCAAAATCAAAGAGAAGCTTAGGTAAGCATCCTCTTCTTCTTCTCCATCTCAATCTCTCTTCAATTTCAGAAATTTCCTATGACCTAACTTAGGAAATATTCATTGTAATCTTAGATTGGAGCTTGTAGAGTTGAAGTTGAAGTGTGGTTGATCTTTCTTTTGATTTCAAAGCTTCTCATTTGTGTTTGGGTTGAAAAGCTGAGTTTTTGAACTCACATCTACGTCTATAGCTATCATTGTTGTTAGGTATAAATTCCTAACATCTATTCATGTTCATTTGCTTTTGATTTGAATTGATTTGGTGAATATTTCAATTTTTGGTGTTTTGAAGTCAAAATCTTTAAAAATCCTAGTTTTGACGTTTGAACATGTTTTTGGTGGTGTATCGAAGAGCCTATAGGGCTGGGTTGCCGATTGACATAATCTCCTAGCGCCCATCGCTCGTCCGATCGCAATTTGTTTGGATTTTGCCCTTGGTAGGGCTAGGCTGAGAAGACTGAAATTTGCAGATTCAGTCGACTGACTTCTGAGTTCAGTCGACTGAACCTGGAACCAGAAAATTCCTGGTCCCTATGTCAGTCGACTGAACTCTGAGTTCAGTCGACTGTGTTTCCAGGCATGTGTTAGTCGACTGAACTCTGAGTTCAGTCGACTGAAACTGGAAACAGAGAGTTTCCAAGCATTGAATCAGTCGACTGACTTCAGGGTCCAGTCGACTGAATCTGGGAAATTGCATTTTTGCCTAATTTAGGCAATTTTTGTGTGGATTTCCAATTTTTAATCGATTTTTGATGATCCGAATTGTTGTTATCATTTATTGACTTTGAAGACTTCTTTTTCGGGATTTTTGGAAATATCCATTTTGATGGATTCAGTATCGATTTTTGTGGTTTTAATTCACGTCGTCGAATGTGGATTTTGGTGATTGATTGTTTCTACAATCATTTCTGTGATTTGTCACTTTATAATATAAAGGTTTTCTATACTAGTAGTAAATATTCAACTCTTTCACAAAGATGATTCCAACTCTATTTTTAATACAAATCTCGTTTATAACACCGTTTTCCAATCTATTAGTATATACAAACCTTTACCTCATTCGTGCGAGAAAACCAATTAAATGGCTTAGCAAAACAAGTGGTATGAAACGCTTGCGTTTACTTTGTCGGTTAATTCTTAGACTTGTTCGATTGAACTCTTGTGACAATTTTCGAGTGGAAATCTACAATCTGTTCGTAAATATTTAAGTTAAGCCAGTGGTTATGGGACATGAAGCTAAACTCATTTATTTACTAGCTTAGTGTAATTGACACTTTTTATTGATCGATGATGATCATTTTGTGATTTAGACTAGCGATGTGCGATGTCTATTTGTTTGTGTGGGGACTAAAAACCCCGTTTGTGGAACTTTGGTTCAATTTGGTGGGGTAGCGACCCATGGTCTTTGGGCCGTTTATAGTTGTTACTTCTTATTTATTTCTTAAAGATTGCGAGGACGCAATTTCTTTAAGGAGGAGAGTCTGTAACAACCCGCATATTTTACGATTATATATTTAAATGTTTTATTTAAATATAGCATCGTTAGTCGGATTCAAGTTCGAAATGTCACTTTTTACAAACAGTCAAATTGGGACTCAAGACCACTTCCATTGAGTCTAAAATGGCATTTGCGACCTTTTTGAGTATAAACATCAATATGTTTGGAGTTAAGTAGAATTTTGACATTTTCACTTAGGGCTTTGGGCTTGGGTTTCAGCCCACTAACCCAACTCATCTTATATCCTAACTCCACCCCCTCTCCTCTTCATTCATTCTATTATTTTCCTAACACTTCAAGCTTTAGTAAAAATGGGGGAAGAGATTGGAAACTAAAATCCTAAGCCCTAGTTTCCTTTGCAAATTCAAGTTCTAGCTCCAAAATCAAAGAGAAGCTTAGGTAAGCATCCTCTTCTTCTTCTCCATCTCAATCTCTCTCCAATTTCATAAATTTCCTATGACCTAACTTAGGAAATATTCATTGTAATCTTAGATTGGAGCTTATAGAGTTGAAGTTGAAGTGTGGTTGATCTTTCTTTTGATTTCAAAGCTTCTCATTTGTGTTTAGGTTGAAAAGGTGATTTTTTGAACTCACATCTACGTCTATAGCTATCATTGTTGTTAGGTATAAATTCCTATCATCTATTCATGTTCATTTGCTTTTGATTTTAATTGATTTGGTGAATATTTCAATTTTTGGTGTTTTGAAGTCAAAATCTTTAAAAATCCTAGTTTTGATGTTTGAACATGTTTTTGGTGGTGTATCGAAGAGCCTATAGGGCTGGGTTGCCGATTGGCATAATCTCCTAGCGCCCATCGCTCATCCGATCGCAATTTGTTTGGATTTTTCCCTTGGTAGGGCTAGGCTGAGAAGACTGAAGTTTGCAGATTCAGTCGACTGAACCTGGAACCAGAAAATTCCTGGTCCCTGTGCCAGTCGACTGAACTCTAAGTTAAGTCGACTGAGCCTGGAAACCGAGTGTTTCCAGGCATGTGTCAGTCGACTGAACTCTGAGTTCAGTCGACTGAACCTAGAAACAGAGAGTTTCCAGGCATTGAATCAATCGACTGACTTCAGGGTCCAGTCGACTGAACCTGGAAACAGAGAGTTTCCAGGCATTGAATCAGTCGACTGAATCTGGGAAATAGCATTTTTGCCTAATTTAGGCCATTTTTGTGTGGATTTCCAATTTTTAATCGATTTTTGATGATCCGAATTTTTGTTATCATTTATTGACTTTGAAGACTTCTTTTTCAGGATTTTTGGAAATATCCATTTTGATGGATTCGGTATCGATTTTTGTGGTTTTAATTCACGTCGTTGAATGTGGATTTTGGTGATTGATTGTTTCTACAATCATTTCTGTGATTTGTCACTTTAAAATATAAAGGTTTTCTATACTAGTAGTAAATATTCAACTCTTTCACAAAGATGATTCCAACTCTATTTTTAATACAAATCTCGTTTATAAAACCGTTTTCCAATCTATTAGTATATATAAACCTTTACCTCATTCGTGCGAGAAATCCAATTAAACGACTTAGCAAAACAAGTGGTATGAAACGCTTGCATTTACTTTGTCGGTTAATTTTAGACTTATTCGATTGAACTCTTGCGACAATTTTCGAGTGGAAATCTACAATCTGTTCATAAATATTTAAGTTAAGCCAGTGGTTATGGGACATGAAGCTAAACTCATTTATTTAATAGCTTAGTGTAATTGGCACTTTTTATTGATCGATGATGATCATTTTGTGATTTAGACTAGCAATGTGCGATGTCTATTTGTTTGTGTGGGGAGTAAAAACCCCGTTTGTGGAACTTCGGTTCAATTTGGTGGGGTAGCGACCCATGGTCTTCGGACCGTTTGTGGAGCTTCGGCTCAAAATTGATGGTTAGCGACCATGGAATAGCGTTTCGTTTGTGACACACGTGTTGGTGAGTTTTCATACTCCCGTTTGTGATAGGCCTTCCCCCCTTTGTGATTTCTGGATTTCTGGTTGTGATTTCTAGAATTTGTGTTTCACCAATTTTCATGGTTTGCATTGATAAGCTTTATCAATATTTGTGTTTGGTGAATAATTTAAAGAATATGACATTCTTTTGGTTTGAGAATATTTGAGATATTGTATGATTTTTGTTGTTATCGGATGTATACTTGTCGTAGTATGGCATTATTGTTATCATACGTTTTTGTGATATCTCTTATCCTATCTCATTTTATCTGATATTTATAGCTAGACTGATCCGTTTATTATTTTCTTCTTAAATAATACTTGGGTCAGACCGAGATATTTCAGGTGCTCCTGCTTGACTTCTTATCAGGGATCATCATCTGACTTTTGGATAACTACTTTAGTACAGTAGTTTTTGTTAGTATACATTTGTGATAGAGACTCCTTGTTGTATACTTATTCTTTTGTCAAGTACTTGTATCTATTCTTTTGTGATGTAGTGGATCTAGTTTGACCACTATTTTGATGTACACTTTTATGTGTTATATTCATATATGTTTCTACCTTTGTGATATGAATATCTATGACTGATTTGTGTTATGTTTATTTCTATATTTGTTTCCGAAGTCCACCTAGCCGCTGTGTGGTAGATTTGAGTTTGTATTGGATATCTCGGATTTCCTCTTGAAATGAAATGTAACTTATATTATCTAGCATATCGGTACTCGCACAAAGCAATTACATAGATGGTCGCTCCTCAACAGCCTTATTCTTCGTGATAGTCGACGGCATTACCCCGTAATGTCCTTGGCTAGTGTGAGTATAGAGGTGGGGCGTCACAGCTTGGTATCGGAGCCAAACTTCGGAACAATGTATAATAATCTAGCAAGGATCATTGTCCTAAGTCTTTCTTAGGAATCGTGCCATAAGATTTAATTCGAGTCTTCGTACCGTTCTATCCTATTTCTTTTTATGATGCCTTGTTTTATCAATCAAGTTTGTTTGATATTCATTCTGTGAATAACCTTTTTCCTCTTCTTTCTTTCTTAAAGAATAGAAATGGTTAGATCTGGTAGTCCTAGCGCTGGTCAATCCAGTAGTCCTTCTCTGGATGGCGTATTCATGACTGCCCAACAACTTTTGGATCTTGTAAAGAATCAAAGGTTTATCTGTGCTTTGAGTAAGAACCCTGAAAAGGTTTTACCTCTGAAATTAGAAGTGCCTTTCGACCAGTTTGTAGATATCACTCTTCAACTAGAAGAGGCCGATAAAGAAAGTGGTGTTGAAGTTATGGATGCCAAACAAAACTTCAACATCAACAAGAAGAGGCATATTAAGTTCAAAGGCCCCAATCCCATCAAGAAAGGGAAGCAAGAAACTTCGATAGCAAAGTCTCCTACCTCTAGTCGTGGACGATGCTACAATTGTGGTTCTACGGACCACTATGCAAATGAGTGTCCGAAACCTTTTTTTTGTCGTTATTGCAAAGGTCCGGGACATCTTTTATCTTCATGTCCCAAACTTCCAAACAAGAGAGAGGGAAAGCTAAATGTTGTTCAAGCCCCTAGTGACACTTCTCATGGTCAAGGTATTTCTCCTTCTATCCTTGATGGCGTTATTTTATTTCGTGATCTTCCTATTTGATTTCTTTTGATACGGGTGTGTCCCACTCTTTTATATCAAAAGAACTTGTTGATTCTTTTTCTTTAAATATTATGGGCTTGATGATTTCACTGAGAATTGTGAATCCGGTTGGTGGATCCGCAACACTCAGTTTACTTTATGAAAATGTCGAGATATTTTATGTGATTATTCTTTTCGAGCCGATTTGCATGTTATGCCTTACTTAGGCTTCGAAATTGATTTTTTGGGAAAGGATTGGCTTGATCATTATGAAGACCACATCCTATGTCCTGAGCGGACTATATATCTTCGACATTCTCAATCTGTTAAGCAGATTTCTATTGTTTTTAAAGATTTTGATTTCCAAATTTGGTGGCAACATTTTATTCTTTAAACCCACTTGATGAGGAAGATGTTATTTCTCTCATTCAAGTAATTTGTGAATTTTCCGAAATATATTTGAGCTTGTATTAGGATTATCACCTAAGAAATCTATTGAGTGGTGCTAAGGTCTTTTCAGCTCGACCTTGCCACTGGTTTTCATCAGCTACGAGTTGCGGAGGGTAGCATTCCACTTACCGCATTCTGCACTCGTTATGATTCTTATGAGTGGTTCGTTATGTCATTTGGTTTGACGAACCTTCTACCTTATTTCATCCATCTTATGAATCGAGTATTCTACGAATATCTCAATAAGTTTATCCTTGTATTTATTGATTATGGATGAAAACAACAATTTAAAATTTTGCAAATCTTTTTAATAAGATATTTATAAGTATGATTGGATTTTGTTCCTAAAACGAGCAAAGAATATTTGTAAATTTTATAAGAGGCATGTTTATCATATAGAAGATGATTTTGTGTTATTTTGCCCATTGAGTGCTTTAAGAATTCTGGTCGGTGCGCTTGATCAACGTTATCGATGGGAATTTCCTAAACGCTTTGATGAGACAGTTAGACACAATAAATTGACTTGTAAAAAGTAAATTTTTTTAAAAGGATGATTACATGAAGTTAATTATAATTTTGAATGTCTTAGCTTTTCGGGAAAGAGGATCATTTAAAAGGACTCCTTTCCGATACTTCTAATCTTGTGATTCCCGAAGGGAACCAAGATTTTATGGATGAAAACAACAATTTAAAATTTTTAAAATTTGCAAATCTTTTTAATAAGATATTTATAAGTATGATTGGATTTTGTTCTTAAAACGAGCAAAGAATATTCGTAAAAATTTTTAAGTGACATGTTTATCATATAGAAGATGATTTTGTGTTGTTCTGCCCATTGAGTGCTTTAAGAATTCTGGTCGATGCGCTTGATCAAGGTTATCGATAGGAATTTCCTAAACGCTATGATGAGACAGTCAGACACAGTAAATTGACTTGTAAAAAGTAAATTTTTTATAAAAAGATGATTACACAAAGTTAACTATAATTTTAAATGTCTTAGCTTTTCGGGGAAGAGGATCAATTAAAAGAACTCTTTTCCAATGCTTTTATTCTTGCGATTCCCGAAGTGAACCAAGGCTTTATTGTTTATACCGATACTAGTCGTATTGGTTTGGATGCCGTTCTCATGCAAAGGATATGTGTTATCGCATATGCTTCTTGACAATTAAAGCTTGTCGAAACTAGATATGCCATTCATGATCTAGAGCTTGCGGCTATTGTTTTCGCTCTTAGTATTTGGCATCATTATCTTTTGGGAGAGAAAATTTGTTCTCTACACCGATCATAAATCTTTGAAGTATTTACTTTCTCAAAAGGAACTTAATTTGCGTCAACAACGTTGGCTCGAGTTCCTTGCATCTTATGATCTTGATATTCTTTATACTCCCGGAAAGGGAAATCGTGTTGTCGATGCCTTAGCCGAGAGCAACAAGCGGATGTTTCTTTGTTGATATCCGAATGGAATGATCTCAAGATTTTATCCACTTGTGAGATTCGAGATCGTGAATCTGATTCATGTTCATCTCTTGTTTTGTGTAGCCTTGAGGTTCATCCTTCTCTTTTGGACCGTACCTCTTTTGGCTAAACTCTATGTCAAAGAAATTATAAAATTGCATGGAGTTCCTACTTCTATTGTTAGCAATCGTGATCCATTATTTTACTTGTGGATTTTGGTAAGGTCTTCAAAAGCTTTGGGAACAAAGCTTAATTCTAGCACCGCTTATCGTCCTCAATCCGATGGACAAATAGAGCGTGTGAATCAAGCCCTTGAAGATCTCCTTCGTGCATGTGTTCTTGATTTTGGTGGAAGTTGGGAAGATCATATTTCTCTTGTTGAGTTTTTCTATAATAATGGCTTCCAATCTAGTATTGGTATGGCACCTTTCGAGGCACTCTACGGAAGGCCATGCCGATTTCCTTCGTGTTGGCTTAAAGCCGGTGAGAAGCTGGTTTTAGGTCCAGATTTTATTGGAGTTCATTTGTGTTTCACCTATGAGGGGTGTTGTGCGTTTCAGTCGATCGGGAAAGTTAGCACCTCGATATGTTGGTCCCTTTCCCATCACCGAACGTATTAGTTCCGTGGCTTATCGCCTATTATTACCGGCTCAGTTTTCTGCTATTCATGACGTATTCCACGTCTCTTAACTACGGAAATGCCTTCGTGATTCCGAATCTATTCTTGAGCCCGGTGTAATTGAAGAAATTGAAATTTCACAAAATTTGACTTATGAGCAACATTCAATTCGTATCATTACTTCGGAGGTTGAACACCTTCGAAATAAAGATGTTCTTCTTGTGAAAGTTCAATGGTCCTCAAATCCTAAGGATTGCTCTTGGGAATCTTGAGAATTCATCGAGCAAACACATCCGGACTTACTCTTTCGTGCTCTTTAAGGTGAACTTCTTATTTCAAATTTTCTTTTTGTGTTGATATGCTTTTATAGTTGTTACTTCTTATTTATTTCTTAAAGATTGCGAGGACGCAATTTCTTTAAGGAGGAGAGTCTGTAACAACCAGCATATTTTACGATTGTATATTTAAATGTTTTATTTAAATATAGCATCGTTAGTCGGATTCAAGCCCGAAATGTCAATTTTTGCAAACAGTCAAATTGGGACTCAAGACTACTTACATTGAGTCTAAAATGGCATTTGCGACCTTTTTGAGTATAAACATCGATATGTTTGGAGTTAAGTAGAATTTTGACATTTTCACTTAGGGCTTTGGGCTTGGGTTTCAGCCCACTAACCCAACTCATCTTATATCCTAACTCCACCCCCTCTCCTCTTCATTCATTCTATTATTTTCCTAACACTTCAAGCTTTAGTAAAAATGGGGGAAGAGATTGGAAACTAAAATCCTAAGCCCTAGTTTCCTTTGCAAATTCAAGTTCTAGCTCCAAAATCAAAGAGAAGCTTAGGTAAGCATCCTCTTCTTCTTCTCCATCTCAATCTCTCTTCAATTTCAGAAATTTCCTATGACCTAACTTAGGAAATATTCATTGTAATCTTAGATTGGAGCTTGTAGAGTTGAAGTTGAAGTGTGGTTGATCTTTCTTTTGATTTCAAAGCTTCTCATTTGTGTTTGGGTTGAAAAGGTGAGTTTTTGAACTCACATCTACGTCTATAGCTATCATTGTTGTTAGGTATAAATTCCTAACATCTATTCATGTTCATTTGCTTTTGATTTGAATTGATTTGGTGAATATTTCAATTTTTGGTGTTTTGAAGTCAAAATCTTTAAAAATCCTAGTTTTGACGTTTGAACATGTTTTTGGTGGTGTATCGAAGAGCCTATAGGGCTGGGTTGCCGATTGGCATAATCTCCTAGCGCCCATCGCTCGTCCGATCACAATTTGTTTGGATTTTGCCCTTGGTAGGGCTAGGCTGAGAAGACTGAAATTTGCAGATTCAGTCGACTGACTTCTGAGTTCAGTCTTCAGTCGACTGAACCTGGAACCAGAAAATTCCTGGTCCCTATGTCAGTCGACTGAACTCTGAGTTCAGTCGACTGTGTTTCCAGGCATGTGTTAGTCGACTGAACTCTGAGTTCAGTCGACTGAAACTGGAAACAGAGAGTTTCCAAGCATTGAATCAGTCGACTGACTTCAGGGTCCAGTCGACTGAATCTGGGAAATTGCATTTTTGCCTAATTTAGGCAATTTTTGTGTGGATTTCCAATTTTTAATCGATTTTTGATGATCCGAATTGTTGTTATCATTTATTGACTTTGAAGACTTCTTTTTCAGGATTTTTGGAAATATCCATTTTGATGGATTCAGTATCGATTTTTGTGGTTTTAATTCACGTCGTCGAATGTGGATTTTGGTGATTGATTGTTTCTACAATCATTTCTGTGATTTGTCACTTTATAATATAAAGGTTTTCTATACTAGTAGTAAATATTCAACTCTTTCACAAAGATGATTCCAACTCTATTTTTAATACAAATCTCATTTATAACACCGTTTTCCAATCTATTAGTATATACAAACCTTTACCTCATTCGTGCGAGAAAGCCAATTAAACGGCTTAGCAAAACAAGTGGTATGAAACGCTTGCGTTTACTTTGTCGGTTAATTCTTAGACTTGTTCGATTGAACTCTTGTGACAATTTTCGAGTGGAAATCTACAATCTGTTCGTAAATATTTAAGTTAAGCCAGTGGTTATGGGACATGAAGCTAAACTCATTTATTTACTAGCTTAGTGTAATTGACACTTTTTATTGATCGATGATGATCATTTTGTGATTTAGACTAGCGATGTGCGATGTCTATTTGTTTGTGTGGGGACTAAAAACCCCGTTTGTGGAACTTTGGTTCAATTTGGTGGGGTAGCGACCCATGGTCTTTGGGCCGTTTGTGGAGCTTCGGCTCAAAATTGATGGTTAGCGACCATGGAATAGCGTTCCGTTTGTGACACACGTGTTGGTGAGTTTTCATACTCCCGTTTGTGATAGGCCTTCCCCCCTTTGTGATTTCTGGATTTCTGGTTGTGATTTCTAGAATTTGTGTTTCACCAATTTTCGTGGTTTGCATTGATAAGATTTATCAATATTTGTGTTTGTTGAATAATTTAAAGAACATGACATTCTTTTGGTTTGAGAATATTTGAGATATTGTATGATTTTTGTTGTTATCGGATGTATACTTGTCGTAGTATGGCATTATTGTTATAATACATTTTTGTGATATCTCTTATCCTATCTCATTTTATCTGATATTTATAGCTAGACTGATCCATTTATTATTTTCTTCTTAAATAATACGGGTCAGACCAAGATATTTCAGGTGCTCCTACTTGACTTCTTATCAGGGATCATCACCTGACTTTTGGCTAATTACTTTAGTACAGTAGTTTTTGTTAGTATACATTTGTGATAGAGACTCCTTGTTGTATACTTATTCTTTTGTCAAGTACTTGTATATATTCTTTTGTGATGTAGTGGATCTAGTTTGACCACTATTTTGATGTACACTTTTATGTGTTATTTTCATATCTGGTTCCGCCTTTGTGATATGAATATCTATGACTGATTTGTGTTATGTTTATTTCTATATTTGTTTCCGAAGTCTACCTAGCCACTGTGTGGTAGCTTTGAGTTTTTATTGGATATGTCGGATTTCTCTTGAAATGAAATGTAACTTAATTATCTGGCATATCGGTACTCGCACAAAGCAATTACACAGATGGTCACTCCACAACAGCCTTATTCTTCGTGCTAGTCGACGGCATTACCCTATAGTGTCCTTGGCTAGTGTGAGTATAGAGGTGGGGCGTCATAGATCCTCTTTGTTCTAAGAAGCGAAAATCAATGCAATGATAACCAAATTCGATAACGTCCTTTCCTCAATTCAAATTAATCAAGATTCTCAAGTCCTGTGTTACAAATGCAATGATCCAAATCACATCGCCGATCAGTGTCCATATTCGTTAGAACATATCAATGCTTTTAATAAAGTTCAGAATGATCTGTTTTCTCCAACGTACAATCCTGGTTGGAGAAATCATCCTAACTTTGCTTGGAATCAAAACAATTCAAACACGAGTTCGATTCGACCATCTTTTCAATCATTTCCAAACAGCGGTTCAAATTCGAATCCTCCTTTCTAACTGAATCAATTTCAACAAAATTTTTTGCATCCTTATCAAAACCTAGCACAACAATCTTTCGTTCCTCAAGATGAAAAATGAATGACCTCCCTTGAAAAGAGTTTTGAAGCCTTGGCTAACGCGGCAACGCAATCGCAGAATGTGTTAAATTCGTACATGCAAACTACGAGCCAATCGATCTCTAAACTTGAAATGCAAATGAGTCAATTAGCCAACCTCGTGAGTGAACGAGAAAGAGGTACATTCCCAAGCCAACTAATCACTAACCCTAGGAATCAAAACGCGAACTCAAGCTAGGCTCATGTCGTTCAAGATAGTAATTTGAATCAAATGAATGCTATCACCACTTTGCGATCCGGTAAGATAATCAGTAACCAAGTTATCAATCCAAACGTCTTACCAGATGTTCCACTGGACACTTCGAAAATGACCAACGATGGCAATCAAAACATCGAGTTGAACCCCAATCCAAATTCTGAGTCTAATTCTTTTTCAACTCAAGAAGACCGTTCGAGTGAGCTTTGAATCCCATTTCCAAATCGACTTCGACCTAAGAAGCATTCGGAACAAATGGAAAAGATGTTAGAAATCTTTAAACAAGTCAAAGTGAACATTACTCTCTTAGATATCATCCAACAAGTCCCGACCTATGCCAAATTTTTAAAGGACTTGTGTTCTCAAAAATAACACACTCAAGTGCCAAAGAAAGTCCTTTCATCCCCTGGTCTAAGCGAAGTCTTGGCTCAATCCACTCCCGTCAAATACAAAGATCCCGGTTGCCCCACGATCTCATGTACAATAGGAGACAAGAGAATCAACAAATGTTTGTTAGACCTAGGTGCTAATGTAAACTTGCTCCCATATTCAGTTTACAAGCAACTAGGTCTAGGTGAGCTTAAACCGACTAAGGTCACCCTTCAATTGCCCGATCGTTTTATAAAGAAACCGATAGGAGAAATCGATGACGTACTCATTAGAGTGGGGGAATTCATATTCCCCTTCGATTTCATCATCCTTGAAACTTAACCTGTACATAATCTGACGAGACTAATTCCTTTGATTCTAGGACGACCTTTCTTAGCCACTTCGAATACTTTAATTAATTGTCGAAACGGTTCAATGAAGATTTCTTTTGGTAACATGACCATTGATCTTAACATCTTCAATTTAGAAAATCAATTGAATGAACCATTCGACAGCACATTGGAAGTTAGTATCATTCAAGAAAAGTTTGAAAATGAATCGATGAATCTTAATGATGGACGTCAGGCCGAGTACAAGAAATTGTTTCAAGATGATCCTCATGAGATCAAAAACACACTTCCTTTCGAGCCTCTCATGGTTGAGTCTGAATCTCAACCAATTTCTTTCATTGAGCCACATCCTAGGCTAGAGCTCAAACCTCTTCCTTCTCACCTTAAGTACGTGCACTTAAGAGAAAACGAAACTTGTCCTATCATAATTTCTAACGATCTTTCTCTTGACCAAGAAGCTTCTCTTCTCTCTATTCTTTCGAAAAACAGGGAAGCAATTGAGTGGTCCATTACCGATATTAAGGGAATTAGCCCTGATATTGTTCAACATCGCATTCACTTAATTGACAAAGCCAAACCCACTCGTGATGCGCAACGGAGGCTTAACCCAAAAATGAAAGATGCAGTTCATGACGAAACTCTTAAGCTCCTTGATAACGGTATCATATATCCCATCTTCGATAGCTCATGGGTTAGCCTAATTCATGTCGTGCCTAAAAAGTCCGGACTTATCGTTATAACAAATGACGCTTACGAAGTCATTCCTACTCGGACTCAAACTGGTTGGCTTGTTTGGATTGATTATCAAAAATTAAATGCTGCAACACGTAAAGACCACTTCCCTCTTCCTTTCATTGACCAAATGCTCGAACGTTTAGCCGACCACGAACTCTACTGCTTCCTTGATGGTTATTCCAACTATAACCAAATTCCAATCGCTCCTGAAGATCAAGAGAAAACAACTTTCATATGTCCATTCGATACCTTTGCTTATCGACGTATGCCATTCGGACTTTGTAACGCTCCTGCTAATTTCCAACAATGCATGGTTGGCATCTTTTCTGACATGATCGAACGCTTTCTAGAAGTTTTTATGGACGATTTCTCTATCTTTGGTGATTCTTATTTCGATTGTTTACATCATCTCGAGTTGGTTCTAAATCGATGTAAAGAAAAACATTTGACTTTGATTTGGGGAAAATGCCACTTTATGGTCAAACAAGGCATAGTCCTTGGACATATCATCTCAAATAAAGGCATTGAGGTAGATAAAGCGAAAGTTGACTAATTACAATCCTACCCATTCCCAAATCTGTTAAGGACATTCGATCATTTCTAGGACACGCTGGCTTTTACCGATGCTTTGTGAAAGACTTTAGCAAAATCGCTCGTCCTTTGACTACTCTTCTAGGAAAAAACATTACTTTCGATTTTAATTCTGATTGTGTCTCTTATTTTGAACGTCTTAAAAACGAACTCATTTCTGCTCCAATCATTTCCAAACCCAATTGGGATCTCCCTTTCGAAATAATGTGTGACGCTTCTAACTTTGCGGTTGGTGCTGTCTTAGGACAACGCATCAACAAAATCCTTCATGTCATTTACTATGCAAGTATGACTATAAACGATGCTCAACTCAACTACACAACAACCGAAAAAGAGCTTCTAGCTATCGTTTTTGCGCTCGAAAAGTTTCGACCTTACTTGATAGGTTCACACATCATGGTCTACACTGACCATACTGCTCTTCGATACCTTTTTGCCAAAAAGGATGCTAAATCTCGTTTGATTCTGTTTGCGCCAAAATTGGTCGCAAACCCCAAATATCGTGAAAGCACCAATATATGAATAAAAATCAACAATACTCTATCACAAATCTCAGATCTAGGTAAAATAGAGAACAACAATTAGAAAATAACGAACAGAAACACGAGATTTATAGTGGTTTGGCTATCTCCGGCCTACGTCCACATCAAAGGATAATCTTTTATTGATGTTCTTGTTGGTTACAGTGAATTACAGTAGTAATTTTCGAGTACAATGATGGAGTTTGAGTGCAATTGTGATTTCGGCAGAGTCTGGACGTTGCTCGATCCCAAAGTCCCTTTTCTGTAAGCTCTAGGGTGCTATTTATAGGTGCTCCATGCAAATATCTGGCCCAAACTTCGGGAGACCTCTTCTGGCACGTGAGTGGGCCAACATGATCGATCCCATGAAGTTTCGACTCAATCCGTGATCGATACGAACGTAATTCGTATCAATCAAGATTTTGTCCAATCGAGTCGAAACTTGGTGTGAACACTCTTTAGCTTGTACGTAAGCTCCTGTGAAAATTTCATAGCATTTGGACTTATGGAATAGGAGATATGATCGATACGAGTTGGAGTTTTCTTTAGGCTGTTTCATTCGACTCGATCCTCTTAGCGTCGCTCTTGTTCGTATCGATACATTTCGTATCGATCTGTTCGACTTGATCTCGAGCACGTGCAGGCGAGATGACGTGGACCGAGATTCTCGGATCGATCCACTTTTTGTGCCGAAGTGATCGAGTCGTCCCGAAGCTTTCTCCTTATTCGTATCTAAGGCATTGCCTTGCTCGTAGTGATCGATGCAGTATTCTTGTTCGTATCGAGGGACTTCATCTTGTTCGCATCGATTATCATGGCACTATTCGCATCGATCACTTATAGGGGAATGACGTACTGTTTATATCGATCGATCTTGGCTCTGTTCGTATCTATCAACTATTACTGATCGATACGAACTAGTGGTTGTAGATCGATACGAACAGCGAGTGTTTGATCGATGCGAACAGATCGACACGAACAATGTAGTTCTTATAGGAGTGTGAACAGGACCATTGCGAACAGAACCGATGCGATGACTCTTTGGATCGATTCGAACATATGGATATGAACAGGACTTCCTGGATCAATTCGAACATACGAGTAAACAATGGATACGAATAGGGTTTCAATCTGATCGATACGAACTCGATGGATGCGATGCGAAGTCACTCCGATCGATACGAACTCGATCGATATCATGGCTCTCTAATGGATACGAACAGCGCGCCTTCCTCAACTTGTATCTATCATATCTCGATCATACGAACTCCGATTGACTTGAAATCTAAAACGCTGGCCTTTACGGCTTTACTTGTCATGTCTTCCCAATTGTAGTTCGTTACAGACTCGGACAAAATTCATCGACATCCATAGTGAACTTGTGATGTATAATCGATATTTTTGATGAGTAATCATTGATTTTCAGTTAATTTCTTGATATCTCGACTTTGCTAAAAAGTGGGATAACACTTTGCCCCCCAAAATATGCCTTTTGGTAAAAGGCGTGTTTTGAATAGCTTCAAATCGAATGCTGTGAGCTCATGTTTTATTCACAGCTATAGTATTGTCAATCAAATTTATGGTTGTTCGAAGCTGAATCAATATCCATTTCCACTTGTGGAAGTCAGTAATCAAATTCTACGGCCTCTCCGTACCATCGATGGTCACTCTGGACCCTTGCTAAGTCCATTCCAGACCTAACGATCGAATATAAAGATCTTGTAGCGCTCTGGTGCTGCTTTCTATCCCTTGCACTTTGGCCTCAGTGAGGGCATATAGCGATGTCTTGGTCTCTCTAGACCGATCATAGCCTCTCCGGGCTCTTGTTGAATCCCATCCTGTCACTCTCCAGTGAAGGGGAAACAACGTCGAGTGAGCCAATCCTGTCGCTCTTCGGTGAAGCGGCAACACCCCCAGCACTCCGGTTCAGTGTCTCTGAACATTAAGCGATGTCTTGGCCTAAATCCTAGGCCGATCACAGCCACTCCGGGCTCTTATCGAACCCCGATCCAATCACTCTCCGGTGAATGGGGAACAACGTTAAGTGGGTCGATCCTGTCGCTCTCCAGCGAAGCAACTCACTTCCTGCACTCCGGACCCCGCCTCTCCGGGTAGGGTCATAAAGCGATCATTTTCAAGCTGGTTTTCAATATTCATCCTTTAACTCTCCGGTCAAAGGTTTATTTCGAGAAGTTCAAGTTCATTTATTAAATTCAAGTTTCGGATGTTCAATCTCAAACAATAGGAAAAACTAGGCATTGCCTCTCCGAGCAGAGCAGTCTATTACCATCTTAGAGCATGCTTGGGGATCTCTTCGGTTCCCGTACATTTGTAAGTGGAATAGCCGTTTTCTTTTGAAATCAAATCTAAGGAATCTAATCGACCAAAGTCCAAATCTTGAACTTGGCCCTTGCCATCATAATCAATTGATGACGAGTCGTGATCCTGATCCAGGATTAGTCCGGTTAGGTGGAGGCGGTAGTTGCTCAGGTCCTACGGCCGCTGTCCGATCTCTGGTGTATTGTGGTAATCTACCACTTCTGGCATGCTCCTTCACCTCATCTTTCAGATGGCGACATTCGTCGGTTGTATGCCCTTCCAGCTCATGGAATAGGCAGTACTTCCCACTCCTGCGTTCCCGTTCTGTGGGATCTCTCCTGGGTGGTTTTCGATAGGGGAGCTGCCCCCCAGTCTCCATGTAAATCCGTTCCAGGCCTGCCGTCAAGTCTGCGTATTGTCTGAATCTGGGTTCTCGAAATTTCTTCCGTTTATCAGGACCATCATATATGTCGTCCTGCTTTCGCTTTTCTTTGTCCACTTCGACTGTTCTTTGGATGTTCCTTCGCCTTGCACAGCGTTTGTTTCTCGTCTCTCGGCGCGTGAGTCTTCTAACCGAATGAATCTCTCAGCCTCATGATAGAATTCTCCAAGATCTTATGGTGGATCCCTTGCCAAAGAATCCTTAAACTCTGTGCCTTCACCTACTCCGACTACTGCCGCCATAAAAATCATCGATGGATCCGGGCAGTCCACTGAAGCCACCGTCGCATTGAATCGTAGTAAAAAATCTCTTATGGACTCTCCGGTCCTTTGCTTTATCGAAGCTAAGGTCATCACACTCTTGGGTCGCGTCACGTGGACCCTAAACTGTCCCATGAAGCATTCCACTAGCTCACCCCACGTTCTGATAGATTCGTTCTTTAGCTGTCTAAACCAAAGCGCGGCCAAATCTGATAAGAATAAAGGGAAGCATCGTGCCATCACTTCCTCGGATGCTCCCAACACTTCCATATGTCTGATATATCTGGTAATATGCATGGTCTGGTCCGACTTTCCATCATAAGGTTCCAGCATGGGTAGCTTGAATTTTGGAGGATTTCTCACATTTCTGATATTCAGAATGAACGGACTCCGACTAACTTCCTCTAAGCCTCCGCTTGACAATCCTCCTCTCATAATTCGTCGCACTAATCCAGCCATTCTTTCATCTCCATCCAGGGGTTGTCTCCTTGGCACGTTTGCATTCTGCCCCCCAAGTCTTGAAGGGTATTCTAGGTAATATTCTTTATGTGGCTCGTTAACGTTAACGTTGGCTCTAGCCTATTGGGCTCCATCTATGGGTCTTCCAATGTCAGATTCCGAGGGTCTGCCGCCAAGTCCTTGTTGATTGCCTTCAGGCTCTGCATTCTGGTCTTGAATCTGACCTCCAGTAGTCCCAGCTACTCTGGATCCTTGTCCCGCATTTGCAGCCTCTGTAGTCGGTCCAAGGTTCTGCGCACTTGCTGCTCTCATCTGTTCAAAGAAAGCCTGCATTGCTTCTTGTTGACTCTTCAACAATCTTTCGTGAATTGAATCTACCATAGCCTCCATTACATCCCTGGTAATGTAGATCGAAGCTGGTCCTTCTCCAGCTCCAGAGGATACCTCTTGGCTTCCCCCTTGTTGGCTTCTCTCGGCTCTTCGTCTTCTACTTGTTTGTCACGTCATTGTCTCTCAAATCTGAATTCTTCAAGCTTTCAAATTCGAACTCCAAATCTGGTATAGCAGGTGCTAGTTCTTCTCAGTGAAAGCACCAAAGTGTTTGCGCCAAAATTAGTCACAAACCCCGAATATCGTGAAAGCATCAATATATGAATACAAATCAACAATACTCTATCACAAATCTCAGATCTAGGTAAAATAGAGAACAACAATTGGAAAATAACGAACAGAAACACAAGAATTATAGTGGTTCAGCTATCTCCGGCCTACGTCCACTTCAAAGGATAATCTTTTATTGATGTTCTTGTTGGTTACAGTGAATTACAGCAGTAATTTTCAAGTACAATGATGGAGTTTGAGTGCAATTGTGATTTCGGCAGAGTCTGGACGTCGCTCGATCCCAAAGTCCCTTTTCTGTAAGCTCTAGGGTGCTATTTATAGGCGCTCCATGCAAATATCTGGCCCAAACTTCGGGAGACCTCTTCTGGCACGTGAGTGGGCCCACGCGATCGATCCCATGAAGTTTCGACTCGATCCGTGATAAATACGAACGTAATTCGTATCGATCAAGATTTTGTCCAATCGAGTCGAAACTTGGTGTGAACACTCTTTAGCTTGTACGTAAGCTCCTGTGAAAATTTCATAGCATTTGGACTTGTGGATTAGGAGATATGATCGATACGAGTTGGAGTTTTCTTTAGGCTGTTTCATTCGACTCGATCCTCTTCGCGTCGCTCCTGTTCGTATCGATACATTTCGTATCGATCTGTTCGACTCGATCTCGAGCACGTGCAGGCGAGATGACGTGGACCGAGATTCTCGGATTGATCCACTTTTTGTGCCGAAGTGATCGAGTCGTCCCGATACTTTCGCCTTATTCGTATCGAAGGTATTGCCTTGCTCGTAGTGATCGATGTAGTCTTCTTGTTCGTATTGAGGGACTTCATCTTGTTCGCATCGATTATCATGGCGCAATTCGCATCGGTCACTTATAGGGGAATGATGTACTGTTTGTATCGATCGATCTTGGCTCTGTACGTATCTATCAACTATTACTGATCGATACGAACTAGTGGTTGTAGATCGATACGTACAACGAGTGTTTGATCGATGCGAACAGATCGACACAAACAGTGTAGTTCTTGGAGGAGTGTGAATAGGACCATTGCGAACAGAACCGATGCGACGACTCTTTGGATCGATTCGAACATATGGATATGAACAGGACTTCCTGGATCGATTCGAACATACGGGTAAACGACGGATACGAATAGGGTTTCAATCTAATCGATACGAACTCGATGGATGCGAGGCGAAGTCACTCCGATCGATACGAACTCGATCGATATCATGGCTCTCTAATGGATACGAACAGCGCACCTTAACTTGTATCGATCATATCTCGATCGTACGAACTCCGATTGACTTGAAATCTGAAACGCTGGCCTTTATGGCTTTGCTTGTCATGTCTTCCCAATTGTAGCTCGTTACGGACTCGGACAAAATTCATCGACATCCATACTGAACCTGTGATGTATAATCGATATTTTTGATGAGTAATCATTGATTTTCAATTAATTTCTTGATATCTCGACTTTGCTAAAAAGTGGGATAACAGATTCGTTGGATCCTTTTACTTCAAGAATTTAACCTTACAATCAAAGACAAAATAGGATCCAATAATGTCATAGCCGATCACTTGTCTCGTTTTCACAACGCACCATCACCTTTACCAATCAATGCAAACTTTCCCATATGAACAACTTCTTTCTGTCTCCGTCGATCCGTGGTATGCTGACATAGTGAACTATTTTGTCACTAAAGAAACTCCTTCATTTTGGTCGAAACAGGAAAAATGCAAATTCATGTCCCAAGTGAAATATTTCTATTGGGACGATCCATACTTGTTCATGTATTGTCCCGACCAAATCATTCGACGTTGCATCCCGGATTGTGAAATCATAAGTGTTCTCTCATTTTGTCACGATCAAGCATGCGGTGGGCATTTCGATCCTCGAAAACTGCGGAAAAGGTGCTTCGGTATGGTTTCTATTGGCCTTCTCTTTTCAAAGACTCATTCGAGTTTTGTAAAACTTGCGATCGATGTTAAATGCTTGGAAGAATTTCTCGACGAAATATGATGCCTCTAAACCCTATTCTTATTATCGAAATCTTTAATGTTTGGGGTATCGACTTAATGGGACCTTTTCCCAATTCCTTTAGAAATTTGTACATACTTCTTGCGGTCGATTATGTTTCCAAATGGGTCAAAGCCTTTCCTTGCAAAACCAACGACCATAGAATTGTTCTGAAATTTCTCAAAGAAAACATCTTTTCGAGGTTCGGCACACCTCATAGACTAACCAGTGATAACGGAACCCATTTTTGCAATCTCTCTTTTGACATATTGATGAAGAAATACTCGATAACCCACAAGTTATCCACTCCTTATCATCCTCAAACTTGTAGGCAAGTTGAAGTTTCAAATCGTCAAATAAAACAAATCTTGGAGAAAATTGTCAACAAAAATCGAAAAGATTGTTCTCAAAAATTGACCGACGCGCTTTGGGCTTACCGTACTGCTTTTAAAACTAACCTTGGGATGTCCCCATTTCGTTTAGTTTACAGAAAAGCTTGCCATTTACCCGTTGAAATCGAACACAAAGCGCTGTGGGCAATAAAGAACTTAAACTTTGATCTCGAGAAAGCTGGCGAAAACCGAAAACTACAACTCAACGAACTAGAAGAACTTAGGAATGACGCGTATGAAAATGAGAATTACAAAGAAAGAACAAAAGTTTTTCAGTATAAGTCAATCCTAAGAAAAATGTTTTTTCTAACCAAAAAGTTCTTTTATATGACTCTAGACTTCATTTATTCCCTAGGAAACTTAAATCGAGATGGACCAGACCATTTGTGGTACGAACTATTTTTCCACATGGTGCTATAGAAATACAAAACCCTAGGGGGATCGATTTTCAAAGTCAATGGTCATCGTTTGAAACCTTTCTTGGAATTGCCAAGTAATCAAGAGAAGGAGGTCATGATTCTTCATGAGCCAAGCTACGTCTAGTAAGAATGTTAACCCTCTTTTCTAAATATGTACATATTTTCCCCCGTTAAACTCATTATATCATGCACTTACTGTGGGGACATAGTAAAAACTAAGTGTGGAGGGGAGTCTCATTTTTTTTTCTTTTTAAGTTTCATGGCATTTTTGAATTTTCATTTTCTTTTAACTCAAAAAAAAAGAAAAAAAATCTCAAAATTTCTAAATCTCAAAAACATTTTCTTTTTAGCATTTTGATTTATTTTTGAAGAAACACTATAGGATAAATATAAGTGTTGGTTAATAAATTGAAATTTTTGAAAAATTATTTATCTTAACAAAAATAAAAATGAAGTTTGATTACAAATAACAATGGTTTAACTAGTATATAGGAAGGTTCATATGTGTTAATTATGAAGTATATTCTAATTGAAACTCTTTATTTGAAAAAAATGGTAAATTTAAAGTAAAGGATATAACATTTTTATTTTCTAAGTTAAATGGTGCTAAGATGATTTTGCAAAACTCTCTCTTTCTTAAAAAAAATAGAAAAAAAGCAAGAAAAACAAAAAATATATAAGAAAAAATATGTTTGTATATATGTTTATATTTTTTTTTAACACCTACGGTCGATAGGTGTACACACTTGTGTGTACACTCGCCATGCTCTATACCCTTCTCACGTAGGCCCGAAAGGCAGTGCATGATCGGTATATCTGGCCTCAGTATATCTGAGCTAGGTGTATGTATATAAAAATTCATTTATTAATAATGCCTACAGTCGATAAGTGTTCACACTCATGTGTTCACTCACCACGCTCTATATTCCGCTCACATAAGCCCGCAAGGCAGTGCATAGGTGGTATATCTGATCTCAGTTTACCTGAGTTAGGCATATGTATATATTGGTCATATCAATAAAATTTTCAAAAATAAGAGAGAGTAAGCAATTGAAATCCAAGCACTATTTTAACTTGTTTGATTTAACTTATTATTGAAAAGAAATGAAAACACCACTTTGATAAACTTTGATAATCAACTAAGGATCATTTCATAGTTACACTGTGTTATCAACCGAAATAATAAGTTAAACTATAGTCTATTTGTTATGATAAATTGATTTTTGTTGGAAATTCTGACAAGTAAATGACTTAAAATTTCAAGATAATGACCAAAACCTATATTTAACTTATTTGTGTCAATTTAAATGTAAATCATTCATTTGCAAATATTTTCAAAAACTTGCATTAATCTCTTTATAAATAAATCTTGCATTTTGTAAATATTTTCATATCGCATTTGGATTTTGTGGGTAGTATCCGCTGAAAACCCTCAGGAGACAACACTCATCCTACTGGGGACATCCAAGGTTTAACGGCTTGTTGCATATGCTCAATGCAATCGTGCTCCCTACGAAAATGGATTTATCTTAGTTTTAGTATATTCGAGGATGAATAAATAGATAAGTGTGGGGGTATTTGATGTGCACGTAAATTTGCATATATTTACATCCATATTTTATCTATTTTTATTTAAATAAATGTCATATTTGGGTATTTGAACATGTTTAAACCAAAATTCAATTATTTTCAAATCATCCTATATTCATCTTCATACAAGGGCAAAATGGTCATTTTTGTGCATGTGTCAATTTGAGAATTTTTACTTGGACATTTTTTATGATTTTTATACGAATTTGGATGCATATGGAAGAGGGTTTCATGAAGATATATGCATGCACAAGAGAATACAAAGGAAGGAAGATGGAAATAATTCAAATACATGATCATGGAGGACCTCACCTACCCACCTACCTTAATGTACAATTAGAAGCTAACAGACAACTAAGTGGAGGTTAAAGCTTCATGCATATTTGATAATGGATTAATTAGAGGCTAATGGTTACTTGGTGGCCACACTTTCTGAGGGGCATTTTGGGAAGCACCCTAAAAATTGAATTAGGGTTTTATGCATGTATAAATAGCCCACTTATATACATGTAGAGTGTAACAACCTTGTATTTTGTGATTATTTTAATCGTATATTTTAATTATTTTTAATTGAATTTCCTGATTTAAAAACTTTATTTTATTTATTTAAAGAATAAATTTTGTTATTTTAAATATAAATTTTGATTTTGATGTGAATTAGAATTCCAAACATGACTAAATAGAATATTTTCCAGAAAAGTGAATTTTGGTCAATATGGTCAACTTTGACTTTTAAATTTAAAACTTGAAAGTTTGAAAATTTGAATTTTATCTTTTATTATGAAAGTAAATAAAATTTTAAGAATAATGCTTTTCGTTTCGTTAAAATCTGATTAATATTGTGAAAGTTATGCCTTTTTAACTATTGAGTGGAATTTGCTGTATTTAACAAAATTGTTTATTTTAAATTATATAAATAATATTTTATTTGGTCATGTAATGTTCTAATTTATATTTATATGGGTAAAATAACATGTTATGTATATATTTTGGTTTTAAAACATTTTTCAAAGTGTAATTGACATTTTCCAATGTCAGTTGTATTCTGTTTATAATTCCTAATTTCCAGTTTCATTTAATTAAAGAAATTCTTTGTTTATTTTCTATTTTCTTAAGACTTTATTTTATTTTCATTTACACTTCATTTTTTTCAGCATTTATTTTATTTTACTTGACTTTTATTGGTTTAGAAGTAAAGTTATAATTTTTCTAAAACTAGTGATATTCTATTTGAAATTTTTAAGTCCTATTTTGAATTTTTAAACAATTTCTTTATTCTTTTTCTATTTTCTCTAAATTTAATTATTTATTTCACTTTAGAAATGATAAATGAATTATCTATTTCAAAGTTTTGCTTTAGAATATTTTTAAAATGAAGTAGAAAATTTTCCAAAGCCAATGATGATTTATTTGTAAATTTTTGAACCTTGTTTTCAATTTTTAAGTAATTTCTTATATTCTTTTTCCATTTTCTTTAAAATTAATTATTTATTTTTATTTTATATTACTTTGTTTCGGTTCTAAAGTCAAATTACTGATTTTTTTTTATTTGAATTAAAGAAAAATGAAATATGAAAGAGTTTAAAATGCTTTAGAAACTGAAGTCTTTTCATCTCCTATGTCCTTTCAATTGCCACAACTCCTCATTTACTTCTTTTGGCTGTGTATTACTTTGTTTGGCCATGTATTCCAGTGCTCATTCCTGCAAAAAAAACATTTGTTCCTTATTCTATTCATGGCTTGCAAAAAAATTTGGTAATGGCTACTTTTTCCTTTTCTTCTTCTCATTTTTCATGGTTTTTGCCTTGTTTCTTGGATTCTTTTGCACTTCCTCCTCCTCATATCCACGGCCACCACCTCCTACACCTCTTCCATGCCATCATCACCAACTATACTCCAGGTCATGACCATGGCCGAACCTACCATGGTGACCAAACCCCTCAAAAATGCAACCTAGGCCTTAAAAACAATGTTGTGACCACTATTTGCATCACCACTTCATTTTCCACCACCACCACCACCTTTGGCCGCCACCACCACCTCTGACCATACCACCACACACCCCTCTAGCCTCTGACCTGACCCACACTCCACTGGCCGACCCCAAACACCCCATGGCGGAGCCTCTTTGTTGAACCAAAACTCCTCTTTGTTGCCTAAAACCTCTTCACCTTCCTATGTTGTAACTTCCTCCACTTGTTCTAGCCTTTATGCCAAACATTCCTATGTTCAAACCTGAGCCAAAGTCATGCCAAACCTGAGCCAAAACATCCCCTAGGCTGTGCAAGCAAATGTAGAAAGCAAGGCAAAAGTCGTTGCATTCATATTTGTTTTTATTCCAAAGTTATATCATTTCAAGGTTGCATTGAAATTTATAATTTGTTTGGTTTTGTTTTGGGTTGTAACACAAGATCTATAGCTTGGATCTCGCTCTCCGCCCAAATTCTTTTCTTGTCATCGTGCTTTTGATTCTGTTGTGTCATTTGTATTGCAATCTCTAGCCATAGAGGTGAGTAAATCTCACCTGACATTTTATACTTATGCAAATGTGAATTGACAACAATTGAATGTGTAGTACTATTATGTTATGCTATAACTGCCTGTGATTATTTATGTATGATGTTAAACCTGTAAATTACATGTCATATCATCTGTTACTGTTATATAACGCTATTTTGTTTATTTACATCAGTTTATCACACTGCAAGTTCCTTGTAGAATAGAATCACTATGGGTTGAAATGATACATACTCGAACGGACTTTAGAATAGGGAAAAATCGTTATGGGCTGAAATGATAGGCCTGAACGATTTTTATTTATTTCATTTAACTTGGGATTGCGGGTTTGAAATGATAAAAATCGGATTTTTCCTTTGTAAATTACGGATTGAAATGATATATTATCCGTATCATTTGACTTAGGTTAGAAAAATTTATATACAGACCCGTGGTTAATATATATATTTTCTTGAAATTATAAAATATGTTAAAAATGTAAATATTATGATAATTTTATTTTTATTTTAATTTAAAATAATTTTATAAAGTGTTATTGATTTTTCTATAAACTAAAAATAGTTAAATAAATAAATGTTTAAAAGTTGAAATTTGAAGTATAACTTAACTTGGAAAATGTGAAAGTGTTTTAAAATAAAAGTTAAGTTAAGAAAATAAAATGGAATTTAAATAAAATTATGAAATGGTAAACTTAATTAAAATGTTAAGTAAATGAAATATTATAAATTTTACATTTATTTTATAAGTGAATTATCAAAGATTTGATAATTGTTTGTGAAACTTTCACTTTGTAAAATCATAAATTAAGGGTTATTTAAATGATTGTTTTTAAAGTAAGAAAATATAATTTTTATAAGTTAAAATGGATTTAAATAAATTTTAATTGTTTATGAAATTGTAGTGAAAGTTTGGAATTTAAATTGACAGCATTCCTGAAATGCTATCATTTCTAAAGTTAAAGATATTACAGCATTTTGTAAATGCTGTAATTGATATAAATGAACTAAATGGCTAAAATGAACTAAGTGTTGTAGTTGCTGAATTTAACTAAAGTTTTATTTGAAATCTAAACCTATTACAGCATCTAAATGTTGTCTTTTGCTAATTGAATTGTTTTTAAACATAACTTTCCGTAGCATTTTCTAAATGCTGCAAAAGTTGAAATTTCACTGTTTTAATAAATTTAAGTGAATAAATGAATTCTGAAATGGTAAAATTTTGAGAATTGAATATTGACTATTAAATATAATAACTTCATTTTTAAATGATTTAAATGGAATAATTTGATTTGAAATATTTTGATATTTTGAAATGGATTTGAAATGATATTTGATTTCGAAGTATAAATTACCATTTTGAAATTTTAACCTCGGGATGTAATTAAATTGATGGTTTTATGGAACCTTAAAGGATGGGCGATCCCAAGCATCCTTTAAGTTATTATGCATTGCTATTACAGTTCACTTGAGTTGGTTTACATTGTATAAGTATATATGTCCTGACTCGAGTGTTTTGTATTTTACTTTACGCTCGGGTCAGCCTGAGAATCACAGCTTTGGAATTTATTTGACTTTTTATTTGTTATAAAGTTAAATAGAAATTTCATAAGGCTAGTGATATTCTATTTGTAAATTTTAAGTCCTGTTTTGAATTTTTAACAATTTCTTTAGTTCTTTTCTATTTTCTCTAAATTATTTATTTCACTTTGAATATGTGTAACAACCCGCATATCTATCGATTTTATATTTAAATATTTTATCGTTAGTCGGATGTTAGTCCGAAAAGCTACTTTTTGCATACGGTCAAATTAGGACTCGAGACCACCCCCATTGAGTTCAAAATGACGTTTGCGATCTTTTTGAGTGTAAACTTCGATATGTTTGGAGATAGTGAAATTTTCGTCACTTTTCCCGCTTGAGACTTTGGTTTGGACTGCACCTTCTTAACTCAGCCCACCCCCTCTTCTCTTCATCACTTCAAGCTTCTTCAAAAATGGTGGAGGGAAAGAGAAATTAAAACTCCCAAACACAAATTCCATTGCAAATCCGAGATTCAACATCAAATTCACGTGTAGACCATTGATTCAAGCTTGTTGGTGTTCTTGCTTTGCTCTCAAATCTCCATCTTCATCAAATTCCGTGAAAAGGTGAGATTTTTGATCTCACATCTTGCCTATATCTATCTTGGACTGTTGGGAATGATCCCCTATTGTATTTGCATCAACATTTGCATTTGGTTTGGATTGGATTGGCGAAAAACTTCAATTTTCAGCGTTTTGGTGATTTTTCTGGCCTTAAGTCGTTTCTGGCCTTCGCTGAGTCGTTCACGAGTTAAGCCTAAGTCGTGAGTCGTTCACGAGTTAAGGGCTTAAGTCGCGCGCGTGCATTTCTGTTCGCCTGGCTTGAGTCGTTCACGAGTTAAAGGCCTGAGTCGTTCACGAGTTAAAGTGTTAAGTCGTTCTGGGTGTTCTGCCTTCGCTAGGTCTTTCGCGAGTTAAGTGATAAGTCGTAGCTCGTATTTGAGCTTAAGTCGTAGCTCGTATGGCCCTTAAGTCCTAGGTCGTTGGCTTTTAAATCGTTAAGTCGTAGGTCGCTGCTTCTACTATGTCGCTAGGCCATGCCAACTCCGCTAGCTCGCAACTGTTAAGTCGTATGACCTTAAGTCGTAGGTCGTCCCCGACCTAACTCCACTAGGTCGTTCCAGCCTTAGCTCGTAGCTCGAATTCAAGGCTTAAGTCGTAAGTCGTTCGCGAGTTAGTACTTGGTCGTTTGACCTGTTTTTTCCCTAGGTCGTTCGACCTGTTCTTCTGCTAAGTCGCGTGGCATTCTCCACTTAGGTCGTATGACCTTATCCCTTAAGTCGTAAGTCGCTTGCCTCCCTTAAGTCGTAAGTCGTTCGCGAGTTAGTACTTGGTCGTTTGACCTGTTTTTCCCCTAGGTCGTTCGACCTGTTCTTCTGCTAAGTCGCGTGGCATTCTCCACTTAGGTCGTATGACCTTATCCCTTAAGTCGTAAGTCGTTCGCGAGTTAGTACTTGGTCGTTTGACCTGTTTTTCCCCTAGGTCGTTCGCGAGTTAGTACTTGGTCGTTTGACCGGTTTGGCTTCTCGAGACAGCTTGCCTTCACTAAGTCGTACTGTGACGGGGCGCTGCCCCGCACCCCGCCGTGGGCGCTGCCCCCTGGACCCCCGCGACCTGACCGGGCAGGTCGAACCCCGTATTACTCTGCGTAGGCAATCTCTTCTGAAAAACATTTATCAGAAATTCTACTTTGATGGTTTTGGGATTGACTTCTTTGGACTTTACTCACGTCTTCGAACGTGAATTGATTTGTTCTACAATCGTTTTATGACTTGTCACTTTAAAGATATATGAAGGTTTCAATACTAATAGTAAATATCAAAACTCTTTCATCAAAGCGATTTCAACACTATTTTAAATATCAAAAGTTCGTTTTCTCAAACCGATTTTCAATCTACTAGTATATACAAGCCTTTACTTCACTCGAACGAGAAATCGACTTAAACGACTTAGTAAAACGGGTGGTATGAAACGCTTGCGTTCACTTCGTCGGTTAGCTCTTGGACTTGTTCGATTGAACCCTTTTCGTGACAATTTCCTAGTGAAGATTTACAGCTTGTTCGTAAATATTTAAGTTAAGCAAGTGGTTATGGGACATGAAGCTAAACTCATATATTTACTAGCTTGGTGTGATTGACACTTCTCGCTGATCATGATGATCATTTTATGATTTAGACTAGCAATTGTGCGATGTCTCTTTGTTTGCAAGGTAAGACTAGACCGCAATAGTGTGATTCCGACTCACACACATCTCTTTGTCCGCAAGGTTAGTCTAGGCCGCAGTAGTGTGATTCCGACTCACACATATCTTTATGTTTGCGAGGTTAGGCTAGACACCACTTGTGTGATTCCATTCACACATACCTTTCTGCTTTTTGGTTAGCCTAGGCCTCAATCAGTGTGATTCCGACTCACACATATGGGGTAGCTCCCCATGGTCTTCGGACCATCATGTGATAGGCCTCTTTCTCTTTTTATGATTTCTGGATTTCTTGTTTTGATTTCTGGATTTTTCTGTCATTGACTTGTTATGAGTACAAGTTTAGGGTATGATGCCCTCTTTGGATCTTTGAGAAGATTCTTGTGATATTGATCATTTCTCATCGGTTGATCTCCTGTTGATCATCATTTTCATACTTATAGTAGTATGTCAGTATGGATATTATATGTTTATGCCATATCTTTTATTCTATATCATGTCATCTGATATTTATAGTTAGACTGATCCGTTTATTATTTTCTTAAATAATACTCGGGTCAGACCGAGATGTTACAGGTGCTTCTGCTTGACTTCCTTCCGGGATTTGCTACTCTGACTTTTGGCTGACTATTTAGTTTAGCAGTTTTTGTTGTATACACTTGAGATATGGACTCATAGTTGTATTCTTTTTGTATAGCACAGGTTGCTATTCTTTTGTATTATTGTGGAACTTTTTGACCACTACTCTGATGTACACTTTCATGTGTCAGTTATATATTCATATCTTCTTCCGCCTTTGTGATATGGATGTCTGTGACTGCTTTGTGTTATGTTTATTTCTATGTTTGTTTCCGAAGATTATTTTATAGCCACCGTGTGATAATAAATTACATGGATGGTCGCTCCTCAACAGCCTTATTCTCCGTGCTAGTTGACAGCACTACATCGTAGTGTCCTTGGCTAGCGTGGGTATTGAGGTGGGGCGTCACAATATGTTTTAAAGATTACTTTATTTCAAAAAAAAAATTTAGAATATTTTATAGTGATAATAAATTTTTCCAAAGCTTGTTGAATTTATTTTCAAATTTTAAGGACTAGTTTGCATTTTAAGCCATTTTCTTAATTTAAATCCTTTTTAATTAAATTTTAATTATTTCTTTTATATATTTATTTTCATTTCTAAGTTTTTATCTTTATTTATCAGTTTTATATGTATTTATAAATTTAAAAATGAATAAAAGAAATATGAAAGGTTTTGTGACTCTTTAGTTGCTTAAGTCTCTTTGTTTTCCCACCTTTTCATTTTCTAACTCTTGCATTCATTGATAGCCATACACTTCTCATCCATAGTCGTGTGTTTTTTCACTTCATTCACGTGAAAACATTTCTCTCCATCACAAAAATTCACGGCCAAAAGAGAATGGTAAGCCATGGCTTCTCTCTTCCTTTATATCATCTTTTCTTTCTTATTTTCTATTGATTTTTGCTTGCTCTTCTTCTAGTTTGCTTGGCCTAGCCCTTCTCCATCAGCTCCCCCATCTCCCTCCCCTCCTCATCCACGGCCAAACACCCCACCCCTCTATCCAGATCTGACCATGACTGGTCGGGCACTCCACTTGATCAAAAACCACACAAAACATTGCTAAAACCCTTAAAACCATGCCTAGCCGAGCCAAACTTCAACAACATCGCCTTAGATTGCCTTGGCCACCTCCTTTTGCTCCACCACCACCTTGATATGACCACCACCCATCACTTCATCCTCTGTCCAGATCTGAAACATGAAGAGCCGAGCCAAACAATGCATGTAGACGAGCCTTGTGGTGCACCAAAACTCCATTTTCAAGCCTAGACCCTTTGTATTCTCATGCCTGTAACCTCCACCTTGCTCTTGCCCTATAGCCATGCCTTTTTAGGTCCAAACCAAACCCAAACCTGAATCAAAACATTCCCTAAGCCGTGCTAGCAAGTGTAGAAAGCAAGGCAAAAACATTCATTCCTTTGTTGTCTCTTATCTTCATTGTTTCAACATTGTTTGTGTTAAATATTTATGTATATATTGTCTTGTTTTGGTTATTGTTTACAAGATAAATATCAAGGCTCTCTATTCATTCAAATCAAAAGTCATGCTGTATCGTGCTTGTCATGATTTCTGGAATCTATTCTGTGTGTTTGATCGCTAACTCCAGCACAAAAAGGTGAGTAAATCTCACCAGACATTTATACTTATACAAATGTGAATTGACACCATTTGAATATGTAGAACTATTATGTGATTTTATAACTGCCTGTGATCATTTATATATGCTGGAGCTTATCTGTCCATCTGTTACAACCTTATGAGTGGGGGAGAGTGTAACAACCCTGTATTTTACAATTATTTTAAATTGAATTTCCGAATTTAAAAGATTTATTTTCTTTATGAAAAAGAATAAAAAAATTTATTTTAAATATAAACTTTGATTTTGATATGGATTAGAATTCCAAATATGACTAAATAGAATAATTTTCCAAAAAGTGAATTTTGGTTAAAATAGTCAAACTTTGACTTTTAAATTTAAAATTTAAAAGTTTGAAAATTTGAATTTTATCTTTTATTATGAAAGTAAATAAAATTTTAAGAATACTGCTTTTTGTTTCGTTGAAATCTGATTTATAATGTGAAAGTTATGCCATTTTAACTATTGTGTGTAATTTGCCGTATTTAACAAAATTGTTTATTTTAAATTATATAAATAATATTTTGTTTGGTCATGTAATGTTCTAATTTATATTTATGTGGGTAAAATAACATGTTATAAATATATTTTAATTTTAAACATTTTTAAAAGTGTTATTGACATTTTCAAATGTCAGTTGTATTATGTTTATAATTTTAATTCCTAGTTTCAAATAATTAAAGTAATTCTTTATTTATCTTTATATTTTCTTAAGAACTTATTTATTCTCATTCCTACTTTATTTTGTTTCTCATTTATTTATTTATTTGACTTTTTATTTGTTATAAAGTTAAATAGAAATTTCATAAGGCTAGTGATATTCTATTTGTAAATTTTAAGCCCTGTTTTGAATTTTTAACAATTTCTTTAGTTCTTTTCTATTTTCTCAAAATTATTTATTTCACTTAGAATATGTTTTAAAGATTACTTTATTTCAAAATTTTGTTTTAGAATATTTTATAGTGATAATAAATTTTTCCAAAGCTTGTTGAATTTATTTTCAAATTTTAAGGACTAGTTTGCATTTAAGCCATTTTCTTAATTTAAATCCTTTTTAATTAAATTTTAATTATTTATTTTATATATTTATTTTCATTTCTCAGTTTTTATCTTTATTTATCAGTTGTATATGTATTTATAAATTTAAAAATGAATAAAAGAAATATTAAAGGTTTTGTGACTCTTTAGTTGCTTAAGTCTCTTTGTTTTCCCACCTTTTCATTTTCTAACTCTTGCATTCATTGATAGCCATACACTTCTCATCCATAGCCGTGTGTTTTTTCACTTCATTCACGTGAAAAAATTTCTCTCCATCACAAAAATTCACGGCCAAAAGAGAATGGTAAGCCATGGCTTCTCTCTTCCTTTATCTCATCTTTTCTTTCTTATTTTCTATTGATTTTTGCTTGCTCTTCTTCTAGTTTGCTTGGCCTAGCCCTTCTCCATCAGCTTCACCATCTCCCTCCCCTCCTCATCCACGGCCAAACACCCCACCCCTCTGTTCAGATCTGACCATGACTGGTTGTGCACTCCACTTGATCAAAAACCACATAAAACATTGCTAAAACCCTTAAAACCATGCCTAGCCGAGCCAAACTTCAACAACATCACCTTAGATTGCCTTGGCCACCTCCTTTTGCTCCACCACCACCTTGATATGACCACCACCCATCACTTCATCCTCTGTCCAGATCTGAAACATGAAGAGCCAAGCCAAACAATGCATTAGACGAGCCATGTGGTGCACCAAAACTCCATTTTCAAGCCTAAACCCTTTGTATTCTCATGCATGTAACCTCCACCTTGCTCTTGCCCTGTAGCCATGCCTTTTTAGGTCCAAACCAGACCCAAACCATGTCCAAACCTGAACCAAAACATTCCCTAAGCCGTGCTAGCAAGTGTAGAAAGCAAGGCAAAAACATTCATTCCTTTGTTGTCTCTTATCTTCATTGTTTCAACATTGTTTGTGTTAAATATTTATGTATATATTGTCTTGTTTTGGTTATTGTTTACAAGATAAAAATCAAGGCTCTCTATTCATTCAAATCAAAAGTCATGCTGTATCGTGCTTGTCGTGCTTTCTGGAATCTATTATGTGTGTTTGATCGCTAACTCCAGCACAAAAAGGTGAGTAAATCTCACCAGACATTTATACTTATACAAATGTGAATTGACACCATTTGAATGTGTAGAACTATTATATGATGTTATAACTGCCTGTGATCATTTATATATGATGTTAAATTGTTAATTTACCTGTCATCTTATCTATTACTGTTATATGATGCTATTCTGTTCATTTATATATGTTTATCACACTGCAAGTTCCTTGTAGATTAGATTCACTATGGGTTGAAATGATACATACCCGAACGGACTTTAGAATAGGGAAAAATCGTTATGGGCTGAAATGATAGGCCTCAACGATTTTTATTTATTTTATTTAACTTGGGATTGCGGGTTTGAAATGATAGAACCCGTGTAATATCCCGGAAATTTTAACAATATCAATTTAATAATCTGTTAAATAATTAAATTGATATTGATGATCTTTGATAATAAGATTTGAATTTAATTTAATAATCTGATTAAATTAGTATTAATTGGTGATTTTATCTTTTAAAAGTTAATAAGATATTTTCTATTTGAATATATATATATATATATATATTTATATATATTGTAAATAGAAGCTTTGGGTAAATTGGGAATTTAGATTTAATTTAATATGACTTTTCAAAGTTATTTAAATTAGTAAATTTATAGTTTTAAAATACTTTAATTGCTTAAGATATTTTTACTTAAGTTTAAAATTATATAAGAGTTAACAAAAAGGCTTGTTTTGTTTCTTTTTAAAATATCACTTGATAATATAATCTCTTATATAAATTATTTAAATATCAAATATGTTAATTTCAGATAATAAGTATAATGTATTATTTTTATTAATATGAATGGATTTTAAAGAATATGAAATTGTTATTTAATTGAATAAATAGTTATATATGTATATATATATAACTTGACTTTTTAAATTGAATCTTAGGATTTAATTTAATTGAATTTGAATTTAAGCTTTGAAATTCAAGAGAATAAATATTTAAATTGTTTTGGATTTCAGAATATTTGTATAAGCTTTTATTTATAAATGTAATTAGTTTTGTTTCTTTAAAAAGTAATTATATATATATAGATAAGTATTTAATAAATAAGAAAAAGGCATTTATTTACTTTTAAAATAAATAAAAATATGAATAATTACTTAAGAGACATATGTCATTTTTCTAAGGCTCCATTTTAACATGTGTAATGTAAGTAATCAATGTAATGACAAGTGTCTTAATTAATTTCATCTTCTTTTATTTTATAAAATCACAATTTACTTACATATAAACATTAGCCTATCTTCATTTCATTTCTTTCCATTTCCTTTTAAAAACCCAAGATAAAAACAAGTCAGTAAACCTTCTCTAATACAAATCTGAAATATTCAGTAACCCTTCTCAAACTCTTTCTCTAAATTGCAAAACTGAAATCCGAGAATCAAATGCTTCAAACCAAATCAAAGAAACCAGTCTGTAATTTTCTAATTCAAGGGAAATCAAATCCCTGTAACCAAGTTGCAATCTGAAATCAAAACCCTGATGCATTCTTTTCAAATCTGCATCATCTTCAAAAAGCCTGTCTTCATTTTCAATTTGGAAACAACTCAAAGCCAGCCTGCAATTCTTTTCAACATCAAAGTCTGTCTGCCTTCATTTTTCTTCAACCTGGAAACATGCATGTAGTTTAAATCAGTAAAGCTTCAACAACTAAAGTTAAAAATCAAATTCAAGAAGCATTCAAGTTAAAGTCTTCAAGAGATAAAAACTGCCTCTGTTTCATCTTTGTTTAAGGTGAGTAACAGTTTTTATTTAAAACTAACTTAAGTAAATATAGTTGCTTGATTTCTTCCTGTGATAATCATGTTTGAAGTGAATAAATGTGATGTAATTCTCTGTATTATGTTTGGTTTCGAATGCATGTTGGGTTTTGGTATGTTCTTGCCTGTTATAAGATGCCAGTTTTAAATACTGATCAAAATCAATGATTTCATGTTAAGTTCTGAAAGAAAGATGATTGCATGTGAATGTTTATAGGTAGTTCTGCATATATATGAATTGATGTATGAATATACAAGTAAAAAATTTCCTGTATGTATATATATGGATGTATGGTGTGCATGTATGACAATATACTCTGTTATTATTTTTGTTTGCCCAGGCTCAGAATTCTATTTGAAATTCCTTACCACTTGATTTAGTTTTTATTAGGACTTAATTTACAAACAAGAATTGTTTGATTTATCATATACTAATGTTTAAAAATTTTAGTTAAGACAAATTTAAAGTCTGAGTGTCTCTGTAACCAAAAACAACAAATGCATGTATATAAAAGTGATAGCTCAAACCTTGTAATTCATAAATCCAGGATTATAAATTGGATAACTAAACTATAACATGATTTTTAGCATTTAAATCATAATTTTTAGTTTATTAATGAAGGTGCAGTTCTGGTTTAAGCTAAATATGAGTTTTAAGTAGTATCTGATGATCACAGTGGTCTGCGAAGTTACGATCGTCACTGGTGGTAGAGGGATGATCAGTGATGATGTGAAAAATGTCAGGAAGATGTTCTAGGCATTGTAGAAGTGGCGGTGATCAGAATTGGGTTGTAGCCCTAGTTTTTGTGATGATAGGAAATTGGGTTCCCACGACGTCTAGGATGGATCGAGTTCAACTGAACCCTGGGAAATGGTAGCTATGACGTGGACGAAGTCGTCGCTGGAGTCGCTGGCGTTCTGGTGATCAGAAATGGGAGGACGAGGGATTGTTGACAGGGTTTGGGAGTAGTCTGTGTTCCAGTTTTGATGCTCAAGTCTCGATTTCGATTTCGCGAATTGATCGAAGATTGGATGGTCGTGTTCTGGTAGGTGGATGATCGCCGACTTGTGGGGATACTCGGTGATGGTCGGAGGCGACTGCATCTCCGGTGCACGTGCACACGGTCGTGAGTATGTTTGGGAAAGTCTGGGTTTGACAGAGAGGATGGGTCTCGAGATTTTTGAGTGTTTTTGCGGGGGAGACTCGGGTAATTTTGGGTTACGACTCGAAGTAAATAGGCTGGGTTCGAGAGTTTTAGTGTTGACAGGTTTTATACCTGTCAGTTTGAAATTTAAATCTAATTTAAATTTTGAAGTAATATTAAATCAGTAAATCAAAGTATGATTTATGAAGACAAGTTTAGTTTTAAACTTTAATATTAGATAATTAGTTTATGAATTTAAATGTTTAAATAGGTTAAGTGTAGATATGTTTAAATGTTAAATCTAAGAAGAAATTTGATTTAAGTTCTTTTAAAAACTTCTTAGAAAATATAAGATCTTTAATAAGTAAAAGTTTTTAAATTGGTTAAAAACTTAGTTAAAAATAAATTGGTATTCATTTTAAATACAACATTTAAAATGAAATTTAAAAGTAGATTTGAAATGAATATTTCAAATATAAATTATAAATGATAACTTGTTTATCAATAAAAATAAAGTTTTATCTTAAAGTAATTAAAGATTTGTGTTCATTAAATTAATTAGGAAATTTAATGGATAATTAATTTATTTTATTAATTAATCATTTGGATTAATTAAATAGGAAATTAAAGGATTAAACTAATTTATTTATGATTAAGATAAATTAATTAGGGATGATTAATTTGTAATTAAGGATTATAAATTAGAATATTAATTAATGGTTAAAAATTAATTAATAGAGTAATTAAATATTAATTAAGTTATGGTTAACACTTAATTAATTAAATAATTAAAGATTAATTAATTGGTTATTAAGATTTATTAATTTGAAATTAATAATAATTAATATAAGTTAATTATTTAAGAAAAGTAATTAAATAATTGTTAATGAAGGTCATTAACTATGGATTATTAAATAATTAATTAATGTGATTAATATTAATAATTAATTAGATTAATTAATTTAAAGATAATCAATTATAGAATTTGTTTTAAATGAAATTACTTATTGGAAGTAATTAAGAATTAATTACTTATTGTAATTAATTGAAGTTAATTTGATTTAGTTTAAGTTAATTAATTAAGTTTAATTAATTTAGAATAATCAAGAGATGATTTGATAATAATTACTTAATGTAATTATTAAGGTGTGATTATTTAGGAAGTAAATAATAAGATAATTACTTGAAGTAATAAATTGATTGGTTATGTATTAAGGAAAGTAATTTGAGTTTAATTACTTGTGAATTAATCAAGGGATTAATTAAGAAATTAATTAAGGAAGTAATTAATTTAGTTAATGAAAGTAATTAAGGGTAATTAATTACTGATTGAAGATTAATCAAGGTGATTAATAAATGTTGTTTAATTAAAGGTTAATTACTTAATGTAATTAATTTAATTAAGTAATTAATAATTAATTTGTAATTAAGGATCATTAATTAATATAATTAATGATGTAATTAAGATTTATTAATTAAGTAATAATAAATAAATGAAGTGATTAATTAATGTAATTAATTAAGGATTAATATAATTAATTTTAGTTGATTAAGTTAATTAATTATAGTTAATTAATTAATGAAGTAATTAAAGGTTAATTACTAAAAATGATTAAGGATAAATTACTTGAAGGTAATTAAAAGATAATTAATCAAAGATGATTAATTGAAAAAGGTAATTAGAGAATAATTAATTAATTGATTATAATTAATTAATGGTTAAGTAAGAAGGATTTATAAAATGAAGTAATTAATTTAATTCACTTTAAATTAATTAGAGATGATATAAATCATTACTTATGAATGGGTGTTAGTATTGGATACTTTGCATTGATTGATATCTCTGATGAGATATATGCTGTGTGATATGGATGTTAGTTGAATTGTGATGATAATATGGATTATCTGTTATATTGATAATGTTGATTATCTATTGTAATGTTGTGAATTATCTTTCTATGTGTATAAAGATAATTGAATTGAATTGTTTTAACCTTTAAAACAACTTGGCCTTAAAAGATACGTTTTGGATTTCGATGAGACCGGGATCGGGTTTCCGTATACCGGATTTCCAGGTCTGGAGACCCGAATACCACATCGATCCAAATTAACGATAGGTCGTGAATCAAGTGAAGATGAAGATTCAGAGTGCAAGGGTTATTGTCGTTAACTCTGAGGGTGATTCCAAAACGAGTGTAACGAGATAATGCCTTCGGTTTCGTTCGAACCCGGAACGAACTTGTATGGATTGAATGCTTTCAGAACATCGTCAGGTGGACGATGAGCATTCTAAGTGATGTGTTCTTTTCTAAGGTAATCGTAGCCTCAAGCCTCACAAACCGGGAATGGCTAAAACAGGGGAGGTGCAGCAAGGTTAGTGGGTAGCACCCAAGTAGGACAAGATTACCTCTGTCTAGATGTTCCTTTCTATTTTCGACTTAGTGGTGCGGTTGCTGATCCCAACCGTGAGGTATCTTGTGCGGGAATTATCCAGTAAGGGATGTTCCGACCTTGTGTTGCAGGGGATTGGGAGTGATCCTCGGTACGGTGATCTAGGCCACGTACTGTGACGGGCGGTACCCCGGTAGCCCTGCCATTGATGGAATCCAAACTCCAATAAGTGCCGTACGTTTTAGTTGTGCCCAACTATGTTGGAACGTGAGATGTAAGCATTCCAGCTATTTCATATTTATTTGAAAACCCTAGACCTATTATAATACAATCGAATTTCCTATCAAATGTTTTGGTTAGCGTAAGGTAAAAACTTACCCATATTTATTGGTGGGGAGTCTTACGTGATACCTTTTCTTTCAAAAGGTTTTGAAGTTAAACAAGTTTAACCTGTTACTCACACCAGACCCATGTCTGACCCAAGTTGTTTATTTCTGTTTTATAAACTCTTGGGTACTCAAATTTTTACGAGTAGCCAAGGGATTCAGGTTTAGCTTTGACGAGTAATCTGGAGGAGCAATGGAGCAGGAGGCTTCGGCGTTGTAGATATAGATAGTAGTTTTCCGCTGTGTTGATCTTTGTATTGATCTGTATTGTGTTGAGATGTAATAACTAGACAGATGTTTATAACTGTCTAGTATGTGATGTGTAATCTATGTAACTCTGATAGATGATGTATATGATACTATGTAATAGTTATGTGATATATTATATTTTATTCCGTTTCCGCTGTGAGTATTTGTGTTTGTTTTCTTTCTCTTCTTTTCTTTTCTACTTCTCACCCCTTTCTTTCTTACTGTCGACGCGATTTTCCGGGAGTGGAAAGCCGGGTCGTCACACGTGGTATCAGAGCATAGGTTGAGCGAATGCCTAAGCTTTTGGTTAAGTGAATATCAGAACACTAGGTTGAGTGAATACCTAGGTTCGGAAGGATTGTTCATTAGAAATAGGATCTGTAACAACCTGTTTGAGTCCGAGTGTATATATATATATGAGAGCGCGTATTTGTTAGTTATATAAAATGGTTTTATATTGTGTTAATTGATCGGTTGAGTGGTATATGGATTCTGGTCAATACGAGTAGCTAACGTTATTGATAGGGATCTCTAAACACTTGAACCAGGCCAACGGACACAATATTGTTTTAAAGAGGTAAATGAAATAATTTTACCCAGAAATAATTTCTATATAAAAAGTATCATTTTAAATATATATATTTCTACCTATTTGTTGGGTTACCTGTTCGGGTTTTCCAATATAGGATATAAAGGTAGATAGGGTAGTGGTGTGTGTAACATGACTACAAATAGTTAGAATTTGAGTGTTGAGGTTGGAAGTATATCTGACAAGACTGTAGACCTAATACTGTCTCGAGTGAACTTTGCTGTGGTGAAGGATTTCATCGATCTCCGAAGGAAACTGTAATGGTTCGGAGTTTATCTTTGAAGTGTGGATGAGTAGAGTTGGATCTGTCGGTTGAACAGAAGCGAGTGATGGTACCTTGATACCTTAGGTAATAGTAGCTGTATGATGAGATACAGTGACGATGGATGTTCCCGAAGATGTTTTCTTTGGAACAAGATTAAGGAAGTGTGAATGTTTCGGTGTTGTGGCTGAGTTCAGCATGGTGTTTCTGTTTGGTTTGGAGTTCGAGTTTCTCGAAGATCTTTGGAATAGGAAGTCCTTGGCATCAGTGTCAGCAGTGCAGCTCGGAGTGTTCTGTGATGGCAAGAAGTTTTCTAGCTGAGCAGTTTTTCTGGAAGTGAAGTTCAGAAGCAGCAGAGTGGATCCATTTCTTCGATAAATTGGATAAATAAGTGTAAGCTGTTCTGATTGGTAAAGAGAGATCAGTCTGTTTGGAATTAGGATGGGTTGATCGCAAAAGCGACTTGCGATTGTCTGAGTGTTCTCTTGGGTTGTCAGAGTTTTTCTGGATGTCTTCAGAGAAGTCAGGAGTTGTCCGCATCTGAAGGTTGAGTTTTCTTATCGACTGGATTCCAGGAGTAGTACCGGTAGTTCAGTCTAGTTGAAGGATGTTTCCTAGAGATGGAGTTGGTGCAGCAACTCAAGTTTTGATGAAGTATCTGAGTTTTATTTATGGATCAGTGAACCTTATTTCTGGAATGAGTTGTCCAGTCTGTGCTTGTGTTCTACCTCAGATCAGAATTGAGCAGCGAAAGCAGTTTGGAGTATATCTCTGGATAGGAGAAGTAAGTTTGGAATCTACTGATGTTGTGAAGTAAAGTTATGTTTGGATCTCTTCTGTGTTCTGATTTGGATAAGTATTGGGTTTTCAGGATTGAATTGTCAGTTTGGACAATTGGAATTCATTGAGTTTTATGTATCTCTGAGAGGTACGTGTAAGATCTATCTCTGGTTTTAGAATCAGCAGTTCTGGAAGGTTTAGTTGTTGAGTCAGACTCGTCTGTAGTCTGATATTCTGTTTAGTTCTGTAGATCTAGATGAGTAGGAGATCTATAGCTTAGTAGTTTAGATTGTTGTAGAGCGAGTATCCCGGTATATATATACTTGGGGAAACTCGAGGAATTCTATCTAGAATTTTGTCTGGATAGTTAGATTTGATTGATTGGATGAATTGGTTGCTATGGTTGTTAGCATATGGATGATAGTATATGCTTGTGTTTTAAAATTTAAAATCTTTAATAAGATTATTAAATTACCTTTGTTTAAATTTCGGGGACGAAATTATTTTAAGGGGGAAGGAATGTAACATCCCGGAAATTTTAACAATATCAATTTAATAATCTGTTAAATAATTAAATTGATATTGATGATCTTTGATAATAAGATTTGAATTTAATTTAATAATCTGATTAAATTAGTATTAATTAGTGATTTTATCTTTTAAAAGTTAATAAGATATTTTCTATTTGAATATATATATATATATTTATATATATTGTAAATAGAAGCTTTGGGTAAATTGGGAATTTAGATTTAATTTAATATGACTTTTCAAAGTTATTTAAATTAGTAAATTTATAGTTTTAAAATACTTTAATTGCTTAAGATATTTTTACTTAAGTTTAAAATTATATAAGAGTTAACAAAAAGGCTTGTTTTGTTTCTTTTTAAAATATCACTTGATAATATAATCTCTTATATAAATTATTTAAATATCAAATATGTTAATTTCAGATAATAAGTATAATGTATTATTTTTATTAATATGAATGGATTTTAAAGAATATGAAATTGTTATTTAATTGAATAAATAGTTATATATGTATATATATATATATAACTTGACTTTTTAAATTGAATCTTAGGATTTAATTTAATTGAATTTGAATTTAAGCTTTGAAATTCAAGAGAATAAATATTTAAATTGTTTTGGATTTCAGAATATTTGTATAAGCTTTTATTTATAAATGTAATTAGTTTTGTTTCTTTAAAAAGTAATTATATATATATATATAGATAAGTATTTAATAAATAAGAAAAAGGCATTTATTTACTTTTAAAATAAATAAAAATATGAATAATTACTTAAGAGACATATGTCATTTTTCTAAGGCTCCATTTTAACATGTGTAATGTAAGTAATCAATGTAATGACAAGTGTCTTAATTAATTTCATCTTCTTTTATTTTATAAAATCACAATTTACTTACATATAAACATTAGCCTATCTTCATTTCATTTCTTTCCATTTCCTTTTAAAAACCCAAGATAAAAACAAGTCAGTAAACCTTCTCTAATACAAATCTGAAATATTCAGTAACCCTTCTCAAACTCTTTCTCTAAATTGCAAAACTGAAATCCGAGAATCAAATGCTTCAAACCAAATCAAAGAAACCAGTCTGCAATTTTCTAATTCAAGGGAAATCAAATCCCTGTAACCAAGTTGCAATCTGAAATCAAAACCCTGATGCATTCTTTTCAAATCTGCATCATCTTCAAAAAGCCTGTCTTCATTTTCAATTTGGAAACAACTCAAAGCCAGCCTGCAATTCTTTTCAACATCAAAGTCTGTCTGCCTTCATTTTTCTTCAACCTGGAAACATGCATGTAGTTTAAATCAGTAAAGCTTCAACAACTAAAGTTAAAAATCAAATTCAAGAAGCATTCAAGTTAAAGTCTTCAAGAGATAAAAACTGCCTCTGTTTCATCTTTGTTTAAGGTGAGTAACAGTTTTTATTTAAAACTAACTTAAGTAAATATAGTTGCTTGATTTCTTCCTGTGATAATCATGTTTGAAGTGAATAAATGTGATGTAATTCTCTGTATTATGTTTGGTTTCGAATGCATGTTGGGTTTTGGTATGTTCTTGCCTGTTATAAGATGCCAGTTTTAAATACTGATCAAAATCAATGATTTCATGTTAAGTTCTGAAAGAAAGATGATTGCATGTGAATGTTTATAGGTAGTTCTGCATATATATGAATTGATGTATGAATATACAAGTAAAAAATTTCCTGTATGTATATATATGGATGTATGGTGTGCATGTATGACAATATACTCTGTTATTATTTTTGTTTGCCCAGGCTCAGAATTCTATTTGAAATTCCTTACCACTTGATTTAGTTTTTATTAGGACTTAATTTACAAACAAGAATTGTTTGATTTATCATATACTAATGTTTAAAAATTTTAGTTAAGACAAATTTAAAGTCTGAGTGTCTCTGTAACCAAAAACAACAAATGCATGTATATAAAAGTGATAGCTCAAACCTTGTAATTCATAAATCCAGGATTATAAATTGGATAACTAAACTATAACATGATTTTTAGCATTTAAATCATAATTTTTAGTTTATTAATGAAGGTGCAGTTCTGGTTTAAGCTAAATATGAGTTTTAAGTAGTATCTGATGATCACAGTGGTCTGCGAAGTTACGATCGTCACTGGTGGTAGAGGGATGATCAGTGATGATGTGAAAAATGTCAGGAAGATGTTCTAGGCATTGTAGAAGTGGCGGTGATCAGAATTGGGTTGTAGCCCTAGTTTTTGTGATGATAGGAAATTGGGTTCCCACGACGTCTAGGATGGATCGAGTTCAACTGAACCCTGGGAAATGGTAGCTATGACGTGGACGAAGTCGTCGCTGGAGTCGCTGGCGTTCTGGTGATCAGAAATGGGAGGACGAGGGATTGTTGACAGGGTTTGGGAGTAGTCTGTGTTCCAGTTTTGATGCTCAAGTCTCGATTTCGATTTCGCGAATTGATCGAAGATTGGATGGTCGTGTTCTGGTAGGTGGATAATCGCCGACTTGTGGGGATACTCGGTGATGGTCGGAGGCGACTGCATCTCCGGTGCACGTGCACACGGTCGTGAGTATGTTTGGGAAAGTCTGGGTTTGACAGAGAGGATGGGTCTCGAGATTTTTGAGTGTTTTTGCGGGGGAGACTCGGGTAATTTTGGGTTACGACTCGAAGTAAATAGGCTGGGTTCGAGAGTTTTAGTGTTGACAGGTTTTATACCTGTCAGTTTGAAATTTAAATCTAATTTAAATTTTGAAGTAATATTAAATCAGTAAATCAAAGTATGATTTATGAAGACAAGTTTAGTTTTAAACTTTAATATTAGATAATTAGTTTATGAATTTAAATGTTTAAATAGGTTAAGTGTAGATATGTTTAAATGTTAAATCTAAGAAGAAATTTGATTTAAGTTCTTTTAAAAACTTCTTAGAAAATATAAGATCTTTAATAAGTAAAAGTTTTTAAATTGGTTAAAAACTTAGTTAAAAATAAATTGGTATTCATTTTAAATACAACATTTAAAATGAAATTTAAAAGTAGATTTGAAATGAATATTTCAAATATAAATTATAAATGATAACTTGTTTATCAATAAAAATAAAGTTTTATCTTAAAGTAATTAAAGATTTGTGTTCATTAAATTAATTAGGAAATTTAATGGATAATTAATTTATTTTATTAATTAATCATTTGGATTAATTAAATAGGAAATTAAAGGATTAAACTAATTTATTTATGATTAAGATAAATTAATTAGGGATGATTAATTTGTAATTAAGGATTATAAATTAGAATATTAATTAATGGTTAAAAATTAATTAATAGAGTAATTAAATATTAATTAAGTTATGGTTAACACTTAATTAATTAAATAATTAGAGATTAATTAATTGGTTATTAAGATTTATTAATTTGAAATTAATAATAATTAATATAAGTTAATTATTTAAGAAAAGTAATTAAATAATTGTTAATGAAGGTCATTAACTATGGATTATTAAATAATTAATTAATGTGATTAATATTAATAATTAATTAGATTAATTAATTTAAAGATAATTAATTATAGAATTTGTTTTAAATGAAATTACTTATTGGAAGTAATTAAGAATTAATTACTTATTGTAATTAATTGAAGTTAATTTGATTTAGTTTAAGTTAATTAATTAAGTTTAATTAATTTAGAATAATCAAGAGATGATTTGATAATAATTACTTAATGTAATTATTAAGGTGTGATTATTTAGGAAGTAAATAATAAGATAATTACTTGAAGTAATAAATTGATTGGTTATGTATTAAGGAAAGTAATTTGAGTTTAATTACTTGTGAATTAATCAAGGGATTAATTAAGAAATTAATTAAGGAAGTAATTAATTTAGTTAATGAAAGTAATTAAGGGTAATTAATTACTGATTGAAGATTAATCAAGGTGATTAATAAATGTTGTTTAATTAAAGGTTAATTACTTAATGTAATTAATTTAATTAAGTAATTAATAATTAATTTGTAATTAAGGATCATTAATTAATATAATTAATGATGTAATTAAGATTTATTAATTAAGTAATAATAAATAAATGAAGTGATTAATTAATGTAATTAATTAAGGATTAATATAATTAATTTTAGTTGATTAAGTTAATTAATTATAGTTAATTAATTAATGAAGTAATTAAAGGTTAATTACTAAAAATGATTAAGGATAAATTACTTGAAGGTAATTAAAAGATAATTAATCAAAGATGATTAATTGAAAAAGGTAATTAGAGAATAATTAATTAATTGATTATAATTAATTAATGGTTAAGTAAGAAGGATTTATAAAATGAAGTAATTAATTTAATTCACTTTAAATTAATTAGAGATGATATAAATCATTACTTATGAATGGGTGTTAGTATTGGATACTTTGCATTGATTGATATCTCTGATGAGATATATGCTGTGTGATATGGATGTTAGTTGAATTGTGATGATAATATGGATTATCTGTTATATTGATAATGTTGATTATCTATTGTAATGTTGTGAATTATCTTTCTATGTGTATAAAGATAATTGAATTGAATTGTTTTAACCTTTAAAACAACTTGGCCTTAAAAGATACGTTTTGGATTTCGATGAGACCGGGATCGGGTTTCCGTATACCGGATTTCCAGGTCTGGAGACCCGAATACCACATCGATCCAAATTAACGATAGGTCGTGAATCAAGTGAAGATGAAGATTCAGAGTGCAAGGGTTATTGTCGTTAACTCTGAGGGTGATTCCAAAACGAGTGTAACGAGATAATGCCTTCAGTTTCGTTCGAACCCGGAACGAACTTGTATGGATTGAATGCTTTCAGAACATCGTCAGGTGGACGATGAGCATTCTAAGTGATGTGTTCTTTTCTAAGGTAATCGTAGCCTCAAGCCTCACAAACCGGGAATGGCTAAAACAGGGGAGGTGCAGCAAGGTTAGTGGGTAGCACCCAAGTAGGACATGATTACCTCTGTCTAGATGTCCCTTTATATTTTCGACTTAGTGGTGCGGTTGCTGATCCCAACCGTGAGGTATCTTGTGCGGGAATTATCCAGTAAGGGATGTTCCGACCTTGTGTTGCAGGGGATTGGGAGTGATCCTCGGTACGGTGATCTAGGCCACGTACTGTGACGGGCGGTACCCCGGTAGCCCTGCCATTGATGGAATCCAAACTCCAATAAGTGCCGTACGTTTTAGTTGTGCCCAACTATGTTGGAACGTGAGATGTAAGCATTCCAGCTATTTCATATTTATTTGAAAACCCTAGACCTATTATAATACAATCGAATTTCCTATCAAATGTTTTGGTTAGCGTAAGGTAAAAACTTACCCATATTTATTGGTGGGGAGTCTTACGTGATACCTTTTCTTTCAAAAGGTTTTGAAGTTAAACAAGTTTAACCTGTTACTCACACCAGACCCATGTCTGACCCAAGTTGTTTATTTCTGTTTTATAAACTCTTGGGTACTCAAATTTTTACGAGTAGCCAAGGGATTCAGGTTTAGCTTTGACGAGTAATCTGGAGGAGCAATGGAGCAGGAGGCTTCGGCGTTGTAGATATAGATAGTAGTTTTCCGCTGTGTTGATCTTTGTATTGATCTGTATTGTGTTGAGATGTAATAACTAGACAGATGTTTATAACTGTCTAGTATGTGATGTGTAATCTATGTAACTCTGATAGATGATGTATATGATACTATGCAATAGTTATGTGATATATTATATTTTATTCCGTTTCCGCTGTGAGTATTTGTGTTTGTTTTCTTTCTCTTCTTTTCTTTTCTACTTCTCACCCCTTTCTTTCTTACTGTCGACGCGATTTTCCGGGAGTGGAAAGCCGGGTCGTCACAACCCGGAATTTTCTTTTTAAACTGCGGATTGAAATGATACATGTCTGTATCACTTGACCTAGGTTAGAAAACTATATACAGGCCCATGGTTATTTTATAAAGTGTTTTGGATATTTTTAAGTATTTTAAAAATATAAATTTATGAAATTTGATTTAAATAGATTTTGAAATGTTTTAAAATAAAGAAATTATGATTTTTCTATGAGTTAAAAATGTAATTAATGAATGGTTAAATTGGATTATTGAAATATAACTTAAGTTTGGAATTTGGAATTTTGGTTAAAAATGATATTTAAGTTATATGAATAAAAATGGAAATTTAATTATATTTGGAAAATGGTAAATATGATAATTTGGTTTAACTTTGAATTTAAGTGATTTATTAAAGTATTATTGATTTTTCTATGAATTTAAGTGGTTAAATAAATGAATGCTTAAATTGTAATTTTAAAATATAACTTGACTGGGAAATGTAAATTTGGTTTTAATTAAAGGTTTAAATAATTAAATAAAAATTGGAAATTTAGTTAAATTTGTGAAATGGTAATTTAAATTTGAAGTGTTAAGTTTATTTGTTGAAAGTGAAGAAAAGGAAATTATACACTTGAACTAATAAGTGGAATTATTGAAATTTGGATTTATTTATAAGAAATTGGTTTTATAAAAATCCAAATGTTTAATGATATGTTAATGAACATTTTTAATGTTAAATTATGATTTTTAAAATGTTTAAAGAGTTTAAAATGAAGTTATTTATTTGTTGGAAATACACTAAAATCTAGAATTCACTTTTAACAGCATTCAGAAATGCTATGGTTTCTGAATTGAACTAAAACTAGGTAGAAACGGCTATTATAGCATTTCTGTAATGGTGTAGTTGCTGTAGTTGAACTTATAGGCTAAATTGAACTCAGGTCTATTACAGCATTTTCTGGAAATGCTGTAGTGGTCTGCAGTCTTTGCTGAAATCATACAAAACCTTTGTTTTTAAATCTGAGCTAAAACTGAGTTTGAACTAAAATTTAACTAAAATTGAGTTTTAACAGCAGTTTTTAAATGCTGTCTTTGCTGAATTAAAAGTTTCAAATATAACTTATAACAGTTTTTTTTTAAATGCTGTGAAATGCTGAAATTTTAATAATTATGGTTTTTGACTTAGTAAACGAACTCAGAATGGTTTGAAACTTTGAAAATTGAATACTTAAATTGAAAGAATAATAGTTACACTTTTAAAAGGTTTAAATGAAGTAATTTAATTGAAATATGAATCATTTAAAGGGTGGTTTGAATTGAAAATGAATGAATGTTATCTTTGAATTTAAAGGGGTATTTAAGATAAGATATTTTGATATATTAAAATGATTTGAAATGAAGCTTTGGAAAGATAAGATATTTTGATATATTAAAATGATTTGAAATGAAGCTTTGGAAAGACAAGATATTTTAATATATTAAAATGATTTGAAATGAAGTTTTGAAAAGATATGATATTTTGATATATTGAAATGATTTGAAATGAAGTTTTGGAAAGATATGATATTTTGATATATTAAATGGTTTGGAAATGATTTGATCTTTATTTTGATAAAGATTTGGATTTGAAATGATATTCTATTTTGAATTATAAACTGTTTTTAAATTTATAACCACGGGTTATAATAACGATTGGTTGTTAAAGAGACCGGGATCGAATATGGACATACTCTCTGTCGATACCGAAAACCACTTTGACAACTGTGTACGCGGTGGAGTTTCCAGAATGAAGTAGGATGGTGGCGAGGATCCTAAGGTATATACGTGGACCCAACTCCCGTGAGTTGGCATAAGGTGGCTAAAACAGGAGCAATCTCGGACCAGTGAGGTAGCACCTCTTATCGGACGCACTTCTTCGATACCATTCTATTACTTTGTGATTTTTGGTGGCCACCCTTGATTTGGGAGTGTTGTTCGAGGTGAAGCGGTAGTGGCTGCTATGCGTTTCCATCAGTCCGTGTGCGTAATTGATATATCTACCCTGGCATTACCTTGTGTGTCGTGTCACCTACCATATCGAGCTTTACTACGAGTTGTGATTTCTCCCGTAGCCTGTGGAGTATCGAGGGTAGCCCATATTTTGGGAGTATGCTAATACTGGATAGACTACTGGGACTATTACGTGTTAAGGGGAATATTGGGTCACTCCTTAACGCTATTTAAAAGTATGTTTATTTTATGATTAGACATTATTATAATAGCGAATATTACTACATAGTAGATAGTTTAACGGATCCTTAAAGAATGGGCGATCCCAAGCATTCTTTAAGTTACTTGTACCTTTATTACAGTTCACTTGAGTTGGTTTTCATTGTATAAGTATGTATGTCCTGACTCGAGTGTTTGTATTTTTATTTACGCTCGGGTCAGCCTGAGTATTCACAGATTTGGATTCCACTTTCTGGAGATTGGAATCGCTGGAAATTATCTGCTTATCTAGTTTTATCTATCTCAGTTCTGTTGTTCTATTTAGCTTGTACTTGTTTATCATATTGAGACTACTGTTGTACTTTATTTCTTCTATTGTATCTTATTTAACTCTGATATATTTACATAGTAGCTTCATGAACTACTATTTCTTTTACTTCCACTGCATTATTTTACTCTGTGTCTGTGATCTGTGATTATTTATTTACTGTATATTCTGAGATTTGCCAAATTTTATTTACAACGCGGTATTTTAAGCAATTCAAGTCCGACATGTGCGGATGCGAATGGTTGAAAATATCGGGTCTTTACAGTTGGTATCAGAGCTTTGGCTGTGAGGGAAAACTCACCATATGGAGTAGATTTATTTACAGAATCACTTTCGTTCGAGTTTGAATCTTTTCCTCTTGATTCCAATTTCCTTTGAAATTTTGGAACGTTCCCTGCGGAAAATAATTTTCGATGGTTTCAAATCTTGTGTTTAAAGTTTTAAAAGGATATATTATTTAAAGTATTTTGAATAGAAATTTGTTTCCAAAGAATTTTAAAGTTTTAAAATTTTAGTGCTCTTCTCTTTGTCGCTGGAAAATAATTTCGGTGATGACTGCGGCATCATCGACGTTCATTTTCGAGTTTCGAAGTGAAGAAACCATTCTGTAGTCTTTCTACAGCTTTGTTTTGGGAAATTTGATTGATTTGAATTTCTAAAATATGATTTGATTTATAATATATATAGATATATGATTTAAATTTGATTTGACAAATTATGTACATACATTTATTTATCTCTAAATAGTTTGAAAGGAATCGGAAATTTTATTCTTAAATTCTATCTTAAATAATAACTTCAATTATAAAAAGAAAATCAAATTTATTGAACAAATGGTTCAAACTTGAGATAATTGAATTGGAAAGTTTTATTTGTATAATACACCATTGCATTCCAGTATAACTTACCTTAATTTTTATAAGTTAACAATGTAACTGGCTAATATACAATATAAAAAGATTTTTATAAATAAAATTTGAGTGGTTTTAATAAATATTATACACTTAAATTTTAGTTATAAAAAGATTAACAGAGGTAAATAGACTAAAAGGTTAATTGAATAATTTACAATATAAATGATGTTAAGGGAATTAGGAATAAATTAAAATAGTTATAATAAGTGTAAGCATATTTAGCATAGGTGATAAAATATTGAGAGGGATAAATTTAATTTTAATTAGGAATAAAGAGGAATTACATTTATTAAGTACATTATGAGTATAAATAATGATTTTGCAAATCCATGATTCTTGAAATTGTTGGTTTAAGAAAATTGGATGACAAGGTAATGAAATTAGAGATAATTAAGATTTATTTAACTTATGTAAATTTAATCATCAATTTAAGTTGAAATTTCCATGGTTTCTAACTTATTATCTTCTTTTGTTTTCAAACTATCTTTTAGTTGTCCTTATTTTCCTTATCTTGCTACAGACTGGTGTAGGCATTTTTTTTCTATAATCTTTCTGCTTAGAGATCTTTCTATAATCTTTGATAATCTTTGGTACTTATTTTGAATCTGAGCACTGCTTTCATCTATAGACTGTCGGTCAAGCGGAAAAAGTGAATCAGATTCTAGAAGATCTTTTCGTGCTTGTGTTCTTGATTCTGGATGATCTTGGGAAGATCATCTCCACCCTTGTTAAACTTACCTATAACAACAGTTATCAGGTATAATTTTAATCTTCTTGTTAGCTTGTCTTAATCCTATTTCATTCTATCCTTTTCTATGCTTTCCCGTATCTCGTTCCTTTTCGGGGACGCAAAGTTTTGAGTGGGGGATAGTGTAACAACCCTGTATTTTACAATTATTTTAAATTGAATTTCCGAATTTAAAAGATTTATTTTATTTATGAAAAAGAATAAATTTTGTTATTTTAAATATAAACTTTGATTTTGATATGGATTAGAATTCCAAATATGACTAAATAGAATAATTTTCCGAAAAGTGAATTTTGGTTAAAATAGTCAAACTTTGACTTTTAAATTTAAAATTTAAAAGTTTGAAAATTTAAATTTTATCTTTTATTATGAAAGTAAATAAAATTTTAAGAATACTGCTTTTCGTTTCGTTGAAATCTGATTTATAATGTGAAAGTTATGCCCTTTTAACTATTGTGTGTAATTTGCTGTATTTAACAAAATGGTTTATTTTAAATTATATAAATAATATTTTATTTGGTCATGTAATGTTCTAATTTATATTTATGTGGGTAAAATAACATGTTATGAATATATTTTGGTTTTAAACATTTTTAAAAGTGTTATTGACATTTTCAAATGTCAGTTGTATTATGTTTATAATTTTAATTCCTAGTTTCAAATAATTAAAGTAATTCTTTATTTATCTTTATATTTTCTTAAGAACTTATTTATTCTCATTCCTACTTTATTTTGTTTCTCATTTATTTATTTATTTGACTTTTTTATTTGTTATAAAGTTAAATAGAAATTTCATAAGGCTAGTGATATTCTATTTGTAAATTTTAAGCCCTGTTTTGAATTTTTAACAATTTCTTTAGTTCTTTTCTATTTTCACTAAATTATTTATTTAACTTTGAATATGTTTTAAAGATTACTTTATTTCAAAATTTTGTTTTAGAATATTTTATAGTGATATTAATTTTTTCCAAAGCTTGTTGAATTTATTTTCAAATTTTAACGACTAGTTTGCATTTTAAGCCATTTTCTTAATTTAAATCCTTTTTAATTAAATTTTAATTATTTATTTTTTATATTTATTTTCATTTCTGAGTTTTTATCTTTATTTATCAGTTTTATATGTATTTATAAATTTAAAAATGAATAAAAGAAATATGAAAGGTTTTGTGACTCTTTAGTTGCTTAAGTCTCTTTGTTTTCCCACCTTTTCATTTTCTAACTCTTGCATTCATTGATAGCCATACACTTCTCATCCATAGCCGTGTTTTTTTTCACTTCATTCACGTGAAAACATTTCTCTCCATCACAAAAATTCACGGCCAAAAGAGAATGGTAAGCCATGGCTTCTCTCTTCCTCTCATCTTTTCTTTCTTATTTTCTATTGATTTTTGCTTGCCCTTCTTCTAGTTTGCTTGGCCTAGCCCTTCTCCATCAGCTCCACCATCTCCCTCCCCTCCTCATTCACGGCCAAACACCCCACCCCTCTGTCCAGATCTGAACATGACTGGTCGTGCACTCCACTTGATCAAAAACCACACAAAACATTGCTAAAACCCTTAAAACCATGCCTAGCCGAGCCAAACTTCAACAACATCACCTTAGATTGCCTTGGCCACCTCCTTTTGCTCCACCACCACCTTGATATGACCACCACCCATCAATTCATCCTCTGTCCAGATCTGAAACATGAAGAGCCGAGCCAAACAATGCATGTAGACGAGCCTTGTGGTGCACCAAAACTCCATTTTCAAGCCTAGACCCTTTGTATTCTCATGCCTGTAACCTCCACCTTGCTCTTACCCTGTAGCCATGCCTTTTTAGGTCCAAACCAGACCCCAACCATGTCCAAACCTGAACCAAAAAATTCCCTAAGCCGTGCTAGCAAGTGTAGAAAGCAAGGCAAAAACATTCATTCCTTTGTTGTCTCTTATCTTCATTGTTTCAACATTGTTTGTGTTAAATATTTATGTATATATTGTCTTGTTTTGGTTATTGTTTACAAGATAAATATCAAGGCTCTATATTCATTCAATTCAAAAGTCATGCTGTATCGTGCTTGTTGTGCTTTCTGGAATCTATTCTGTGTGTTTGATCGCTAACTCCAGCACAAAAAGGTGAGTAAATCTCACTAGACATTTATACTTATACAAATGTGAATCGACACCATTTGAATGTGTAGAACTATTATGTGATGTTATAACTGCCTGTGATCATTTATATATGATGTTAAATTGTTAATTTATCTGTCATCTTATCTGTTACTGTTATATGATGCTATTCTGTTCATTTATATCTGTTTATCACACTGCAAGTTCCATGTAGATTAGATTCACTATGGGTTGAAATGATACATACCCGAACAGACTTTAGAATATGGAAAAATCATTATGGGCTGAAATGATTGGCCTGAACGATTTTTATTTATTTTATTTAACTTGGGATTGCGGGTTTGAAATGATAGAACCCGGATTTTTCTTTTTAAACTGCGGATTGAAATGATACATATCCGTATCACTTGACCTAGGTTAGAAAACTATATACAGGCCCGTGGTTATTTTATAAAGTGTTTTGGATATTTTTAAGTATTTTAAAAATATAAATTTATGAAATTTGATTTAAATAGATTTTGAAACGTTTTAAAATAAAGAAATTATGATTTTTCTATGAGTTAAAAATGTAATTAATGAATGGTTAAATTGGATTATTGAAATATAACTTAAGTTTGGAATTTGGAATTTTGGATAAAAATGATATTTAAGTTATATGAATAAAAATGGAAATTTAATTATATTTGGAAAATGGTAAATATGATAATTTGGTTTAAATTTGAATTTAAGTGATTTATTAAAGTATTATTGATTTTTCTATGAATTTAAGTGGTTAAATAAATGAATGCTTAAATTGTAATTTTAAAATATAACTTGACTGGGAAATGTAAATTTGGTTTTAATTAAAGGTTTAAATTAATTAAATAAAAATTGGAAATTTAGTTAAATTTGTGAAATGGTAATTTAAATTTGAAGTGTTAAGTTTATTTGTTGAAAGTGAAGAAAGGGAAATTATACACTTGAACTAATAAGTGGAATTATTGAAATTTGGATTTATTTATAAGAAATTGGTTTTATAAAAATCAATATGTTTAATGATATGTTAATGAACATTTTTAATGTTAAATTATGATTTTTAAAATGTTTAAAGAGTTTAAAATGAAGTTATTTATTTGCTGGAAATACACTAAAATCTGGAATTCACTTTTAATAGCATTCAGAAATGCTATGGTTTCTGAATTGAACTAAAACTAGGTAGAAAGGGCTGTTATAGCATTTCTGTAATGCTGTAGTTGCTGTAGTTGAACGTATAGGCTAAATTGAACTCAGGTCTATTACAGCATTTTCTGGAAATGCTGTAGTGGTCTGCAGTCTTTGCTGAAATCATACAAAACCTTTGTTTTGAAATCTGAGCTATCGCAGCATTTTTAGAAATGTTGTCTTTGCTGTTTTGAACTAAAATTTAACTAAAATTGAGTTTTAACAGCAGTTTTTAAATGCTGTCTTTGCTGAATTAAAAGTTTCAAATATAACTTATAACAGTTTTTTTTTAAATGCTGTGAAATGCTGAAATTTTAATAATTATGGTTTTTGACTTAGTAAACGAACTCAGAATGGTTTGAAACTTTGAAAATTGAATACTTAAATTGAAAGAATAATAGTTACACTTTTAAAAGGTTTAAATGAAGTAATTTAATTGAAATATGAATCATTTAAAGGGTGGTTTGAATTGAAAATGAATGAATGTTATCTTTGAATTTAAAGGGGTATTTAAGATAAGATATTTTGATATATTAAAATGATTTGAAATGAAGCTTTGGAAAGATAAGATATTTTGATATATTAAATTAATTTGAAATGAAGCTTTGGAAAGATAAGATATTTTGATATATTAAATTAATTTGAAATGAAGCTTTGGAAAGATATGATATTTTGATATATTGAAATGATTTGAAATGAAGCTTTGGAAAGACAAGATATTTTGATATATTAAAATGATTTGAAATGAAGTTTTGAAAAGATATGATATTTTGATATATTGAAATGATTTGAAATGAAGTTTTGGAAAGATATGATATTTTGATATATTAAATGGTTTGGAAATGATTTGATCTTTATTTTGATAAAGATTTGGATTTGAAATGATATTCTATTTTGAATTATAAACTGTTTTTAAATTTATAACCACGGGTTATAATAACGATTGGTTGTTAAAGAGACCGGGATCGAATATGGACATACTCTCTGTCGATACCGAAAACCACTTTGACAACTGTGTACGCGGTGGAGTTTCCAGAATGAAGTAGGATGGTGGCGAGGATCCTAAGGTATATACGTGGACCCAACTCCCGTGAGTTGGCATAAGGTGGCTAAAACAGGAGCAATCTCGGACCAGTGAGGTAGCACCTCTTATCGGACGCACTTCTTCGATACCATTCTATTACTTTGTGATTTTTGGTGGCCACCCTTGATTTGGGAGTGTTGTTCGAGGTGAAGCGGTAGTGGCTGCTATGCGTTTCCATCAGTCCGTGTGCGTAATTGATATATCTACCCTGGCATTGCCTTGTGTGCCGTGTCACCTACCATATCGAGCTTTACTACGAGTTGTGATTTCTCCCGTAGCCTGTGGAGTATCGAGGGTAGCCCCTATTTTGGGAGTATGCTAATACTGGATAGACTACTGGGACTATTACGTGTTAAGGGGAATATTGGGTCACTCCTTAACGCTATTTAAAAGTATGTTTATTTTATGATTAGACATTATTATAATAGCGAATATTACTACATAGTAGATAGTTTAACGGATCCTTAAAGAATGGGCGATCCCAAGCATTCTTTAAGTTACTTGTACCTTTATTACAGTTCACTTGAGTTGGTTTTCATTGTATAAGTATGTATGTCCTGACTCGAGTGTTTGTATTTTTATTTACGCTCAGGTCAGCCTGAGTATTCACAGATTTGGATTCCACTTTCTGGAGATTGGAATCGCTGTAAATTATCTGCTTATCTAGTTTTATCTATCTCAGTTCTGTTGTTCTATTTAGCTTGTACTTGGTTATCATATTGAGACTACTGTTGTACTTTATTTCTTCTATTGTATCTTATTTAACTCTGATATATTTACATAGTAGCTTCATGAACTACTATTTCTTTTACTTCCGCTGCATTATTTTACTCTGTGTCTGTGATCTGTGATTATTTATTTACTGTATATTCTGAGATTTGCCAAATTTTATTTACAACGCGGTATTTTAAGCAATTCAAGTCTGACATGTGCGGATGCGAATGGTTGAAAATATCGGGTCTTTACATTTCTTATCTTCTAATCCAGTTATTTACTATTTGGTATTGTCTCTGTATTATTGATTTATGTATCCTAACTTCTATTGTACCTATTTTGACTATGAGATTTTGTATATGTTTTGAGAGTTTGTATATAGTAGCTTCATGAACTACTATGGTATTTTATTTCCGCTGCGAGTTATTCTGATATTCTATGTCTGTGATTCTGTATTTGATTTTATTTGCTCCAAATTTTATTACACTCTGTTATTTTGAATTATTCAAGTCAGACATGTGTGGATTATTGTCGATTTGAATGGTCCAAAATAGTGGGTCGTTACATTTGGTATCAGAGCTTTGGTTTTAGGCAAACCTTAGCCTACGGAGCAAAAACTCATTAGAGATAGGGTAGAAATACCCTAAAATGAGTGAAATCAATCTCAGAATCATTTCATTGTGAGAGAACGTATTTTCGAAGTATAAAATGATTTTCAAATGATTTTTAAAGAATTTTCAAAGATTATTTGATATAAATTTTCTTGCTTTGAAAGTAAAATATTTCTTAAGCTTCATTCCTTTCGTATCCACCTTGTTAGTAATTTCTTTGATTAGGATCCTCTAAAATTTTGAACTTCTCTCTTAATTGATCTAGATCCATTGTTGATAGGAATCTATTTTGGGTATGGGAAAATCAGTAGTTTGTTAGGTTGCTTTGAGTAAACTCTGTTGTATCTTTTGCTTAGCTGAAGTTGTCCAACTAAAGATATTTATGCTTCTGTTTTCGTATGTTATGAATTCGAGTCTTTCCAAATTTTGAATGGGAATTCTTTTGTATTGATATAGGTTATATATCTCTAATCTTGGTTTGGATTCTTATCGAATAAGATTCCTTTGAATTTTGGAACGCTCCCACTTGTTCTGAAATCCACTCCTGTCTCCCCTAATTGTACTCTTTTGATTTTTGGAGCATTCCGTAACCCCACTTTGAATGACCTCTATAAAGGTGGCGATTCCGCCAATCTTTGAATGATTTGTAAAAGGGTGAAACTCCCTTATAATTGGCATTGATTCACCGGAGATTTCTGTATCCTCGGTTTACGATGTTTTCTATCTTCTGATATATTTAGGTTCTATCTCTGGCGATCGAAGGTCGATTTGCCTTAGATTTTTGCATCGATTATATTCCTGAAGTCACGGTTGACCCTATTAAGGTCGCCTGCGATTTATATAGGCTTATCCATCTTTTATTTGGTAATTTAATTTATCTCATCTTCGTTCGAGCTTATCTTCGAATCAGAATTCTATTTAATTAGAGTTCCTCTAAATTTGAATCTCTGTTTTGTTTTGAAATCCATCCTTGTATCATTCCTTGGAAAATTGGTGGTTGATTGTCTTTTGAAAACTGTGTATTCATCGAAGTTGTTGTTTTGATAAGGATGACCATATTTATATATAAAAGTGAAATGTTTTCGATAAGGTTTATATACCATTTTAAAATTGAGAATTTAAAGTTTTGAATGGATTTAAAATTTTGAAATTTATATAAGAAATGGTTTCATATAGAATGATTTATAACTGAAGGTTTTGAATCTTCATTTTTACTTAGGAAATTAGCAAGTTGTAAACACAAAATCAAAGTGAAATAAAAATGGCTTCCTAAGCCTTCTTTTTTCTACATGCTTTTCTCTACTTTATGTTCATTTTTATTTCTATGCTCTCTTCTTTTCTTTGTTAGTAGATTAGATTTACATTGATGCAAGTAGTCTGGCTTTATTTTTTATGCAAGTAGTTTAGTAGTTAATCTCATATTCTTCCTTTGTTTATTTTCTATTTCTTTTGATTTTTAATGTTGAAATTTACATGTGTTGATATGATAACACAAATGAGTAGCTAAACCCCTTCAATTTAGGGGTAATGAAGCTCTCAAATATTATGTAAATTCAACATTTATATGATTTATGGTCTCTTTTATTTGTGCTTCATGAAAGTAGATTTTGATGTAAGTTTATACAAGTGGGTTTGATATCTTATGTTGCATTTGCAAATGAGCTATTTTTATTCAACATAAACACAATTTACATCATCATTTGTTAATTGATTTTTGATTTTGAAATGAAAGTAAGAACAAAATTTGATGATCTATATTACTAATTACAATAGTAAATAGATCATACTTAAAATGGCTTTTGCTTTGGCTTTATTTTCATGAGAATTGATAAGTGGTTTATTTGTTGTATTATAGTTTGATGGTTTAAGTTATGTTAATTAATAACATAAATAAACCATACTTATGATAAATGCAACAATTATTTCACTTAATATCAAAAATAGAGATCATAGATTATTTGTTTGTTGATTTATAAAAATAATATAAGAGTGGATTTGCCTCTAAATTGTTTTCTAATCTCATAATTTTTAATCTAGTTTTCATTCTAGTTTTAGCTTCATTTTGTTTACAATTTATAGTTAACAATCTTATCTCCACTTTGGTCTAATCTGATTGATTAGAAAATTTTAAAATCCTAAAAATTCCCTGCGGATCGGCCCGTACTCGCCACGTAATAAAATTTTATGTCGTGCGCTTGCGGTAATTTTATTATAAATTTTTCGGTGATTTTCTAACTCGATAGAAAATCCGTTATTAAACAATGGATACGACCCACATAGCCCTATTTCATATCCTCTGGTTTAGTCATTACTGGGTGTGAGGCTTGAGGCTGCATTTTACCTTCTTAGCAAATCTTACTTGGAATGCTAACACTACTCTTCAGACAACAATTAAATGCTAGCATTCATCCATACAAGTTGTTCAGCATACGAACAAACCGAAGGCACTACTTCTACTACATCCTCAGGATTAGTGGCAAGTAGCCTTTGCACTTCAAAAAACTCCGTCTTCGATTCCATAATCTTCAAGATGACTTAAATTCCAACGCTTATGTTGGTATGAAGTGGTATTCTGATAATTTATGCTTATCTGATCTCGATCTCTCCGAACCAACAATCGATAGTTTAAAACAGACTATGATTTGATAGTTGGTTGTTTAACTATCAAATAAACACACAAAGCAAACAGAGATTTAATTTCGCATTAAAACCCCGCATGATTAAGCACATAAGCAACCACTAAGCCTCCTTAATTAATCCTTTCATTAATTAAACTACTTTCTTTCTAGTGTAAGAATGGATCGTATGGAATTAGACCAAACATACTTACCACCATTTTTCAATTTCAAACAATACTATCCCTCAATTAACAATGAAATCAGACAAGTTAGAAAGCAAACGTTGCCTCGGCATACATTCTTAATTCTCAAGATAGAGACGAGTTTCCATACCTTAGAATTCAGTGTTAAGTATGAAAAGAATATTGTCCATACCACCATAAGTTAAAATGACCGGTTACGGTAACCAAATTCGAATACAGAAATAATACTGCATATACTCAGCATCAATCTTCGATTTCAAACTTAAATTATCCTTTTGTTAATAATGAAGCCATTCAAGTTAGGGTACTACTACCTCTCAAACCTCGACTCGACAACATTCTTAACTTTCAAGATAGGTAGAAGTCTACCTACCTCGAAGTTTAGTGTCGTGTATAAGATTTATAAATTACGTATACTATTTATAATAAACAAATTATTATAAAACAAGACTTCCTTTCATCCTTCCCGAAATCATTTACTGTAATAAAAATGTTATAGTCCATAATCTATTTCCTTTTCTCAGAAACATTTATTACAACAAGAGCATTGTAAGCCATGACTTCGTTCTCATTTAAAAATACTTTTTAAAAACTTCTTTAAACAAAGTTTAAACCTCCATATAATTCTTACTTGAAACCTTTGTTAAAACCAAAGTTGATTTGGAAACCAAAGATTCCTTTATAAAAATGCTACTTGTTTATCATATCAAATAATTCCTTAAAATACTTATATAAATTTCAAGTCCCCTGTGAAACACTTTAAACAAAGTTTAAACTTCCATCCGAAACATAACTTAAAAGCCATCACTTTAAAAGAGAAATCAATTTTGGCAAACAAATGGATTTCCTTTAAATAAACCCCTTGTTTAAAAATATCACATTATATCCTTTGAACTTAAAATGTTCTTCCTTACAATTTAAATTACTCAAATCATAATTCAAAACCCTTTTCTAAAACATCACTTGAAGACCATTGTTAAACCAAAGTTGATTTAGAAAGATAAGATTTTCTTGTATGTAAAAGTGAGCCACATACTTCGATACTTCAAATATAAATCTTTAAAAAAAATCATTTGTATAAATTCCAAACCTCTTTTAAACACATCTAAACAAAGTGAGGGTTAGATCAATTTAAATAAGGAAAAACCAAGGAGTATCTTAATGATCCAGATCATCATCTTTCTCTTACCTATTCTCCTTCTTTTAATTCAAAATCCACCCCTTCTTAGCTATCTAATGGTCGACCACATCATTAGCCACATCATAGCCACCTACATCAAGCCCCATATGAGCTGCAAAATTACTTCAAGTCTGATCAATATTTAACATATTTAAATCCAATTTTAACGCGTATCTATATTGTATATCAATTAGTGTATTTATAACGATTAAATATACACTTTTAATACTGATCAACAAATATCAGATAAAATTTTATAATTAATATTTCATAAATATTAATTAATTTATAATATGTTTAATTTAATTAAATCGAGTGGTAACGGAAGTATTCAACATTTCTGTTATGTGACTTTTAGGTGTAAATCTAGTCAGCGGTTAATATCGAAAAATTCAAATATTGATGTTCATATGTCACTTAGCATGCGGTGTGATATTACAGTCAAATTTATTGCTTATTGGGCATCGGTAAAATCCAAGTTTACTTTATTTAAGCGTTACCCGACAGTGACGATTATTTACAGCAATTCTCTTTGTCAAAACCATATCACATTAGGACTTACGGAATTTCCTAATTGTCAAAATTCTAATATCATCCATATTTAACTTTATAGTCCAAACAAAAAATCTTTAGTTTAATAATAACAATTATTATTAACTAAACTACTATGGTCAGAGAGTTTGACTCTAAATTGACTTTAGTTGACCGTGATACTAACCTCATATGACTAAGGAGACAAATCCTCTCTTGAATAGTATTTCACTTCCAATACTTCCACTTGACCATATTAGATTAGGACTAACAGAATTTTGTAATTGTCAAAATTCTAATATCATCCATATTTAACATTATAATCTAAATACAAAATCTTTAGTTTAATAATAACAATTATTATTAACCGAACTACTGTAGTTAGAGAGTTTGACTTTGAATTGACTTTAGTTGACCGTGGTACTAACCTCATATGACTAAGGATACAAATCCTCTCTTGAATAGTATTTCACTTCCAATACTTCCACTCGACCAAACTATAGTCATTCGATAGACCATAATCAACGCCAATCTTCATATTGAAGATCGATAGTATTCTCAAGTCAGGAGAATTGTGTAAATCTGTCACATCGATATTTTCTGTTTGACCTTAGTTATATTAACCATCAGAAAACTATCAAGTGAGTTAGTCCATAGTTATCCAATAACTATCAGTACGCAATCCCTTGGTGCTTAGCAGTCATGAGTGATACACTACTAATATTTAAAGGGTGTTACGTACTCTTATCTTAATGGATGCGTTGACATCTAGTCTCAAGACATCTTGACTAGAAATAATTAAAATGATGTTTTATTATATTGCGATAAAATATTCACGACTATAACTGTTCGTAATTACTACCACAAATACGAAATATACATTTTCTGTTACATATGCTTAAATTAAATAATTAACTATAACATATTATAATTAACAAACATATAACATAAAGAAAACACCTTTAATTACGAATAAGAATCGATTACAGAATTAATAATTTACAATAAATTACATAATTACCCCTAGGGCATACTCCTAACTCTTTCAGCTTCCTAGCTCTCCCTGCTCGTCTCTCCCTATGTCGCTTGGACCACTCCTCTTATCCTACTTTGTCTTGGCTCGGCAGGCAGTTGACAGAAGCATATGGCCGTCTCTGCATAAAGAAAGGACGACTCCATATTGTTCCCTTGACGTCATCAACATAAAACGACATTGTTCATCTGACCAAAGCATTACTGTGCAACAACCACCCTTGTCCTTCATTGTTTACATAGCAATGACATCACTGTTCACAACAAAAATTTCTTCCTATACTGCCTTTTTGATAGAAGCACCCCTTTTACAGACCACCAGCTGGCCCTCATCTGAGCTGCTCTTTTTATCTGGCACCCTCCTGGCCTGCATTTAAACCATACAACCTCATCAGCGGTTATGAGAATTTTCAAGGCTTGTTGCTTCAATCCGAGCTCTTCAAACCAGATTTTAACTGCTATAAATTCATTTATACAAGCACATGAATAAGGATCAAATTTTCATTTCTTGCATATAATATATCCTCTTATAATAAAGTTCTTGTAACCGAATATAAATAATAAAATTATTAGCTATAATGGTCGTAGATCTTAATCAAGATTGAATCACTCTAAATCTTGTGTCATTTTACTTCACTTGCATTATATCTCATAATCACTTCATTTTTCATTTCTTAAGCATGACGTTAGTGAGTTACTTTGCTAATATACCCCTTCAAGCTATAATTCCGAGGTTGGGTAAAAACTTAGTCAGTGTTAGAAGGAGGATTCCCCTATTTTGGAGTACCCTTTAACACCTCTATCAAATGGGGAAGATTCAATGACACCCTTATTTTGGAGCACCCTTTTAGCACCTCTATTATATTTTAAGCTACACTATTTTAAATGTTAAAAAATTTGGTAATCATCTTCATATAATACTTAAGATCATCTCAATAAAACTTGGGTTCCTCTGAATATATGTAGCATGATATATTTTAATTTTGGTGGTTAAAATAAATATTTGAACGGTGGATTGAACATCTACAAAACTTTATAGCATTTAGAATAGTGTAGCTCAAGATATGATAGGGGCGTCATTGAATCTTCATAGTTCAAATATATACATACAGATGCATATAAATATATACACGCACACGTTACAATTAATATATAATTTTAAGTTTTACTCATATATAGTTTAAAGTATAGTTTATCAATTAAGAAGGAATAGGTCTGAATGAAAAACCCGAGACAAACAATCCTTTTACTAGTTCATTTCAACATCGTTGGCCATTATCGCCCCCTTCACCACCATCAGCCATCTGCACCTCCACTCCACTGTCGCTCACCTAAACTTTGTCATATAAATCATCGCCAAAGTCATATTCGTTGTGGAAGTCATTGCCGAAATAATGGAATGCCATCGAGCTCATCGCTACCGCCTATGCTCCACCGCCTTTGCCTGCATGAGCCCACCTCCATTTGCGCTACCACCACGTGTGCTTGCATTGCCTCCACCTGGTGTTGCACTGTTGCCTCCGCCCATGCATTGCAAATTTTTCCTTTAGCCTAATTTTTTAGGCCGCGTACTTCATTCGAAAATGTCGTTCAATTTTTTCCTCCTTCCTATTTTACTGCATGAAAAAAGTTACTCAAAAAAACTTTTTTTAATAATTATTAAATGTTATCAAAAAATTTATTAAAAAAATATATTTTAGAATGCTTGCGTTACGCTTCGTCGCAAAGATGTTAGGAAATTTCAAACAAAATATGATGCGAATTTTGGCATGAATTACAACACCAATTGGTCACACAAGCACAGCCAATTACTTATGAATTACGGATGCCTTTGCGATTACTTTCAATTTGCTGGCAGTTTTTGATAGAATTCAATCAGATTCCAGTGGTGTTTGTTGTTCTAAAAGTAATTTCTTGCTTACTCTAGTTGGTCAAGGATTCACTGAAACATTGTAATTCAAGGTCAATGAAGATCTATGCCAACATAATGTAATGAAATCTTTACTCGCTGATACTAGATGTCACTCTTGTCTAGGGATGGCAATGGGGCGGGTTGGGGTGGGCTTTTTGTGCCCCAGACCCAACCTGGGTTTTTTAAACCCTACCCCAGACCCGCTTTTGGGTCTAGACTTTCGCCCCGTACCCGAAACCCCTACGGATCAGGGTAGACCCGCTCCGCCCCAAGACCCGATGAGGCTTTACATATCCATTAAAAATTATGTACGAATGTACATATATTTATTTATTTTATTTGTAAAAGGGGTTGGTACTAAATGATACAATAAATATGGATATCAATGTGTTTACAATGATAAGTAAGGTAATAATAATGAGGTATATGATAACAGTTCAAGAAAAACATGCATATGTTATTATATAATTATTAGTGATGCAACTTAATATCATAAAAATCATATAACTTATTGAATGAAGCATTAGAATATCCATGTTATAACCGCTTATGTATAAAAGGATCAACAAATCATCGTTATAGGAATAAAACAATTTTATGATATTGCAGTAGTGCGGGTCGGGTTGGGGCAGGTCAGCCAAGCCCCGACCTGACCCTAGACCCTGATCTCTTAAGAAAGGGTCATGGGTCTACCCGCCACGTTGATCCAATGGGGCGGGTCTTGGTAGGGCAAAACAGGGGCGGCTCTACCGAGTTTAAACCCCAAACCCGCCTCATTGCCATCCCCACTCTTGTCAGCGAACATTGACTTTAAATTTACTCAAAGTAAATAGCAAGATATGCATCAGAACATTCGGGATTTGGAGTCTGGTCTCTATAAATAATTTTAATACACAAGATGTCGCTCTCGTATAATTTTATGTAAATTAGGTCCTTAATCCCATCATTCCTTTGCAACCAACTGTCATTTTCACATCCATATTAATATTTCATATCTTATCTTGATTTTAGTATTTAAAATGCAGTAACTTTTTATAAAAATATCGTATCAATGAACCGTTTTCATCATTAAAATACATATTATAAGATCTTTTAAATGATATGTGTTATGCATATATAAATATCTAGTCGTTGAATTATTTTGGAAAAATTATAACTTTTCCATCTGAATAACATATTCAAAATCACTATCTTTATTATTCAAATCACTCAGTTCAAAAATAATATATATACAGTTAAAAGTCAATTTCGCATTTTGTATGCACTTAAAATTATAGCTGCAATATTGTAATGCAGCTATAACTGCATTTTTTTAATGTAGTTAAATTCTACATTAAGATTGTACATAATTGCATTTTCTTAATGTAGTTTAATTATAATGTGCATTAGTATTGAATAAAAATATCGATTGCAGCCAAAATTATTATTGCATCACATAAATGCAGTTATATTAATTCACAAATGTTGTTCAATTATAATTGCATTTTCTAAAAGCATTTGAATTTTACTGCATTTTCTTAATGCAATTAAATTATAACTGTGTTAAAACTGAACAAAATTATCAAATGCAACCAAAATTATTAGTACGTTACATAAATGCAGTTAAATTAGTTTTAAAAATGTTGTTAAATTATAATGCATTTCCTAACAACATTTAAATATAACTACATTTTCTTAATACGGTTAAATTATAAAATGGTGAATCAATCTTAAATTGTCACACTAGCTAATGTTGTACAAAACATTGATAGTCCTAAATCTACGACTTTTAATTAACAAGATTGTTAATTTGGTCATCTTTTAGCAATTTAAAAATAAAAATTCAACACCTACACATTAAACATGTGGAGTCATGAAGTCTCTGAATATCTTATACCCTAACATCTTAATGCGGCTAAAATGATTAATGTGTCACATAAATACAGTTAAATTAATTCAAAACATGCTATTAAATTATAATTACATTTTCTAAAAGCATTTAAATTTAACAGCATTTCTTAATGCGGTTAAATTATAACTGTATCAAAATTGAATAAAGTTATCAAATGCAACCAAAATTATTACTACATTACATAAAATGCAGTTAAAAAATTAAAATGTAATTATTACTGCATAATTCAAAAACAAGTTCGATTTAATTACATTAAATGAAAATAACTGCACTATTTTAATGCAGTTAAAATAACAAAATAAAAAATTGGGGTCTTCTAAAATAAATACAGTTATATAAATGCAGGTATACAAAACGGTAACACGAACAACTACGTTATCTAAATGTATCAATAATGGATATCATTGAAAGTTTATTAAATTTGTAATTTATTGATAAAAAAGATATTTAAATTTGATTAGCTGCAAAAGGTTAACACTTTAAAAGAAATTATATGAAATGACGGATGTTGTTATTTGATGTTAAAGGAGTAGAGACCTAATTTATAAAATTTCATAGAGATGTACGCGTTTTACATTTACAATAACGAATAAGAACCCCAAATTAATATTCAGAATTTGTAAATGCCATCCGTGTACCATATGACAACATATATATGCTAAAGAAATATCCTGGAAATCAACATATAATTACTCGTATTCCAGCATATAATTTACTCGTCTTCCTATGATTTGATTCATTATTTAAACAGTGGCATTTAAATTTAATATAATTTCTTCTAATGTAATCGAATACATATAAAGTACAGATTAGGTTGGTTGAGCAAAAATTTTACTCATCTTTCATACAAACGTAGTGGAGAGATAAATTCATTTTTATCTCGCATTTCTATAATAAGTAATCAACTACGAAGAGATACTACAATCAATTATAACCTACAATTTTTGAGTAAAAGGAAACGTAATAAAGTTCTGAAATTTGCATTGTGGGTCCTTGATAAGTTCATCCACCTTTAAAATAATTACTTTAAGTCGACGATCGTTTTCTTATTAAAGACCACGAAGAAGTATTAATAATTTAGAGTGTAAACATAAAGGTATCGAATTCCTTTTATATCCTTGAACTTTACATTAGTTTTGATTAATTTAATAACTTTAAATAAATAAATTTAAAATGCTTCTAAAAAGTATACCGTTAGAGCATCTCAAACGGTGAATATTACCCTTAATAATAAGGGTAATATTCAGTGGCCAATTCAGTTTTCTGAATTGGCCCTGGGCGCTAATTAAATCATCGTCCAGTAGAGGACGCTGATTTAATCAACGTCCAGAGTCATAACGGCTCCTCCTCCTTCCAACGGCTACTTCCTACCTCCGACGGCTACTTTCTTCCTCATCAACTTCATGAATACACTCTGCACAATCTTTATATATACACAAACATCTTCACTCCTTTCTTCTCTAACTTGTATTATCTTGAAATGGCTTCACCTTTTGGAGATTTTACGCATCTTTCTCAGTCTCAAAAATATTTCTACGACGACAGTCAGCAACAACTGAGTATTCCTCCGACACAGCATTCATCCAACCCTTGAAGAAGCAACGAGTACTACGATTTATGCAATATTTACCGTCATTATAAGAACGACTAGATTAGAGGCAACGATCCAAGTGGTGCTAAGTTTTGGAAGAAAATAATGAATATATTCAACCTCAAGCATCCTGAAAATACTCGATATTTGTCAACAATTCAAGGTCGATTCGGGAAAATCAATCGTCAAACTCAGATTTATGAATCACAGATTTATAAAATAAAGAAAGCGAACCTTAGTGGAATGGGAGGCGAAGACCATTTGGTATGTTTCTTGTTTTTATTAGTTTTTTGTGTTTAATCTGATTATTAATTTATTCCTTTTTTGGTTTTCAGAAAAGAATGGCGAATGAGGAATTCATAAAGCTTTTTCTAAGGAAAAATGGTGCTAAAAAATCACACTATTACCAATATATGAACTGTTATGAGTTGCTGACGAGCACACCTGTGGAACTCCGATAATGCGAAGAGACTTCGAGACGTTCAAACAAAGGGGAAAGGAAAGAACAAAACATCGAATCATCATACTCGTCTAATCCGGGAGATTCATCTTGTAGGGAAACTCAATTCAAGGGAGAAAATGAGTCGGATGCGCTGAACTAGAGACCGAATGAAGGTTATAGACCAATGGGAGTCAAAGCGGCAAAGAGAAAAAATAAGATTGATGTCGTGGCGAACGCTAAAGTGAATACCGCTCTTGAAATTCACAAAAGAAGGCATCAAGATAGAAGTAAGCAAACGCAGGATAAGATCGATGTGATGTGTAAGTTTGCATAAATTGAGCAATAAAAGTTGGATATTGAACGGGAAAATCAAGAACAGATGATTATGGATAAAGATCTGATGGGGATGGATGACATTCAAAAGCAGTATTGAATGGAGCGCAAAAGACAAATACTTATTTCTAAGTTCCCTCAAAGTAGTTTGTTTCAATAGAACTGTATAATTTGTACTAGTTTCGATGTACTGTATCGTTTATTTAAATCTGCTGTATTTTATTATTAATTTTTGTTGTACTATTCTTGTTTCCATTTAGACAAAGTCGATAACCAAACTGAATAACATTTTGAAGGAAATGCAATACTTATTAATAAGATAACTAAAATACGACTAAAACACAAATGCGTACACACATGACAAATCAAATATAAAATTGAACTAATAATCACCAAAGTAATTCCAAATATGATTCATAAGATCATTTTATAGCCGGTTGTGAAGTTGTGCGTCTCGGTATGAAAGTTGACATTCCACGTGAATATTGAATGCTTCTTCGGTTATAAGAACATCATCTCGGAATACTTCTGCCATTTGCCATGCACCATCATATTCATAGCGATGTTGTTCTTCGTCCATATCCCTTTCGTCTTCAATAACCATATTATGCATAATAATACATGCAAACATGATTCTGGACATTTTTTCCCGAGACCACGTGTTGACATGGATTACTAATCATTGCAAATCTAGATTGAAGAACGCCAAAAACTCTTTCTGCATCTTTTCTTTGTCCCTCTTGCATCGCAGCAAACTTTGCTTGCTTTGCTGTTATTGGGTTTGGACATGTTTTCACAATAGTGCTCCATTTTGGATAAATCCCATCGCCAAGATAATATCTGTTCTCGTAAGTGTTTTGCCCAAGAGTAAACGACACTGGAGTTACTTGACCAAGTGTCAGATCGTTAAATAAGTGTGACCTCAATAACATCTAAATCATTGTTAGATCCAGGCATTCCAAAGAAAGCATGCCATATCCATAAATCATATGAAGCAACGGCTTCTAAAATAATAGTTGGTTTTCATTCTTTACCATTGTAAGCTCTATGGTATGCTTTTGGGGCAGTTCTTCCATTCCCAATGCATACAGTCGATACTTCCAAGCATTTCAGGCCATCCTTTGCTCTCGTGCATTTCTCGAATCCGCACTACATCATCCTCATTTGGAGATCTAAGGTACTCTGTGCCGAAAACATCCACCACAGATTGGCAGAATTTGTTGAGAGTTTCTAATGATGTAGTCTCTGTGATCCGATATGCATCATCCAATGCATCTACGGGGGTTCCATATGCTAACATCCTCAGTGCAGCAGTCATTTTTTGTTCACCGCTAAGCCCCCGTGTTTTTGAAGCGTTTGGTTTTTGAATAAAATATTTGTCATTGTTTTGAATACCTGTTAAAATTCTTAAAAATAGCTCTCTTCTCATTCCGTATCTTGTCATGAACATATCAGGTCCATAAGTGCAATTTGGATTGAAGTAGTCTTGCATCAGAGTTTTGCGGAAGGCAAATTGATTACGGTTTACATGTTTCCGACCCCTGACTGATCCGCCGTGTTTTCGTGATGTGGAGCCATAAGCATCATGGCATATGTCAACTATTTCTTGCAATTCTTTGGCTTCCTCTTGGAGAATCTCTTCTTCATCGGAATCACTATCGAATGCCATAACACATTTAAGGAAAGATGAAGTATTCATTGTTGTATTTAGTTTAATGCTATGAGAGAAAGAAAGAGGATGTTAATTGTGATTCATGGAATGGAAGTTGAAGTCCTTATATAGAAGTGATACGATATGTAGAGTTAGTGGCAGACATTAGCAAGTGGTAGACAAAAAATGCAGAGTGTAGTCAAATCAATTATAGCAAGTGGCAGACATTATTAATACTTAGTATGGTCAGCTCGACTTTAGCAAGTGGCGGACAAAAAATGCAGAGTGTAGTCAAATCAACTTTAGCAAGTGGCATACATTATTGATAATTAATGTGGTCAGCTTGACTTTAGTAAGTGGTAGAGTGTAGTCAAATCAACTTTAGCAAGTGGTAGACATTATTGATACTTAGTGTGGTCAGCTCGACTTTAGAAAGTGGTAGACAAAAAATGCAGAGTGTAATCAAATCAACTTTAGCAAGTGGTAGACATTATTGATACTTAGTGTGGTCAGCTCGAATTTAGCAAGTGGCAGACATTATTGATTGTGAAGGAATAAGCATTGATTTGTATAACGACGATTATGAATTGCTTATTTAACTGAAAATTCTATAGTGGAAGTGTACAAAAAATTCCATGGCAAATGAAAGTTGGACTCCTCGAGATTATTTGGTACTAATCAAAGCGTACATAGAAGCAGATACAAGACATATGGAAGAGGAGATTGAGCAAGATTTTTGGGTTACTCTAAATGAAGCCTTTAACAATCATCCTGATTGTAGATTAATTCGACGGATTCTGGGTACTCGCGGTACTTATGTCACATTTACTAAAGCTTGTCAACGATACAGAAGCATTATAAACACAGTTAAGGAAGAAGACCTATTTCAGTTAACACGAGCTACATATGATTCACGCTATTTCTGGGAGTATCGTACTAATTTTGTTGGCCATGCTACATTTGATCTATGAGTTAGCTATATTAGACAATCTGAATGAAGTTTTATATATTTCTCTTTAAGTACTATGTGTTTTTCTCTCAGTTCTATGTATTTTCTTTCAGTTCAATGTATTTTGTTTAAGTTCTATGTATTTCATTTCAATCCAATGTATTAGGATTCAGTTCCATGTATTTTCTTTCAGTTCAATGTATGTTCTTTAAGTTCTATGTATTTTCTTTTAGTTCTTTAGTAAGTTGTATACACTTTCACTATCTACTGAGTACGTAATATAACGAACAACATTGGAATAGACTGATACAAAAAGGACAACCAACATTGAAATAAATTGATACAGAAAGGACAACCAACATTGACATAAACAGATACAATGGAACCAAAGTGATAATTGAAACGATGCAAACAAGATTTAAAACAAACACACACAGGATGATTTAAAAAACTATCTTCGATCACGTGATAACTGAACTGAACCAAGTGTCCTCCTGAGCGTTTGAATTTATTGTTCAAGTTCAATTGCATACACTACTGCATGATGAGGTAAAGGACCGTCCAACCATTGCCAAAGTCCACATCCATCCGGAAAATTATGGCATCTATAGTGGCGTCGACCAATGTCAGATCCGTTTCTTATGACGGAATACAAAACATTAACTCTATAATTGTAGTATATTTTTCCAAAATTAATCTCTTATTCTAGTTGAGGTTGTTGATGTTGTCTTTCATGCCTTCTCCCATTGTTGCTCCTCTGCTCCTCCTTCTGTCTTCTTCCCTCCTCTAAGATCCTCTGCCCTTGCAAAGCTCTCTCATGCTCTCTTACGTCTTCATAATTTTTTTCCTCCATTTCAACATACCATGCGGTTGGTTCTTCGGGGTAAGATGGATTAGGAGGGATCTCCTGACTTAAAGGACCTTCCTATGAGTATGATTCTGGCAAGGAAATATGGTTATAATCCACCATTTTTTGCTTAATAGGCTGAGATAGATTCAGAATGATTTGCCAAGCAATAGAATATATAGCAGCAAGAAGATGTTATATGGCAAAAACTGTGCAACGTGGCTACAGTGTTCGAATAATATAGAATACCGTACCACTTTGTAATAGCATTGAAATCAAAAGTACTACAACGTGTCTACAGTGCTAAGTCTAGCAAACATAAAAAATAGTGCAACTTGCAAACAGTGCTCAATATGACGTGACAAAACAAAACAACAATAAAATATGTCCACGTGCAAACAGTGCAATTTAATACAGATATGCAATGTAAATAAAGCTGTATAACGTAACAAAACAATAGTAAAATATGTCCACGGTACCATACAGAAGTACATCAATAAAGACAAACAATGGTAAAATAAATGTAACAGTACAGTAACTGGTCATCCTAAGTCAACTGCACTATCGTCGTCGTCGTCCACTACGTCGTCAAAATGAGAAAGAGTACCATGATCAAACTGAAATGCAGCCAGTTGAGCCTGCAAATCATCAATCTGTGCATGCATCGCTTGCTGAGTCTGCTGAGCCTGATGACTGACCGCCTAGTATGAATGAGTGTCATATGCTGAATGGTGGTAATATATCGCCTATGCTTGTCCAACCTACCTGCATATTGTAATTAAATATAATATATCAATATATGTTTACTTAACTAATACTGTACAATGAATTATTAATACAATGAATTACGTCAAAAGGCGGGTATAGTCCAGGAGTGGGGATACCAGCAATCTCATGATCCGAAGGATAAACTATCGGCTGCTCGATAAGAGTACCGGTAATATCATACGCTCTATAACATGAGTCGACACCAAAGTCCATGGGCTGTTGAGAGTACTGGGAAGGAGTAGGGTCAACGAAAATGGAGGTGCCTGAACTCTACCACTGGCTACGTGTGGGCCTATATGATCGGAGTTCACTCCTCGAGCGTAGTCAGGTAACATGTATTCGGGGAGCAACTCTGACCCAGTAACTGTCATAATCCCCATCGGCTAAGAAAAATGCAGAAGCATCTACCCATCCCGTCTGTCTCAATCCCTGTATATACCATGATCCAATGGTTCGACGTCCGCCGAACATGTCATCAAAAGATAATGGATCTCCAGGGATACGTAACTCCCTAGTAATGTGGAACAAGCATCTCTCCCCCAAATACCAAATAGAAAGAAACGCTGGTGGGAGTAAGATCTAGCTTCGCAAACCCAAATGATACGAAATAGAAAGAGAATGAGTATCATGCATCTGGCTTGCATGTGTCATGGAAATCCAATATGAAGCTCATGGTGCCAGGAAAATATTATCCCTACACCCCATATCAATCTGAGTACGGGCTTCCATCAGGTCATGTCTAACCCCTATAGGCGTGCGAGAAACTAACTGAACATGCTCCCATCGTCTCAGGGTTGGACAATATGTCTTTGGTGCATGACTAGCAGCCTTAACAGTACAGGGATGCATGTTCGCCGTGTACTCATAGTACCAGCACGACAGAATATACCAAAACTCAAACATCTGTCTAACCTCCCCCAAAGCATAAGAATCAAGAGCGGTGTACAAATATCCAAGTATAGCGGAACCCCAATCGATAGTGTGAAGCTAATCTAAATCGGCTACCACTGCAAGGCAACCTAATCTAATGTTATTCATTTGGTTCGAAAAGAAAGTCGAACCAAATAAATACAACAGAAATGCTCTAAGTACGACGTCACTCATAGCATCGGTGCCCATATGAGTTGCAATATACTCCTGTAGATATGTAAGTGGGGTCGTGCCGGAGGCAACATGACCCTCCTCAAACTGGGGTGGATGAATAGTGAAAATCTCAAGGCTCTCAAACGTATGATCAAAAGGAAATGACATCCTGTCTGGGCTCCGATCTCAATCCCAGTCAGCATATAAAAATCGACAGGGGTAATGCCGAGCTCAAAATCTAGAAAATGAAAAGTATATGTCGTAGGCCACCACCTCTCAACTAGAGCTGCTATGAGTGGACGATCAAATGACTGTGGTGGTCTAATTTGTAAGAAATATGCAAAAGGACTGGTCTGGAGCCTATCTACTAAACCCTGAGGTAGTGTGCCATACTACTGTGCTATACACTTTGCCCAACTGCCCCGATAGCTGACGTACTGTGACTAAAAAATTAAAGGGTTGTTCGGGATTATTGTACAATTTAAATTCAAACAACTAAGTAATACACTTTATAATATCACATATCTATCTAATAAACATTATTTCATAGTTAATATACGACAAATGTATCCATCATGTATTAATAGTTATTTTTTATTTAGAATTGTACCTCGATCGCATCCAATGCTGTGAAGATACGATGGGTGTATCCCTCTAGCAGCTCGTGCAGAATCCGTAGCTGGAAACTCGTCGTTTCTGGTGCTGGAGCAATGCGTGCTTGGCTTGCAAGTTCCTCTGTCTGGTGTCGAACGGTACGTCTTGCATTTTTGGTTACACGTGACGGCATTTCGACGGTTTTGTAAATAAAAAAAGTGAAAAGAAAAGAGGTAAATTGCGAGGGAAAAGAAGTTGGGCGGCTAACTTATAGGCGCCAAGCCTCGGACGCAGATTTAATCAACGTCAAGTTCCAAGCGCTGATTTAATCAGCACCCATATGAGGACGGTGATTAAATCAGCGTCCGGCCGTTGGCCCGGGCCCTGAATATTCAGGGCCTGAATATTACGCCTTGAATCCGCTGGAGATGCTCTTATATACATTCAATGAATTTCTTTTGACTACCGTGAGAACACTACTTAATGTCAAACTCAAGTTTTTTTATTCGACCTTTAACAATCGTGCATCTTTAATTTGCAACGGCCGTTCATATCCGTGCGGTAATAAACAACCGCGTGTTTTTTTATATTCGATGATATTCAGTATCGTATGGTGATAAACAACCAAACAATATTTAGGTATTTATTTGATAAAATAAAATAATGTATTATATTAGTAAATATGTAAAAAATGTTATACAATGGCAATTAGTTAAAAGAGGCTCGAGTAATTTTCTGGATATCTATATCAATAACTGGTTAAAATTGTGCTCAAGAACAGGTGTTGTGTTAAAACGACAAATTCAAGTCAATAACTAGTCTAAGTGTTTAACAATGCTACTCGTCTTTTATGGTTCGTCTATGTGTGCATTCAAAATTTCATTTGGTGGTTACTGACCAGAATACAAAAAGAAAGTACCCGCATATTTGTAATATCCATACAACGAATCTTCTATTCCATTCCTATAAATGTACGGAAAGGAAGAGAGCAAGCACCTCTAATTCAAATACAAAGCTTCCGTATAATTAAATTCATTCATTGACATAAAACAAACTCAAGTGAAAAGCGAAGAAAAAAGGAAATGGCAAGGAGCACAGCAAATCACAAACAGACAGTCTCAGGATGGGCGTCCATGGATTCTTCAGGAATGATTGCTCCTTTTGTTTTCAAAAGAAGGTCTTTCTTCTTTTTATATCTTGTTTCATTTTTATTTTTTTCAACTTTTCCCCCTTCTATTTAGTTCTCCTAAATATCCGATTCTACATGGGAAACCGAGTTTCTTTTAAACAAACTTTCAAAGATAAGTAATGCTTTTTTTAGAGTGTATTCAGTTTATCAAAAGGGATTTGTTAAAATTCTCCATTTTTTGTATCGGAGGATAATTGAACGATGAAATGTTGATTTGTTGAATCATAGAGAGAATGGAGCGGATGATGTGAGCATAAAGGTACTCTACTGCGGGATATGTCATACCGATCTTCATCAAATCCGCAATGATTGGGGCAGTACCAATTACCCCATTGTACCCGGGTAATCCTATCAACTCTATTAATATTGTATTTGAGACACAACAATATATATACATAGTACTTAAAAGATAAGAATTAGGCATAAATGCACAATGAACTCTATACAGGCATGAAATCACGGGCATAGTCAACAAAGTCGGAAGCAATGTAGGCGACTTCAAGATAGGGGAACGAGTTGGTGTTGGATACATGGCGGCATCATGCCTTAACTGTGATGCTTGCAATGAATCTCAAGAGAACTACTGCGACAATATGCAGTGTACTTTCAATGGTGTTTACTGGGATGGTAGCCTTACATATGGAGGGTTCTCCAAAATGATTGTAGCTCACAAGAGGTAATTCCAGTTGATCTCAAAATTTTAAGCCTGGTTACATTGTACTATCAACCACCAAATGATGGCTCATCAGCCAAAACACCTAGATGACATTGCAGTGATAGAATTTCAATTCAATTCATTAGTATGATTAGTTCATATTTTCTTAGAAGTTTAATGGTGTCACGATCCAAATTTCAACGTTCGAAAATCGGCACCCGTACTTCACTTGTACTCGTATGCCGCAGATTCAATCGTTGAAATTCGACTCGTGCCGGAGCTTATAACACATTAAGTATAACAACACAGCGGAAGAAAAAAATAAATGATATCATATACATCACAAATGATACAATATCCAGAATATGATATACAACAATGATATCTATATGATACAAGAATATCAGAGACAAATAATAATGTTACAGCGGAAACAACAGAAGTGATAACTCCAAACGATCTTTAAAGGCGAATGAGTCCAACAACTCCAACATCAAGCTCGATCCACCATCACGTTTCACCAAGATAAGCAACGTCGGTCGTCCGTGAACTCCAAAACTGAACTAGCTCCAACTAATATACTAAACCTGACTATCTGAAAACCCCAACTCTAGACTGCCCGTGTGGAAAATTATGGGCACCCAGAGTTTAGGAAGGGAACATAAACTCCGGGTCAGTCATGGGACTGGTATGAGTAACAAAAACATTTGTTTAAAATAAAAACAGTTCATAAGAGAAATCCGATATGCTTTTTGGAAAATGAAACTACCATAAGGCCTCCCGGTACACACACAATGCAATCGCACACATGGGGGAGATTTCTCCTTATGATAGCCAAGCATGCTTACTATGCAAAGTCATTTGATATTATTATTAGTGCATAGTGCAGAAAACATTTTGAAAATATAATATAAATCTTAGCCAACATAGGTACCATTATATTATGCCTGCTATAGCTACCATGTTAAATGGCAGGTTCTACAACTAAAACCGTACAGGGTTCGTATTGTTTGATTGGATTTTCAATAAATGGTCAGGCTAAGGAACTTCTATGCCAAATGGGTACGCCTCTGGAGGGACGTCCCAAGAACTTAACCAGCTCTCTGCCAACACAAGACCGGGTTACCTCTTACTAGGTAACTACTACATGAGTATGCCATCCCCCGGTCGTTTGCGACCTTTATCCGAGGGCCCTCGATCACAAAGCAACAACCACACAGTAAATGAGATTGATGCAACCACACAGGTAAAGCATCTGGGCTCCATACCATGATACCACCTTTTTCCAGAAGGAAATGACATACCCTAAAGGGTGCGACCCTTATAACCTTGCCGCATCTTTCCTGTTTCGACCATTTCCGGGGTGTGAGGTCCGATGAGGTCTCGTCCACAAAACTACGCTTTACACGAAAGCCATGCTTTGATCAACAAATGATCAGCAACACACATCAGCACTTAGCATGCCACACTACCAAATTGGGAGTATATCACTGATAACCTTCAACTACATAACCTCTGAGCTCGTACGTCTCAGAGAAGGGTGTTAAGCTAAGAGAATAAATTCTCCGCCACAAAACATAAATGTATTTGAAAGAAATCTGCTTTATATCTCAAAGTGTAGTGTCAAACATACGACCATACAAATCTGTTCCGGGTTCGAACAGAATCGAAGGCACTTCCAAAGAAGCCCTTGCAATCTGGGTATTCACAATCCCGATCGGACTTCCCATCACATATGGAGGTCTCTATACCGGAGCCACTCAGTGCATAGACAATCGCTAGGTTATCCTATCGTTCTCGCAAACACCCGGTTTTCAACACTGGTCTTCAAATGCTATCCATTTACGTCGTATCACTATTCGGAATGGGTTATATGACACAAAGTCCTCTCCCGGCTAAACCGAATAGTGAGCGCAATATTTTAAAACATATGGATATTGGGATTTCAATTTAAGTCACAACTTATTACCCAAAACCTTTCTTTCAAATGGTTTAAACAAATTAACATTTTAATCTTTTACACAAAAAGATTCATCTCACAAAGTTCACCCAGTTTCACAAAGATCCATTCATAGATTTCCAAATCGATTTGCATTTCAATTGGATTAACTCATTAAATCTTTAAATCAAAGATTTAACTTATAGCTTTCAAAACACGTTTCCAAAGATTTATTCGTAACTTGGAAAACTATTTCCAATTCAAACTTGAAATTCCTTTAATTTAAATTGGAATTTCATTTCTTATATGAAAGCTTTTATCATTTGAAAACAAACAGTTTTATTTCGGAAATATCCGATCTCATTTATACAAAGTAAAATCTTTGAGTTAATTCAAATTCCCAAACAATACTTAAAAAAATGGTTTAAAACCCATATAAACTTGTATGCCCTTTTTACATCATAATTTCTCAACATAGAATTCAATTTCAAATTTTGAATGCAAATTTAAATCAAATTTCAAAACTAAATCAAGTTATTCAAAAATAACTTTAATCTTTGAAATTCCCTTTTCAGAAGCTTTCCACTTTAAATCCGATCCATTTTCAAAACCTTTTGGATTCAAAATTCAATTTTAAAACTATTTCAAAAATCTGTGACCTAATCGATCTCCTCATGAAATCCATATTTGTGTGTGTATGGTGTGGTCCAGGGGTTTCACACACAATAATGCAACATCATTCAACCATCACAGATTCAAACATTGAAATATAGTTGATAAGCGGTATAAACTATAACGCTTATCGTTCATTCACAGATTCACAAATAATATACAAATGTATCACAAATAAATGAATAAATTATACACAGCAATCCACAGAACAAAATATCACAGATCAGATAAGACAATCAATTCAAGGCATCTCATACAATACAATCATTCATAAGTAAGGTCAAGCATTCAATAATCATTTATAAGCAGGATTAATTAATTCAATTTATTTCCAATTAAATTAATTACTTATGAATTAATTATCCAATCCTGATTTATTAATCACAAATCATTTGATATAAATTAATTTATCAAGCACCTTAATTAATTATTCTTAATTAATAAATTATTCTTTATTAATCACATTAATTAAATTAACCTCTAAACCAATTACATAATTAATTAACCCCTTAATTAATTATTTTAAGAAATTAAACCTTTAATTACTTACCATTAAGCATTCATCTCATAACAATTAATCATCAATTACCAATTAATCTTTATCATTAAATTAATTTACTTTAATTAATCTTTAATTAATCTTAATAAATCTCATTTGTTAATTAATCCTTAATTAATCAGTTAATCAATCCTTAATTAATCTTTATAGATTAATTTATTTCTTAATTATTAATTAATAGAACCTAATTATTAATTAATAACTTAATTAAGTATTTCTTAATTACAAATTAATCAACCTCTAATTACTTAATTAATTAATTATCATTAACAATATATATTAAATTAACTTTTAAGTTAACAAATTAAAACACATTTGATTAATTCCTTAATTACTTAATTAAGTTTTTTTCATTTAAAATAAACTCTTTTAAAAATATAAGTTTAAACATCTTAAACTTAATTAATTTAGAATATTTTTTATTTTAAAACCTTTAATTACATCTTTTAACTTAACAACAATCATCAATTTAAAAAGAACAGTTTTTTGAAATTAAGTTAACTTAGATTGTTAAAGTTTTTAAAACTGGAAATTATAAAACCCGAGACATCTTCGAGTGTTACCCGAGACTATTTCCTGTTTGCTTCGAGTTTTACCAAAAATCAACCCGTATGCCATTTTTTTCAAACTTAAATTTTGTTTAAGTGTTAACCCGGCACACACATGAATTCACTCGAGCCATTATTCGAGCCTACACCCAATTCCCCCGAGGATCACTTCGAGTCTCTCCTTTCTTCCCAAATCACTTCACACTGACACCACCCAGATACGTTGTGCACGTACACAAGGCCTCGACGGCACTCCGATGATCGGCGAGACCTCCGGCAAATCGCAAACGATCACGACATCGAACCTCGATCGATCCAATACCCAAACATACCCTCAATCAAAATCGAGCATGGCTCGATCAACCTCGACCCAGACGACAATCAAAAGTTTGTCTCGCCGTCGCAGCTCCGATCACCAGACGTCTCGAGCTTCCAGCCTCGACTTCGTTAACCACCCAGCCACCAGTACCCAAAGGCACGAGCAACTCGATGCTCGTGTGAGGCCGTGGTGCACAAATTTCCCAACCACTTAAAATTTAGGTTTACAAACTTAAATCCTACGCCGCCGTCGCCACAGTCATCGATGCCATCTCCGACTATTTTTCCACGCACCACCGTAGGCTCCTCCATCTCCACGAGAAACCTCGGCCTCTCTAGTACCTCCGACCATCAGAATTTGCCCAAAAACCATTTCCCGTTCATTATCAAACTGCTCTTAAACCCCACCTCTAAAAATTATGATTCTTGCTTTAAAAATCGAGTTAAAGCGTGCGAATTCAATCTGCATATCTGAATTCATGAATTAAAATGTTTGAATTTTTGACTAAGTTAAGGTTTGCTCAGTTTTCTTGGATTCCAAAGAAAATACTAAATTGTTTAACCTAAATAAAATTTTAAATTAAAGCTTAAGATAAAACAACCAAGTTTTATTTAAATCTTGAATCCAAATTATGCTTAGATCAAGAGGAAATGATTTTTTTTAACCCAAAACTGAAGCTTGAACAAAGAACAGAATATCACAGAAGACAACTATGCACACACATACATCCATCATTCAAAGATTCTCAGTGAATTCATACATACACAAACATACTTATTCACAGATATGAACATGCAACAGATTAATATTTTTAAATTTTTAAAAGGGATGTTACTCACTGTGTTTCAGGAGAATGAACAGAGCTTCTTTTGAACCAGGCTTGTGAAAATTTGCAAGTTGAAACCCTTTTCTTTGATCTTTGGTTTGAGTTGAATTTGTATTGTTGTTTATGTTGAATTTTGTTTAAGTTTTAGGATGGTGCTACTTCAGGTTTACACAGCTTAGAATGAACGAAAATGAAATGAAGAGTTTGATATAAGAAAGATGAGTTTACTAGTGATATATTATTTTGTACAGGGTGATATTTTTTTCTCTCTAGTACAAATATAGGCAGAGATATTTCTTTGCTTTGGTGGCTGATGATAAAATTTGTGCTTGCATTAATTAGGCCTGTCCTATTTTACAAGCTTATACTTATCTTCATTTGCTTGTACATAGTTATCTAATTTTGTTTGTTCATACTTCTTTCTTCTTTTGCAAGCTTTCATATATATATAATTTTTGTTGTTGTCTGGTTTCTTACTATCAGACTTATCTCATCCAATTCGATTTTTTTTGTCTACATACTTGAATGTATTTTATTTTTCTTTAATCTTATTATTTTGTAATATAAATGAAGTTCTATTTTTAACATGTTGTTTAAATTTAGCTAATTCGTTTACTTTATATTTTATAATTCATCTTATATATATCTATTTATAGATTCAAATTATTTTTAAACCATTTACTTAAAATTAAAATTCAAATCCAATATATATATATATATATTCAAATCTACTCATATATGCACATATACATATATATTCACATATATATACAAGATTTAAATTCAAATGATTTAACACATATTTTATTTGAATTTGGAGAAACTCAAATTTGTTTACCAATTAATTTCACAATTTTTTTATTCAAAAATTAAATTAATTATCAATTTAAACTTAGTAAAAATCCGGGATCGTTACAGGTTCCCCCCTTAAGAAATTTCGTCCCCGAAATTTGAAAGTAGGGAGACAACAAAAGAATAGATGAAGAATGTTTCATCAAATCAAATTGAACATCTATTCTGCATTTGGCTTACCAAATCAGAATATCAATAATAGACACAAAAACGAATCTTTTTTATTTTTTCACAAGATACTCGGGTTTTCCAGATCTTCGAAGTATGCAGGGGCATTGGTCAGTTCGAAAGGATAACTAACCATTCGTAGAATATATTGGGATCCAAAAATAGACAGATATATGGATACAATTCCAAAACTTTTTAATTTAGAAACCAAATTATACCTATCAACCATAGCAACCAAAGCAACCAACTCATCCAAACAAACAATTCTGACCTATTTGGAGTATATGTCCCATGCAAATATATCAAATCTTCTTCCTGGATCTACCAGGAACCATCGAAGAATTGAGAAAAGATGACGAACAAAAGAGATTGATAGAGAAAAGATTATTTCCTTGTTGTTACAGGGTATTGACCATTTATAGTCGTATTCCTCTGTCCCCTATCTCATCCTCTTCTTGCACTCATACTTACTATCAGTGGATAGTAAGAGAATTTACTGAGGTATACGAACAGATATCTTAGGGATTACTCATTCTAGGGTATACTTCACCCTATCTCTAATGAGCTGCTTAATGTGTTATACTCCTGAGCTAAAGTTCAACCTTAGCTCTGATACCAAAATGTCACGATCCAAATTTCAGCGTTCGAAAATCGACACCCGTACTTCACTTGTACTCGTATGCCGCAGATTCAATCGTTGAAATTCGACTCGTGCCGGAGCTTATAACACATTAAGTATAACAACACAGCGGAAGAAAGAAATAAATGATATCATATACATCACAAATGATACAATATCCAGAATATGATATACAACAATGATATCTATATGATACAAGAATATCAGAGACAAATAATAATGTTACAGCGGAAACAACAGAAGTGATAACTTCAAACGATCTTTAAAGGCCAATGAGTCCAACAACTCCAACATCAAGCTCGAACCACCATCATGTTTCACCAAGATAAGCAACGTCGGTCGTCTGTGAACTCCAAAACTAAACTAGCTCCAACTAATCTACTAAACCCGACTATCTGAAAACCCCAACTCTAGACTGCCCGTGTGGAAAATTGTGGGCACCCAGAGTTTAAGAAGGTAACAATAAACTCCGGGTCAGTCATGGGACTGGTATAAGTAACAAAAACATTTGTTTAAAATAAAAACAGTTCATAAGAGAAATCCGATATGCTTTTTGAAAAATGATACTACATAAGGCCTCCCGGTACACACACAATGCAATCGCACACATGTGAGAAATTTTCCTTATGATAGCCAAGCATGCTTACTACGTAAAATCATTTGATATTATTATTAGTGCATAGTGCAGAAAACATTTCGAAAATATAATATAAATCTTAGCCAGCATTGGTACCATTATATTATGCCTGCTATAGCTACCATGTTAAATGGCAGGTTCTACAACTAAAACCGTACAGGGTTCGTATTGTTTGATTGGATTTTCAACAAATGGTCAGGCTAAGGAACTTCCTATGCCACATGGGTACGCCTCTGGAGGGACGTCCCGAGAACTTAACCAGCTTTCTGCCAACACAAGACCGGGTTACCTCTTACTAGGTAACTACTACACGAGTATGCCACCCCCCGGTCGTTTGCGACCTTTATCCGAGGGTCCTCGATCACAAAAAAACAACCACACAGTAAATGAGATTGATGCAACCACACAGGTAAAGCATCTGGGCTTCATACCATGATACCACCTTTTTCCAGAAGGAAATGACATACCCTAAAGGGTGCGACCCTCATAACCTTGCCGCATCTTTCCTGTTTCGATCATTTCCGGGGTGTGAGGTCCGATGAGGTCTCGTCCATAAAGCTACGCTTTACACGAAAGCCATGCTTTGATCAACAAATGATCAGCAACACACATCAGCACTTAGCATGCCACACTACCAAATTGGGAGTATATCACTGATAACCTTCAACTACATAACCTCTGAGCTCGTACGTCTCAGAGAAGGGTGTTAAGCTAAGAGAATAAATTCTCCGCCACAAAACAGAAATGTATTTGAAAGAAATCTGCTTTATATCTCAAAGTGTAGTGTCAGACATACGACCATACAAATCTGTTCCGGGTTCGAACAGAATCGAAGGCACTTCCAAAGAAGCCCTTGCAATCCGGGTATTCACAATCCCGATCGGACTTCCCATCACATATGGAGGTCTCTATACCGGAGCTTCTCAGTGCAGAGACAATCAATATGTTATCCTATCGTTCTCGCAAACACCCGGTCTTCAACACCGGTCTTCAAATGCTATCCATTTACGTCGTATCACTATTCGGAATGAGTTATATGACACAAAGTCCTCTCCCGGCTAAACCGAATAGTGAGCGCAATATTTTAAAACATATGGATATTGGGATTTCAATTTAAGTCACAACTTATTACCCAAAACCTTTCTTTCAAATGGTTTAAACAAATTACCATTTTAATCTTTTACACAAAAAGATTCATCTCACAAAGTTCACCCAGTTTCACAAAGATCCATTCATAGATTTCCAAATCGATTTCCATTTCAATTGGATTAACTCATTAAATCTTTAAATCAAAGATTTAACTTATAGCTTTCAAAACACGTTTCCAAAGATTTATTCGTAACTTAGAAAACTATTTCCAATTCAAACTTGAAATTCCTTTAATTTAAATTAGAATTTCATTTCTTATATGAAAGCTTTTATCATTTGAAAACAAACAGTTTTATTTCGGAAAAATCCGATCTCATTTATACAAATTAAAATCTTTGAGTTAATTCAAATTCCCAAACAATACTTAAAAAAATGGTTTAAAACCCATATAAACTTGTATGCCCTTTTTACATCATAATTTCTCAACATAGAATTCAATTTCAAATTTTGAATGCAAATTTAAATCAAATTTCAAAACTAAATCAAGTTATTCAAAAATAACTTTAATCTTTGAAATTCCCTTTTCAGAAGCTTTCCACTTTAAATCCGATCCATTTTCAAAACCTTTTGGATTCAAAATTCAATTTTAAAACTATTTCAAAAATCTTTGACCAAATCGATCTCCTCGTGAAATTCATATTTGTGTATGTATGGTGTGGTCCAGGGGTTTCACACACAATAGTGCAACATCATTCAACCATCACAGATTCAAACATAGAAATATAGTTGATAAGCGGTATAAACTATAACGCTTATCGTTCATTCACAGATTCACAGATAATATACAAATGTATCACAAATAAATGAATAAATTATACACAGCTCAATCCACAGAACAAAATATCACAGATCAGATAGGATAATCAATTCAAGGCATCTCATACAATACAATCATTCATAAGTAATGTCAAACATTCAATAATCATTTATAAGCAGGATTAATTAATTCAATTTATTTCCAATTAAATTAATTACTTATGAATTAATTATCCAAGCCTGATTTATTAATCACAAATCATTTGATATACATTAATTTATCAAACACCTTAATTAATTATTCTTAATTAATCACATTAATTAAATTAACCTCTAAACCAATTACATAATTAATTAACCCCTTAATTTATTATTTTAAGAAATTAAACCTTTAATTACTTACCATTAAGCAATCATCTCATAACAATTAATCATCAATTACCAATTAATCTTTATCATTAAATTAATTTACTTTAATTAATCTTAATAAATCTCATTTGTTAATTAATCCTTAATTAATCAGTTAATCAATCCTTAATTAATCTTTATAGATTAATTTATTTCTTAATTATTAATTAATAAAACCTAATTATTAATTAATAACTTAATTAAGTATTTCTTAATTACAAATTAATCAACCTCTAATTACTTAATTAATTAATTATCATTAACAATATATATTAACTTAACTTTTAAGTTAACAAATTAAAACACATTTGATTAATTCCTTAATTACTTAATTAAGTTTTTTTCATTTAAAATAAACTCTTTTAAAAATATAAGTTTAAACATCTTAAACTTAATTAATTTAGAATATTTTTTATTTTAAAACCTTTAATTACATCTTTCAACTTAACAACAATCATCAATTTAAAAAGAACAGTTTTTAGAAATTAAGTTAACTTAGATTGTTAAAGTTTTTAAAACTGGAAATTATAAAACCCGAGACATCTTCGAGTGTTACCCGAGACTATTTCCTGTTTGCTTCGAGTTTTACCAAAAATCAACCCGTATGCCATTTTTTTCAAACTTAAATTTTGTTTAAGTGTTAACCAGGCAGACACATGAATTCACTCGAGCCATTATTTGAGCATGCACCCAATTCCCCCGAGGATCACTTCGAGTCTCTCCTTTCTTCCCAAATCACTTCACACTGACACCACCCAGATACGTTGTGCACGTACACAAGGCCTCGACGGCACTTCGATGATCGGCGAGACCTCCGGCAAGTCGCGAACGATCACAACATCAAACCTCGATCGATCCAATACCCAAACGTACCCTCAATCAAAATCGAGCATGGCTCGATCAACCTCGACCCAAACGACAACCAAAAGTTTGTCTCGCCGTCGCAGCTCCGATCACCAGACGTCTCGAGCTTCCAGCCTCGATTTTGTTAACCATCCAGCCACAGTACCCAAAGGCACGAGCAACTCGATACTCGTGTGAGGCCGTGGTGCACAAATTTCTCAACCACTTAAAATTTAGGTTTACAAACTTAAACCCTACGCCGCCGTCGCCACAGTCATCGATGCCATCTCCGACTATTTTTCCACGCACCACCGTAGGCTCCTCCATCTCCACGAGAAACCCCGGCCTCTCTAGTACCTCCGACCACCGGAATTTGCCCAAAAACCATTTCCCGTTCATTACCAAACTGCTCTTAAACGCCACCTCTAAAAATTATGATTCTTGCTTTAAAAATCGAGTTAAAGCGTACGAATTCGATCTGCATACCTGAATTCATGAATTAAAATGTTTGAATTTTTGACTAAGTTAAGGTTTGCTCAGTTTTCTTGGATTCCAGAGAAAATACTAAATTGTTTAACCTAAATAAATTTTTAAATTAAAGCTTATGATAAAACAACCAAGTTTTATTTAAATCTTGAATCCAAATTATGCTTAGATCAAGAGGAAATGATTTTTTTTAACCCAAAACTGAAGCTTGAAAGAATAGAATATCACAGAAGACAACTATGCACACACATACATCCATCATTCAAAGATTCTTAGTGAATTCATACATACACAAACATACTTATTCACAGATATGAACATGCAACAGATTAATATTTTTAAATTTTTAAAAGGGATGTTACTCACTGTGTTTCAGGAGAATGAACAGAGCTTCTTTTGAACCAGGCTTGTGAAAATTTGCAAGTTGAAACCCTTTTCTTTGATCTTTGGTTTGAGTTGAATTTGTATTGTTGTTTATGTTGAATTTTGTTTAAGTTTTAGGATGGTACTACTTCAGGTTTACACAGCTTAGAATGAACGAAAATGAAATGAAGAGTTTGATATAAGAAAGATGAGTTTACTGGTGATAAATTATTTTGTACAGGGTGATATTTTTTTCTCTCTAGTACAAATATAGGCAGAGATATTTTTTTGCTTTGGTGGCTGATGATAAAATTTGAGCTTGCATTAATTAGGCTTGTCCTATTTTACAAGCTTATACTTATCTTCATTTGCTTGTACATAGTTATCTAATTTTGTTTGTTCATACTTGAACATACTTCTTTCTTCTTTTGCAAGCTTTCATATATATATAATTTTTGTTGTTGTCTGGTTTCATACTATCAGACTTATCTCATCCAATTCGATTTTTTTTGTCTACATTCTTGAATGTATTTTATTTTTCTTTAATCTTATTATTTTGTAATATAAATGAAGTTCTATTTTTAACATGTTGTTTAAATTTAGCTAATTCGTTTACTTTATATTTTATAATTCATCTTATATATATCTATTTATAGATTCAAATTATTTTTAAACCATTTACTTAAAATTAAAATTCAAATCCAATATATATATATATATATATATATATATATATATATATATTCAAATCTACTCATATATGCACATATACATATATATTCACATATATATACAATATTTAAATTCAAATGATTTAACACATATTTTATTTGAATTTGGAGAAACTCAAATTTGTTTACCAATTAATTTCACAATTTTTTTATTCAAAAATTAAATTAATTATCAATTTAAACTTAGTAAAAATCCGGGATCGTTATAAATGGACTGGCGTTTGGTTTATCTTTGTTTAGCTTAAATGGATTATGGTAACAAATGGGGAGTTCTAAATCAAGATGATATAATGTTTGACAGGTTTGTAGTGCATATACCGGACAGTCTACCGTTAGACTCTGCAGCTCCACTGCTATGCGCTGGAATCACTGTATTTTCTCCGATGAAACAACACAACATGCTTGAAACACCGGGCAAGAAGCTTGGTGTTGTTGGACTTGGAGGACTTGGACATGTAGCGGTTAAGTTTGGTAAAGCATTTGGACTTCATGTCACTGTTATTAGCACGTCGCCCTCCAAAGAAAAGGAAGCTCGGGAGCGTTTAGGTGTTGACGATTTCCTTGTCAGTAACGATTCTCAACGTATGAAGGTAGTTCCTAATACTTTGTTTTTGGTTTTTATTGGTGACCAAATATTCAGATTGTAATACACTGATGACCAAAGGAAAAAAAAAATTAAGATGTGAAAAAATCACACACTGACACTACTAAGTACCAACACAAAATGGGTAATGGTGAAAATGAGCATCAGAAAGTTGGGGAAAAAACACTGTATATAATAATACTATTTTTTTTAGTTGTATGAATGTGCATGAACTTTTTACCCGAGCTGATAAAAGTAAATTTACATGTGTGATGGTTATAGGGAGCTAAGAAGAGTTTGGACTATATCATTGATACAGTGGGTTCGCAACATTCACTGGGGCCACTCTTAGAGCTGCTCAAAGTGAAAGGCGTTTTAGCCTTTGTTGGGGCTCCTGACAAGCCTCTGGAGCTTCCAATTTTTCCATTGATTTTTGGTACGTGACTCACTCTTTATAAAAAAAGTAGTAATCGGTTTCTTGATGTTTTATAGCTTAATACAGTCACATTCAAAAGAATAATACTTTGATATTGATAACTGCTCGACTGGTGGAATCCCCGGTCCTCAAGGAGTACACCATATTCCAATCAATTTTGATGCGTACGGTTGTTTGCCTTGTACCAAAAAAACCTGTAGAACAATCAATTTTGCTAGTTGCTATTGATAATTGATGCCTAAAGGGTTCATCTTTTAAGTGCATCTATGTAAACCATGCTATATTACTAGTGGTACTTAGCCATGGCTATTTATATATGCATTATGATCATAAGTCGGTACAAAATTATTGTCAGCAAGTTAATGAACATACATATTTATTAGCGTTTCTTGATGATAAACAGGAAGGAAGATAATAAGTGGAAGCATAATAGGTGGGATGAAGGAGACTCAAGAGATGATAAATCTGTGTGGAAAACACAGCATCGCTTGTGACATTGAAGTAGTGAAAGCCGACGGCATCAACCAAGCAATGGACAGACTTGCAAAGAATGATGTTCGTTACCGGTTTGTGGTTGACATTGGTGCAAGTGTGGAATCAAGGACGTAGAATGTTGTGGTTTTTGTTGGTGTATGAATAAATTTTCCGTGACTCTTCATGTATTTGATTTATCAAAATTCCATGCAATAAGATGAGGTTATTGGATTATTCTTCAAAATAAAACAGAAAGTTCAAATTTATTTTGGTTGCCTCGGTGCAAAACTAACAAATTTGAACATAGTATGCTACTAAAAGCATTCAAATTCTTGCTTCCTAATACCATGACATGGTAACCAAAAGTGCAAAGTTGAATGTTTTTAGCGCCACACCACCATGTGAAACTAAAGACACACAGTTTACACTTCTTAATACCACATAATGGTGCTAAAAAGTACAAACTTGGATGCTTACAGCAGCACAGTGAACATATGTAAATTACTTTTCTATGTGACAAAATGCATTTACTGTTGTGAAGATGATGATCATTTTAACTGTTAATAAGAAAAATTGTGTAAAGGATTAGGGATGGCAATGGGACGGGTCAATGGTCCAAATCTGATAAACACGTCTCTATTTTGGCACGTCAAGACCCGCTCCATTGAGCCATTGGGGTGCGTAGAGTCATGACCCGTTCTTGAGAGCTCTGAGTCTAAGGTTGAATTGAGGCTCAACTGACCCGTACGAACCCGATATACAGTACTGAGATTTCATAAAATTTGTTAATCCTTTTAAATATAAGTGATTATAACATTGATATTATAATGTTTCATTCCATAAGCTATAAAAGTTTTATAGTATTATGTTGCGTCATTGATAATTATACGATAATATATGCATATTCTATTGAACTGTTATTGTACACCTTATTTTTATTATCTTCTCTTGTCATTGTAAACACATTGTTATTTGTATTTAGTGTATCATTTAGCGAAATTCTCTCTTATTAGTAAAAACAAACAAACATAAGTCCATTAACACATAATTTTGAATAAATATCTATAGCTAGTTGTGATAACTAAAACTAGTTGTGAGTCAAAACCTCATTACATGTATTAATTAGATTAATAAAATTTAATCATCAAAGTAGTTTATATACGATATAGATAACAAATGGAGCAATAAAAAGAAACAACTGTTTTGATAATAATACTTTAAATCATACAATATTTCAAAAGAAAATTTATCTTTTAGAAACCGATTTGTGTTAGACATGTTAATCATTAAATTTCAAAGTAAAGAAGCTTATTTACCATGAATTTTAGCATTTAAATCATATAAATATTCTATAAATAAGAATTCATAAAAAAATTCACGAAAAAAAGATAAAAAAGTCTACCCTCTTATGTAAAATTGTGATTTTTGAAATTGATACGATGCTTTAACATATTCTTACAATTTCTTTCAATGAAAATGGATGTTCAAAATTATGAACTTGTGGGATTTTTGAATGTTCTGATTTTTAAATGTAGGGACTATGAATTGAAGTAAAAGAGAATAAATTTATGTTCATCTTTCTTGCATCTAGCATCTACTTTCATTTTCATACAATGTTTTTTATTGTCGTCTACTATAATTTTACATCTTGGTTTAACCTTTTCTTTTATTTAGGTGTCCAAGTATGAAATGGGTCCAAAAGCATGGCTTTAGTCACTTTACCCGAGAGCCACCCTTGGTTGTCATTGGAAAATGAATTTCATTTCACAACAAAGTTGAAGTTCATTATTTATCTTGAAGGCATGGTGCTTTTATCCATAGATTTCACTTCAAAAATACCATTGATTTTTGAATTTTCCCTGATATAAAATTTGGAATTTTTTCAAAAAGAAATGAAGTGTTAAAAATATGAGAAGAATGCATGGAGGCTCATAATTTGAGAATAGTCATACATTGTAGGGAACTATAAAAAACCTAATTAAATATATAGAATTCCTAAGAGAAATATTCAACCATTTGGACATCTAATGTTTTCTCTTATGTTAAGGAGAGAGACCATGCACGATCATCACACATGCACTACGCGTTGACCATCGAGCCAGACTGGACTAATGCGGTGTAGCACTGCAGGAAATTTTTTGATATTTACAAACAGTAACATTTAAAAAAAAAATTGAATTAGTAAAAACAATTTTCGTCGTACATTCCTCTCAATACTTAGGAACGTGCTCCGTTATTTTTTATTTCCATTATGGAAAAATACCTCGTCTATTCATTTTATTGATAGATGGATCGAGACAGAGCACAACATATAGTTTTCTTAATCGACTTCTTCAACTTTCTATCATTAAAATTCTACTTGAGCAATATAAACAAAATAAACGAGGGTGCTAGTGAATCGACGTCCCTATGTGCAAAAGATTGTCGATACAATGACAAGACTAGATTGTTTTATTCTGCAGACGACGCATGCATATTACAGTCTGCCTTGCACAATTTCGACAGAGTGACGAAACATCATAAAGAACCAAGTATGCGACTCGGCTAGAATGACAACAAAATCTGTAAACCAATACATCCAACAACAACAATTTAAGAAGTTTATGATACCATGGCTTCAATTACCGATGACTTCTCTGGCTCTGCTGGCTTTGACGCAAATAAATCGTTCAGGTTTGATGGCCTTTATTTCAAACGATAGAAGCAGAAGATGCAGTTCTATCTAACAGTGAAGAAGGTGGCATACATTCTAACAACTAAGAAGCTAGTTTTGCCCGAACAACTAACAACTGATCGGAAAAAGGCATTACTGGACTTGAATGACCATGACTACCTCTACAAAAACTTATTCTAAATGGCTTGAGCGATAACCTTTATGATTATACAACTCAAACAATTCAGCAAAGAAATATAGGACTTCACTACAAATGAAATATGACATCGATAAAGCTGGAGAAAAAATATATGCAGTCAGCCGCTATTTAATGTTTTAGATGATAGACGACAAACCTAAGGAGGTACATTCAAATGAGCATTAGAAGATTGGAGATGAAATAATTTCCAAATGTATGAATTTTGATGAACAATTTCAAGTTTTATATTTAATAGATAAATTAACCCTAGTTGGAAATATTATGAAAACATTCTCATGAATAAGATAGAGAGTTTTCCCTAGAAAGTTTAACCACTCGCCTCTATACCGAGGAGGAGGCCTGAAAACACAAAGTGAGGTGCTTGTTGTTCCAACAATAACATTAAGAAATCCACAAACATAGTTCTAAAATCCAATGCAAAAAATTGCGAAGATCAAAACCACAAATAGAATCAAAACCACAACAATTAGCCTCGCCAAAACTGGAACAACAACAACCAGCCAACTTAAGGAAGGACTATGTTGTTCTTATGTTAAAACCATGGTAAGTTAGGCCATATTGAACGCTAGCGTCGGAATAGGTCAAATCCTGCACCATAAGTTAATCTGAACAAAAAGGCCATAGTGGCTATGATTTTTAAGATCAACCTAGTTGATGGATCAGAAGGGTAATGGGTAGACTGGTGCTTCTCGCCTTGTCTTCTATGATCATGATATGTTCAAAGCATATACTATTATTGATGATATGGAAGTGTTGTTGGGAGACTCTCACACCAGTACTATTGTAGAAACTGGTAATGTGGAGATGATGTTTACCTTTGGAAAGAACTAATTGATGAAAGATGTAATGCATACTGCAGAAATGAGAAAGAATTTAGTATTTGGTCCCTTATTTGATAAAGCTGGTTTTAATAAAACCATAGGACCTAATTTGTACACCACCACTGAGAATGGAGTTTTTATTAATAAAGGTTTTGATGTAGATAAAATGTTTAGTTTGAATGTTGATTCTAATATAGTTGGTAGTTCTGCTTATATGTCATGTGATTTTAATATTTGGCCATGCTAGATTTTATCATGTTAATAAGTGATTTATTCATTATATGAGTAACTTAGGATTAGTCCCTAAAGTATCAATGAATTATTCTTAAAATTGTGAATCTTGTAGCCAAGCTAAAATGACTATGACCCACATAAATCTATATTAGAGAGAGGGAACCTTTAGATTTAATTCATTCTGATATATGTGAACTTGAGGATGCGTTAACTAGGGATGGTAAATGCTACTTAATTACATTTATTGATGGTTGTTCTGATTTCACCTATGTATCTCATGAAAAATAAAAGTGATACACTAGATATGTTCAAGTTTTTATCGTTGAAATTGAAAATCAGTCGAGTAAGAAAATAAAGAGATTCCATAGTGATAGAGGAACATAATATGAATCTAGCTTGTTTATTGAATTTTATAATTCATATGGCATTTCATAAAAAAAATCGCATCGTATTCATCTAACATGAATGGCAAAGCTAAAACAAAAAAATATGACATTAATTGAATCTGCAGCAGCTATTTATTAAATTATGACGTTGCATAACATTAGTGAGGGAAAGTTTTATTACTTGTTTGCTATGTATTAAACAATGTTCCAAAATCCAAGATCAAAGTTTCACCTTTTGAGATTTAAAAGAATCATAAAGCTAACCTTTCTTATTTTAGAACCTAAGATTATATGGTATATGTTCGTATTCTAGATCCAAAAAGAATTAAATTAGCAAGTAGAGCTTATGAATATGTTTCCATTGAATATGCAATTATCTACAAAGCATATAGGTTCTATGATTTGAGTGCTCATGTTATTATCAAATCAAATGTTGTTGATTTCTTTGACTATAAATTCCCATTTAAATTGAGAAATATTAGAGGGCACATCTACTTCTAGTATTCCAGCAATTAAGAGTAATTAACATAGCGAGGAAATAGAAACAGAACCTAGGAGTTTGAGAAAGCATGACACTTAGTTGATTTACCTCCAGGCTGTAAAACTATAGGTTGTAAGTGCGTACTTAAAAAAAATTAAAACATGATGGTACCATTGATAAATATAAGGCTCGTCTTATAGCCAAGGGATTTAGACATGGAGAAATATTAATTTTTTGATACCTTTTCATTGTTACTAAAATAACATCTATTCAAATTAATTTATCCTATTTTAATTTATGACTTTTTTCAAATTTACCAAATGGATGTTAAAACTTCTTTTTTGAATGGTGAGTTAGAAGAAGAAATTTACATTGACCGTCTTAAAGATTTTTTTATGCCTAGTCAGGAATATAAGTTTGCAAATTAGATAAATATTTATAATATCTTACATAGACACCTAAATAATGACATGAAAAATTTGATAATTTAGTTATATCACATGGTTTTAAAGTAATGGATAGAGACAAATGTATTTATTATAAACATGAGAATAATTTTTGCACCATCATATGTTTATATCAGGATGATTTAACTATATTTTGTTTAAATATTCATGTTGTGAATTCTGTTAAATCCATATTATGTGCTCACTTTAATATGAAATACCTTTGAGAAGCGAGTGTAATCCTTGATGTTATGATTATTAGGTTTAAAAAGAGGATTTCTTTTGATCAATTAATCTTACTATATTGAGAAGATATAAGAAACACAGGCCCTTTAACTATAATACTACAAGTACACCATATGATCCTAGTGTTGAACTATTTAAGAACACCGGTGAAGATGTAGGATGGTCTGACTATGTGAGCATCATTGGCTACATTCTATATACCACCGATTGTACTAGTCCTGACATAGCCTATGTCATAGGGTTATTATGCAGGTTTAGCAGTACACCTAGTATTGAGCACTGGCATGCTATTAATAGGTTCTTGAGATACCTTAAGCGGACCATGGACCTTGAGTTACATTATCAGAAGTTTCTGGTTGTCCATGAATAATACATAGATGTAGATTGGAACACTTTAACTGATGACTCCAAACAACAAGTGGCTATATTTTTAGCACAAAAAATTGAGCAGTTTCTTGGAAATTTAAGAAACAAACAATTTTAGCCCAATCAACCTTGGAGTCTGTTACGATAGCACTAGCTATAACTGATGTAGAGGTAACAATCCATCATCTACGACATCACAACCCATGTATAAAAGTGGAACTAACATCACGGACCTCGCGAATAGTGGGGCATTTTTGAGTAAATTATACAAATAGATCAAAGAGTTGTCTACAATTTTCTACACCTTTTGAAACTCACAACGGAAGAAATAATATATAATAATCAATAAAATAGTAATCGCAGATGAAAAAAATGCAGTATCAAATATATTTCACTTACAACATTTCTCTACCACTTAGTAACCAAGAAAAGACTAATATCTAGGAATAACTGACATAAAATAGTAGATAGCTAACATACAAATAAATGAGCATCTCTGTCGTACTGTCACGCCTCCAAATCATCAGCAATCCTCTCTATGTTTAGTGAGTGAAATGCATCATATAAGTATATAATACTAATAAGCTAGTAAAAAACACTTATGCTCAAAAATCATACCTTAACCTGTGTCGTCTACACCCAACAAGTCTGCTAAACATGATATAATACCATAGTGACAACATATGATAAGATCTCGCTAAAATCTAACCATATCTAATCATATGCACTCGACTGAACCCAAAATCCTAACTCGCATGTCCAAGATCGACTGCAACACAATTGAGCCCAAAGTCCAAACTCGTTATCTTTGAAAAACGTATGCGGCTCACTATCGAGGAACTATATGTTTCATCCACTATTGCTAAATCGCCCTTCATGGACTCAAGTAATCTAAACGCACCGTATCATCAAATCATATGTGACTCACCACCGAAGAACCACATGTCTTATCCCACTATCACTAGATATTGGTGATCACACCGAAGAACTCGTTTCTTATGAAAAGTGTACCATAATGTCTGCACTATCAAAATCGTCGTCATTAGAGGTCACCGGTCACACCGAATAACTCATTTCCTCTGAAAAGTGTATCGTAACCATCATCATCAAAATGTGCATCGAGGAACTCATTTCCTCTAAAAATTACACTGAACGCTGTCATTAGATGTCGATGGTCACACTGAAAAGCTCATTTCCTTTGAAAAATGTCATACCATACCTATATTCGTAATCACCATCGCTAGACGACACCAGTTATGCCAAAGAATTCATTTCTCTAAAAATGTATCGTAACGCCTATATTCATAATCATCAATTGAACAATGCATAAAAAATCCATCTAACTAGGACACTTTTCTAAAGTGTCTCAAAGCATAGTAAACAACATGCCTAAAATTTTATGTGTCTTGCAACAATCCCGATGCAATGAACCCCGCATGAAATGGAGGTCGCATGTGAGATTTATGATCGTTTAAAGATAGAGAATTATTTAATTAACAATTTAATTATTATATTTTTACATTTATTATCCTTATTTTTTGCACAACTATAGTAAGTGGTTCCAGCATTTCTATGGTTACTTCGTAAATGGTGAGGTCTTCTCTATACACCGAAGCCTTTTCTTTCAATCAACCAAATGTTATTGCAAACTTATATTATTCACACTCCTTAGTTTAACTATACCAATCAATAATTGTTCTTTTCACAAAATGGTTCTCCATACAGTGTTGGCATTTAATTATGAAAGTTGGTTATGTAGCTGACCTTGTTAGTTCGTTCTTCCAAGAATAGAAATATAACCTTTTTACTTCTTATAATACTCTTTCCTCCGCCTAGTAGATTACTATTTGCTACCAATGGGGAATTACTTCTCATCTCAAACTGTGGTGATTGGATTTAAACCAATGGAAACTTCAAAACCCGTCTTCCCTTACTATTAACCTAGCCGCCACCTTTACCATGTCGCTGTGCCACCTACAGACCGATGTTGCCAGATCGCACGCCACCTTATATTCCACGTCACCTGCACTTCCAGTCTATACCTTCCATATCGCCTTCGGTCGTCTAATTGACCATCTCCACTGCTAATGTTCGAGTCAAACTACATCCATCAATGTCTCTGATGGATGATCAGAGATAGGCGATAGCATTAGCACATCTTCATCTACACCCCCATGTTGTCCGATCATCGTATAGCCTCCGTTTCATAGTTGGATCAAAATGGATGGTCCACTTTTATCGAAACTTTCGATGGGTTTTCTGATCAATCTATACACCCAGTCGACTGACGAATACCACCAGTGGATTTGTATCATCGAGAACTACAACTTTAATATATAATATGTCTATTTTGACAAACTTTTATATTTCACACTTTTTATTTTGAAGGGGAATAAATTTTTGTTAATTACAATCGATAAAAATTAACTTATTAATTATCTAGCCATCACATACTATATCCTAACTAGATTTATATAAAAGAACAACTTTTTATTTTCAATTTACATTGTTTGTACTTGATTTAAGATCATAAGGGTTGAATTACTAAGTCTTATCAATATATATGCAAATATGATAAATCTCACTCACCGATAAGTCGTGTATCTTCTACGATCCAAGATGAATCCTCCTCCTTCTTCGCCATCCAAAAATTCCCCACCTTAAAGTCGCCAAGTTTCTTGATAGCTTTGATTTATTTGCATAGCTCAATTCACGGTGATCGATTCCATATATTAACCCGTTTAATTTAGATTTGATTTAGTAGACTAGGAATTGATTTAATGATTAGAGTTTCATAATTGGAGGCAAGAATTTTAGAACAAGAGGAATAGGATTAGAGATCTATTTATAGCTGAAAAATATAATATCTAGGCTAAAATTTTGAAATTAATATATTACGAAAATGCCACTGGGTTTGACTTCTTGTAATTTCTAGCCCGTTTAATCAAATTCAGCAAATTATACATGTTTTTTGACTATAAATGACATTTCGAACACGAAGAAATGGGTCCCGAAGCCTAATTCGAATTTATGCAGAAATTTAATATTTTGCCTTTATATAAAATTATGATTCTACCATTTGAATTTAATTATTTAATTTTATAAAATTACAAGGTGTTACATGCCTCCTCCCCCCATTAAAATAATGTTATCCCCAAAATACCCAGAGGTGGATAATGTAACTCGCATTAGATGTACAGACATAGCTACATTAATCTAGCATTCATCATACAATACAAGCAAAAACACAACCAAGAGTATAATGTACATACAATAGATAAAATCTGATGATATGATATGATATGAATGCAAATGCAACTAAATCGGCCTCCTATATGAATGAAAATGCAGTGCAACCAATATGTGTGAAAACATCCTAATATATGCAAATATATGTATCTCTACATGCCTCCATACATCCATATGCAACATCCATGTTAAAGTGCAAGTAAACAAGCACATCCATAAACACAATCAGTAAATGTGTATATAAAGGAACAATAATTAGCATATACAAAATTATCTAACACAAATTAGAACACCTAACGATGGAAATCTATCCTAGGTAGGAATATATACATACACTACTACAAAAAGTGCATATTGCTTCGCCTCATTTGCATCGGTTGAAGTAAAAACTGATGCAAATAGAACTATTTGCATCAGTTCTATCTTAATAACCGATGCAATTGGTACGTGGAAAGCAATAGATAATTAAAAATCAAATTTGCATCAGTTGTCACCCACAACCGATGCAGTCGGTACGTGAAATCGTGTTAGTTGCATCCGTTTTAAATTCAACCGATGCAACTACGGTACATTTTGTTCGCCGCCAAATCATTTTTGTTTGCCGCTGAAATTTTTGTTCTCAAATTTTCGTTTCTCCATCAAATTTTCATCCCGTTGCCAAATAATTTTACAGTCCACCTTAAACCAGATCTCCTTTTCATCTCCACCTTCAGTATTAATTCCAAACTCAAATAAAATACAGGAATAAGCCTTGTTTACGTCGTCAGCGGCTATTGTGAGGAGGCGTGTTTCAATTTCACTACTAAAATAAATTTCGCGATTTGAAGGTCGATGAGGGCAATTAGGGTTGCAGGTTCGTGGGGATGGAGTCGCCGCTTGCTTGGGTTGCCGGTTTTGTTCAAGGCAATTGCAAGGTTGCAGTGAGTTCGGGTTGCAGAAATTGGAGGTTTCGGGTCGCAATGGTTTGGCAATTTGCAGAGGCTAATGGACGGTGTGGTTCAAGACAAGGAAGTGAATTTGTCGCGGTGGTTCACGATTTGAATTGTAGGCGATTTGGGTTGGCAGTGGAGGTTGCGGCAGTTGGAGTGCTGGAATTTGGTAGCGGCGATGGAGATGATTTGGTTGTTCGCAGATGGATTGTTTGTAGTAATGTTACTGGAGCAGGCTGCTTTGTAGTTGTGTGTGTGGATTTGTGAGGTGGTGTGAACTGATGGTTTGGGAAGGCTGTTGCGTGAAGATGAAGTTGTTTATTACAATGAGGTGAAGGCAGGCTAGAACTGTTTTGTAAGAAAGGAGGATGGTCAAGTTGAAGTGGTAATGCTTTGTGCAAGTCTTGGTTGGTCGAAATGTTTCAGAGGAATGGATGGTTTCAGGTTGTATACAGATCTGCAGCCGTTGTGTTGGTGAGTGTTTGGGGATGTTTGCTGGTGATCAGTGTGATGTGGAAGATGTTTCTTTGCTGTTCAATTGAAGGCATTGCCGCTGTGAATCAGGTTGTTATCAGGTTTACAGTGTAGTGGTTTGCTGGTAGAAGAATGATGCACACAGGGTTGACAGTGCAATGGTGGGATATGAGAATGGTCAAAGTACAACTGAAGAACGATTGATTGTAGCAATTGGATGTGATAGAAAGAGGAGGGTGCTGAAGGAAAAACAATTGCAATAATTCTGAATGAACTAAAGGTTAGTTGGCCCTTATTATTTGAAATTCGTTAAGCTTCCTTTTAGTTCAAATTAGTTGTCAACTAGTTTATATGTTGATTGTTGGATACAACTTAATTATGTGAATGGTTGTATATTCCACTAATTAGCCGAACCAACATTTCTTTCATTTCCCTAAAATTTAATCCTTATTTTTTTATGCAAAAACTATTTGTTGTATCAAATACAACTTAACAATGTCAAATCTATGCCACATCCACTTTACACGTCATTTGTAACAATTGATGGTTTTTCCTTTCATATTAATATTCTTTCTGGCGAAATTTGTTCTGGTATGGTTCCTATTATAAAAGATTTTCGTGGTGGACTTTTCTGCGATGAACCAGGATTGGGGAAAACTATAACATCACTCTCTGTTATACTAAAGACACATAGAGCATTGGCATACCCACCTGAAGGAGTAGAAGTTGTTTGGTGCATGCATGATTGTGAGAGGAAGTGTGGATATTATGAGATAAATGGTGGAACTCCAGGTAAATCTATTTCAAATCAGGAAAGGTTCATAGGTCAAAACGTTCGAAAGGAGGATTCTTCTTATTGTAATTCACTGTCAAAAATAAATTATGTTGAGTCTTCAAATGTATCAGTTAGGCAATGCAAATCAATGCCTCCTAAACTGACTAGTCATATTACATCATCAAGTGGGAGCTCTAACAAAAGTGCAACCGTCATGCAAACTAGTCGTTTGCTTAATTTCACTCGGAATTTGGATTGGGGTAAAAGAAATCTTTTGGATGTATTTGAAGAGGTCAAAAGTCACGAATGCAGAAAAAGAAAGCTCCTCGAGTGTTCCACTAGCACAACACAAAATGCTGACCGTCAGACGTTAAAGAAGTGTAATACTGGATCTCCAAAAGCTTATGAGACTTGGATTAGGTGCGATGCTTGTAAAAAGTGGAGAAAGCTATCCGATATGAGTGTACTTGATACCAATGTTGCATGGTTTTGTAGTATGAATATAGATCCTCTTTATCAGAAGTGTGCAGTTCCTGAAGAAACCTGGAACTACATGCGAAATATAACTCATTTTCTAGGGTTTTATACGAAAGGAACGCTGCAGGGCAAAGATGAAAATATATTTTTCTTTACAAATGTTCTTATAGAGCATTCAACATTGTTAAATTTTAAAACTGTGGAAGCTTTAAAATGGCTAGCCGACCTTTCATCTAGCCAACTATTGGAAATGGAAACTAGAGGTTTGTTTAGACCAGGATTTCTTGATCGTCGATTTGTTCCTGAAGGAAATTTCCCTAGTTATCATAAGATATTTTGATCATTTGGTCTTGTAAGAAAATTTGAAAGGCGCACAGTCAGATGGTTTTATCCATCTAACCTTCGTAATTTGGAATTTGATTTGGCTGCTCTTAAAATTGCTCTCACAAAACCTTTAGATGTATTCAGGCTTTATTTATCTGGAGCAACACTTATAGTTATGCCGGCAAATTTAGTAGAACATTGGAAAATTCAAATTCAGAAGCATGTGAAACCAGGTCAGCTTCGTGTTTATGTATGGAATGATAATAACAAGCCATTTGGTGCACATAATCTTGCATGGGACTATGACGTTGTTATAACAACATTCAGTAAATTAAGTGTGGAATGGAAATTGCATAAGAATAGCATGTTAATGCAAGTACACTGGCTCAGAATAATATTAGATGAAGGCCACACGCTTGGTTCTAGTCTTAGCTTAACAAACAAATTACAAATGGCAATTTCATTAGTCGCAACAAATAAATGGATATTAACAGGTACTCCAACTCCCTATACACCAACAAATCAGGTTAATCATCTTCAACCAATGCTTAATTTTTTGCATGAAGAGGTTTATGGTCAAAATAAAAAAACATGGGAAAATGGTATTCTTAAACCTTTTGAAGCTGAGAAAAATGAAGGGAGATTACTTCTCACTCTACTTTCTAGGATCATGATTAGTGCAAGAAAAGAAAATCTAAAAAGCATTCCTCCTTGCATCAAGAAAGTAACATTTGTAGATTTCAATGTAGAGCATGCAAAGAGTTACAATGAGCTTGTTGTCACTGTTAGACGTAATATTTTGATGGCTGATTGGAATGATCCTTCTCATGTTGAATCGCTTTTGAATCCAAAACAATGGAAATTCCGTAGCAACACCATAAAAAATGTTAGATTGTCTTGTTGTGTTGCTGGGCATATTAAGGTAACTGAAGCTGGTCAGGATATCCAAGAAACTATGGAAATTTTTGTGGGACAAGGATTAGACCCGCTTTCGGATGAATATTCTTTTATTTTGAGTTCTCTTCTCCATGGGTGCAGTTGTTTTAGGTAACAAAACATGCATTATTTTATTGAGAATATTGAATCTACACTTTACCTCTATTTTCTCCAGTTGCCCATACTCTCACTTTTCATTTATGGTTTAGGGATATTTCGATCCCAATATTTGTGAAGTAACAGTGTGTAGAGTGATATTTCTCTCTTTTATTTTATTTACTTTTATTGTAACAAGTGCCTCACTATGCTCTTCGAAATTCAGTATGTTACTTCCTCATTATAAAATCTAACAGTATATTGTTTTTGTGAAGCCTAAATTAGCTAAAATATTATTTGACGTGCATTGATATGTAATCTGTATGATCGAATATAAGAAATTGTAAACTATTCTCTCAAAAATTATATTGTATACTTAATATCTAAGGAAGCTTAATAACAAGGACTACACTCACAGATTTCGGTAAAATTCACTTAAAGTTTGTTTGCTTTCTGATTCTATATATAGGTGTAAAGAATGGTGCCGCCTACCTTTAATTACACCATGTAGGCATTTCTTATGCCTTGACTGTGTTTCTCTAGATAGCGAGAAATGCACATATCCAGGCTGTGGCTACCAGTATGAGATGCAGTCTCCTGAAATATTACGGCGGTCTGAAAATCCAAACCCAAAGTGGCCAGTCCCTAAAGATCTTATTGAACTACAACCTTTGTATGAGCAGGTATTTTTTCTGAGCTTTGTGTAGTTTACTATGTTTTATCTATAGATTTGATGTTATCTTACAAGGAATCATATTTCTGATATCCAAAACTTCAAATTCTACATTCAGAGTGAATCTATGGTCCATAAATTACTAAATATCAGAACTTCATAGATATGGAATGCTCACTATATAGATCAGACAAACCAGTCTGTGCCTTCACATCTCTGTTTCTCCATAATGGTTCGTAAAATATTATACAGAATAACTGGGAACCTGACTGGCAATCTACATCAAGCAGTAAAATTACATACTATGGCAAGTTATGATTTCCTTATGCATGAGAGAACAGTGGACCCAAAGAAAAGTGAGAACATTTCGGATAGTTGTCAAAAGGTTTGATGTCATAATTTGTTAAATAGGAAAAGTTTGGTACTGCTCACCATTGAATAATGAATGATAATAAGAGATTGCTTCCTTTTTTATTTTCTCAGGATCATAAATATAATTCCCTTGGAGTCCAGTAAGGCATGAATTTATTTTTGTGACTTGTCATGGATTTTCTGACATAAAAGATATTTGATTCATATCACCATGGTGTAACTGCATAACTTTGCTTTGTTGCTTATGAAGTTCATATTTCCTTTTTGATTGTTCGTTTACTTATAGACTGATGCGAAACATATGGTCACAAATAAATGATGGGTCTTCAGTTATTGCAAGTCGTATAGTGACCACATTCCTTTCAAGTGTGCGGGATTTTGCTTTAAAAGGTATGTTCATGTTTCTTAGTTGATTCAAAAGGCAAATCCCACAATATGTCAAACTATTACTTCTGGAACATCATTATATGCCAGTCATGATATATTCTTTGTAGTAGGTAAAAAAAAGTATATGGAAGGCCAGTCTTCATACCATCTTTATATTAAGCAAAAATTATAATATAAAAGGTCAGTCTTCCTATTGTCATTTACTTTAGAATATCAAATGGTTATCTTTGGAATATCAAATGGTTATCTGATTTGGTACGAAGGCTAGGCCTTGTGATGAGGTGATTGTAAATGCAGCATAGTTAATTAATAAGGTGCAGTATACAAATATATTAAGGTGATGTATACAAATATATTAACGTGATATTGTTACATTAAACATGCAGCATACTTTGCTAAAGCTGATTAACTCCTGTTGTTTCCAGCACTTGTTTTACCTGTCAAGTACTTTTATATTATAAAATTCTCCAAATACACGAATTTTTTTTTATTATTCACGTAAACAGTGATGATGTCAACGATATATCTTACTTCTTAATTTAATTCGGCTTAATATTATTGCAGTTTATAATCAAGGAGTGACATAAGGATTGCACAGCTCAACTTCAGGTAGCTCAAGTACAATATAGGATGAAGGTTTGTGCATTTGAAGACCATCTTCTGCTTAATTTATCCACTGTCAACGATACATTCTCTTCTCTATATATATGTATTTTTGTGTGTCTACATATAACACGCTGTATTTATTTTTTACTACTGACTGTCTGATTATGTACTGTGGAATTTATTATGTTTTTCATTCTTTTGTAGAATTATTAAATCTGATTATGTACTTGCCATCAAATTTAAATTTGAATAATTGTAATATTGCATGCAATAATTGTTTGTTATAATCAATAATATAGATATATATATATATATAGTCTATTTGAGTACTGTAATAATGGTTTCTGAGAATGGTTTTTTTGCATCAGGTATAAATAGCTGATGCAATAGAGCGATTAGTTTGCATCGGTTGTTATAAAAAACCGATGCAATATGGGGGCTGTGTCCAAGCAACCAAGCATGATATTATGCATCAGTTGTTAATAACAACCGATGCAAAAAGGACCTTTTTGCATCGGTTTCATAACTGATGCAAAAGTGTTAAGCCTGTTGCATCGGTTGCATATGCATCGGTTGTTGAACTGATGCAAAAGGGGGGTAAACAACCGATGCAAATGGCCTGTTTTGTAGTAGTGATACAAGCCAACACAATATAAACTAAACTGGTATAATTCAAACAAAGTAACCATAGCAACTAAAACACATCATAAGGATGTGTATACAACCAACCCTAGCATCCATACAACCATGCCTATGTCAACTAGCTAGCTAAAGAAACCATGCAAACAAATAACAACCTTACGAGCAAACTAACCTGCAAAGTAACCAAAAGAGTAACTTATTAGAAGAGAGCTCGTGATGGAAATTCTGATTCTCTCCTCGAGTACCCACGTACTCTTGTCCAAAGCTATTCTTCACCGTACTTGGACAACCTTCATTTTCTCATTTTTATGTCATATCACATCAAGTCCTAAGATGTAAATACACCTACGGAGTATTCTAAACCCACTCTCTACATTCACCTCATTAGCCGACTTGTCTGTACCATAAGCACTAAATTGTCAACGTATGTTCACGGATGGGATAAACATAAAACGCGAACACCTGCCAAATTTTCAAGAAGCCCACGCAAATGTGCTGACTTCTCCACTCTCTGTACGATTAGGAAAGGCCTAACAAATAATGGCACTAGATTTCCCACATAACAATCTCAATAGCGAGTCCTTTACCTACCTAGGTACCCACTGCGAATGTAACAACCTGCACTTTAGTGGGCTCGAGTTTTGACTAAATCGAAACCCGAGTCCATTAGGGTACAGATTGCTGGGGTTAGTAACATGTAATAAACATAAGTATATCATAGAGTGAACTCATGGTGGAATAATAAAATATAATAAAACATTTATATCGACTAAGGCTACTACCATGAAATCAATATTATTCCTTGGATATCTAATCGCCTTATCAGTGCCAAGTATGAATGAGAAGACTTCTCCATCCACCATACCCAGTTGCACCAGTAGTATGTCCCACTAAATCTATCTTATGGGTTGTACTAAGAAAGTGTTCAAAACAATGTTCTGGTGACTGGTAAATCACATACTTTATTCTAAACACTAGTTTATGCGGATTGATTTGTATTTAAGTGTTATGTCTAATGTTCATCAGATTATTTATTTAATTCCACTCAGACATGTGATATATTCAACTTTCCCTGAGTTATAACATATATATGTATGCTTGTATGTATATATATATATAAGGATTGTACTACCCAAAAGGAAAACCCGGACACTTAATACTTCTTAAATAGGGAGGAGGCAGATCCAATGGACATTTAATACCTCAACCTCGAAGCAGGCCCTCCGTAACATAATCGATAACCAATCGGCTTTAACTATGAAGGCCGATGAATAGATACCACTTTATAGTTTAATTAGTTGTATTATTAATACATCTCAAAGACTTATCTAAGGGTTAAACTAGCCCACCTCTGACAAACAAACAATTTATTAAACTTTGAGGTCCTTGCATATTCCATACCGATTCTACACTAGTAGAAAGCGAAATCAGTTAGGGTATAACCCAAGTCATTGCTAACGACCACTCAGGACCATTGGTAGTCAAAGCCTATATGCCAGCCTTATTTCTAAATACCAGTTTATCAACAATACTGACATAGCTTGTCGACCCCGTAGCCAACATACTATTCAGACTTATGTATAGTCAAGGAAATGTCCACTCCAGTTACATAATACTTCTTGTTTAGAAATAAAGCAGACCTCATTTCACAATTAGGCACTATCGTAGGTTATTTAAGACTTTTAAATAAGGAGGAGGTAGATCCAATGACCATTTAATATCTCAATCCCCAAAGTAAACCCCTTGACATGCCTAAAGGTACCGAGCAATTCAATACTTCAAATCTAAGGCAAACCCTTGGTATATTTTCTCACATCCATACATGAACGTATATTCCCCCGCCCTTATAGTTGAGATTTCCCACATCAGTGGCACGTATACATGACTACTGGTAGCCTCTAGGTCAATGGCAGTGTTTGCCCCAAAAATGGGCACAAACCCCAAATATCGTGAAAGCACTAGTGTATGGACACAAATCAGCAATATATGACCTCAGATCTTAGATCTAAGTAATGTAGAGGATAAAAATGAAGAATAATAAACTTAAAACGGAAAGAAATAGGCAGAGACACAAGATTTATAGTGGTTCGACGATCTTGCCTACGTCCACTTTGAAGTAGTTTGCTTTATTGATCTTTCTTTGATGTTTACAAGTGAATTCAATGAATTACAGCAGATAATTATGATTTGCAGCCGTGGAATTCGTTGGTAGTAGCAGCAATGGAGTTTGGATCTGGATCTGGTAGAGTCTGGACGTTGGAGATCTCAAAGAAGAGGAAGAACCCCTTTTCTGTTGGCTTCGGGGGTCTATTTATAGGTGTAGGAGGCTGATATTTTGCTCAGATCTCAGGAGACCCTCTCTGGCATGTGACCAGGCCTGCACGCCCAAGCCCGTGAAGTTTCGGTACGATCCGTGATCGACACGAACAGATTTCGACTCGGTCAAGATTTCATCCAATGGAGTCGAAATTTGGCATGGACATTCTTTAGCATGCACGTAGTCTTCTGTGAAAATTTCATAGCATTTGGACTTGTAGATTGGGAGATATGATCGATACGAAATGGGGTTTTCGGTAGGCTGTTTCCTTCGACTCGCACCTGTTTCGACTCGCTTCCATTCGACTCGGTGACATGGCGCTTGACCTTTTGGATCGCTCTACCTTTGACGATGTTTTGAGCGAGTTGAAGCGCGCACTGATTGAGCGATTCGAAGTGAGCAATGATTGATCGAGTCGAAGTGCATGGTTCGATCGATTCAAATAGTGACTTTGCCAATCGGAGTCGAATTCGATGGAGTCGAACAGATGTTTGAGCGGAGCGAGTAGAAGAGTGTATTTTCGATGGTTTCAAACTGGAGCGAGTCGAAGAGGGCAGTTCTGGGGGATGCGAAGCGAGTCGAACCTGGACGACTCGAAGTTGGCTTTTGAGCGAAGCGAGTCGAAGTTGTCGCTTCTGAGTGATGTGGAGCGAGTCGAAGTAGGCAAGCGGAGCGAGTCGAAGTATGCTTTCCTGTGGGTTGCGAACTGGGCGAGTCGAAGAAGGCATCTGATGGAGGCGAAGCGGAGCGAGTCGAAGTGTGCACTCCTGATGGATTCGAACTGGAGCGAGTCGGGGAAGGCTGTTTTTACTCAACTTTGCATCGTTCGTAACTTGAGCGTACGAACTCGGATTGACCTGAAATTTGGAACGTTGACTCTCACAGCTTCGCTTGCCGTGTCATACCAATTTTAGCTTGATCCGGACTTGGACAAAATTCGTCGATATCCATAGTGAACCTGCGTATAACCGATTTTCTAGACGAACTGTCTTTGGCCTCTAGTCAAGTTCTTGGTGTCACGGCCTTGCCAAAAGGCGGGATAACATTTGCCCCCCAAAGTACGTCTTGTGGAAACATGATGTGCTTTGAATTGCTGCAATCTTTACTCTGAATAGCTATCGTTTCTTCGATGAAAGTTGTTTCTTTGTAATGCCATGAGCTGGATGTTCGTATCCTGTTGATGACCTGCAAGGGAATTGATGGTTTTATCTGACCGCGAATGACGATCGTTCGGGATCGTATGTCATTCGGGGTGATACGTGACCGTTCGGGGTCGGATGCCGTTCGCGGCGAATGATGACCGTTCGCGGTCGGGGTGCCATTCGAGGCGATTTGTGACCGTTCGCGGTCGGGTGCCGTTCGAGGCGATTTGTGACCGTTCGCGGTCGGGTGCCGTTCGAGGCGAATTGTGACCATTCGCGGTCGGGTGCCGTTCGAGGCGATTTGTCACCGTTCGCGGTCGGGTGCCGTTCGAGGCGAATTGTGACCGTTCGCGGTCGGGTGCCGTTCGAGGCGAATTGTGACCGTTCGCGGTCTGGTGCCGTTCGAGGCGAATTGTGACCGTTCGCGGTCGGGTGCCGTTCGTGACGAATTGTGACCGTTCGCGGTCGGGTGCCGTTCGAGGCGAATTGTGACCGTTCGTGGTCGGGTGCCGTTCGAGGTGAATTTTGTGTGCCCGGGGGGGACTTAGTGTTAACAACGTCAGATTTCACGTTCGAGTGAGTTTCTGAGTTGTTTGTGGTGGCGGTTTATCGCTGTCTCAGAGCATGCCTGAGGACCGTTCGCAATCCCTTACATGTGTAAGTGGCTTAGCCGTCATGGTATCACAAATGGCATGCTTTTATTCAAAAAGAGTTTTTCAACAGAAATGTTCAACAAAATCAGGTTCAAATATTAGAAATGGAAAATAAAAGGAAAACAAGGACGTCAAAGCGCAAACACCTACACTGTTGCGATTAGTAGTCGTATCAGAGCATGCCTGAGGATTGTTCGTGGTCCCGTACATGTGTACATGACTTAATCGCGTTGGTGTGGAGTTTGCTACTTATTCGTCATTATCTCAATTAATTGATGACAAGCCGACACCTCGATCCTGAGCCGTCTCCAGTGGGTGCAGGTGGTGGCCGATCCCGCTCCACCGTTGTTGTTCCCCTTCTTACATACTGCAATAGCAGACCATTCCGGATATGTCCCTCAACCTCATCCTTTAAGTGTCTGCAATCATTCGTGCTATGGCCATTTAGCTCGTGGAATAAACAGTACTTGTCTAACCTTCTTTCATTGTTGGTCGGATCCCTTCTTATTGGCTTTCGATAAGGGATCTGCCCTCTGGTGTCCTGGTAGATTCGCTCCAAATTCTCATTCAACTCCGTGTAGGAGGTGAATCTTGGTTCCTTTCGTGGTCGTGTTGGTCCAACACTATTATCCTCGGCTTTTCGTTTCCCTTTACCAGTTCCTGAATCTGTTTTAGGAGGATTTTCATTCTTGACTGCATAAACATCAACTCCTTCTCCTTCCTCTCTTTCAGCATTTGCATCCTCTAATCGTAAAAATCCTTCAGCCTCGTGATAAAATTATCCTAGATCCATAGGGGGATCCCTTGTTAACGAATTCTTGAACTCCGTGCCATCAGCTACGCCAGAGATAGCTGCCATCAAAACCATGGATGGATCGGGTCGATCCACCGATGCTACCGCTGCATTGAATCGCGTCAGAAAGCTCCTCAAAGACTCCCCAGTTCTTTGCTTCATTGCTGCCAAACTCATCACATTCTTAGGTCTCGAAATGTGAACTCTGAATTGCCTCATAAACCTCTCAGTCAAATCGGTCCATGTTCCTATGGAGCCACTCTCCAGCTGTCTAAATCAAAGCGCTGCAATTTCTGTCAAGTACAATGGGAAGCACCGGGCCATGACCTCCTCTGATGCCCCTAATACCTCCATATGCCTCATGTATCGTGTCAGATGCATTGTGGGATCTGTCCTTCCATCGTACGTCTCCAATGTTGGTAGCTTGAATTCCGGTGGATTCCTAGCTTGCCTAATCATAGAAGCAAAGGGACTCCTATTTACATCCTCCAGATCTCTATTCACTAGTCCGCCTCTCATGGCTCGTCTGACCATCTCTGCCAATCTGTCACTATCTCCAAGTTGTAGCCCCTGTCCGTTGTTTCCGATTTTCCCCCGAGTCCATGAGGGATTCCTGGAATCTGCTCTCCTGGCTGAGCATTCATTTCTCTGTCAATGTCGCGTTGCGTAGTTCCACCCGGTACTCCGCTCGGGATTGGGCCAACATGCTCTGGGTTATTGCCCCTAGCTCTGGCGCTGTGCCAGATGGTCCCGCTCCATTCTGAACTCTGGTTGCTCCTTGATTTTGCGCTCCAAGTTGCCCAATCTGAAGAAGCAAGTTCTGGATCATTTCCTCTTGTCTTATCATTGTCTCTATCTCATTCCTGGTGATGAAGATTGATGTCTGATTTGCACCTGAGGAAGCCTCTTGACTCCCTTCATGCTGACCTCTCTCTGGCCTTTGTCTTCGATTTGATTGTCTTGTCATAGCTTTTCAGATCTGAATTCTCTAAGCCTTCAAATTCAATTTCCAAATGATAGAATCCTGAGTTCAATTCTCAGTGAAAGCACCAAAGTGTTTGCCCCAAAAATGGGCACAAACCCCAAATATCGTGAAAGCGCTAGTGTATGGACACAAATCAGCAATATATGACCTCAGATCTCAGATCTAAGTAATGTAGAGGATAAAAATGAAGAATAATAAACTTAAAACAGAAAGAAATAGCAGAGACACAAGATTTATAGTGGTTCGGCGATCTTGCCTACGTCCACTTTGAAGTAGTTTGCTTTATTGATCTTTCTTTGATGCTTACAAGTGAATTCAATGAATTACAGTAGATAATTATGATTTGCAGCCGTGGAATTCGTTGGTAGCAGCAGCAATGGAGTTTGGATCTGGATCTGGTAGAGTCTGGACGTTGGAGATCTCAAAGAAGAGGAAGAACCCCTTTTCTGTTGGCTTCGGGGGTCTATTTATAGGTGTAGGAGGCTGATATTTCGCTCAGATCTCGGGAGACCCACTCTAGCACGTGACCAGGCCCGCACGCCCAAGCCCGTGAAGTTTCAGTCCGATCCGTGATCGACACGAACAGATTTCGACTCGGTCAAGATTTCATCCAATGGAGTCGAAATTTGGCGTGGACATTCTTTAGCATGCACGTAGTCTTCTGTGAAAATTTCATAGAATTTGGACTTGTAGATTGGGAGATATGATCGATACGAAATGGGGTTTTCGGTAGGCTGTTTCCTTCGACTCGCTCCTGTTTCGACTCGCTTCCATTCGACTCGGTGATGTGGCACTTGACTTTTTGGATCGCTCTGCCTTTCACGCTGTTTTGAGCGAGTCGAAGCGCGCACTGATTGAGCGAGTCGAAGTGAGCAATGATTGATCGAGTCGAAGTGCATGGTTCGATCGATTCGAATAGTGACTTTGCCAATCGGAGTCGAATTCGATGGAGTCGAACAGTTGTTTGAGCGGAGCGAGTAGAAGAGTGTATTTTTGATGGTTTCAAACTGGAGCGAGTCGAAGAGGGCAGTTCTGGGGGATGCGAAGCGAGTCGAACCTGGACGACTCGAAGTTGGTCTCTGAGCGAAGCGAGTCGAAGTTGTTGCTTCTGAGTGATGTGGAGCGAGTCAAAGTAGGCAAGCGGAGTGAGTCGAAGTATGCTTTCCTGTGGGTTGCGAACTGGGCGAGTCGAAGAAGGCATCTGATGGAGGCGAAGCGGAGCGAGTCGAAGTGTGAACTCCTGGTGGATTTGAACTGGAGCGAGTCGGGGAAGGCTGTTTTTACTCAACTTTGCATCGTTCGTAACTTGAGCGTACGAACTCGGATTGACCTAAAATTTGGAACGTTGACTCTCACAGCTTCGCTTGCCGTGTCATACCAATTTTAGCTTGATCCAGACTTGGACAAAATTCGTCGATATCCATAGTGAACCTGCGTATAACCGATTTTCTAGACGAACTGTCTTTGGCCTCTAGTCAAGTTCTTGGTGTCATGGCCTTGCCAAAAGGCGGGATAACATGTAGACTTTAGTTTTGTAACTCTAGTGACCTCGCATCCCAATTCATACTAAACCAAGCCATTTATAGTTAACATAAATATTAGGCTAGACCTATTAATCCATGCCCGTCATAACGTCTTATTGAGGCTATATAATTTCCACTATTGGAATTATTATGCTTCTTAAGTTCATTTATTAGTATTTATTTATTTACTTACTATAAACTTATTCTTACCTACACACTTATGTCTTACATTCATTATTTCCTAAATGTCATTTATTTCTTCACACCCAATTTGATTACCCTTTATAAATGGTCATCCTTATTAAAATTAGACAATCGCTAATGATATTTATTCGTTTCAAATCTAACCTATTATGCCTATTCAGTTTTCTTCATAAATGCCATATTTAATCCTGTAATTAATTCCATTGAACACATTTATATCCCTGTTTGATTTCTGTTACTCCCTATTAAATGCACATTTATTGTCCATCAATAATTGAAATTATTATTCATAAATGTTGAAGATATTACCTCATTTTCCATTGCAACCTCTTAACCTTTATTTATTAAGTTATTAATATTAAAATCTTCGAATTTTAACTAATACGAACACCGATGTATATTTGCTTACTATGCATTATCATTTATCTTATACACACACGTATTTAATTAGTAGACGTAGCTATATATATACATATACATGCATACATACATGTGTGTGTGTGTTATGCTTTAATTTCTATGTTTAGGAATCTCAAAATATACACTTATGTGTAAATTCTATAAAGAATATTTATTTCTACTTTTTAATATATTGGAGTTATCCTTACCCGAAAAGGAGATTATTACCATTGTAACTTTCATAAACTACGTAAAAGTTAGACTTTTGATCCTTTCTGAAATTACGAGGAATTATCTCCTTTCATTTTTATTGAAATAGACAGTGCAAACTACGGAGAAGGACATCCACATCTCTTTCATTTAGGCATATTCCTTATTATTATAAATGATACACTTTTTATACATAGTCATGAAGTTAGATAGTGTATGAAAATTTACATGGAAATAAATACAACTAAATTGTACATTCAACGCTCCCAATAAACTAAAGCATATAAATTTACATTCCAAGTTGAACTAGAGCATTTCTAATGAATGCTAATGAATTTACCACCCAATTAACGTAAATCTAGAATAAACTTCACAATCTTATCAACATCATATTTTACAAATTTTAGGGACTAATTCCCAAAATTTCCAGATTATGGTGTACATGTCTTTCCATCATAATTACATAGATTTCAATTAAACTAGTGCGAACCCGTGCTTCGCACACAGATGTTGAAAAAATATTGTTGTTGCATAGGTCATATCCAAATGTATAAGAAATTTAATACGGTAGTAATGAAAAAACATTGTTGAACGATAGTGTTACATCATGAATAACAATTTGGTAGGATAAAGAATACATAGATATATTTGGTTATGATAATCACAATTAAAATCGAACAAAACAATTACAGTGAATATGTTAAAGTTCACAGACTATTTAGAGGATAATGTGTTAAAAATTTATCCGCTGATGCATAAATATATTCACTGTGGCATATAACGCCAATGTTGTTGCTTTTGCAAATACACAGCTGCTTCAATGTGCATAGATATAGTTGAAGTATTCACTGTGAACTGCAGACACAGTGCAGTTCGATTCAATTAAATAAGAGTAACAAAAGTTTTTTGCAATTGGAAGAAATATAGTAATAGGATGAAATTTGTAAACAGTCAGGAAAAGTATTTATCAACAGTTGAAAAAAGGGAGCAAAAGAAAAAAGAAAAAAGCAACAGATGTAGTACAGGGGAAAAGTAGTAAAACAGAAGATTCAATTGAAATAGAAATGATGATGCAATAAGAAAATAACATGGGTTCCAATATAAATTACTATTGTTCACCGAATCTGATCTATGTCGATGCAGGGTACAAAACACGGCATACAGCTGGTCGCAGTAACCAATATTTGAAAATATCCAAAACATACAGAAGAGAACAATTGTGAGAAGTCCATTCATTTTTTAGCCTCAGAAATAACTGCTAGCAACGCGTGTATGATATTGGCTTGAGCACAAATAGGTGATGTTTTCTTGGCCTTAATAGATGCATTACATCAGTCAATTATTTTAACCATTGAAGGTATTTGTACCTGCAGCCAAAAAAGGCAAAAGTGTCATTGATGCAGTATTATTACTAAATTCTCTCACTGCTCGTCTGACCTATTAACTATATCTAATAATCAAACTATGACTACATAATCATCTATACAAAGATACATTCATCAATTGTTTTCTAGAAGTTTTCCGACGGTGGTGGTGCAAGTGATTTTAGAATTTACTGCAAAAAATAAAAAATAAACTCTTTTAGGTGGTTATCAATATTATTCTCACTACAACACATGTTTTGACCCAGCACTTAAACTGTGCATCTACCTTAAGCCCGAATACAACAACTTATATGCTTATTGTATTATTGATCATCGTAATTGTAAACGAAATTGAGTAAACTTAGCCAAATTATGTCATCAAACTGGAAGCAATGCATTAAACGCTGAGCTGCACGGTTGAATCAAGCATTAATTATGTGAAGTCATTATTTAATCATCTCAAGCTATCAAAAATCAAAATTCATTTTTCAATTATATTTTCATAATGCGGTTAAATAACTATCGTTAACATCAAACAAAATTATTACTACAGCTAAATTAGTATTGCATCACACCAATGCAGTTAAAATATTCAAAAACAATAATTGCTTAATTCCAAAAATACTGCAAAATAATAATCGCTTTTGCTTAATGCATTTAAATTTTAACTACAGTAAGCTCGAATAAATCATCGTGTACAACCAAAATTATTACTGCATCACATAAATATAACTGAAATATTCAATTTCTACCATTCATAATTCAAAATTGTCATTAAATTATAACTGTATTTTATTAATGTAGTTAAATTTTAATTGTATTAAGATTGAATAAATTCCTGAAATGTAGCCAAATTTATTACTTCATCGCATAAATGTGGTTAAAAATCTTCAAGTATAGTTAAATTTACCCAAAACTTGCTGGTAAATTATAATTGCATTTTCTTAATTTCATTAATTTATAACTGTTTTAAAATTGAATAAAATTATCAAATATAGTCAAAATCATCAATAGTAAATGCAATAAAAAAATGCTAACGTAGTTAAATTAATTCAAAAAATGCCTATAAATTATTACACCATTTTTTGATGGGGTTAAATTATAACTGCACTAAGTTTGAATACTATCAAACACAATCAAGATTATTACTTTATTACATAATGTAGTTACAATATTCAAAGGCAACCATAATTGTATAATTCAAAAAAAATATTCCTTTCAAATATGTCAAAAGATAATAAATACATTATAATAATCTAGGTAAAACTACTATGTAATATTTATGATCATCATAATAATGCTGTTACAGAAACGCGGTACACAGCGGTGACATAAAATAATTGTGCAATTAAAGCTGCTATATAAAATTATGATTTAAAAAATTTTATTTTTAGCTATCAACAATGGATATCATTGGAAAGCAAATTAAATTTGAGATTTAATAGTGAAAACGATTCTTAAATCCAATCAATGTGGAAAAAGTTATCACATTTTAAAGTTTGGAATATAAAGAAATTAAAAATGAGACTGTTCAGTTGCCAAATATCAAGGGGGCCTGTGTGAGCTTGAAATTCAACTCACTAATAATAATATAGTATAGATATATTCATTTTAAACCTACAATTCAGTAGATATTGCATATGCATAGTAATCAAATAAAAGTCAACGATATAAATTTTAGTGTTATTTTAAAATTATATAATTTTCCACTCACCTTTCTAGCATTCCAAATTTCCAAATTCGAATTCATTCATTTAATTGACTTCCTTTTCGTTTCTAACCCAAAAATATGTATAAAAAGTATATACATACCTATTAGAATTACAGATATGAGAGAAGATTTGAGTTAAGTGGAAATTTAGATTTATAATTATAGAGTTTACCTTTTTCATAGAATTGATTTATTCCTTCTCTTCTTCTCTTTTATTTTCTGCCCTTCTCTGATAGACACACACACCCTATGTGTGTGTGTGTGCATATATATATATATATATATATATATATAGTAGTTTTATTATTTCTAGAAATTGTGAAAAACGAAAAATGGTAGAGCTTTGTTGCTTTATTCAGAATATATAAGAAGAAAAGTGTTGGGTTAGGCCTGTATTTATAGACGCTCAAATCAATCATGTTCATTAGATCAATATTTATAAAATCTGGACCGTCAGCCCGAGGTTCAACCCTAGCCCCCACAACCCGAAACAGTCGACCACTCCCCATAGGCGATCGATAGCGATCAACCGACCTAATGAGACTATCGACCGGTAGTGATCCTGCATTTATTGTTTTTTATTCCCTTATTTTCTTTTTAATTATTTTTGATCCAAAAACTTAAACTTCTTCGTTTGAACTCCGATCGCAAAACTTTATATATGAAAGTTGCTTAGAAAATTGCCACGAACATAATGGTGTAAGTCTCATGGTCAAATTCTGGCGTTTGCTCAAATTCCATTTTTGAGCCTATTTTATTATTTATCAATTCCTTTTTAATTTAATTACCATTTATTTTACATAGTGTTACATTCTCCCCCTTAAAAGAATTTTATCCCATAAATTCCTCAATGATTGAATTATGTAACATAGTGTGCAAACATAAACTATCCAACCAATTAGTGTACAACCAAATTTACAGCCAATAGTGTACAAATGCATGGTATATCACAACACATATGATATGTATGCTAAATATACAAAATCGACGCCTCCTATATGAATGCATTCTTTAAAACAAATTTTGATAATATGATACACACAACCTATATATATTGGCAGTTTTATATGTATATAAGTTTTTAAATTCAAAATCTTTTTTTTTCACCCAACAAATTCCACACTTCTACGAATAGATTATGGTTCAACCAATTTTCCATCCAATCTCTACCATCCAATACCTAATACACAATTTATAACATCTAAAATTTTGAAAATCCAGTTTTCCTAAATCTCTACACTTATGTTGGAAAAGGAATTTAGATGGAGAATTTTATATTTTTATCCTTCTTTTGTATACAATTCCATTGTACCTTGAAACTTTCTCTTTCCCCCCAAATCTTTTCCAAGTACAAATTGTATGAAGATGTTTATTCTTAAATTTTAAAACACAATTATTTAAAAGCAAGTTTTGTTCACTATCAACAAAGTATGGAAATAGAAAATCTAAAGCTAAACCATCTTTTCCCCTTGTTATTATCTATATTTTGTATATTGCCACCCTTGCTAAACAGTAAAATTCATATTCACTAACACATCGACCCTCCCCACGCTAAGCACATGGCAATTGAAAATCAGAAATTTTCCCATTTTTCATAAAAAATAAAAAACTTTTCCTCTTTCAATCAAATTTGTCAACTTGTTTACAAATTAAAATTTTCAAAAGCATTTGCCTTTACATCTTTAAAACAAATCGAGCCAATCTTAATGAAATCGGAGTTCAGTCAATGAGTTAATATATTCGTCTGACCATAACATTGCACAATTAAGCTTAAATTTTGAAATTTTTTCTTTTATTTCAAATAATAAACACTACACAAGCTTATTTATAAATTTTAACTTTTTAATCATAGGGATAGTTATCCGTGGTTTCGCAACAACCCTTCCCTATCCTTCGATTGCTAAATTTAGTCTTCCTAAAATTCTAAAGTTTTTTGGATTTATGCATTCTTTATTTTTAGTTGCTAATTTAATTAATTTTATACTTTTTTTATAAATTTCCAGCCTTTCTTACATTTTTCGCTAGTTAAATGTCATTATGAGATTTCCTATTTACACTATTTTCCAATATATATAACGGTCAAAGCTCATCCGAAAAATCAACACTGTAATAAAATAGGAACATATCTCATATCATATCTATGCTTTTTTAATACTCAGAAAAGGACTACTAGCAATTGCAACCCAAATAATCTGAAGGAAACAATTGCTGGAAGTTGTCCTTCAACATCAACCGGTATTAATGATGTTGTGGCCCTATTACTTCTTACTCAATTAAGATGGACATTCCTAGTATATCATTCTACAAAAAACCCACATGTCTTAACTCACGTTTTTAGCTTCTAATAAACAAGGTATATTAATTACTTTAATTATCACAATCGATTATGGGATGATAGCTCATTAGGAAATTGGCTTAATGGAATAACTTTTCTGCCACCTGTCGTGCCTTCTTTAACCTTGAGTAAACCAACGACCTCTATGTACGTTTGCCATCTCATTACCCTATCTAATTATATTACTATCTTCTTTTAATTCAAATCTGTTGATTGTATCCAAATTTTGGTATTTATTTTCTTTATCTGTGATCTTTCAAGTGAGTATACTTGCAAAAGTGTACTTTGATACTATTCTACATTCCTTTGTGGGTTCTTCTTACGGATTTTACATATGTCTAATAAAACATTCCTAGGCTCATGGTAATATTCCTTATATTCAATGGGAATTCCTTTATTGCTACACTACGAGCATTCATAGCTATTTTATTCATAGCCTTAACTTTTACCCTATCTTACCTAGGTTGTCATCCATATCTACTCCATATCAAAGTTGGTTTGGTTTTCAACACTCTTTATAAAATTATTAAACTTCAAAATCATGAAGTACTTAACCCAAATTCTTAACTTTGAAAATATAAACTTAAAAACTTTTTTTATTAAATTCAATAATTGCTTGGCTTTCAAAAGGACCTATGAATTTTTTTCATTTTAACCAACTTTAAATGTGGATGTCATAACTTTTAATACTATAATTTAGAACTTCAGAAGTAAGTTTATTTATTAAGTTCAAAAGCTAATGTTAGCAATTTAAAAGGATCTATTCCCTAAAACAACGCATCACTTCATTCTTTTCAAATAGTAAGAATCAATCTTTTATTATATGAATAATCATTAAATCAATTTTTCCTTTTTAAGGATTTTCTACAATAGAAATTTACTTCTTCAAATGGTTTTTAACTCAAAACATTTATTATGTTTGTATTCAAAAACTTAATTTTCATACCAAACCATTTTTAAAAGCATCTTCTATAACTTTAGACAATGAGAACTGGAGTAGACAAGGATAACTTCATCCTACTATTTTTATATTACTCATGTTACTTCCAGTTTCAACCTTAAATGGGAATCTAATAGCTTATGAGGGAGACTTTTAAAAGATATGCGCAATTACTGCACATATTTATGGGCATTATTTACTTTTCCTTTCATTTTTCTCTTATATTATTTCTAATTAATTTACTAACCCTGTTTTAATATGAATTCCTAACATTGTTTCTATTAAATTTTCTAATATTACTACTATCTAAATTTAGTCTACCTATGTTGCTCCTATTTTAAATGGCTTATCCATATATAGCTCTTTTTCTCTTTAATTGTTTTCTTTATCAGATCATTGTAGTGCATTCGCCTATTTCTTTAGCCATTAGACTTCTTTATTAACATGAAAATAGGTACCTAATTTAAGAATCTATTCAAATGATTTACTTCGTATTATCTTATAAGGGGATATCTTTCCTATCTTCATTATCGAACACTCTTACCCTTCCATTCTCTATACCCTATTCAAATGAAGTACCGTTTTCATTTATCCATCTCTTAAAGAAAATTAAAAAACCATTAAACTTACAAAAATAGGAAAAACCATCAAGCCAAACATATGTCTCTTCTCCATTCATTAAAAAAAAAGGAAAAGTCTCTTTATCAAAATTCTATTTATTGGAAATTCTTAGTCTAGCCCATTTTAATTTCAACTAGGAATCTCTAGAATAACTCCTTGTTTTAAAATATTCAAATTTTCTTGATTTTTCAAAACAACAACTTTCCAATGATAGAGTCCTTCTGTTTTCAAATAGATTCCTTTAAAATTACTTCAAATATAAAATCTTTTATTAAATTCTTTTACATGGGGTCAGTTTTAGAAATGGATATTAATTGTCCTTTTTCTGGACATTTTTTCTTTTTCCTTTATTCTTAACCTCTTCTTATTAAGAATATTGTAATACCCTAATATTGATAAACATTATTTAAGAGCTTTAATTAGATAAATTAATTAAAATAACGTGTTGTGATAAGGAGAATAAGATTTGATAATTAAATTGGTCATTCCTTAAGTAATTAATTGATAAGATTGTTTAGAACATAGAAATAATAGGAACAATGGGAGGAGCAAAATATGAATAGTTCCTTGTTTTCATATCCTAAACCCCACCTCTCTCATTATCATTTCATTTCCATACAACCAAAATACAATCTTGAGGAAAACCATTAACAAGAGATATAGAAGAGGAAATCTAAAGAATTCATGGTAAAAAGCTAAGGGGAATTAATCAACTACAAATGTTAATCTCTTTATCCAATCTAAGGTGAATCATAGTTAACCATCTCACTTTTATATGTTTGAATTCAGATTTATGACTATTTTCAAATTATTTAATGATGTTATGCCATGTTACGATTGATTGCTTCATTATACGATTAAATGACAATTTATCAGATTTATATAAAATTAATTTGATAGTTTTTAAGAGTAGAAACATAATTTATGATCTCCAAATGCCTTGAAATTTTTATATGATATATATAACATTCTTCGGAGATGCATTTTTAATTTCATAATTTTTCAAGTTTATATGAATATTTTGTGAATTTCCCAAGAGGAAAATGGGTTTATTTTGGGTTTTGATTATTTAAAATAATTAAATAATTATTTGGCCCTAAAATTTTCACATGTAAAAGAATATGTTACTTTTGATTTTTGATGATTTTTTGAGATTTTTCCCAAATGGTTATGATTTTCTATAAATTTATTTAGTTAGAAAAACTATTAATTAATAATTTTATTCAATGGGTTTGCAAACTGTTTTGGGGAAGGTAAACTGTCCTTCCAACGAATTTCTTAGAAGAAACTAAAAAGCATTTGATTATCCAATAACTAATTGACAAGGGACAAGAGTGGGTTGAAAAAAATGTCTTCATAAAGCAATAAATCAATTTTATGTTTATTTAAGAAAATGCCATATCGTCAACTTAGAGATCCGACTTCCCTGTTAAAAGCTGATACATAGTATCGTTTCTATAAGTTCAACATCTATATAAAGTGATACATGAGATATCTACCTTCTAGATATGTGATGTATCGATTTGTATAGAAGTTCGACACCAAGTTTGTAGAGGTTAGGTGTCTCTGGTTGTAGAGGTTCGACACCCAAGGGTTTTGTAACTCTATATGGTTCTTTTAAAAGCTTAACATCATTCTATTTTAAATATTCGACACCTTCCAATGCTTAGAGGATCGACATCCTCACCTTTCTAACCCCGACATCTCTTGTCCCCTATATTTTCGATATCTACTTTAGCGTCACTGATGCCGTATGTTTACAAATTCGGTAGCTAAGTTTTATAAGTGCGACAACCTATATGTAACAATCCAGAATTTTAGTCATTTAAATTTGAAATATTTTATTGATTTTAAATATTGAAACGTTAATTTAATAAGTTAAATAGTTTAAATTTTAAATATATTGGTTATTTGAATTTATAGAATTGTTTAGATAATTGAATCTTGAATTTAATATGGATAAAAATGATTTCAAAAGCTGATTTAAATTCTGTTTAAATAAGAATGAAGATAACAAACTTTTAAATTAGAATTAAAAATGATTAAACTAATTTTGGAAATAACTCGTTTTAATTGACGTGCTAAATTATCGATCTGGGCACAGTCTCGAATTTTGACGAAACTAGTGTCATTGGATCCATAATAGTATATTATTATATGTCGCCGAATATCGTAGTGATTAGACATATCATTCGGTCGTGTGAGCTCGGAACGTGTAAGAATTAATTAAAGGAATTTAAATTAATATAATTTGATTTTGAAAGCTAACTTCTGTACATGATGGAATTGGGTCTCGATACTAGTTTCCCTCTGTTTGAAATAGAGGTATAACATATAAAATGCCAGGCGGCACGCCTCGATTGGAGTTCGAAAATTTAGAGCGTGAATAGTCTTTTGTAAATTTTTGTATAAAAGGACTTGAGATGGTTTCATTTGCAAACTTAAAACCCTAAAATGAAAACAGAGCCGCCATCTCTCCTTCATTCAATAGGCTAAATTACATGCGTTGATCAGGGATGATTTAGGCAAAGCATTTTACATGAAAGAGGAGCGGCTTGAAGTGGTGAGTTCATCGGTGGTTACCGATCGTTGGATGGTGGCGTGTGGAGCAGTGGATCTGGGCACAAAGTGGGGGTGGGTTTAGGCTAAATTCCAGTGATGGGTGGTGAGCTAGGCACGACGTCAATGCTAAAAGGAGATCGTGGATGAGATGAGACTTTTGACGAGGTGCGGCGGCATGACGGTGGATGGATCGACAGTGATTGGTGGTCGATGTCATGAATGTGGAAGCTCGCATGTTCTTTGTGCCTGGAACCGCATTTGAATGAGTAGAAGGCGGGTTTAGGTCCGTTAAAATGGTAACTAACTTAACTTAATGATGTAATTAATTTTATTATAAAATCAAATATTTATAAATGTATTACTTTTTCATACGAGGTGTGATTTGAGCATGACAATTTGTGTTGCGATTGTATCAGCGATTACTACGTTATGGAGTTGGATTGAAATATTTTGGAGCTAATGGGAATTTGTGTTAAAATTGAACGTCGTTCAATTTTAGTTCAAACTGGGACGCTTTGGCGATAACAGGAATTTCGATGAGTTAAACTCACCTTTCTGGCCCACTTATATTTTATATAGTGTGGAAATTTTTATTTATGCTGTCATTGCTTATTTGGATTATTTACTGTATTTATCAGTTGTTTGGATATATTCCCGCTCCTGGAGCAGATGAAACATTATACGTTATCATGTATGAGCAGATGACCCTTTGTATATGATCCCACCTCGAAGCGGTTGATTTATATTTTATGATTATATACTGTATGTGATGTAGGGGGATAGGTTGGAGGGATCCAACATGATTCCTCTTCACTGTTGATTTTATTTTTCATATATTGTTTTTATATGATTTGTTGGAAATAGTATTGTGAATTATTGAAGCGATATAGTCATTATAAACATGCTTTGAATTCCCTTAAAGTAAACATGCATCTAAATTGGATAACTTGGGAAGTTATTACCATTAGATAACAAGTGGTGATTGAAACACTTGATTTAATAAAGTAAAAATGACTTTACTTTATATATATATATATCCTTTCAAAATCTTTTTAAGATAATTTTGTAAATATTTATTAAAGAAAATAAATTAAGAAGTTATGAAGTTAAAAAATGTTTTATAATTATTTCTGAATTTCAAACGTAAAGGGGTTTTCATATTAAATATGTTTTATGGATTTTAAATAAGTATTTTTAAGAGATATTTAATATAAATGTTTTAAGTAATAATACAATAGTTTTTAAAGTATTTCTAACAATACAATAGTTTTAAAATTATTTCTAATAATATAATAGTTTTTAAAGTATTTTAAGTATACATACATACATACATATATATATATACGTATATAGTTTTGGTTAACAAGTTAAATATTTTATTTAAAGTAAATAGAAGTTTTATATTACATTATCTTTTTAAATCATTCTTAATATTTAATATTTTACCTTATAAATAAATTAATGTATATATATCAAAATATTATTTTAAGTAGTTTTAACATATTAGTAAGTATTTTAAAGTATTTTTATGTATATACAAGTTTTAAGTATTAAATTAAATATTCCATCAATATAATAAAAAGGGGATTTGGGTCCTAGCACTTCAGTTAAATAATAAATGGTTTGGAAAATTTAACTAAAAGTGTATTATCTAAATTTATGAATTTTAGGTATGCTTGATCTTTAAATAAATGTTTTAAAGATTAATGATAAAGGTAAGTAATGATTTTGGGTTGTTGTAAACGGTGATTGAAACAACACTTGTTTTTTAACCTTTAATATTAATTATACTTGGAAATATAATTGGATATGTACAAATGGATATTTAGTGAATAATGGGGTTTTTTGTGACAAATGTTTTAAAACAACACTTGTCTTTAACCCTTAAATGTAATTGAACCTTTAAAAGAGAGTTTTAAAGATATTGATTAATGTGAAGTGTTTTGGGTAGTTTTAAATAGTGTTTTTAGTGAAATTTGTTTTTAAACCCTAAATTATATTTTAAGTGGAATAATAATAACAAATATAATCGGAGCTTCAATAAAAGGGATCTTAAAGATAATAACAAGTGTTGAAATATTTTACAAAAAGATAGAAAATGTTAAACGTAAAGTTTATAAAATGATTTGAGATTTGGATTTCCCTTAGCTGGCCTTCGTGATTATGGTGGTGTGGAACTTTCGTTCCATGCTTAACACCGAAGGGATATTGTTTGTGTTCATTTTTATCTCTAACTTAAATAACATTTGTTTTAACTTCTTTAACTTTTTTTTAAAAATAAGTAAACTTGTTCAGTTATTTATGAATATACTTATACTGTTAGAATAAGTATATGAATGCTTTTAAACTATTAAAAATGTATAAATGAATAATAAATATATATTATATATACAAGTATGCATCTTTTAGAAAGGGGAATTATATATATATATATATATATATATATATATATATATATCAAGGAAGTTTTATTTAATAAAGGCGTATTAATGTATAAAGGAGGTCTTGATTTATAAAAGGAGTTTCATTTGATAAAAATGTGTTGCAGGAAATAAAGGAGGTCTTAATCAATAAAGGATAAATTATTTAAATAAGGGATAAAAAGTCCGTTTATATGACTTGTTCATGTCTTGCATGAAATGATAGTGCATGTATGATTACTTGCTATTGAAATTATACGGGAATTAGTTCCCTTACGCGATCATTCACTTTATTTTTTAATATGACCAAATTCATCGACTCAGTCTTGAGGAGTCCGGGATCGGTAAGTATTCTACTTATCTTTATGGCCGAGATACGGGTTCTCAGTTTTGGAAGTGAATGATGGAAACCATGTGTGGTTCCAAATCTGTTGAGATGATGGAATCCATGTGGGATTTAGTATGTGATCGAGTTTTGTTGAAAACCCAGGTGAAGATGCTTAACGTAGCCTCGAAATTGGTAAATGACTAAAGACAGAGTAGGATGCATAACTCTAGGTCTAGCTGATTCAAAGATGGGGTATGCCAACTCCATTATCTATAGTACGATTATTGAGATGTTATGCACGGGGAGTTGATGATACTCGGTTCACGTGTTAGGGCGTAGGCTAGTTATGTTTACCTTATGGTATATTTTATCTGTAGATATACAGGGCATGGAAGATAGTTTCTGTCCCTTGTCATAGGTGACTGGTCATGGTGTGGCTTACGAGTATACTAGGGAGGTCTCCGTGGAAAATCCATTTATACGAACGAACCTTAGAGATTATTGTTTGTATATCTAAATATGCTGTCAAATGTAATCAATGTTACCATTTCAGCTATGATTAATATTTATTTGAAACACCCTAGACATTATTATAATATCACTAAAATTTCCTATAAAAAGGTTTGGTTATCGTAAGGTAAAATCCCATCCATGTTTATGTGCGGCGTTCTCTTATGAGATATCTTTTTTCAAAAGATTTTATGACATTAAATAATTCAAATTACTTTAGTTTTCTCACGCTGGTTTACTAGACTGATCTGGGTGTCATTTTTCTTATAATGCTCGGGTAAGCCCCCACTACTACAAAACAGGCCATTTGCATCGCCTCATTTGAATCGGTTTAAGTAAAAACTGATGCAAATAGAACTATTTGCATCAGTTCTGTCTTAATAACCGATGCAGTTGGTACGTGGAAAGCAGTAGGTAATAAAACGGTAAAATTTGCATCAGGTGTCATCAACAACTGATGCAAATACGTCGGTGCAAATAGTTTTAGTCGCATCGGTTTTAAAGTTAACCGATGCAACTACGTCCAACATAATACTTTTCGCATCGGTTTCCTTTCGTATGCGATGCAATTTCAAAACTAGGTTATTCCCGCGTTTCCAGTTATTTTTCCGCCGTCCCATTCTATTCCCCAAAATAATTCGCGTGCTTCAAAGGAAAAAAAAAACCCCCTAAAATCATTATTTTTGAGTCTCGAGTTTGCTTTGTGAATTCGCTGGATTGATTTCACCGACTGGCAACCAATTTCGAGTTTGCTCAGGTATAAAATTTTCTTTTCTTGAAAATTCCTACTACTTCCTATCATTATTTTCGAGTTTTTTCGATTATGTAGATATCTGAAGCTCATCCATCATAAAAGTGAATTTGCTAGAGGATAAAACTGTCCATTTCATTTAGGATTAAGGTTTATTCCATTGATTTGGACATCATTCGGGATGTAGATCTCAATGGCGGATAATGTGGGAAGGTTTATTCCATTGATTTGGTGCACCTGCTATTATTAGTATCATCTTGAAACAATGCCCGTCTTAATTACTGTGATGTATAAAGTGATGTTGTTCAAATCTCAAGTATACCACGTGGTTACTTGCTGTTTATATCCATTTATTAATCAATTGCGAGATAAACGTTGTGTTGTGTATGGTTGATGACAAAGCACGCGTTGATCATGAAATGAAATGGGCTTCGTGTATGGCTCCAAATGTTAGGAGTTTTACGCACCACAAACAACGCATTGATGTTTAGCATAGTTGGTTGCTGCTTACACGGCCAAAAATGAGACTACCATCCCCGCTTACAAAAACCCATTGTTTTGTTCGTTCTGCATAAACACAGCTTATTCATGTCTTTTTTGGTCGAATCAATGAGCTTCTGCTCTTCCAGTGATTTAGGCTTGAATTGTGGAAGTTGTTTTCTCAAATTATGATATGTTTAATCTGTCTGGTTCTCAAATTCCCTGCTAGCTTTCCATTTTCATACCTCTATTGATATAAGGACCCAAAAAGTAGAAAGGACAGGAATTGCTCTAATATACTTATATGAAAAAGAACTGCTTATTGATAATTCAGTCTACAAAAAGCAATTGAAGCAACAAACCCTTTTTAAGCGAGCGCTGTAAAGAAAGAAAAGAAAACACATGAAATAAAAGTGATGTACCTCGTTTGAAACAAAAAAAAGCAATTTTAAATGTATACTATATAAGAGTTATTCTTATTTTAAATGTATACTATATATTAATGCTTTTTTTAGTGAGTGAAGAGTTGGTCATAATTCATGATTGAGAGTTAGATGAATTCTAATCAATTATGTTTTACTTTTAACCTTTTTTGATAAAAAAAAGTTGAAATTAAAGAACTAGAAATTGAAGTTTTACCGATGAAAAGGCATAAAAAGGATTTTTTTGAAGGAGAAGAGAAAATAATTATTGTAATACATTAGTAGAATAGTGATGGAAGGTTCTGGTCATTGGTTTTTGAGCTCACTATTATGTTTTTGTTGTTGAAGAAGGTGTGCACTGGTATGCATAGTGATGATCACTGTTGAGAAGATTGATATATGATATGGACAGTGATGAAGTTGGACTGGTATGAAATATGTATAATAGTGGAATGGATAACAGGAAGGGTGAACTTTGTTGTCAGGGTATGTATGTATGGAAGGCAGTGATGTATGGTTCTGAAGAGGTAGTGATTAAAAGATGTGAAGTGCAAATGTCAGTAATGCGTGATTGTATGTATGGCTGGGGAATAGTGTGGAATTTGTGGTTTTGGCAAGGGGCAGAGGTGGTCAGGCAGTGAGATAAGGGAATGTGGTATGTATCAGTGGGTATTTGATGTTGTAGTAGTGATGAAGTTGATTGTGTACTGGTGTGATGATGGCAAGGGTGTGGATGGATGGTTATTGCAGCTGATGTTTGTATTTGGTTATGGCAGTTCAAGCAGGGAGGACAGGTGGATGTGCAGGTTTGTTGGTGGATGGTTTAAAGAGGAGTAAGTGGAAGGTACGTAGGCTGGAAGATGGTGGAGGAGGAGTTACAGTCAGGTGAAGCACAGTTTGACAGTGTTTGGTTTTGTGAGGTGGTGTAATGAGTAATTTGTAGCACAGTTTCAAAATGGTATTCTGAGAGCACTTTATAGATACCATTTCCCTCATTTATTTCTTCATACGAGTTGCACATTTTTACTATTGTCCTATAATTCCTTTATTATGTCTATTGACTTATGCATATTATATTCATTAATAGACTTCATGTTTACTTGAATTAGCTAAAAATATTGATTTAATAATGAATGCTCTTCGTAATTCAATGTTTTTTTGCTTGTGTAGTGTGCCTCTAGCATTTGCATATGGATCGTAGTTGGATGTACAACGTAAAACGTAACGATGACGAGTTCCTAAACAAAATTGAAGAGTTCATGAATTGTGCACTGAATGATCAATTAAGAAGAGGGGAAGAAACTATTTTTTGTCCTTGTAGACACTGCAAAAATAAGAGAAGACTTCGTAACATAGATCAGATTAGAGATCACATAATCTGTTATGGGTTTAAGCAAAATTATACGCGGTGGATATGGCATGGTGAAAGTATACTTAGTGGAGCTAGTTCTAATAATCATGAGAATGATGAGAATGACCGAGAAGATAACATGAATAATGACGCGAATGATGAGAATGATTGTGTTCATGAGATGTTTCGTGATGCTGAAGAACATTTGATGGAAGAGCCAAAGTTGTATGAAAGAATATTAACTGATGCCGAGAAGCCTTTGTTTCCTAATTGTGCTAAGTTCACAACATTGTCTGCTGTGCTCAAGCTTTTCAATTTAAAAGCAAAGCATGGGTGGAGTGATAAAAGTTTTACATCTTTGTTGGAACTTTTGAATGACATGCTTCCGGAAGGTAATGAGCTTCCAACTTCTAACCATGAGGCAAAGAAAATTATGTGCCCAATTGGTATAGGATATAAAAAGATACATGCATGTCCAAATGATTGTATATTGTATCTAAATGAATATGAGAACTTGCACGAGTGTCCCAAGTGTGGATTATCCCGTTACAAGTCGCGAGGGAACGTTCACAATGACCCAGATAAGAAATGGCCTCCAGCAAAAGTCTTGTGGATTATACCAAGGTTTAAACGTTTATTTGCAAATAAAGAAAATGCAAAAAACTTAAGGTGGCATGCAGATGTGAGGAAAAATGATGGATTATTGAGGCATCCAGCTGATTCTCCACAGTGGAGAAACATTGATACAATGTATCCTGATTTTGGTGAAGAAATTAGAAATCTCAGACTTGGTCTTTGTACAGATGGCATAAACCCATTTGGCAACTTTAGTAGTCAACATAGTACTTGGCCTGTTCTTTTGGTGATTTACAATCTTCCACCTCATTTGAGTATGAAGCGCAAATATATCATGTTGTCTCTTTTAATCTCTGGACCACGACAACCAGGAAACGACATCGATATTTACCTAACTCCTCTTATTGATGATCTAAAACTTCTATGGGATAAAGGTGTGCGTGTGTTTGACGCATATAGTCAAAGTAATTTTACATTGCGCACCATGATTTTTTGTACCATAAATGATTTTCCTGCGTATGGTAACTTGTCTGGCTATAGTACAAAAGGTGCCAAAGCATGCCCAATTTGTGAAGATGATATGGTTGTTGAGCGTTTACATTATTGCAAAAAAAATGTGTATATGCATAATCGTAGATTTCTCCCTCCTAATCATCCTTATCGTAAAAAGAAGAAGCCTTTTAATGGGGAGATAGAGAATGGAGTTGCTCGTTTGCCATTAACAGGAAATGATGTTTACGAACGGGTCAAGGATATTGAAAATGCATTTGGCAAAGTATTTCCTCTTTTAGAAGGCTCGTGGAAGAAGAAATCTATATTTTGGGAACTTCCGTATTGGAGACATTTACAGGTTAGACATTGTCTAGATGTAATGCATATAGAAAAAAATGTTTGTGATAGTATCGTTGGGACACTCTTGAATATACCTGGTAAGACAAAAGATGGTGAGAAAGCTAGGCAAGATATGTTGAAAATGGGTATCCGGAAGGAGTTAGCACCGGTGCAGAAAGGTAAACATACCTATTTGCCCCCCACATGTTATACATTGTCCAAAAAAGAGAAAACTAGTTTATGTGAGTATCTTCGTGGTGTGAAGGTTCCAACAGGTTATTCTTCAAACATTAGCAGTCGTGTATCAGTGAAGGATTTGAAATTGACCGGTATGAAGTCTCATGATTGCCATGTGTTAATGCAACATTTATTACCTGTTGCAATTAGAGGTATATTGCCTAAACATGTTAGGCATGTTGTTACAAAACTTTGTCTCTTTTTTAATATAATTTGTAGCAAGGTAATTGATCCTGATACGTTGGATGCTCAACAAGCCGATGTTATTGTTACCTTATGCCAATTTGAGATGTATTTTCCACCTTCATTTTTCGATGTTATGTTGCATTTGGTTGTTCATCTTGGAGAAATCAAAATTTGTGGTTCTGTATTTATGAGATATATGTATCCGTTTGAAATACATATGGGAACTTTAAAAGGAAAAACAAAAAACAGATATAGACCTGAAGCCAGTATCGTAGAAGCTACTGTAGCTGAGGAGGTTATAGAATTTGTCACTCCATACTTAACTGGTGTTGAACCTATTGGACTTCGTAAGTCTCGACATGAAGGACGACTTGATGGCCAGGGCATAATTGGATCAAAATTTATTTCAATTGGTGATGAGATGTTGCACAAAGCTCAGCTACTTGTTTTGCAGCACCTTAGTGAGGTACATCCTTACTTGGAGGAGCACATGGCAATTCTAAAGTCTCGGAATCCTTCAAAGAACGAAAGGTGGTTGACGAATGAACATAACCGCTCTTTTGTCATATGGTTTAAACATACGGTAATGTTTCAATTGTCTCAAACAAATCATGGTATTTCAGATACAATAAAATGGTTAGCATATGGGCCTCGATTACATGTCAATTCATGGGAAGGATATGATATGAGCGGTTATGTCTTTTATACGAAGCGTCAGGATGAGAAGAGCAAAATGCAAAATAGTGGAGTTAGCATCGTTGCATCTTCAAGAGAATTTGCTAGTGCTAAAGATAACAGACCAATAAATGCGACAATGCTATATTATGGGATAATCGAGGATATTTGGGAACTTGAGTATAAAGACTTCACAATCCCGCTATTTCGATGTAGATGGGCTGACAATCGTCGTGCTGTACGAGTGGATGAACATGGATTCACATTGGTTGACTTTGGTCAAGTGAGTCATGATAATGATCCACTCATCTTGACATCTCAAGCAAAACAAGTTTTTTTCGTGACCGATCCTGCCGATAATAAGTGGTCTATTGTTCTTCCCGGCAAAAGACGCATTGTTGGGATTGGTGATGTGGTGGATGAAGAAGAGTATAATCAATTTGATGAGAATCCACCTTTCTCCATCGGCTTAAGTCTACCAGAAGAAGTTGATTTAAATGCAATTTATGCACGTTCTGATCACGATGAGGGGGTTTGGATAGTTGGGTAATTTTTTTTATGCTCATCATGCTTTACTTGCCAGTTGAAATCTTTCATTTTCTGTAATTCTTTATTTTTTGGAGAATAATTACTAATAAGATATTTTACAGGGATACTTGATCGGTGTTTTTGTTGCAGACTTCGGATATGAATAATGGACACAAGCACTGGTAAGTTCAGGTCTTCACATATCAGCTTGCTACATCACAAATCGATTAGTTTGCACCACTACTATGAATATCCAAAACTTGCTTAACTTAAAGATCAAATCGTATATATTACAAGATAACAGTGTGTGTAGGGCATCAATTTGCAACAAACCACTCACACTATCGAATGTATTTAAAATAATATTAGACATTAATTTTCCTAAAAGAATTCATTTCTTCCTATGATGAATTGAATATATTATGGAACCCAAATAGGAGTTATAGCGGTCTGAGTTAGACGACCTTAGGCTAAGGTAGTAGTCCATTGATCTCGCTCTACAGAAAGCTACATTTTCGACATCCCCTGCACCATTACTGCAATCATCTACTACTGCTCTATTTTCGCACTCAGCATTATATTCTGCACTGATGAAGTAGTAAAGTACAACCAAATTTTCAAGTAGAGGAACAAAAACATTTGTCTAATATCCCTTTGGACATCATTAACAGTGGCTGCTACGGTTTGAATTGCATTGAGTCTTAAAGCATCAGAACTCATGACTTATAAGTTTGGAATGATGATCAATTAATATAGGCTCTATTTTGATTTATGTAAAATTGTGGTGATATCTGTGATGAGGAGAGGAATATAGATATATGTATGTATAGGAGCTATGAAGGTTCCAAAGGGCGACTGGGTCTGGTCAACATGGGATGGATGTTTTACAATTTACTAATTGACTTTATTATTGAATTTCACACTGTGGACTTTGAACTGGCTTTCAAACTAATCAGTGCGTTTCTTAAAATTAGCTAATCAATCTCCAATGCTACATCTCATATTTATAAGTTATATCAGTGGGTTCAAAATATTTTTCTTTATGAAAAACTTAACATTGTTTCTAGAAATGACTTTAAGTTTGCAATATTTCATATGTCGTGCCATGCAGGGAATTTACCGAAAATAGAAAACCATGTGTTCATGCTAATTACCACAGTCTACATATACAAAACACTTTGAAGTATGCTGTTAGTTCATAGAACATATACAATATGGACAGTATGCTTATGCCAACACACATCACTTTCATGTTTTGCATGTTTTACCTTGATCATTTAAAGTGTCAATTTTTATGAGTACAGTGTGGGATAATATATTGCTGATTCAATTGGTTGACCTTGATCATTTAAAGTGTCAATTATTATGAGGTCAGTGACGCATTGTTGATGTTCTATATGAAGATGGTTGTCTGTAGATGATGTATAGTAGGTGAATGAAATATGCAGGCATGCACTGAAGTAACTTAAAGGGATCAAAATCGGAGTGCAACCCCCAAGGTACCATGGCGTATGTTAAATACGACGCTTGCTAATGCACTGAAGTGTCTTTGTTGTTGCTTCAGGCTTAAGCTGAAGTGAATAAAAATGTAGTAAAGCAATTAGAACTGCATATATTAAGTGTTTATACATAATCGATTATTTTCATCAGCCTTAAGTTCCAGTTTTGCAGTTTTAACTACTATTGACTTTGACATCCATAATTAAATGGTCACTAAACAATCAACTACAGGAATAATGGAGATAGAACAATTTGGACAAAATGAAGAACATGATCCATCTACTTCACAGTTGTTGTCTAAGAAGAGGCGAAGAGGCCCAACAACCGGGAAGAAATATAAAACACAAGAACCAAAATTCATTGAGTGGAGTGATAACGGCAACCCCATTGGAAAGTGGGCGAAATCTTATAAGGCGTATGTGGGCGATACTGCTAGATCTAAAATTGATATCAATATTAAAAATTGGGATGACGTTTGTAAAGGGCTTAAAGATACTATATGGGAAGATGTTAAGGTATTATAAATTCATTTATTCACTTATTACTTATTCGGCTTTGAGACCCAATTGGACATTTGAAGTCTTATAAGGCGTATGTAACTATGATTTTTTTTTAATCTCAGATCGAGTACCACATTGACGACAACATGAAAGATAACGTGTTAAAATATGTCTGTGGACAATGGAAAGATTTCAAAACAAAATTGGTGGGTGGTTAGATTACGAAGACAAGAAAACTTCCAGTGGACCATAAAGAGCCGTACGAGCTTTATGATGGCATTACACAAGCACAGTGGGAAACGTTCAAGAAGAATTGTGAAACTGAGGAATTTAAGGTAATTTTTTTGTTCATTTCGTACAAGTATGTTTCAGGTTATATGGTGGAGTATTTGAATGCAATGTAGAGGATATGATTAGAGTTAATGGAAATATCAACCACCTCAGTCTAATATTTTATGTTGTCCATTAACTACTTTACTCCTTATGTTGGTTTTCTATTCGACAGGGGGAATTCAATCTATACTCAATTCTATTTTTCTACTAGACCGATTTTTGTTAACACTTAAATTTACCTGAAACATCTGTAGCTATACTAAGCTAAAACATACATTTCAGCTGTACCTAAACACTGTTAAGTCCACATAATGCCAATTTTTATAGCACATTTAGCCAGATCCAAATTATTTGTTAACTTAAGATGATCCAGCACAGATCCACTGTACTATGTGAGGAAAAAGAGCATGAGATCCTATATTGTACAATCTTTAATACATATGAAAAAAAACAAAAACACTTCAAAGTAACAGACAGTCCCAGTTCTGCACTCGAACAGTGCAAACTGGTACAGTAAGTGACAAACTTTTCTATATTTCTATATTGATTATCTTATCCGTGATATTATTTTGAAGTCATATATGCAAATAAACTTTTCTATATCATGACGAAAATCCTAAATTTGAAGCTATTTTACCTGCGCTGAACTGATGCTGATAGCAAAAATATAGGAAACCACTCAACAGCAGCCAGGTCTACATAATGCTTAACTACTAATTTCACCCTTCTGGAATATTTTCAAATGGTTGCACTACCTAGGGGACTCCTCAACCCAAACTCGATCAGGCCCGCATTGGATCCAGTGATGAAAGCAGAAGGATCTTTTTTTTGCAGTGGGCATGTAGGCTTGTAGCACATGAAGTGAACTTTTTATGATATCGACATAAATGATTTAAATTGCATCAATGTGAATGATTTAAGCAAATTTATCAAATACACCTTTGCGTCTATCTATAGATTGGTGATAAGCAATTTAGTGTATGTTTCACTTAGTTTAGCGTTTTGATTTTTTTTTGAAATTTGCATGGTCATATGAAAAGAAATGATATCAGTATAAGCACACTGCTAATTTTTTTCAATATCTGAGAATGCATGATATTTAGCAATTATTCATTCTCATTAACTGTTGGGGCATTTCAGTTTTGCTGTGTGTGATTTCCATGTCCAGATTTCTTTTATGTTAGTGGTTGCAGACATGTGATAATGCAAGAATTTTGTGCAGTGGAGTATATGTTAGCAGTGGAGCATACATTAATATTCATTTTTTTTGACAGCGATTAAGCGAGAAGGGTAGGAAGAGTCAAGCATACAACGAGCATCCTCACTATTTGGGGCAAGCTGGATATGCAGGGAAGAAAGCTAAATGGATAACCGAAGGTCATAGTTCATCGACTACATTACCAAGTGGTTCTTTTTTGGATCGAAGTATTGACTGGGTTTTGGCAAGATCAAAAAAAGAAGCTAATGGAAGTTATGTAATCCCTAATGAGAAAACTAGGATAGTTGCAGATAAAGCGGTATGACTAATTTCGATGCATTTTATCCCATTTGGTTAATCTCTTACAAAACAAAGCAATAAATTATTGAGAAAACTAATTTTTTTTGTTGTTGACAGAATGCTTGGAGAGAAAAAGCCATCGAAGGAACATGGGTTCCAAATAGATATGATGATGTCTTAAATCGTTCTCTTGAAAAAAAAGAACATCCAGGGCGAGTTAGAGGAATTGGTGGGACGGACGGTATCAAAGATGCATTTGGAAAGGCAGTGAAATATAAAGGTCCAAGTGGTGTAATATCAGCAGATGAACTACATCGTATCACTCAGGAAATAGAATCTAAAGTGAGCCAAAGATTCGAGTCTATGGTAGATACGGTGGTTGAGCAAAAGATTGCAAACTTTTTCAATAGGATGGGTATGCAAATGCCCAATGATATTGTGGTCGAAAATGTACCATCATTTGGTCATCGTAGCAGCTGTCAATCAGTACAATTGGACAAATTACTAAATACCAGCACAAATCAAGAGATGGATCCTTATCAAAACTTGCAGGTAACTAATTCAAAAGTCTATTTTCGTAAAATTATACGATTCTAAAACGTGTAAGTCAATAATTTTAATGTTGTACTTGTCATTCTAGAGGCCAACTAAATGTCGTTTAGCTATTAATTTGGAATCCAAAATTGTCGTAGTGGGTCACGGCATGGTGCATCCTGCTTCTAGGCCTGGAGATCAATGTCATAATCAAAAAATCTTGACCAATCATGTAAAGGTTGGAATTGACGCAGTAGAGCCTATTCATGTGGGAACCCCTCTTCCGGTTCCAAGTAAATATCACATCACGATAGGAGAAGCACTTGGTAGTTTTGTACAATGGCCTAAAAATCTCGTGCTTTTAGGCGATGATGATAAGGTAAAGAAAACACTTTTCATATTTTTTTGAGCTTTGCTTGAATAAAATATGCAAACTCCATGCTGCTTATGAATTTTTTATGTGCAGGCTACGCATATTAGGAGCAAAGACAAAGTGGAAGAGTGTGTTGCTACGAACATGAATAGTAACCAAAAGATGACAAATGAGCCTGCAAAGCGTAGGACGATCGTGGGTGAAGACATCATCAATACTTTAACGGATGAGTGCAAATATTTCCATGACCTGATAGTTCAAGTGCCATCCCATGATACTAATTTTATCAATGCAATTCATGTGAACAAGGATTTATTTACATACGATGAGGACTTTGAAATCCATGTCACTATGGATGACATTATCCAATTCCTTAGTATGGGATGGTTGAATGGAGAATGGTTGCAAATTTGCATCATGTGAGTATTATATATATATATATATATATATATGATGAATATTTCTATCAGTGTACCAATATAGCTACTATGTGAAATACTTAGATTACATTTACAACAAATAGCTTATAAATTCATTGTATATGTTCTATTTTATATTATGTATTATACATGAAATGGAAGAATAACAATATTTGTATGTTGTACTTATTTTTAGGTGGTTAAATCATATGTGCAATGACCTCGGAGTGAAGACCATCGGGTTTATGTGTCCATGTAAGTTGTCTCAAGTGCGGAAATATCCAGACGCGACAAATATATATATTTCGAACACATGGCGTGCGTCACAATCGAAGAGCTTACTCTTAGCCCCACACTACGAAGGGTATGAGCAATAAACTTTTATAAACTAGTTTACAAATCTAATGTTGATATTAACTTCATATAAATCTTATAATGTAGGAAACATTGTCTACTGCTTGTTTTTCGTATAGAAAAGAATGAGGTTTATGTTTTGGATCCCCGAGTCGAACGCAAATCTAAATTGGAAATTAGACCACAAGTGAATATGTATGTTTTATCTATTTGCCTTCTGATATCTTTTTTGCTTGATGCAAGTGAATATGTACGTTGTATTTAATTTTTTATTTTATGTGTAGGGCGTTTAAAATTTATAAGGCGTATGGTGGAAAATCTCGAGGAATTTACTTGAAATGGAAGACTATTAAGGTGATTTATTTTGTACAAAATAAAAATAAACTTCTATATTGGATATAAATTCAAATTAACCTATCTATTAAATTATTGTGTAATATTGTTGTAGTGTCCTCAACAATCTAGAACGACGGATTGTGTATATTATGTGATGAGGTATATGTATGATATAGTAAAAAACCACGATCAAAGCACCGACATACTTGAGGTACCACTTTAATTTTTTTCCTTCATAATTTTTGTTACGTACTTATTCGATTAATGTTTCAAAACAATCTTGTAATTGCAGTACTTTGTACAAGATAGTTCTTATAGCCAGCAAGAGATAGATGATGTTCGTGATAATTTAGCTAGTTATATCATGCATAACTGGATGTAGTCTTCTTATATGCTACTATATGGTGAGTTTATTCTCGTCTCTTTCATACTTTCAGCATTACATGATTAGGAGCTAAAAATAAAATAATTATAATTGAATACATTTTGTAAAATAATGACACAATGTTGTTTAAAATTTTTTAGTTAAAATCTAAACGTACATATCCATTTCTCAAAATGAAGTTCATATTGCAATAGTAGCCTACTACACCTTCAAACTGTATAAATGAAGTTTCCATCGTTCTAACTATTATTATATAGAACATAGAAAACAATATCTAACAGTAAACATATGTCAATTCTATTACTGTATAAATGGTTGCTGCTTTGGTGTGACGGAAGTGATTTCGGTGGTTCGAATGAAGTGATTTGCAAAGGAGGTGGTTCTTCTGTGGTTTTGCAGTGGAGTACATTTAGATAATATCATTATTATCTAAATGTTCCCAGTCATTGCTTATGAGATTACAAAAAGCTAACGAGTTATTAACAGTCAGTTTATGCTCTAAGAGACCCATAATTGATATATTGTGGTTGACAAGATGTTGATTAATTAACAAATCTACCTGTTGTTTGTATCCTTTATCTGTTCTGCCCATCCAGTTATCCAAAAGAAGTAGATTTAACAGTCAGTGGTGTTGATTTTAATTTAGTGTGATTTTTAAGTCATGATAGATTTTGAGCTTGGTAAGTAGGTAGAGTCAAAAATGGATTGTGATTGGGGTTGGTACTATGCAAAAGAAAAAGATAATATAAAAACAAAAACAACAACAACAGTAAATAAGTGTGATGAAATTGGAATTGGGCGGACAGGTAGATGTGTTTGTTGTTTCGTGGACATAATTCCTTGGTTTGATTGGAATTCAGGAGGGTTCAGTAGGATAAAGCTGTCATTTTGATATTTTAGATGCATGAACTTGGAAGCATACCTGTACTCATCTAACTTTATTTGAACGAGAGAGCATGATTAGATTCAATTCCAATCTTCATGGATATAGACTGAAAGTTACTTGTAGACACATTATCTTTCAAAAAAAGAAAAAAAACACAGAGAAAAATATAGTTATATGATTGCTATCTGGGAAAAATAATAAGTGCACATGAAGCTACTCAATTCATGTTTTGATTATATCTAGAAATTAGTATAAACTGTTTACATACTTGACTATTTATGATTATGCAACAATTTTACGAAGTAACAGTTTCACAATTGGGTATTATTAGTACAGTTCATATTTTATTATATTTATACTTTCTCATGTTGAAAAAAGATTTAACAATGGCTTTAAATTGATTAGCAACAGTTTATGTCTGTCAGCAGTAGATATTTACCGATTTGTTTGTTTGTGTTTGTGCATATATAGTATCAAACATGTTATTGTTTTCTTAATTGACAAAAATGGTATGTTTGTTACATTAAACTATTTTAATAGAATCAAAACTGGATTTTTTAAAGTGTATTCAAGTGAACTTGGGGAACCTGATGCTTGATACGGGAGAATTAGTAAAATAAAGCAGTAGATAAGCAGCATGGTGTCAGGATCCATTAAAAAACTGTAGAAAATCTAATGAGAGCCAATACACTGGCAAAAATTTGAATTTATAGATAGAAGTTGTGTTTAACATCTTTGGTTGTGTGAATCATTATGACAATGTAAACTACTCCAAATTGTCTCTTTCTTATTTCTGTATTTGTTTTAGGTGGGAAGATATTGTGGTTGACAAGATGTTGTTTAACATCCTTTTTTCTAGTGAGAGTTCCTAGTTAACCATTGACTTCAATTGGCATTGTACAATTGGAGCGGACTATATTGTTCATATTTTCTTAATTCATTTTATCACTCCGATTTGAGTAGAAAACTTTATGGACCGCTCGAGTGACCTCTGTAGGATTTGAACTGTTATTTGTATCTACCTCCTTGCCAATGCTATTAATTATTTCTATATATTTTTCCCTAGGAACCCATGTTTTTCTCAGTGTAGAATTTTTGTGCATGACCAAAACATTTACAATTTTTGTATTTTGCAGGATCATATGCATATGCAGATTGCACAGCTCAACTTCAGGTAGCTCAAGTACAAAATAGGATGAATGTTTGTGCATTTAAAGACCATCTTCTGCTTAATTTATCCGCTGTCAACGATACATTCTCTTCTCTGTATATATGTATTTTTGTGTCTACATATAACACGTTGCATTTATTTTTTACTACTGACTGTATGATTATGTACTGTGGAATTTATTTATGTTTTTCATTCTTCTGTCGAATTATTAAATCTGATTATGTATTTGCCATCAAATTTTATTTTGAATGACTTTAATATTGCATGCAATAATTGTTTGTTATAATCAATAATATATATATAGTCTATTTGAGTGCCGTAATAATGGTTACTGAGAATGGCTTTTTTGCATCAGGTATAAATAGCTGATGCAATAGAGGGATTAGTTTGCATCTGTTGTTATAAAAAAACTGATGCAATAGAGGGATTAGTTTGCATCGGTTGTTATGATAAACAGATGCAACAAGTTACTTTGTTGCATCGGTTTTCATTACAACCGATGCAACATGGGGCTGTATTCAAGCAACCAACCATGGTATTTTGCATCAGTTGTTAGTAACAACCGATGCAAAAAGAACATTTTTGCATCGGTTTCAGAACTGATGCAAAAGTGTTAAGCCTGTTGCATCGGCTGCATATGCATCGGTTGTTGAACTGATGCAAAAGGGGGGCAAACAACCGATGCAATTGACCTGTTTTGTAGTAGTGCCCGTGTATATTTTCAGGTTTCATGAATGATAATTAGAGTTCTCAGAGAGAGGAGCTGAATGATTTCTTACCGTAGATTTTATTTCCGCTGCATTACTTTGTTTATTTATCAAAAATTATAAGGATAGGTTGTTATAACTGTCCAAGCTAATGATAGGTTAGTTTTTCTCTGATTGTTGTATGTATATTAAAATGTTCCTTTTGTAATAGTATCATTCTGATATTATATGTTATCGTTCCGCTGTGAGATTCTGATTGTGTTCTCCTCTTTCTTGTTCCTTTTCTTTTCTTCGTTTTATTTTACCCTAACATTCTGTCTTTCTGGCACTTCGGTGCTCGATACGTGAATACCGTGGATGTATTAGTGGCAACATTTGACGGTCGAAAGGGCGACCGTTACATTTTGGTATCAGAGCGAGGTTGTGCGAACACCTAGGCTTTGGTAGGGTACTCATTATACATAGGGTTAGTAATACCCTTGAAGGAGTTTGAGTGTGTGCGTATGTATGTGTGTGTGTGTGTGTGTATGAGTGCGCATTTGTTAGCGCTATAAAATTGTTTTATACTATGTTGATTTATTATTGAGTGGCTTATAGGGGTCGATACGAGTAATTAACATTATTGATAGGGATCTCTAAACAATTAAACATGACAATTTGACATAGTATTGTTTTAAAATTGGATAAATGAAATAATTTTTCCTTGTTTATATTTTACATATAAAAGAATAATTTTTCAAATATTATTATAGTCATATACTGTGTGTTTGGTTGTTAGAACAATATTCAATTATTAAATTTTAAGTTTAATAAAGTTGTTTATTTTAATCTAAACAAAGTTATACAATTGAAAGATGAGTTACATAAGCAAGTGAATTTATAAATGTGAATTATAAAGTAATGATTATAATTAAAATGATCAACATTTGTGAAGTGATTTTATCTAGATAACAGAAATTATGGAAATATGATTTATAAATGTGATTTATAAATAAAAAGGAAATGAAATTGTATAAGTATGATTTATAAAGATGATTTATAAATAAAATGGATTTAAACTAAGAATTTGATAATTTAAATACCAATGATTTGGAAAATGTTTTTTTCAAGGTATTGTGAAGAATAATAATTATATTATTTTGGAAGTATTTTTGCATATAAATATTTTAAAAGAATTTAAAAAGAGATAGAAAGCACTGAACTCACTTGGTCGTTGGAAAATAATTTCGGTGATGACTACAACATCATCGGCGTTCATTTTCGAGTTTCTGAGTGATCGGTTGCTACTATGGTGATTTGCAATAAAAGTTTTAGGCAAACAAAGATTGTTTTAAATTTCAAAAGTATGATTTATTATACAAAGGAGTTATGTGTATATATGATTTCAAAATGATTTGAAATAAGAACCGGATGTCTAAATTCCTCTGAATTTTTATCTAAGTGTTGTGAAAATATGAGAAAATAAGTTTTGTAACTTATAAGTTGAAAAATAGCAAGTTAAAATAAAATTTTCAATCTGTTAAGTATTCTAGTTAAGTAAAGTAAATTGGAAATTTTATATACTCGTAAGATATAAAAGAGTGTGGAATGAATATAAACTTAAGTTGTAAAGTGATTATATATAACCATAAGTTGTAATTATAAAATATGAATGAACTTAACTAAGAATTTATGAAATTGTAAGTGGATAAGTTTGTATAACTTATAAATTAGGGAAAATGAAAAGTGAAACCAAATTTTAAAAATGGTTAAATATTTTTGGTTAAGCAAAACAAAATATGAAATTAGGCTATGCAATGAAAGTTGACTTAAGTAAAGTTAAATGAAATAAATTAATGAATATGAACTTAAGTTTTGAAGTGATAATAAACATAAGTAGTTTTGTATAAAATGTTTATAATAAACTTAAGTAATGGTTTTATGGAATGGTTCCTAAGGGGTATTAGTATTAAAGGAACTATAATAAATTAAATAAATGTTAACTAAATAAATGTAAATCGGATAAATGTTAATCAAATAAATGTTAATCAATTAAATGTTAATCAATTAAATGTTAATCAATTAAATGTTAACTAAATAGATGTTAATCGAAAAAATGTTAATCAAACAGATGTTAAATAAATAGAATATGAATAAATGAATGTGATTAAATTGAATGTGAATCAAATGAATATGAATAATTGAATAAGAATAAATGAATATGATTAAATTGAATGTGAATCAAATGAATACGAATAATTGAATATGAATAAATGAATGTGATTAAATTGAATGTGAATCAATTGAATATGAATAATTGAATGTGAATAAAAGAAATTTTGTATAATAAGAAAACCAATTGAAATGAATACATAAGTTGTATGTAGATATTTTTATTCGCATAACTATTTGATCTGGTTTCGAGCATACGGTTTCGGGATGATTTACATCGATCCAAGTTAGGATTTTTCACTCAATTCTTGACGGCAAATATTGGATATAGATTTTTGATTGATTCTGAAATTCTCTATCATCATATATGGCTATGCAAGGAGAATGACGGTTTCTATTCAAGGAACCGAATCTGAGTCCGCACTAGAGTGGTTGTGTGAACGATACTAGTTCGGAAGTGAAATTGTGTAATCGAATGAGCGATCAGGTATGGTTTTACGTATGGATGGTATATGTACATCGTACGAGATTTAATAAATTAAATGTTGACATTGGAAATGTAAATTGATATGATTATAAACTAATTGGATGGATATTATTTGTTTGATGGTGTCTCTTATTACATTTGCATATGGTTATTGTATAGTCTATGTTATATATTGATATTACTTTCTATATACATGTTCTCATTGGTTGTTGGGTGTTTAGTATGTGCGGATGGGGTATGCTTCACGTTTGGAGCTTGCTTTCACATTATATTGATTGTATATGCTTGTTAATATGAAGAAAAGGTACACATCTTGGATTACATATCATACTTTTATATTTTTTTCCTACGGGATGCTTATCCTTGAAGATGAGATGTATATTTGTGATTATATATATTGTAAAGTTTTTAGATTGAACCGTGCAAAGGAGATGCTGGCGAAATTTTCTGTAAACATAAGACGCTAGATTTATTTTTGAGAATTTTGAAAATCTTTTGATAGCTAGAAATTTGATTTTTATGTTATAATTTGGAAGGGTATTAGTTGGAATAAGTGAACGAATTTAAATACTTAGAAAATTTGATAAGAAGGTTTTGACTAATTGATATTGAAAAGTTAAAGACTTAAAGAATGGGTAGTCCATTTCAAGTAAATTGATTTTGAAATAGTCTAATGGGTTTGGAGGTATTTTTCTTACTTAGAAATTTCGAGGACGAAATTATTTTAAGGGGGAGAAAATGTAATGACCCAGAATTTTAGTCATTTAAATTTAAAATATTTAATTGATTTTTAAATATTTCAAAGTTATCTTTATAAGTTAAATAGTTTAAATTTTAAATATAATGGTTATTTGAATTTATGGAATTGTTAAAATAATTGAACCTTGAATTTAATGTGGATAAAAATGATTTCAAAAGCTTATTTAATTCTATTTAAATAAGAATGAAGAGAGTAAATTTTTAAATTTGAATTAAATGCGATTAAACTAATTTTCGAAATAACTCATCTTAATTAACGTGTTGAATTATCGATCTAGGGCATAGTCTTGGATTTTGACGAAACTAGTGTCACTGGATTCGTAATAGTATATTATTATATGCTATAGAATTTTGTGGTCATCGGACGTATCGTTTGGTCGTGCGAGCTCGGAATGCGTAGGAATTAATTAAAGGAATTTAAATTAGTATAATTTCATTTTGAAAGCTAACTTCTGTATATGATGAAATTGGGTCCCGATACTAGTTCCACTATGTTCGGAATAGGGGTATAATATATTGAACGCTAGGTGGCTCGCCTTGATTAGAGTTCAAAAATTTATAGCGTGAATGGTGTATTGTAAATTTTTCTGTAAAAGGACTTGAGATGGTTTCATTTGCAAACTTAAAACCCTAAAATGAAAACAGAGCTGCCATCTCTCCTTCATTCAACGGCCTAGATTACACACGTCTATCATGAATGATTTAGTCAAAACATTCTACACGAAAGGGGAGATTGGCCTATACTTTGAAGCAAGCTTGGAGAATTATTAAAGGACAGGGTTTGTGGGGGAATTGGATGAGGAAAAGATATATCAGAGGCAATTTCTAGAGCATGCAATTGGATAATAATGCTTCATCGACATGGAAAGCTATTATGAGAATAAGGGGAGTACTTGCTTCATGTTGTACAAGGGAAATTGCTTCAGGGAAGGAAACTGATTTATGGAGGGATCCCTGGATCCAAGGAAATTCATTAATTGATATTCTGGGACTTAACACATTCTCAGACTATGGTTGCCCAGATAAAAATGTGACAGAAATTATTAATAATAATGAGTGGAATTGCTCAATGATTCCAGTAAGTCAGGAAATTAAAGGGAAAATTCAATATATGCCGATATTTAGTGGACGAGAAAATGATATATGGGTCTGGAAACATACTGGAAATGATTTTAGTAAAAAAACAGCATGGAATGAAGTCAGACATTCAGATAACAAGGTTGAATGGAGCAAAATTATCTGGAATCATGTGAATTGCCCCCAAAATGGCTTTCACAGCGTATAAAGCGATACTCAAAAGACTTCCTACTAAGGATAGACTCTCAAAATGGGGTATTATATCAGAAAAGATGTGTGTTCTATGTAATCAAGCTGAGGAAACGCACGAACATCTATTTTTTCCTGCAACTTTTCGGAAAAAGTGTGGAATATATGTAAAAATGCTATTAATTCATCAGTTCAGACTCACCTGCTAACAGATGCGATTAATTACCTGACTCATAATAGGGGAGGCGAAAACATGGAAGCCAAATTGAGCGGAATTGCTATCACTTCCACGATTTGGAGTTTGTGGAAGGAGAGAAATCGCAGAGTATTTCAAAACAAACAAAGGAAACATGAAGAGGTCAGTAAACTCGCGATTACTGACATGCGAATGGTTCAGAGAAGAAGCAAAATTTGGGGTCTTACCTCACAGGGAAGAGATGAAGAGCGTACTGGAGCAGGGGATCTGAGCTATTCATCGGCAAATATCCCAAGTACAAGTTACCTTGTTCATGATCGGCCGCCATGATTGTAGAGGAAGAAGCGTTTCATCTTTTATTTTTTGTCTCTGGCTTTCTTCTTGGAAAGTGTGTGAGTTATGTCGGAGATATTTGACTTTGTCGTATAACACTTGCTATGTAGATAATGTCTGGGCCTGTGTTTTTGGGCCTTGATATGGGCTGTCATGCCTTAATAAATTTCTTACCCATTTCCAAAAAAAAAATATCGAGGAAGTTTTATTTAATAAATGGGGTATTAATTTATAAAGGAAGCCTTGATTTATAAAGGGAGTTTCATTTGATAAAAATGTGTTTTACTAAATGAATGGGTTTTAAATCAATAAAGGATAAATTAATTAAATAAGAGATAAAAAGTTCTTTTATACGACTTGTTCATGTCTTACATGAAATGATAGAGCATGTATGATTACTTGTTATGGAAAGTATACAAGAATTAGTCCCCTTATGCGATCGTTCACTTTATTGTTGAATATGATCAAATTCATCGACTCGGTCTTGAGGAGACCGAGATTAACGACCCAAAATTTAACCACCTCAAAATATAACATTTAAAATGATTTTAAATATAAAACATAAAAGGTTTTATGATTTAAATAATATTAGATAAAATTTGAAAATAGAAATATACATAAAAATAGTAACATCTGCTTATATCGACAAAAGTGACAAAATCCTAATTTCAGAAAACTAAGTTTAAATGGTTTAATAAATTATTTTAATTTATTTATGAGTGTTTATATTTTTAAATAACATTATACAAATTTATTTTTAAATTTGTTTTACATAAATAAATAGTTTAACTAAAACGTCAAAATATGACCGTAAAACATTATGTCAAAAAATCAACGTTTTGTCGATTTAAAGTTGTCGCAACGTTGTTGCACCTTTATTTTCTTATATATGAACATATATTCAAATAGTATAAGTATTAATTAATTTACTAATCAAGTTTACTTTTACTAAACATACTTAGAAAATTCTAGAAAGTAATTAACAAAAAGTAAGCATAAAAAGACAAAAAGTGTTATAAAAGTCAAAAAGTAAACATCAAATCAAACAGACATAATTATTATATTCTTTAATTAATACTTAAGTGAAAATGACATAAAGTAATGATTTAAAATGTGATGTTAAGTATTAGTTTGCTTAAAGCATAAGGAAAGAGTATTTTGGTCTTTTTATAAAATATTAGTTCAATCCAAAACTTTTTCTATAAATACCTATCCTCTTCTTCTTCACTTGTACACCATTTCTTCTCTACTTTCTCAAGCTCTCTTACATCCATTAATGGCTATTCACCTTAACAAAGTTATGCCAAAATATTCCAAGAATTAAATCACAAAGCAAAACTCATCAAAACCACACACAAACTCCACTTTAAAATCCTCCTTCCCCTTCTTATTTCTCATGCCCTCCCTTTTCTCCATTTGGCCGAGCACATCTTTCCCTTCAAGCTTGGCCATGGCCTCCTAAGGAAAGTACGAGGAAGTTTAGCAAGTTCGTGAAGCTTAAGGCAAATTTTAGCAAAGTTAGAGAAGTTTTAAACTAGTTTGAAAGCAACAAAAGGTGAGAACTCTAAATTGTTAAGTAGGAAATGTTTATATGATGTTCTGCAAGTTATAAATGTTGTTTGAATGTTAATAATGATGTTTGATAAGTGTTTGAAAAAGAAAGCAACCACCTTTAAGTCATTTGCAAAAGTTAGTAAGCAAATATATACATAAATGACAGTCATGTGACATTGTAATGAAAAAGTTGTTAAATTGATATGAAAGTTCATATGACATGTTAAGATATGTTCAAATGGTTATAAACATTGTTTTGGATGTTTATTAGTTGTATATTGAATATATATGTTGAAACAAGTCACAGATTTACACGACATATAATCACATGGAAACCACTTTCCAAAAGAAATGAAATGTGATATGGAATCATTTATACCTTTGAAAAAAAGGTTTGAATATGCTTTAAAAATGGTTTCTAGGTGTTTAAACTTGTCCCGACAAAGTTTGGATATGAATCTCAAAATACGTCTAAAATTTGATCCGTCACGTAACGGTAGTTCGTGTTTTCGCGTCAAAAGTTCAAATGAACATACGAAGTGGAATATAGTTCGGAATTCTTCAAAGTAAGAATTTTTTGAATCCTTATATTCATATCCTTCAAATGAAACAAGAAAATCAAGATTTGTATATTTTGAAATATGACAAAATCAATTTTCAAGAAAAATCCAATTTTTGCACTAAATGATCAAAATTGGAATTTGATAAAATAATCATTTTAAAAATATGAAATAAATTTTAAAAATCTTTTAAAATGTTTTAAAAGTGATTTAAGTTGAAAAGATGGATTTCTAAATGATATAAATGTCGTTTTAAAGAATATAGCTTTTAAAACACTATTTGCAACACTTTTCAATAACTTTTGAAATAAAGGTTGGAACTAAACAATTCTTTCCCAAGTCTTATGTAAACATTTTTAAGTAAATAATAAAGTATTTAGAAGAGATTGACCAATTTGATTTTTTTTTCAAAAATTGGTAAAACAAATAATTAAATGATTTAAAAAGGGAAAATGAGTATCCAGAAATGACTAGTACATTTGTCCCGCCTGTGAGATCTAAAAGTGAAAACAAGGCGTGTAACTAAGGTAAGGGATGGAGCATCCAGTGCCCTGAACTTACCTGGCCTCGGTTTTCTCTTTTAGGCGAGGGGTAGAATAGATCGAAAGGAAAGCCCGGATGCTCAATTTGGATTTTATAGAAATAATCTCTTATACTCATTATTAAAATCTAAAGAGGGAACTTGTCCTATTCGTGGAATTTAAAAGGTGATCTCACCGTTATTCCGCCCATAAAACTTGTTGAATATAGAAGTTGATTTTGAATAAAAGTAGAGTGATTTCAATAATCCTATTTTCTCAAAAGGTACTCTTTAAAAATGATTGAGAAATATTCAAAAAAAGAGGTTTAACTAATTTCGTATTCACAAAAAGAATATTTTGAAAATATATATCTCTTAAAGATATTTTGGTAAAGAAAAATGAATGAATCGAAAAACAATCATCTAATTACATCATTTTTATCGATGATTGGATTTCGAAGGAACCGGGGTCGGATTTGGGTGATTCCTATCCGAAAACTACTTCGAACCAATTTATGTGTTCGAAGGTTGAAGATGTTTGAAGACGGGGATATTGAGACTAATAATAACGAAGGATTACTTGTTGAATAATTGGAGATAAACTTCTGATTCACTATATTGTAGCAGTGGTCTCTTTGTTCTGAAAAATCTCAAGACCACAAGGACTTCTTACCTAGTAATGGCCGAGGAAAGTGCCTTCGGTTTCATTCAGTCTCAGAACGAACTTATATGGATGAATGTCTGACCTTACATCCAAATCACAATGAGTGATCTCTATAAAATTATATCAGTCGATGGCGGAGAAGACACCTTCTCTTAGCTTAACACCCTTTCCTGAGACATACGAGCTCGGGAAGTTACACGTTTGTAGAAACCAGTCATGTGAATGTGGAACGGCAATGTGACATTCAAAGTGAAAGAAGATGTGCTATGTGAAAAGGTAATCGTTGCCTCGAGCCTCATCCGTCGGAAATGACCGAAATAGGGTTAGATGCGGCAAGGCTAAGTGGGTCGTTCCCAATTAGGGTATGATCATTCCCTTCTAGATATATTACTTTCCACTATGATGTTCAGGGTGTAAATTAATGTGGATGTATGCGAATAGAGCTCTCGGATAAAGGTCGGTAACGACCGGGGGATGACATATTCGGTACTATCTAGTTATAGAGGTAGGCCGGTCTTGTTTTGGTAGAGGAGTTTTGTGATGGTTCTTCGGGACATCCATCTAGAGGTGTACCCATCGGAAGGTAGTCCCTTCACCTGGTCATTTGTATGGAAATCCATTCCCCAATAAGAACCTGCGGTTTTGTTTGTATTGGCGTAATGAATAGCCCCGAAATGCTCTATGGGTAACCATTTCGGCTAAGATTAATAAGTTTATTTGCAAATGTTTTCAAAGAAAGTCATTAAAAATAATATCCCTAAATTTAACGTAATAAAGAGTTTTGGTTATCATAAGGTAAAAACCTGTTTCGTATTTATGTGCGGCATGGTCTAATGAGATACCTTTTTGTTTTCAAAACATCGTACTTTGAGTTCTCACACCAGTCCCATGACTGACCCAGAGTTTGTTTTTCCCTTTAAACTCTCGGTGCCCTATTTTTCGGGCGGCTAAGTAGTCAGGATACCTTAGGATCATTTTGGAGCATGTTGGGGAGCATTTTGGAGAAGTCTTTTAGAGCTATGAAGCTGAAGTACCTTATGTAGATATCTACCCATTTTCCACTGTGTCATGTAGTATGTATTTTCCAGCATATGTACGGATAGATAGTTATAACTATCCCGCTGGATTTGTATTTGAATCTGATCATTTATGTATAATTAAAATGTTGAATGCGATGTGAGATTCTATTTATTGTGTTATCTTTTATCTTTATTTTCTTTTACACCCCTGATAATCTGCCTCCCCGGCACTTAGATTTCTGGCACGTGAATACCGTGGATGTATTAGTATCGATTTCTGAGGGTCGAGGTGATGGTTCATCACATTTGGTATCAAACCTGAAGGTTAAGCGAGAACCTTGGCTTTGTTGGGGGTATGACTCATTAGGGATAGGGTTAGTAACATCCTAGAATGAGTTTAGTCTGAGAGGGCGCATAATTAAACTTTTAACGTGATTAAGTATATTAATACTGTATATCATTCTCTAAAATATCTCGTTTATATATCTTAAAGATCCTTTTCTTACTATATACAGATAGTATAAAATGAGTGGAAGAAGAGGACGAGGTAGGGGAGGAAGTAATACCACAAATGGTCAAACTCCCGCAGCTACAGTAGTCGAGGAAGTAGTAGTTCAGGTATAGCCCCAAATTAATTTTGCAACTTTATGCAAGAACTATACCAACCTTGGTGGTAAACCTTTCAAAGGAACAGAAACCATCATTGAAGTACAAGCTTGGATCCGCTCTTGTGAAAGAATTTTCAAAGGACTGAATATTGGAGATGAGCAGAAGAGATTCTTAGCTTCTTGGCAACTACAAGATGGAGCTCTAGTTTGGTGGGAATCTATTACACGGAATGAGTCAGAAGATAATTTCTCATGGGAACGATTCAAAGAAGTTCTGGAGGAGCAGTATATGCCGGAAGCAAGAAAGTCCCATCTTTACCGAAATTATAAGGATTTTAAATAGGAGGAGGAGATGTCGTTTGAGTAGTATGCTAACAAGTTTAACGAATTATCTCATTTTGGGCCTGGATTGATAGATACGCCCCTAAAAAAGAATGAAAAGTTTATTTCTGGAATGAAGAAGCAATTCCATGTTAGAATGACTGGGCATGTGAAAGAACCATTTGTATACTTAATAGACATGGGATACAGATATGAAGCTTTGGATAAGATAGATCCACCCGTAGTACAAGAAGGCAACAACAATAACTGGAAGAAGAGGAAGTTCAATGGCAAGAAGCCATGACAGGGAAAACCCAAAGGAGGATCTCAGGATAACCGCTTTAAAGATGTCACTTGTTATAATTGCGAACAAAACGGCCACCTATCAACTCATTATAGAAAACCAAGAACTCAAGGAACTCAAGGATCAACACCAAGAAGCTGCTTTAATTGTCATCAATCAGGACACATGATAAAGGATTGTCCCCAAATAAAGAAAGGAGAACAAGCCAAAGTTTATGCTATCAAGGATGAGCCTTCAACCTCCCAAGATGTGAAGGGCAAAGGACTGTTGGAAGGTAATATTTTTATCAAAGATGTTTTAGTTAAAATATTATTTGATACAGGAGCTTCTCATAGTTTTATTTCTAAAAAAACTGTAGAAGAATTGAAACTTAAAGATAAAATTGTTGACAACCCTATCTGCGTGACGAATCCTATAGGAGGTTCCACTAATCTTTGTATGCACTGTGAAAAAAGTCCCAATTTCCTATCCTCCCCATCACTTCCCTTTTGACCTTTTTGTCTTAAATTTTATTGGATTTTAAATTTAACTCGGTATGGATTGGTTGGATAAGTACAAAGCTGTGCTTGATTGCGAAAAAAAAAACGATATCTTTATGGACCATCTTTGGGAAATCGTAGAAATATCTTGTGAAGGTCCTAGTCCAAGAAGGGATAGTTTTCTTTATGCTTTAGATACATCCCAGATAGGATTAGAAACAATACCCGTTGTTAAAGGATTTTCGAATGTCTTTGAGGAAGTAAAAAGTTTGCCCCCACATCGAGAAATCGAATTCCGTATCGATTTAGTTCCTGGTGCGATGCCAATTAAACAACGAGATAGAAGGATGGCTCTGAAAGAAATGGATGAGTTGAATAACCAAAACCAAGAGCTATTAAAGAAGGGATTAATAAGACCTAGTTGTTCAAGTTGGGGATCAGCAGTAGTTTTTGTAGCCAAGTCCGATGGATCTTTAAGATTGTGCGTAGACTATCGGGATCCGAACAAGCAAACAATCAAGAACAAGTATCCTCTACCCCGAATGTTCTCTAAAATGGACCTAGCTATAGGATTCCATCAGTTAAGGATCGCAGAAGATTGCATCCATCTAACTGCATTCAAAGGTCTGAATACTTTCTATGAGTGGTTGGTTATGCCTTTTGGGCTGACTATACACCCGCTTATTTTGTTGACCTTATGAATAGAGTTTTAGAGATGTGCTAAACAAATTCATGTTAGTCTTTATCGATGATATCCTTATCTACTCAAAGACAGAAGAAGAACATGCAACGCATCTAGAAGCTATGTTGGAGATATTGAGGAATAATGTGCTTAAAGCCAAATTCTCAAAGTGCCATTTTTGGGAGAAGGAGGTAAGATTCCTTGGACATATGATATCAAGGGATGGAATTTCAGTGGAGCTAAGGAAAGTTGCAGCTATTCAAGATTGGAAGCAGCCACAAACTCATAAAGAGATTCGTAGCTTCTTAGGTTTGGCAGGATATTACAAAAGATTCATTCAAGACTTCTCTAAGATTGCCTATCACGTAACGAAGTTGACAATGAAGGATGCTAAATTTGTATGGACTCCTAAATGTGAAGAATCATTCCAAGAACTAAAGAAGAGGTTGACAACCGCTCTAGTTTTAGCAATTATAAATGGAAATAGTGGATTGACCGTTTATACAGATGCTTGTGGAGAAGGAGTTGGTGCAGTTTTAATGCAAGATGGGAAGGTGATTGCTTACACAAGTAGACAGCTGAAGATGCATGAGAAGAATTATGCAACACACAACTTAGAATTATTAGCCGTTGTGTTCACTCTAAAGACATGGAGGCATTATTTGCTGGGTAAGAATTTTTCACTGTTTATTTCGATAAAACTTTGAATTGACCTTAGTAAATTATATTCCATCTTTTAGGTGAAAAATTCGAACTCTTCACGGACCACAAATCTCTGAAGTATCTTTTCACCCAGAATGACTTGAACATGATACAACAATGCTGGCTAGAATTTCTCGCATCATATGATCTGGATATTTTATATACACCCGGGAAAGCCAACGTAGTAGCTGATGCATTGAGTAGGAAGTTAGCTACTATTTCTTGTTTGGTAGTTACTCAAACTCTCCTAGAAGAGATCGCCAGCAAACAAAAGGAAGATCTATTTCTCAAGAAGATCGTTAGGAATATACGTCAAGGATATAATTCAAGCTTTAAAATAGATAACCTTGGAGTATTGCGGTTAAATGGAAGAATTCGTGTTTCAGATGTTAGAAATCTCAAGCAAGAAGTACTAGCTGAATGCACACAGCCGAACTTAGCATTCATCCAGGAATTCATAAGATGTACAAGGGCATGAAGCGTACATTTTGGTGGAAAAGTATAAAGGGGGACATATCTATCTATGTCAGCCGTTGTGAAAATTGCCAAAGAATCAAAAGTGACCAACAAAAAACTGCAGGATTACTTCAACCTTTGGATATTCCAGCTTGGAAGTGGGATCAAATATCCATGGATTTCATTGATTGCTTACCCCGAACAAGGAAAGGAAATGAAGGCATTTGGGTTATCATAGATCGATTAACCAAAAGTGCACACTTTATTCCGGTAAAGCCAACAAGAACTGCAGCAAGCCTTGCAGAGATATATATGAAGGAGATTGTCCGATTGCATGGAGTTCCGAGCAGTATAGTAAGCGATCGTGATCCAATCTTCACTAGTCAGTTTTGGGAAGCACTACAGACAACTTTGGGAATGAAGCTGAGTATAAGCACTGCATATCACCTCCAAACTGATGGACAGACAGAAAGAGACAACTGCATATTAGAAGATATTTTAAGAGCATGTATTCTAGACTTTGGAGGCTCGTGGGAAAATCATTTGCATTTAGTAGAATTCTCCTACAACAACAGCTATCAAGCTAGTATCGGTATGGTACCTTATGAAGCTCTGTATGATCGTCCATGTAAATCGCTAGCATGTTGGATTGAATCCGGAGATCTGTTAGTGCTTGGCTCAGAGATGATACGAGAAGCTTTAGAGAAGGTTGATATGATTAGAAAAAAGCTAAAAGAAGCCCAAAGTAGACAGAAGAGTTATGCAGACCGAAGGCGTAGAAATCTGGAATTCTCAGTTGGAGATTCAATCGTTTTGAAAGTCTCTTCAATGAGAGGAGCAGTAAGATTTGGAAGAGAAGGGAAGTTAGCACCTCGATATATTAGACCTTTTCCCATTCTTGACGAATCGGCCTACTAGCTTATCGAGTACAATTGCCTGAAAGATTGTCTGGTGTAAACAATGTTTTTCACGTATCACATTTACGAAAGCATTTATATGACCCAGAACAAATCATAGAAACAGTTGCTCAGGATGACTTGGAGACAGAACTAAACTTACCTGTTATTAGAAGGCCTGTTCGAATCGTGGATCTAGATGAAAATGATTAAGAAGGAAGGTAGTACGATTGGTCAAAGTTCAATGGAGCGGGGATGCTGATGATTGCACATGGAAAACAGAAGATAGAATGAGAAAATCATATCCCAAGTTTAGGATCGATGTATAGACTTTATCTATCGTTTGAGTGTACTCACTGCATGTGGTGTAGTCACTTATTGTATATATTCCATCTTATTGAATATATATTTCCTTCTTGAGCTATTGTCTTCTTATCTAATTTCGAGGACGAAATTCTTTTAAGTAGGGAGAATGTAATGTCCCGAAATTTTACCACCTAGAAATATAACATTTAAAGTGATTGTAAATATAAAATATAAAAGGTTTTATGATTTGAATAATATTAGATAAGATTTGGAAATAGAAATATACATAAAAAGTAACATTTGCTTATATCGACAAAAGTGAGAAAATCCTAATTTCAGAAAAGTAAGTTTAAATGGTTTAATAAATTATTTTAATTTATTTATGAATGTTTATATTTTTAAATAACATTATACTGATTTATTTTTAAATTTGGTTTACATAAATAAATAGTTTAACTAAAACGTCAAAATATGACCGTAAAACATTTTGTCAAAAAATCAATGTTTTGTCGATTTAAAGTTGTCGCAACGTTGTTGCACTTTTATTTTCTTATATATGAACATATATTCAAATAGTATAAGTATTAATTAATTTACTAATCAAGTTTACTTTTACTAAACATACTTAGAAAATTCTAGAAAATAATTAACAAAAAGTGAGCATAAAAAGACAAAAAGTGTTATAAAAGTCAAAAGGTAAACATCAAATCAAACAAACATAATTACTATATTCTTTACTTAATACTTAAGTGAAAATGGCATAAAGTAATGATTTGAAATGTGACGTTAAATATTAGTTTGCTTAAAGTATAAGGAAATGGTATTTTGGTCTTTTTACAAAATATTAGTTTAATCCAAAACGTTTTCTATAAATACCCATCCTCTTCTTCTTCACTTCTACACCATTTCTTCTCTACTTTCTCAAGCTCTCTTACATCCATTAATGGCTATTCACCTTAACAAAGTTATTCCAAAATATTTCAAGAATTAAATCACAAAGCAAAACTCATCAAAACCACTCAAACTCCACTTTAAACTCCTCCTCCCCCTCTTATTTCTCACGCCCTCCCTTTTCTCCATTTGGCTGAACACATCTTCCCCTTCAAGCTTGGTTGTGGCCTCCTAAGGCAAGTACGAGGAAGTTTAGCAAGTTCGTGAAGCTTAAGGCAAAGTTTAGCAAAGTTAGAGAAGTTTAAAACTAGTTTGAAAGCAACAAAAGGTGAGAACTCTAAATTGTTAAGTAGGAAATGTTTATATGATGTTTTGCCAGTTATAAATGTTGTTTGGATGTTTGTAATAATGTTTGATAAGTGTTTGAAAAAGAAAGCAACCACCTTTAAGTCATTTGCAAAAGTTAGTAAGCAAATATGTACATAAATGACAATCATGTGACATTGTAATGAAAAGTTGTTAAATTGATATGCAAGTTCATATGATATGTTAGGATATGTTAAAATGGTTATAAACATTATTTTGGATGTTTATTAGTGGTATATTGAATATATATGTTGAAACAAGTCACGGATTTACACGACATATAATCACATGGAAATCACTTTCCAAAAGAAATGAAATGTGATATAGAATCATTTATACCTTTGAAAAAAAGTTTAAATATGCTTTAAAAATGATTCCTAAGTGTTTAAACTTGTCTCGACAAAGTTTGGATATGAATCTCAAATTACGTCTAAAATTTGACGCGTCACGTAACGGTAGTTCATATTTTCGCGTCAAAGTTCAAATGAAGATACGAAGTGGAATATAGTTCAAAATACTTCGAAGTAAGAATTTTCCGAATCCTTATATTCATATCCTTCAAATGAAATAAGAAAATCAAGATTTCATCTTGTATATTTTGAAATATGACAAAATCAATTTTCAAGAAAAATCTAGTTTTTCACTAAATGACCAAAGTTGGAAATTGATAAAATTATAGTTTTAAAAATATGAAATAAAATTTAAAATGTTTTAGAAGTGATTTAAGTTGAAAAGATGGATTTCTAAATGATATAAAAGTCATTTTAAAGAATATAGCTTTTAAAACACTATTTGCAACACTTCTTCGCAACGCTTTTCAATAACTTTTGAAATAAAAGTTGGAACTACACAATTCTTTCCCAAGTCTTCTGTAAACATTTTTAAGTAAATAATAAAGTATGTAGAAGAGATTGACCAATTTAATTTTTTTTTCAAAAAGTGGTTAAACAAATAATTAAGTGATTTAAAAAGGGAAAATGATTATGCGGAAACGACTAGTACATTTGTCCCGCTGTAAGAACCAAAAGTGAAAACAAGGTGTGTAATTAAGGTTAAGGATGGAGCACCCAGTGCCCTGAACTTACCTGACCTCGGTTTTCTTTTTTAGGTGAGGGGTGGAACAGATTGAAAGGAAAGCCTAGATGCTCAATTTGGATTTTATAGAAATAATCTTCTTATACTCATTATTAAAATCCAAAGAGGGAACTTGTCCTATTCGTGAATTTAAAAGGTAATCTCACCGTTATTCCGCCCATAGCACTTGTTGAATACAGAAGTTGATTTTGATTAAAAGTAGAGTGATTTCGATAATCCTATTTTCTCAAATGGTACTCTTTAAAAATAATTGAGAAATATTCAAAAAAAGAGGTTTAAATAATTTTGTATTCACAAAAAGAATATTTTGAAAAAATATATATCTCTGGAAGATATTTTGGTAAAGAAAAATGAATGAATCGAAAAACAATCATCTAATTACATCATTTTTATCGATGATTGGATCTCGAAGGAACCGGGGTCGGATTTGGGTGATTCCTATCCAAAAACCACTTCGAATCAATTTACGTGTTCGAAGATTGAAGATGTTTGAAGACGGAGATATTGAGACTAATAATAACGAAGGACTACTTGTTGATTAATTGGAGATAAACTTTTGATTCACTATATTGTAGAGTGTTCTCTTTATTATGAAAAATCTCAAGACCACAAGAACTTCTTGCCTAGTAATGACCGAGGAAAGTGCCTTCGATTTCGTTCAGCCACAGAACGAACTTGTATGGATAAATGTCTGACCTTGCATTCCAAATCACAATGAGTGATCTCTATAAAAGTATATCAGTCGATGGCGGAGAAGACACCTTCCCTTATCTTAACACCCTTTCCCGAGACATACGAGCTCAGGAAGTTATATGTTTGTATAAATCAATCGTGTGAATGTGGAATGGCAATGTGACATTCAAAGTGAAAGAAGATGTGATATGTGAAAAGGTAATCGTTGCCTCGAGCCTCATCAACCGGAAATGACCGAAACGGGGTTAGATGCGGCAAGACTGAGTGGGTCATTCCCAAGTATGATCATTCCCTTCTAGATATATTTCTTCCTGCTATGATGTTTGGGATGTAAATTAATGTGGATGTATGCGAAGAGAGCCCTTGGATAAAGGTCGGTAATGACCGGGGGATGACAGATTCTGTACTATCTAGTTATAGAGGTAGGCCGGTCTTGTGTTGGTAGAGGAGTTTTGTGATGTTTCCTCGGGAAATTCATTTAGAGGTGTACCCACCGGAAGGTAGTCCCTTCACCTGGTCATTTATATGGAAATCCATTCCCCATTAAGAATCTACGGTTTTGTTTGTATTGGCGTAATGAATAGCCCCGAAATGCTATATGGGTAACCATTTTGGCTAAGATTAATAAGTTTATTTGCAAATGTTTTCAAAGAAAGTCGTTAAAAATAATATCCCTAAATTTTACATAATAAAGAGTTTTGGTTATCATTAGGTAAAAACACGTTCCGTGTTTATGTGCAGCATGGTCTTATGAGATACCTTTTTTTTTCAAAACATCGTACTTTGAGTTCTCACACTAGTCCTATGACTGACCCGGAGTTTGTTTTTCCCTTTAAACTCTGGGTGCCCTAGTTTTTGGGCAGCCAAGTAGTCAGGATACCTTAGGAGCATTTTGGAGAAGTCTTTTGGAGCTATGAAGATGAAGTGCCTTATGTAGATATCTACCCATTTTCCACTGTGTTATGTAGTATGTATTTTCCAGCATATGTACAGATAGACAGTTATAACTATCCCGCTGGATTTGTATTTGACTCTGATCATTTATGTATAATTAAAATGTTGAATGCGATGTGAGATTCTATTATTGTGTTATCTTCTATCTTTATTTTCTTTTACACCCCTGATAATCTGCCTCCCCGACACTTAGATTTTCGGCACGTGGATACCGTGGATGTATTAGTGTCAATTTCTGAGGGACGAGGAGACGGTTCATCACACTTAAATCAGTAAGTATTCTACTTATCGAAAACTACTTTAATGCTTAGATATGGGTTCTCTATTTTGGAAGTGAATGATGGAAACCATGTATGGTTTCGAAATCTGTTGAGATGATGGAATTAATGTGGGATTCATTATGTGATCGAATTTTGTTGAAAAGTCGTGTGAAGATGCCGAACATAGCCTCAACATCGGAAAATGACTAAAGAAAGAGTTGGATGCATAACCCCAGGTCTTGTTGATCCAAATAGGGGGTACATCAACTCCATTTTCTAGAGTATGCTTATCGGGATTTTATGCACGAGGAGTTGATGATACTTGGTTCATGTGTTAGGGCGTGAGCTAGTTATGTTTACCTTATGGTATATTTTATCTAGAGATATACGGTGCTCAGAAGGTAGTTCTGACCCTTGTCATAGGTGATCGGTTTCAGTATGGCTTACGTGTATACTAGGGAGGTCTCCGTGGAAAATCCATTTATACGAACGTACCTAACGGTTTTTGTTTGTATATCTAAATAGGTTGTCAAATGTAATCAATGTAACCATTTCAGCTATGATTAATATTTATTTGAAACACCCTAGACATTATTATAATAACACTAAAATTTCCTATAAAACGGTTTGGTTATCGTAAGGTAAAAACCTGTCCGTGTTTATATGCAGCATGGTCTTACGAGATACCTTTATTTCAAAAGGTTTTATAACATTAAATAATTCAAATTACTTTGGTTTTCTCGCGCTGGTTTACCAGACTGATCCGGGTGTTATTTTTCCTTCAATGCTTGGGTCAACCCCGTGTATATTTCTAGGTTTCATGGAAGATCATTGGAGCTCTTGGAGAGAGGAGCTGGATGATTTCCTACCGTAAATTTTATTTTTGATGCATTACTTTGTTTATTTATCAGCAATTGTAAGGACAGGTTGTTATAACTGTCCACGCTAATGATAGGTTAGTTTTTCTCCGATTGTTATATGTATATTAAAATATTCTTTTTGTAACTGTATCATTCCGATATTATATGTTATTCTTCCGCCGTGAGATTTTGATATTGTGTTCTCCTATTTCTTATCCTTTTCCTTTTCTTCCTTTTCTTTTACCCTAATGTTCTGCCTTTCCAGCACTTGGGTGCTCGGCACCTGAATACCTGGATGTATTAGTGTTGACATTTGAGGGTCAAAAGGGCGACCATTACACCATGTATTTTAGATATTCAACAAGCACATATTTTGGCCTTATAGTCTTATTTTTTACAAATCAGAATACTTGTTTTAGAGACTCGATATCTAAAGGATCGACAACCTATAGAAGCGGTATAGATGCTGCATGTTTTAAATCTAATAGCTTTACTTAAAGGCTTAATAGCCAAGTGTTTTAGAGGTTCGACAACCTCCTTTTTGATACTGAATGTATAGAAAGCTGTTTTAAAGAAGATTATATTTGGGCAAAAGATTTTGATTAAGTAAAGGACTATGTTTTCCTTGTACCAAAATATGATTTTAAGGGATAAATAAATTATAAATACAAATGTTTTCAACGAAATGAAAGGATATTTTAGCCCCAAGGTTTTATAAGAAAATTATTATTCTTGCCACCATTAGATAAATTGTGATAAGATATTTTGACTCGTGGATTTAGAAAACCAGATTGTGTGAGACTAGTGTAGGGTCCCATCCTATGCTTTAGTTGTCAGCCTCCAGTTGATAAATGTCCACGATTCCAATGCATAGGGCTTTGTCAAGGGTAGAGACTAAAAGTAAGTTTATGCATAGAAGGGAACTTATAACTTAGATAGGTTATTGGTTGGCCTGCAAAACCAACAGGTTCATAGTGACCCTAGGAAAAACTATGAGTTAGGCAATAGTTAGAGTGACCCTAAGAAATTTAGGTTTGGACGGTCAGTCCAGTTTCCTCCTAACGGTATTTGGAGATTTTGGTATAGCTTGTAGGCCCAAGTCATCCATATAGCTTTGTAGTAACACTAGGAAACCTATGATGTAGGGATAGATAGTCCATTGATCGAGATAGACAAGTCAGATTTATCCATGTTGCATGCATGCATAGGATTGTTTTATGTTATGTTCTAACCATTTCGGTTGCAGGTGCACGATTTATGATTGACATATTCCCAGAAGATACCAGTGAAGGGAAAACCCATTGCGCTCAACGGCGTGGTCTCACTAGATATCTATTTGATTCGAGATTGCATATTATATTTTACACCGGACTTTTTATCTGATCCGAAGTTTATGTTTTTCCATTAAACTCTCGGGTAGGCCGGGAGTAAGACTTCTAGGTTTTCAGGTTTGATGAATATGCTTTCGAGACATCTAGAAGGCAAGTCAGTTATATTAGGAGCTTTATTTCCGCTGTGTTGTTGTTTTATTTTGCTTGAAAGAATGTGATGGAAATTGTATAACCGTCAACTAATAGACTCTGATCAACCAAAAGGGTATCTTTATATATCGCTCTTAGGGTATTTTGTATTAATTATATTTTCTCTAAAACTGGGCAATGAATGTGATTATGTAATGAATATGAAAGGTTGATTTTGAAATACGTTTTGGAAATTTTCATACCCCTATGCTTCGATGTTAATGATACTACTAACTAATCAAATTTTGTCATCGGGGAATAATACTATTGAAGGCTACAACATCAAAAGCGCTTATTTTCGGGCCTCAAAATGGAGAATTGTGACGCCCCACCTCTATGCTCATAATAACAAAGAGTATTAAAAGAAATACTGTCTATTATTACGAAGAATAAGGCTGGATAGGAGCGACCATCCGTAATTGGCCTTACACTAATATTGGTTATCTCGATAGGAGTGGTATATACTTTTTATTTTTCATCTTATTTATTTATTCCCATCGACATACCCAATTATCAGTATAAAACAAACTACGATGGTTCATAATAGTTTAGGACATTAGATATAACGATAACTCAGATAATATAAATGTGGAACACAGATAAAAACAAAAGTCTCATATATATATAACTGATGTCAGTTACAACATAGTTGACTCAATACATTTGATACAACTACAACTGTCGACTCTAGAAGTTATATATACAAGTACATTATCGACTAATATACATGAATACATATCGTTCTATACAATAACACGACTACTACAAAATGACAAAGACAACTTCAGAAGATGTGAAAAGTCTTCAAATCCCGAACAGCAACTCAAAGAAGGAAATCTACGACCTGAAATAACTCGGGTCTGACCCGAGTATTAAATTCAAAAGAAAATAATACACGGGTCAGTCTAATTCAAACTCAGTTATTAATGCCCAGAAGCAATAATAATCAAATAACGAATAGACGACAATCACAGAAATCTCGTATATCCAACTTCTCGATACGAGAATCGGATAACGGCAGATATAACACTAAACAACGTTAAGCAATAAATCAGCAAATTCAAACCATCAGCAAGATAAATAAAAGAAAAGATTATCAGTGAAGACAATTTGGAAAACAGCAGAATTGTCTAAACGACAATTAACACAAATTCCAATCATTAAATAACAATTAGAAACTCAGGATCTAATTATCGAATAGATAATTATACACAATAAAATAGACAATCGAATTGAATCAAATACAATTCTCAAATGTTGAATTGAATACAACAATCCAAATAATTGAAATATCAATTAAAACAATAAATCAGTGTGGCTGCAGTACACGCGCGTGTGTACTGCCTCGCCACTATGGAGATGAAATAAGGGCCATACACAAGGTCAAACCCAAGTTTTGCAACTGGATTCAACTCAAGTAAAAGTTAAGAAATCAGCCAAACTCAACAATTACAATGCTAGACACAGTACAACCATAAACTCAACAAATTCAAGTGACCAGACACACATGTAAAGTGATGACCACAAGGCAAAGCCTCAGTATCAAAATAGAAGTGAGGCCATGTACATGTCGATGGCAGCCTCAACCAGATGACCAAGTGAATGTATACAAGTTCAGTGCAAATCAAGGACGGCAACGCGAGCGAACCAGACTCAAGTCAGTCCAGTTACTCTATGGAATACATCACTACAACTATCAAATGAAACAGTGTATATATAAGGTATGCAAGGGCTCAAGTGTATCAGGTCAGAGACATGACCCCAGGCCCAGTGCGAAAGTAGACATCATTGTATAAAACAATGTATCAAAGTTCAAGTGAACTGGATAGGTAAAACTCAAGTCTACTAACATGAAGACTGCAATATCAAAGAAACTACAAGATTGCACAATGGAAATGCAAGGACCAGGCAATTCAAATACAATTGCAAACCAGATCCACAACTAACAGGCCTTAATGAAGCAACCCAATAACTCAAACTCAGTACGAATCCAACAATATATGCATACAGACATACTTATGTATGTATGCACCTAAAATGCAGACTTGAGTAAACCGGGATAAGACAACACAAATCAGTGAAATGCATCAGGTCTAAGGCAACAGTGTGCCAACAGGTGACAGAGCAAGGCCAGAGTGATAACTCAATAATAAAGCAGTTAAACGTATGTACAAGAAGACCAGATGAAGACTGCATATAACAGACCAACAAATACTAGATCAACATCAAAATGACACTGAGGAATATTGAACTACAAGTATGCAGTATACAAATGATGTCCAGACCAATTACAATGCTACCAGACAAGGCAAGGGCCATATAGACATATATATACATATATGCCAATATATGTATACACATATACGAGTCTAAATGACAACAGTGGACACAAACTATATTCGATCTTGAAAACAGTTTCAAGATTTAAGTAACATATGTGTATACAACTTGAAGCAAGAATGTCAAGTGCACTATAAACATCACATTGAAGCAACTAGAGTAAATCACAGTGAGCATGGACAGAGAACAACAAGCAAAGTGTACACACGTAAATGGACAAATGATCTCAAATAATCAAGCAGCAATTTCACAGAGACCAAAACTAATAACCAAATCAAAGCTGATGGTCATCACAGAACCAAAATCAAGTTCGAAGTCAACAGCAGTAAACTCGGAGGTGAAGCCGAGATATAAACAAATGTCAAAGCCGGAAATTCATCAATTTATACGAACTCGATAAAGTCAAAGAAGCATCAATCATCGAAACATTATCACGTAATCACAACAGAAATAAAATCGAATGGCCTCGAAACTTCAAATCAATGTTGTTTTATCAAGCAACCAAATACACGAAATTGAAGAAATCAGAAATCAATAAGCTTTAAATTAGATGTGAGCGATAAGGAATCACTCACCTTTTTGGCCAAATAGAAGGAACCGCGAGCAAACAGAATCAACTGAAGAAAGAGATCCAAGGATTGACATCGGAGTTGAAGCCTTGGCATCACAAAAACAAGCGAAGCCAAAACAAGCGAAACCCTACTTTCTGAAGCAAAAACGAGCGCGGCCACCATTTTCATTCTTTTCGTTTATTTTGCTTTAGGGTTTTTGAATGAGTGAAAATGAAAGAAGGGTTGGGTTTTTCTTTTATGGTTATCACGGCAAAAACAAACGCTTGAAAACGTGGGCTAGCATTTAAATTTTGAAGCCCACAAAACTCTTCAAATTTTTGAGAGGAATTTAAACCGGGTTTTAAAACTTCAAACAGTAATTAGTCATCACTCTTAATCGTCTACTGATGCCAATTAATTAATGCGAAATACCGGGTTGTTACAGACTCCCCTCCTTATAAAAATTGCGTCCCCGCAATTTTCCATAATTAAAGTCATCCACCACAATTATTCTTCTAACATAAACTGGTCAAGCTAGAAAATAAAAGTCGAGAATTCAAATGTCAAAGTAATCTTTTAATTTCATAAGGGAAATTCACAAATTCTCAACAAAGTCTAATTATCAGTAGATAAACAGAAAACAACAAAACTGGATAATCACAATTATCAGCAATCTTCAATTATCAACTAGAAAATTTAAGATACAGAAATTCACAAAATAGCAATTTCTAATTATCAATACGATAATTAGAAAACAACAAAATCTAATTATCAACAAAGATAATTATGAAACCCAAATCACAATTCGCAAAGCTGTCAATATCTAGTTATTCAACCATTAACTAGAAAACACAAACTCCCTATCAGCAAACTCTAACTATCAACAAAGATAGAAAGAAAACAGCAATTCAATAAAAATCAGCATATTCTAGATTCAATTAGAGACTAGAAAATCTCTTATACATAAAATCAGCAAACATCCAAATATCCAAACGATACTCAGAAAATAAATCAACAAATGTCAAATTATAAAAAAAACGAAAACCACAAAACATCAAATATCTAATTATCTCAAACGATAATCAGAAACAAATCAGCACATATCTAATTACCACAGTTGGTAATTAAAATTTCAAATTCAACAAATATTCGATTATCACAAACAATAACCAAATTTCCAAATTCAACAAATATTCGATTACCACAAACGATAACCAAATTTTCAAATTCAACAATTATTTGATTATCACAAGCGATAATCAAATTCCAAATTCAATAAATATTTGATTATCTCAAGCGATAATCAAATCTAAAAACAGAAAATATTTAATTATCTCAGGCGATAATTAAATTTCAAATCAACAACTATTTAATTATCTCAGGCGATAACTAAATCTCAAAACAGCAAATATTTAATTATCAAAAGCGATAATTAAAAACAATAATTATCCAACTATCAAAAACGATAATCAGAACTCATATCAACAAATATCTAATTATCACAAGCAATAATTAGAAACAACAAATATCTGATTATCAAAACGATAATCAGAACTCATATCAACAAATATCTAATTATCACAAGCGATAATTAGAAACACAAATATCTGATTATCAAAAACGATAATCAGAACTCATATCAACAAATATCTAATTATCACAAGCGATAATTAGAAACAACAAATATCTGATTATCAAAAACGATAATCAGAACTCATATCAACAAATATCTAATTATCACAAGCGATAATTAGAAACAACAAATATCTGATTATCAAAAACGATAATCAGAACTCATATCAACAAATTTCCAATTACCTGCAGATAATTGGAAGCAACAAATATCTAGAAATCAATTAAGAAGACTAGAAAATCAACATAAAAGCTTGGATCGATCCCATCAGATGGCGAGTTTTTAATTCACCGCACGTGCATCAACAAATGGCCGAAGCCTACCAAGTACTCAACAAATGGCGCCCAACAAATGACCCAAAGGTCCAACAAATGACCCGAAGGTCTAGTACTGGTATTTGACCCGAAGGTCCAACAAATGAACCGAAGGTCCAACAAAGTGGCTCGAAAGCACACGAAATCATCAAATATTTCAATTAACGAGTCCGGAATTAACCGAAATAGCAAACGCACATGTCCCATACCACGTGTTTTACTAAATCGTTTGATTCTCCTCATCGTTTCCTTGAAAGTGCAAAATTCATCAAAATCATCAAAACAGCAGATATTCAATTAACGAGTCCGGAATTAACCGAAATGGTAAAAGTGTGGTTCCATACTCCGCACTTTTGCTAAATCGTTTAAATCTCTTCATCGTTTCCTTGAAAGTGCAAAATTGTGTATTTTGTAAAAATACACTTTACATTCTCAAACGGACAAGTCCGGAATTAAGCGAATCAGTAAAAGAAAGGGGTCATAGTCCTCGATTTTGCTGAAACGTTTAAATCGCTTCCTCATTATTTTGAAATCGCAAACTGTAAAATTTCTGAAAACAATTTTATTTATTTTGTAAAAATAACAATTCATATTCTCAACTGGACAAGTCCGGAGTTAAGCGAAACAGTAAAAGAAAGGGGTCATAATCCTCGATTTTGCTGAATCGTTTAAGTCGCTTTCTCATTCTTTTGAAAACGCAAACTGTTGAAAATTTATAAAACAATTTTCATTTTAAAACGATTTTCCAATCACGTGATTAAAACAGCAAATCAGTAACAATTTCGGTAAGGAAATCGTACTTCTCAAAATACCGTAAAAACGGTTACAAATCAGTATTGCGGAATAACCGCTTGAAAATCCACTTTTAAAACATGACGGTTACTGAAGCCAAAGCGACAGTAATTTTAAAACATCAAAATCACATCAAAACAATTTACATCAAAATGTAATATCAGTGAATTTTCATTCATCAAAATGCCATAAAACACCGTGCTTCAAAAATTTTAGCATTGGTGTAAAAATCTCGTTATAAAAATAACGGCAACAAAATACGTTTCATAACCAAGCATCGGTTCAACGTAAATAAATGTAGTAACGTGCAATTCAAATTTTTGCACGTACTACAGAATGAACAAAAAAATCATTCGAAGGTATCTTCAATGAAGATAATTCAAAACAGCAAAAATCTAATTAATATATGATTAGCATAAAAGAAAACCAGCAAAGATCTCAATAAAAATCACATAACTGCAATTGGTTCGAATCCTCAATTCGGATTCGAAATTCTCAAAGAAACAAAATAATTACAGCTATGTAAACAACAAATGAAATTCATATCAATTTCGTATTTTGATTTTTAAATCAAAAAGATTATCAGTTGTACTCAGCGAAGACAGTTTCACTGTTTCCGCTGCGCACTCTGATAAACAGAACACAAATCAATCAAATTATCAGAACACAATTTCACTATTATTTTTAAATAAAGATATTTAAAAATTTCATCCAAATTTCAAAACTTTAGTTTTGACTCAAAGTACAATAAAACGTCGACCAATAGTTGTAACATATGTTCCATCCAAGTTATGTTTTATATTATGTCCATAAACCCCAAGCTCTGATACCAACTGTGACGCCCCACCTCTATGCTCATAATAACAAAGAGTATTAAAAGAAATACTGTCTATTATTACGAAGAATAAGGCTGGATAGGAGCGACCATCCGTAATTGGCCTTACACTAATATTGGTTATCTCGATAGGAGTGGTATATACTTTTTATTTTTCATCTTATTTATTTACTCCCATCGACATACCCAATTATCAGTATAAAACAAACTACGATGGTTCATAATAGTTTAGGACATTAGATATAACGATAACTCAGATAATATAAATGTGGAACACAGATAAAAACAAAAGTCTCATATATATATAACTGATGTCAGTTACAACATAGTTGACTCAATACATATGATACAACTACAACTGTCGACTCTAGAAGTTATATATACAAGTACATTATCGACTAATATACATGAATACATATCATTCTATACAATAACACGACTCTACAAAATGACAAAGACAACTTCAGAAGATGTGAAAAGTCTTCAAATCCCAAACAGCAACTCAAAGAAGGAAATCTACGACCTGAAATAACTCGGGTCTGACCCGAGTATTAAATTCAAAAGAAAATAATACACGGGTCAGTCTAATTCAAACTCAGTTATTAATGCCCAGAAGCAATAATAATCAAATAACGAATAGACGACAATCACAGAAATCTCGTATATCCAACTTCTCGATACGAGAATCGGATAACGGCAGATATAACACTAAACAACGTTAAGCAATAAATCAGCAAATTCAAACCATCAGCAAGATAAATAAAAGAAAAGATTATCAGTGAAGACAATTTGGAAAACAGCAGAATTGTCTAAACGACAATTAACACAAATTCCAATCATTAAATAACAATTAGAAACTCAGGATCTAATTATCGAATAGATAATTATACACAATAAAATAGACAATCGAATTGAATCAAATACAATTCTCAAATGTTGAATTGAACACAACAATCCAAATAATTGAAATATCAATTAAAACAATAAATCAGTGTGGCTGCAGTACACGCGCGCGTGTACTGCCTCGCCACTATGGAGATGAAATAAGGGCCATACACAAGGTCAAACCCAAGTTTTGCAACTGGATTCAACTCAAGTAAAAGTTAAGAAATCAGCCAAACTCAACAATTACAATGCTAGACACAGTACAACCATAAACTCAACAAATTCAAGTGACCAGACACACATGTAAAGTGATGACCACAAGGCAAAGCCTCAGTATCAAAATAGAAGTGAGGCCATGTACATGTCGATGGCAGCCTCAACCAGATGACCAAGTGAATGTATACAAGTTCAGTGCAAATCAAGGACGGCAACGCGAGCGAACCAGACTCAAGTCAGTCCAGTTACTCTATGGAATACATCACTACAACTATCAAATGAAACAGTGTATATATAAGGTATGCAAGGGCTCAAGTGTATCAGGTCAGAGACATGACCCCAGGCCCAGTGCGAAAGTAGACATCATTGTATAAAACAATGTATCAAAGTTCAAGTGAACTGGATAGGTAAAACTCAAGTCTACTAACATGAAGACTGCAATATCAAAGAAACTACAAGATTGCACAATGGAAATGCAAGGACCAGGCAATTCAAATACAATTGCAAACCAGATCCACAACTAACAGGCCTTAATGAAGCAACCCAATAACTCAAACTCAGTACGAATCCAACAATATATGCATACAGACATACTTATGTATGTATGCACCTAAAATGCAGACTTGAGTAAACCGGGATAAGACAACACAAATCAGTGAAATGCATCAGGTCTAAGGCAACAGTGTGCCAACAGGTGACAGAGCAAGGCCAGAGTGATAACTCAATAATAAAGCAGTTAAACGTATGTACAAGAAGACCAGATGAAGACTGCATATAACAGACCAACAAATACTAGATCAACATCAAAATGACACCGAGGAATATTGAACTACAAGTATGCAGTATACAAATGATGTCCAGACCAATTACAATGCTACCAGACAAGGCAAGGGCCATATAGACATATATATACATATATGCCAATATATGTATACACATATACGAGTCTAAATGACAACAGTGGACACAAACTATATTCGATCTTGAAAACAGTTTCAAGATTTAAGTAACATATGTGTATACAACTTGAAGCAAGAAGGTCAAGTGCACTATAAACATCACATTGAAGCAACTAGAGTAAATCACAGTGAGCATGGACAGAGAACAACAAGCAAAGTGTACACACGTAAATGGACAAATGATCTCAAATAATCAAGCAGCAATTTCACAGAGACCAAAACTAATAACCAAATCAAAGCCGATGGTCATCACAGAACCAAAATCAAGTTCGAAGTCAATAGCAGTAAACTCGGAGGTGAAGCCGAGATATAAACAAATGTCAAAGCCGAAAATTCATCAATTTATACGAACTCGATAAAGTCAAAGAAGCATCAATCATCGAAACATTATCACGTAATCACAACAGAAATAAAATCGAATGGCCTCGAAACTTCAAATCAATGTTGTTTTATCAAGCAACCAAATACACGAAATTGAAGAAATCAGAAATCAATAAGCTTTAAATTAGATGTGAGCGATAAGGAATCACTCACCTTTTTGGCCAAATAGAAGGAACCGCGAGCAAACAGAATCAACTGAAGAAAGAGATCCAAGGATTGACATCGGAGTTGAAGCCTTGGCATCACAAAAACAAGCAAAGCCAAAACAAGCGAAACCCTACTTTCTGAAGCAAAAACGAGCGCGACCACCATTTTCATTCTTTTCGTTTATTTTGATTTAGGGTTTTTGAATGAGTGAAAATGAAAGAAGGGCTGGGTTTTTCTTTTATGGTTATCACGGCAAAAACAAACGCTTGAAAACGTGGGCTAACATTTAAATTTTGAAGCCCAAAAAACTCTTCAAATTTTTGAGAGGAATTTAAACCGGGTTTTAAAACTTCAAACAGTAATTAGTCATCACTCTTAATCGTCTACTGACGCCAATTAATTAATGCGAAATACCGGGTTGTTACAAGAATGTTACAATTATATATTAAAAATCATGCTATCACCTTGTAGTGGTTAATGCACACCTCCTTGCAAAAACTTGCTCAACTCTAATTTATATTTAACCTTCGGATATTTACAACATATAGGTTCTTACTTCCCATCTATCTGAATGAAATGTACATATTCAATCAGAAATCCAGTGAAAACCACCATCATAGGGTAGCCTAGGCCTAACAAAGGAACTAAGTACCATCCAGCTTCAAGGATCCTTTTATATGTCGTGCCCAGGCTCTTCTTGGTCAATACATTATGATACGGTTTACGGTCAATGGGGTAATTGGGATAAGCACATAAATTTAACTCTGTTTAGTATTCCAACTCATAATTGCCTTATCCATCTTTTCAAGGTACGGTTGCAACTACTTCTATAGTCGAAATTCATAGGGTTTGACGTATAATATATATAATTATAGGTAAAAATACAAATTTCACTCAATGTACCCTAATTTCTATATTGACTAACCTAAGCTCTAATAAAATGTAACAACCTCACCTTGGTGGCCCTAAATTTTGACAAAATCGAAACTCAACCCCATTAGGGTATGGATCATTGGTGTTGGTAACTAGTGATAAACATAAGTACATCAAAGAGCGAACTCACATTGGAATAGAACAATAAAAAAAATATGGACTAAGGCTATTACCTTTGAATCAATATTATTCCTTGGATATATAATTGCCTTGTCAGTGTTTGAGCACGAATGAGAAGACTCTCCATCCATTGTTCCCATCTTGTAATAGTAGCTTGTCCCTCTAAATCTATCCCATGGGTTGTAATAAGGAGGGGGTGAGAACAACGTTTTGGTGACTGGTAAATTACATACTTATCCATAACACTAGTTTATGCTGACTGATTTTTATTTAAGTATAATGTCTGCTGTTCATGGGATAATTCATTCAATCGCACTCATGCATACGATATATCCAACCTTCTCCAAGGCATAACTATATATATATAAAAGCATTATACTACCTAAGAGGAAACCCCAGCCACTTTATACTCCTTAAATAGGGAGGAGGCGGACTCAATGATCATTTAGCTATCAACCCCGAAATGGGCACTTCGTAAAGTAATCGATAGTTAACCGGCCCTAACTACGAAGGTCGATGACTCCTAGATATGACTTTAGAATTTAATTAGCCATATTACTAATGCATCTCAAAGACATATCTAAGGCTTAACTAGCCCACCTTTGACAAACAGACAACTAACTTTGAGGTCCTTGCATATCCCATATGGATTCTACACTAGTATAAAGCGAAATTCGTCAAGGCATAACCCAAGTCTTTGCTAACGACCGTTAGTAGTCAAAGCCTATATGCCAGCCCAATTTTTAAATATCAGTTTATAAATAGTACCGACATAGCCCGCCAACCCCCACAAGAAAAATCTCGTTTAGACTTACCTATTATAAGTCATGGAAAATATCCACTTTGGTTACTTAATACCTCTTGTTTAGAAATGAACCAAGCCCCATTTTCCAAATAGGCACCGTCGTAGGTTATTTGAGACTTCTTAAATATGAAGGAGGCACACTCAATGGCCATTTAATACCTCAATCCCCAAAGTAAACCCCTAGGCATCCCTAAAGGTACTAAACCCTTAATACTTCAAATCTAAGATGAAACCTTCGTATATTTTTCCACACCGATATGCGAACGTATATTCCTCCCTCCATAGGTACTATAGTTGGAGATGTCCCACATCCGTAGTTAGTATACACAACTGCTGGTGGACTCTAGATGAAGGGCATACTTCCATTATATAACTCTACTGACCTCGCATCTCAACCCATACTAGACCAAGCCATTTATAACTAACCCAAATATTCGGCTAGACCCACTAATTCATGCCCATCATAACGTACTATTGAGTCCATGTAATTTCTACTATGGAAATTGTTATGCCTCTTAAGTTCATTTATTAATATTTATTTATTTACTTACTATGAACTTATTCTTATCCTATATGCTTATATCCTTTATTCTCAATTTCCTAAATGTCATTTATTTATGCACCTTCAATTTGATTTTCCTTTATAAAGGTCATCATTATGCAAATTGGACAATCACTAATGACATTTGTTTCTTCGTTTTAAATCTAACTTATTATGCCTATTCAGTTTTCTCCATAACTGTCATGTTTAATGCTATAATTAATTCCATTAAACACATTTATGCCCCCATTTGATCTCTATAACTCCCTATTAACTGCGCATTTATTGCCCATTAATAATTGCAATCATTATTCATAAATGTTGGAGTTATTATCTCGTTTTCCATTACAACCTCCTAACCCTTTGATTTATTACATTATTAATATTTAAACATCCTAGTTGTAACTAATACGACTACATAAGTATTTATTATTATGCTTTATCATTTACCTTATGTGTGTGTGTATTTAATTAGTAGACGCGGTTAAACACACACACACACACAGACATATATATTTCTATTTTTATCTCTTTAAAATCTACATTTAGGAATCTTAGAATATACACTTATGTGTAAATTCTACAAAGAATGTTTGTTTCCATATTTTAATATATTAACATTATTCTTATCTAAAAAGGAAATTATTACCATTGTAATTTTTGAAACTACCTTAGTGTATCATCAAGGTGACTTTAATCATATAAATGTCCAAATATTAATTAATACTAAATTGATTGCATTTCTACATATCTCCATCGTCAAGTACCTTGCAATGTGTTTCACCACTTTCTTCTTCATCCCCAACTAATGGAAACCTCTTCAAATCCTTTGACATACTTCACTGAACTCCTTCTATAAAATATAGAGAAGAGCATCTGTGCTTTACACATTTCTTTCATCTCAGCATATTCGTGATTATTACAAATGACGCACTTTTTATGCATATTTTTGAATTTAAATAGTCTATGGAAATTTACGCGAAAATAAATACAACTAAAATGTACATTCAATGCTTTTAATAAATTAAAGCATAGAAATTTACATTCCAAGTCAAACTAGGACATTCCTTATGAATGTTAAACAGTTTACAACCCAATTAACATTTTGGAATAAACTTCACGATCTTATCAACATCATATTTTACAACTTTTAGGAACTGATTTTCCAAAATTTCCAAATTAGGGTGTACATGTCATTCCATCATAATTACATAACTTACAGAATATGTAGACGAGATCTCAATTAAATACATTCATTTTAAACCTACAATTCAACGGATCTTGCATAGGCATAATAATCAAATAAAATTCAATAATATAAATTTTAATGTTATATATAAATCATATAATTTTCCACACACCTTTCTAGCTTTCCAAATCTCCAAATCCGAATTCATTCCTTTAACTGACTCTCTTTTCCTTTCCAACCCAATATATATATATATATATATAAAGATTATGCATACCCATTAGAATTACAGATCTAAGAGGAGATTTGTCAAGTGGAAATTTAGATTTATAATTATAGAGTTTATATTTTTCGCAGAATTGATTCACTCATTCTCTTCTTCTCTTTTACTTTTTGCTCTTCTTCGATACACACACATACATAGATACATACATATACACATATATATATATATATATATATAATATAATTGTTTTATAATTTCTAGAAATAGTGAAGAAGGGAAAATCAGAGCTTTGCTGCTTTATTCAGAAAATATGAAAGGGGCTCGGCCTATATTTATATGTGCTCAAATCAATTCTGTCCGTTAGATTAATATTTATAAAATATAGGCCGCTGGGCCGAGGTTTAACCCTAGCCCCACCTGTGCAGTTAGTGCCCCGCTATAACCCTACTATATCTCATAGCAGATTTCTACCGCTAGGATTTTTCCATATAGCCCCAAATATAGCCTTTCCACTTTAAGCCCAGCTATTTCTGCTATATCCCGTTATTCCCGTTATATTCCGCTATGTCTTCTTTAAAAGAAATGAATTGAAAAATGACATTAATACATTATAAAATTATGAAATTAATTTATTTAATTGAATTTTTAATATACTTCCAGAAATGAAAATACTATAATATTCTACTAAATTCAATTATGTTATATAACAGTTTTACATTTATTTACAGTATATTCGCACATGTTTTTATTTAAAATTATTTATGTATTAATTATAATTCAATTGAATGTTAATTTTTCATTTAATTACCATTTATATATTTGTAAAAACGTTAAGTATGAATTTTATATGATATTTAAGTGTCATCACTATATCCCGCTATATCCCCACTATATCCTCGATGTATCCCCGTTATGACTTTTTGCACCTTCGTCGCATTGAATCTGCCAAGCGCTTTAAATGCATAAAGCCCCACAACCTGAACTAGTCGACCGCCCTCGTGGGGCTATCGATCAACCTAATGAGGCAGTCGACCGGTAGTGGTCCCACATTTGTTATTGTTTATTTCCTTATTTTCATTTTAATTATTTTCAATTTGAAAGCTTTAGATGTTGATAACTTCTTCTTTCAAAGGTCGATCGCAAAAATTTATAATAAAAGTTGCTCAAAAAATCGCAACAATCACAATGGTGTAAGTTTCGTGGCCAAATTTTGATATTTGCTTAAATTCCATTTTTGAGCTTTATTTAATTATTTATTAAATCCCTTTTAATCTATTTACTATTTATTTTATCGAGTGGTATAGCGAACTCTCTATGCATGCCTATCCTATGCAATTTCATCCCTTAGCGTACACTAAGGTGACTTTAATCATATAAATGTCCAAGTATAACTTAATTTTAAATTGATTGCACTACTTGCATATCCTAATCGTCAAATACCTTTCAACATGGTCCGCTACTTGCTTCTTCGTCCCTAGCCAATGGAAACCCTCTCCAAATCCTTTGACATACTTCATTGAACTCCTTCTTTAAGTGCATAGAATGAAAACAAGGTAATGGATGGTATCTCTCCTCTAAGTGGACTAACATATTAGATTCTTAGGCGAAACGCATATTCCATCACCATTAATTTATAGATATCACAAGTGGATGATCCCTTATTTTCAGTGAACACAATATTACTATAACAAACTCAAATTCAAATTCTATTAATTTAAAAATAGTTCAAAAATCATTTTTCTAGTCATAATATTCCATAGAATTCTTTTTCAAAAAATTTAAGTATAATTACCCTCTTCGTTTCAAATCCAAATAATTTGAATAAAAGTCAAGCTTTATATTTAACATGTTTGTTATGCTTAAAATCTTCATTCAAATCAAAATCATATTTGTTTCAAAACTCATAAAATATTCATATCAAAATTCTAAGTTCAAAATCCATAAAAATCCTTTTCGAAGAATTTTAATATTAAAAACTCCTTTTCTTTAAATTTGGATATAAATTTACTAAAAAATTTGAAAAAATTCAAGCTTTATTCTTTTTAAAATATCATTTAAAAGTTTTCAAATTATTTTATAAAGTCTACCCATGGGTTTTGATACAAGCTTATAAAGTATCTTTTCATATTTAAATACTCAAAACCATTTCAAATAATTTCAAAACAACAACTAATCGAGTTAGTGATTATATAAAACACATACTCATACAAATTCATTAGCAAGCAACATCATCCATATCACTTGTTAGATCAAACACACTTTTTAGATTAAAAAACTAATATCTACGTCTAAAAAAGTATATGCATAATTTTTTCAAATCGATAATATAATTAAAAAATCCTTTATTTTCAACACATTACTTTACATATCTAAAACATCCTTATTTAATTCAAAAATACTAATTTTCATTAAATTTCCTTAAAAATTATAATATTATTACCACTTTATATCAAAATGGTTTATTTAAAAAAAAAATTCACAACCATTTTATTATTAAATAATTCTAAAATAACAACATTTTAGATTAAATCGCAAAAATCCCTTTCTAGTGTTATTTACATCAAAATAGTAATAATTTATTCTAAAATATTCATGGAAAATATCTCTTTATTTTTATTATCATTCTCAAAATATCTCTTATTTTTATTAACAAAATAATAATAATAATTTTTCATAAACTTCATAAAACGCCTACGTTATTATCTGCTCAAAGTTTAGGCAATCTTTCAAAAATCATATTACTATTAATTTAAATTCCACCATACTTAATAAATAATAGTAAATTCTCGATTCAAAATAGATTTTCATTGTTATTTCAAAAAAAATCAATATTCATAAATAATATCCTCATAAATTTCAATATAAATCCTTATGTCTCTAATCTATAACGTTCATTTTTAGCTAATCTTAAGCATATTGGCATATTGACTATCCTAGCCAGTTCACCTTAATCAGTATAAACTCTATAGGTCGTGTAATTCTTCTCTGGCTCCAATCAAATTTCCAATTGAAAATATCAATAATTTTTCATTTCAGTTTTTAATCAAAATCGTTGATCTCAAATTTTATTCTACACAAAACTAGTAAGATTCGAAAACTATAAAATTCTTTATTAAATTCAACTAACGTTTAATTTTATTCATCATACGTTTTTTTAAATATAATGCATAAATTTTAATTGAACAAATTTTTAAAAAGCTTTACTGTGACGACCGCCCATGACCCCTGCACCGAATCTAAAGATAGAGCGCTGTAAAGTGTGCCTGGCGACCATGGACGATTGTCAAGGTAAGATTAAAACGACAGAATCTATCGTATTACTCACAGCGCATGGACAAAATACAATAGAACATATGTATAGTGAAGCTTTTATAGAACAAAATGACATCATATAAAAACTCCATAATAGTTGAATACAAGCATCCATATAGTCAATACATCAAGCCTCACTACATATCTCTCAGAGAATACAAAACAGCGGAATATCCAGTACATATAATAAGAAGATAATATGCAACCCTCCAGCTCGTCTTCGATATCAGCATCGTGAGAAGAGAACAGCACCTGTCACCTGCTACCTAGTCTGCCCGTCCCAAAATGGACGAACAGCCCAAGGCAATAAGAATTAAAACATAAAGCCTTGAGTCAGACAACAGTCTTAGTGAGCAGTAAATTAACTAACAACATATCAAAAGAGCATAAAGGAAAAGGAATAGGAATACAACCCTCCCACTCCAACCTCATTCTACAGTGATAGCCCCCAGACACACACTAAGCAGAAGCAAACATAGCAGAGCATACAATTTAAAGTAAAGCTACTATCACTCGAGTCAAGGGCGATATTTTCCAAGTACCAAGGCCTAAATCAGATAAGCACCCAGAAAATACCGCTCTTGAGTCCGAATGACGATACAACCAAACATCCATGACTCTGGCTATCACTGTTATCATTGCTTCGATATCACCGTTAATTGAATGACCGGCACATTCTTTCAGCCGTCCGTCAAGGGCTAATGAAAACCCCGGTTCTAGACATAACTCCCGCACGTCGTCGCAGCCCGTGCCTAAGACTATCGAATCTGCCCAGAGTACTCGACCATCAACAGTTGGCCGTTGGGACTATCGAATCTGCCCAAACGTACTCTTGCTTAGAGCATGCTAGAACCTTCAACAACGATGCTATCCAAGTCTCCTAGTCATCCTCCTCGACTACTATTCTCATATCCATTCATTATCCTCAACTCGAATCATATCACCGAGTTATCAACATGCTTGGAATGATCCCGTCTGGATTAGACCAAGTCTTCATCACATGATTGCCTCGCTTCATTACATCCTCGCAAAGCCTCATCTCATCATTACATCATCAAATCTATGCATAAGAGCTTCATCATCCCGCTACATATGCCACGAGCAGCTTTCCCAATTCAAGAGCCTTTCCCTTAGCTTTTGAATCGTCTTCGGTCTAAATCTAATCATCAATCATCTAGTTCATAACAATCAATCAAATCAAACATCAATCCAAATAATCAAGCATTCAAATATGATCTAAGTAGACAATTATAACAATAATGGCATTTTCGTAATTAAAGAGTTGAAAGTCCAATAAGCATGAAAACATGGATTGTATCTCTACAAACTTGATGAATGAACTTGCATAGGTTAACATATGATAAAATGGATGTAACATCATCATGAACAATGGATCTATATGGATCTACACATAGGATGAAGAAAATGCATGGAAATCACTATTTTAACACCAAATCGAGCCAACAATCCGATATACTCCTTTGGATCCATGTGAGAGATAATCACCACTCACCAAATCACCTAAACAAACCCAAATCAACACGCTTCAGATCTGGACAGCGAAGGATCAAGCTTGATCTATCACAAATCCGCTTCAAATGAAGAAATCTCACTTGAAAAGATGAAGATCTTCAATCTAAGCTCTTGAATCTTCAATCTTGATCTTCGATTTGGATGGATGGAAGCACTATATTAGAGGGGAGAAAAGAAGTGAAGAAGTGTAGAAGTCGTGCTCTCAAAATGGCAGCACTTCGTCGCTTCAAAATCCGGATCCCAAAAAGTGAGAACAACCCCTCCTATTTATAGCTGAAAACTGCCTAAGTCGTAACTCGGCTAACTCCATAGGTCGTCTCCGACTTAACTCTATGCCGACCTACGACCTAAAAACCCCCACGACTTAACAGAGCCTCCGACCTAACCCTTGATGACCTAAAGCAACCTCCGACTCAACACATGCGCACATACGAACCCTGTCTACGACTTAATGCGCACGCGCCTTAACTGGTTAGACGACTTATGACTTACTGCTATGCCGACTTAACCAGCCTATACGACCTAACGACTTATACCAACGCGCGACCTAACAACTCACGCGACCTAGCACTTGGGCAAAACCCAGCTCCTCCAGGTCGTTGCCGACCTAACTATACACTACCTCCTATAGGTCGCTCGAAACCTTAACTCGAACTGCCGACCTAACACCTAACACCCAAACACTTAGGTCGCTCACAACATTCTCTTAGGTCGCCTGAACCTCTTAAGTCGGTCACGACTTATCTCCTAGGTCGGTCACTACCTTAAGTCGGTCAACCATACTCCCTTAACTCGGCCACGACTCAACTAGGCTACGACTTTTCTCTTTAGGTCGCTAACTCGCTGATTTCTTAAGTCGGTTAATACTATAAGTCGGTCAACTTCTTAGATAGGCTACTCCCTTAAGTCGGTCACTCGACCTAAGCCACCCTATGACTTAATCTTCCTTAACCCGGTTAATTCCTTAGGTCGTCCCAAACTATCAACCGACTTAAACCACTCCCCTCTTCCTTAGGTCGTCGCCGACCTACCACTTAGTCATTAACTCGTCCAGACCTATTTCTTAACTCGTCCAAACCTCCTAAGTCGGCTACGACTTAAGACTTAAGAAAAATTCTGCCAAAACCTGGAATGACTTAACAACCATACAACCAAAGGTTAATCATTTTAGAATGTTTTGATCCGTAAAAATACGGGTCGTTACATTCTCTTCCCCTTAGGAATTTCGCCCCCGAAATTCCAAACAAACAAGGCAATCAAAGCTATTCTGTACGCCTATCATCCATAACAATCAATAAACCATGCATCCAATTCTAGCTTAGCGTACAGAATTCTAAGACTTAGAACAAGTTACAATTTCGTTAGATGACACGACACCTTAGGGCCATACCTTGAAGAGTTCAGGATGAGCTGCTTTCATCCTCTCTTCCACCTCCCACGTACAGTCGTTATCATCGTCACTCCATTGTATCTTGAGCAACTTAACTATCTTCCTCCTAAGTTGTTTCGTGTCGGTTCCAACAACACGAAGCGGCTTACGAGGTCTTCTATCGACTGGGTCAACTTCGAAGTCTTCACAGCTCTCAGCAGAAACCACTGTACTCGAGTCGTGCACATACTTCCGTAGATACGATACATGAAAAACATTGTGCACACTCGACATCTTCTCTGGCAACTCCAATCTGTAAGCGAGCTTTCCAATTCGCTCGATGATCGGGAATGGTCCAACAAATCTCGGAGTCAATTTTCCTTTCTTCCCGAATCGAATAACATTCTTCAGTGGAGAAATCTTCACAAAAACCATATCTCCTACATCGAATTCCAAATCCTTTCGACGCTTATCGGCATAACTCTTCTGACGATCTTGGGCTGCCTTCATTCGTTGCCGAATGATTTCTATACAATCTGAAGTCTGACGAATCATCTCTGGCCCAAGCATCAACTTTTCTCCGGTTTCCAACCAACATGTTGGAGAGTTACACGGTCTTCCATATAATGCCTCATACGGTGCCATACCAATACTTGACTGGTAACTGTTGTTGTACGCAAACTCCACCAAATGAAGGTGATCTTCCCATGATCCTCCGAAATCCAAAACACAAGCTCTGAGGAGATCTTCCAAAACTCGGTTGACTCTCTCAGTCTGACCATCTGTTTGAGGGTGATAAGCTGTGCTCAAACACAACTCGGTTCCCAAAACCTCCTGGAAGCTCTTCCAGAATCCACTAGTGAACAATGGGTCTCGATCGCTCACTATACTCTTCGGAATACCATGGAATCGGACTATCCACTTGACATACAACTCAGCCAACTTTGATGCAGTCCTAGTTGATCGAACAGGAATGAATCGTGCACTCTTAGTCAGACGATCTACAATGACCCAAATTCCTTCATTCCCCATTCTGGTTCTAGGCAATCCATCGATAAAATCCATCGACACTTGTTCCCACTTCCATGTAGGGACTTCTAATGGCTGAAGCAATCCACTTGGCTTCTTCTGTTCGGCTTTCACCAACTGGCAGTTCATGCATTTGGAAATGAAATTCCCAACATCCTTCTTCATACCTTCCCAGTAGTAGGTTCTCTTCATATCCCGATACATCTTGTTTCCACCCGGATGAATTGTCAACTTCGAGTGATGACTTTCCTTCAGAACTTCGCTCCTCAATTCATCTATATCGGGAACAACTAGTCGTCCTTGCTTTCGAAGCCAACCTTCTCGATCGACCTCGAATCCTTTATCCTTTTCTGGATCCAATCCAGATCCCAATTCACGGATAATCTTGACAAGCTTATCATCCCGCTTTTGGCTCTCGCCAATCCTTTCCACAAGAGTGGGTCTTATTGATAAGTTTGCCAACATCTCAGGTTCCAATTCACATCTAGGCCTAAAGTCAAACCCAGCTAAATACTCGAGACTCTTCCATTCTGAAAACATGGCTCCCAATCCTGCATGTCTTCGACTTAACGCATCTGCCACCGCGTTACCTTTTCCCGGAGTATAAGCTATACCAAAATCATATGATGCTAAAAACTCTAGCCAACGTTGCTGCCGAAGATTCAAATCCTTTTGGGAGAAAAGATACTTCAACGACTTGTGATCCGTGAACAACTCGAATCGAACTCCCAACAGATAATGTCTCCACATCTTCAGAGCAAATACAATCGCCGCTAACTCCAAATCATGAGTCGGGTAATTCCTTTCATGCGGCTTCAGTTGTCGGCTTGCATACGCAACAACCTTATCCCTTTGCATCAGCACTGCTCCAAGTCCAGTACCACATGCGTCGGTGTAAACCACCATCTCATCATTCCCACTTGGAATAGTCAAAACAGGAGCACTCGTCAGTCTCTCTTTCAGGATTCCGAAAGCTTGCTCACACTTAGCATCCCAACTGAACACTTGGTTCTTTTTCGTCAATCCTGTTAACGGTGCAGCTATCTTGGAGAAGTCTTTGATAAACCGTCGATAATATCCTGCTAATCCAAGAAAACTTCTCACATCTGATGCATTCTTAGGTCTAACCCAATCCTGGATTGCTGCCACCTTAGCGGGATCAACCGCTATTCCATTTCCAGAAATCACATGGCCTAAGAACCTCACTTCACTCTTCCAGAAGTGACACTTCGAAAACTTAGCCTTCAGCTGATGTTTCCGCAAGATTTCCAAAACAATACGCAAGTGCGTCTTGTGCTCTTCTTCAGTTCTGGAATAAATCAGAATATCATCCACGAACACAAGTACGAACTTGTTCAACTGATCTCTGAACACTCTATTCATAAGATCCACAAAATATGCTGGCGCGTTAGTCAATCCAAACGGCATTACCAGCCACTCAAAGAAACCGGATGGTGTCCTAAAAGCAGTCTTCGGCACACTATCCTTAGCCACTCTCAACTGGTGAAATCCCGTTGCCAAATCCATCTGAGAAAACACCTTTGCTTCGTGAAGCTGATCAAACAAGTCATCTATTCTCGGCAATGGATACTTGTTCTTCTTAGTCACCTTATTCAGCTCACGATAATCCACACACAATCTCAACGATCCATCTGCCTTGGTTGCAAACACAACTGGTGCACCCCACTCGGACACACTACGCCGAATGAATCCTTTCTGCAAAAGATCATCAACTTGCACCCTCAACTCCTGCTGTTCCCTAGGCGCCATCCGCCTAAGAGGCATCACAACAGGTCTGGCTCCTTCAACTAGATCTATACGAAACTCGATCTCTCTGTGTGGCGGCAACCCTTTGACTTCGTCAAAGACATCCCCGAACCCATTTGCGATTGGCACTAAAGACAGTCCATCCCGTGGAACAACTAGCGAATACATGAAGCTCATGAAGACGCCTTCCTCATGCTTACATCGTATCATAATCTTTCGCCCTTCCACATTCTCGACTGTCACTTCCAGCCTCTCACAATCAACCTTAGCCGCATACTTCCTAAGCCAGTCCATTCCCAAGATAATTCCGAACCCTGCAAAGTTCAGAACAAAGCAATCACAAATAAAGGAGCAACCATGACTCGACACAACTAGACCACGGCATAACATACACAAACAAGACGAACCCCCAACTGGATTAGTCACAACCAATGGCCTATCAACAATATCCGGCTTCAAATCTAACCGGCCTACTAGTTCATTACAAACAAACGAATGCGATGCTCCAGTATCAAACAAAACTCTAACTGGAATACCACATAGGAAAAGAGTACCTTGAACAACCACACCCTTTCCCTTCTCTTCAGCAGTAGGAGCTTTCGAAGACGACGGAACAGCTCCTAAAGCATAGGCTTGCACAATCTGCCTGTCCTTCCTTGGTTCTGGACAATTCTTCCTGAAATGTCCCGGCTTGTCACAGTTGTGACACTTCATCGGTGCCTTCGGATTCTTACAATCCTTTGAGAAATGGCCCTTCTGCTGACAATTGTAACAAGTCACCTCGCCTTTCGGCTTCTTCTGACCATCCTTCCCCTTCTGCTGCTGCTGCTTCCTCTTCTTGTTTCCACCCTGCTGGGGTTTAGACTCTTCCCTGGTCACAGCAACAACAGATCCATCCTTAGGAAACAGACTCTCATGCCTGAGAGCTTTCTCCACAAGCTTCTCAAATGAATCGTCCAAATGATCCACCAACTGCCTCCCAAGATAACTATCCAAGCCGGTCACAAACTTCTCATTTTTCTGGTAAGCAGACTCAATATATGACCGAGCATACTTGGACAAAGCTTCAAACTCAGAAACATACTCAAGAACAGATCTCCCACCCTGCTTGAGCTCCACAAACTTCTTGAACAGAACAGACTTCTGAGCTGTAGAAATGAACTTAGCTTCAAATCTGACTTGGAATTGCTCCCAAGTAATCTCTTCTTCCGGAGTAGTGATGGTAATAGAGTTCCACCAATCAGAAGCTCTCCCTTGAAGCTGCCTCGATGCCAACTTCCTCTTAGTTGCATCATCAATTCCCAAATCACCAAAGATCCTTCTACAAGCATCTATCCACCTCTGGACCTCAATGGTCGATTCTGTTCCCAAGAAAACCTTCCCTCCAAGAGCAGTATAATCCTTGCACAACTTAGCAAAATCCACTGGTTTTGGAGTTTGGACTTGAACTCCAACATCTACTGCTGCCCCCGGAACTGGTATCCTTCTCATGATCGAAGTCATCATAGCTTCGAACATGGCTGCATAATCAGCAGTCTCTTCAGTAGCACGGCCTTCCCTAGCAGCTGGTCTCCCTCTTCGACTCATTCTCAATATCTATAAAAAGGAATGATTAGAACATCTAGAGAAACAACTGCATAAAGGACTCAAACCCTACTAAGCTACTATATTATATATAGTAATCATCCATCAAAATACAATTACGTCTCTCATACGTAGTTACTTCAGCGAGCGTTGGGTAAAATCGATTAACCAATGCTCTGATACCAAATGTGACGACCGCCCATGACCCCTGCACCGAATCTAAAGATAGAGCGCTGTAAAGTGTGCCTGGCGACCATGGACGATTGTCAAGGTAAGATTAAAACGACAGAATCTATCGTATTACTCACAGCGCATGGACAAAATACAATAGAACATATGTATAGTGAAGCTTTTATAGAACAAAATGACATCATATAAAAACTCCATAATAGTTGAATACAAGCATCCATATAGTCAATACATCAAGCCTCACTACATATCTCTCAGAGAATACAAAACAGCGGAATATCCAGTACATATAATAAGAAGATAATATGCAACCCTCCAGCTCGTCTTCGATATCAGCATCGTGAGAAGAGAACAGCACCTGTCACCTGCTACCTAGTCTGCCCGTCCCAAAATGGACGAACAGCCCAAGGCAATAAGAATTAAAACATAAAGCCTTGAGTCAGACAACAGTCTTAGTGAGCAGTAAATTAACTAACAACATATCAAAAGAGCATAAAGGAAAAGGAATAGGAATACAACCCTCCCACTCCAACCTCATTCTACAGTGATAGCCCCCAGACACACACTAAGCAGAAGCAAACATAGCAGAGCATACAATTTAAAGTAAAGCTACTATCACTCGAGTCAAGGGCGATGTTTTCCAAGTACCAAGGCCTAAATCAGATAAGCACCCAGAAAATACCGCTCTTGAGTCCGAATGACGATACAACCAAACATCCATGACTCTGGCTATCACTGTTATCATTGCTTCGATATCACCGTTAATTGAATGACCGGCACATTCTTTCAGCCGTCCGTCAAGGGCTAATGAAAACCCCGGTTCTAGACATAACTCCCGCACGTCGTCGCAGCCCGTGCCTAGGACTATCGAATCTGCCCAGAGTACTCGACCATCAACAGTTGGCCGTTGGGACTATCGAATCTGCCCAAACGTACTCTTGCTTAGAGCATGCTAGAACCTTTAACAACGATGCTATCCAAGTCTCCTAGTCATCCT